>JAQISU010000217.1:347500-1772933 GCA_029339505.1 Unio delphinus
CGTCTACAACGTTTAGTTAGTGCATTGATACGATGTTCCTCAATTCCAAAAATGACAGTTGGGATTGTCTCCCATGGATTCGTAAGGATATTTTGTACTTGCAGTAATCATGAAAGTGTAATTGCCTGGTTCCTGATCCCTCTGCAAATACGAGAAGAGTATGACATGAGACCTGTCTACTGTATGTTAACGCTAGAAATCACCCATGGCGCTAGATGGAGAGTTGTTTGCTGGGGTCCTTCTTATGATAAAGATAAGTCATTTTGATTAACTTTGTTTTCCGCGTGGTTACTCCGTCATAAGCGAGATAGTGTTTACTGTTAGAGTAGTTGTATAAGCTCACAAGAGCGTTCTATATATTAATATCACTATCACTTTCTGGGAAGGACAGGCAATCCCCCAGTCATTTTTCTGATATTGAAATATGCACAGGGGCTCGTTACAAAGCAAATTAGAAGTATCCGTCCATGAATAAGGGTCTAACCTGTAACATTATATAACTCCAAACAATTGCTTTCTTCATATTGATCTGTTTAACAACATTCAATGTTATTTTTGTTTATAATATCTCTATTACAAAAAAAAAATATTCAACTTTTAAGTTCCACAGTATTTACATTTTTTAGAATTTGTGTATTATGTAAAAATATTCAGATTATGTGGCAGTCGTGGACCAAAGTTTAATGCTGTCTCCATAAACAATGTTAGAACTATATTGTTTTAAAGAAAAAACATGAAATTTGATATGCAGATTGCATTTTTCCTGCTGATGCTATTCCTCACATTAAATGTGATGTCCAACTTCAATATTTTCTTTTATAAATGAAATGCAAATACACACTTTACAACTTTTATGACATTCAACTGAATGCCAATATATCATATTAGCAATAATTCATACGTAGGGGCCCTAAGTGGCCGAGTGGTCTAAAGTGCTATCTGTTACGGACCACTGCCATCTCACCTGTCTGTGTGTGTTCGAGTCTAAGATTCAGCAAATGTAGTTATGTGAGAAAGCTTGCCAGTAGCTTCTCGTGGGTCGGTGGTTCTTCCCGTGGGTTATCCGGGTTCTTCCTCCACCATTAATACTGTACGACATGTACAGCCTATATTGTGGTGAAAAATGGAGTTAAACCATAAAAAAACAAAAACATGTATGTAACACAACTTCTAAAACAAGCTAAATGCAATGTTTATTTATAATTGTCATTGGCATAATGTTGTAAGACTTATTTTTTTGAATAGGATTCAACTATGTTACATCTTCTAAATCCTGTAATGTTATTTTTAGCTCCTTACAGAATGGACCAGGAAATGCTGCCATCTTTCCCTAACGTTTCATTATCAAATATCTGCAAAATAATTTATCACTTTCTGGCAATTTACTTCTCTGTTTTGTATTTTGAAAAATGTAGTGATCTTGTCAAATGTTATCAATGCATTGGGATTTAAGAACTCAACTTTAAGTGTGTGTGTGTATTTACTTTGCTATGCTTGTCAAAGTATTTAAAAAATTGTCATCCTAAAACATTGCATTTCTCTGATAGTGGTGCAATCTTTAAATCATTATTTCATCAATATGCCATTACAAAAGTTAAATAAATGCAATAACATAATGAATATAAGGTTGAACATACTTTTAGCCGATGACCATTTGTCGCTTCAGATTTTTACATCAACAACAAGAATATTTATAGTGGGCGAAAAGCTATGCATTTTGTGTTCATTTTGTTACTGTATCCTGTTGAACCGTACAACCAGCAATGCTATGCTGAAAACTATTTTTAAAAAAAAATAATTTTAGCATTTTTTTCCTGTACATCACTTTGAGCGAAATTAATAATAAGTTTAGTTTTGGAATATCAGTTGTGGAAAAGTTATCAGCTGTTTGAAAATGCAAACATGGCGGACAATGTCGACATAGAAATTCAAATGTTTCACAAATTCAATGCTTGCTGCAGTTGGTTTAAAATCTTTAACGAATTTTTTTTAACAAAATAAATCTTGAAAAATGCAGATTTTGATTATATATGATGCATTTGTTTTCTAATCGCCAACCATTTGGTAAAATCTAAATAAAGTTTGAGGGATTATTTCTTTGTGTAGGAATATCATAGGAATGTGCTACAACCACATCTCCTGATTGGAATCAAAATTTCATGAATATTCATGAAGTTTTAATAACCCGTATCTTGTAACTAAGAAGAGATTTGTCACATGACTGTGTCATGATCAGTGCTTGTTTCCAGTGATGCATGAAATTTGTTACTTTCATCGACTGGACAGTAAACATTCCATTAATATAGTGACAAATATAAAAAGAAAACATGCCCATTGTAGATAATTTGTATTAGCTGTATTGCAATCAGATGACACGTATTGATGCAGCAATGCTATAATTCATGGATTTTTCATATGTATATTATTTAACACGTTGTGGAGTGGACTAGACAGTTTAACTGGCAATTTGATCAAACTGCATTCAATAATGTTAGAAAAATTCATAATCATTTAAATCCCATTAGAAAACTCAGCTAAAACGTATTTATAAAAAAAACACAGTAGTCCTTGTTTCATCGATATCCCATTGTCAACAAACTTGAAATTCACTTTGATATGTATTATCTTAGTAGCATGTGGCTGTGTTGTTGTTTATACGTTAAATTGGTCTAGTTTTGGTCAGCCAGAGACAACTATCATAATGCAGGGGCTATCATGGGGATGAGTCTATTGATAGAGAAATGAAAACATGTGAACAAGTTAAGACGTTTTAACAATCTTGTGAGATGTCTCACCTTCACTTAACTTGACTGCCAGATATATATTGTTTGAAAATATTGGATTTTAACGTGAATTTTAAACCGCCATTGGTAGCGATTGTAAGCAAAACCTTTCTTGCTGAGACAGAACTTATTTTTCATTTTCATAGTGTATATATAGAATAATCAAAGGTAATCAGTTTTCTTTAAAGTCTGGAAGATTGTAGTCATTCCCGTTCCTGATTTCATAGGTGGTAGCTAGTCAGATAGCATGACTCTCTGGGTTATATTACAGCAGAATACTAAGACCAGACATCAAGATAAGTGTATTCTGATATAACAATGCCATGTTAGGGTGGTATGTCAATACGAACAAAGGATATGTCATGTAGCAATAGATTCCAGTGTAATTTTATGTCCACGTTTTCAGCTCCATGTCTTGGTGCCTTTGAATTTCTCACCTCCAAACCCTATACTGTATATACAATTTTTTAGAGCCAAACATATCGTCATATAGTATATTGTGTCAGCAATAAGTATGGCGGGATAGCAAGTCATTGGTAAGGCCCAGCTTGATCCCTGGCTCCTTCTAATATTGGAAATTGGTACAAGGGAAATTGGTTGAATTCTATGCCTAGATTATTTAGCTACATACATGTTACATTTGTTTACATTGTCTGCATAAGTGAACTTGGGTATTGGTAAGTTTTATACTTTTTACAGGTTTAATTATTTTGAAGTTATTCTTTTGATTTGTTTGGGTGGGCCAATTTTTTTTCCATGTGTGCTGGCTAAAGGAAAAAATATGTGTTAAGTCAACCCCAGCTTCATGTTTGTGTTTCTACTGACTGTAATATAGGAACTTGGAATATCTTGGACGTCTGTACTATTTTATTTTCTTTATTGGTTAAATCTATTTTCATAAGCCCTAAGTCACAAGGAATCAAGAGTACTGGTTTGGATACAATACAGATTTTTGAAATACTACCCAGACATAAGATTTGTTTAGAGGGGTACAAAGTGTGCTGACCCATTGTATCTTGCTTACAGCTTAAGTGATACCCATGTAGTAGATTTGTGTTTGCATTACCTTTAATATGGAAACTGGTAAAGTTGATCTTTTGTTTACATGTCAAGTTAGAGGTAAAGTTTGTCTATTGCTTTGAAGTCACGTTCTTGTAACAGGAGATATTGGTACATAAGAACTTGAATATCTGCAGTGTTGTACCTTGCTTACAGGTTAATTTCCCACAATATGGGAACTTTAATGTCTTCAATGTTGTATCTTGTTTTCATGCCAAGTTTCTGTTATATGGGAACTTTGATGCTATGTCTTCAGTGCCTTCTGTACATGTTAAATATATGTAATATGGTTTCTTGATATGTGTAGCATGGGAACTTGGCATATGGGTAATATGGGATCTTGGCATATATGTAATATAGGAACATAGTAATGGGGAACTTGAATAGCTGCAGTTTTCCTCCTCCTTCACAGGTTACATTTCTGTAAAATAAGAACTCTGTATATGGGTAATATAGGAACTTAGTATTTGAAAACGTGAATGACTACAGGGTTGTACCTTGTTTACTGGATAAATCCATGTAATATGGGAACTTGGTATATGAGAACATGGTATATGGATAATATAGAAACTTAGTATTAGGAAACTTTAACGACCACAGTGTTGTTTACTCGATAAATCCCTGGAATATGGGAACATGGTATATGTGTAATGTAGGAACTTAGTATTAGGAAACTTAAATGACTTAAGTGTACCTTGTTTACTGCATAAATCCATTTAATTTGGGATAATTTTGTCATCATGGAAACTTGGTGCATGATACTATTTCCCACACAAGCTATTTTATTTAACATACCATACATCTATCTCCTCACACCATGCCATAATTTGCATATCGCATTTTCTGTATATATGATTGATATATATATATATATATATATATATATATATATATATATATATATATATATATATATATATATATATATATATATATATATATATATATATATATATATATATATATATGATTCAATTATTTGTTTTCTCGTTTTTATTAACATTCAATTAATCCCAAAGACCGTATTTTAGACAAGACGGTATCTATGTACCTACTGTATAAGAGAATGCTTGTCCGTGGATTTGCGTGCACTTTCCTAACAGTATCATGTTCTATTTATAGCAACGTTTGAACCCATTCTGTTTATGGCTTTGTATGGAAAGATAACATATTGGTTTTCTAATTTCATTCTATATGTGCAGATTGTTTGTTCTAATTCATATTTGGTGGAGAACCAGTCTGAAGGTATTTAGTGCTAAAAAGTATATTTATGTTAGTCGATGCGTATATGAGAGCAAAAATATCTCCTGTCAAATAATTCCACAGATGGATTAGAAAAAGGCAAAAACTAAATGAAAAAAAAAGTTAGCAGAATCCTCCAAATATGAAGACATGAGGGCAGCGTCACATGACGTTTATTACAGGCAGTGTGGACAAATATTTTTATATTTGACGCTAAAATTCTTCAGTTGGAATATAGTCGATGTGTGTGTATATCTAAAAGCGCTACATATGAAAACTTGATGAGTAACATATTATAATTGACTGTTATTAGTATATACTATTATTATTTTAAACTGAACACAGCATTGAAATAAAAGGCTGTCATTCAAAGCTGAAAGAAAGCTAAAGGTGCCAAATGTATACTGAATGTCCCCACTGGAGATGTGATTACAGGCCTGTTATAGGTTAGCGGGGAAACATTAGAAATGTAATAGTATACGGGAACTATGTCTGCAGTGCTGAATGTTGTTTACAGGTTTAGCGATATTTATGTAATATATCTGTATTTACATTCCACGTACTATTGGAACTTGGATATCTGCAGTGTTGTATCTTCTTTGCTGAACCTTAACCTTAAATTTTCAAATATGCGTAACATATAGCATGACATATTTGTATATACGTTTTGTAAAAAATCTTTTAGTTATTTACGTTACTCTTTTCAGTTGATAGAGCAAAGAAAAATACTTCCGGACATGTTGATAGAGCAAAGAAAAACTAAGCTGGACAAAATTCAGTACTGCTATATCTGCCAACAACCAATTCCAAAGCTTGCAAGATATATTCTTACAGTTCATAAGGAAGAGCCCAAGATCATGAAACTGACCGTTTTGAAAGGGAGGTAACAGCATATTTTTTAACATTAATTAGATAAGTGTTCTCAAAGAAACATAATGTGCTAACAAATTTGCTTTAATCATCATACCTTTTCTCTTAATGTTCATATGATCTGTAATGTGATTTGTTTTAATCACCATCCCTTTTCTCCTAATGTTAATATGATCTTTTAATGTAATGGTGTTTCTAAGTTGTATATATTTTAAGAATTATTACTCACAAGCAACAAGAAGTGTGAGTCATGTACCAATATTTCATTGTCTGAAGCCTATAGTTGATACATTTTAAACCTTGAACTTTGAACATAAATTGTCCTTAATTGGTCTGCCACGAATAAGATTTTTTTTTGTTTGGATTATAAAAATGATTTAAAAGTTTTGTACAAGTTTTGTGTACAGAATAATACAGTATTTTATTATTAGAGAAATCAATAATATTTTAAACTAAGCTTTTGGACTTATTTATAAGAAAATCTTGATGTTGTGAAGAAAAAGGATTGGTACTTGTCAAATTCTTGATGGTCCCTTGTTAACATCTTAAATTAGGATGTATCTAAAGTGATTATATGATCTATGCTAAATTTTAGATTGGACATTGCCTTAATATAATATCAAAGTTAAAAAGTACATATATTTTCTTAGTCTTACATTTTCAAATATGCATAGCATATAGTATGATATATTTGTATATACGTTTTGTTAACATCTTTGTAACATTTATTACTATGTTATTCTTTCTAGTTGATGGAGCGAAGAAAAATACCGCTGAACATTTTAATAGAGGCAAGAAAAACTAACCTGGAAATATTTTGAGATTTCGTTAGTGGAGACAAACTTTTCATTTCAACGGCAGGTCACTGAGATATCATTAATACAAAATTATTAAACATAGAAGCATCTTATATATTTTGTGCAGTAATGCTTTTTTAATGTAACAAATATAATATAGATCTTTGATTTACCACAGATTAACAAGTTTTAATGTCAATGAAGGCATCTGAAGCAAAAAGGCATCAATTGTCCTCCGAGAGTTGATAGCGATTTTGTTTTAATAAAATGCTTTGTCCATATCAATGTGTACCCATAAACATCATGACAAATAAACACGAAATGTAGCAGATTCAATAAAGTTCAGACTATTATTGTAAACTCTTTCATTTGGAGAGGTTAGTGGCTGGTCGTTATTGTGATTATCAATTAATTTTACTTCCTAGTTTCACTACGTAATTAAAATGTGAAATAAAGAGTTACATGAAAACAAGCTTGCCAGTTGATCTTATAATCCTACTCTCACTGCTCCTACATATATTCATTTGTTTTCACTTTTCTTTTATGGTGAAACCACACACTGAAAACTTGTCCAAGTAAATTTATTTAATATAAGTAAGTTTATTTAATATTTTGCATAAATTTCTCTCTCTCTCTCTCTCTCTCTCTCTCTCTCTCTCTCTCTCTCTCTCTCTCTCTCTCTCTCTCTCTCTCTCTCTCTCTCTCCAAATAAAATAAAATTGTTTTCATCAATTGTGTCTTATTCATATCTGAAGTAATTACATGGAAGTATGTATCCAAATATTATTTTTATCTAAATGAGGATTGTTTCTCACAGTGTAAGTAATTTCTCACAAAGAATGATACATTTTAGGATATGATCAAGAACTGTCAGAGTCATAACCTATCTCAGCAAATTGATTCTACACTTTTACATTATATTCTGTAAAGGGTTAATGTAGTAGTATAAATATTGTTATTCAGGTACAATTTATGTACATGGTGACGTGACTGATTAAGTCTTTCTTAGTAATGCTTTGCAGGCAATGTTTAAACTTTTGTAGAAAGCATGTTTTACATGAAGTAACACAATCACCAATACGGTAACCTTTTTTGCATGAGGATTTATGATAGATGGTCAAAGAATATCTCGAATGTTATTTATATCATTGATATGATATCAATTCAGTTGCCACAGTTCTTTGCAACAAGTACCATTGTGTTCATAAAGGTGCTGGTTAAACATAATTTCGGTCAATACTTCATTGTCACACCACATTATCTCACAAGAAGTGGATGGTATCAG
The DNA here is from genome assembly GCA_029339505.1 of Unio delphinus. Taxonomy (NCBI): domain Eukaryota; kingdom Metazoa; phylum Mollusca; class Bivalvia; order Unionida; family Unionidae; genus Unio; species Unio delphinus. Next base: position 355,537 of record JAQISU010000217.1, read on the forward strand.
CTAAAGGCTTGGTGTGACCGTTTATTAGGAACGAACTGCAGACATCATTGCAACAAGATTTTTCAGTTTCTAGAAATGACACTGGTTTGTTAGATGAGCAGTATTAGGGTCATTTGAACTTCTTGTTTCAGCTTACATAAGAATATAACAAAAGCTTTATAACAATAGTCTAACCCGAATCTGCTCAAATTGAAGTTTTGTGTTCCCATGTCATTGCATGACATGCACTAATTTCTGATAGACACCATAGATGTTGACATACTTTAAGATGCAAGTCTAATGGTGCAGGTGCATACGAACAGAAGAGCCTCTTTATAAGTAAACTTAAAATAGATTATCTTGTGTATGTGTGAATTTAGTAAACAGCCTATGCAGAATGATATTTTATATTTTTCCAAAGAAACGTTAATTAGTGATTTAGTGTCTTCAATGTTTTCATAGGTGTTTAGGATGTTTGTTTTTATAGTGAACATCAATTTCCCCATTGCCATGTTTGCTTACCACCAGAAATACAATATGCAATTTTAACATTATTTTTTTAAAAAATAAATACAGTAGCAGTTCAGTTAAGTTCTATTGAATATAACAATAATTCACAAAGTTCCCAAATTATATGGGTACATATACGCACGTGACATATTGGAACAGTCTCCATATATCTGACTTCTGTATATGAGTACACAAAGTTCCCAAATTACAAGGGTATGTACACATGTGAAGTTCTCTCCATATTTGGACACCTACAGAACATCAGGCAGCTAATCATCTGGGAACATGATGCTCCCAAATGCTAGGTATGGAACAAAGTTCCCCCAAAATATATTATGTTTATATCGCTTTGATAGAACCTCATTAATTGCATTTTGTCCTTTCCGAATAAACAACTTAAACATTCGGCCGTTAATTTTGGTAACCTAGTGAATATTCATCTTAAATCGTCAACTGTTGTGCAAAATGTTCCTTTGATTATTGTATTATTCAATGCCCAACCAGTAGGACCACCGGAAAAGAGCACAGAAATAGTTAATTTCATCAACGATCAGAATATTGACGTCTTTTTCTTGACAGAAACATGGCTATGACCATCTGGCAATGAGGCCAGGTACTTATAGTTATTTTCTTTTCTACTTTTGGTTGTTCAGATACAGCAAATGAGAAGGTTACCAAAGAGTTATGTGAAACCCACATCAAGGCGATTAAAAGAGGACATTTCCCTGATCTTTGTTTAAGAGGATGGTCGTCGATATGTTGTTCTTGATACTGTTCATGTATTTTAGGAACTTAAAGATTGCACAGCATAGCTTCTCTCGAGCACTTTAGGACATCAAGCTGGTTTTCATCTAAATTGTTCGCTTTGTACTTATATGCTATTAAAGATGTCTACATACTAATGTTGTCACTGTTACATCCAATGCTCCATAAAGGACTGTTTAGGCTTCCTCTATTACTGACCGTAACGAGGGTGGCTGTCACGGAATGTTGTAGTTTTTATTTAGGAAAGACATGTAATCGGGTTTTGTTTATCGTGTGCAACGATACCCGAGGGTGATTTTATTTATTTATATATATATAGGCAGTTGTACTTCGGAATCGTGAGTACAATTCGCTCTATGCCGCTCGTGAAAAGTGTTCTTGATACGGAGCACGAATCCATATAAATACTTTGCTATATGTAAAGGGTCTTTACATTACTACGGGTTTTGTCAACAAGCGGCTGGTTTCAAGGACTGTAGCTATAGGGTTATAGATTCGAGGGAGGGAGGATTGCACAACTTTAGCTGTAGGGGTAAGTACATTTTTGATACTGAGTGATAGCTTTTTGTATCACTATATTTACCTTTGCATGTTTGCTATATAGTTTTACACAGCATAATGCGTGCATTTTCTACTCTTGTTCGCGAGGCATTTAAATTGGTAAAGTAAAGCTATATTTTGTTAAAATATATTTGTTTACTATTCAGCATTATCAAACAGGGAAGGTGTACTATAAAACCTGTCATTATGATAATAATAGTCTTGATAATTTACCGTGTATAACGTCATTACGTTATGTCTGTATCAAGGTTAGTACACGGTGTCGGGTATCTTTTCAGCTATTTGTACGAGGGTGTTAAACGTCCGGGGTGCCCGGAGCTGTCAAACGTCGGGAGCTGTGATTAAATGCACTGGTGTGTCCAGAGCTGTTTAATGTGCCGGAGTGTCTAATGTCTAGCGTCCGGAGTGTCTAATGTCAAGGGTGACAAGGGTGACTCAGCTGTGGAGCTGTCTAAATGACCAGAGTGTCTGGAGGGTCTAATGTTTTGCTGTATTCCGAGGGTCCGGAGTCTATTGTACCAGCTGTGGAGCTGTATACTAATAGTTGATTATATATATATTTATTCGTAAATTGTTAGCCGTGGGCTAATGTGGGTTTGCGGAACCCAGTATATGGTTTGGGACTGGAAAGATAAGTTATCTGTCCTGTTATTATTTTTCAAATATAGTTCCGCTACTTGAGCGTATACATTTTTACTATATGAGTAATCCTGCATTGTTTACTACGTGAGTAAACTGTGTTCATGTTTTTTTTTGTATAATTTTTTCGCTGGGGTTTTGTATCAGTTTTAGTATGATTGTATCATTGACTCGTATCATTGTTTTGTATCATTGTATCATTTATTTGTATCATTATATGATTCGTTTGCATCTTCTAGTCTGTGCGTAATTATGTATAATTAAATCCAATATTTGGATTACAATACGCACGTATTTCATTGTTTTGTTTATACACATATATCGCCACATTAAATCATAATTTTTATATCTGTATCATCAAAGCGTGTTTTGTTGTTAATCCGAAGTGGTCCGTCCCGGTTATCTTGTTACAGTGGCCTTGGGTCGAAGTTAATAGCATCATGGACATTTTGATTTTGTGTACTGACATTAAAAGATTCCTGTACTTTCTTTGACGGTTTCGCATGTTTCCCTCCTATATTCTATGTACACTTGTGGGATTTAGAATATGCTTTTTTATTTCCATACTTCACAACGTAGTCTAGCACGTTGTCCAAATTCTCAATATCTACTCCAGAAACTTAATAAAGTTCAAAACACAACTGCTCTGATCGTCTTTAGAGTACCACGTCTTTAAAGTACCTTTGCTCTGTTCCCTACACTACCTATCCACAAAGCTTGTTCTCTATTATACGTTTCACTGATGGAATCCAGTTCAGCGTACCTATCTGGCCTAACCTATGTGTCCATACTAGCAAGATACTTACGCTCATTCACTGACAATCGTATAATCATTGTAATAGTGGTATCACCAGCTTACGAAATGAACCGCTACTTTAGCGTTTTTCAGCTCGAACCTACATTTGCTTTAATATATAAATACGACGTAACCCTTTGCCATCTTACCAAAGTGTCTATAAGTATACTCACAATTTTTGATTTACTACTCAGGGTTTAGGAACAATATATCTCGTTGAATATGAAACAATTCATAGTAACACGAAATTGATATTTTTGATTAACCCGGATTATAATAATATTTTGAAGTAAATCAGAGTGATGTGAATCCTTATGCATAGTCAACGGCCATTTGCTCCAATTACCGTACGTGTACAAAAAATTGAATACATGTCTTATCGTTTCTACTTACTCCTTCAAATTCATTAATACATTATATTTATTTAGTTTTGGGTATTGTTAAAATGTTTCCACTTTTTCTATTTTTGCAAATTTTCGAATGTTTAGAAATAAGGTGTTGATCTAAAAACATAAAACATTTTTATTTGCCAGTAATGTTAGATTTCGAGTTTTGAACATTTCCTGTTCTACGATCTTATGTTTTTTTTTAAAAAAAAATAATATAAATATGTAATAATGATATCATAAAAAAATCAACATAAGTAAATAGTTCAGCTTTGAACCGTGTTTTTCAAACTAGCTTGCATATACCGCTAATAACCATCAACTCTGTGCACACATCCCTAACGATTGCACTAACGAAAACGTTTAATGTGCTAAACCATGCACATAACCAGGTCATCTGAATCATTGATATGTAATTTCTAACCTAACGGTTGAAGTGTGGCACTAAAAGGGGCATCCCGTGCACCGTTCTTGCTTAATGGACTTTCATACTAACACAGCGCTAAAAAGTGTACATAATGGGATAGTTCAATTACGCAACGGAAGGATGTAGTTCATTATATTCGGTAACTGCCGAATAATTCCGTAGGTTACCAGAACGTTGAGAGTTTGGAATTGTATCCCTTTGCACACATGAACATATAATGTTAAATCGAAGCGAAAAGCAAATGTTGTTATTCTTTTCATTTGCTTTATTCGACATTGTTGTCACAGAATTAGGCGAAAATTGAAATTTTTTTTCTTGAATTACAAAACTAATCTCACCATATTTTGTGTTTCGTCGTACATGCGTTACCTGGGGTGAATAAGTTGTTTTTGAAGGTAAGCGGCGTGTAACGATTTGCATGTGCCTGACTTCGTATTATTTGAAGTCAGGAACATTAGAATCACGGGGTGCACGGTAATTTTGCCTTGAATTCTGCTCACCTATTTGAGGATATATAAAGCAGAATATTTCTGATAAATATTACGAGACCAAAGGTATCTTATCACAGGAAAGATAGCTCGTCATTCTATCTCCAGCCAAAGGGTTGAAATTGTTGCTGATATTGTAGCGGAGCATCTCTGATATTGTAGCGGAGCATCTTTCAAATTGTTGCTGATTGTAGCTGAACGTCTCTGAACGTATCTGATTGTAGCTGAACGTCTCTGAATGTCTCTGAATTGTAGCTGAATGTGATTAATTGAGCCATTAGATTGTGAGATCAAATTGAGGTATCTGACTCTGTCTGTCGGATTGTCTGTCCGTTTACATCTGTTGTAATGTGTAAATATCCGGAAATGTAGAAGTCTGAGTGTCGGAACTGTCTAGAGGTGTAAACGTCCGGGGTAGCATCTAAGTATTTGGGGACCGATGGTTCTAGTAGATGCTGTATAACTGTGGTGAATCCGTGAAGGGCAAGTGACCGATAAAAGTATTGAGTCAACCCTAGGTATTCGGTGAAGCTGGGCGGCGATTCAACAGTTGGTGAATCGTACGGTTATACAGGGTCGAGACACATGTGTTTGTTGCAATTGTAGTACAATTGAATACATTGTTATATTTACATAGTTACTGCAAATCACAGTAGTATTTCAAGGCATTACATGAATCTCAAGAAAAGTTAGTAACTTGATTAAATACATGTATATGTTCGTGCTAGTTGTCGCAATCCATACGTGCGATAGTATAGTTTGATGTTTGTATTTATTTATCGCAATTTATATTTGCGGTAATATAACTTTGGAAAGGTTCCTTGGATCTGTGTATAGTCCAAGAGATTCCTTTGTATCTGTCCTTTATTTTGTATTGATATTTAATTTATTCATGTATTGTGAATGGTTGTGAGTGTAATTGTGGGTTGAGCGCATGAGTTATTGTGTTGATACATCATTATTTTTCATTAATAACTTATTTCATAATTTACATTATCTTTCACACATTGTGTTTGTGTTGTTCATTTAATCCACCATCCACTCGGTAACAATTCTGTTACAATTGTAAATATCGGAAGCAGACGACATACATATTTGTACATTTTTGTCATAGCAGCAGAGAGGGCGAACAGGCCAAGTTTTAGAAGGCCCTATTTGATAAATTAAGGCTTCTTAAAAAAAACTGAAAAAATTAAGCCAATAACATCAAACCTAACCGAATCTCAGAGAGTCGCTCTTAGGGTTATTTAATTTTGTTATCCATTTTTGTAGTAGATTTTTCTTTAAATTTGTACGCGTGTGACTTTACCGACATCACATTTAATTAAAGTCACGCCCTCTCTGCTGTTGTACTTAAATTAGTATTAGTATATATCAATAATATGGAATCTTATACAGCTAGATAAGCTCGAAAGTTGACTAGAGACAATTAATAAATTAATGACTTTTACCAATGTGTGATTTTTTTAGACAAAAAAAAATAGTTCGTCAAGAATCTCCGGTAGAATTTACAGAAGGTACATAATTTTTTAAGGCCATTACAAAAACTGAGAGAGTTACATAAACTAGTGAAGGTTCTCGTCCAACGTTAGAAGAAATCGCTAGAGCAACTAGCAAAATAGCAAAAGTAACTAAGACAACAAAAATACTTTTACGAACTCTTCAAACTGATATAGCCGCTGCTCAGCCGCCACTTATAGATGAAGCTATACATAATGTTTTCAGTAAAATAAAATAACAAAACTTACGCCAAACATAAAAGTAGGAAAAGAAAATGTTAAATTGATGGAACATTTTAATGAAGGTGTATTTGAACAAATTAAAAGAAATAAAGAGAATGATTTACCTGGTAAAAATTAAAAGATATTTGTCATTAAAGTAAATGTTTAAGATCTAGTTATATTTAATACATTTTGTTAAATGGATATATCGTATAGATTACAACAAAACTAAATCAGATATGATTAAAATATGTTTATTTTGTTAAAGAAATAAGAAGACATTTTGATGAGTCACTGGAACAATTTAAACTACAATATTCTCAATTTGAACGACAAACTCCTCAGCAAAAATCTTTTGAACCATTTCCGCCGCGGCAACAAAAACAAAAATAAAAATCACAATCTTACATATCACAAAATCCTCTGCCACAACAAAATTCACAACCAAACAACATGAAAGATGTATTTACTAGAAAAGGTCTTAAAGATAATAAGATAAATATTATACATATTGCTGCAGCATGGTATAAGGAACGATAAAAGTAACTAAATATCTTACTTTGCTAAGTTAAAGAACTTGAAATGTGAGAACACCTTATAATACAAATATTTTTTAAAATTTGTTTACGTTTATACAGTGGAGTATAACTATTTTTCAATATATAATGAGGATTTATATGATATGTTTATACAGTGGAGTACAACGATTTTTCAATATATAATGAGGATTTTTATGACATGTCTATACAGTGGAGTACAACGATTTTTCAATATATATTGAGAATTTATTTGACATATCTAAATAATGGTCATAGCAATTGTACAGTCGTCCCTTGCCACTTCGATTTTAGTGGCTTCACTGTCATGGTTTTTAAAGGGGTGTTATTTTAATCCTTTCATCACTACAGACCGATTTTCTGGTCATGGGGAATTAAGTCTGTAACCCTGCAGACCGCTTTACTGGTCTGGGGCAATGTGCTTAATTAACGTCATAGTACCAGACTATATACGTTTTGGGATTCCTCTAAGAAGTTTCTTATTTTAATGTAGATATTATACTTGGATTATCTCGCGAGCTTGAATTCAACTAGTAATCTCGAGGCAAGCAGGCACATTCTAAGCGTGTTTTCTGTATGGCGAATTTCTATTCAAAATGGCGGACTTTGATGCAAGATGAGGGGGCAGGGTCCAGTTTTTATGTACAAATTTAATGTCGCATGCACCTGCCTACTATAAATATTCATTAAAAATATAATACGCAAGTGAGGTCAAAAAGGTACATATTTCTGGATAGGTATTATGTAGCGCAACATAATCATATCACACACTTGACCTGACAAGTCTACTGAAGTTCTTAGAATAAAATGTTTATGTACCCAACCCCTATTTTATACATGCATTTTTCACATCCGAAGGCCATTTTTGACAGCACGTGGTGCTCACAGTGCAAACGCAATGCCTTTTCCTAGATGAAAATTTTGAAAAACATTGTCTACTAAATAGCTTGATGCAATTCATAATAGTTGTCATCTATGCCGTTTTTGAGATATTCTACTTGCCCTGAACCCACGTGTCTACTGCTATGGGAGGCTAGCTCCTCTTCCTAGCCGACTATTGGTATTTCACAATCAACATACTGCAGAGTAATTATGGAAAGTGTACATGTCTGACATCAATTTCAAGACCAACACAAGCCTGAAACACCTAGTTCACAAATTTATCCATATCTTTAATTATTACACAATGGTAGCTAAAAAACTCACACCATACCCTTAAGTTAAGAAATTTGCCAGGGGCCAATTTACGAAACTGGACCCTGCCACCTTAAGCATTTTGCAAAAAAGAATTTCTGTCAAAAATTCTGTACATATCACTTACCTAGACATTATCTAACAAAATGGTATCAAGGAAATTATTTTGTATGCTAAAGTATAAATGTTATTACTCTTTTAGAAAAGTGACTACATTGCGTCAAAATGCATTGCATTGTATATACTTTGTGCTAGGGTTGCTGTCTTGAAAAGAATTAAACTTGTGTGCAATGGAATGTTTCCTGTCCTTTTTGCCATCGTATAGTCAGGAAGATACCAGAATTACATGATGATATTGACTGAATGCTAAAAATGGATTTTATAGTTGCAAATGGTGACTGAATATGAGATACACTCTTTGTTATTAGCGATAGAACTTCTCTATTGTTCTAGCAATTATTTGTTGAAATTTTTTTTTAAAAAAGTGCCACTTAAGAAAAATGTTACCAGACATTTACATTTATAATGTACTTTAATAATAATTATAGCTTGAGACATACACATCAACATTCCTGACCTGGTATTGTTCTAGTGATGCTAACATAAGCAGCATTTGGGGAGGGGGGAGTGAATACACCTATGTCTAGCTAATTGGGACAGATATAAAGAAACAAATATTATTCTATGTTGGGACATTGATGTGAGGAACATTTCTGAACTTACATCAACATATCAGATAAATTCAGTGACAACAGGCCTTTGAAATGAACCATTCTCAAGCCAAAAATACAAAATAAATACACAGTCCATACAGTTAACCCAAATATTCTCAGAATCCTATCCACTCACAGCTGACTTTAGCAATTGCAAGGATATAGAGAATGAGAGGAAATATAAAGAAAAGCTACAAGAAAAATATTAACAAGAAGAAAACTCAGTACAAAAAGGGACATGTTGCAACTTCTATTACTTTAAATAAGGACCTACCAGAAAATACAAGTCATGATGAAGCCAAGTTGGTCTTTCATAATCAATCTTTAGCGCGTTTGGATCATAATGAATACATGCTTCAAACTAGTGCTTCTACCAATATGAAGTGTTCCAATAATGATCATAGTAATTGTAATGCGATTTTTCAGTATGTAATGAGGATTTATTAATCACATGCTCTAAAAATGATCATAATATGGAGAACAGCAATCCACAAAAAAACTGCAATAGAAGCCACATTCACAGAATTGCAGCATATTTTGCATCCAGGTAGAAAGGGAAATAAATCTTAAAAAAAATATGGGATACATGAACTGAAAGAAGATCACACTGATTTTAATTATTTAGCTATAACCATACATTTCTAAGGATACAGACATAAATAACAAAGTCTACATCTGAAGGCAACCAAGATTTTGATGACAAGACTATGCTATATACATGTGTATTATGCTTTTTATCAAACCTCTTAACATAAACAAATATTGAGAGTCGGATCAAAATAATACCTCCAGAGATGCAAGACAACATTAATATGGAGTGTCATTATAAAACTTGTCATAGAAATGAATACAAGCATATATTCCTAGTTTGATGAAACCTACAAGATTCCCTGCATGCAAATTAGCAAGTAGGTAAGACAATCAACTGTAAAATCACCTTATTAATTTGAATTTACATCCATCTGCTTTCTACTCACCAAGACCAAAAAACAAAAACATAGAAGGGCAAAAAGTTTAGGTTAATTTGAATGTCTCTGACTGGCAAGTTTTTGTTAAATATGGTCACCATTGTAGAATATGTAACACTTCCAAAAATACAGACCTTCACAAAAGTGCTGCTAAAAATCATACCCATTTTTCTCATTAAATGTAAAAAAAATCTTAGATCGAATCTTGAACACTAATGATACCCTTCGCTGAATGATAAAAAAATACCTAGTTATATCATTACAGTGGTTTATAATGTATTATTTCCATACCTTTTCAGCCAGTTCCTTGTATTTTGGTTCTAAAGACTTGCAATGCCCACACCATGGGGCATAAAACTCTATCAAAACATCTTTTTCCTCATTATTGACTAATTCATCAAAGTTTTTGGCAACTGCCACTTGAAAATAAAATAAGAGGTGCACATTATGCCATATATTAATTCAATTTAAGAACATGCATATGTTTGGTAACTAATTTCTACAGAGCTCAACCTACCATGTTGCATGTGAATTATTATCAATTTCTAGCATTAATGAAACATCTGGGAAAATGATAATTGCACAATTCCAACAGAATTGCATGAAAAATTTGGTGCAAATCCAAACTTCCTAGGAAAATTCAGGCTGAAGAAATCAAAGTTTGGAAGCTGGTCAATCAGGGGCCATAATTCCTCTAGACAGTGACCATTAAAGCCCAATTCACTTATGGTCTTGTCACTTTCAAGTTGGATACAAATGAAATTATTGCTAGTAAAGCTTTCTTGTGAAATCCAAAGTGAAAACAAATGGTCAATTCAAAATGCTATTACTACAGGGCACTAGCAACTTCAACAAACAAGGCCATAATAGCAGTTCTAAATGTAATAACCACATTTGCAAAGGTAAGATCACTATTGGAGAGATGGCGCCATTTAATCAACAAAACAAATGTAAAAATTGAAGTCTGCATTAATGCAAATTAAATCTTAGCTTCTGCTGCATGAATAGGAGACAAAATGTGAAATTGTTGACATTAAACTGTGGCAATCATGAAGGAATTGGTAGTTAGGCAACAAGTTACTGCTGTTATTATGAAATGCTCACATGTTGTCAATCGGTCAGAAGTCATTCTTAGTTGTACAAATTTCACACCCATGTGGATTTCGCGATCCATCAGATGAATTTAAGCACAATACAAGTTGTGCTATACTACTAGTGCTATTTTTTTATGCAAGATAATTTTATTTAAATTTTGTTTTCTTTGTACCTTGATAGGTTCATCATTTGGTGATGGAACAGGCTCAGATTTCAAGTAGGGTTCTAATTTGTCATCTAGCATATCATTTACAAACTTCTCCAGATTTTCAATACTGTAAAAAAAAATAATACCAATAATAATAATTCAAACAATGGCAAAATATTTAGTCAAAGGCATTATTTCAGTTATTCTTGACTATAATACTTAGATCTTTCCTTTCCGCAAGCAGGTCTTAGAAAATATAATGATAGTAATAAAAAAATTACAAAAGATATAGCCTTTAAGAAACAAATGATAGTAGTTAATATTTACAACAGATATAGACTAATAAACTGACAAAAGTTATCGCTAATTACAACCAATATAACCTTTAAAAAACTAATGATAGTAATCATGAATTACAACAGCCTTTAAGAAACTAATGATAGTAATCAATAATTACAACAGCCTTTAAGAAAATGATAGTAATAACTACAACATATAGTATGAAAGGACATGATAAACACACAAAATCATAAGTGAAAAGATTGAGCATTATTGTTACTGCTTATATCAGTCATAAGTGGAGAAATAAAATCTAAAATTATTTTCAGTGCAAATACAGTAGAAAGAAATTACATGCAAAATTACACTATCTTCTTTTTTGGCATATATTTGCGACTTTGGTAACAACACAGTTCTTTAAATCTCTTCATTTTGCTCCCCGAAGCTTTGCATTACATTTTGGAGATACAGTAAAACATGTCTTGAAAGAGCACTGCTATGACAGACCACCTGTCTTGAGAGACCACCTCAGTGCGCAGATTTATAAATGGTGTAGCATTGCGACCCGTTTTGAGACTACATTTGTTTGGCAAAAGAGGTGGTCTTTCAATATAGGTACTACTATAGTTTCATAAATGCCCATTAGTACACCCTAAAAACACCAGTTCTGCAGAACTATGTTGTATTTATAATCAACATTCTAATGAATACAAATCTTAGTTCATGCAAAAAAAGTTCTAGCTAATCCTGGTAAAATCTTCAGGCATAAAGTAACAGAATTAAAATTGAACAAGGCTGCTGACTTGGAAGTTATGCAACTATCCAAAATCTTTAAGACAATTAAAAATTGATGACAAGAGATGCTCTCTCAAGCAACATGTTAGGAAATCGAGCGAGAGAATGCAGAGATATAAACACATAGACATTTTGATTTTTGAATAAATATCAAAAGTAAAAGCTATAAGAGGCAAGCTTAAACTTCCCCCCAAGGGTTCTTTATATATAAATTTGGGGTAGGTGTTAATTAGTGCATACCTTTGTATTAGCTATGTTATGCTGTAACAAGCCTATCAAATCATCAAATGATAGATTCAGAAATGCAAATCAGATTCCAATAAGAACATTACTCACGAGAATTCTCCAGACATAATATATTTTCTCTCATTTGCTTCTCCGGCTGCAACAACTGGCTTATCATCTGCGAAATCATTGAGGCCAAACTCCCCAAGTTCATATCTCATATCTTTGTTATTGCTGATGGCAAAAAAAAACTTCTTTCCCAGCATCCTGGAGCTTCTTTGCCACTTTCATCACCCTTTAAGTTCATAAGAACAAATTAAACTACGAAATTAACATTCAATGTTTAAAAAAAGTAAAAGTCTTAGTTTGCTAAACTCCATTCTATAATGTGATAAACAAATCTGATGAATCAAACAATATTTTTTTTAAAACATTTTGTAAACTAGAAAGAATGCAGGTAATATACATCAGCGTCTAATAGCCCATCAACAGTATAATGGTTATATGATGAAATGAAATCCAGAATGTAAACAAAGACAAAACGTTTGGAACATAACTAGAATAGTCACATAAAAGACCCAAGAAAAAGTAGCTAACATCTAACTAAAAGCTAACTGTAGCTACCATCTAAATAAAGCTTAATGTAGCTAACATCTAACTAAAAGCTAAATGTAGCTACCATCTAACTAAAAGTTAAATGTAGCTACCATCTAACTAAAAGCTAAATGTAGCTAACATCTAACTAAAAGCTAAATGTAGCTAAGATCTAACTAAAAGCTAAACGTAGCTACCATCTAACTAAAAGCTAAACGTAGCTACCATCTAACTTAAAGCTAAATGTAGCTAACATCTAACTAAAAGCTAAATGTAGCTACCATCTAACTAAAGGCTAAATGTAGCTAACATCTAACTAAAAGCTAAATGTAGCTAACATCTAACTAAAAGCTGAATGTACCTAACATCTAACTAAAAGCTAAATGTAGCTAACATCTAACTAAATGCTAAATGTAGCTAACATCTAACTGAAAGCTAAATGTAGCTAACATCCAACTAAAAGCTAAAAGCTAAAAGTAGCTGACAAGATACATTGTTAATAAGATGCTTTTCTCCCCAAGATATAAGGCCCAAGAGATTCATTGTCCATGATATCCAGTAAATCCGATCCTTTCAGTCATTTTTTCACATAAATTCTCTTGATATAAGTTCATTTAAACATGCAATGTATCCAGGAAATGTAGATTAAAAAAATTAAACCAGCTCCTCAAATAATTCAGAGTTCATATGAAAATGACACCAAATTATAAATTGCATCTAAGGGACACAACTGCCAAGTGATGTGCCTTCCTTTGCTTCCACATGTTTTATTACAACAGCCCCAACTACATGTTTGAAAATCAACTATTTCAATGTTTCTTTGTATTTTGTGTCTACTGTATTTCATGGCACAACAACGGATGATCAACTCTTATGCCAGACTTCCTTCTGTCAAGTTGTAGAAAGGAAAGGAGTTTCCAGTTTTATTGTTGCCATACTTAATATTATAGACTGGCATCATTGGTATAAAAATGAAAACCCATTTAGCTTTGAGAAGATACATAATCAAGTTTCTTTTCATTTTTTAACAGTATTGATGATTGTTTAGTGCACTAGAAAGAATTTGTTCACTATTTCCAACTGCTTCAATAAACAAATGTATCAATGGAAAAAAGTCTTTAGATTTCTTCCCTTAAATGTGACTGGTCGCTTGCCTTTTCTCACCCTTAGATATGTTTAGTTTAGTCTGTATATAGTCTGGGAAAACAAATTTTGTCAATGATATGGAATGGCTTGATTTTGAAGGTCTCAAGTTATTTGAGGTAAAAATAATCAAAGGATAGAATTATTAGTTCACTAACACTAAGTGTAATATGTTTACACAAATAACGTTTATACTAACCTGTTTCTCCAGTAGTTTGTACCCTTTTCATTCTTAACGTAGTCCAATTCATAATATGCCACAACAAGAGGCTTCTTAAACCTGTAAACATTATCCTGTGAACGCTCAGGACACAGACCAAGGCTGCCAAAATAAATAAACTACAGTAAGCAATAAATTAAAATCAAACTATTAGTGACTGGTATTTTGGAAAAGAGGCAAACTTGCTAAAGCGTAACATTCTAAAATGGGGCTGTGGGGAAAGATTTTAACTGAAGATGAATCATGAGCAGACAACCACACAATGCACATGAAGTTCAACGATTTCATTGGAATTTGAACTCTACAGATTTACTAGAACATTACAACGCGGTCTTCTACGTTTTAATTCTTGGGATTATTTATTATTTTTGAATTTTATTCTTAAAATTTAAATTCTTTTCCTTATTTGAACCTTGTATTTTAAGGGAAAAACATTCTTTTTAAATTTTAGAAAGCCTATTGTCATCACGTTTTTCTTGTTACTGTTTAAAAGAGCATAATAAACATGCAGCAATTTTCTTTTTCCATTAACAAACAAGATCCACCTAAAGACACGTAAACTTAGTTTTAAATGTTGAAAGTAGTTTTCATATAATCTCCTTTTGGAGAGGAGAGCTGTGGCAACTCAGATGGTACACCATCAAACGCATAAAACTGCAGGTCAGATATTTACCTATGCCAGCACAGGGGGTTTGCTTCTGCTTTTCCCTGGGAAAGGCACTTCTCTTTTTTTGCCATATAATCAATAATTCGTAGAAAATAATTACACAATTTAAAACAAATATGTTTGCAAATATCTTTGATGAATATGTTCTGCTGATTGATTCAGTATTGTTTAATGTGGCACATAAGTGCCATCAAATTAAGCAAAGATAATTACCCATTCTTATCTTAGCATAGGCACTTAAGGATGCGTTACATATCCTGATAATCTTTTTTTTTTTTTGGGGGGGGGGAGGAGAGGTTGGGTCAAATTGCCATAAATAAATACATAAATTGCCTTAACCTGCCATAAATAGTGTGTGATTTGGATTGTTAAAGTGACTTTTAAAAAAAATCAGTCCTATCGCAAAGATGTGCGGATGTGCGTTGTGTGTCAGTTTAGAGCAAGGTCTAGCACTGGGGCATCATGATGCCTTAGTGCTAGACAATCCAATTACTACCATTTTATAAGCCTGGGTACAAAACTCTGTATTATTTCACTTGGGCGGTCTATACAAATGCATACAAGATATTTTGATTTTGTTTCTCAGGTGAGAACTTTACACAATACCTTTTCTTCTGTATGGATGCCTTAATCTTGTGTACAGCTGCATCATCATTATATTTGCTGACAGATTCTTCAAACTTGCTATGGTATTTTTTTGGCTGGAACAACACAATGTCACTGGAAAGAAAGAAAAAAGCCCAGCGTCAATTACAAAAAGGAATGGGTAGTATAAAAGCTGCTGGTTAAAGTGTCTTAACAAATTCCATGTTGCTGAGAGAGAAAAATATTCTGGTAAAAATTCTTGGTTAACTAATAAAATAATTATACAATTTTGTAATGTCCTCATTTATTCTTCTAGCGCCAACTATAACTTGTGTTTGGATTGGCTAAGCATACATGTCTACTGCAAACACCAAACTGATCCATACTGAACCCAACACATTATTCTGGTTAGAACTTGATAATTTTAACTCACAATCTATTTAGTTAAGTCTTTCAGTTCAGTTTGTCTTATTATGTGATTGTTTTGAGTGTCAAGTGGTGGCAGAAAATTCCTGGACTTTCCAGTCTTACATCAATATTTTCATAAATTCGAGGATGTTCCAGTCAGGAAAAGTGTACAATCATTTCTCCTGACTTTTTATTCCAGTAGTGTCAGAACCTTAATTAAAGTCATAAAAAATCAGTGTTCACAAACTTGGAGATGGGGTTGATGTCAAAGCTAGGAAAACTGATCTTATGAAGTCCAATCAAAAAAAGGCCAGTGAGCCAAATATAATTACTGAAATAAGTATTGTCAAGATAAATCAACATATCTATTATAATAAACAAACATTTTTTTGGTATCTCCTTACAGTACTTTCTAACAATGAATACATATATGTAAGTTTTTTCTTGGCCGTTACCTGTTGCAGCAAAACTGCCTCAAGATACGTTAACCCAATTCAGTTGGCAACTAAGGATCCCCAGCAAGTTATCCAGGTCTTAATGGGAAAAACAAAGGACCTACATCAAATTATCCAGGTCTTAATGGAAAAAACCATGGATCTGCATCAAGTTATCCAGGTCTTAATGGGAAAAACCAAGGATCTACAGCTAGAAACCTGGTGCTTAATGGAATGCAGTCCTTAAATGTTGAAGGTATTTGAAGATCCAGGAGGCACTTGCATAGAGCTTTGATCAGTCGTTATGGCCTACAGCTCTAATACTATCTATACTTATTTTACTGACTTCTGTGACCTTGTTTTTTTCCCATTCAGTCTGTCATTTCATTGGTTTAATGAGATGTGACTAATGCAAATACAGGCATAATACCACAGGGCTTCAAAAGGAGTTTTCCCCTTCAAAATCTTCCCTTCTTACTCTGTGCAACTTTACTAGTCTCTTACAGCTTCCTCTGTGGTATGTGCAAACTGCATTTCCATACTCACAACTATGCTGGTCTCTGATAGCTTGCTTGGTGGTATGGGCAAATTCATACGTACTCATTATAACTATACTTGTCTCTAATGGCTAGCTCAGTGGTATGGGCAAACCGCATCTCCATGCTCAGAGCAACAGCTACCTTCTGGAAGGTCTTTGCCAACTCGCTTTCACCACTGCTGAAAAATCCTGAAGCCCAGAAAAAGATACTTAAATAACAACACCCATACATGTCTGAAACTTCAGTGACTTATGTTTGATATTTAAGCTGTTGTAAATATGATAAATTCATGTAAAATGTTTACACTAAACTAAATATTAGGACTAATAATGACAGACATGTAAATCCCATAATTTAGAACACGGGCATTGTGTTTTATGATGTTAAACAAAAATATGCAGTCCATTACAGTCTGTGCTGGATAATTTTAAGTATTAGAAAACAACTACCATCATTTGCAAGATATGGGTGACAATCCAACATGCATCTTTATAAAAAGCTGCCCTTGTGCTGAAAGTCCATCATTTCTCATGAATATTCATAAACCTGCTAGAAGTTGAACTGCTTAGTACACATACATACATACACATACATACAGTGCAACCGAGGTATAATGAGCCAAGCGATAAAGCACAAATTGGGACATAATGCAATCTTGGTGTGGCTCCCAAAATTTCACATTCATTTGCACATGAAAAAATATTTTTTATTCAAAGAATGTGAAATAGTGTATTTTTATTAAAAAAAAATTATTTTGGTTGTGAATGAATTTGAATATAATGATCATAGTGTTGTTCCTCAAATAATAAATACATATTAACCAGTTACGAGTATCAGGCTTCAATTTAATAATTTGGAAGTGAGAGTTTGGAACAGTTTGTGAGATTCAAATGACAAAACTTGGAAACGAGTTAGCATACTGAGAAACCTGGGAAACTAATCATATACTATAATGTTGGTCATATGGGGAAAGGGATATATCTGTGCGTGTGTGTGGGGGTGGGTGGGAGGGATACCCGAAATAATATTGTCAGATCTGAGATACCAAATTATAACTTAACAGAGCAACTTCATAAAGTAACTTAATATAAGAGATAAAACACCTACTACATACAATGGACTGATAGATATCATGGGTGTGGACAACTGTATATAGGAACTGTAGCGTAGAATTTGGAGAATTGGACAGAATTTTTGTATATCTGGATCGTAACAGTTTGCCAGAATGACTAATTCTTTAACATATTATATGGAACACCCTTCACACTGAAGTCAGCAGATAACCATCTGGTAAGTATTAGCTGAAAATGTATGTATATAAACACAAACAAAAAACAAAGAGATCCAACTGAAACAGTGTGAAAGTATGCCAACAAAATATTTGATCTCATGTTGTGAAGGGAATATTGTATTTGATCTTACAAAGGGCTGTTTAATTACATGGTACCCAGGGAAGGCATTGGTTAAACATATATGGCATGGTATTTTGATTCCATAGAGTCCATATTAAAATAAGAAAATTAAAGATTGTATTATGGGTTTGTTGCCCACTTTATATGTACCTTCCGTGGCTCCCAAGTCTACTTTATTGGAACATCCCTAACAACTTAAATAGCAAATCAAACTTTTATTAAATTAGCTTTATAAACAGACATGTTTTGTTGAAAATATGAATATAATTTGAAAAATACATTGACTGGAGTTAAATCACAAGGGTCCAAGTGAATATCATTATTGAAGTCATCATCTAATAATAGTAAATATCACACTCGTCAATACTGATTTAAACGGTACCTCCATTGTCCAGTGATTTTTCAGTTATGATCGTCCAAAATAGTAACATTAAATATTAATAAATTTCACATTGTTATGTAAAAGAGTTCATATAGATGAGACATACTGTAAATCTGGCATTATGCCTGAAGATTCTTAACCTTCATCATGCTCAAATTCGTGATCATTTTAAAACTCGCATCTTGTCGGTCAGTTGCTTGGAGTCGTTAAATCTGATTTTCCACATTTTTGTATGGAATATATTCTTTTAGAGCCCAGATAAGTCATTCTTAATGTGCATAAACAATCGTTCAGGCAACATTTTGCGAAATAAAAGAGATAAATTAGGGGTTTTAAAACAAACAGAAAAGATAGTGGAAAATATGGATATTGTATCAAGAATAGCATTTGTTTTAGCAGCCAAAATAATGAATCTTCACCTTTTAGACTATGTTGAAATCTTGCAACCAAAACAGACAGTCAATTATTTCTAGGTTTCCATACTTTTTAGACGATCATCCTTTCTTTTGAGTGAACAAATAGAGGCAAAATATTAGCATCTACCAACACGGCTATTTGTTATGTTAAAAAACATGAAATAGAAAATTGGGATGGAAGGGTCATTTTCACGAAAGTATGGGAAAATGTGCAATCTGACAAAAAACATCGACACACTAAACAAATGAAAAGAAGATGAAAAAACAATACATTGCACAATGGTGATAGATTTCCATAACCTTGCAGATCTTTATAGAAGAGCAGGTTTGAACTTTCGTAACCTTATGTATGCTCCTCTGCTTGAATCGACATTACAACCTTGTCAAAAATAAACTTGCACATCACCTCTGTATATAAAATAATTCCACTTCGAAACATGCACACTACAGTCCATTTGTATTCCTAAGAAAACAATTGAATTAACTCTAAACGAAAACTGGCAAGCTATGCTTGGAAACTTAATCAGTACATAACAGAAATAAATATTAATCCTTAAAGTCATGATTGCTTCTGGAGGTGCTGTTTGTAGTTCTCTGAAGAATATCTGTTGCAAAATTATCTAGAAAATGACTAATGTTTTGCACCCAATTTCATTCAGTTCATAAGATAATTAAATGTGATTGCTGAGAGATAGATCAGCCTTACCCACCAGCGGCATCTGGATAGGCAGAGGACTTCTAGCTATCCGTAATGTTCTCAGAATCTGTATTCATGCACAGATACCATCACTGATCGTTCAGGATTCCAACGGGTTTGCATATGACTGTTCCTTTTTCGTCTTCTTCGCATATGCAGGAACACGGCAAGCAGCAGAGAGGGTGAATCCTACAACGTTTTCAGGCAAAATTTTGATTGAAATCCTAAAACGAGCCTTCCTACGATCAAACAAAAATGTCTCAGGGGCAAACCCTACAACGTTTTCAGACAAAAAATTGATTGAAATCTCCCTACGAAATCATTTTAACTAAAAAAATGAAAACAATTTTTTAATTAATTTTGGTCGCAGCGATGTGGTCATCCACCCTCTCTGCTGCTAAAGTTTTCAGTTCTGGGTTAATAATTCTTTTACGATTTTAACCGAATATTTGATCCAGTCCGATACGATATCGTGTCTGGGAATCATGTAGATTTATTGTTGCGAATCCGTGCGGAGTCGACTGAGCATGACTAAAGAAATCTCTAAATTGATTGAAGTCCATATCAGAACACCATGTCTGCCAAATATTTCGTAGCGTATGAGTATCAACTCCGTTGAATACAGACAATAAATTGCAGCTATCTCTGATGACTTTTGGAACCTGAGTGTAGCGTTGAGTGACATATATCACGTCAGTGTTTTTGTGACGCCCACGGGAAAATATTCTAGCAGGATTTTTTTGTTTATCCAACATTATATCGTCGTATACGACTAAATTGTTAATATCTCCATCAATATCATCAATACTCGGTGCTTCATCGATATCGGTTATAAAATCAATGGCGTTCTCACCCTTAATTTCTGATGCATTCTCGTTAAAATCCTTTAACACTTCATAACATCGTTGATCATCTACGCTAGGGGCAATTAAATACAACTTATCCCACTTCATCCATCTCATTATTAAATTGAGCAACAATTGCGTTTTACCGGATCCAGATGGCCCGATTATAATCATCCGGATAGAGTTTGGTAGCGCTGCATGATGCTTAATTGGTTCTCTTGTTTTAGTCGCTGAAAAATCAATTATATCCATATTTCTATACATAAATTATGGATCTATATTGTGTGAAGTGTAAAACGCGTACTGGCACAGATGACTTGACGACGATTACAACTAAAAATAACCGATCAGCGCTTTCTGGTAAATGCGTGCAATGTGGTACAAAGAAATTTAGATTTGTGTCTATGAGATCTGATTTTAAAAAAAACGAGGAGGTGATATCGCAGCCAAATTAGCAAAACTCCCTGGAACCCCATGGGCAAAATACCCCGGAGAAAAGCACCTTCCAGGATATAGCTACTGTGGACCGGGAACCAGACTTGATATCAGACTAAATAATCAAAATCAACCCAACCCCGGTGAAGAACCAATAAACGCCATTGATAAGGCCTGTCACCTTCATGATGTTGCTTATAAAAGCAGCAATCTGCAACACAGGCATCTCGCGGATGTGAAATTAATTCATGCGTTAAATGCTATTCCTGATAAATCCTTCAAAGAAAAATTGTCTTCATTTTTGATAAAATCGGCTATGAAAAGTAAATTGATGTTAGGTGCTGGTAATTAATAATATGGAATCAATTTATTATTCTCCGAGGGGATACTGGAGGGGTAACGCTGCAATCAATAAACTCGCTAGAGCTGCAAAAGTGAAAAAAACCACTGCGGCTCATTGGTTATCCAAACAGGCACTATGGCAAATTTATCTACCACCGCCTAAACAAATTCAATTCTCGCAATTTGATGTGACCGCTCCTAATGAAGTTCATCAGGCTGATATATTATTTCTGCCACATGATCGTGGTTACAAATATGCGTTAACCGTAGTTGATGTTGCGAGTCGATACAAAGAAGCAGAACCACTGAAAACAAAATCGGCCACTGAAGTCGCTTCTGCATTTGAACGGATTTATCGACGAGGTCCTTTGCACTGGCCAAATCTGTTACAAGTTGATCCTGGCAAGGAATTTCAGGGTGCAGTGTTATCTACAATGAAACATCATAATGTCACCATACGACGAGGGCATACTGCGCTACATCGCGATCAGGCCATTGTAGAACGATTTAATCGGACGATTGCTGAGCGGTTATTTGGATATCAATACGCAAAAGAATTCATTCAAGAAAAGCGATCCAGTGAATGGGTTAAAAGATTACCATCTGTGATTACTGCACTGAATAACGAGATTACTAGAACAATCAACATGAAACCTATCAACGCGATTAAAAAGAAGTCAATACCCGTACAACCACAAAAAGATTTCCCTAGAAACGCTAGCGTTTCCCAACCAATTCTTGGTAGTAGTGTCATTGTGAGGTACTTATACGAACCAGGAGACCTTGAAGGGGGTAGAAAAGGGCTACTGATCCTATTTGGAGCGTCACTACGCATAAGATATCTAGTATAACACGATCTACGGGTAGACCTCCAGTCTATAAACTGGATTCAACTGCCCCTCAACGAGGATTTACTCGACAACAACTACAAGTGATTCCCGAGGATACTCAATTGCCACCGCATGGTCTTAACTAGCACCGTTGCGTCTATTGCACTCAAGACAAGTCAACATCACATTATTTCTGACATGACCGAGATTGTTATTTTTTCTGTCTACGGTGAATTGGCGAGGATCCTTATCCGAATACTGCCAACGCATTATACAATTGCAACTCGCGCAGTGATTATTCTGTTGTTTCTTCAAAGTGATTATTAATTTAGCATCAATATCAAATTCTCGTTGTTTTTTTTTGTCCTGTTGTTTGTAACCGGAGAGTTTTTTATTAATGATGCTAACATCAATATCACTTATTGTTGTGTCATTATCATCGAAAACAACTCTTCGAAGTTGATTTATGTTTCGTACTCTGGATACTGCGAGATAGACTAAATTTGACCATTCGATGAGATTATCTACCATCCAAACAATTGTATCCGATATAGTCAATCCCTGTGAAGAGTGTATTGTTGCTGCGTATCCTAGCGTCCACGGGGATTTATTAGCACGCAATGCATCTTCAACGACATTGATATCAACCAGCACAATATCATTTAATACCAGAATTTGTTTTTCATTCTGTCCTGGAATATCAACTTCAATATTCTGTTTTCGTCTATCCGATGGCCTATAACAAAGGGGTACTGGAAGCGTTGCAAATTTTTCTTTATGCAATTCAAATAACTTCATCTGAAGTGTATCCTTGACTATTTTTCTACTTACAATGATCAAATCGTTTGGTCTCCACGCTTCCCAGAAATCATTCATTGGGGTTTCTGAAATCACTTCACGCGCTATTTCGCATTGGATTCTATCCGGCTGTAATCTAATTAGCGCTTTGAACTCGCGTAATCGTTCATCAAGTGATCTATAATCAGTGGTGATTTCTTCATAGTAGTCTACAAAACCCTTTAGCCATTCATGTGGAGATGCACCGACAAATGGTGGTGGTTGGCCTTGATCCCCGCACATGACGACTTTTGTGTTTTTGGTTAACAACCACTCAAGAAATGTTTTTAATACATCTAATGACACTGTGCATATTTCATCCCAGATTATGATTTCAGGAATGAATTTATCACCCATTCGATCAGGAGTCCATTTGTCACCTTTCCATCGAAAAAAACTGTGATAAGTGCAAGCATTTACCCCTCGTTGTATCATCTCTCTGGCGAGTCTGTGAGTCGGTGTTAGCACAATCATGTTAGAAACGCTAGCGTTTCCACGACGAAATAATTCAATTGCACGAGTTGTCTTTCCTGACCCACCACAACCGTTTAAATAAACTGTCTTGTATCTACATACTGGATCAGATACCGGTGGTGCATTAGAAAGTTCTGATTGAATTTCAATACGGTTACAACAAATATATTTATCATCCATGGCAACGTCTGCGGATTCACAATACTCATGTAGCATCTCCTTTTTAAATCGCCAACGCCCCCAATTTTCTTCGGGATCTGTGAATGCCGCTACAGTTGATTTGTACTTATTATGTATATACATCGAATCAGTGGCCACTCTAACCGCGGTATTAGGAAATCTATTTATCATCGAAAATAGATTAATAGAAGCATAGGCTAGCATTGAACTTCTCAAATGTGTGTACTGGGAATTATATCCATCACAGTAGGTAACAACCGTACCTAATTTCTCAACATTGGATAGAAAAGCATCCTTACGGGATACAAGTTTTCCCTGTTTCATTAAATCCGCTACAATAAAATCGTATTCAGCGACATCTATGATCAACCGCGAAGAATATTTTGCGTTATCGTATCGTCCACCCTGGGTAAATTTACCGATTATTCTTCTTCCGAGATCTTTTGCTTGTTCTTTTTTAATTTCAAATAACTTCTTAGACCAATTTATGATTTCTTCTTCACTGAAATCTGGAAACTGTTTTCGTAGTTCGTTGATTATTCTATCTAGATTGGGTTGTGGTAGCCAAACTTCTTTCTGAGCTCGATAGCATATAATAGCCTCGGAAACAATCAACGATATTAGCATACCACAATCAATCATATATCTCAATAGCACTATTGGCATCCAGTGTTTTTCAGATAGGTGTCTACCGAGCCAAACATAACTACACGGATGTAACCCTGTAGCGAATTCAAATGATATCACACGAGCGAATCCGGTTAAATCAAAATCAGGCAATGGTCCATTAATCGCAACACGAGTCATTTCATGCGTGGGGTGTCCAAATCGTTTGAAGTACTCAGCGCATTCCCCATACCCGAGAAAACTTCCGGGATAACACGCGGATATATCAATTGAAATCATACCATCACGTGAGTATTTCGTATTCCACAGTCCTCCATGACCAAATTTGACGCAACTCAATTTAACATCCTCGGGAAAATCACTTCGTGTTGGACGCCATGAGTTTTTTTCTCTTGCGAAGTGAGCTACCACTGATGGAATAGTAAAAATGAGTAGTTTTTCATGGGAATTCCCCGGTGAAAAATCACTAGCTATTTTTCTCATTCTGTTATCTAATTCTTCAACGCGATATAATTCACCATTTGGTTTTACAAATTGATCGAATCCTATTTCGGGATCTTCATCACTTCTAAGTAACCACACTGACACAGGATCATCCTTACACAACGCATGAATAGCATCGAATAATTTCTCTTCATAGAAAACATCCCCGACGAACTCCTTAGGGATATATTTCACGGTTCGTTCTCGTGGAAATATTGTTACCGCAGGTGTCCACGCGTGTTTGTTATGATCAATAATCTGTATTGGTGCTCCATTTTTGTTATATTTCGGTTCGTATAAAACCTCTCCGGTTATCGTCATAACGGTTATTGGGAATCGTAATGATGTTTCTAATTTAGCTATATCAGAAATCTTTGCACCATGCTGTTTCACTGTCAGTTCCCACTCGGTTATTTTCCTACGTCGCAGATCAGTTAGTTTATTTCCTCGGAATGCATTTGTGAAGTGTTCTATTATTCGTTCTGCTACACAATTAAGCCCTGACGAATATTTCATAGGAGAGTAGTTAATGGGGATACTCTAGCGACAATGGGAAAATCCTATGTAAAACAGCTTGGGAACATCTAGCGACAAGGGGAATTTAACATGGTGGGGACTATCTAGCGACAAGGGGAATTTAACATGGTGGGACTATCTAGCGACAAGGGAAATTGAACATGGTGGGACTATCTAGCGTCAAGGGAAATTGAACATGGTGGGACTATCTAGCGACAAGGGGAATTTAACATGGTGGGACTATCTAGCGACAAGGGAAATTGAACATGGTGGGACTATCTAGCGTCAAGGGAAATTGAACATGGTGGGACTATCTAGTGTCAAGGGGAATTGAACAGAGTGGGACTATATAGCGTCAAGGGAAATATAACATGGGAAATAAAACAAGGAAAAAAAGGGGTGGCAATGAAAGCTACTATCTTTTCGAGACTTATGAGTGGCCCTGAAAAGGGCCTTTGGATACTTCTTCTTCTTTTATTTTCTGCCATTGTTCCACCACCTTTTGATTTTACCAATAATTCCCTTCTTCTTCTTTTCGTCGGGAATCCAGTCAGGATGCCCCATAGCTCTAAACTTCTCTTGTATCTTTATCCAATTGTTATTTAATTTTTCAAAGTCCTCTTTCTTTTTTTGGTTTTCATTGTCCTTTCTTTCCTTTCTCTCCTTACTCCAGTTATCTTTTATCTTCTTCACTTCTTCTAATAGTTCCTTTCTCATCAGTTCTTCAGCTTTCTTGAGCGGGTCCAAACCCTTTTGGACATGGGGGTACTCTTTCAAGATATTATCCAAAAAACACTTGACGTTTTCGACAATATCTATTACTTGCTTCAATGTCCCCACTCTAACATAGGGTGGATTAATGCAGCCTCGTAACTTTTTGGCTTCTTCTTCTAGCATTCCTCCTAAGAGCTCCCTGGCTATTTTCAGTCTTTTTGCAAAGTCCAAACTCTTCGCAATCTTCCATTTATGATGTAGTTTTTCCACTTCATATTCCCCGTCTAATATCCAGAAATAGCTGTGTCTTAAATTGTTGAATAAACTTGATGCTTTTGCCATCTTCTATGGTTATTCCGTGGAATGGTTCTAATGTCAGTCACTTTGAGTATATATATCTTAAGCACGGACGTGAAAGTAAACACCCCTACATTCACTTGTCATATTAGATACTATTCACAAATCCTATTATATACTATCCAAAATCACACCCTATACTAACCACACACACGGGGAAGCAGCCAAAACACACCCTATCATATACTATCCAAAATCACACCCTATACTAACCACACACACGGGGAAGCAGCCAAAACACACCCTATCATATACTATCCAAAATCACACCCTATACTAACCACACACACGGGGAAGCAGCCAAAAACAAACCATACTATATACTATCCAAAACACACCCTATACTAACCACACACACACACACACACACACACACACACACACACACACACACACACACACACGGGGAAGCAGCCAAAAACAAATCCTACTATATACTATCCAAAATCACACCCTATACTAACCACACACACGGGGAAGCAGCCAAAACACACCCTATCATATACTATCCAAAATCACACCCTATACTAACCACACACACGGGGAAGCAGCCAAAACACACCCTATCATATACTATCCAAAATCACACCATATACCATCTAAACAGAGTCAGTGTTTATAATCACACTACTCCTCTCTCACACCCATTGGCAATTGACATAGTATTTCTTTTCTTGTTATTTGGGTAGCCCTGAGAAGGGCTATTTTTAAAACTTCAAATTGCACCTGGCTAATGCTGGCATCTCCCAGGTCTAGCCCCACACACACATCTCCTACTCCAATCATTCTCCCAATTCACCCTTGTGATTGGGAGTGCAGAGGGAGAATGAGTGGCTTCACTATCCCAATCTTCTGTTTGAGGGATAGTGAAAGTCTCTTCATTTCTGCCTCTATTCCGCAACCGTGGATGAGTCTGTGGTTGTTGCGTCTGAGGCAGTGGGGGCTGAACCTGTAGTGGACGAACTGGTTCTGGTGGTGAAGGTGTCCTCACCATGGGTTTGACTTCACTAGTCTGTCTCATCATGCGGTGAGGTAAGATGGGACTTTTCTTCTCCTCCTCTTCTTTCTTTTTTCTTTCCTCCTCTTCTTTTTCAATTTTGGCCTGCTCTGCTATGACCTCCATAGCCAGTTCGTCCAGGAGACGCCTAGCATTCTCCAGATGCATTTGAAGCTCTCTTAACTTTTGAACTCTGCTCATCTTCTTTGATTCACCAACGATGGGTAGCCAGACTGATGAGTGCTTCTTTATATATAGTTCAAGCGCGGACGTGATGGAAAACACCCCCTAGATCCAAAAATCTTACAGTATCCCTATCATTACCAAAACACGCGGACGTGATGGAAAACACCCCTAGATCCAAAAAACTTACATTATTCCTATCATTAGCAAAAAAACAAAACAAGCTGACTTTTTAAAATAAAACACTCTCTTTTATACTTGTCTCCTATTAATTATACATTGAACAAGTTATTTTGAAAAAATACGTTGTGCTTATAGACGCACTTCATAACAAAAGTAAAATGAGACAGTGATTATAGACTCACTTCTAATTTTTTTCTAACTTCCTCACATACCATAAGCAAATTGAATAATTAATTCTTTTCGAGAATATTTGGGTAGCCCTGAAAAGGGCTGTTTTTTTGTGTTTGTGTGTACGAGGAAGGATGACAATCTTTTATCGTCTAAGATTGCGTCCTCGTTTGGCTACACGATAGGGTCTGCTTCTTCGGAAAGAGAAAGAGAACTCTTTCGTGTCCACACGACAGTCGACAAAACTTCTGTCTGGTTCCTGCTGCTGTTGCTGATGCTGCTGATGCTGTTCTCTCTGCTCTCTCTGCTGCTTTTGAAGTCGATACTTCTCAGTCCATTCTTCTTTCTCTTTTTGAATTTCCTCTCTGAAGAGTTCTTCTATGAGGTCTTCCGTTACTTGTAGCATTCTTACATTCTCAATCTCTTCAGGCTTTGGCATCAGATTGTGTCTGATACGATGCAGAGTGACATAAGCTTCGTTCAGCTTAGCTAGTCTTGAGCACATCTTCGTAGGAGGATGAGTCAAACAATGGATGGCCAGACTGGAGACTACCCCTGCTTTATATGGTTCAAGCGCGGACGTGATGGAAAACACCCCTCTGCGGTTTAGGGTTTTGAAACGTTTAGATAGTTTGATGTGAGGGATAGAAAGAAAAGTCAAAGAGCATTTATATGAATACAAATGTAAAACAAACGACAGACGCATTGGTTTTCAAAACACAACATTTTTATTCAAATAACAAACATTATTTCAAAGAACAAACATTATTTCAAAGAACAAACATTATTTCAAAGAAAAAACATTTTTTTTTTCTTCCATAACACCAATACATTATCTTTGACATGGTTGACAACGTTGTGAATTAAATTGAGATTTCCACTGTTGGAAATCATTGGTCGATTGATGTACACTACGTTTCCTAGCTAAAGACAACAGATAACCATAATGGTCACAAAACCATCGATCTACTTTGTCATCGTTTCGAGACGAATGACGATCAAAATAAGTCACTAAATGTTCTAAAGAATATCCAAGACTGCGATGATGTAGATAATAGATACAATATTGTCCACACACCATAGAATCTGTGCTTTGTAATTTCACATTATTGAATCGTGTCGTCTGAGCATTTCTTCTCATAAAGTCAATGATATCATCTTCGAAAGGAGGCAATCCATACGAATCAAAATACTCCGCACAACCCTTTTGAGGAAAGTAGACAGCTACCCAGTGAGTTCCTGGAAGATGACTGTCATCTGTGTTGATGACATAAGCTTGATTCTCTTGAGGTTTGCGATGAGGTAGTTCATCTTTAGCACACACGACAGGATTCCAAGAAGCAGTGTACGAACTACGGTTCAAAAGATAATAAAGTTCCCAGGTATCCATTTTTTGTTGTGTAGCCTTGTGTTTTTCTCTCCTTTCTTCACAGGTGATGATAAGTCATCAATTCAATCCAGACTTTTTGTTTGAAACGGTCTGACAAGTAACTGATGGTTTGCTTCGTCTCTTTACTTTTGGCCAAGAGAGCTTCGATGCGATCGATTTCTCGAGCAAACAATGGAGGAGAGGAATGATCACGTAAGCCTTTATACCACTGAAGTAACACGTCTTCTTCGGAGATGAGACTCCAAGCTTCGTTCAGATAATTGTCCAATTTTTCTTCTTGACTCATCATCATACATTTATCGTGTTGAATTTGACTGGGATGATCGATTTGACATCCATAACAATCTTTTTTAATCAGGTCCCTCATTGTATCTTCCAAGTGTTGTGCAAAACAAGCCACTAACTGTTGTTCCTGTTCTGGCCATCTGGATTGTATGATCACTACTTCTTCTTTTTGGTCTTGGGGTTCTGCTTTTTCTGTAACCTCCCATTCCATGGATTCTCCACTATTCAAAGAAGGACAAGGGCCTTCCATAATGTCTAATAGTCTAGAATGACTTCTCTCAAACTGTTAATTTCTATGGTATTATCGAATTCAGCATACAGAATGATATTCACCGTTTCGGGAAGAGGTGCTGCAAACTGAAGTTCCACACGCAGTTGCCCAGATTTTATAGGGTGGAAATGTCCCTCGTCGCTGCCTTGGTCTGGAGTGAAATCAAAAGCCCACAACGTGTAACCTCTTGCATAGTCGTCGTAGGAAATACCGTGACTGGTGTTGGTTCCTAACTGTCCTGTGGCTTCGTACAGCGACAAGTACGACCTCAAGTAATTTTTCTGTTCGCCAAAGTCGGGTTCGAAGGGTCTGGTACACAAAGTTTTGCCATCGCGACTGACTTCAATTTTGGATACTCTGCAGTGCTTAAACTGGAAAGGATTTTCATCGTGGGCACCATTGAGGGCTGCATTGCTGACGATACCAATGAATAAACGTTTGGGTAACTGTCCTTGGAACAGATGATCTTCGATCTTAGATCGGAGTCCAGCGGCAATGGTGAAAGTTTTGACTTCCACGCGTCGTATCGGATACTTGGCTGTCGTTCTGCTCAAAGTGTGACTGATATCATTTCCCACTTTAGGTAACACTTCCACGCGACGTACGTATAACCTGGCTTCTTGGATAATGGTTTTGTATTCGTTGGCATGAGCCATCAAATGGAAAGCAGTACTACTTCGATTCAGTCTCAAGCGAATATCTACTCCGTTCAGCAAATACTTCTCTTGAAACCACATGTCCAAATGCAAACGATCGAACAGTTCTAAACTACGTCCTTGCAAAATTTTCTTTCGACGCTCGTTAAAACCTTCATTGTGAGGATCGGCAGGAGCGCTGCCATCAGCAGCTGCTGCTACGGGCAAGGCTGTGTCGTTAAACTTATCTGCAGTGTCAGGTTTCCATACCACGCAAGCATCTAGATGAGTGTTCTTGGCTTCTTTTCCGTACGTCAAGAGATTTTCGAGGTACGCTCGGTAAGGGTAAGTATCCATGCTACTGCTGATCAGTTTGTTATTCATGTACAAATCCACATCGCTGAACAAGGAATGCATGAAATTGTTGACAGGAGCTACTCTATCATTGGCTCCTGGAT
Source organism: Unio delphinus (assembly GCA_029339505.1). NCBI lineage: Eukaryota > Metazoa > Mollusca > Bivalvia > Unionida > Unionidae > Unio > Unio delphinus. The sequence continues at coordinate 386,490 of JAQISU010000217.1, forward strand.
TGGTGTTGTCTGTTTTGCTTACTTTCACTTTCAAATACAAGTAACTGTTGTTGAGATCGATGTAATCTTCGGGTTGTCCTTTGATTTCAAACTCGATGGGAGCTGAATCCGTCAAAGAGGAGACGGGATGAAATTCGACCCATTGAGCTTCTTGCATGGTCATCATCGTGGGTGGCATGGCAAAGAGATCCAGTTCCGACTTGGAACAGGCACAAGATTCTTGGTGCATCATTTTTTCTTTAGGTTTTTTTTCTTCACTTTTAATAATCAAAAATGTCTAAGTCTCGAGCGGTTCTTTTTTTCTTTGTCTTTCGAACTTTTGAGGTACGGAGACTTTTGAAAGGGTGTCTTCGTCGACGCTTTCTACCTTGTCCTTGCTGTGTCGTCAGGGAAGTAGGAATGTCAGACGTGGTACCGTTCAGAGCATTTATAGGACTTTCTCGTCGACCCAAAAGCTCTTTACCCGTTTGAAGCAAGGTATTTTTGCCTGCTCTCAAAAAAGCTTCTTTTGGGTTTTGTTTGTCAATGAGAACATTGTAAAGAAAATCTTTGCCGTGAGTCAATGCGGCATCTTTTAAGGTGTGCAATCCTCGTGTCACCATTGGTTTCAAAACAGGGACTACGGAACGAAAGGCTGATTTAAACATATCTCCTAAACCATGTCCTCGTTGTCGAGTGACTCCTTGGTACACAGGATACATCACTTTTTCAGTTGTTGGAGAATCGTTTTTGAAAATGGAGTTTCACTGTGACTTTCCCTTTGGTAAATGGAATATTTTGACCTAGTTCTCCTTTTATAGTAATGTTGACACTGTCGAAATACGACTTACTGACGGGTAAATAATGAGGATGTACAAATTCGCGGTGAACGTGATAGGTATTTCCACCTTCTTCTTCAGCGGTAGTGGTATCCACTTTGAAAGGAATGACACGCAGTAACGGTACAGAGGTGTGTCCTACCACGTTGTACTCCACCACATCGGAGTACACAAACATCAAATTGAGTCCTTGGTTCATTTCTACAGGGGATCGAAAATATTTGGTAAAATCCAAGTTACTGGCTATGCCTGGTATTTCTTTTTTGTTCGGGAGCATCTTGAGGTCTCCACCTAAGATATCAAACAATTCAGGACAAAAGGTAATGGCTATTATTTTCTTCTCTGAAAATTTGATCATGAAGCGGCGAGCCGCTTTAATGTACTCAAAGGTAACACTTTCTCTGATTTTCTCCAGGGGTTTACCAAACACAACATTGAACCTGCTTGCAATCGTAGTCACTAAATGTTGACCGCTAAAATAGTAGCCTGCAGGAATGGTCAACACATGAGTGGACAGTTGTTTAGTTGCGGGTCCATCTGATTTCTTGTTGTCAATGCCAGTGATGCCTCGTTCATCTAAGGCTTGTTGCAATTGCTTGTCGTACACTTCAACTGTGAAAAAGTTTTGATTTTCGACAATGTTTTTGATTTGTGTCGGGTGTATTATTTCCACTAAAGCTGCTTCCCAGTGATCATCTTGATCCAAATGCATGGCTTGAGGTAATTTAGACGTGTAACAACACAATGTGTTGTTAGGAAACACCTCCATGGAACTGTCACTGGGTAACGTTAAGTAAAATTGGTTAATAGTGTTGTTCATATTTCCAATGTTCTTCTGTCCGAGGAGTCACTCGAGGTTAAAGGAGTATCTAAAAGAGGATTGTGATTGGAAGGGTGACTGTCAGGAGAAGGACTAACGTTGGCCGCCAGACTCCCAATATTGTTACTGTTGTTCCCGTTGTAAGAGTATTTCAGGGAAGGATTGGGAAGAAGATACCCGATGCAACTGCTGAGTAAAATGGTCCACAATTGTTTGTCTCCTTGTTGCAAACTCAAATTAGCAATGGCTGCACCAATGACACAATATACCACAAAGATTTGACAGAAAAAAACGATTTGCGTTTTAGGGACACGTTCTCCACACCACACCCACAAGGGTTGCTTTTGTAAATCTTGCAGAGATGACGTGGGTGAAGGAGTAGTCACTGTGGTTGCTGAAGCTGTATTGAAGGGCATGATGGTCACTTCTTTTTATAGTCGATGACTTGCGAAGCGTCAATCCAAGAATCAAAACTAGGAGGATATCCTTTCCAACGTACTTTGACTTCTTTGACACGACGTTTTCCTACTTTACGGGTTCTTCGTTCGAGAATGCTTTCAATGTCGTACACGTCGTCTTCTTTTTTGGTGACACGTTGTAACTCAGGCAAGTAAAACGTTCCTTTTAATACTTCTCCGTTCATGTCTTCCAATTTATAGACGGTAGGATGACGATCGCGCACTCGTCCAGTCACACGAAACAATTCGGTGGTCCAGTTGGGTAAGTAACCTTTGTCGAAAGTGCGTTTGGTTTTGCCAATGCGTACCCAATCTCCCGGGGTTAACACTTCTCTACCTTTCTTGGGGACAGCCCTCGTCCGGGACGTACCAAACAGACGCTCAAAAACAGTCACTTCGTTGTCAGGTGTCACCTCTTGTGGAGCACGTCCAATGCTTCTATGGTAAGATTGATTGTAGGCTTGGACTAAGTGTGGTAAGACGTCGATGTACTTGAGAGTGTGTTGATGCGTAAAATATTTCCACATGCGTTCTTTCAAGGTACGTTGAAAACGTTCCACGATACTGGCTTTGGTTTCAGGATTTTCGGTGGTGAAAAAATGAATGTCACGTTTTTTTAATTCTCGTTGGAAAGCTTGGTTCAGAAATTCGGTGCCTTTGTCGGTTTGCCATCGAAGAGGGTGACGACCACTTTGTTTCAACACCAGTTGCAAAGCTCGTACTAACTCTCCGCTCGATTTGGATGTCAATGGTACGACCCAGGCAAATTTAGAAAAGACGTCGATGACACAAAACAAATATTTGTAGCCACGATTGTAGGTGGCTAAATGAGAGACATCAGCTAAATCGGCTTGCCATTGATGATCGATGCCTTCCACTTGAGTGCGACTTCTGTGAAATTTTCGTCGAATGGGTTTGTGTAAAGTGTACGTCGCTTGTTCTTGTAACCATCGTTGTACTGCTGGTAAACGGAGCTTTTTCAGGCGAGTTTTGGCAGCACGATACAATTTCTGAATGCCTCCGTAACCTGCAGGGTGAGCTGGATCGTAGTAAATGCTGGCTAAGACCTTCTCCATGGTTTTTGTTAATAAGGAACCCACTCTTCGAGGATATTGCTTTGGGTGGGACGAAATGTGGGTTGTTTGGAAACGGTTTTACGTGTCCGATGTGCCACAGGAGATGACGTCGAGGGTAATGGTGGTGGCGGAGGTAATGGGATAGCTTCTTTGGTCTTCTTTTCTTTTCTCACTTCTGGTTTCCTTTCTTTCTTTTTCACATCTGTCGAAGAAGGAGTAGCCATCATCTTTTTAACCCAAGTTTTGAGTTCTTCTCGTGGGGGAGTGGGGGAAGGGGTCAACAAGGAAGCAGCAATCTTACTCGGAATGGGAGTAGCAGTAGGTGTTTGAAAGAGATCATGGGGTTCTTCTTCCTTGGGTAATGGTGGGGTAACGTCTGTTTTAACTACTGTAGAGGGTGAGGGTGAGGGTGCCGGGTTATTCATTAGAGCCTTAAAATCGGACAAAGTGGGTTGAGCTGTTTGTTCCACAGCTTTCTGATGAAAGAGTTGTAGCCGTTTCAAGAGTTGACCGTACTTTTGTGATTTTTCGGTTTCGGATAAATCGTGGCGATGGATCAAGGATTGCAATTCGTGTTGTAATTGCGACATCTCAGCCAAATTGGGATTGGGCGGTAAATGGGGGGATCGTTGTTCTTGCCAATGATGGTATTCCATCCATCGTTTGTAAGGAACCAAAGTTAGTTTTCGTCCTTCCATGGGCTTTCAAAGGTTATGTCTGAGATTGTGGTGCTCCATAGTGTCCTTTTATCTTCTACCCATCCCTTGGTTAAACCCTTGGGATATCCCTTGGGTCACCCCTTGTAGCAAACCTGGTATTATGCCTGTCAACAAAGGAGCAAGAAAGGGTAAAAATCCTCCGCGTTGCACCAACATCTTTTTCTTTTGACGGACGGATATTTTCTTTTGAACCATTTGACGAAGAACGTGTCGATGTTTGGATAAGCATTTTTTCTTGTGTGGAGACAAAGGTATCGTGCCTTTCAAAACATTCAAACAACATTCACACACGGTATCGATGACATCTTTGGAGGCTGTTTTAATGATTTGTTTTCGCATGGACGGAGAGGCTTTGGACAGGACGGACAACACGTCTCCGTGTTTGGCTAAACGAGGAGGTAGTCCTTTCCTTTTCTTTCCTTTGTGGGGTGAATAAGAATGTTTTTTGCGAGGTGACATCTTTGCTTGTTCGTTTCAGAAATACACTGATGTCAAAGACTTGGTACACACCCTCTTTTATCTTCTTTTTCCTATTGGCTTCTCCAAAAGGTAACGGCATGCTTCGCTAAATCCTCAAAAGCAGGGCTAAAGATACCAGTTCGGTTATTAGCTGCTTTGTCTAGTTTCTGCATACCTTTAATAAAACCAGTAAATATGCCTCCTCTTTGGTGACTTCTCTTTTTCTTTTGACGTTTGGGTATTTTCTTTTGTGACCTTTGACGAAGAACGTGTCGATGTTTGGCTAAACGTCCTTTCCTTTTCTTTCCTTTGTGGAGTGTAGAAAAATGTTTTCTGCGAGGTGACATCTTTGCTTGTTCGTTTCACAATACCACTAGTGTCAATGACTTGGTATACACTCTCTTTTATTTACTTTTTTTGGGAACTAGCGCTTTGTCAAAAAGGTAACAATGTGTTTCCCAAAATTGTCAAAGGATCCTCCTTTTTGGTGTCTTTTCTTTTTCTTTAAAGGTCTACGTCTTTGGAGGGAAGGACGTTGATGTTTGGTTTTAAAGCTTTTGGTGAGATGACGAGATTGTCTTGTTCCTTTTCCTTTTTGGACGGTAGAACGTCGAGGGTGATGGTGTGCACGTTTTTGAGGAGGCATCCTTGAGTGTTCATCAGTGGTACAGAAAAAATACTGATTGACATCGTGGTTTTCAAGTCATATTTTTATACTGGAATGCGTCGCCACTGATTATCTTTGCGTCGTATCAACTTCATGGCAGGTAACACACGTCGTGAAGGAGTTCGCAATGGACTCAATCGGGACAGTTCTTGTTTGGACAAATCTAGTAAACTCTTTAACATGCCAGATCTTTCTTGGACTTTGACTTTGGGGGCAGGTACTTTATGAGCAGCTGCTACTGACGCTAAGGTGGACGAGGGTGTCTCCGGTGGAGGAGACGTTTTGGGAGACGCAGATTTCCAATGTTTCATCAAATTAGGAAAAACGGGTGTCAAATTGGGTTTGGCTGGCATCACCCGCAACGGAGAAGTGGCAGCCCCTGAGGCTACTGGCAACGTAGTCCCTGCCAAACGTCCTTGTAGATCTTTTCTTACAGGTCGTGGTTGACGAAGGTAAGGTTGTGTCCTGGCCGAAGTGCCTCTTTTGCGGGTGACCGCTTTTTTCTGTGGACTTTTCTTTTTCTGTGCTTTGGTCTTGGTACCCTTGTTCTTTTTCTTAGGGGCTTGTTTGGCTTTTTTTGTTTTCTTCTTGGGGTGAACTTTGGGAGTATTGGGATCCCATTTTAAAAGGGAACGAATGATGACACCTCCTAGAGAACCACTGCCTCCAGGTTTCAATATGATTTGCTTTTTGGTGTGAGTGTCAATGCGAGGATTGGCCAGTTGCGTCAAGGCTACTTTGTTTCTGTCAAAAAAGCGTTTGGTTTGATGTGGAAGGTGAATGATGCCTTGCAGTATTTGACGTGCTGTCACCGTAAACCATCGTAAGACTTCTTTGAGACTGGCTTCTAAGACGTGAGCACGTCTTTGTGGATTTTTTTCGCGACTGATGCCGTACAAGGCACGAATCAATTTGATGGGAAGATGAGACTGAAGGGACGTCATGTTGACGATGTATGAGACCAGGTCAAAGTAACCCAAGGTTTTTATAGATTTTTTTAGTGCTTCATAGTGTTATGTCGACGAGGAGGACGTGTACACGACAGGTCCTCCGTCTTGACACCAGTCGTGAAACAAATCGGTACGAAATCGCAAATAATCAGGGGTAGTGGGTTTTAAATCCACGAGTAAATAGGCGTGTGGCGTTTGAGTGGCATCATCGTACGCATGAGTTAGCCAAGGTGTTCCTAACTGTTTGGCTAAAACTTGCACTTGTGATTTATCTCGAGGACTTTTAAACAAGACCACGTAATGAGCATTGAGACTAATGGTACGATGGGCTTTACTTTGTTGAAATAAATTTTGCGTAATGTAAATGACACTGGCATTACGATGATGCCCTTTACGTGTAAACCATAGTTTAATTTCTTCTTCGTCTTCTCCTAACATGTCGTCAAAAATAACCCAATGAGTTTGACTAGGGTCAGACACGATCCCCTCGTCTTCTTTAGGAATGCCTGCTACAAACACAATGGAATCACCTTGACTTTCTTGCAAGAGGCTGTATGCCGATTGCCACTCTTTGTAACACCACACGATGCGTTGAGGTGGACGATCGATCAAATGATGTTTATGTTCGATCAAACGTTTGACAAATTCGGTTTTGCCTGAACCGCTCGGTCCAGCAATTAACATGTTAAAAGGATGACGAAGATACAAGGCTTTCCAACTAGCCTGATCTAAGTGTTCGTCAATGACTTTGAATGTGGAGGAGGAAGGAGTAGTAGAAAGAGTAGAGTGAGCCATAGTCGTGTAGTGGTATGTCAGTATTGACACAAAAACAGACAAGACAAGAGGTTTTTATACTTTTTTCAAGACAAGTTTATTTCAATGCATGTTTAAATTCGAACAACACGAAAACATAAAAGCCAAATAGATAAATACAGGAATAAAATACCTAGGCAAACGATCAAAGTGGCATATAAACAAGTCACTGTACAACGTGGTTTGGGTAACGAAGGTGTCCTAGAGGTAGTATGTAATGTTCTTATAGTCTCCTCTACAGGGGGTATAGTCACATACGTGTCTTCTCTAAAGGGTCTTTGTGGGGAAATGTCCATGACAGTTTTGTCTTGAACAGAAGGATTGTCTTGGGTGCCAGATTTTTCTTCTTCTTCTTCTTCTGGTACTGTTACTAACACAGGTTTAAAAGTGACTTTTTTCACTCGACGATGCATTTTAGGAACACAACGCTTGGGCATAATGGGATACTTCGTTTGTCCAAGCCTCAAAATCCCAACTTTTCCAGTCACGTACATCTGTCCAATGAGGGTGTAAATCACAAGCTACACACACATCTTCGTACACTGCTTCCGTACGTAAAAGTTGACGAATCTTTTTTTCTTGGAAAGGTCGAGATGTATCCAGATGAAAGCGTAAGGCTTTGAACAGAATAAGTCTCTCGTGGACATTTAAAGGAACCACCATACTGTCTTATTTTTTTGATAGGTAGTGTTCGTAAAGTGTCCACAAGGAATCGGCAGGTAAACGAAATCCCAGAAAGCAAGTCACTAAAACACACACGACACGTCGACCCCAATTCATAGGGTATAGTTCTTGCAATAAGTGCTCGTAATCTTTCACCGTGTGAATCTTCTCATTGATATCCTTCCACGGAATCTGTTGGATCACCAATGATAAAGGTTGTGGCATGGTTGTTCTCTTTTATACTTCTTTAGGTCAAAGATTACAAGTGTAGATTCAACTCAGAATTAAACACAGAATTAAATTTGCACAAAAAGCGAAAGTGATTAATATAACGTGTAATTTCGTCCCACTGCCATTCAGGGTAACGGTTAAGAAGGATCAAAGTATCTTCAGAGGTAAACGTAGTAAATTGGTAACAGAGCAAAAAAATACCCTTGATCCAGAGAAATCTAACACGTTGGTTAATTTTTGTCACTTTCCTCTTGTGAATTTCACGACACAAAAGTTCTACAGTCACCCCTTGAGATTTTTCTTTAGCAAGGCCTTGCCAAACGTCCTTGTAGATCTTCTCTTGCAATTCGTAGGGTAATCCTTGAATATTATGTTTTATATTATATACTGGTCTAGGTGTGTTACACGACATGGAGTAGTAGTGTCACTTCCAATCATTAGGTCCCACTAAAGGTAGGTATTGACAATTCGGAGACCATCGAGCATGTTCCAGGTAAGCGGAATCTTTCTGTTCCCACTCGTAAATGGATACACCACAACTGAAACACTTGACTTTATCCCCTTCGCCCAAGTAGAAAAATCCGGCTCTGGCTAATTCTTCAGGAGTTGGTCCAGGCAGATATTTTGGCCATTTATCTTTGAAGGTTTGAAATCGACTTTTAAAGTGGCAGTATTCAGGCAAACTCGTCGGGAACGAATATTCGACTCTCCTTACTTCTGTTCGATGCAGGTACGGTGAAATTCCTAGGAGTCCACGATAACGTGTCGCACCGCTTTCGCATCCCTCAGGTTTGACACGCACAGCATCACTTTCCAGGGTAGATATAGGGGTAGTAGTCATAGCAAAGTTCCTACGATATCCTGCTGAATCGCTAACGTCACAGAGCCTGGCATCACTACAATCGTAAGGTTCACCATCGCACTCTGTAACGCAATTACAGTGCATACCGCAAGGACACTTACAGTTTCCTTCCGGACAACTTCCGTTGCAATGCATAGGTCTTATCCATCCAGTACTTTTCACACTCTGGAAAGGTACATTTGTTTTACAATCCCCAAACTTGAATGATGTCTGTTTAAATGGATTCATCTTCTTTTCGCTGGGTCGTTGTAGTGATAAATAAACTATTGATCGTGGACGATGTCCCTTTTTATATGCTGCCCGATTTCGATGTGACCGTACGGTAGAGTGAAGTGATTGGGAAGTCGTACTCTCTTTTGGTACACGATTTGGTAGACTTTTTCCAAAGGTCGGCTAACGATTTGGTGTGTGGGTAAACGGACAATCTTGTGCGGTTCGTGGGTAGTCACTTGAAACGTTTCATCCTGTCCCGACTGTAAGGCTTCTTGAAGCACGTCAAAGTTCACCACTTGACTGGTGCGATAATTAAGAGTCAATCCTTTCACTTTACATTTGGTGTGCATTTTTCCTTGGGGGTCTCGGTATTCGTAGCCGTAATTTTTAGGACCGCCACTTGCAAAACTTAGAATCTTGTCGTCGGGATGTTCATCGGTCCAGGCTCCTAAACGGTCTCCTTCGATAACAGGGTTACAATCGTTCGGTCGGTGAATGTAGATGCAACTGTCTGTGTCAAAATACAACACGCGATCTCCTAACAGTTCTAACACTTCGTACAATTTTAAGCGAGCGTGGGCTGTCACGTAAGCCGCAATGATGACATTTCCAAATTTGTCGGCTTCTACAAAGTCTAGTTCTTCTTCGTAATTGACTAAGATCAAGTCCTCACGAATGACGTCCACGTGTTTGATGACTTTGGTTGGGTCGTGAATCATCTGGAAGTAGCGAGACGGCTCGGACAAATACTCCGTCTTGGGTAAAGATGGACGTTGTGCCATTTTACCCCACAAACAATTGAGCATCACTTTGGCAAACGATCGCCTTCCTTCATTTTTCTCGATGTGGTCTAAAGTGATACCTTCCTGCTCCCGATATTTTTCTTTGAATATCTTTTGGTCTTCGGGAGTGTGACACCAGGAAGGATAGCCACTAGCTTCTTGTTTTAGTTTTAAAAAGGCATCCACGTAGTCTGCAAAAATACCTTTCTGTCTCTCGTCGTCCTTGCAGTATTGTTGTGTTTTGGGAAAGTGGTAAATTTCGTACACTTCTAACAGTTGGTATCCCATGTCCAGAGCTTTAAACAATTCCACACTCACCCACGTTCCTGTCAAGGTACGTTCTTCCTGAGTGTGATGACAAGGTTGGTCTTGGTTGCACGTTTCAGCACATGTGCGACACAAAGGAAACATCAGTTTTCCTTGGCAATGGTGAGGTAAAACGGGATGGTACAAGTCTGTGGGTGGTAAGACTTTACACTTGATCAATCCTTCGTACTGACGAATGTGGTCCAAATCAATGTGTTCTGTCATCAATTCTGGATGCCCTACGGGAAAGTGACAATATTTGCACACGTACGGATACAACGAACACACGTCCAAGTATTTGATTTCTTCTTCTCCCTTCTCCTCGTCCGCTTGGTACAGTAAACAGGTAGCATTCGTTCGTCCTCCGTACAAACTATCCCGTGGGTTTAGGGGGTCCACCCACTTGTAACTTTCTACGATGCGTTTAAACTCGGGATCAGTTTTCAAACGCTGATCGTACTCGTGTTCCCACATTTCCACTACCTGGTATCCTTGCTGTTCTAACTTCAAACGTCGTTGACACGTGGTCTGGTACAAATCTTCCATAGTTCGTTGTAAAAACTGATTTTTGATGTCACGCTGAGGGTAGCACATAGGACATCCGTGAAATAAGCATCCGTTAAACTCGTACACGATCTGAGGGTTTTCTAAGTCCCAACCATCCACTGAATACGTTCCAATAATCTTTTCGCCTCCTCCGTTGCGAGCGTATTGGATCCATTTGTCTTCCTTGTCGCACAAGTAATGGAGCCAGCGCAGGGCTTTGACTGAGTATTGACGTTTAACAAAGTTCGTCGTTTGAGGACTGATGACCGCTAGAGTATTTTCAGGCATAAAGCGTTTTCGGTACACTAAAGAACACGCTTTGGCAATGGTACAAGCTTCTTTCAAAGGATCGATCCCTCCGTACTCCATGAACAATTCTCGAAATTTTCCACAGCAACGTCGTAAAATGTCCACGTCAGATCGACAGTACTTTAACATTTCTTCTTGAAAGTCAAAAAGGTCCGAGGCATGAGTCTGGTACCAAGCGAAGAAAGCTTCTCGTTGTTCGGTACGCATGTTGTCAGGGTCGTAATAGTGAGCCTCCGGCAAATGGGGTAGAACGGCATATTGATTGGCTTCGGTATTGAAAAAGTGTGGAAAATAACCTTTAGCCATTTCTGGCATACCAAACGTTTTAGGCATGCGACTCAATGGCATGGCCAAGTAACACATCGAATCTTTAAACTGTACTTGTCCTACTTGCATAGAAATGATTTTAGCTCCGTTCAAAGTCACTTGAGGTCGTTCGGTACATTGTTCCGCATAGTATCTGAGCAGAAATTGCCCATCGTATCCCGAAAAATTGTGAGCCATGACCGTAGCATGGCAATGACAATTACCGTAACGTTCGATATCTTCTGTACTCCACGTTTCGTCAATGGGGTTTAAGATCCATCGGGCAAACTTGGCTAACGTGTTTGACCCTCGAAAGATTTTTTCACGTCCTCCAGGAATCTTGTTGCAGTGAGGGCAATAACTAAAGATAGGTTCTTGGATGCACTGTTCGCACGCACGGTGAGCTACGCAGAAATTGGGAATGTGAATACCGGTTTCTTGCATGCATTCGAAATCAAAAAAGATAAAATTCCCTTTCTTCTGGGTATCTTCTGAATGGGGTTGGTATTTTTGAATGAAGCATTCGTGTTCCAAGTCCACGATTTGGTGACAAATGTGACATCGTTTCTTCCCTCGACAAACGTGAAACTTGGCACTATTGGTACGTATGTCTTGTCCACAAGTAGGGCACAATCTCAGAAGTTGACAAGTGTTTTTCTGCTGTGAACCTTGCATCTTCAAATGTTGTTGGTAACAGGTAGGACTGACAAAAGTGCGCTGACACACAGGGCAATGCACTCTTTCTTTTCCTTGGTCCAGACAAGGTTGTGAGGCTAAACATCCCTCACATTTTGATCCACAATGTTTGTGTTGTTCTCGATTGTTATAACCATAGTCACATTTTTCACAGTAGTAACCGTATCCCAGGAATCCAGTGATACTGGTAATGGTATCAAAATGACCATCGTGATGATAGACGTGAATGTATTTTCCGTCTTTGAAATCGTGGCCTCGAAACAAAAGAGGTCCACGCACTTCTTGAGGGTGTACTTTCAAGGTGTAACGTGGAGCCAAGACGTCTTGTAATTGTTGCATTTCTGGAATGCCACAAGGAGTGTCTTTGGATATCCCCGCTTGCTGTAACAGGAGTTCTGCTTCACTTCGTTGTTTGGCTCGGTCCGATCGTTGAATAGTTTTCCAGGCTCTTTTCCATTCTACCGTGTCGTTCTTGTTGGCATACGTTCGTCCCACGACGACAGCACGGGCTAAACACATCTGGTCTTGAGGATTGTTAATTCGGACGAGACTTAGTTTGGTGCTGCGAAGGCTGTCGACCAATAATACTTTTTTGCGTCCTGTCCCCTGGGGAAGAGACACGTGGGTTATGAACAGTGTGGCTTTTCCATCGTCAATGTGAAACTTGTCATTGGATTGTTGTACATGTTGAATTTTGTCAATGACTTTAGAAGGTGTCAGTTCTGATGGACTAGTAAATTCGATCCAAACGGGAGACTTTAAATTATCGTGATGAATAGAAAGTCTCAAGCGATCGTCTTCTTTGGCTTGACATTGCTGTTTCAGTGCAGTTAACACAGAATCCCACACCTCAGTAATGAACCCTTCTGTATTCTCCAAAGGTACATTGGACTTGAAATCTTTAAACTTTACGGCATACGTGTAAGCCGTTGTTCTAAATTTTCGAGAGGAACGCTTTTCTGTCTCTCGAATGTGATAGTAATTTTCAGGGTTAACTAAGGGTAGTGTACTTTGCTTGGACGTCGATTGCTTAGGTGTAAATTCGGGCTCACTCATGTCATCTTCAAAATCACTGGCATGAATTTGAGCCAAGACTTCAGCTACTGTACTAGGCGATACATTACGTTTCTGTCTCTTACTGTCTTTTCCTTTCTCCACAGCATGATGTGACCTTTTCATCTTGTCTGCAAAAAGTCAAATGACTACCTTTTAAAGACCATAACCCCTATATATTCATGTTCGATCCGTGCATATATATAAAGGGTTAGTGTCTAACGGTTCAGTATTCCTTTCACTCTCACATTGACCAGAACGATGGAAGAACCTACACAAGTGGAACTTCTCATTAGAGCTTTACGTGGGGTCATACGAAAGTTTTCGTCAGACCAGCCGACAGCCTACTCTCCCTCCTATCGAGATAAAAGTCAAGATACTTGCTATATCTGTAAGAAGAAAGGACATTGGGCTACAGAATGTTCAGATCGTAACAAAAATAAAAAAGGCTACAATAGAGACAAAAGTCAAGATACCTGTTATTATTGTAAAGAGAAAGGACATTGGTCTCCAAACTGCCCTAAGAAACAACAGGAGCAGGAGGAGGAGGAGGAGGTGGAGGAAGAGGAGGAGGAGGAGGAAAGAAATTCTGAACAGGAGGAGAAAGAGGTACCCTCCTCCAAGGAAGAACTCCGTCACGTTCACAAAAACAAGAAAAGAAGACGAAACGAAAGTGAAGAGGAAGAAAAAAAAGCTGTGACAGTAAAGAAAATGAAAAAACAGAAAGAGTGAAACAGAAGAAAACCTATGAACTTTTTTAAAGTGGTCTTGTGTTATGTTATGTTGTGATATTGAATTGTGTCGTTTGTACTAGAATAAACTAAAGAGAAAAAACGTAAGTGTCTCTTGGTTTTGATTTGATAGTATAATTACCTACACTCACACATTCATTCACTCACACGTATATCATGGGTTTTTAAAAACATAAAGGACTTTTGAGTTTTCATTGAAATAGGCAATTGACATAGTATTTCTTTTCGAAATAATTGGAGTGGTCCTGAAAAGGACCGTTGGTGTTTTGTGTATTTAAAACAAAACAAACTCAGAAACGGGATGAAATCCTCTTGAGCTGTCTTAAGCCTTTGCCACGGCCAAGGCCTACTTCGGGACTGGTGGTTCCTGTCAATGATTTGGTAGAAATCACTAACGGTGGTAAGGTAGACGTAGTCACAGAGAGATCGGGTTGTTTCGCTCGAGAAGGTCTTTTTCTCTTCGGTCGTGATAAAGAAGTCTGATACATTTGTTTCAGACTCTTTAACTCAGCTAAAATATCTAAAAGTACCGTCGTAACCGTTTGATTTTCACTATTTTCTTTCTGTCCTTGGTCTTCATTCTTCTCCGTTGCTGCTACTGTTTCTTCCTGGTGTTTTCTTCTTGCTTCTTCTTCTTCCTGCTGTTGCATAAGAAAAGCTTGTTCTTCTACTTTCTGTTGTTGTAAAAATCGCTCCAATGCTTCTTTTTGTCTCTGCTTAAAATCATCGACGTGTCCATAAGAAGATACAGAAGGCAACGAAGGTTCCGGAATAAATTCTTGCGATGTTAAAAAATCCACAATATCCCAGTTAAAATCCACTTCTTCTGGATGTAGATTTGTCATGACTTTAGTAGTCACTGTTGGTCCATGACTTGCTGTCTCTACTCCTGTCTCACTCCAATTCATTGTCTTCTTACTGTCCGCCATGATTGACAACTCTCTTGAATCGATGGACTGCGCACAGGCGCTAGTACCTCTATATAGAAAAGGTGACGTCACAGACTGCTCTCTTCCGATTGGATGGCTGTGTCTGACTTTTGTAACGCACGTTTGGATTGGTGGATACACTCAATCCGTTTCAATCCGCTCTTCCCCTATAAATAACCGCAGTACACGGCATTCAATTCACCTGTTCTCATCAGAAGATGTGGACTAATGTTGAATCGTCAACCCTTGTGTCAAGTATGCTGTTTAGGACTGACATACCCATGTATGTCAGATCATCATGGAGTGTCATTGATAGGACGGAGACAGCCTATTGGAAGAGAAGAGTCTATGTGGAAAGACAAGGTTGCTTGAAGAGAGTTCTCTTCTATGGACCCACAGTAAGGAGAAGTTTAAGGAAGAGAAGAAGATCTGTAAGATGTCCTCTGTGTTAACAAGACAACGTTAACATTACACCTAACGGTCCTTTTCAGGGCCACTCATAAGTCTCGAAAAGATAGTAGCTTTCATTGCCACCCCTTTTTTTCCTTGTTTTATTTCCCATGTTATATTTCCCTTGACGCTATATAGTCCCACTCTGTTCAATTCCCCTTGACACTAGATAGTCCCACCATGTTCAATTTCCCTTGACGCTAGATAGTCCCACCATGTTCAATTTCCCTTGTCGCTAGATAGTCCCACCATGTTAAATTCCCCTTGTCGCTAGATAGTCCCACCATGTTCAATTTCCCTTGACGCTAGATAGTCCCACCATGTTCAATTTCCCTTGTCGCTAGATAGTCCCACCATGTTAAATTCCCCTTGTCGCTAGATAGTCCCCACCATGTTAAATTCCCCTTGTCGCTAGATGTTCCCAAGCTGTTTTACATAGGATTTTCCCATTGTCGCTAGAGTATCCCCATTAACTACTTAGGAGCTAGTTTTGCGATATCGGGTTTATCATTTAACGGATATATCCCATAAACCATTGCTGTTACGGGATAAGATCTTTCGTAGTATGGTTTATCAATGCCGGTTAGAATCCCTGGTTTGGAATCTCTACTCACAATGACAGCTTTTTTATTCTTGAGGATTGGTTCAAATTTATCCTTAATAATCCATTTGCCATCGACTTCGATAATGAATTTGATTCGGAAAAAATGCCGTTTTTCCCCAACACGTGAAATTATCACTGCTGCTTTTTCATCAGTCATGGTAGCATCAACAACACCATCAATTCGAAATGTTGACCAACAATAAGATGCTCCATCACGCTTGAATTCATTAAAACAGTCTCTGATTTTACTAATCATGGCTTTATCAAGAATTGTATTCTTTGGTGTATTAGAAACTATATCGAGATTGAATTGGGCATCTTTCCAGGGGTAATCTCTCTTGGACGTTTTTTTTGGTTTATCGAGATTAAATATAGGATTGATTTTGTTACGTCTTTTTGGTTTATCGAGATTAAATTTAGGATTGATTTTCAATAATCTCTTAAACTCTTTCATGTTTCCGTCTCTTGGACGTTTGTTACGTCTTTTTGGTTTATCGAGATTAAATTTAGGATTGATTTTCAATAATCTCTTAAACTCTTTCATGTTTCCGTCTCTTGGACGTTTGTTACGTCTTTTTGGTTTATCGAGATTAAATTTAGGATTGATTTTTAATAATCTCTTAAACTCCTTATCAGCATTGAATTCAGCATTTTTCGAAGTCAATCTCTTGAACTCCTTCATGCTATACTAAAAACAAGTGTCTAAATGAAAGATTTATGTATAATGAATCACTGCAATGGATCAGTCAATGAATTAGACAAATAGTATAGTATACTAATGAACCAGGAATTCAGACCACACCCAGTGAGTACAAATTATGAAGCATCCAGTGATGGTGTTGTAAGACACTGTAGACTGAAGAACCCAGTTGGGTGGGATAATGGTATGGGGTATTTATTCTTTACTGTTGGAAAGAAGAAATATTACAATCATCGTTTCGTATTTGAATGTTTTAATGGATTGATCAAAAATGGTTTTGTTATCGATCACAAGGATTCTAATCCAAGGAACAATTCTTTATCAAATCTGCAAGCAATCACACAGAGTGAGAATTCCAAACGAGGAAGGACTGGCATTTGTTCAAAAAAAGTGAAACCAGTAAAATCTTTGAATACAACAACTAACGAAGAAAAAATATTTAAATCAATATATGAAGCCGGCAAGTATTTCAATATTTGTAGAGCCTCAGTACGATTCGTTGCAGAGGGGGTTTGTCGATCGGCTATTTCAAAAAGGACGGGACAAAAAGTTCAATTTAGTTATGTCTGATGCGTCATATTTTTCATTTAGAAATATATCATTATTATAGAATAATGAATTCTGAAAACATGAATAGCATTTTATCCGAGATTTCAAAATTGAAAAGTTGGGATATTGAACTATCAGATGGGTTAAATCCTGATCAAATCATGTCTGATTTTCAGGATATAGAATACGGAGTTAACAACAATAAATATATGCTACCAAAGAAGTATGCGCTCATCAAAAGAATTCAGAATTCTATTAAGGACTCTCTCGCATTTTCCAGTGACGTAAGTGTGTTCGCTCCGTTGTATACCATCGTAGAACGAATACGAAAAGAATTGGGGTACGAATACGAATTGAAAAAGGAGGTTAATTCTAAAGTTAGAAACCTACGGGCGTTAATTCAAGAAAATGAACAATTTTGATTGACCGACCATTTATCATTATTTGATTGACCGACTATTTATCATTATTTGATTGCCCGACCATTAATCATTTTTTTTTTAGCTGACCCTCAAGGGATGTCAAAAATCGATGGTGTTAGGTCGGGATTGAAAAATTGTTTTACAATTGAAAAATTGTTTCTGATTTCAAATAATGGTCAATGAAGCATTAACAACCCGATTGGCTCGTGAACGACTGGATGCAATCAGGAGATTTGTACCAATTCGTGACTCTGTACGGAATAAACTACAACAACGACAGAGTCTTCAGACTGATTTTGCTATGGGATCCGAAGAATTGTTTAAACCAGTAACCACAGCAACGAAAGGGATAGAGCGTGCTATACTGGGAGATGTTCCCGAGACGGGAAAATCTGTTATTGGTGAACTCGAAAAAATAGCAGCGAAAACTGAACAAACAGAACAAATAGAACAAATAGAATCAAAAAGAACAGTTGATGATTTACGCGTGAGATTTACCGAGACCGGGTTAGCAGCAATTGATGAGACTAAACTAGCAGATATTCCTGCGCTTGTTGTTACGACTTATGAAAACAGAAAAAAAATGTTGAAACCAGAACATCATAAATATGTTAGAAATATAACTCACTGGGCTGATATATTCTATAAGATCAAAACTGAAAAAAGTCAAATTAAGACAGATAGTCCATCATACAATGGATATATCAATGCGGTGGGTAACGTGTATAAACGATTTGAAGAACAAAAACAAAAACAAAAACCACCAAAATTGCAAAGGCGGCGACAGCAACCTGCAAAGAAACTACTCTACTCTCCTAAAAAACAACAACTACCACCTGATGATGATGATTTTCTTGATTATTTACAAGAAGCCGATTTAGAAGAACCGGATGAAGCAACTGGTTATAGCGGAAGTGGATTGCAAAACGCTAGCGTTGGAAACTCTTCGAGGGAAAATCCTTGGATTTCATGTCCTGGTAGTGTTATCAATGATATATCACGATTAGAAGTTCTTGTAGGAGGTTTCCGAGCTGGAAATAACTCACCGGAAATAATTAATGAAGCAGCTGATATCTGTAGACGGTTATTTGCCGGCGGTATCATGGATATCAGCACATATCGAGATTTCATTGACGAGTTAGTAGAGGATTATCACAGTGATTAATCACCGGGATTGAATAAAAACGCTAGCGTTTCTAATTGAAAAATGGTTTCTGATTTCAAATAATGATCATACACTACAATCATGATAAACCAACCCCCGTCTACGTAGTTAATTCACGGTTTCCAGTTTATAGAGCATACTACGGAGATGGTTTAGGCAATACCATTGCAGGGTTATTTGCGAGAATGGCTCCAAAAGTGATGCCTTTAGCTAAACAACTAGGAATGAAAGCAATTGAAGTTATTCGTGATAAGGGTATTGGTGCTGTTGGAGATCTTGCTGGAAAAGCGTTTTCAACTGCGAAGAATAAATTAACATCATTAGTGAGACGAGAAAAATCCAAAGGATTTTCAAAGAAACCGTTACCATCTACAGCGGAAATGCCTGCAAGTGTTAGTAGAATTATAAATAACGCAGTAGACGAAAAATTAGCGTCGATGGCTTTAACTCCCGACCAAAGCAATATTGCAAATATGATAGCAGGAAGCGGCTTTAAAAAACTACGTCGATGAAAATCGTTTATGATTTCACGATTTAGACTCTGATAAATAGAATAAAATGTTCAAAAAATCACATGATCCGGCGTTTGATATAGACGCCCCAGTTGGCAAGGATGATTCTGTACGCGATTATCAATATTACGCCTATCATGTCATAGACTCAAATAGTCGAGCAAGAATTGAACTTCAAGTCCATGATACCAGTAAATACTTTTTGCCCTGTGAAGCGTTTATTGAAGTAGAAGGAGAACTTGTAACAGCTGATGATACTCCTGCTGTACCAGCACCGTATCCAGATGGTACTCAAGTCAGTTTTGTCAATAATGGTATTATGGCGTTATTTGAGAGTGCTAGATATCTCATTGATGGAAAAGAAATTGAGTCCATAGATCGCGATGTTGATGTGGCTACAACAATAATCGGGTTAGCGAGATATTCTGATGATTATACAAGATCAGCAGGACCCTCTATGATGTTTGCAAAAGATGGTAAGAATACCGCTGGAGGAAATCCATTTGTTGTAAGACGACCAAAAAAACGTGATAATAGTGATGCTGATGTCGAGAATATGATTATAAACAACGACGTTAATTTCAATCTAGGAGCTGCAACACGAAACTCAATGTTGGGAGTAGGGCGTAAATCATTTTCATGTGCGATTCCACTGCATCATATTTTTGGATTCTGTAGAAACGTCAGAAAAGTTATCTACGGGGCGAAGCATACAGTATCGCTTGTACGAAAGAGTGATGATAATGACGCAATCTGGAGGATTCCAGCAGATGCTGCAAATCCCAATGCTGATGCCGGTAAAGTCAATTTAACAAAAATATCATTGTGGATGCCAGTGTTGACTCCAGCAATCACCGCAGAAGAACGATTACTATCATTTATGGACCAAGGAGGAAAGTCGTTGTTGAGTTGGCTAACCGTGAGTACCGATGTGAAGCAATCAAATATCAACGGGTTATTCACTTGGAACCTAGCATCAAAACAAGGTGTTGCTGCGCCACGTCATATATTTATTGCGTTACAGGATAACACACGAGTTGGCAATCAACTCTCCAGCCATATGATATTTGATCAGTTAGGTGTGAAAGACATCTCACTGAGAATAAACGGCCAGCAGGAACCATCCGAGGATATACAACTTAATTACACAGAAAATCATATTGCACGAGTTTATCATCGTCTGTTGTCATTTATGGCACGCGATCAAAATGTCGATACTGGTTTGCAAATATCACAATATGATTTTAAAAATCTGTATCCAATCTATTACTTCTCACTGGAACATCTCGATTTAACAAGACAGTCCGTCGTTGATATACACTTTAGAGCTAATGTGACTCGTGGTGCTATTGCTAATTATAGAGCGGTTGCTGTCATTCTCAGTGATAAATCAATGCTACTTGAAGGTGTTGGTGGAAGAATGAGAGTGGTAGATGCCCCAGTAGAAAACATGTAATTGAAATTGTAAACGATTTAGAATCAGTCAATTATGTATAATGTCATATAGTGTTATTAGTGTTGCGTTAACTCCCGGTCAATTAAAAAAATTGCAATCGGAATCGGCTAAAAAATGTGGAACCACAATCACGTTGAAACCCAACCAAATGACTGGTGGTGCAAATAAACTATCGCTGACAACTCGTCAGGTGAAACATTTCAATGATGCACTTGCAGCCAAAAAAGGTGTTCAGATTACTCTTTCTGCGGCTGCTATCAAAAATATGATTAAAACAGGCGGTATATTTCCGTTGTTAGCTGCGATTCCAGCATTGATTGCAGCAGCAGCCCCAGCGGTGGCTAAAGCGGCAGCGTTAGGAGCCGTTGGTACTGCAGCAGGAATGGCACTAAAGAAGGCAACTGGGAAAGGATATAAAAAAAAGGGAAAGGGTCTAAGACTACCAGGAACCCCGTATTCGTGGTACAGCGGAAGATCCGTGAACGGATCGGGTCTAAGACTACCAGGAACCCCGTATTCGTGGTACAGCGGAAAGGGTCTAAGACTACCAGGAACGATTTATTAATTCAGGAATCGAAGATTCCCATGTCCATTTTTGATTTAATTGATGCCGCTAAAAAACTAGTGATTACAAATTTCAGAGGTGTTTTTATGAAAGATCAATTACCACATCAACCAAACAAAACTGAAACAGGTATTATTAATCTCGATAACAGCACCGGACCTGGAACTCACTGGGTTGCATACGCTATTGATCCACGTGGGATTGTTTATTTCGATTCATATGGATTAGCCCCACCAAAAGAGTTTATGCGGTATATAAAAACCCTTCCAATGAAGGCTTGGTATTCTACGCTACCAACACAAACGATGATTGACCCACCAATATGTGTCAGCGAAGTATTAAATGTCCTTGACGCTATTTCTAACTCCTTGAGTAACCCAAGCGGAAAACCACCACATGTTGTCGTGAATGAATACACTAGCAATCGCTTTTTAGAGAGAGAAAGAGTTTTACAATAACATGATTGATATTTGGGGGAGATCTTTGAAACCCAAACCCGATGGTACTGCACCACCTGATTCTGTCAAGGATATAAAAAAAATAATTGAAGATGAAATCGCTGAGACGTTAAATTTAACAAGTGTTGATCCTAATGAAATAGTTGTATTTCAAGACAAACAGGGTAAATTGAAATCCAGTGATGTGTCATTGGATGATATTTTAGTTAAAAAACGAAACGCAATCGAGAACACCGTTGCGTTATTTTCCGATCAGGGTAAATTGAAAACCAGTAATATTTCTCTGGATGATATTTTGGTTAAACAACAAAACGCAATCGAGGATACTATCGCGTTATTTTCCGATCGGGGTAAACTCAAACCGGGTGTACTCGTTTCGACGATTACAGATCGATTAAAAACTCTCAACGATGAGTTAAAAAATTTTGTGGCTGTACTGGCAACGCTTGAATCTAAAATTAAAGATAACGGAAAACAGTTTTCAGTTTTTCGTAGAAATATCATTGATAAATTTATTGGAACCCAGTTGGATAAAATTGAAATAAAACTCCCTGATATTAAAAAATCCATCGATGAGACGAAAACTTTCATCGAAGCCGTCAAAGGTGATTTTTCGAGGATGATAACAATCATTGAAAAAACAAAAATTCCTCATGAGAAAACCAATAACGTAGTATATACAATCCAACACGGATCATTTGAGTGGACACCTGCAAACAACAAATTAGATATCACTGCTACTATCAAGGGTATTTATCGATTAACGCTGGTAGCACCAATTCAATTTAATATATCATCGTCGAGTTCATCCGGGGTCAATAATGTGATATCAACGATCATCGACAAGGATAAAACTGAAAAGTTCACTATAACAGCTACTGATAACTTCGGTATCATGGTATGTAGAATTCGTAGCGGATTTAAGTAAATAACTAAATTGAAAGGATTTCATAAATTGAAAACGCTAGTGTTTTTAAAATAAAAATGATTTCATCAACTCAATGTCGCTATGATCAGGTCAGAGAATTTCAGAATAGACTCAAAACCCTCACTGAGGAGTATCAAATAAAAATAAAAAAATACCGACGAAGAATCACCGCAATTGATGTTATTATATACTCGGTGTCAAGCGTTCTCACTGGTGCCGGAATAATACTAGCATCTGTTACAATGATTGCCCCGGTCGTAGTTCCAATTTGCATTTCTGCGGTGGCTACAATCGGGGGTATATCAACCGGGATAGCAAAAAAGATATCATCATGCAGCCAGAGTAAACTGCAGAATTACTTACTTCAATTTCATATTGCATCAACCGCATATTCGCAATTATCATTGATGATATCGTCGTCACTCGATAATACGATTATATCAGATAGTGAATTCTCAGCGATGGTCAGTATTTTTGATTCCCGCGATATCGAAATTAGAGCGACAACATGAGTATAATAACAATGACAACACCGATGGAATCAGAAAACACGAACCCAAAAAACAAAATGATCTCAATAATATCAACATTACCAGATTGTGAATTCTCAGTGATGGTCAGTATTTATGATTCCTCGATACCAAAATTAGAAATAAATCATGAGTATAATAACAATGACAACACCGCAGGAATTACTTCAACAAATAGTGGAGAACACGAACCCAGTACAAACAAGCATGATATCAATAACATCAACGAATCCAGAATTCAGTGTGAATTTCCCCTCTCCGGTCCCAGTGAAGGAGATAGCGCTAGCAAAACTACGAATGTATCACAGTTGGCCTAATATCAGATCAAAATCATTTGGTGGTCAACAACCGAATAATTCACTGGTGTTTGCAAATAAGAATAAACCCGACGGAACACCAGACTGGAACGTCGTTTCGATACCAACAGGGTCATACCAAATCGAACAAATCAATGATGAATTCGCGCGTAGAATAAAATCGATTACTGGAGTAGAGTCAAAAATCGCTATAACAGTTCATGAACCGACGCTATCATCCGCAATTGAGATAAGCACAGAAGGATACGTAGTAGATATCTATCAAAGCTCAATAAGAACCGTACTAGGATGGCCTGAATTACCGCCCCAGAGTAAAACTCTGGAGGAAACCGTTGATTTACCAGAACCAAAAAAAACTGATTATGTCACAGACAGGACAAAACCTGATAATCCAATAAAGAGTTATAAAGATCATAGATTTACTATAGAGTTTTTTAGTTTAGTATATCGACCAATTGGAGAAGAGGAGGAAATAAGGGAGCATCATCATTTTTTTGTTAACGAACCTAAAATCATTGACAATTTCACAGCAATGAATAAAGATTTTTCATTGTTGTTAATATCCCTTAGATCCGGCTCTCTCACCCGAGATGAATTTATCAGCGTTGTAGAAACATGTAACAAAATCATCAATGACATGGAAACATTTAACCTAAAAATTATTCAGGATATATTAGATCACAATAACCCCCAAACGAGAACAACATTTGCAGCGAAGTATAATATACGCGTTGAAGATATCCCCACATTCAAACTACCAGGATATAACGTACCAGAACTAAAAAAACTTCTCAATGATGCCATCGATGTTGGTTTCAAAATAATTCATGACGCATGGAAAAAAACAACATCACCGGAAATAAAAATCCTCAAACACAATAATGACCCAGACGGTGGCGGCAGGCATATCGCTCCGTTCAACGTGAATATATCCTCAGTGATTGCGCTCAATTTAGTGTGTGATGTTATCGAAGGAAGCTATCAGATTAATCTCGAACGATCAAATCAAGCTCAGCAAGGATATATTCTTTATTCATTTGCACCAACAGCTCCTCCAGGATTCCTAATTATTGAAAACTCAATTAATCCTGTCTACATGCGATGCCATAATAATTCATTAACCAGAATTAATTTCAAACTCACCGACCAGTCAAATAATCTGATTGATTTACAAGAAGAGGTGTTAGCGATTAGTCTGTTTGTGAAATCATAAATGATTTTCGTCCTAAAGACTCGATCAAATATTCGGTTAAAATCATTTTATTATTTTTATTAACCCAGAACTGAAAACTTTAGCAGCAGAGAGGGTGGATGACCACATCGTTGCGACCAAAATTAATTAAAAAATCGTTTTCATTTTTTTAGTTAAAATGATTTCGTAGGGAGATTTCAATCAATTTTTTGTCTGCAAACGTTGTAGGGTTTGCCCCTGAGACATTTTTTTTTGATCGTAGGAAGGCTCGTTTTAGGATTTCAATCAAAATTTTGCCTGAAAACGTTGTAGGATTCACCCTCTCTGCTGCTCGGCATAGACCTTTCTTTGATCGGATAGCTTATTACACAAAGTGGGGCCCCGAGTGGCCGAGTGGTCTAAAGCGCTTTCACTCTGATTAGACTCATTGAAAGCCTATTGTAGCTCTTGACTGTGTTCTTGATTGATTACTTTAAAGCATTCAATAATTCTGTTATGATATATACATTTATGCATGTAATTGATTCTGGAGTCTGTCCAACCTTAAATCTCCAACAAACGGAATCCCGATCAACAAAATTAAAATAACTACCCGGCAGTGATGATTTTTTATATCACTGAGGTGTTCTCGATATGATGTAGTAATTTCATGGTATCATTGTTTATCCCTGGTAAAATCAGATTTTTGTGGTTCAGGTGGAGGAATTTTTTCAGGCCAACCCAGTATTGTTCTTATCGAACTCTTATAAATATCTATGACTTAACTGGGCGAGATTATCTCAATGGCAGATGATAATGTCGGCTCATGAACCGTTATAGCGATTTTCGATTCTGTTCCAGTAATGGATTTTATTTTACGCTGAAATTCATTATTAATTTATTCTATTTGGTAGGATCCAGATGGTATCGAAACAACGTTCCAATGTGGAGTCCCGTCATCTTTATTCTTATTCGCAAACACCAAGGAATTATTCGGTTGTTGACCACTAAATGCTACCGATCTAATGTTAGGCCAACTGTGATACATTCGTAATTTTGCTAACGCTATCTCCGTAACTGCGACCGGAGTACGGAAATTCACACTGAATTCAGGATTCGTTGAGGTTATTGATATCATGCTGGCTTTCACCGGGATTGTGTTCCCCACTATTCCTTGAAGTAGTTCTTGCGGTATTGTCATTGTTATTATACTCATGTTGTCACTCTAATTTTGACATCACGGAATCATAAACACGTACCATTGCTGAAAACTCTTTATCTGCTATTAATGTGTCATGGAGTGACGACGATATCATTGAGGATAATTGCGAGTATGGGGTTGACACCATATGGAACTTAACTATGTAATCTTGTAGTTTACGCTGGCTGCATGATGATATTTTTTTTATTATTATTGAAATAATTCCTGCGATTGTTGTTGTCGCTAATATACAAATTGGAACAGCTATCGGGGCAATCATTGTCACAGAGGAGAGTATAATACCAGCTCCGGTGATTACACCACTCACCGAGTACACGTTAACATCAACTGCGGTGATTCTTCTTCGGTATTTTTTTTTACTTGATAATCCTCAGTGAGGGTTTTGAGTTTAGTTTGAAATTCTCTGACCTGATCATATCGGTATTGAAATACCGTAGGTATCGTCGGTGATGAAATCATTAGTGATGACATTTTATTTATTACAATATATTTCAGTTGAGTTGTTTACTTAAATACGCTACGAATTCTACATACCAGATACTGAAACACAAGCTAAATTATTATCATTCGTTGTTGTTGTGAATCGATCAGTTGTATCCTTGTCGATAATTGCTGATATCGTTTTGTTGACCCCAGATGATTTTGTTGATGAAATAGTAAATAGAGTCGGTGTCAGTAGTGTTAATCGATAAATACCTTTGACAGCCGCGGTGATATTTAAAATATTATTTAGTGGTGTCCACACAAATGATCCGTATTGAATCGTGTATACTACGTTGTTGGTTCTCTTATGAGAAAGTTTTGTTTTTTCAAGGAATTTTATTATCTTCGGCATATCATCACTGACGATATCGTTGGTTCTTTTAATATCAACGTTGATAGCTTCTATTTGCTGATTAATTGCTGTTATTTCATTGAGTTTCGTGATAATATGCGGTGAGATCTATTTTAATGTCATAGGGTTTCTCGTCTTTACCAAAAAAGTCGTCGACGGCGTCATCAGTGTTTTAAGAAATTTTACGTAGATTACCAAATTCAATTACATGAGCGTCATACTCAGATCGCAATTTTGCTAAATTAGCAGTTTTTACGTGTATGATATGCAACTCGGGTTGCGAACGTGGATGCCCGAGACATTATTTATCGTGGCTTCGATAAAATCAATTATACTCTGTTATAATCGACCAAAATTAATTATATGATCGCTGTATTCTGATTGTAGTTTTTGTTTGGCATCCACAATAATTGAAACAAGTACATCTAGTTTAAGTTTACCCTGATCGGAAGATACCGCGATAGCATTTTCCGTTACACCGCGTTGTTTCACTGAAATATTATCAAGGGAAACATTACTCGTTTTCACATTACCCAGACGATCTTGAAATACAACTATTTCATTTGGATAAAAACTTGCTAAGTTCAACATCTCAGCTATTTCATCTTCATTTTATATCACCGGTTGCAGAAATTTCAGCGGTTGATTTTTTCAACATTGAGATAGATCGTCCCAAATATCAACCATGTTATTTTATATTACTTCTCTCTAAAAGGCGACTACTAGTATATTCATTTACGACTCGGTGAGGAGGTTTTCCCGATGATGAAATAGCGTCAAGGACATTTAATACTTCTATGCCGCATATTGGTGGGTCATTTAGTTGTTGTCTTGGTAGCGTTGAGCACCAACGAGGGGTATTTAAGCGGTTTATATAACGCATACATTCTTTAGGCGGCCCTAACCCATAAGAATCGAAATAAACGATTACACGCGGATCAATGGCGGTGTTGTTATCGAGATTAATGATACCGGTTTCAACGTTTTTTGGTTGCGTCGGCAACTGATCTTTCATAAAGACACATTTGAAGTTTTTTATCGCTAGTTTTTTAGCGGCATCGAGTAAATCAAAATTTGACATTGCTTTCTTAAGTGCCATCCCCGTCGCGGTACCAATGGCTCCTAATGCTGCCGCCTTCGCTACGGCTGGGGCCTCTTCCGCAATTAGCGATGGTATCGCAGCTAACAACGTGAATATACCACCTGATTTTATCATGTTTTTGATCGCAGCTGCAGAGAGTGTAACCTGAACACCTTTTTTATCTTAAAGCATCATTAAAGTGTTTTATCTGACAATTTATTCTGACCACCAGACATCTGATTGTGTTTCAGCGTGATCGTGGTTCCACAATTTTTAGCTGATTATGATTGCAATTTCTTGAGTTGACTAGGAGTTAACGTAACACTCACATGACTATGTGACATCTTATTATAAAAACATTCGTGTTTTTAAAATGATAGAATTATCTAATTCCTACATATTTTCCACTGGCACATCGATTAATCTCATTCGTCCACCAAAACCTTCAAGTAACATTGAGAATGAGATTGCTGAGAATGACATCAACCGCTCTGTAATTAGCAATACCACCAGGACGTGCTACACGAGCTCTAAAATGTATATCAAAGACGGATTGTCTTGTTAAACCAAGATGTTCCAGCG
The DNA here is from genome assembly GCA_029339505.1 of Unio delphinus. Taxonomy (NCBI): domain Eukaryota; kingdom Metazoa; phylum Mollusca; class Bivalvia; order Unionida; family Unionidae; genus Unio; species Unio delphinus. The sequence goes on from JAQISU010000217.1 coordinate 414,465, forward strand.
AAAAGTAATAAATCGGATATTGATTTTTAAAATCCGACTGTGATATTTGCAGAGCAGTGTCGACGTTTTGATTACGACCCATATATGAAAACAGACGATGATACACGCGTGCAATATGGTTTTCTATGTAATCAAGTTGTATATCCTCAGATGGTTCCTGTTGTCCGTTTATTCTTAATGGTACTTCATTAACACCTATGTGATCAAATATCATATGACTTCGTTCTTGATTACCAACTCGCGCGTTATTCTGTAACGCAACAAATACATGACATGGAGCTGAAACACCTTGTGCCATGTAAATGCACCATCAATACTATCCTGTTTAATATCTGTTGTTGTTGTTAGCCAACTCAGCAATAATTTTCCTCCATTATTCATAAATGATAGTAATCACTTTTCTGTTGTGATTGATGGAGTCATTACTGGCATCCACAATTATAATAATACCCTTATCACGAATAACATGAATGGCTTTCATTGATAAGTGTTTTGCTAGCGGTGCCAATTTTGCAGCAATTCTTGCAAATAACCCTGCAATGGTATTACCGAGACCATCACCATAGTATGCTCTATAAACAGGCAATCGTGAATTTACTACGTAGACGTTAGTTGGTTTATGAACTTCTATCAACATCATCTCTTTGGGTGGTTGGATGAAATATGGTGGCGGTTGTTTGTTAATATTATATACCATTTGCTCAAAATCTTTAAAATTTGAAACATTTCGTGTGAGAATGGATTTACCAATATTTGCTAAACATAATTTTTGTGACCAAACTTTCAAGGAATCTATAGAATCTTCAAATCCTTTATTCATATATCCATCTCTTATATTTCTTGGAAATGAATTGACAGCAAATTTAGCGATTTTTTCATCAATATTAAATTTGTTAAGTTTATTTAATACTTCGCTCTTAAATATATTTTCAGGTGGATATTCTCCTCTCTTTTTTGAAGTTTTTTTCCTTTCCATCTTTTCTTGCAGTAGCACCTTGTTGTTCAGGTGGTGGGGAGCTAGTATCAATATCACCTAATCGTTCAATTTCTTTTTGAGTTAATATATCACCATGGAATTTTGTAAAGACTTTTGTGTATGTTCAGTTTCCGTTGCTATTTTTTCAAGTACAGGAAGAAGAGGCGCTTCTTTCCTTTTCCCTTCCTCCGTATATTGCTCGCTCAGTGGCTGATACGATCCCTTTGGCTGCCGTGGTTACTGGCTTAAACAATTCTTCAGCCCCTGTTGTAAAACTAGTCTAAAAACTTTGTCTCGCTTGCAATTTCTCTCGAACTGAATCGCGGATTGGGATGAATTTCTTAATTGCAACTAATCGTTCGCGCGCTAATCTAGTCGTTAGTGCTTCGTTTACCATTATTAAAATTGTTTTGCAATTTCCAATTAATGTACGATCTAAATGCAGTGACGAAGTTACCATAAATGATCGATTTTCGAGAAATTCTCTAAGTGATTAATGAAATAGCAAAAATAATTTTGAATGAGAAATCCTTACGGGAAATCATATGCAAATTTGACTACTCTACCCGGCTGAAAAATTCTCGATTTTTAGCCATTTTGGATGAAAATTTCGTTGAAAAATTGATATTTTTCTAAATGAATTTTTGGGATTTTACCCTCAAAAGCCATCAAAAAAGCAGAGAAAAACGATCAAAAATGATACAAAATTGCTAAAAAAAATTACCCAAAAAGATGATTTTTGCAACAATTTCTGATTATAAATAATTTATGATATAATTATATTGCTGAATCAGCGCGGATAATTATGATTTTATTGCAGTTATTACTGATTCAGTTATTGTCTTATCATAAAATAATTTTGAATGAGAAATCTCTACGAGAAATCCCATGCAAATTTGACTACTTTACCTTACTACTTTAGCCCCTTGACTTAACAAAGGCAGTGAAAAATCGATGAAAAATGACCAAACGTCGATGAAAAAGTATCAAAATTGGTCAAAAATGATGATTTCTGCAAAAATTCCTGATTATAAAAAAAAATTCTGATTATTAAAATAATTTCATTGCTGAATCAATGATTAACTTATCAGCGCGGACAACACTGATTGTCTTATCAACCATCTCAAATTTTCATTGAAAATCGATTTTCTCTAAATGAATTCCTGCGGTTTTTACCTAAAGCATATTTTGGTCATTTTTAGTCATTTTTGGTCGTTTTTGGTAAATTTTTTTTTGGCTATTTTTGATCATTTTTGATGAAAATTTCGTTGAAAAATCGATTTTCTGTAAATGGATTCCTGGGGTTTTTACCTTCAAAAATTGCATAAAATGTAACAAAAATAGGCAAAACTCGATAAAAATGACTAAAAACACCACAAAAATGACCGAAAATCAATAAAAATATTATTTCAACATTTAATAAATAAAATTAAAATCCATAGATTTCTCTCATTAACCCCGACAATTACTTCCGTGTAGACACTTTCTCTCAATTACTTCCGTGTAGTGATAAAAATACACATATTACCTGTCTCTAAGCGCATACCTTTTTGCAAGTATACAATAGACAGATGTGCTTTTGTGTCTGATTTCAATGGGCAAGTACATGTCACTGGTTATTTACATTAAGAAGCAGAACTTATTTTGTTGAGGTTTGGCGGATTAAATCTCTTAACGTTTTAAGCTTAAAATTAATTGTGGGTTTGATTTCATATAGCTTCCCCGAGTGGTCTAAAGTGGTACCGAGTTGTCTAAAGCGCTTTCCGTTACGGATCACTGCCGTCTCGCCTCTGTCTGCGTGGGTTCGAGTATAAGATTCGGCTAATGTAGTTATGTGAGAAAGCTTGCTAGTAGCTTCTCGTGGGTCTGTGGTTATTTCCGGGGTTTCAACCGGATTGTTCCTCCACTAATAATACTGGCCGCCATGTTTAGCCTATCGGTTGCAGAAAAATGGCGTTAATCCCTAAAACAAACAAAAAATAAACTAAAAAAAAAACTACACAAAGGGCACATTGCCATGGACAGCGATGAGCGTTTTTAACCCGTCGTTTATTTGCAATTGAACACGCCCTTTTGCCATTAAAGCAGACGACTTAGTCAACATTCACAATGCTTCGTCAGTAATTTGCCTGGACTAGTTAAGTTATATTGATCTAAACTATAATTAGAAATTGTTCAGTAAAAATTTATTAATATGTCCATAAGGTAATGGAGAAGGAACAGATTAGCTTGTCAGGTAAAGAAGGATCAGATTGACGGCTCGTTGTCAGCTTTTACCCAACATCATTATATATGAGACTGAAAAGAAATCAATCGAATATTAGAACCATCATGATGTAACTCTTCAGTCAATGCTATGGTTCATATTTTATGTCATTGTTATTATTACAGTAATGAAAACTCGTACACAAAACAGAAAGCGTCAATTTCAAATAGTATCTGTTCATTGTATCATTCCAGTCATATACCAATTTAATCCTGTTATGTTGTGGGTTAATTATGAGTTTAGGGTCCGTCTTGATCGTGTGTCCGGCCAGTTAATTCTTTCTTCTGGTATCAAAAATACAAATGTATTCCATAATTACCCAAAATTTGAAACGAACTACCAACTTTATAAACAATGTATTAATACACTGTGACAATGTTATAACTGATGCAAATTTTCAGGACAATGACCCTCACTCTTTTTATATGGTCTTGTGGTCATAAACTTGAATACAAGGCTGTATGTCAGTCCCACACTTGTATGAAGATATTATTGAGAGACATGAACGTTTGCAGAAGTTAACTAATATGACCCTCTCAAAGGATTCTGCCACTACAAACTCTCTTCATCTCCATAATCATATCTAATATGGACTGTCAATATTTATAGATGCTAAGAGACACATCATATGGTAAGGATTGTACACCTCCAATTTCATCCTTGCATTGTACAGTTCGGGATGGTCTGCAGCATCAGTCACAATTGGTACAGTTATCTAATCTTAGATGTTGCATCTATAATAACATAAAATAATGCAACTTACTAAACGCAGCATCGTCCCATCCTTGAAATAGATCATCAGTCAAAACAAATATTCATCCAAGCTACCTACCAAAAGAAAGCCATCAAGTCATCTTAACATAGACCTAAGAGCTGAATTGATAATGAAAAGAATTCCAACCACTACATGACATGTACCAAGTTCTAAAATAAAGTATTATTATATCGCGCACATTTCTACATCACATGGCCTTTTGTCTGATCTTTTATGCACTGAAATGGTTCGCTTTAATACAAGCATAATTAAGTCTGAGTTCATATGTCTTTACTATGAAAGTTCTTGACGGTTGGGCTTCACACATCAATGATACTATGAAAAACTGCAAGATGTGATCTTGCTTACCGAATTCAGTAAATCAGAATCATCCTGATACATTATTCACATCTCGCTTTCGTCTTTATTTGCCTCCAATACCATAATAAAATAAAATAGTAAAAATACATCATTGTTCTCATTGAGATTGTCAAAAGAGAATTTTCTACACAACTGAATGAATAAAAATAATTCTTAGTCTATGGCATGTATTTGAGAGAATCTGCATATTCATCGATGAAAAGAAGCCCTCGATTTATACTTCAATGTTAAATATTTAATAGGGGACGATGTCAATTATTGACAACTCACACAATCACGAAAACTAAAAAATCTGTAGAATCTGTCGTTTTAATTAAAGTGGCCTGACAGAAATGTTCTTTTGAATTCCATCTAAAAATCAAGCGAATGTACCTTTAGATGTTATTCTCTAATATCTTCCATCTCAGTTAGTACCTTTATATGCTATTTCCCATGATATACTATTCTGGAATATCTTCAATCCGATTTTGACCGCAATGATTTGTACTGTACACTAGGAGAAAAAAGGACAGTAACTCATGGTCAGCTAAATATAGGGATTTTTTTTGTAAATTCATTGCATAAAGACTAAAGATTTATGATGTAGAAAACTTGCACAAAAGATACTTTTAGTGTAACTTTAAAGGTATAGAAATCATTCGCCCAGCCAGTTAATATAAACATGAAATAATCTGATTCAGACTGAATTAAAGATTTGCAAGTATTATAGACAAAATCTAGTACATACTTTACCAAACAAATTACTTCACTTTCATGCTGTGAAGAGGATACATTCACCCGATTCTTTCCACAGGTTCAAAAGAGCAACTATTCTGATGAAAACATGTGTATTCATTGTAAGCAAACACAAATTAGTTAGGCTAAATGACATAGTAAAGGTTCCGTTTACTTGAACATGTCCAGTTAGGATTTCGACTTTCACTAACTGTAGAAATTGAAATTTGTATATTGATTCATTCCTATATGCCAAATGGACCAATCAATGGCATGTTTTATGCTAAATAGTCCAAAAAACCAATATAAACAAATATTTCCATATATAGTACTTATCTTTGGTGCCCATCTAGGACTTTTGGAAGAAAAGAAGAGAAAAAGAAACATGACTTGATTCAGCAACAAAAAAAATATCCATCAAATCACAAACTCTTATGTATTAATTTTAGCAGCAGAGGGGGCGAATGCGACAATTTTTTTTAGAAGTATCTGTTTGGTTAACTAAGGCTTCCTCGTAAATGCTTAATAGAGGCTAATTTGGCAAAAAAGGACGCCAAAAGCCTTTGTCTGACCCACCTCTGCTGATATGGGGTTAAACAATCCTTGAAATTGCTAGCAATTTACGATCTCACAAACTGACTAATTTGTAAAACCTCACCTCGTAAATCAGTTAGATTGTTGGACTGATCAGTGAGTTTGAAATTAATTCTCGTTAACGAATGATTATGACATCGCATATAGACTGGTTTAGTTTGATCCTCAATGATTAAAAACCCTGGAGGAGTTGTTGGTGCAAAAGAATATAAAATGTATCCCTGCTGAGCTTTATTTGATCGTTCAAGATTTATTAGATAGCTTCCTTCGATAACATCACATATTAAATTCAATGCAATCTCTGAGGATATATTCACATTTGGCGGAGCAATATGCCTACCACCACCATCTGGGTCATAATTATATTTGAGAATAGTTGGACGCTTGTGTTGTTGTCTCCATGTTGTGAATATCGTAGTAAATTTTCATTGATAAGATCATTAACGGAATTTTTTTTTGTTCGTTTGCGTTATACCCAGGAAACTTAAACTTCGATAGATCGGCTTATGTTATATTGTATGCAGTTAGAAAATTTCGTTTAGAGTAATTAATGTTGTCATCGCGTTGATTAATTATTACCTGAATTATTCGCTAGTTAATATATTCCATGCCGGATACAAGTTGATTTAATATTTAAATTCGTTTAATGATTTCACTCTGATTAGACTCATTGAAAGCCTATTGTAGCTCTTGACTGTGTTTTTGATTGATTACTTTAAAGTATTCAATAATTCTGTTATGATATATATATTTATGCATGTAGTTGATTCTAGAGTCTGTCCAACCTTAAATCTCCAACAAACAGAATCCCGATCAACAAAATTAAAATAACTACCCGGCAGTGATGATTTTTTTATATCACTGAGGTGTTCTCTATATGATGTAGTAATTTCATGGTATCATTGTTTATCCGTGGTAAAATCAGATTTTTGTGGTTCAGGTGGAGGAATTTTTTCAGGCCAACCCAGTATTGTTCTTATCGAACTCTTATAAATATCTATGACTTAACTGGACGAGATTATCTCAATGGCAGATGATAACGTCGGCTCATGAACCGTTATAGCGATTTTCGATTCTGTTCCAGTAATGGATTTTATTTTACGCTGAAATTCATTATTAATTTATTCTATTTGGTAGGACCCAGATGGTATCGAAACAACGTTCCAATGTGGAGTCCCGTCTTCTTTATTCTTATTCGCAAACACCAAGGAATTATTCGGTTGTTGACCACTAAATGCTACCGATCTAATGTTAGGCCAACTGTGATACACTCGTAATTTTGCTAACGCTATCTCCGTAACTGCGACCGGAGTACGCAAATTCACACTGAATTCAGGATTCGTTGAGGTTATTAATATCATGCTGGTTTTCACCGGGATTGTGTTCCCCACTATTCGTTGAAGTAGTTCTTGCGGTATTGTCATTGTTATTATACTCTTGTTGTCACTAATTTTGACATCACGGAATCATAAACACGTACCATTGCTGAAAACTCATTATCTGCTATTAATGTGTCATGGAGTGACGACGATATCATTGAGGATAATTGCGAGTATGCGGTTGACACTATATGAAACTTAACTATGTAATCTTGTAGTTTACGCTGGCTGCATGGTGATATTTTTTCATTATTATTGAAATAATTCCTGCGATTGTTGTTGTCGCTAATATACAAATTGGAACAGTTATCGGGGCAATCATTGTCACAGAGGAGAGTATAATACCAGCTCCGGTGATTACACCACTCACCGAGTACACATTAACATCAACTGCGGTGATTCTTCTTCGGTATTTTTTATTTTTACTTGATACTCCTCAGTGAGGGTAAAGAGTTTAGTTTGAAATTCTCTGAACTGATCATAGCGGTATTGAAATACCGAAGGTATCGTCGGTGATGAAATCATTAGTGATGACATTTTATTTATTACAATAGATTTCAGTTGAGTTGTTTACTTAAATACGCTACGAATTCTACATACCAGGATACTGAAACACAAGGTAAATTATTATCATTCGTTGTTGTTGTGAATCGATCAGTTGTATCCTTGTCGATAATTGTTGATATCGTTTTGTTGACCCCAGATGATTTTGTTGATGAAATATTAAATAGAGTCGTTGTCAGTAGTGTTAATCGATAAATACCTTTGACGGCCGCGGTGATATTTAAAATATTATTTAGTGGTGTCCACACAAATGATCCGTATTGAATCATGTATACTACGTTGTTGGTTCTCTTATGAGAAAGTTTTGTTTTTTCAAGGATTTTTATTATCTTCGGCATATCATCACTGACGATATCGCTGGTTCTTTTAATATCAACGTTGATAGCTTCTATTTGCTGATTAATTGCTGTTATTTCATTGAGTTTCGTGATAATATGCGGTGAGATCTATTTTAATGTCATTGGGTTTCTCGTCTTTACCAAAAAAGTCGTCGACGGCGTCATCAGTTTTTTAAGAAATTGTACGTAGATTACCAAATTCAATTACATGAGCGTCATACTCGGATCGCAATTTTGCTAAATTAGCAGTTTTTACGTGTATGATATGCAACTCGGGTTGCGAACGTGGATGCCCGAGACATTATTTATCGTGGCTTCGATAAAATCAATTATACTCTGTTATAATCGACCAAAATTAATTATATGATCGCTTTATTCTGATTGTAGTTTTTGTTTGGCATCCACAATAGTTGAAACAAGTACATCTGGTTTAAGTTTACCCTGATCGGAAGATAACGCGATAGCATTTTCCGTTACACCGCGTTGTTTCACTGAAATATTATCAAGGGAAACATTACTCGTTTTCACATTACCCAGACGATCTTGAAATACAACTATATCATTTGGATCAAAACTTGCTAAGTTCAACATCTCAGCTATTTCATCTTCATTTTATATCACCGGTTGCAGAAATTTCAGCGGTTGGTTTTTTCAACATTGAGATAGATCGTCCCAAATATCAACCATGTTATTTTATATTACTTCTCTCTAAAAAGCGACTACTAGTATATTCATTTACGACCCGGTGAGGAGGTTTTCCCGATGATGAAATAGCGTCAAGGACATTTAATACTTCTATGCCGCATATTAGTGGGTCATTTAGTTGTTGTGTTGGTAGCGTTGAGTACCAACGAGGGGTGTTTAAGCGGTTTATATAACGCATACATTCTTTAGGCGGCCCTAACCCATAAGAATCGAAATAAACGATTACACGCGGATCAATGGCGGTGTTGTTATCGAGATTAATGATACCGGTTTCAACGTTTTTTGGTTGATCTGATCATAAAGACACATTTGAAGTTTTTTATCGCTAGTTTTTTAGCGGCATCGAGTAAATCAAAATTTGACATTGGCGATATCAGAGTTAATAAACTGTTTCTGGGATTCTCAGGCTCTTTTCTGTATACCATGGATATGGGGTCCCTGGTAGTCTTAGACCCTTTCCTCGTTTCTTTTTTTATATCCTTTCCCGGTAGCTTTCTTTAGTGCCATCCCCGTCGCGGTACCAATGGCTCCTAATGCTGATGCCTTCGCTACGGCCAGGGCCGCTTCAGCAATTAGCGCTGGTATTACAGCTAACAACGTGAATATACCACCTGATTTTATCATGTTTTTTATTGCAGCTGCAGAGAGTGTAACCTGAACACCTTTTTTATCTTAAAGCATCATTAAAGTGTTTTATCTGACAATTTATTCTGGCCACCAGACATCTGATTGTGTTTCAGCGTGATCGTGGTTCCACAATTTTTAGCTGATTATGATTGCAATTTCTTGAGTTGACTAGGAGTTAACGTAACACTAACATGACTATGTGACATCTTATTATAAAAACATTCGTGTTTTCTAAATGATAGAATTATCTAATTCCTACATATTTTCCACTGGCACATCGATTAATCTCATTCGTCCACCAAAACCTTCAAGTAACATTGAGAATGAGATCGCTGAGAATGACATCAACCGCTCTGTAATTAGCAATACCACCAGGACGTGCTACACGAGCTCTAAAATGTATATCAAAGACGGATTGTCTTGTTAAACCAAGATGTTCCAGCGAAAAGTAATAAATCGGATATTGATTTTTAAAATCCGACTGTGATATTTGCAGAGCAGTGTCGACGTTTTGATTACGACCCATATATGAAAACAGACGATGATACACGCGTGCAATATGGTTTTCTATGTAATCAAGTTGTATATCCTCAGATGGTTCCTGTTGTCCGTTTATTCTTAATGGTACTTCATTAACACCTATGTGATCAAATATCATATGACTTCGTTCTTGATTACCAACTCGCGCGTTATTCTGTAACGCAACAAATACATGACATGGAGCTGAAACACCTTGTGCCATGTAAATGCACCATCAATACTATCCTGTTTAATATCTGTTGTTGTTGTTAGCCAACTCAGCAATAATTTTCCTCCATTATTCATAAATGATAGTAATCACTTTTCTGTTGTGATTGATGGAGTCATTACTGGCATCCACAATTATAATAATACCCTTATCACGAATAACAGGAATGGCTTTCATTGATATGTGTTTTGCTAGCGGTGCCAATTTTGCAGCAATTCTTGCAAATAACCCTGCAATGGTATTACCGAGACCATCACCATAGTATGCTCTACAAACAGGCAATCGTGAGTTTACTACGTAGACGTTAGTAGGTTTATCAACTTCTCTCAACATCATCTCTTTGGGTGGTTGGATCAAATATGGTAGCGGTTGTTTGTTAATATTATATACCATTTGCTCAAAATCTTTAAAATTTGAAACATTTCGTGTGAGAATGGATTTACCAATATTTGCTAAACATAATTTTTGTGACCAAACTTTCAAGGAATCTATAGAATCTTCAAATCCTTTATTCATATATCCATCTCTTATATTTCTTGGAAATAAATTGACAGCAAATTTAGCGATTTTTTCATCAATATTAAATTTGTTAAGTTTATTTAATACTTCGCTCTTAAATATATTTTCAGGTGGATATTCTCCTCTCTTTTTTGAAGTTTTTTTTCCTTCCCATCTTTTCTTGCAGTAGCACCTTGTTGTTCAGGTGGTGGGGAGCTAGTATCAATATCACCTAATCGTTCAATTTCTTTTTGAGTTAATATATCACCATGGAGTTTTGTAAAGACTTTTGTGTATGTTCAGTTTCCGTTGCTATTTTTTCAAGTACAGGAAGAAGAGGCGCTTCTTTCCTTTTCCCTTCCTCCGTGTATTGCTCGCTCAGTGGCTGATACGATCCCTTTGGTTGCCCTGGTTACTGGCTTAAACAATTCTTCAGCCCCTGTTGTAAAACTAGTCTAAAAACTCTGTCTCGCTTGCAATTTCTCTCGAACTGAATCGCGGATTGGGATGAATTTCTTAATTGCAACTAATCGTTCGCGCGCTAATCTAGTCGTTAGTGCTTCGTTTACCATTATTAAAATTGTTTTTCAATTTCCAATTAATGTACGATCTAAATGCAGTGACGAAGTTACCATAAATGATCGATTTTCGAGAAATTCTCTAAGTGATTAATGAAATAGCAAAAATAATTTTGAATGAGAAATCCTTACGGGAAATCATATGCAAATTTGACAACTCTACCCGGCTGAAAAATTCTCGATTTTTAGCCATTTTGGATGAAAATTTCGTTGAAAAATTGATTTTTTTCTAAATGAATTTTTGGGATTTTACCCTCAAAAGCCATCAAAAAAGCAGAGATAAACGATCAAAAATGATACAAAATTGCTAAAAAAATGACCCAAAAAGATGATTTTTGCAACGATTTCTGATTATAAATAATTTATGATATAATTCTATTGCTGAATCAGCGCGAAAAATTATGATTTTATTGCAGTTATTACTGATTCAGTTATTGTCTTATCATAAAATAATTTTGAATGAGAAATCTCTACGAGAAATTCCATGCAAATTTGACTACTTTACCCGACTGAAAATTCACGAGTTTTTGGTCATTTTTGGCCTGAAAAACCATAAAATAATTTTAAATGAGAAATCTCTACGAGAAAGTCCATGCAAATTTGACTACTTTACCCTACTACTTTACCCCCTTGACTTAACAAAGGCAGTGAAAAATCGATGAAAAATGACCAAACGTCGATGAAAAAGTATCAAAATTGGTCAAAAATGATGATTTCTGCAAAAATTCCTGATTATAAAAAAAATTCTGATTATTAAAAAAATTTCATTGCTAAATCAATGATTGTCTTATCAGCGCGGACAACAATGATTGTCTTATCAACCATCTCAAATTTTCATTGAAAATCGATTTTTTCTAAATGAATTCCTGGGGTTTTACCTAAAGCATATTTTGGTCATTTTTAGTCATTTTTGGTCGTTTTTGGTCATTTTTTTTGGCTATTTTTGATCATTTTTGATGAAAATTTCGTTGGAGGATCGATTTTCTCTAAATGGATTCCTGGGGTTTTTACCTTCAAAAATTGCATAAAATGTAACAAAAATAGGCAAAACTCGATAAAAATGACTAAAAACAGCACAAAAATGACCGAAAATCAATAAAAAATATTATTTCAACATTTAATAAATAAAATTAAAATCCATAGATTGCTCTCATTAACCCCGACAATTACTTCCGTGTAGACACTTTCTCTCAATTACTTCCGTGTAGTGATAAAAATACACATATTACCTGTCTCTAAGCGCATACCTTTTTGCAAGTATACAATAAAAAGATGTTCTTTTGTGTCTGATTTCAATGGGCAAGTACATGTCACTGGTTATTTACATTAAGAAGCAGAACTTATTTTGTTGAGGTAACGAAAGGGGAATTTTCGGTTTGGCGGATTAAATCTCTTAACGTTTTAAGCTTAAAATTAATTGTGCGTTTGATTTCATATAGCTTCCCCGAGTGGTCTAAAGTGCTACCGAGTGGTCTAAAGCGCTTTGCGTTACGGATCACTGCCGTCTCACCTCTGTCTGCGTGGGTTCGAGTATAAGATTCGGCTAATGTAGTTATGTGAGAAAGCTTACTAGTAGCTTCTCGTGGGTCTGTAATTATTTCCGGGATTTTGACCGGATTGTTCCTCCAATAATAATACTGGCCGCCATGTTTAGCCTATCGGTTGCAGAATAATGGCGTTTATCACTAAAACAAACAGAAAAATAAACTAAAAAAAACTACACAAAGTGCACATTGCCAAGGACAGCCATGAGCGTTTTTAACCCGTCGTTTATTTGCAATTGAACACGCCCTTTTGCCATTAAAGCAGACGACTTAGTCAACATTCACAATGCTTCGTCAGTAATTTGCCTGGACTAGTTAAGTTATATTGATCTAAACTATAATTAGAAATTTTTCAGTAAAAATTTATTAATATGTCCATAAGGTAATGGAGAAGGAACAGATTAGCTTGTCAGGTAAAGAAGGATCAGATTGACGGCTCGTTGTCAGCTTTTCCCCAACATCATTATATATGAGACTGAATAGAAATAAATCGAATATTAGAACCATCATGATGTAACTCTTCATGCAATGCTATGGTTCATATTTTATGTCATTGTTATTATTACAGTAATAAAAACTCGTACACAAAACAGAAAGCGTCAATGTCAAATAGTATCTGTTCATTGTATCATTCCAGTCATATACCAATTTAATCCTGTTAAGCAGCAGAGGAGGTGAACAGACCAACTTTTTAGGCGTCAGCGATGCTTCCTTCTAGTTAATATTTACTAAGAACCCTCAATTTGTCAAATAGACCTTTCTAATAAATATTAACTATAAGGGTCCATTTGGTGAAAAAAAAGACGCCATTTGGTTGGCGTTCACCCTCTCTGCTGCTATACGTTAACTAAATATTTGATCAAGTCCGACACGATATCTCGTCCGAGGGTCTGATAAATTTATTGTCACAAATCCGTGTGGTTTTGACTGAGCGTGACTAAAGAAATTTCTAAATTGATTATGATCCATATCACCGCCGCACCAGGTTTGTCAAATATTTCTTAACGTGTGAGTATCAACTCCGTTAAACACGCTTAACAAATTGAAGTTATCCCTGATTACTTTTGGTATTTGTGTATAACGTTGAGTTACATATAACACATCTGTGTTTTTATGTCTGCCTCGGGAAAATATCCTAGCAGGATTTTTTGATTATCTAACATGATATCATCATATACGACTAAATTGTTAATACTTCTGTCGATGGAGTCAATGCTAGGTGCCTCTTCGATATCGGTTATAAACTCAATAACATCATCGCCGTTAATTTCTCTCGCGGCTTCGTTAAAATGCTTTAACACTTCGTAGCATGGTTGATCATCTACACTCGGAGCAATCATATACAACTTATCCCACTTCATCCATCTCGTTATCAAATTAAGAAACAATTGTGTTTTACCACTTCCAGATGGTCCGATGATAATCGCGCGAATAGAATTCGGTAACATTGCATGGTGTTTAATAGGTTCCCGTCGTCTTGTAGCTGAATAATCAATTACATTCATACCGTTATATATAAATTATGGATCTATATTGTGTGAAATGTAGGATGCGTACTGGCACAAATGACTTGACGACGATTACAACTAAAAATAATCGATCAGCGCTTTCTGGTAAATGCGTACAATGTAGTACAAAGAAATTTAGATTTACTTCCACGAAACCTTTAAAAAAAAAGGAGGAGGTGATATTGCAGCCAAGTTAGCAAAACTCCCTGGAACACCGTGGGCAAAGTATCCAGGAGAAAAACACCTTCCAGGATATAGCTACTGTGGACCGGGAACACGATTAGATATCAGACTTGATGATCAAAATCTGCCCCGACCCGGCAAGTATCCAATAAACGCCATTGATTAGGCATGTCATGCTCATGATGTCGCATATAAAAGCAGCAATCTTAAGCACAGAGATCTCGCGGATGTGAAATTAATTCATGCGTTGAATGCTATTCCTGATAAATCCTTTAAAGAAAAATTGGCTTCGTGGTTAGTAAAATCTGCCATGAAAGGCAAATTGATGTTAGGTGCTGGTAATTAATAATATGGAATCTGTTTATTATTCTCCAAAAGGATACTGGAGAGGCAAGGCAGCAATCAATAAACTCGCCAGCGCAGCAGCGGTAAAAAAAAACTACAGCGGCGGATTGGTTATCCAAACAGGCGATATGGCAAATTTATCTACCGCAGCCGAAACAAATTAACTTCTCGCATTTTGATGTGACCGTTCCTAATGAGGTTCATCAAGCTGATATACTATTTCTGCCGCATGATCGCGGTTACAAATACGCGTTAACCGTAGTTGATATTGCGAGTCGATACAAACAAGCAGAACCGCTAAGGACAAAATCATCTACTGAAGTTGCTTCTGCATTTGAAAGGATTTATCGACGAGGCCCACTACGCTGGCCAAATCTATTACAAGTTGATCCTGGCAAGGAATTTCAAGGCGCTGTTTTAACAACGATGAACCATCATAATGTCGCCATCAGACGAGGACACACTGCGTTACATCGCGATCAGGCAATTGTTGAATGATTTAATCGGACTCTTGCTGAGCGGTTATTTGGATATCAATACGCGAAAGAATTTATCCAAGAAAAGCGATCCCGTGAATGGGTCAAGAGATTACCAGGTGTAGTTACCGCAATCAATAGAGATTACTAGAACAATCAACATGAAACCTAACAACGCTATTAAAGAGAAGTATATACCCGTACAACAACAAAAAGATTTTTCAAAAGAACCAATTCTTGGTAATAATGTCATTGTAAGGTACTTATACGAACAAGGAGAGCTTGAAGGTGGTAAAAAAAGAGCTACCGATCCTATTTGGAGCGTCACGACGCATAAGATATCCGGTATAACACGATCAACTGGTGGAAACGCTAGTGTTTCTAGACCAGCAATCTATAAACTAGATTCAACTGCTCCTCAGCGAGGATTTACTCGACAACAACTGCAAGTGATACCAGAGGATACTCAATTGCAACCGCGTGGTCTTAACTAGCACCCGATGCCAGAGGCATTGTGCTTGCACCTCTTCGTCTGTTGCACTCAAGACAAGTCAGCATAACGTTATCGTTTGTATGACCTCCGCTGCTATTCTTTCTGTCTACGATAAATTGGCGAGGATCTTTATCCGAATACTGCCAACGCATTATACAATTGCAACTCGCGCAGTGATTATTCTGTTGTTGCTTCAGCGTAATTATTAATTCAGCATCAATGTCAAATTTTCTATTATTTTTTTTATCCTGTTGTTTATAACCAGAGTTTTTTTCTGATTATATCCTTGATTATATCATCGGCGCTGACAATATCGTCACCAATTATTTCATCATCGCCTGACTCTGTCAGGACAATTCTTCGAAGTTGGTTTATTCGCCGTACTCTGGACACTGCGAGATAAACTAAATTTGACCACTCAATACGATTATCTACTATCCAAACAATTGTGTCTGTGATAGTTAATCCCTGTGAAGAGTGTATTGCTGCTGCATAACCTTACGTCCATGGGGATTTATCAGCAGAACTCTTTGAGTTCCCCAATGCATCTTCGACGACACTGATATCAACCAGCACAATATCATTTAACACTAAATTCTGCTTTTGTTGTTGTCCAGGAATGTCAACGTCGATATTCTGCTTTCGTGTATCCGAAGGTCTATAACACAACGGTACTGGAAGTGTTGCAAATTTACACTTATGCAATTCAAATAACTTCATCTGAAGTGCGTCTCTGACTATTTTTCTACTCGCGATTATTAAATCATTTGGTCTCCATGTTTCCCAAAAATCATTCATGGGAGTTTCTGAAATTATTTCACGCGCTATTTCACATTGGATTTTATCCGGTTGTAATCTAATTAGCGCTTTGAATTCTCGTAATTTTTTATCAAGTGATCTATGGTCGGTATTAATTTCTTCATAATAGTCTACATGATTCTTCAACCACTCATGTGGAGATCCACCAACAAATGGCTGTGGTTGGCCGTGATCCCCGCACATGACGACCTTTTGTGTTTTTGTTTAACAACCATTCAAGAAATGTCTGTAATACTGTCAACGATACCGTGCATATTTCATCCCAGATTATGATTTCAGGAATGAATTTACCGCCCATTCGATCAGGAGTCCATGTATCACCTTTCCATCGAAAGAAGCTATGACAAGTAGGCTTTTACTCCCCGCGCTATCATCTCTCTGGCGAGTCTGTGAGTTGGTGTTAACACAATCATGGTTGACCGACGAAATAATTCAATTGCTCGAGTTGTCTTTCCTGATCCACCACAACCGTTTAAATAAACTGTCTTATATCTACATATCGGATCAGATACCGGTGGTGCATTAGAAAATTCTGATTGAATCTCAGAGAGATTCTGGTTGCTTTTCAAGTATTTATCCTCCATCATAACATCTGCCGATTCACAATACTCATGTAGTGTTTCTTTTTTAAATCTCCAACGTCCCCAATTTTCCTCGGGATCTGTGAATGCCGCTACAGCTGATCTGTATTTGTTGTGGATATACATCTAATCAGTAGCTACTCTAACCGCGGTATCTGGAAATCTATTTATCATCGAAAATAGATTAATACAAGCATAGGCTAGCATAGAACTTCTCAAATGTGTATACTGGGGATTATATCCATCAGAGTAGGTAACAACCGTACCCAATTTCTCACCATTGGATAGAAAAGCATCCCTACGGGATACAAGTTTTCCCCGTTTCGTTAAATCCGCTATGATAAAATCGTATTCTGCGTTGTCTATGATCAACCTCGAAGAGTATTTTGCATTGTCAAATCTTCCACCTTGAGTGAATTTACCAATTATTTTTCGTCCGAAATCTTTGGCTGTTTTCGTCCGAAATCTTTGGCTGTTTGGTTTTTAATTTCAAATAACTGCCTAGATAGTTTCATGATTTCTTCTTCATTTAAAATCTTCGATTTTTCATCTAGAAAATGTTTTCGTATTTCATTAATTATACGATCTAGATCGGGTTGTGGTAACCAAACATCCTTCTGCGCGCGATAGCAAATAATTGCTTCACCGATGATCAACGATTGTAACATCTCACAATCAATCATATATCGTAGTAACACTATTGGCATCCAATGTTTTTCAGATAGGTGTCTACCAATCCATAGATAACTACAAGGATGTAACCCTGTAGCGAGTTCAAATGATATCACACGAACGAATCCGGTTAAATCAAAATCAGGCAAACGACCATTAATCGCAACACGAGTCATTTCATGCGTGGGATGTCCAAATCGTTTAAAATACTCAGCGCATTCTCCATACCCGAGAAAACTTCCTGGATAACACGCGGATATATCAATTGAAATCATACCATCACGTGAGTATTTTGTATTCCACAATCCGCCATGACCAAATTCGACGCAACTCAATTTGACATCCTCGAGAAAATCACTTCGTGTTGGACGCCATGAGTTCTTTTCTCTTGCGAAGTGAGCTACCACTGATGGAATTGTAAAACTATTCGTGGGTAGTTTTTCATGGAAACTCTCCGGTGAAAATTCATTAGCGATTTTTCTCATTCTGTTATCTAATTCTTCAACGCGATATAATTCACCATTTGGTCTTACAAATTGATCAAATCCTATTTTGGGATCTTCATCACTATTAAGTAACCACAGCAACACGGAATCATCTTTACACAACGTAACAATAGCATCGAATAACCTCTCTTCGTAGAAAACATCCTTACAAAATTCCCCGGGGATATATTTCACGATTCGTTCTCGTGGAAATACGTTTACTGCAGCCGTCCACGCGTGTTTGTTACGATCAATAATTTCAATTGGAGCTCCTCGCGATTGATATTTCGGTTCGTATAATACTTTTCCGGTTATTGTCGTTACTGATATTGGGAATTTTAATGATGCTTCTAATTTAGCTATATCAGAAATCTTTGCACCGTGCTGTTTCACTGTCAGTTCCCATTCGGTTATTTTCCTACGTCGCAGATCAGTTAGTTTATTTCCTCGCGATGCATTTGTGAAGTGTTCCATTACCCGTGTTGCTACACAATTCAACATCGACGATGTTTTCATCGGAGCTAGTTTTGTAATACTTGGCTTATCATTTATCGGGTATATTCCGTAAACAACCACTGTTACAGGATAATTTTTTTCGTAGTACGATTTGTCAATTCCAGTTAGAATTCCTGGTTTGGAATCTCTACTCACAATGACAAATTTTTTATCTTTGAGGATTGGTTCAAATTTATCTCTGATAATCCATTTAACTTCTTCTTCGATAATGAATTTTATTCTAAAAAAATACCTCCTTTGGGAATTGCTTTGTCTGGGAATTGCTTTGCAATTTACCTTTGGATTTCCACCTTTTGATTTCCCGCCAAGGTGTGAAAGTATCTCAGCTGCTCTTGTGTCGTTCATGGTAGCATCGATTACTGGTACATTGACATCTTCATTGATAATTTGAAATGTCGACCACGCATGAGATGCTCCATCGCGCTTAAACTCATTAAAACAGTCGTTGATTTTACTCAACAGGGTTTTGTCATCTATTAGACTTTTTGGTATATCAGAGATTCTATCTAGATTAAATCTAGCATTTTTCAAAGGCTTAATTTTCGATAATCTCTTGAACTCCTTCATATCAGAGATTCTATCGAGATCGAATTTAGTACCCCGATTAAATCCGGGATTAATTTTTGATAATCTCTTGAACTCCTTCATGCTATCGTCTTTTAATCGTTTCGGTTTAACAGATACTTTATCAAGATTAAATTTCGATAATCTCTTGAATTCTTTCATGTATAATTAAAACAAGTATTTAAATAAAATGTTTTTTATATAATGAATCATTTCAAATGGCTTATAAGGATTAAAGACTCCGTGTAATAAATCATACAGAAATGAATTCTGTGGGTATCATATGCAAAGTTTTCGTCGGGGGAGCAATGGTCCTCTTCCATGTCTGTATTGTGGGGTAGGTGTTAGAGGTAAATCGGAGTTATGCATTAGTTGCGGTGGTAAGCGTTATAGAGAGTTGAAGCGTTATTATGACAAGCGAAGAATCAAAAATCCTGACGCTGTCAACGACAACGTCAATGACGTCGCCAACGGCAAAATCATAAAAACTGCTCAGGACTACATAGACAGATTTTCAAATAATATATCTAAACCAAATAATGATTTAGACAAATAAAAGTATTATGTATAAAATGAACCAAGAATTTCAAAGACATCCAGTGATTACAAATTATGAAGCCTCTCGTGATGGTGTTATTAGACACTGTAGATTCAAGAAATCTGTTGGGCTGGATAATGGTATAGGATATTTGGGGTTTAATTCTGGAGGGAAAATGTATCTCAATCATCGTTTCGTCTATGAAGTGTATAACGGATTGATCAAGGATGACCTTGTTATTGATCATATTGATCACATTAGGACTAATAATTCTTTATCGAATCTACAAGCTATCTCTCAGAGTGGAAACCTCAAACGAGGATGGACTGGGAAAAACTCGAAAAAAGCTAGACCTGTAAAGTCGTTTAATACTGAAAATAACACGGAGATAGTATTTCAATCTATAACTTCAGCTGGTAAGTATTTTGATATTTGCTCCTCCTCAGTACGACTTGTTGCAGAGGGAATAACCAAGACTGCGATTTCCAGAAAAAATGGAGAAAACATTCAGTTTTCTTATGTATAAGTCGTAAACTTGCTTTGTTTGGGAATTGCTTTGCAATTTACCTTTGGATTTCCATTCACAAGGGGAATAACTCCGTTAGGTAACGCGCGTGAGATAAATCACCAATGACAGAGTTACGGATCTTAAACACAGTCATTGTTTTTGATTGGCTATTATAATTGTCATGAATCTCAATAACACATAATCAATTTGTCTTTTTTAAATCATTAACAGAACTATTTTATATATACACGTTGTATTTAATTCTTTTTTTTAGTGTCTTTTTCAAGTATTATGTGTTACTTTAACGTTATCAGTGATCGTTATTAAACACAACAAACAATTACAAGCACCACACCGCGCTGTGCTGTTAGTCGTTAACAGCGGCTTATATACGTGAAACCCGTCTTATACTATTGGGGTTTCAGCGTTCGAAAATCATACATGTGATCATTATACAGCCCATACACCAGGCGTGTATGGTACCTTTTGGTTTCATACAAACTTAGGTTTTGTATAGGTTTGTATAATGATCACGTATGAATGTAGAACCACCCCGTCATCCATTGTCATTGAATCATTAATTGTATATACCATTGTCATTGTTCATTCATTTCATTGTAAATATCATAATCATTTGTCATTGAATAAATTCATTGTATATAACCATAATCACCTATATGTATATACAAGCGCCTATACACTAGATCAGGGGTTGTAAGTGCCGTCCTATGTGTAATAATACAACCGCCTATACACTAGATCAGGGGTTGTAAGTGCCGTCCTATGTATATATACAACCGCCTATACACTAGATCAGGGGTTGTAAGTGCCGTCCTATGTGTAATAATACAACCACCTATACACTAGATCAGGGGTTGTAAGTGCCGTCCTATGTGTATATACAACGGCCGTCCCACTTAGATCAGCTGGGTTGATGTGCCGTCGTCATCCATTGTATATAACCATAATTACTTATAATCGCATTAAGCTTCTGGATATGCTAAGATGACCAACACCTTAGCGTGTCCAGAATTCATTTTGTGGATTTTCAAGCCATTCAACAAATATACTTTTTCATATATATGAATTCTGAAAATCTCAAATGCGTTATTGTTGAAATCAACAAGCTTAAAGATCACAATATTAAACTATGTTCATGGTTAGATTGTGATCAAATCATGACCGATTTTGACGATATACAAATTGCAGAAAATAATGGAAAATATGTACTCGCTAAAAAATATTTTTTAATTAAGCGTGTACAATAACGTGTCCGTGAAAGTTTAGTTAATACCGAACACATTAATGTTTTTGTACCATTATGTAAGATAGTAGAGCATATTAGGAAGCAATTAAGTTCTGAATATGAAAGCAGAAAACTTATCAATTGTAAGGTGAGACAGTTGAAAACGTTAATGGAGCAAGCTGACCCCGACGCGTAGAGAGCCTAACACGTACAGGTAATGTGTATGACATGTATATCACTACCTGTGCAAGTTTATCGAGGAAGTAAAATTATGTGTGTGAATATAACCCCGTACAACAACAGGGAAGTATAATCTAGTGATACTTGAAATTGCAATGAAGAATGGAAATTGCTTTGCAATTTCACGATGGAAACTCTTTGAGTGAAAATCTAAAAGATTTCACAAATTGAAATTGCAAAGCAATTTGACAATAGTGTTGCTCTTTCAATAATGGTAGGACAATCATTGACCACACGGAACACAAAAGAGCGACTTAGCGCTATTAATAAACTATTACCTCTTCGTGATCGTATACGTGAAAAACTTCAACAGCGACAATTATTTCAGACTGATTTTACAGAGGGTTCTGAACAACTCTTTAAGCCGATTGTTACTGCAACTACAGATGTGAAAACAGCTACTGAACGAGCTATATACGGTGATATCCCTGAAGAAGGAAAACGAACAGCAAGACCTCTTCTTGGTGAACTTGAAAAAATAGCAATCGAAACTGGACAAACAAAACAGGCTGTACAAAAACTCCACGGTGATATGGCAACTCAGATGGAAATACAACGACAAAGTGGTATTGATGTTAGTGATGAATCTCGAAGAGATGTCCCTGAAGAATTTTCGCCACTTGAATCAAAAAGAACAGTAGAGGGTTTACAGGGGAGATTTAACGAGAAGGGGATATCAGCCACTGATATTACTAAACCAAAAGAAATTCCTGTGTTTGTTGTTACGACTTATGAAAACAGAAAAAAAATGTTGAATCCAGGGCAACATATATATATTAAAAGTATACAACATTGGGCTGATGTGATTTACAAAATCAAAACTGAAAAAAGTCAAATTAAAACAGATAGTCCATCATACATTGAATACATAAAAATAGTGGATAACGTATACAATCAATATGAAGAACTACAACAACAACAAAAACCACAAAAATTACAACGGCGGAAACAATCTTCGAAGAAAATATCCTTCTCACCTAAAAAATCAAAACCTGATCCAGGAATAGATACACAAGGTGCAACTGATGATGATGCAGAGCTTTTTAAATTATTTGAAGATGAGGAATCCCGCCCTTCGGAGACGTTTGGGAGTGGATATTAGCAAAATTGCCTGCAATTTCATGTCCTGGTAATATTCTCGGTGATATAGCACGATTAGAAGTACTCGTAGGGGGTAAACGAGCCGGGAATAACTCACCAGAAATAATCAATGAAGCTGCTGATATCTGTAGGAGGTTATTTCAAGGTGGTATCATGGATATTGGAACATATCGAGATTTCATTAAAGAGTTAGTGGAGGAAAATCGAGGTTTTTCACCTTTGGATTTTCATGGTTATCATAGCGATTAGATAAATATCAATTGAATAGAGAATGATCATACACTACAACCATGATAAACCAACTAACGTCTACGTGGTAAACTCACGATTGCCAAAATACCGAGCATACTATGGAGATGGTCTCGGTAGTACTATAATGGGATTATTTTCAAGAATGGCTCCAAAAGTGGCTCCGTTAGCAAAACAACTATCAATGAAAGCCATTGATGTTATCCGAGATAAGGGTATTAGCGCTGTTGGTGATCTTGCCGGGAAGGCGTTTTCAGCCGCTCGGGATAAACTAACAGCGTTAGTTCGACGGCGAAATCAAAATAAACCAGGAATGACTCCGTCATTGATGACTTCGTCATTGCCGTTACCATCTACTGCGGTTATGCCTGCGCGGGTTAGTAAAATAATAAATAACGCAGTAGATGAAAAACTACAGTCGTTGATTTCATCATCGTTAACTAACGCCCAGGATAACATAACAGCAAATATGATAGCGGGAAGTGGCCTTGGAAATTCAAAGAATTTCTACAAACGTCAAAGACAACGACAAAGTCGTCATCGGTGAAAATTGCTTTGCAAATTATTTTAAAAAAAATAATTTTTTTTATAAAAATCTTCGATTTTCAATTCTGTATTTTTCACTAGTTTTCACTGAATTTTGGGTGTTTTTTGACTGATTTTTGGAGATTTTTCATCGATTTTTGATGATTACCGTGAGAATTAGAAGAAATGTCTTTGAGATTTTCGGGTAAAGTGGTCGAATTTGCATGGTATTTTCCATAGTATAAAGCTGTTAGGAATTTTTTTTATTGTTTTCAAAGCAAAAATGATCAAAACTGATCAAAATGATCAAAAAACCAGCAATTTTCGATGAAAAATCCAGAAAAATCCCAAATAATTCCGGAGGGTAAAATGGTCGATTTTGCATAGGATTTTCCATAGGAAAAAGCTGTTAGGAATTATTTTAAAATAATTTCCACCTCCAATTTAGACCATCGGATATATAATAAAAAATGTTCAAACAGAACCCTGATAGTGCATTTGACATGGATGCCCCAGTACTTAAAGATGATTCTGTACGCGATTATCAAATTTTTGCCTATCACGCAGTACAACCTAATCTTCGGGGGAGAATCGAACTTCAAGTTCATGATACCAGTACATACTTTTTGCCATGTGAAGCCTTTATTGAAGTCGAAGGTGAACTCGTAACAGATGTTGTAGCTAATACACCATATGCAAATGACCCAACTATCCGAGTTGGTTTTGTTAACAATGGCATCATGGCGTTATTCGAAAGTGCTAGATATCTCATTGATGGAAGAGAAATCGAATCTATCGAACGCGAGGTTGATATTGCTACCGGAATAATCGGGTTAGCGAGATATTCCGATGATTATACTAGATCGGCAGGTCCGTCTATGATGTTCGCGAAGGATATTACTGATAACGCTGATCACATTCAGCATATTAAAATAGGTACTGTAAGAGCTACTGCAGCTGATCCACAACCTGATACCCCTGAACATAGAGATACACCAGCTGCTGACTTTGATATTCTCGGAGGCGTTAATAATAATTTCAATTTAGGATTTGCAACACGCGTATCAACATTACAGGGACAACATCGACGGTTTTCATGTGCGATTCCGTTGCATCACATATTTGGATTTTGTAGAAACGTCAGAAAAGTTATCTATGGAGCAAAGCATACGGTAGCACTAGTGAGAAAGGG
Organism: Unio delphinus; assembly: GCA_029339505.1. Taxonomy (NCBI): domain Eukaryota; kingdom Metazoa; phylum Mollusca; class Bivalvia; order Unionida; family Unionidae; genus Unio; species Unio delphinus. Next base: position 439,372 of record JAQISU010000217.1, read on the forward strand.
TACTGATAATGCTGCAATCTGGCGCACTGGCGGCGCTGCGGGTAAAGTCGTTTTATCAAAACTAACACTGTGGATGCCAGTGTTAACTCCGTCGTTGTCAATAGAACCGCGGTTAATATCATTTATGGATCAGGGAGGAAAGTCATTATTGAGTTGGTTGTCAACGTCCACAGATACCATGATTTTTAATATTGATAATACACTTACATGGCATCTAGCATCAAAACAGGGTATTTCAGCTCCACGTCACATATTTATTGCGCTACAAAATACTGCGCGATTAGATAATCAAGAACGTTCCAATATGATATTTGATCAAATTGGGTGTAATGAAGTCTCGCTGAGAATAAACGGCCAGCAAGAACCATCAGAGGATATACAACTAAATTACACAGAAAATCATATTGCACGAGTTTATCATCGGTTGTTGTCGTATATGGGACGCGATCAAAATGTTGATATTGGTCTACAAATATCACAATTGGATTTTAAAAGTCTGTATCCGATTTATTACTTTTCGTTGGAACATCTTGACTTGATGAGACAGTCCGTCGTTGATATACACTTCCGAGCTCGTGTAACCCGTCCTGGTGGTATTGCTAATTATAGGGCGGTTGCTGTCATTCTCAGTGATAAATCAATGATACTCGAAGGTGTTGGTGGACGAATGAGACTGGTAGATGCACCAGTGGAAAATCTTTGATTGAAAATCAATCGGAATTTTTCCAAAAATATGTAACTGATTTTCCATTGAATATCCTATGATTTAGAATCAATCTGTTTTAGTATAATGTCGTATAGTAATATCAATGTCACGTTGACACCTGGTCAGTTAAAAAAAACTACATTCCAAATCAGCTAAGCAATGTGGAACCACAATAACGCTGAAACCTAATCAAATGAATTTCGGGGGAAATAAACTGTCGCTGACGAAAACTCAAGTTAATCATTTTAATAAAGCGCCTAAAGAAAAAAAAAGAGTTCAGATTACCCTTTCTACGAGCGCGATTAAAAACATAGAAAAGACTGGTGGTATATTCCCGCTGTTAGGGTTGATTCCAGGGTTGATTGCCGCAGCGGCACCAGCGGTGGAAATCCACCAGTGACCACACCAAAACTCACCTCGATAAAAGATTCTATGTTGGAACTAGCAACTCTTCAATTCGAATATGAAAAACACGTGAAACAGTTTTCAATGTTTCGTAAAAACATCATTGATAAATTTATTGGAACCCCATTTGATAAAATTGAAATAACCTTTCCTGATATAAAGAAATCCATCGATGATCTAAAAAAATTCAACGATGCAATGAAAGATGAAGCAACGAGGATGATAAGCGTCATTGAAAAAACAAAAATTCCTCATAAGAGCACCAACAATATCGTATACACGATTCAACACGGTTCATTTATGTGGACTCCCACAAACAACATTTAACACGTAACCGCAGACGTCAAGGGTATTTATCGATTAATAATAGTATCACCGACTCAATTCAATATATCATCAATTAGTTCATCTGGAGTCAATAACACGATATCAACGATCATCGACAAGGATGTATCTGAACAATTCACGATCACGACCACAGATAGAAATCTAGTCAGGGTTTCAGTAACGTGGTACGTAGAATTCGTAGTGGATTTAAGTAAACAATTAAACTGAAAACGCTAACAATTTGAAATCAATTGAAAATGCTAGCGCCTTAAAAATAAAATGACGATCCCTTCAGTGTATCAGTATCGCTATGATCAAGTCAGAGAATTTCAAACTAAACTCAGCTCTCGCTGTGAGGAGTATCAAATAAAAATCAAAGAATACCAACGAAGAATAACCGCAGTTGATATCACCGTGTACTCGGTGTCGGGAGTAATTACTGCTGCTGGAATAATACTATCTTCAGTTACAATGATTGCTCCGGTCGTAGTTCCAATCGCTATTTCTGCGGTGGCTACAATCGCGGGTATATTAACCGGGATCATAAAAAAACTATCATCGTGTAGCCAGAGTAAACTAAACGATTATGTAATTAAATTTCACATTGCATCCGCAGCATACTCGCAATTATCCTCGTTGATATCATGGTCACTCGATGACACAACAATTTCAGATAGCGAATTCTCAACGATGACTCAATTGTATAAATCAACAATGCTGAAATTAGAGCAGGATAATAATAATAACAATGTCGTCGCAAGAACTACTTCAACAAATAGTAGAAAATACAACACCGGTGAAAACAAGCATGATATCAGTAACCTCAACGCGTCCTGAATTCAGTGTGAATTTCCCGATTCCCATTCCCGTGAAAGAGATAGCGCTAGCAAAACTACGAGTGTATCATAGCTGGCCCAATATCAGATCGGTAGCATTTGGTGGTCAACAACCAAATAATTCCTTGGTGTTCGCGTGGAAAAATCGTGAAGACGGAACTCCAGACTGGAACGTTGTTTCGTTGCCAACTGGGTCATATCAAATCGAACAAATCAATAACGAATTACAACGAAGAATAAAATCTATCACTGGAAAAGAATCGAAAATCGCTATAACAGTTCACGAGCCGACGTTATCATCTGCGATCGAGATAAACTCACCGGGGTACGTCGAAGATATTTATCAGAGTTCTATAAGATCAGTGTTAGGATGGCCTGAATTACCACCTCGACAGAAAGAAACCGTTGATATACCAGAACCTGTAAAATCTGATTATGTCACAGATAAGATAAAACTTGATAATGTAATAAAAACTTATGAAGATCATTGCCCTAACAAATTCATGAATAATCACCCAGATTTTTTACAACTGTACACTTTGGGTCTATCGAAAAAAAATTTAACAGCGTTTAATAACGATCTATCACTGTTATTAATATCTCTCAAATCTGGCTCTCTCACCAGAGATGAATTTATCAGCGTCGTAGAAACATGTAACAAAATAATCAACGATATGGAAATATTTCATGCGAAAATTATTCAAGACATGTTATCAGATGAAAAATTTATGAGATTGTTTAAAGGGAAGTATAAGATCCCTAAAGATAATTCTACGTTTAAAATTCCCGGGTATAACCCCGACGAATTAAAAAAATATCTCAGTTATGCCCTCGATATCGGGTTTAAGAAAATTCACGATGAATGGAAAAAAACAAAATCACCGGAAATAAAAACCCTTAAACACAATAATGATCCAGAAGGCGGTGGTAGACATATCGCTCCGAACAACGTAAATATATCCTCGGTGATATCATTGAATTTAGTGTGTGATATTATCGAAGGCAGCTATCAAATAAATCTTGAGCAATCAAATCAAGCTCAGCAGGGATATATTTTATATTCATTTGCACCAACGGCTGCTCCAGGATTTCTAATTATTGAAGACCAACTAATCCAGTCTTTAGGCAATGTCATAATAATTCTTTAACGATAATTAATTTCAAACTCACTGACCAATCTAATAATTTGATTGATCTGCGAGGTGAGGTTTTGCAAATTAGTCTGTTTGTGAAATCCTAAAAGGATTTTCATCGTGAAAGGATTTTCATCGTGAAAAAAATTGTTAACGTATAGCAGCAGAGAGGGTGAACGCCAACCAAATGGCGTCTTTTTTTTTTACCAAATGGACCCTTATAGTTAATATTTATTAGAAAGGTCTATTTGACAAATTGAGGGTTCTTAGTAAATATTAACTAGAAGGAAGCATCGCTGACGCCTAAAACGTTGCTCTGTTCACCTCCTCTGCTGCTTGTTATGTTGTGGGTTAATTATGATTTTAGGGTCCGTCTTGATCGCGTTTCCGGCCAGTTAATTCTTTCTTCTGGTATCAACAATACAAATGTATTCCATAATTACCCAAAATCTGAAACGAACTACCAACTTTATAAACAATGTATTAATACACTGTGACAATGCTATAACTGATGCAAATTTTCAGGACAATGACCCTCACTCTTTTTATATGGTCTTGTGGTCATAAACTTGAATACAAGGCTGTATGTCAGTCCCACACTTGTATGAAGATATTATTGAGAGACATGAACGTTTGCAAAAGTTAACTAATATGACACTCTCAAAGGATTCTGCCACTACAAACTCTCTTCATCTCCATAATCATATCTAATATGGACTGTCAATATTTATAGATGCTAAGAGACACATCATATGGTAAGGATTTGTACACCTCCTATTTAATCCTTGCATTGTACAGTTCGGGATGGTCTGCAGCATCAGTCACAATTGGTACAGTTATCCAATCTTAGATGTTGCATCTATAATAACATAAAATAATGCAACTTACTAAACGCAGCATCGTCCCATCCTTGAAATAGATCATCAGTCAGAACAAATATTCATCCAAGCTACCTACCAAAAGAAAGTCATTAAGTCATCTTAACATAGACCCAAGAGCTGAATTGATAATGAAAAGAATACCAACCACTACATGACATGTACCAAGTTCTAAAATAAAGTATTATTATATCGCGCACATTTCTACATCACATGGCCTTTTGTCTAATCTTTTATGCACTGAAATGGTTCGCTTTAATACAAGCATAATTACGTCTGAGTTCATATGTCTTTACTATGAAAGTTCTTGACGGTTGGGCTTCACACATCAATGATACTATGAAAAACTGCAAGATGTGATCTTGCTTACCGAATTCAGTAAATCAGAATCATCCTGATACATTATTCACATCTCGCTTTCGTCTTTATTTGCCTACAATACCATAATACAATAAAATTGTAAAAATACATCATTGTTCTTATTGACAGTGTTAATAGAGAATTTTCTACACAACTGAATAAATAAAAATAATTCTTAGTCTATGGCATGTATTTGAGAGAATCTGCATATTCATCGATGAAAAGAAACCCACGATTTATACTTCAATGTTAAATATTTAATAGGGGACGATGTCTATTATTGACAACTCACACAATCACGAAAACTGAAAACTCTGTAGAATCTGTCGTTTTAATTAAAGTGGCCTGACAGAAATGTTCTTTTGAATACCTTCAAAAAATCAAGCAAATGTACCTTTAGATGTTATTCTCTAATACCTTCCATCTCAGTTAGTACCTTTATATGCTATTTCCCATGCTATACTATTCTCGAATAACTTCAATCTGATTTTGACCACAATGATTTGTACTGTACACTAGGAGTAAAAAAGTCATGGTCAGCTAAATATAGGGATTTTTTTGTAAATGCATTGCATAAAGACTAAAGATTTATGATGTAGAAAACTTGCACAAAAGATACTTTTAGTGTAACTTTAAAGGTATAGAAATCATTCGCCCAGCCAGTTAATATAAACATGAAATAATCTGATTCAGACTGAATTAAAGATTTGCAAGTATTATAGACAAAATCTAGTACATACTTTACCAAACAAATTACTTCACTTTCATGCTGTGAAGAGGATACATTGACCCGATTCTTTCCACAGGTTCAATGAGCAACTATTCTGATGAAAACATGTGTATTCATTGTAAGCAAACACAAATTAGTTAGGCTAAATGACATAGTATAGGTTCCGTTTACTTGAACATGTCCAGTTAGGATTTCGACTTTCACTAACTGTAGAAATTGAAATTTGTATATTGATTCATTTCTTAACACCAAATAGACCAAACAATGGCATGTTTTATGCTAAATAGTCCAAATGACCAATATAAACAAATATTTCCATATATAGTATTTAGCTTTGGTGCCCATCTAGGACTTTTGGAAGAAAAGAAAAAGAAAAGAAACATGACTTGATTCAGCACAAAAAATATCCATCAAATCACAAACTCTCATGTATTAATTTTAGCAGCAGAGGGGGCGAATGCGACAATTTTTTTAGAACCATCTGTTTGGTTAACTAAGGCTTCCTCGTAAATGCTTAATAGAGGCTAATTTGGCAAAAAATGACGCCAAAGCCTTTGTCTGACCCACCTCTGCTGATATGGGGTTAAACAATCTTTGAAATTTCTAGCAATTTACGATTTCACAAACTGACTAATTTGTAAAACCTCACCTCGTAAATCAGTTAGATTGTTGGACTGATCAGTAAGTTTGAAATTAATTCTCGTTAACGAATGATTATGACATCGCATATAGACTGGTTTAGTTTGATCCTCAATGATTAAAAACCCTGGAGGAGTTGTTGGTGCAAAAGAATATAAAATGTATCCCTGCTGAGCTTTATTTGATTGTTCAAGATTTATTAGATAGCTTCCTTCGATAACATCACATACTAATATTAAATTCAAAGCAATCTCTGAGGATATATTCACATTTGGCGGAGCAATATGCCTACCACCACCATCTGGGTCATTATTATATTTGAGAATAGTTGGACCCTTGTGTTGTTGTCTCCATGTTGTGAATATCGTAGTAAATTTTTCATTGATAAGATCATTAACGGATTTTTTTTTGTTCGTTTGCGTTATACCCAGGAAACTTAAACTTCGGTAGATCGGCTTATGTCATATTGTATGCAGTTAGAAAATTTCGTTTAGAGTAATTAATGTTGTCATCGCGTTGATTAACTATTACCTGAATTATTCGCTAGTTAATATATTCCATGTCGGATACAAGTTGATTTAATATTTAAATTCGTTTAATGATTTTACTCTGATTAGACTCATTGAAAGCCTATTGTAGCTCTTGACTGTGTTCTTGGTCGATTACTTTAAAGTATTCAATAATTCTGTTATGATATATATATTTATGCATGTAATTGATTCTGGAGTCTGTCCAACCTTAAATCTCCAACAAACAGAATCCCGATCAACAAAATTAAAATAACTACCCGGCAGTGATGATTTGTTTTTATATCACTGAGGTGTTCTCGATATGATGTAGTAATTTCATGGTATCTTTGTTTATCCGTGGTAAAATCAGATTTTTGTGGTTCAGGTGGAGGAATTTTTTCAGGCCAACCCAGTATTGTTCTTATCGAACTCTTATAAATATCAATGACTTAACTGGGCGAGATTATCTCAATGGCAGATGATAACGTCGGCTCATGAACCGTTATAGCGATTTTCGATTCTGTTCCAGTAATGGATTTTATTTTACGCTGAAATTCATTATTAATTTATTCTATTTGGTAGGACCCAGATGGTATCGAAACAACGTTCCAATGTGGAGTCCCGTCTTCTTTATTCTTATTCGCAAACACCAAGGAATTATTCGGTTGTTGACCACTAAATGCTACCGATCTAATGTTAGGCCAACTGTGATACACTCGTAATTTTGCTAACGCTATCTCCGTAACTGCGACCGGAGTAGGGAAATTCACACTGAATTCAGGATTCGTTGAGGTTATTGATATCATGCTGGTTTTCACCGGGATTGTGTTCCCCACTATTCGTTGAAGTAGTTCTTGCGGAATTGTCATTGTTATTATACTCATGTTGTCACTCTAATTTTGACATCACGGAATCATAAACACGTACCATTGCTGAAAACTCATTATCTGCTATTAATGTGTCATGGAGTGACGACGATATCATTGAGGATAATTGCGAGTATGCGGTTGACACCATATGGAACTTAACTATGAAATCTTGTAGATTACGCTGGCTGCATGATGATATTTTTTTATTATTATTGAAATAATTCCTGCGATTGTTGTTGTCGCTAATATACAAATTGGAACAGCTATCGGGTCAATCATTGTCACAGAGGAGAGTATAATACCAGCTCCGGTGATTACAACACTCACCGAGTACACGTTAACATCAACTGCAGTGGTTCTTCTTCGGTATTTTTTTTTTTTTACTTGATACTCCTCAGTGAGGGTTTTGAATTTAGTTTGAAATTCTCTGACCTGATCATAGCGGTATTGAAATACCGAAGGTATCGTCGGTGATGAAATCATTAGTGATGATATTTTATTTATTACAATAGATTTCAGTTGCATTGTTTATTTAAATATGCTACGAATTCTACATACCAGGATACTGAAACACAAGGTAAATTATTATCATTCGTTGTTGTTGGGAATCGATCAGTTGTATCCTTGTCGATAATTGTTGATATCGTTTTGTTGACCCCAGATGATTTTGTTGATGAAATATTAAATAGAGTCGTTGTCAGTAGTGTTAATCGATAAATACCTTTGACGGCCGCGGTGATATTTAAAATATTACTTAGTGGTGTCCACACAAATGATCCGTATTGAATCGTGTATACTACGTTGTTGGTTCTCTTATGAGAAAGTTTTGTTTTTTCAAGGATTTTTATTATCTTCGGCATATCATCACTGACGATATCGTTGGTTCTTTTAATATCAACGTTGATAGCTTCTATTTGCTGATTAATTGCTGTTATTTCATTGAGTTTCGTGATAATATTCGGTGATATCTATTTTAATGTCATTGGGTTTCTCGTCTTTACCAAAAAAGTCGTCGACGGCGTCATCAGGTTTTTAAGAAATTTTACTTAGATTACCAAATTCGATTACATGAGCGTCATACTCGGATCGCACATTTGCTAAATTAGCAGTTTTTACGTGTATGATATGCAACTCGGGTTGCGAATGTGAATGCCCGAGACATTATTTATCGTGGCTTCGATAAAATCAATTATACTCTGTTATAATCGACCAAAATTAATTATATGATCTCTGTATTCTGATTGTAGGTTTTGTTTGGCATCCACAATAGTTGAAACAAGTACATCTGGTTTAAGTTTACCCTGGTCGGAAGATACAGCGATAGCATTTTCCGTTACACTGCGTTGTTTGACTGAAATATTATCAAGGGAAACATTACTCGTTTTCACTTTACCCAGACGATCTTGAAATACAACTATTTCATTTGGATCAAAACTTGCTAAGTTCAACATCTCAGCTATTTCATCTTTATTTTATATCACCGGTTGCAGAAATTACAGCGGTTGGTTTTTTCAACATTGAGATAGATCGTCCCAAATATCAACCATGTTATTTTATATTACTTCTCTCTAAAAAGCGACTACTAGTATATTCATTTACGACCCGGTGAGGAGGTTTTCCCGATGATGAAATAGCGTCAAGGAAATTTAATACTTTTATGCCGCATATTGGTGGGTAATTTAGTTGTTGTGTTGGTAGCGTTGAGTACCAACGAGGGGTGTTTAAGCGGTTTATATAACGCATACATTCTTTAGGCGGCCCTAACCCATATGAATCGAAATAAACGATTACACGCGGATCAATGGCGGTGTTGTTATCGAGATTAATGATACCGGTTTCAACGTTTTTTGGTTGCGTCGGCAACTGATCTTTCATAAAGACTAATTTGAAGTTTTTTATTGCTAGTTTTTTTAGCGGCATCGAGTAAATCAAAATTTGACATTGGCGATATCAGAGTTAATAAACTGTTTCTGGGATTCTCAGGCTCTTTTCTGTATGCCATGAATATGGGGTCCCTGAAAGTCTTAGACCCTTTCCTCGTTTCCTATTTTATATCCTATCCCGGTAGCTTTCTTTAGCGCCATCCCCGTCGCGGTACCAATGACTCCTAATAATGCCGCCTTCGCTACGGCTGGGGCCGCTTCCTCAATTAGCACTGGTATCGCAGCTAACAACGTGAATATACCACCTGATTTTATCATGATTTTGATCGCAGCTGCAGAGAGTGTAACCTGAACACCTTTTTTTATCTTTGAAAGCATCATTAAAGTGTTTTATCTGACAATTTATTCTGACCACCAGACATTTGATTGTGTTTCAGCGTGATCGTGGTTCCACAATTTTTAGCTGATTATAATTGCAATTTCTTGACTTGACTAGGAGTTAACGTAACACTAACATGACTATATGACATCTTATTATAAAAACATTCGTGTTTTCCAAATTATAGAATTATCTAATTCCTACATATTTTCCACTGGCACATCGATTAATCTCATTCGTCCACCAAAACCTTCAAGTAACATTGAGAATGAGATTGCTGAGAATGACATCAACCGCTCTGTAATTAGCAATACCACCAGGACGTTCTACACGAGCTCTAAAATGTATATCAAAGACGGATTGTCTTGTTAAACCAAGATGTTCCAGCGAAAATTAATAAATCGGATATTGATTTTTAAAATCCGACTGTGATATTTGCAGAGCAGTGTCGACGTTTTGATTACGACCCATATATGAAAACAGACGATGATACACGCGTGCAATATGGTTTTCTATGTAATCAAGTTGTATATCCTCAGATGGTTCCTGTTGTCCGTTTATTCTTAATGGTACTTCATTAACACCTATGTGATCAAATATCATATGACTTCGTTCTTGATTACCAACTCGCGCGTTATTCTGTAACGCAACAAATACATGACATGGAGCTGAAACACCTTGTGCCATGTAAATGCACCATCAATACTATCCTGTTTAATATCTGTTGTTGTTGTTAGCCAACTCAGCAATAATTTTCCTCCATTATTCATAAATGATAGTAATCACTTTTCTGTTGTGATTGATGGAGTCATTACTGGCATCCACAATTATAATAATACCCTTATCACGAATAACATGAATGGCTTTCATTGATAAGTGTTTTGCTAGCGGTGCCAATTTCGCAGCCATTCTTGCAAATAACCCTGCAATGGTATTACTGAGACCATCACCATAGTATGCTCTATAAACAGGCAATCGTGAGTTTACTACGTAGACGTTAGTTGGTTTATCAACTTCTCTTAACATCATCTCTTTGGGTGGTTGGATGAAATATGGTGGCGGTTGTTTGTTAATATTATATACCATTTGCTCAAAATCTTTAAAATTTGAAACATTTCGTGTGAGAATGGATTAACCAATATTTGCTAAATATAATTTTTGTGACCAAACTTTCAAGAAATCTATAGAATCTTCAAATCCTTTATTCATGTATCCATCTCTTATATTTCTTGGAAATGAATTGACAGCAAATTTAGCGATTTTTTCATCAATATTAATTTTGTTAAGTTTATTTAATACTTCGCTCTTAAATATAGTTTCAGGTGGATATTCTCCTCTCTTTTATGAAGTTTTTTTTCCTTCCTATCTTTTCTTGCAGTAGCACCTTGTTGTTCAGGTGGTGGGGAGCTAATATCAATATCACCCAATCGTTCAATTTTTTTTTGAGTTAATATATCACCATGGAGTTTTGTAAACACTATTGTGTATGTTCAGTTTCCGTTGCTATTTTTTTCAAGTACAGGAAGAAGAGGCGCTTCTTTCCTTTTCCCTTTCTCCGTATATTGCTCGCTCAGTGGCTGATACGATCCCTTTGGTTGCCGTGGTTACTGGCTTAAACAATTCTTCAGCCCCTGTTATAAAACTAGTCTAAAAACTCTGTCTCGCTTGCAATTTCTCTCGAACTGAATCGCGGATTGGGATGAATTTCTTAATTGCAACTAATCGTTCGCGCGCTAATCTAGTCGTTAGTGCTTCGTTTACCATTATTAAAATTGTTTTGCAATTTCCAATTAATGTACGATCTAAATGCAGTGACGAAGTTACCATAAATGATCGATTTTCGAGAAATTCTCTAAGTGATTAATGAGATAGCAAAAGTAATTTTGAATGAGAAATCCTTACGGGAAATCATATGCGAATTTGACTACTGTACCCGGCTGAAAAGATCTCGATTTTTAGCCATTTTTGATGAAAATTTCGTTGAAAAATTGATTTTTTCTAAATGAATTTTTGGGTTTTTACCCTCAAAAGCCATCAAAAAAGCAGAGAAAAACGATCAAAAATGATACAAAATAGCAATAAAATGACCCGAAAAGATGATTTTTGCAACAATTTCTAATTATAAATAATTTCTGATATAATTCTATTGCTGAATCAGCGCGGATAATTATGATTTTATTGCAGTTATTACTGATTCAGTTATTGTCTTATCATAAAATAATTTTGAATGAGAAATCTCTACGAGAAATCCCATGCAAATTTGACTACTTTACCCGACTGAAAATTTTTTGATCATTTTTGGCCTGAAAAACCATAAAATAATTTTGATTGAGAAATCTCTACGAGAAATCCCATGCAAATTTGACTACTTTACCCTACTACTTTAGCCCCTTGAAGGCAGTGAAAAATCGATGAAAAATGACCAAACGTCGATGAAAAAGTATCAAAATTGGTCAAAAATAATGATTTCTGCAAAAATTCCTGATTATAAAAAAAATTCTGAATATTAAAATAATTTCATTGCTGAATCAATGATTGTCTTATCAGCGCGGACAACAATGATTGTCTTATCAACCATCTCAAATTTTCATTGAAAATCGATTTTCTCTAAATGAATTCCTGGGGTTTTTACCTAAAGCATATTTTGGTCATTTTTAGTCATTTTTGGTCGTTTTTGGTCATTTTTTTGGGGGCTATTTTTGATCATTTTTAATGAAAATTTTGTTGAAAAATCAATTTTCTCTAAATGGATTCCTGGAGTTTTTACCTTCAAAAATTGCATAAAATGTAACAAAAATAGGCAAAACTACATAAAAATGACTAAAAACACCACAAAAATGACCGAAAATCAATAAAAAAATATTATTTCAACATTTAATAAATAAAATTAAAATCCATTGATTGCTCTCATTAACCCCGACAATTACTTCCGTGTAGACACTTTCTCTCAATTACTTCCGTGTAGTGATAAAAATACACATATTACCTGTCTCTAAGCGCATACCTTTTTGCAAGTATACAACAGACAGATGTGCTTTTGTGTCTGATTTCAATGGGCAAGTACATGTCACTGGTTATTTACATTAAGAAGCAGAACTTATTTTGTTGAGGTAACCAAAGGGGCATTTTCGGTTTGGCGGATTAAATCTCTTAACGTTTTAAGCTTAAAATTAATTGTGCGTTTGATTTCATATAGCTGCCCCAATTCTTTTCTGACTTTTTTGACAATAGTGTATAACGGAACTAACTTACTGACGTCATTACAGAATACAAGGGAGTCACGAATAGAATTCTGGATTTTTTTTATAATCGGGTATCGTTTTGGTAACACATATTTGTCATTCATAGCGCTGTATTCAATATCTTGAAAATCATAAAGAATCTGATCACAGTTTATTTCGGCTGATAATTGTACTCTTTGAGATTTTAAATTTGAAATCTCAGTTATGATCTCACTGATATTTTCAGAATTCATATATAATAAAAATATATTTCTAATATATTTTTAAAAAATAAACAGAAACCATGATGAGCAATTGTCATTCATTGGGTCACTTATTTGGCCTTTGTGTCTTTCATAGGGTTCTTTTTCTTTGAAGGTATGTTTTGTCTATTTTTCTTTGATATTTTTTGTCTTTTTTGTCTTTTTGTCTGTATTTGTATTTTTGTTTTTTTTTGTCTTTTTCTTTGATATTTTTTATCCTTTTTTGTCTTTTTTCTTTGATATTTTTTGTCTTTTCTTGTCTTTTCTTTGAGAGTATTTCTCTCTTCACTTTCTCTTTGACCCTATGACCGTTTCTTTTGGCCAATGCATCATTCTGAATTATCCTGTGGAGTTACCCTAAAGTGATATAGACCTTTTTGTATCCAATATTACCGTTTATTTTGACGTCCATAGTCATATACCATAGTCATATACCACGAAACATAATCTCCAAGGATGAAAAACCAATTTTGTGAATGGGCGTCATATTATATATATAGGACAGCACAAGACAATACAACATATAACAATGGATTATAGAATGTTGAACAACGGATTATATACAATGACAATGGTATATATACAATGAATGATGAACAATGGATTATATACAATGACAATGGTATATACAATGAATGATAACAATGGGGACAGCACAAAACAATACAACATATAGCAATGACGGGCGGTCCTACGCTCAAGCATGAAACCAATAATAAACCTACAAAATCAAACCTGGTTTGAATGTAAAAACATTCACACCACGTGATGGTGTGATTTATAATTGGTTTTATAACTTGAGGTTCGCGCTAAAGCCCAATCATATACTAGACGAAATGGTATATATAGTTAGGTTACAAATTGGCGGAAGTCAATAAAGAAGAGATGTGTGATCTATATATCTTTCGTGTACTTAATACTGATTATTGACAGTTTTGAAGCAGAATCGAATACTTGAATAAACACAGAAAAGAATACAATTGTTTGTAAATACCGCGTATTTGATTCGTTTTCTTACAAATATTTATAATTAATTATCTCCGCTGAGAATCGTGATAGTTAAAACCAATCAATGAAATCCATTGTTTCAAAAATCCCATTGAGATCCGTAACTCTTTGATAAGCTGTATACATACCTGTACGAGTTATTCCCCTTTGATGTTATATACAGATAGTGCAAAACATGATTCATACATAAATGAATTGAAGTCTTTGTCTAGTTCTTTTGGAAATCGTAGATCGATAAATTCCCTCTGCAACATATCGTACTGAGGCTCTACAAATATCAAAATATCTACTGGCTTTATTTATTGATTGGAATACTATTTGTTCGTTTTTTTCTGTATTAAATGATTTTATAGGTCTCTCCCCAATTGATTTACAAGTACAAGTTCTTCCTCGTTTGGAATTCTCACTCTGAGAAATATCCTGCAGATTCGATAAAGAATTATTTTGAAGATTTGAATCAATGTGATCAATAACAAGACCATCTTCAATCAATCCATTGTGACATTCGAAAGCAAATCGATGATTAAGATAACCTTTCCCTCCAGCAGTAAACCTCAAATACCCTCGATTATTCACAATCCCTAATGGTTTCTTCAGCCTACAGTGTCTGACAATATCGTCACGAGACGCTTCATATTTGCTGATCACCGGATGTGGTTGAAATTCTTGGTCCATTTATATACTAAATACTATTTGTCTAATTTATTGTTTGGTTGAATTATTACTTTATTTGGAAATCTTCCAAAGTAGTCTTGAGGTGTTCTTATGACTTTGTCAAGGACGCTGTCAGAGTCATTGATGGAAATCTTAATTAATTTATCATAATAACGTTTCAATTCTCTATATCGCTTACCACCATAATTGAGACACAACTGAGACTTACCACGCACACCTACCCCACATTGTATGCAAGGTAAGGGACCATAACTCCCAAGACGAATACTTTGCATATGATATCCACATAATTCCTTTCTGCATGATTTGTTAGAAGCGGTTACTGATCCAATCATCAACCATTTGCAATGATTCATTATATAATAAATTCTTCATTAAATTATCATATGGAGGAGTTCGAGAGATTATCGAAAATTACGCCTTAAAAAATGTTAAAATCAATCTCGATAGAAGCTCCGTAGATGTAACAAAGGGTCTAATAAGTGATAGAATCATGCTAGGTAGAATCCGCGATTGTTTTAATGAATTCAAACGCGATGGGGCATCTCACTGTTGGTCGACATTTCGAATTGATAGTAGTGTTGATTCTACCATGAGCGACGAAAGAGCAGCTGCGATAATCTCATACTTTGACCAGAAAAAAGTAATATTTTAGATTGAAATTATTTATCCGTTCGGAAACAGGAGATTGGATTATTCGAGACAAATTTGAAGCAATCTTGAAAGAGAAAAGAACAGTCACTTTGAGTCATGATTCCAAACCAGGAATTTTGACTGGGATTGACAAACCGTACTACGAAAGGTCTGATCCTGTAACAGCAGTTGTTTATGGGCTATATTAGTTAAATGATAAACCGAGTATTAAAAAATTAAAACCAATGAAACTGTCATCGTTGAATTGTGTAGCAGAATTAATAATAGAACACTTCACAAATGCGTTGCTTGGAAACAAATTGACTGATCTAAGAAGTAAAAATATAAATGAATAGGGACTAACAGTAAAGGAAAATGGAGCAACAATTCAAGATATAATTAAATTAGAAACATCATTAAGATTCCCAATAACCATAATGACCATAACAGGAGAGATATTATATTGACTATAATGCACATGCATGGACATCTGCAGTAACACTATTTCCGCAGGATAGAACAATAAAATATATACCCGCGGAGTTCTCCTCGTAATACTCCCCGGAGGAGAAATTATTTGATTTTATTTACGAGTTAAGTAAAAGGGATCCTTTGTCAGTGCTTGTTTGTATCGACTCGCAACATCAAATACAGTTAGCTCATACTTGTAAACACCATCATGCGGCAGAAATAGTATATCAGCCTGATGAACTTCATTAGGGACGGTCACATCAAAATGCGAATAGTTAATTCGTTCAGGCGGTGGTAGATAAATTTGCCATATCGCCTGTTTGGATAACCAATTAGCCGCTGTAGTAATTTTCACTTTTGCTGCGAGTTTACGAATTGCTGCTTTATCCCTCCAGAATCCTCTTGGAGAATAATAAATAGATTTCATGTTATTATTAATTACCAGCACTCATCATTAATTTACCTTTCATCGCCGATATTACTAACCATGAAGCCGATTTTTCTTTGAAGGATTTATCAGTGATACAATTCAACGCATGAATCAATTTCACATCTGCGATATATCTGTAATGCAGATTACTGTTTTCATAAGCAACATCATTAGCATGACGCGCCTTATCAATAGCTTTTATTGGGTTTTCACCGGGTCAGGGTTGATTTTGATCATCCAGTCTGCTGACGAGTCTAGTCCCGGGTCCACAATAACTATACCCTGGAAGATGTTTTTCTCCTGGGTATTTGCCCATGGCGTTCCCGGTAATTTTACTAAATTTGGCTGCAATATCACCTCCTCGTTTTTTTTTTAAATCCTTAGAAACAAATCTTTTTTTGGGGGGGGTACTACATTGTACACACTTACCGGAAAACGCTGCTCTGTTATTTTTAGTTGTAATCGTTGTCAAGTCATTTGTGCTAGTACGCTTCTTACATTTCACACAATATAGATCCATAATATATCTATAATGACATGAATGTAATTGATTTTCTGCAACAAAAGCAACAGAACCAATTAAGCATCATGCAGCGCTACAGAATTCTATTCGTATAATTATAGTCGGACCATCTGGAAGCGGCAAGATGCAACTTCTACTTAATTTAATAGCGAGATGGATGAAATGGGATACGTTGTATTTAGTATTCCCGAGTGTAGACGATCAGCGATGTTACGAGGTGTTAAAGTATTACAACGAAGACGCGTCAGAAATTACCGGTTAGGATGTTATTGAGTTTATTACAGAGATTGACGAAGCACCGACCATTGATGATATTTATGGAAGTATTAACAATTTAGTCGTATATGATGATGTGATGCTGGAACGACAGACAAACTCCGCTAAGTTATTTTCCAGAGGCAGGCATCAAAACACTGACGTGATATATATCACTCAACGATACACTCAGATTCCTAATGTGATCAGAGATAACTGCAATATTCTTGCTGTATTCAACGGAGTTGATACACATACGCTACGAAATATTTTGCAAACTTGGTGCGGCGGTGATATGGATTATAATCTTTTTAAAAATTACTTTAGTCACGCTCAGCCAATCCCACATGGCTTTGTAACGATACATTTGCATGGTCCTAGATCAAG
Source organism: Unio delphinus (assembly GCA_029339505.1). NCBI lineage: Eukaryota > Metazoa > Mollusca > Bivalvia > Unionida > Unionidae > Unio > Unio delphinus. Next base: position 456,892 of record JAQISU010000217.1, read on the forward strand.
ATATCGTATCGGACTTGATAAAATATTCGGTTAAAACCGTTTACGATTTCAACAAGGATTTTTAACCCATAGCAGCAGAAGGGGGTGCGACAAAGACCTTGGCGTCCTTTTTTGTATAATTAGCCTCTACTAAGCTTTTACGAGGAAGCCTTAGTTAACCAAACAGACGCTTCTAAAACAAAATGTCGGATTCGCCCCCTCTGATGATATTTTTGATTCTCAAATAACACTAGATTTCTATAAGTTTGGTAAGTAAATATAAATATATTACTTGTATAATAATGAAAAAATATGACATATAAAAATTCATTAAAGACAACTGGACTAAAGGTAGTTATTATACTATGTAATAGAGAAGACACCAACCAAATGATAAACTCAAATTTAGAATGTCGTTATTACCTAGACTGAAATCACCTCACGTTCAAGTTCAAGTCCGGAGCGACCTTTAAGACGGAGGAGAAGGATGAGGCATGGAGCATGATCCAGAGCGAGAAGAGGAAGAAGACATACAGTGCAGCCTGAAAACAGAGCTTGCCATGCTCTACACATAGTTCAGACAAGGCATTAAAGAATGAGGGTAATTGTTTATTTATACCTTGCAAAACAAATATTGTTCCACACTGAAAATTGTTTAAAACTTGGCAAAGACTCTAATATATACAAGGGAGAAGTGTTTTGCACAACTTAGAAAATACTTCTATTGAAGGATTATTTTACTAAACAATGTATGTTTAAACTGCTTTACGTTTTGTTGCTACTTACCACCCCACCCCAATATCATTTGCACATATAATAATGAAAATACAGATGCCGCCTTATATACTACATGTCATCTATTTTGTCTGTGGTAGTCACTATACTTAAAAATATAGGGCTATTTGTTTGGGAGTTAAAGTAACCATAGGTAGCAAAATACATAGAGTGAAGTAAATAACTACTCGTGGTACAGATTTAAATTCATGTGATAATCAAAATATAAACGACCTATAATCATTTCATATGTAGTTAGAAGTGATCTATACTAGTCGCATACACAACAAATATTTTATACAGTCAAGGTCAATCTGCCCCTTTTCCAATTTAAGTAATAAATTTATAATTGTTATTTTCAAAAAGTTCAAAATACATGTAATGACTAACAGTCTATGAGATCTTCAGCGATTACACCTGACTACGTTGCAGTTTACTAAAAATAATTACACCTGTGACAATTCATATATCTATTTAAGTCTTCTAAAAAAATGACTACACTTTAATTCTTCTGTTTTCTATATGATGCATGCCAAAATATATCAAGATAATATTATGTGTGCACTATCATTATAAACATGAAAACTTTAGAATTACATGGAGGCTTGGAAGAAACAGAATTTTTGTTTCATCCTTGATATAATCTTTTGGGTACAAATTTAGATTTCCCTGTCTAATCTGCATTCAGGTTTTGGTGAATACTGTAAATGACTTCTAAAATAGCACATTTTGATGTAATGGGTTTTGAAACTTTAAATTAGTTCAATAACTTTTATGTATTTCTTGAGCATTGTATTGGATATACAAATTATATATCACAAAAAGTGTGAATAACTTGACATGTATCTGGGCTTCTTTACAGAAAACCTTTTTCACTATACATGATATGTGTAACAACTGACTACGAAAATGTAACTTGCACCTTGATAAAATCAAATACGTCATCCACGCATACACATAATTAAAACTTTGGTAGTTACTCTTACAATACAACATTTGCAGTCATTTTCATTGCCATGGTGGACTTGCAAAGATTGAAACCTTAAGTAAATACATGATTGTTGTAAATGTTGAAATTTCCATGGTATCGCGATTTTAATTTTCAAGATTGTTGTACCACATGCATATGGAGATTCAGTATGCTTAATCCTTACAACTGATTCCAGGAGATCATAACAAATGTGGAGACACACCGGCTGAGGGAACATTTCATCCAGATGTTGCTGTTCGACCCAAGTCTGGTCTTTAATGTTTCGGAGCCAGGATCAGTGTGGTGGTTATCACCCATCCCCAGACACAGGATTTCCAAATTGGTGTGTGAGAGTGGAAAATGCAGGAGATGGTCGCAGACCTGGAAAAGATGTGTTGTGAGAGACAGCACTGCATATCACTTTTGCCGGTAGCGAATATATAGACTTTTGTTTATAATGCGCATTGTTGCTTAATGCATTATTCTTGATATGCTTAAGAGTTTATTTAACGTACAATGTTGCTTGAATTTTAGCGAGACTTCTTACAAAATGAGACATGCTTGAATCATTTCTTTGCAATCAATGTTAATGAATTTTAAAATTTTAAGCCATCCAAAAACAAAAAGCAGAGATGCATACATAAGCAAATGATAAGGAGTTTTATTTTTTACAATTGATATTCATCAAATAGATTATATACATTAAATGGTTTCAATGTGGGTACGTCACTATGCAAAACAAATCTAAGCTAATGATGACAGAAAGATACGATTCTATCGTCATCTGCAATCAACAATTCTTATTGGATCCCAATGCAGGTGTCTCGGACTTCTAGAAAAGCTAACCAAACACTTAGTATCAGTTCTGGTTGCGATGGAACACTCGGTGCTCATGTCAGAAAAAAAACTTTGCAGGATTTTATCCATATTTTGTTTACATTCGAATTATCTGATAAAAGATTAATAAACTTTGAATTTGCATGCTGTTACTTGTTTTAAATATATTTTTTCATGATTTACACGTTCTAATCTTTGCTTTACCTGCGTTGGCCAGGATGTACTGACGGAATGTTCTTGTAGTTTACGACGAAGTTGACTTGATGAGCACAAACAGGCATGCTGCCTATAGGCAGTTCGTACAATGGCTACATAGAAGACTAGGGTCTGGACAGTGATGTGTCATTCCCATTTGCTATGTATGGCGGATACGTACAAATATCCAGATGCTTTTAGACAATAGACTGATTTCATCCCCTCCCGGCTTGCCTGACATTTTATTTTCTTATCTTGTGTGACAATCATTCCCATATATTAAATTATATTGAGTTATCACCCAATAGTTGAGCCTCATATTCCTAAGGAGGGATTGTTTTTGTTCTTATTTGTTCGATCTCCAATGTACTACTTAAGACAGCATTATTCAGCATTAGCACTCCCTCAATAATCCCTTCCCTCATACCCCGCGCTTTGTGAACTACTGCTATATAAGATAAAACATATTTGGAAAATAAATTTAAAGTTAAATTTCACTGGTGAAATATGAATCTACGTTTCCCTCTCAAACACACACAAAGAAATACATATTATTTAATATGACAGTGAGAGACTTTCCGTCCAAAATTTTCTATGGAAAATAGATTAGCCTCTGAAATAAAAAAATAGTCTGTGATGTCCTGCTTAAGCAATATTCAGCTAATGACTTGTTCACTTTCTTACATATTTGTTGATGACCAGGTATTGTTTCTCTTTCCTTTTTGCTTTTAGTTTCTTGTCAAGGGTTTTCTTTTGGTATTATAATAACACTTTCAACACTTTATTGGCTCTATGTTTCTGAGAAAATCCATGCTTAGTGCTCTTTCCATGGAGTCACCATGGCAGCTGATACAGTCTCACCCGGGGTGGGGTGATATTAAACCTACAGTCTTTTAATTTGTATAAAATTTAATGTCATTTTTTAAGGACTTCGTTATTAACCTTAAAAAGAACAATTACAACTATACACCATATTCTAAGTATAAAAAGGTGAATACAATAATTTCTAGGCATAATAAACACCTATTCATAATGTGTTATTTAATTATGTTCACTGCAATAGATTACTGAATTTTAAGAAGCTATTAAAAACGTATATTAACTATATTTTCCCATTGTCTTCAAACTTACTGATATCAGCTCCCATCATTTGTACACCACATACATGTGGCTCATTTGAACATATAGGAAATTTTCTACTTATACATACAATTTAAATCAGTTATTGAGATATGGCATCTTATAATTATCTCAATATTTTGTTTTAAGTTAAATGTCATATGTACATTCATCATGAGCAAAGTGTATAGACGCGAAGATGGTATTATCACGAACTGCAAGTGGGACATAGCTATCAATGGGAAACAACACAAAAAAAGCATATGAGTTATGTAATCACAATTTCAAACTATACAATCACTGGTTCTCATAGTATTCATTTATCGATAGTGAGAGAAGTGGACGGTGGAGGAAAAACAGCTGGATTAGCCAGCACAGTATACTGGAACTTGTTTTGCCTAACAAAACTATTTACAGTAAACATAGCCTTTTTCATGCATCAGGTAGCAGATGAACTTGAGGCATCTTATCCCACTTCTGAGAAAGTAAAATCCATTGTATATTTTTATTCTAGCTGAAACTAAGACAAGTATGAAATGGTAACTCAACCTGCTGCAAAAGTTTCAAAAATGTCATTCTATCAGCACTGTATTTGCTAAATTATTGTTTTCAGTCACATAATCAAGTATGTCAGTTGGGTTACAAGTGACATACTTGATCTGTGTGACAAGCGTCGAGAGCAAAAGAAGAAGAAGTCAGAAGTAGAAGGAGCACAACAATACAGAGAAATCAAGCTGGTTATCAAGAAAAGCATGAAATACTCAAAATGACATGGATGGAAGACCAGTGTAAAGATATAGAAAACAATCTAATAAAAAATAATGACAAAAAGACATACCAACTGGTGAAAGTCCTGACCAGTGTAAAACAAGGACGCTCCTCCATCATTCAAGATAAGAAAGGGAAATTTCTTAAAGACGAACAAGACAAATACTGCTCAGGCCTGTACAACCACAGACGTACAGGGAACACAGACATACTCAAAACCCCACCAGTAATCAACACTGACTACTACCCCATCCTCCGAGAAGAAGTTGAGGCTGCAGTGAAATCATTGTAAAAAGGAAAGGCAGGAGTAGACAACATCCCTTCAAAACTAGTCCAAGAATAGGGTGAAGCCATGATAAGCGCCTTACTAACAATCTTCAACCAGATCTGGCAGACAGGGGAAAGGCCAACACCATGTACTCAGTCACTCATAGTAACTCTACCGAGAAATGGCAATTTGCAACAATGTCAGGACAATCGTACGATCAGTCTTATATGTCACGACTACTAAGCTGGAGACAAGGTTGTAGTTAATCCACTTGTAACTGACATGTCTGATTTGGATCAGAACGTTAAAGCAATTGACAAAGAATTCCTTGATATAATTCAAGCTTGTGCAGTTACCAGAGCTATAGCAAAGAACGCTCTTGAGAATGATGTTGATGAAGTCAGTATTCATTTAGCTGACACGTGTGTGAAGTGTCGTTTAGTAGGGGTGGGGTTCTTCCTATAGATTTTACAGAATTATGAGGAAGTTCCCCTGGTCCGCTTTCAGAATGTTTACTTCTGGACAATATATTATATATGGCTACGAGCCCCCAGTCAGCAATGCCGACAGTTAACTTAAAAGAAATACAAAGATGAAATTTAAACAACAATTTAATAAATGCAAATTTTAAAGATATTAATCAGTCAATGTCACTCTTGACCCAATGGTCCCTAGATCATCATTTGATTTCAGTGTGAGGAATATTTTCCCTTCTTGAGTGTTACTCATCTAAATAAGTCTCCTTTCGTATTTCTCCCCTTCCGATTCCTCTACTTCCGTTTCCTCTTCTATCTCTACTTCCGTTTCCTCTTCTATCTCTACTTCCGTTTCCTCTTCGACGGTATATCTTGAGGTCACCCGAAATTCACTCGGTATCTCTCAAATTCACTCGGAATTCTTTCCTTCCGATTCTTCTCAACGTCACCCGAAATTCTCTCAACGTCACCCGAAATTCTCTCAACGTCACCCGAAATTCTCTCAACGTCACCCGAAATTCTCTCAACGTCACCCGAAATTCTCTCAACGTCACCCGAAATTCCTGTTGAAAGGTATAATGCATTAGCATATGGTGATGAATATTACCTCACACTAAGTCACTGAATTGAACCATCAGTTTAAGGCGGGACATTTTTGGTCACGCATGCGCACACATCGAAATTCCCATACGCTTCCGCCGCTTACAAAATGGCGCCACACACAATCTCACAAAGAATTCAAATATCTACATACTGAGCCCTATCAGTATATACATACAAATATTTCAAATATCATTGTATTATAATATTACTACTATTAGTAATATGACTATCTATATATTTATATATATGTCCTACACAAGCGTACCGAATCCACAATATTCACATTCAAATTGCAATAACGGAAATCTGTTAACTCAATGGCAAAATATCATTACGTAAACAAAGTGCTAGTCTACCATAATATACCTGCACAAAGAATTATAATATTAATTCTTATAGCGGCTAGCAACAATACAATTCTTCACGAAATAATATGCACACCTATTACTAACAAAAGGAGAGCAACATTTTACCTCACAAAATAAGGGGTAATATAATATCATGAAGAAGATGCAACGAATTTACATCATAATCAATTGCAAGCAAAGGTACTAACGAACATCACGAAAGATGCAAAATCTTAATATCATAATTAACTATTCATACTACAATACAAGTAAAATGAATATACATACGAGAACCTTCAATTCCGCAGACGTGTCAAGCAGAAATCAAACAAAATCACACTGACCTTTGAAGCTATCTTAAGATTCCCTTGATTTCTAAAATCTGAGTCTGCCACCAATTTTCGTCTGGTCGTACGGAGTTCTACTCTCTTCTCAATTCTTGTAGCAACTGACGAATTCTTACTAAACATGAATTATTATCGCAGATTCCAATCAAGTGCCCACCCTCAGCGCATTTCGATTGGAGGGCGATCGACTCTGGTCAGTCGTTCGACTGTCAATCATCCGAATGTCTGTCTGTGTGTCTATCAATTGTTACAGTCTTCTTATTTGACGCGGTCCTGTCCTTTGATGTGGTTACGTCACCCGTCCGCGATGGACACAGTCTCCTCTCCCCTCGAGAGCTAACAAAGACCATCTTACGTAAGGGGATTAGCTAACTTTTAGAACAATTTGAACATCACAGCTGGGTCAGGCAGACATACAATTTATACATGTACAAGGCCAGTCAGAATTACAAGTTATAGTTACTTATACCTACATACAAGGGGTTGGGGTAAAATCGTCACAACGTGTATAGATCACTTTTACTCCTTGTTTTGATCAATCATAAGGTAATGATCATAGTGATCATCTTTTAATAACTCATTCTCTTTATTCTAATCAGGTTGATACACGACAGTCACTTGTCGTTGAACAGGAAAAAAAGGCTCAGAGATCTAGTGTTTATTTCAAAGGCCATAAGTGAGACTGAAGCCACTGAAGATCCTGTCTGTTATTTTATTAAAAATGGAATTTTTATGAGAAAATGGAGACCTCCCGAGGTACCTGCTTGTGATGAGTATTCGGTGAACTATCAAATAGTAGTTCCAAAACCTTACAGGGAGGAAATGCTTAATCAGGCCCATGAAACTCCTTTGGCTAGTCATTTTTGGATTTTTAACTTTTCACAAGACCTTGTTGTTGTCAAATATTGTATATTTTGTCATACTTATACAATCGTAGGAAACCTCAATCAGAAGATACCTAAGGCTCATCCGCAACTTATTCCTGCCTTTGACGAACCATTTAGTAGAATTATGGTAAACTGTGTAGGTCCCTTACCCAAGACCAAGATAGGTAACCAAAACCTTTGGACCATTATGTGTGCGTCAACAAAGTTTCCAGAGGCAATCCGTTGAGGAATATAAAATCGGAAACAATAGCAAAAGCCTTGATAAAGTTTTTTTTTTACTCAGTATGGCCTTCCCAAATCTGTTCAGATTGGGATGAAGGCATTCATCTACTATTGTTTCCTGTTAAAGAATCAGTCCGAGAATCTTTAGGCTTGAGTCCCTTTGAACTGGTTTTTGGACACACTGTGCGTGGACCATTAAAGTTATTGAAAGAGAAACTTCTCTATAATGAAAATACTGAGATCAATCTTCTTCATTATGTTTCCGATTTTAGATACAAGTTGTCAAAGGCTTGTGAGGTCACAAGAGCAAATCTGCACTCTGCTCAATCTAAAAGCAAATCAAGGTATGATAATAAATCGAAGTAAAGGAGTTTTCAGCCTGGTGATAGAGTCCTGGCTCTCTTACCAATGCCACAAATTTCTCTTCAGGCCAAATATGATGGTCCCTACACAGTTGACAGGAAACTTAATGACTTAAATTACATCATAAATGCTCCTGGGAGGCGAAAAAAAAAACAACTCTGCAATATAAATATGCTAAAAGATTATATTGAAAGAGATAGCCATGTTAAACATGTAATTAATTTACTTGTGCCTGCCCCACTCATTGAACAATATTAGATTTTATTGATATTGAAATAACGAGTCTTTGTAATTCAGAAATTTTGAAAGATCAAGACCAGAAACGTTCACATTTACAAGTGCAAGAAAGAAATGAACTGCAACAGTTATTATTTTGAATATGAGCACTTATTTCCAGATGTTCCTTCAAGGAGAAACAACAATTTTCATGACGTTGAAATTGTAAATTCCATACCTGTTAAACAAATTCCATAGAGGATGAGCCCACTCAAACAGAAATACTTAAAAAAGGAAATTCAGTATTTGCTGGGAATGATTTTATCGAGCCCAATAAAAGTGATTGCAGTTCACCAAGCATACTTGTTCCAAAACCGGATAAAGCTTTCCGTATGTGCACTGATTATAGGACGGTGAACAGTGTGACAAAAACAGATTCATTCCCATTACCAAGAATTGACGTTTGTATTAATAAAATCGGGAATGCCAAGTATGTCACCCAATTTGTCCTTCTGAAAGGATTTTGGCAGATTCCACTAAAGGAAAGAGCATAGACATTTGTTACTCCAGATGGACTTTACCAATATAAAGTAATGCCATTCGGGATGAACGTGTCACCAAGTACATTTCAACGTCTCATGAATATGATCACCTCTGGTGTAGAAAATTGTGATGCCTATGTAGATGACGTCATCATCTACAAGTACACCTGGATAGAACATCTAGCAACAATTCGAAAATTCTTTGACAGACTCACTGATGCATGTTTGACAGTGAACTTATCTAAAAGTGAGTTCTGCCGTTCCAGTATGACTTTCTTAGGACATATTGTAAGACATGGACAAGTTAAACCAATAGATGCTAAGGTTGAGGCTATTTCTAAATCCGCTGTGCCTGAACATAGAAAGCAACTGTTGCGATTTTTAGGTATGGCCGGATACTATCGGAAATTTTGTTCCCATTTTTCTACAAGTGCAGGACCCCTGACAAATGTATGGAAGAAGAAGAACATGTTTTTTGGACTAAAAAATGTTAGGAGGCTTTCGACAAGTTAAAAGCCATACTTGAAATAGCACCAGGTCTTGCAGCTCCATATTTCAGTCAGTCTTTGAAATTATTTGTCGATGCAAGTGATGTTGGTGTGGGAGCAGTTTTAATTCAAGAAGACAAAAATGGTATTGAACATCCAGTGTGCTATTTTTCAAAGAAATTAAATAAGCACCATAGAAATAATTAAACTATCAAGAAGGAATGATTGGCATTTTGAAGTTTATCTTAGATCAGCTCTTTCTTCTATTGTAGTTTTTAGTGACCACAACCCCCTTACTTTCATTGGCAAGATGAAAAAAAAAATCAAAGATTAATAAGGTGGAGTTTGTTATTTCAGGAATATAATTGTGACATCCGGCACATCAAGGGAAAAGATAATTTAATAGCAGAAGCTCGTTCCCGTGTATAACAATATGTTATATCAAATACACTGTGTAATTTATACGGAGTTCCTTTAACCTCAGGGGTAAATTGGTTTGTGGTAAAAAGAAAGTTACATATGACTTATAAAAAATAAAAGCTTTACTGCATAAATCTTTCTTTTTTTCTATGAGGAGAAGTTTTATACATATTCTTCTGAATTTTTTGTAAGTTTAAAGAAAGTTGTAACTTTTTTACATGCTATTTTATTGTAACATTGGATGCTGGACTTGACATTGTCTAAAGTGCAGTTAATTTCGGCTTGACCTGGTTTATTTTTTCTGTTCATAGTAGTAAACGATTAGCAATGCCCTAATTATTCTTTATCTTTATGAACATAATATCCGGAGTTTGATTTAGGTAAATATGTTGAGTTGCGCCAAGGTTTTGAGATTCCAAAGTGAATTGGGTAGATAAACAAGGCTCAGTATTGCATTCTAGATGTTTTTTCCATTAATTAATGTTTTTAATAGAAGATTGTGATTGTGATATGAGGTCAAGTAGAGAGTTATATATTCATATGATTATGTTGTGACACATTTGGGTAGATTTTTGGGGGCTTCATATTATTGAATTCAAGTGATTAGTTTCTTTTGGAATACAAACGTGCTCCCATAACATTCTTGAATACAGAAATTCGCCGATATTCTTACTAAATTCAAGGCTAGAATTTCTTTGCTGTGATTTAAGGACTGATTGTTGCCACATGAACACTACAAAGGCTATAACAGACACGTCATCGCCTTCAGTATTTCATTTCTTTGGGACATTATTGCGTTTTTTTTAAGGGCTTTATATTATTGGGACCTTTGTCTGTAAGTCTTGGCTTATTAATACTGTGAGTTGTTTCTTCTTTTTTTCACTTTGTATTCTTGGGAAATAAATATAGTTTTTAAATGTTTCAGAGCTTGTTTTCTTTAACTGTTTTATGTTACTTATTTTAAGAGCAGACGTGTAACGGTTCAACACACTAATATGTTTTTAATCTTTTCAATTTGTTTTAATTTACACACAACTTATACGGTTCGCTCTTGCTTGTTACATATGTAAAGACCATCATGTTGTAACAAGGTATAACAGTAATGGATTACATAATTCAATTATTCATGGAAATACAAAGTGATCATTTTGCATTCTCAACTACAGATTACTTTGGGATTATTGAGAACGCAGTCAAAATATATACTTTTTCTATCATTCTGATTTATTTACAAATTCAAATTTATTGGTACATTGGTACACTACACAATGAAAATACATTTAAATTATTGTTTCTAGAACAAAAAGACAATATACACTTTACTTGTTATATCATTGAAGATGGGGTCCATTATTGTGAGTTATATGATAACACGTTATAGCAATGAATGGGTACGTACTAACGAAACCCATATTATAGAGGGAATACACAAATATGGACAAACATGGGGCTGGGAAACATTGCTTTATAAACAAATAAAATAATATAATAATATAATAATAATATAGTATCTGATGTTTTATCAATATAGGTGATATTCACTCACACAGATACCAACTATGAATATGTATTTACCTGTCACAGAATAATCATCATGTGCCAAGAATTTTTCGACATCCTCAACAGTTGTCAATTCTTTTGATGATGGGCCAGCCATGTATATCATGTTCTTCACAATATCTGCTGATAAGAAAACGTAAATGTTAACACCATTGATACATTGTCTGAGATGTTGAAATTAAAACGTTGTAAAATTGTTTGCAAATGAACTATAATAGAACGGAAATCTAACGATGAACACGAAAAGATATTAATATTTTGCTGGGAGTCTATGCACTTAAATTATGAACATAAAATATTGAAAACCAATTAGCTTTGTAAAATTCAACTTTATTTCCCTAATATAGAAAATAAAAATATAAATTAGTAAGTTGCGTTATTAAGATTCAAAACGATAATAATCATAGGACAAGTCCTAAATGTTTTAAAAGTATAATTCCAAATTAAAACGAATAATAAGGTAATTGTTTGTTTTCGGTAAGCTCGTAGATTCTTGATGTGTCTTTTTCAAATCAAATTAATATAATTTCCGGTTTAAATTCATTATAAATAGTAGTGACTGTCTGTATCCGAGAAATGTATCGGAACTTTTATATTTCCGGAGAAAATAATCTAAATAAAAACTAGAATTACTGGACATAGCTTGATATAATTTAAAGTTATTAAATCTTAAAGCACGACTAAAATATTTTTTCAGTTACATGATCATATAGTTTCCTGCTTGACCTCGGATCCCAATTATCTAAAAACAAGCCATTACCTGAATGGTATTGATGTTTAAAAAAAAAAACTATAATTAGTTTTATAATTAGTATAACTATAATTATAGCTATAATTAGACACCAGAAATTGAACTATGTCAAATACTCTCAAGAAATTCAAAATCTTGACACAGACCCAAAGAGCAATTATTTTGCAACAGTAATGCGTTCGATTTTAAACCCATAAATATTATAACAATAATTTGGCTTTGTATTATTTTTTTTTCTGCAGAAAAAGGCCATTCGAAAGAAGCAGAAATTAATAAATTTTTACAACGTTAAGTACAACATACAGTGTTACATTACAATAGCTTGTAACGAAATACATAAAAATACAAAAACTAACACAAAAATGCAAATTAGATATGTATAGTAGTTTACAGATATAGATTTAAGTAATTATCCAGTAAATACAGTTAGGGGTGTGTGCAAGATCTTGGCTTGTCGTTCCGCTCGCGAAACGAAAGTGTAGCACCTTCCACGGCCTCACCTTTCCATGTGTAGTAATATCCGCGGGACCAATGTCTCGCTCTGATGGGCTGGGGTACTTGCATGAGGCATATCCTACGATATTTTATCCATATCAGCACCTTCATGCAGGACCCACATTTTCATATAATCTGCTGTTAGTGCGAAAGAGTACCCAGCTGCATCACTGGGTGGGCCGACTGAGCAGACTAAAATAGGGAAAATTCTGACTCCAAATAAGGGCAGATGGCGTTCGTTGGCTTTGTCAGACTGTTTGTCTAGAAGGAAACTCTGATTCCAAACCCACCAATTCACAGTCATAGGATGATGGCTCCTCCACCTAGCGGATATCTTTGGGTGAACGAAAGGCTACGTACTAGAGACCCTAAATCAGCTAAGTCTCAACTACGACTTCCTTCTGGAAGGTCATGCAACCAAATGGGTGCCACATCCCATGCCCAGCATGCTGGACCCCATCAGCAAAGATGAGAATGGGATCCGGACATTTGGGCCGCCCAGTATCTCCATAGTCCACGCCCAGGCTTGCGTCCTAGATAACACACTCCAGCTTCGGAAATGAGTAAGCAAACAACACGGGTCAGCTTCGAAGGTGGGAGGATTCATCGTTTCCCATTGGCCGAATACCACCTGCTCCAAACCAGGCAGTAGCGATGAATTAAGTTGTTGTTGACCCCTCAGTGTGTTGCTCAGCATGACAAAAAGACTGAGAATCCAAACCAGTCAAAATAGACAAGACACTAACAAAGAAGAATGTAGTCCTTTGATTCACATGATAGAAGGTGGCTACGATGACGACCTCAGGAAACCAGGCTTGACTCTAAGGGTTCATCAGAGTGAACAACTATACTTTGTTATGGAAAGGTCGAGAAACTGAGGAGTCTCTTCTCTAACCTTCTTGTCACTGCTGCAGGTCGTGTCAACATATTCAGTGTCCAAACCCCAATCTAACATTTCTAAAAGATAATAGAAATCAGTTATATATCTCCATGAACAAATCAAAGGATGCCCCTAAGACGAACCACTATTCATGCACGTAGCCTTTAATTACAGAGTAGGTGCGGACCAAGAATCATGACCTACCTGTCTAGGACAAAATGGCACTGGAAAGAGCAAAGAGAGCGGCCCGAAATAGCTGAAGCTGTACACCTATCATGATATGTGCGTTAGAAACACCTTCTTCAAGTGAAAGCCAGAACATAGTGTCATAGAAACACACTATGTCCCATCGTGGCACGAGGTCCGAGCAAACCCAGAAGCCTTACAATGCACACCTTCACAAACATATTAAGCATTGTTGTCAAATGTACTCAAAATACCGTCCTTTCTAGTACTCTACGTTTTCCCTTGGTTGTAAATATAAACATGTCACAATGATGGAGACTACTGCTCTTATGTATTAGGCAAATCTTGGCTGCAAACACTTTGAGTGCATGATGGACGTCGGTGTTAAACTGGAGGTACAATCAAAACCTAACTGGATGCGAGAGGTAGTTGTGTAATTATTATGGGAGGTTGACTGTAATTGTATGTCGTTATTAAAGCAATTGGACATGAACATACTTTAACATGAAATTAGCATCACTTCTCTTCTATTGGCTTTTGTCATATCCTTCACGTTAACCAGATACTGAGAATACAAAACTCTTTCATAAGCAAAATTTAATGTTGAACATTTTAAGCACTAGTTACAAACAGATATGTAAATATTAGGCTATAAAGACTAATACATGTAAATATTAGGCAATAAATGCTGATATATATATATATATATATATATATATATATATATATATATATATATATATATATATATAATTGTTTCTAAAGGCTAATATATATAAATGTTAGACCAAAAAGGCAAATATATGTAAATATTAGACTACAAAGGCTAAAATATGTAAATATTAGGCTCGAAAGGCTCTCATATGTAAATACCAAACAATAAAGGCTAATATATGCATAAATATTAGGGTCTAAAGGCTAGTATATATATATATATATATATATATATATTAGGCTATAAAGGGAAATATATGTAAATATGGGCCTATAAAGGCTAATAGATGTAAATATTATTCTATATAGGCTAATATTTGTAAATATTAGTCTATAAGGGCTAATATAAAAATATATATATATATATATATATATATATATATATATATATATATATATATATATATATATATATATATATATATATATATATATATAGATATATATATATATATGAAAATTAGGCTCTGAAGTCTACATATATATGTAAATATTGGGCAATAAAGGCTAAAATATATAAATATTAGGCTCTAAAGGTATTAGTATTTTGTTTTTGGCACAATATTATGCATCTTTACGGTTTTGTTTTCAGGTAGTAGTTGCCAAACACTTTGATGAAATAGTTAATAATGTGCTAATGGATGTTTTGATAGAGTTTTATTCTTCATTGTCTACACATTGTCAGAAGGTTGTATGTGAATACAAGGAACTGGCTGAAAAGGTATGAATATATTGAATACGCAGTAACCACAGAATGTTTTGAAAGCATAAAATATTTAAAAATGAGTCAGACATGTAACACGCTCTTAATCGATTGAAAATATAGATTTTATCACATATGAAATATTGCAAAATGATCGGTTGCATTGTTTGTGAAACTTGTACAATATCGTAGCTAAATATAATATACAATTTGGTGAAGATGATGTTATTGTTGCAAATCTTAATAAAAGTGTAAATTGCAGTTTGCAATGTTTGCAAACTGTTTTCATACATTGAACACATTTGGTCAAATTAGTAACAAATGGCAGTCAATTTGCAACTTTTTATGACATCAGCCTAGTAAGTTAGATTTCTCATTTTACTAATCACCATAAGAGTATATATGTATCACATAATAAAGACGAGTCTGTTAATGAATAGACTAATATAATTAGTAATGAATAGACTAATATAATTCATTATATTCTCTAGTTTCGATACATATATCCCAAATAAGGGTTTCAAATTGTATCTCACTGATGTTACTTAATGAGCTACACATATATTGCAAGGTTAATAAAAATCGGGTTAGCAATCTGCTCTAGAAAGTTGTACTAAGATCATACACAGAGATGGGATATCTCATTACTGGATACTTATCCAGATTGTTTCATATACCATGATATAGACAAAACTTTAAACATATATATAATTAATTGATGAGTTAAACAATATATATATATATATACACACACATATATATATATATATATATATATATATATATATATATATATATATATATATATATATATATATATATACACATATATACACATACATACATACATACATACATACATACATACATACATACATACATACATACATACATACATACATACATACATACATAATTACATACATAATTACATACATACATTGTTTAGCTCATCAATTAAAATGAATGTGTTGCAATTACTCAGATGGTCATGCATCATCTTGGTTGAGCTGGCATCAACGTTAAAGCCGGTATAAACGTCCAGTACTTTTGCCATCAAAAACACGTACAATTTGGAAAATGAATAGGATCCATTCAAAACATTTAGGTGATCATACATTAGATTGGCACCATACTGTCACAGAATTAGGCGAAAATTGAATTTTTTTTTCTTGAATTACAAACTAATCTCACCATGTTTTTTTTGTTTCGTCGTACATGCGTTACCTGGGGTGAATAAGTGGTTTTCTCCAAGGTAAGCGGCGTGTAACGATTTGCATTTGCCTGACTTCGAATCACTTGAAGTCAGGAACATTAGATTCACGGGGTGCACGGTAATTTTGCCGTGAATTCTGCTCACCTATTTGAGGATATATAAGGTAGAATACTTCTGATAATAATTACGGGACCAAAAGTATCTTATCACAGGGAAGATAGCTCGTCATTCTATCTCCAGCCAAAGGGATGAGTGTTAAATTTATATTTCGTTTTATTGTGAATTTTATTCCATTTATCATTTCATGTAATGATGCCTTAAACGTGGAATATTTGGAATTACTAGTCACTATTAGACTTTAAATGTAATAGTGTAATCTAAGTTGTAGCTTGTTTTAGAAAAAAAAAACTATTATTAGTTTGGTCTCGTTATTGTAGTTGAAGTTGTTGCTGATTGTAGCTGAACGTCTCTGAACGTATCTGATTGCAGCTGAACGTCTCTGAACGTATCTGATTCTAGCTGAACGTCTCTGAATGTCTCTGAATTGAACTGAATGTGATTAATTGAGCCATTTGATTGTGAGATCAAATTGAGGTATCTGACTGTCTGTCTGTCGGATTGTCTGTCCGTCTACATCTGTCGTGATGTGTAAATATCCGGAAATCTAGAAGTCTGAGTGTCGGAGCTGTCTAGAGGTGTAGACATCCGGGGTGGCATCTAGGTATTTGGGACCTACGGTTCTAGTAGATGATGTATGCTGTCTGTACGTATAACTGTGGTGGATCCGTGAAGGACAAACGGCCGATAAAAGTATTGGTCAACCCTAGGTATTCGGGGAAACTGGGCGGCGATTCAACAGTTGGTGAATCGTACGGTTATACAGGGTCGAGACACATGTGTGTGTTGCAATTATAGTACAATTTAATACATTGTTATATTTACATAGATATTCAAATCACAGTAGTATTTAAAGGGATTACTTAAATCTCAATAAAAGTTAGCAACTTGATTAAATACATGTATATGTTCGTGCTAGTTGTCGCAACCCATACGTGCGATAGTATAGTTTGATGTTTGTATTTATTTATCCCAATTTATACTTGCGTTAATATAACTTTTGTAAAGGTTCCTTGGATCTGTGTATAGTCCAAGAGATTCCTTTTATATCTGTGTTTTATTTTGTATTAATATTTAAGTTATTCATGTATTGTGAATGGTTGTGAGTGTAATTGGGGGTTGAACGCATGAGTTATTGTGTTGATACATCATTATTTTTCATTAATAATTTTTTTCATAAATTTACATTATCTTTCACACATTGTGTTTGTGTTGTTCATTTAATCCACCCTCCACTCGGTAACAATTCTGTTCCACATATTTGTAGTCATACGTTTGCTCAAGATCGAAATATAGCTTTATATGATCTAGAACCGGCCTTGGGAGAGAATAGGCGTAGTACCACTCCCCTAACTGTATACGTGGTGCTATATTTGATAGATCAATGTCAATATGGTTAAACTATTAAAATCTGGGATATGTACATTTAATCACGAGATCCAAATATATTAAAAATATAACTTTGCATCTGCCATACGTGTTTATTTTTTGGTCAAAATATACATATGTTAGAGAGTTGATTTAGCATATGACCGGATGAGTTACATACCAGGGTATATACTGTCTTCCTCACCAGACTGTAATCACACTTGGTAAAATTGCATATGACGTAATAATGTGGCTTGATTCGTATTATCAGCAAGATTTTTGCATCAATATTAGACTATTTTACATTGGTATGGAGCTATTTCACACACATGATACTATATGATCGTAGTAATTTGTTGTTAATTTGAAATAAGGTTGGTGCTATTAGCATACTGGTTGAGTACGATCTTGATATGCATACTAATGATGTGAAATTGTATTACACTTGACAGTAATCTACTAATTACACGTTTGGTTAGATTTTGACTACACTACTTTATTTGTTTTTATATGATCAAGACTATTAAAGCAACATTCTAAAATATAAATAAGCTAATCTTGTATCTGATTGGCAGAATTTGTTACCATTGAGGGGAACTAATTCCAGTCTAAATGCGCACTCCTAATATTATCATATGAACGTTCTTCGATAAGGTGAAATCACCACACATAAATACGTTATTTTGCTAGATCAATGCATTTTAGTACATTATTAAGACCTGAAATGAATTTGCCTATGTGCAATAAACTGTATTTCCAAATTTACCCTATTGTTTAGAAAGATTCCTTATGAGGATGAAGTCTAATAAGTAAATCAACATAATAGAAAGTATGTAGGAAAGAGTGCATACGTTCTTTTTCTCATAATGCTATACTCGCTTGCTTAGTGAATTCATCATCTGTGGATTTATGAAGTTAGTTCAGATGAGCGATACCAGGCTCATTATGCCTCCTTCATAATTGGTTATCATGCCATTGGGGGGGGGGGGGTGCAAGGTCTGGGCCTGACGTCCCGCTTGCCAAAGGGAAGTGAAGCGTCTCTCATAGCCTCTCCTTTCCAGGTGTAGTGATCGCTGCAGGACCACTGTCTTTCTCTGATGGACAGGAGGTTACTTGCATATAGCCTATCCTACCCTATTGTGTCCACAACAGCACCTTCACGCGGGGCCCCTTGTTTTCACAGAACCTGTTGTGTGGCGCGACCGAGTGCAGACTGGGCTCGTTAGCCGTGGCAGGCAGCCAATCTAAGAGAAGGGAAAATCTGTCTCCAAACCCGAGTAGATGAAGCTCGTTAGCCTGGTCAAGGCAATTTTTCTAGGAGAAGAAAACTCTGATTGAAAACCAATGGTTCCACTGCCTTGTGAATATTTCCGGGAGAAG
The DNA here is from genome assembly GCA_029339505.1 of Unio delphinus. Classification (NCBI taxonomy): domain Eukaryota; kingdom Metazoa; phylum Mollusca; class Bivalvia; order Unionida; family Unionidae; genus Unio; species Unio delphinus. Next base: position 476,083 of record JAQISU010000217.1, read on the forward strand.
GAAAGGCTAAGGGAGTAAACCCAGACAGAAAATCCGGAGTGGAGCCCCCAAGGCGGCTTGATGTCGACTACGACTTCCTTCCGGCAGCTCCTGCATCCAAACTGGTCCCTGATGTCATGCTCAGCATTCCTTTGGACCCAACCAGCAAGGACGAGAGCGGTATCCTGAAGCCTGGGCAACCCATATTCCACGCCCAGGCTTGCGTCCTGGAGTGGTCACTCCATTATCTCTACTAAGTGAGGAAACAACACTGAAGCTGACAGTTTACGGGTTATAAGTCCCACCGGATTGGCGTAGGGAAGGGGCGCCACGGGTCAGCTTTGATGGTGGGAGGGATCTTCGTGTCCCACTGGCCAACTACCGCCCGCCTCAAGCAGGGCAGCCCTCGGTCAATAAGGTGTTGACCCGCCATCGTCTGCCTGCTCCAGTGGGTGTCTGGAGCTCAGTGTGTTGCTTAACATGACAAGCAGACGAAAATTCGACGCCAGACAAAAGTAAAAAGAAACGAATAAAGAAGACTCCAGCTTTTCGATTTGCAAGCTGGAATGTGCGCACTATGTGTACAGGTATCTCCGATCAACTCAGAGAAGTGGAAGACACCAGGAAAACGGCCATCATCGATAGAGAACTCACCAAGCTAAATATCAGCATAGCTGCCCTCCAGGAAACTAGACTGGCCTCTAATGGCTCTCTCAGACAGGAAAACTACACTTTGTTCTGGAAGGGTCGCGAACCTGAGGAGTCCCGTCAGCACGGAGTGGGCTTCGCCATCAAAAACAATCTTCTGGACTTGGTTGAACCTCCCACAGGGGGCACTGAGCGTCTCTTGTCCATCCGCCTCAATACTACTGCAGGTCCTCTCAACATCATTAGTGTCTACGCCCCCACCCTCTCGTCTTCAGAAGACACCAAAGATCACTTATATGGGCAGCTGGATGAACAGATTAAAAGATGCCCCAAACACGAATCACTTTTTCTCCTCGGCGACTTCAATGCCAGAGTAGGAGAGGATCACGAATCATGGCCTACCTGCCTCGGATATCATGGTGCTGGAAAGACCAACAAAAACGGTCAGAGACTGCTGGAGCAGCGCACCTACCACGGCTTGTGCATAACAAACACTTTTTTCAAGGGTAATCCACAACACAAAGTGTCATGGATACACCCCAGGTCCCATCACTGGCACCAACTTGACTTGGTCATCACCAGGCGCTCTGCCCTTAACAGCGTCCTCTCCACCAGAACCTACCACAGTGCAGACTGCGACTCTGACCATGCCCTCGTGAGCATCAGGGTGAGGCTACAGCCAAAGACACTACACCGTTCAAAACCAAAAGGACACCCACGCATAAACACCGCACAGATGTCGGTTCCTTACAAGGTACAGGAGTATGTGTCCGCCCTGGACAAGGCTCTCCAGGACCTGCCAGAGCACGACGCCACAGCGAAGTGGAACGCCATGAAGGGTACCATCTACAAAACACCCATGTCCACGTTTGGCAAAAAGGAACGACCCAGTCAGGACTGGTTAAACGCAAACCTAACAAGGATAGAATCACTAATCGAGGAGAAACGAAAATCCTTTAATGCGTACAAAAAATGCCCCAATGAACGGACACGTGCTGCTCTTAAACGTGCTCGAAGCAACACCCAACGCATCGCTAGACAGTGCGCGAAGGAGTACTGGCAACAACTGTGTGAGGGAATCCAGCGCAGTGCCGAGACCGGAAATATAACAAGTATGTACAGTGGCATCAAGAAGGCTCTAGGCCATACAGTGAAAGGGGTCGCTCCCCTGAAATCCATGATGGGAGAGAAGATCACAGACCGTGGGCAACAGATGGTCAGATTGGTGGAGCACTACTCAGAGCTATACTCCCGTGAAACGGTAGTCACTGTAGCAGCCCTCAGCAACATAAAGAATCTTCCCATAATGGAGGAGCTCGACGAAGTGCCAACCTTAGAAGAGCTCAGCAAAGCAATTGACTCCCTCCCAAATGACAAAGCACCAGGTAGTGACAAAATCACGCCCGAAGCTATCAAATGTGGGAAACCAACACTTCTCCAACCATTGCACGAACTACTTTGCCCCTGCTGGGAGGAAGGAGCAGTTCACAAGACGTGATGCCACGATTGTGACCCTTTATAAAAACAAGGGCGACCGCAGTGACTGCAATAATTACAGAGGGTTCTCGCTTCTGAGCATCGTTGGTAATGTGTATGCCCGCATCATACTAAACAGGTTGCAGATGCTGGCAGACCGTGTGTACCCAGAATCCCAGTGCGGCTTCAGAGCAGGCAGGTCGACAACAGACATGATCTTCTCTTTACGACAACTCCAAGAGAAGAGCCGAGAGCAAGGTCAACCACTCTACATGATGTTCATCGACGTCGCCAAGGCCTTTGACTTAGTCAGCAGAAAGGGCCTTTTTTAAATTCTCAGTAAGATCGGTTGCCCTTCAAAACTCCGCAGCATGATAATCTCTTTCCATGCAGATATGAAGGGAACTGTCCTGTATGATGGATCTTCCTCAACCTCCTTCCCAGTTAGCAGCGGTGTGAAGCAGGGCTGCGTTCTGGCACCAACCCTATTCGGCGTCTTCTTTTCCTTGCTTCTGTCTTACGCCTATGACTCGTCCACTAATGGCATATATATATACACACCAGGTCCGATGGGAGGCTGTTCAACCTTGCATGACTGCGCTCAAAGACGAAAGTGAGGGCTGTGCTCATCAGGGAGATGCTTTTTGCAGATGACGCGGTTCTTGTGGCACACACTGAGGAAGCTCTTCAGAGACTGGGAGACCGTTCTGCTGATGCCTTCATGCAGTTTGGACTCACCATCAGCCTGGAAAAAACAAAGGTCAGCGTGCAAGATACCACCATTGCCCCTACAATCAAAATCAACGGTGTCACCTTGGAAGCAGTCAACAACTTTACCTACCTGGGGTCAACCATCAGCAACACTCTCTCGCTCGATAAGGACCTGGACAGTAGGCTAGGAAAGGCAAATACCATCATGTCACGACTGACCAAAAGGGTGTGGGAAAACAACGCGCTGACAGTGCATACCAAAGTCAAAGTTTACCAAACCTGCATTCTCAGCACCCTTCTCTATGGAAGTGAGACCTGGAATACCTACATGAGGCAAGAGCGTCGGCTCAACTCCTTCCACATACGGTGCCTTAAACGCATCTTGAAAATCAGCTGACAAGACCGTGTCCCAAACAGCGAAATCCTGCAGCGTGCAAACACCCACAGCATGTTCTCCCTTCTGAGCAAACGTCGCCTTCCATGGCTGGGACACGTCCGACGCATGGAGGATGGGAGGCTGCCAAAGGACATCCTATATGGACAGCTGGCCACTGGCACAAGAAGAGTCGGCCGCCCCTCACTCCGTTTCAAGGATGCATGCAAGAGGGACCTGAAGGCATGTGACATCGCACCTGATGGCTAGGAAGTGCTGGCCGAGGATCGAGTCACCTGGAGACTGACAGTGAATAAAGGTATCTTAGTTGCTGATACGAGGAGAGGTCAGTTGACAGCAGAGAAACGTGTCAGAAAAGGCCACGTGACAGCATACACAGCATATCGGGCTTCCCAGCATGTCTTCACAAACTACAAGAGGGACTGTCACTCACGAATAGGTCTCCACAGCCACAACAGATGATGCCAACAACCCAGAGACAGACGACACCCCAAGGGCGCTATCCGCATGGTCACCAGAGACTAAGGCGCCAATGATGATGATGATGATGATCAATGATGATGATCATGACATTTGGTAAATGTCGTCTACATTGCACGACATTACGCATGTCTAAAGTCGCTTTCCTCTAAACTGTTTGTAATATTAGTGTTCTTTTTTATTTGATATCTTAATTCAGCTTATTGAACATTAATGACACTAGTCACGCTGACATTCTTTCAAATTTGGATCGTTTCTAACGTCGGAACATGTTAATGTCATCTCTAAATATTCACATATTAAAAGATCTTTGTGTCCCCATTTCATGGAATCGGTGCTCTTTTTTATACGTGAATTAATACTATCATGACATAATATTCTGAGTGTAACTGCTCTAGCAGTAATTAGTGATTTATTGTAAGATATAGATAATAATGCTGTTATCGTTAGACAGCATAATAACAAATAATTGTACTTCCTATAATTTACAAGAGTTTAACAATTTGAATAGCTTACCTGGTTGTAAAGTGAACTGAGATGGAATATATCTTAAAAACTAAACATATTGTGCTATGCCAGAATTGTGTAAAGTGATGTCTATGTTATAGTTTAGAAGACATTAATTACCATGCATATTAATTAATTACATTTCGCTTACAAGTTGAAAAATGAGCCAGATCGAATGATTGCCAAGATGGATGCCACAACTAATGAGCTGCCAAAGCCATATGAATACTCAAAGTGAGTATCATATTCTGAGAACAGAAACTTTGACTTGATTACGAGATAAGAAATATATAATACCATACTATTTAAGTTTATATAGAAAATCAATTATATTAAATAAAACGTTTTATTTGATCATTAACAGTATGTGAATGTTATAGTGGCGCTATACATTTTATGTATATTGAAACAGTTGGTGCCAAAGTGCCTTCACATCTAGCTGCCAATGCTATCGTTAAAAAGGTATTCAAGCATTTTGAAAAAACCTGTTCAACATGAATCGAATAGAATTTACTCTTTAAAACAGATTGCAGGTACTATATAAATCTATTGAAAATACAAATCTCTTTCTAAATCATCTTTAAAAATGAATTTTGAATCTGAAACACATATATATTTTTCGCTCTTACTTTAAAATGACAAAATGCATATTTTTCATCTGCAATTTAGGTCATGTATTAAACATTTGACTAAAGACAAAATAAATTTCACACGGCTAACGAAAGCAAAGAATATGTTATCTGGACTGTATGAGTGACTCATGCTTCTGAAAGTTGTATACTACGTTTGTGTGTTCTTATTTAATATGTTGCGGTGTTTCCCGTGAATCCAAATGAACCTTATATCACAAAGGTCTCATTGTATTACAAATTTTAATTTCTTGTTTACGTATTGCTTGGTTTGAACATCTCTCATCTCCATCCTATTTTAGGCTCCCAATGATATATATATTTCTCGAAAGGGAGATAAGAAAAATCCAAAGCTTTACACTGTACGTATTGTTAACTTATAATGACTAATCAATGTACTAATATACGGCCGTTTATACCAATCATTTGAATCAGTGGCGATTAATATGTATCACTCTTTCAACAGCATTGCCATTAGTTTAGACGTCAACTTTAATACTTCCTTTAAGTTCAGTGTGTGAGACACTGTTACGTAATACAGTCAAGAAACGTTAAACGACACATCAAATACTAATTTTATGTTCCTCTGACACTATTGCATAATATGTTCGTGAAAGCTTGTGTGACACTATTATATAATACAGTTATTAAACTGTGATAGTTTCATAATAGTCATGAAACGTTTTAGTGACTGTTACATAATACATTCATGAAACATTCAGTACATTGTTACAGTAAACCACCATTAGACCGTGTGTGACATTGTTACAAAAATGCGGTCATGAAACCTTGTGTGACACTGTTTCAAAATACAGTGAATAAATGGCATAAGCCCATTTGTTATAGAGAGTACTACACACCACATACATGATGTTATACTAACGTTATTTTCAAGCTCCAATGACGTATTTTAAATACGCATACTTGAAAGAGACAAGATGTGTCAATCTCTGAAATTGTTTTTTCGTGTATTAATCTTAAGATAATTACCATACCCTTCCTCATTATTGTTAAGCCCGAACTAATACACGGTGTATTGGTTGTTAATCCCACTAATACACGGTTTAATGGTTGTTGAACCCTCACTAGTACACGGTGTACTGGTTGTTTTTGACTTTTTATTATTTAAGTGGTAGGCAAGGTACAAGCAGCAAATTAGATCCAGAAATATCGTTTAGCAATAGGATTTAAGAGTAATAATAACATGTATTCAAAAGGTCTGTGAGCTGGAAACACATGCAACATGTTTTAAAACACTCTATCTACAGTGGTAGTCTCCTGTATCTATCTATCTATCTATTTATCTATCTATCTATCTATCTATCTATCTATCTATCTATCTATCTATCTATCTATCTATCTATCTATCTATCTATCTATCTATCTATCTATCTATCTATCTATTTATCTATATATCTATCTATCTATCTATCTATCTATCTATCTATCTATCTATCTATCTGTCTTAGAGCTGTACCGATGTCACTTTTTGCCGATTATGCCGATACCGCGTATAGCCGATTATCAAAATTGCCGATACCGATTATGAGACCGATTATTTGATTATCATATTATGTACTCGGGTATAAGCCGACAAATTTAGAAAACAATAAAGGCCTGGAATGGGGAGGGGGGTGGGGGGGCTTATCAATAGGCCAATGTCAAAACTGTACAGGTTTTAGGTGTTTTTGTTGTCTATTGTAACGGCAGTACATCTTGGGACAAAAATATCCGTGTTCTAAGACATAGGCATGTTAAAAAAGTAACTTTCGGTGACCCGAAAATTATTAAACTTTTATAAAGTACTATTTATTATTGATTTTGTTATTATTTTGCATGTGCATATTTTCTGATTTCCACAACACGAAATTACATAAAGGTAAAATACAGCCTTCATAATTCGCGGGTCGGTCGAGTTTACCAGGGACACCATATACTATAATGTACAGTACTTACGCAGTGCAAAGTGTGCATAGCGTCACTTAAATCCTTTTTTATTCCCAAATATTATGCAGAGCCGATATTGATAATCCAATCTATTCGGGCTCTTGAAACAATGTGTCCAAATAAATTACTACTCTGTTGTCCACAGACCGGGGGTGGGCGATTTTTTTTTTCTTGCAAACAGGAAAGTTTCGCGGCACAATAAATATGTTCTAATCACTATGTAAATTGAGGCAATGCTTTTGAGTTTATTGCCGACTTTCTATGAGCAAAGGTCGTCGGCTTGCTTTGACGACAACAAATACTCGTTATTGCTGCGGCAACATCAGATAATTGTAAAACATTGATATAGAATTGTTTTATTTGTTTAGTATATGTCAGTGCTTCAAAGGTACAGTCAAACCAGTTATGACTTATGAGAGACCGCCCCTTCTGCCAGATGGTGGCTTGGTGAAACACTAACAAAAGACATAAAAAATAATTTTAAAAAATCCGGAAATGATTCTCACTTACTAGTATTAAAGACAATGAGTTCGTTCACCCTCCAGACATTACGGATTAACTGAAAGACAAACGACGTATTCAAACCTACACTGAAGCCCTTTCAAACAATTTCTCACTGGGACATAAGGACTATCGGTGTTTTCATAAAGATAAAGAAAAAACACAAACCTCAAAATTGACTGTGTATATATCCATCATTACTCCCTTTGATGTTAATCTTACTTGCTATTCACATGACTTTGGCACTATAATGTCGGTTAGCGACATGTACTTTAGTCTGGTTTACTGCAGTTTACAAATGTTACCGGATGCTGGAGTTGAAAATTTCGCACAACTGGCAGCAAGATAAATTCTTTTTAAATACTTTATTAGAGCAATCTCTTTGTTACAAAAAATTAATTGATGGTTCGATGTGTTTATCTCGATATATGGTTATTCGACTATACAGTAGTGTTAGTTAATGAGCAACTTGTTTGCATACTGCATTTATCCCGAGCTCTAGTGTTACAAAGGATTAAGTTACGGTCAGTTAAAACGCGACTGTATATACAACTTTTATCAGGAAAAATTGGTTATTTAAAAAAATTATTTGCATCGGCACCGATTATTTTTGCCGATACCCGATTATACCGATTGTGCTAATAATCGGGCCGATTACGCGTACGGACATAGACCACAATTAATTTTACTATATGTTCTCTACATATATTTCTCAGTACTGACCTTTCCACAGTGTGACAATCAATACAAATCATATGTTAATCTAAAATACCTCCAAAGATGACTTCACGGTGAAATTCTTGTCAAGGGTTGATCGGCATTTTTTTGAGCTGCTGCACTGTAAACAGAACAGCATGTACACAGACCACATATTTCACTTCCGGATCATCACCATGGCCTTATTACTCCATGTGCACTGTCGCCAAATTACACACTGACAACCACTCTCTCTGATCATATTCTCAAGAATGAACAATTACCTTTAAATCCCTACCAAATATGCATCAATATAACTCTTCTATCACCACCAAAATGAGAGAGGAAAAAATGTTCTAAAAATAGACTGGAACTACATTCGTGGGTACTGAACTGGAAGTATTAATTCCTGACAGGGCGATTAATCGGTACAGCTCTAATCTGTCTGTCTGTCTGTCTGTCTGTCTATCTATCTATCTATATATATATATATATATATATATATATATATATATATATATATATATATATATATTATATATATTACGTAATGGTCTTATGTGTGGCGTGTAACGTTCGTTGTCCATAAGCATATGTGTGATATCGCTAACCTCTTTGAATGAATTTCCGTTTAGGTCATTTATGTACTGTTACTGTACCAAGGTAGGTAGATTTGTGTATGAATTACTAGATAGGCAAATAGGTTATAAATTTGGAAATTCTTTCTTTTTAAAATAGCTAATCTCACTCTAGCGTGAACTTAGTGTGAAATAGTTTTGCCATTAACGTATTGTAATATCAATTTAAAGTTTTCTTTCATTCGTTATAAATGACAAACGTTTGTATGGTTCACAAACATGAACACAAGTTGATTATGACAACGCGAATTGTTAACATACTATACTAATCAAAGAATTGGTTGTAAGAAAATAATGCCTGCACTATATAATTGGTCTTATATAACTGTATACCAATCTTTGGGGCCTTGTAGGGTAATCTAAGTCGGAGTAGGGTACTCTTATTTGACAGGGTTTTGCTGCCAAGATTTTGAACAATACGCTGTAACTGGCATCATATTCAAGAATATCTATCACTGACAACATGACGAGTATAATATCAGGTTTGCTCTTTAATGAGAGGTTGTAGCAAACTTTGTCCTGCTTTATTTGTCAAAAGGCCACACTTAATTACATATTAGGAAATACTGGAATATAATGATTCATTAATATAATCTATATGTCATTATACAAAAGATGGCATTGTAAAGTCCATTAAGCAAATGTTACAATTAATGCTTGTAAGGTATTTTTTCCAATACGTAGGAGAAATAAATGCATAAGTAAGCTAATAAATACTTTTGTTCTGTCAGGATGACCTGGAGGTTGATGCTCTCATAAAGTGCATAGCTAAAGAATCATTCAATGAACTCAAAGGATACACCAGAAAAGGAAACATGGGGAGGAAGACCGAGTTTTAATATACTGATAGCTTAGAATAATCCATGCTAGAATATCAGTATCATAATTGATCTGTTTTGATTAATGTTGTTACAACTCTTCAACGTTACAATTAGCTTCAATATTTTTCGATTACGGATTTAATCAGTTCCGCCCTAGAGCACGAGGTCGACATTCACTCAATTGTCCATGAATTGGTCTATCAAATGTATCTGATAAAAGACAACACGTTAATGCTTTGTAGTATATAGCTCTATTCGCTTATTAAGCAATGTTTCCCATCCCCATGTTTGTCCATATTTGAGTATTACTTCTATAATATGTGTTTGGTTTGTACACAAGTATTCATTGCTATAATGTGTTATCATATAACTCAGTCGACAATAATGGACCCCATCTTCAATGATATAGCAAGTAAAATCTATATTGTCTCCTTGTTTTCGAAACAATAGTTTTTAATGTTTTTTCATTATGTAGTGCAATCACTTGAGAACTTTCTTTAATTATGTTCAATTCAGTAAGACATCCAACCAGTGTAAAGGAGGATATTGTTTTGTTTCATTTATTCAATTCACTTTTAGTATTGCTGTACAATTTGTTTGTGTTGAGCACAGAATTATGCGTGAATGAAGTACATAGTCATTAATTAATTAATAATCACCAGCTCTTATCAAAGGTACATACCTTTAGTGGAAACATAATTTGTTAATTACCTGATATATGAATGCCCACTTTATATATATATATATATATATATAGCAGCAGAGAGGGTGTATCGGACAACATTTTTAGACAAGTTTTCACTGAAATCACGCTTAAAATCAATGAAACCAATGACATCAGACCCAAAAGTCAATGACATCAGGTCTCAAATATGTGTGTGTTTCATGGATTAGGTCCAAAAAAAAAATATGAAAAAATCAATGAAATTAATGAAATCAAAAACTTTTCAACTATTACATTTTTTGGGAAAAAGGGACTACAACATCGTTGTCACTCACCCTCTCTGCTGCTATGGGTTAACCGAATATTTGATCCAGTCCGATACGATATCGTGTTCGAGGGTCATGTAAATCACTACGACGAAAATCACTACGATTTTACAAACAGACTAATTTGTAAAACCTCCTCTTGTAAATCAATCAGATTATTAGACTGGTCAGTGAGTTTGAAATTAATTCTGGTTAATGAATTATTATGACATCGCATATAGACTGGATTAGTTGGATCCTCAATAATTAGAAACCCTGGAGGAGCTGTTGGTGCAAATGAATACAAAATATATCCTTGCTGAGCTTGATTTGATCGTTCTAAATTTATTTGATAGCTTCCTTCGATCACATCACATACTAAATTGAGCGCAATCACCGTTGAAATATTCACATTGAACGGAGCAATATGCCTGCCACCACCATCTGGGTTATTATTATGGGTCAGGATTTTTATTGTTTTTTTCCATGCATCATGAATTATTTTAAAACCATCATCGATGGCATCACTGAGAGATTTTTGTAGTTCTAAGAGATTATACCCTGGTAGTTTGAACGCATGAATATCTTCTACGCGTATATTATACTTCGTTGCAAATTCTGTTCTCGTTATAGGATTACTGTCACCTAATACCACTTGAATGATTTGCAAATGAAATGTTTCCATGTCATTGATGATTTTGTTGCATGTTTCTACGACGCTGATAAATTCATCTCGGGTGAGAGAGCCAGATTTAAGAGATATTAACAGCAGCAAAAAATCATTATTCATTGCTGTTAAATTTTCATCGATGATATCTTGTCGAGTTGCGTGATATATTGGGTTGTTGTACTTTTTCACTACAGTGAAAACTATCAATTCCTTGTATTCTTTATAACTTTTTACTGGATTATCAGATTTTGTCCTGTCGGTGATATAATCAGTTTTTTGTGGTTCTGGTAATTTAACGGTTTTTCCACCGGGTGGTAATTCAGGCCATCCTAGTACGGTTCTAATAGAACTTTGATAGATATCTACGACGTATCCTTCTGTGCTTATTTCAATGGCAGATGATAGTGTCGGCACATGAACTGTTATAGCTATTTTTGACTCTACTCCAGTAATCGATTTTATTCTACGCGCGAATTCATCATTGATTTGTTCAATTTGATATGATCCGGTTGGTATGGAAACAACATTCCAGTCTGGGGTACCGTCGGGTTTATTCTTATTTGCAAATACCAGTGAATTATTCGGTTGTTGACCACCAAATGTTTTTGACCTAATATTTGGCCAACTGTGGTATACTCGTAATTTTGCTAGCGCGATTTCCTTCACTGGGACCGGAGAGGGGAAATTCACACTGAATTCTGGATTCGTTGAGGTTATTGAGATCATGCTTGTTTGTACTGGATTTGTGTTCTCCACTATTTGTTGAAGTAATTCCATCTGTGTTGTCATTGTTATTATACTCATGTTGTACTTCTAATTTTGACATCGCAGAATCATATATATCTACCATCGCTGAAAACTCACTCTCTGATATAATTGTATCATCGAGAGATGACGATATCAATGAGGATAATTGCGAGTATGCAGTAGACACAACATGAAATTGAATTATGTAGTCTTGTAGTTTCCGTTGGCTGCATGAGGATATTTTTTTTGTGATTATTGAAATTATTCCAGCGATTGTTGTTGCCGCAGAAATGCAAATTGGAACAGCTATCGGAGCCATCATTGTCACTGAAGACAGTATAATACCGGCTCCGGTGATTACACCACTCACAGCGTACACAGTAACATCAATTGCGGTAATTCTCCTGCGATATTTTTTAATTTTCAATTCATACTCCTCAGACAAGGTTTTGAGTCTAGTTTGATACTCTCTGACCTGATCATAGCGATATTGCGATGATGAAATCATTTTTTATTTTAAATATGCTAGCGTTTTCAATTACGATTTACTTAAATTCGCTACGAATTCCACATACCACGTTGTTGAGACCCTAACCAAATGAGTATCAGTAGATGCGATTGTGAACTTTTCAGTTGTATTCTTGTCGATGATCGTTGAAATCGTATTATTGAACCCGGATGAACTGGACGATGAAATCTTAAATTGAGACGATGGTGTTACTAGTGTTAATCGATAAATACCCTTAACGGTTGCAGTGATATCTAATGTGTTGTTTGTAGGTGTCCACTCAAATGATCCGTGTTGGATTGTGTATACTAAGTTGTTGGTTTTCTCATGAGGAATTTTTGTTTTTCCAATGGCTGTTATCACCCTCGAAAGATCACCTTTGATGCCTTCGATGGAAGTTTTCGTCTCATCAATGGATTTTTTAATATCAGGGAGTTTTAGTTCAATTTTATCTAACGGGGTTCCAATAAATGTATCAATGGCGTCGGTTGTTGTTTTTGTTGCTTCGTTGATAACCTTTTGATCATCAACAAACGTTTTAATTTCAGCGATAGATGGTGTAACTACAATTGGGGATCCAAAGAACTTATGAACGACATTTCTACGGAAACTCTTGTAGTTTTTTAAATGATCTTCAAATTCTTTATCGTGGTTTGTAAATCGATCTGTAATCGTCGAAAAAAGTACACCCGGTTTGAGTTTACCCTGATCGGAAAATAGCGCAACGGTGTTCTCGATTGCGTTTTGTTGTTTAACCAAAATATCATCCAGAGAAATATTACTGGATTTCAATTTACCCTGTTTGTCTTGAAATACAACTATTTCATTCGGGTCAACACTTGTTAAGTTCAACGTCTCAGCGATTTCATCTTTAATTTTTTTTTGTATATCCTTGATAGAATCAGAGGTTGCAGTGTCATCGGGTTTGGGTTTCAGAGGTCTTCCCCAAATATCAATCATGATATTTTATATATCTCTCTCTAAAAAGCGATTACTAGTGTAGTCATTAACAACAATATGAGGTGGTTTTCCCCTTGGGTTACCCAAGGAGTTAGAAATAGCATCAAGGACATTTAATACTTCACTGCCGCATATTGGTGGGTCATTGATTTGTTGTGTTGGTAGCGTAGAATACCAAGTCTTCATTGGAAGGGTTTTTATATACCGCATAAACTCTTTTGGTGGGGCTAATCCATATGAATCAAAATAGACAATCCCACGTGGATCAATAGCGTATGCAACCCAGTGAGTTCCAGGTCCGGTGCTGTTATCGAGATTAATAATACCTGTTTCAGTTTTGTTTGGTTGATGTGGTAATTGATCTTTCATAAAAACACCTCTGAAATTTTTAATCGCTAGTTTTTTAGCAGCATCCATTAAATCAAAATTGGACATGGGAACCATAGGTTCCTCAATTAATAAACCGTTCCTGGTAGTCTCAGGCCTGATCCGTGAACGGATCTTCCGCTGTACCATGAATACGGGGTTCCTGGTAGTCTTAGACCCAATCCTTGAACGGATCGTCTCTTTTTTTTATATCCTTGTCCAGCTGCCTTCTTTAGTGCCATTCCTGCTGCAGTACCAACGGCTCCTAACGCTGCTGCTTTAGCCACCGCTGGGGCTGCTGCTGCAATCAATGCTGGTATTGCAGCTAACAATGGAAATATACCACCCGTCTTCATCATATTTTTAATAGCAGCCGCAGAGAGAGTAATCTGAACTCCCTTTTTATCCTTGAAAGCATCATTGAAATGTTTCACCTGACGAGTTGTCAGCGATAATTTATTTTCACCACCAGTCATTTGATTAGGTTTCAATGTGATTGTGGTTCCACATTTTTTAGCCGATTCTGATTGCAATTTTTTGATTTGACCAGGAGTTAACGTAACACTAATAACACTATATGACATTATATATAATTGATTGATTCTAATTCAATGAAAAATCGTTCAAAGATTTTCTACTGGGGCATCAACCACTCTCATTCTTCCACCAACACCTTCGAGTAGCATTGATTTATCACTGAGAATGACAGCAACCGCTCTATAATCAGCAATAGCACCACGAGTCACATTAGCTCTAAAGTGTATATCAACAACTGACTGTCTTGTCAAATCGAGATGTTCCAGTGAGAAGTAGTAGATCGGATACAGATTTTTAAAATCAAATTGTGATATTTGCAAACCAGTATCGACATTTTGATCGCGTGCCATAAATGACAACAGACGATGATAAACTCGTGCAATATGATTTTCTGTGTAATTAAGTTGTATATCCTCAGATGGTTCCTGCTGGCCGTTTATTCTCAGTGAGACGTCTTTCACACCTAATTGATCAAATATCATATGACTGGAGAGTTGATTGCCAACTCGTGCGTTATCCTGTAACGCAATAAATATATGACGTGGCGCAGAAACGCCTTGCTTTGATGCTAGGTTCCAAGTGAATAACCCGTTGATATTTGATTGCTTCACATCTGTACTCACGGTTAGCCAACTCAACAACGACTTTCCTCCTTGGTCCATAAATGATAGTAGTCGTTGTTCTGCGGTGATTGCTGGAGTCAACACTGGCATCCACAATGATATTTTTGTTAAATTGACTTTACCGGCATCAGCATTGGCGGCTGCAGCATTTGCTGGAATCCTCCAAATGGCGTCGTTATCATCACTTTTTCGTACAAGCGATACTGTATGCTTCGCCCCGTAGATAACTTTTCTGACGTTTCTACAGAATCCAAAAATATGATGCAGTGGAATCGCACATGAAAATGGTTTACGCCCTACTCCCAACATTGCGTTTCGTGTTGCGGCTCCTAGATTGAAATTAGGATCGTTGTTTATAATCATATCCTCGATACCAGCAGGAGCAGGAGGAGCAGCACGATCATTTGGTCGTCTTATAATAAATGGATTTCCACCAGCGGTATTCTTACCATCTTTTGCAAACATCATAGAGGGTCCTGCTGATCTTGTATAATCATCAGAATATCTTGCTAACCCTATGATTGTTGTAGCCACATCAACATCACGATCTATGGACTCAATTTCTTTTCCATCAATGAGGTATCTAACACTCTCAAATAGCGCCATAATACCATTATTGACAAAACCGACTTGAGTACCAGCTGGATACGGTGCTGGTACAGCAGTAGTATCAGCAGCTGTTACAATTTCTCCTTCTACTTCAATAAATGCTTCACAGGGCAAAAAGTATTTACTGGTATCATGGACTTGAAGATCAATTCTTGCTCGACTATTTGAGTCTATGGCATGATAGGCGTAATATTGATAATCGCGTACAGAATCATCCTTGCCAACTGGGGCGTCTATATCAAACGCTGGATCAGATGATTTTTTGAACATTTTATTCTATTTATCAGAGTCTAAATAGTGAAATCGTAAACGATTTTTCCATTTTCATCGACGTAGTTTTTTAAGGCCACTTCCCGCTATCATATTTGCAATATTGCTTTGGTCCCCTTGATTTACCATCGACGCTAGTTTTTCATCTACTGCGTTATTTATAATTTTACTAACACTTGCAGGCATTTCTTCTGTAGACGGTAACGGTTTCTTTTTTCGCCCCACTAATGATGTTATTTTATCCTTCGCAGTTGAAAACGCTTTCCCGGCTAGATTTCCAACAGTACTAATACCCTTATCACGAATAACATCAATGGCTTTCATTGATAACTGTTTAGCTAACGGCATCACTTTTGGAGCCATTCTTGAAAAGAATCCTAAAATGGTATTGCCGAGGCCATCTCCGTAGTATGCTCTATAAACTGGAAACCGTGAATTAACTACATAGACTGGGGTTGGTTTATCATGATTGTAATGGATGATCATTATTATAAAAACAATAGTGTTTTCAATTGTTATTTAATCGCTATGATACCCATTTGCTAACTCGTCAATGAAATCTCGATAGGTTTTGATATCCATGATACCGCCGGCAAATAACCGTCTACAGATATCAGCTGCTTCATTAATTATTTCTGGAGAGTTATTTCCAGCTCGGAACCCTCCTACAAGAACATCTAATCGTGATATATCATTGATAACACTATCAGGACAAGTGTTTCCAATCCTTGGATTTCCTAATCCACTTCCGCTATAACCAGCTGCTTCATCTAGTTTTTCTAAATCCGTAGTTTGTCAATAATCATCATCATCATCATCATCACGTGGTATTTGTTGTTTTTTAGGTGAAAAAGATATTTTCTTTGCAGGTTGCTCTCGCTTTCTTTGCAATTTTGGCGGTTTTTGTTGTTGTTTTAGTTCTTCATATTGATTATACACGTGATCCACCATCCTGATATATTCGATGTATGATGCACTATCCGTCTTTTTTTGACTTTTTCCAGTTTTGATTTTGTAGAATATATCAGCCCAGTGAGTTAAATTCTTAACATATTTATGATGTTCTGGTTTCAACATTTTTTTTCTGTTTTCATAAGAAGTAACAACAAGCGTAGGAATTTCTGTTGGATCAGTCTCATCAATTGCTGCTAACCCTTCTTCGTTAAATCTCATGCGTAAATCATCTACTGTTCTCTTTGATTCTATTTGTTTTGTTTGTTCAGTTTTCGCTGCTATTTTTTCAAGTTCACCAATAACAGATTTTCCCGTCTCGGGACCATCTCCCAGTAAAGCACGCTCTACTCCTTTCGTTGCTGTGGTTACTGGTTTAAACAATTCTTCAGACCCCAGAGCAAAATCAGTTTGTAAACTCTGTCGTTGTTGCAGTTTATTTCTTACAGAGTCACGAATTGGTACAAATCTCCTGATTGCATCCAGTCGTTCACGAGCCAATCGGGTTGTTAATGCTTCATTGACCATTATTTGAAATCGCAAACTATTTTTCAATTGTAAAACACTTTCTCCACTTTTTTGACATGTCGGATGATTTTTGATACGGTCATGGAAGTGTTATTTCATTCTATAACAGCTTCTATCATTGATGAGGAAAGTGTGGAAATTGTATATAAAATAATTAATACCACAGTTTCCTCACTTTTGTTACATGTCGGATGATTTTTGATACGGTCATGGAAGTGTTATTTGATTGTTTTGACAGCTCTATCATTGATGTTGAAAGTATCAAAATTGTATATAAATAAAATAATACTGATAGTTTCAACATTCTAGTTTTGACCAATCTGACACATCGTCATCGATTTTTGACATCCCCCTTGAGGGTCGGCTAAAAAAAATGAGGGTCGGAATGATAATGGTCGGGCAATCAAAAAATGATACGGGTCGGGCAATCAATGGTCGGGCAATCAAAATTGTTCATTTTCTTGAATTAATGCTCGTAGGTTTCTAATTTTAGAGTTGACTTCTTTTTTCAATTCGTATTCGTTACCTAATTCCTTTCGTATTCCCTCTACGATAGTATACAACGGAACGAACACACTGATGTCACTGGAAAATGAAAGAGAGTCTTTAATAGAATTCTGAATTTTTTTGATGAGTGCATATTTCTTGGGTAGCATATACTTGTTAGTGCTAACTCCGTATTCAATATCCTGAAAATCAGACACAATTTGGTCAGGATTTAATCCATCTGATAGTTTGATATCCTGATTTTTCAATTTTGCTATTTCAACTATGATGCTATTCATGTTTTCAGAATTCATTATTCTATAAGTATGACATATCTCTAATTGAAAATTATGACGCATTAGACATAACTAAATTGAACTTTTTGCCCCGTCTTTTTTGAAATAGCCGATCGATAAATCCCCCCTGCAACTTTTTGTACAGAAGTCGGACAGATATTGAAATATTTTCCGGCTTCATATAATGATTGAAATATTTTTTCTTCGTTCAAAGATTTTACTGGTCTCTTCCAAACCGTTTTGCAAGTGCCAGCTCTTCCTCGTTTGGAATTCTCACTCAGTGTGATAGCCTGCAGATTTGATACAGAATTATTCTTTGGATTAGAATCCTTGTGATAAATAACAAAACCATTCTCGATCAATCCATAATGACATTCATACACGAAACGATGATTGAGATAAGTTTTCTTTTCTTTTCCCTCCCTAACAGTAAACCTCAAATACCCTTGATTACTCACAAAACCGACCGGTTTCTTCATTCTACAGTGTCTTACAACACCATCACTGGATGCTTCATATTTTGTAATCACTGGATGTGGTCTGAATTCTTGGTCCATATATACTATTCTATTGTTTGTCTAATTCAGTGTTTGGTTCAATAATTACATCACTGGAAAATCTTTCGATATAGTCTTGCGGGGTTCTTATGATTTTATCCTTGATGTTGTCAGGGTCAAAGACCTTTTCAGGGTCAAAATTTCTGATAGATTGTCCATTTTTTATTCTTTTATCATAATAACGCTTCAATTCCCTATATCGCTTACCACCACAATCACTACACAATTGTGATCTTCCCTTAACCCCAACCCCACATCGAATACAGGGTAACGGACCAAGACTTCCACGTCGAAAACTTTGCATATGATACCTACAGTACTCATTTTTTCTGCATGATTTGTTACACGGGGTTACATTTCCCATCATGAGCCATTTGCAGTGATTCATTATACATAAAACTTTCATTTAAATGTTTGTTTTGTATATAGCATGAAGGAGTTCAAGAGATTGACTTCGACAAATGCTAAATTCAATGCTGATAGAGAGTTCAAGAGATTATTGAAAATCAATCCTAGATTTAATCTCGATAGACCAAAAAAACGTCAAAAACGTCCAAGAGACGGAAACATGAAAGAGTTTAAGAGATTATTGAAAATCAATCCTAGATTTAATCTCGATAGACCCAAAAAACGTCCAATAGACGGAAACAAACGTAACAAACGTCCAAGAGACGGAAACATGAAAGAGTTTAAGAGATTATTGAAAATCAATCCTAAATTTAATATCGATAGACCCAAAAAGCGTAACAAACGCACAATAGACGGAAACATGAAAGAATTTAAGAGATTATTGAAAATCAATCCTAGATTTAATCGCGATAGACCCAAAAAACGTAACAAACGTCCAAGAGACGGAAACATGAGATCATCATGGAAGGATGCTCAATTCAATCTTGATATAGTTTCTAATACACCCAAGAATAAAATTCTTGATAAACCCATCAGAGACTGTTTTAATGAATTCAAGCGTGATGGAGCATCTTATTGTTGGTCAACATTTCGAATTGATGGTGTTGTTGACGCTACCATGAATGATGAAAAGGCAGCAGCGATCATTTCACATGTTGGGGAAAAAAGTCATTTTTTCCGAATCAAATTCATTATCCGTGAAAATGGCAAAAGGATTATTAAGGATAAATTTGAACCCATTCTCAAGGGTAAAAAAACTATCACCGTGAATCAGGATTCAAAACCGGGAATTTTGACTGGAATTGATAAACCCTACTACGAAAGGTCTTATCCTGTCACAGCAGTTGTTTACGGGATATATCCGCTCAATGAAAAACCTGATATTGCAAAACTAGCACCCATGAAATATTCGACAGGGCTCAATTGTGTAGCAGAACGAATAATGGAACACTTCACAAATGCATCCCGGGGGAATAAACTCACTGATCTAAGACGAAAAAAAATAACCGAGTGGGAGTTCACGGTAAAAGAGCATGGGGCAACAATTCAGGATATAACTAAATTAGAAAAATCATTAAGATTTCCAATATCGGTAAGAACAATCACCGGTGAAGTATTATACGAATCGAAATATCAATCAAAAGGAACCCCCATTGAAATTATTGATCATAACGCGCACGCGTGGTCATCTGCAGTAACAATATTTCCACGGGATAGAACCGTAAAATATCTATCCCCAGCAGGGTTGGGACCTGAAGAATGTTTTACCGAGCAGAAATTATTTGATGCTATTTACCATTTGAGTAAAAACGATCCTGTGTCAGCGTGGCTATTTCATAGTAATTCAGACGAGGAATGCAGATTTGATCAGTTTGTAAGGCCCAACGGAGAATTATACCGTACTGAAGAACTGCAGAATCAAATGAAACAACTAGCTAGTGAGTTTTCTGAGGACGGAGAAGAAGACGATCAATTATTAGCAAACTGTTTTACAGTACCATCCATTGCAGCACATTTTGCTAGAAAGAAAAACGCGTGGAAACCAACACGAAGTGAGTTTTTATCAGATGTCAAATTGTCCTGTCTTGAATACAGCCACGGCGGATTATGGAACACAAAATACACCTCTGATTCCGTTATTTCAGTTGATATGATAGCGTGTTATCCAGGAAGTTTTCTTGGGTATGGAGAATGCGAGAAATATTTCAAACGATTTGGACACCCTACACACGAAATGACCCGTGTTGCTATTAATGGACCACTTCCTGATTTTGATTTAACCGGATTCGCTTGTGTGGTATCATTTGAAATGGCTGCAGGACTTCATCCGTGTAGTTATCTTTGGATTGGTAAACACATGTCTGAAAAACACTGGATGCCAATAGTGCTATTGAGATATATGCTTGATTGTAAGATGTTAAAATCATTAATTGTCAGTGAAGCAATTATATCCTATCGAGCACAGAAATCAGTCTGGTTACCACAACCTGATCTAGAAAAAATAATTAGCGAAGAGCGAAAACTGTTTCCTGATTTTAATGAACAACAAATCATGGATTGGTCCAGACAGTTATTTGAAATCAGAAACAATGAAGCAAAAAATCTTGGACGAAGAATAATCGGTAAATTTACCCAAGGTGGCAAAGATGATAATACGAAATATTCTTCACGATTGATTATAGACAACGCTGAATACGATTTTGTAATGGCGGATTTAACGAATAAGGGCCTATATGTCAATCGTAAGGACGCATTTATGTCCGATGGAACCAAATTGGGTACAATTGTTACCTACAATGATGGATACCATCCGCAGTACACACATTTGAGAGCTTCTATGCTCGGTTATGCTTCTATTAATCTGTTTTCGATGATCAATAAATTTCCTACCACCGCAGTTAGAGTTGCCACTGATTCATTTTACATAAATAGCAAAATGGCTGATTTTAAGGCTACTGGCAACGAGAAATGGGGATCATGGAGAATTAAAAAAGAAATGATTCATGATTATATTCAATCAGCAGATGTTACCATTGAAAATAATTACTTAGAAAGCAATCAGTGTTCAGAATTTTCTAGTGCACCACCGATTTCTGATCCAATCTGTAGATATAAAACAGTTTATTTAAACGGCTGTGGTGGGTCAGGAAAAACAACCCGGGTAATTGAGTTATTCCGTAGAAACGCTAGTGTTTCTAACATGATTGTGCTAACACCAACTCATAGACTTGCAAGAGAAATGATACAGAGAGGGGTAAATGCTTGCACTTATCACAGCTTTTTCCGATGGAAGGGAGATAAATGGACTCCTGAGCGCATGGGAGAGAAATTTATTCCTGAATTCATCATGTGGGATGAAATAGACACAGTGTCAGAAGATGTCTTAAAAATATTTCTTGAGTGGTTGTTATTGAAGAATACAAAAGTCGTTATGTGCGGTGATCACGGCCAACCTCCACCATTTGTCGGTGCATCTCCCCATGAATGGCTAAAGGGTTTTGTAGACTATTATGAAGAAATTGATACTGATCATAGATCACTTGATCATGAATTAAAAGAATTGAAGAAACTAATTAGATTGCAACCGGATAGAATCCAGTGTGAAATAACCCGTGAAATAATTTCGGAAACTCCCATGAACGAGTTTTGGGAAATGTGGAGACCAAATGATTTAATCATTGCAAGTAGAAAAATAGTCAGGGACACACTTCAGATGAAGTTATTTGAATTGCATAAACAAAAATTTGCAACACTTCCAGTGCCCCTTTGTTATAGGCCATCGGATACGCGAAAACAGAATATTGAAGTTGATATTCCAGGACAAAGTCAAAAACAGAATTTAGTATTAAATGATATTGTGCTGGTTGATATCAATGTTGTTGAAGATGCATTGCGTGCTAATAAATCCCCGTGGACGCTAGGTTATGCAGCAACAATACACTCTTCACAAGGATTGACTATATCGGATACAACTCTTTGGATGGTAGATAATCGCATAGAATGGTCGAATTTAGTCTATCTCGCAGTGTCTAGAGTACGAAAAATAAATCAACTTCGAAGAATTGTCCTCGATGATGAAATCATTGGTGGCGATGATGAAATCATTGGCGATGATGAAATCATTGGTGATGATAATGATATTATTGATAAAAAAACTCTCCGGTTACAAACAACAGGACAAAAAAAAACAGCGAGAATTTGATATTGATGCTGAATTAATAATCACTTTGAAGAAACAACAGAATAATCACTGCGCGAGTTGCAATTGTATAATGCGTTGGCAGTATTCGGATAAGGATCCTCGCCAATTCACCGTAGACAGAAAAAATAACAATCTCGGTCATGTCAGAAATAATGTGATGTTGACTTGTCTTGAGTGCAATAGACGCAAGGGTGCTAGTTAAGCCCATGGGGTGGCAATTGAGTATCCTCGGGTATCACTTGTAATTGTTGTCTAGTAAAACCCCGTTGAGGGGCAGTTGAATCCAGTTTATAGATTGGAGGTCTACCCGTAGATCGTGTTATACTAGATATCTTATGCGTAGTGACGCTCCAAATAGGATCAGTAGCCCTTTTTCTATCCCCTTCAAGCTCTCCTGGTTCATATAAATACCTCACAATGACATTACTACCAAGAATTGGTTCTTTGAAATCTTTTTGTGGTTTTTCAGGTATCGACTTCTTTTTAATCGCGTTGATAGGTTTCATGTTGATGGTTCTAGTAATCTCGTTATTCAGTGCGGTAACTACACCTGGTAATCTCTTCACCCATTCACGGGATCTTTTTTCTTGGATGAATTCTTTTGCATATTGATATCCAAATAACCGCTCAGCAAGGGTTTTATTAAACCGTTCTACAATGGCCTGATCACGATGCAGTGCAGTATGCCCTCGTCTGATAGCGACATTGTGATATTTCATTGTAGATAACACTGCACCCTGAAATTCCTTGCCCGGGTCAACTTGTAACAGATTTGGCCAGTGCAGAGGACCTCGTCGATAAATCCTTTCAAATGCAGAAGCGACTTCAGTGGCCGATTTTGTTTTTAACGGTTCTGCTTCTTTGTATCGACTTGCAATATCAACTACAGTTAACGCATATTTGTAACCACGATCATGTGGCAGAAATAATAGAT
This sequence comes from Unio delphinus, assembly GCA_029339505.1. Classification (NCBI taxonomy): domain Eukaryota; kingdom Metazoa; phylum Mollusca; class Bivalvia; order Unionida; family Unionidae; genus Unio; species Unio delphinus. The sequence goes on from JAQISU010000217.1 coordinate 499,632, forward strand.
CAGCCTGATGAACTTCATTGGGTCCGGTTACATCAAAATGCGAGAATTGAATTTGTTTAGGCGGTGGTAGATAAATTTGCCATAGTGCCTGTTTGGATAACCAAGGAGCCGCAGTGGTTTTTCTCACTTTTGCGGCGCTAGCGAGTTTACTGATTGCAGCGTTACCCTTCCAGTATCCTCTTGGGGAATAGTAAATAGATTCCATGTTGCTATTAATTACCAGCACCTAACATCAATTTACTTTTCATTGCCGATTTTATCAAAAAGGAGGCCAATTTTTCTTTGAAGGATTTATCAGTGATAGAATTCAACGCATGAATTAATTTCACATCTGCTAGATGCCTGTGTTGCAAATTGCTGCTTTTATAAGCAACATCATGAAGGTGACAGGCCTTATCAATAGCGTTTATTGGTTCCTCACCGGGTCGGGGCTGATTTTGATCATTGAGTCTGATATCAAGTCTTGTTCCCGGTCCACAATAACTATACCCTGGAAGGTGTTTTTCTCCGGGGTATTTTGCCCATGGGGTTCCAGGAAGTTTTGCTAATTTGGCAGCGATATCACCTCCTCGTTTTTTTTTAAAGGTTCCTTGGGTTCCTTGGGTTTAGAAACAAATCTAAATTTCTTTGTACTACACTGTACGCATTTACCAGAAAGCGCTGATCGGTTATTTTTAGTTGTAATCGTCGTCAAGTCATCTGTGCCAGTACGCGCCTTACACTTCACGCAATATAGATCCATAATTTATGTATAGAGATATGAATATAATTGATTTTTCAGCGACTAAAACAAGAGAACCAGTGAAGCATCATGCAGCGCTACCAAACTCTATCCGCGCAATTATAATCGGGCCATCTGGATCCGGCAAGACGCAATTGTTGCTCAATTTAATAATGAGATGGATGAAGTGGGATAAGTTGTATTTAATTGCCCCTAGCGTAGACGACCAACGATGCTATGAAGTGCTAAAAGATTTTAATGAAAACGCTTCAGAGATTGCCGGCGAGGATGTTATTGAATTTATAACCGATATTGACGAGGCGCCATCCGTGAATGACCTCGATGGAAGTATCAACAATTTAGTTGTATACGACGATGTCATGTTAGATAATCAAAAAAATCCTGCTAGAATATTTTCCCGAGGCGGGCATAAAAACACGGACGTGATCTATGTCACTCAACGATACACTCAGATTCCAAAAGTGATTAGAGATAACTGTAATATGCTTGCTGTATTCAACGGCGTTGATACACATACGCTACGAAATATTTGGCAGACATGGTGTTCTGATATGGACTTCAATCAATTTAGAAATTTCTTTAGTCATGCTCAGTCTGCCCCCCACGGATTTGTAACAATAAATTTACATGACCCTCGAACACGATATCGTATCGGACTGGATCAAATATTCGGTTAACCCATAGCAGCAGAGAGGGTGAGTGACAACGATGTTGTAGTCCCTTTTTCCCAAAAATGTAATAGTTGAAAAGTTTTTGATTTCATTAATTTCATTGATTTTTTCATATTTTTTTTTTGGACCTAATCCATGAAACACACACATATTTGAGACCTGATGTCATTGACTTTTGGGTCTGATGTCATTGGTTTCATTGATTTTAAGCGTGATTTCAGTGAAAACTTGTCTAAAAATGTTGTCCGATACACCCTCTCTGCTGCTTATATATATATATATATATATATATATATATATATATATATATATATATTATTGAATGTGCAGATTTATCATCAAATTTGAATGTGTAAATAAATCATAATGATAGAGCCGAGCATATCTTATGATTTTGTTCTCAATAAGCCCAAAGTAATAATCAGTTCAGAATGTAAAGGATCACTTTGTAGTTCCATGAATAATGGAATTATGTAATCCATTACAATTATACCCTGTTACACCTTGATGATCTTAACTTACGTAACGAGAAAGAGCAAACCCCAACACATTTTGTGTAAATTAAAATAACATTTATTTCCCTAAACAAAGTGAAAAGATTAAAAACATATTAGTTTGCTGAACCGTTAGAAGTCTGCTCCAAAAATAAGTAACATTAAACAGTTAAAGAAAACAAGCTCTGAAACATTTAACATATATTTATTTCCCAAGAAAACAAAGCGAAATTAAGAACAAACAACTCACAGTATTAATAATCAAAGATTTACAGACAAGGGTCCTAATAATATAAAGCCCTGAATAAAACGCAGTAATGTCCCGAAAAAATCCAATACTGATGTCGATGACATCCCTGAGGCAACAATCAGTTATTAAATCACAGAATTCAATATGAATATCAATTTCTGATTCAATGATTTTATAGAAGCACGTTTGTATTTCCAGAAAATAAAATCACATGAGTTCAATAATTTGAACCCAAAAATATTCTACCCAAATTGGTAACAACATACTACAACCTCAAGGTGAAAGATGTTAAAGCACGACTAATCAAGTTCTCACTATCATTAGATTATATAACTCTCTAGTTGACCTCAGGTCACAATTAGAATGTTGTATTTAAAACATTAGTTATGGAACATAACCTTCTAGAATGCACTAATCAGCCATGTTTATAACATAATACCTTATTCAATTCACTTAGGATCTGAGAACCTTGGCCCAAAATATTTACCTAAATAAAACTCCTGATATTAAATTCATAAACATAGAGATTAATTAGAGTATTATTAGTCGTGTGCATACTATGAACAGATAAAGTCAACCAGGTCAAGAAGAAATTAGCTCCACTTTAGACAAGGTCAAGTCAAGCATCCAACGGTACATTAAAATAGCATGTAAAAAGTTACATTTTTTTAAAACTAAAAATTTCAGATAAAAATGCATCACATTTCTCATAGAGAAAAAAAAAGATTTATGCAGTAAAGCTTTAATTTTTTCCAACGTCATATAGATGTATATATATAGATATATATATATATATATATATATATATATATATATATATATATATATATATATATATATATATATATATATATATATATATATATATATATATATATATATATATATATATGTATATACATTTATATATATATAGATACATTTATATATATATATATATATATATATATATATATATATATATATATATATATATATTATACAGTTTAGTGCACTATAAATATAACACCTGTTAACTACTTCGCTACATACACATAGAGCAGCAGAGAGGGTGAATCAGACAACTTTTTTTTTGGTTATTTTTTATTATACCTTTAAAACGGTACGAATAGACTCTTCTCGCGAAAAAATAAGTTTCCGACCCTTATGATTGTTCGCGTTTTCGTTGATGTCGCAACGTCGTTGTCACTCACCCTCTCTGCTGCTAGAACTTTCAGTTCTAGGTTTACGGTGATTTTAACCGAATATTTGATCTAGTCCGATACGATATCGTGTCCTAGGGTCTGCTAAATTTATTGTTACAAATCCGTGTGGTTTTGACTGAGCGTGACTAAAGAAATTTCTAAATTGATTATGATTCATATCACCGCTGCACCAAGTTTGATGAATATTTCGTAGCGTATGAGTATCAACGCCGTTAAATACACACAACACATTGCAATTATCTCTGATCACTTTTGGTATTTGTGTGTACCGTTGAGTGACATAGATCACATCAGTGTTTTTATGTCTGCCTCGGGAAAATATTCTAGCAGGATTTTTTTGATTATCTAACATGATATCATCGTATACCACTAAATTGTTAATACTTCCATCAATAGCATCAATGCTCGGGGCTTCCTCTATATCAGTAATAAACTCAATACAATCTTCATCGATTTGAAATTCTTTTGCTTTCTCGTTAAAATCCTTTAGCACTTCATAGCATCGCTGATCGTCTACACTCGGGGCTATTAAATACAATTTGTTCCATTTCATCCATCTCGTTATCAAATTAAGTAGCAGTTGTGTCTTTCCGCTTCCAGATGGTCCGATTATAATCATTCTAATTGAATTCGGCAACATTTCATGATGTTTAATAGGTTCCCGTCGTCGGGTAGCTGAATAATCAATTATATTCATGCCGTTATATATAAATTATGGATCTATATTGTGTGAAGTGTAAAAATCGTACTGGCACAGATGACTTGACGACGATTACAACTAAAAATAACCGATCAGCGCTTTCTGGTAAATGCGTACAATGTAGTACAAAGAAATTTAGATTTGTTTCTAAACCCAAGGAACTCAAGGAACCTTTAAAAAAAACGAGGAGGTGATATCGCAGCCAAGCTAACTAAACTCCCTGGAACCCCATGGGCAAAATACCCTGGAGAAAAGCACCTTCCAGGATATAGCTACTGTGGACCGGGAACAAGACTTGATATCAGACTCAATGATCAAAATCAGCCCCGATCCGGTGAGGAACCAATAAACGCTATTGATAAGGCCTGTCACCTTCATGATGTATCTTATAAAAGCAGTAATCTGCAGCACAGGCATCTAGCAGATGTGAAATTAATTCATGCGTTAAATGCTATTTCTGATAAATCTTTCAAAGAAAAATTGGCTTCCTTTTTGATAAAATCGGCTATGAAAAGTAAATTGATGTTAGGTGCTGGTAATTAATAACAACATGGAATCTATTTATTATTCCCCAAGAGGATACTTGAGGGGTAAATCAGCAATCCATAAACTCGCTAGTGCTGCAAAAGTGAAAAAAACCACTGCGGCTCATTGGTTATCCAAACAGGCACTATGGCAAATTTATCTACCACCGCCTAAACAAATTCAATTCTCGCATTTTGATGTGACAGTTCCTAATGAAGTTCATCAGGCTGATCTATTATTTCTGCCATATGATCGTGGTTACAAATACGCATTAACCGTAGTTGATATTGCAAGTCGATACAAAGAAGCAGAACCGTTAAAAACAAAATCAGCCACTGAAGTGGCTTCTGCATTTGAAAGGATTTATCGAAGGGGCCCTCTGCACTGGCCAAATCTATTACAAATTGATCCTGGCAAGGAATTTCAGGGTGCAGTGTTATCAATAATGAAAAATCATAAAGTCACTATCAGACGAGGACATACTGCGCTACATCGTGATCAGGCAATTGTAGAACGGTTTAATCGGACTCTTGCTGAACGGTTATTTGGATATCAATACGCAAAAGAATTCATCCAAGAAAAAAGATCCCGTGAATGGGTTAAAAGGTTGCCAGCTGTGATTACTGCACTGAATAACGAGATAACTAGAACCATCAACATGAAACCTATCAATGCGATTAAAAAGAAGTCAATACCTGAAATGGAAATTCAAAAAGATTTTAGCGTTTCCCAACCAATTCTTGGTAGTAATGTCATTGTGAGGTACTTATACGAACCAGGAGAGCTTGAGGGTGGCACAAAAAGGGCTACTGATCCTATTTGGAGTGTTACTGCACACAAGATATCTAGTATAACACGATCTACGGGTAGACTTCCAATCTATAAACTGGATTCAACTGCCCCTCAACGGGGTTTTACTAGACAGCAATTACAAGTGATACCTGAGGATACTCAATTACCACCGCATGGGCTTAACTAGCACAATTGCGTCTATTGCACTCAAGACAAGTCAACATCACATTATTTCTGACATGACCGAGATTGTTATTTTTTCTGTCAACGGTGAATTGGCGAGGATATTTATCCGAATACTGCCAACGCATTATACAATTGCAACTTGCGCAGTGATTATTTTGTTGTTGCTTCAAAGTGATTATTAATTCAGCATCAATATCAAATTCTCGTTGTTTTTTTTTGTCTTGTTGTTTGTAACCGGAGAGTTTTTTATCAATAATATCATTATCATCGCCAATGATTTCATCATCGCCACCAATGATTTCATCATCGAAGACAATTCTTCGAAGTTGATTTATTTTTCGTACTCTAGACACTGCGAGATAGACTAAATTCGACCATTCTATGCGATTATCTACCATCCAAACAGTTGTATCCGATATAGTCAATCCCTGTGAAGAGTGTATTGTTGCTGCATGACCTAGCGTCCATGGGGATTTATTAGCACGCAATGCATCTTCAACGACATTGATATCAACCAGCACAATATCATTTAATACGAGAATCTTCTTTTCACGCCCTGACTCTTTCAGGCCTGGAATATCAACTTCGATGTTCTGTTTTCGTGTATCCGATGGCCTATAACAGAGGGGCACTGGAAGCGTTGCAAATTTTTGTTTATGCAATTCAAATAACTTCATCTGAAGTGTGTCCCTGACTATTTTTCTACTTGCAATGATTAAATCATTTGGTCTCCACGCTTCCCAAAACTCATTCATGGGAGTTTCCGAAATTATTTCACGTTCTATTTCACACTGGATTCTATCCGGTTGTAATCTAATTAATTTCTTAAACTCTTTTAATTTTTCATCAAGTGATCTATGATCGGTATCAATTTCTTCATAATAGTCTACAAAACCCTTTAGGCATTCATGGGGGGATGCACCGACAAATGGTGGTGGTTGCCCGTGATCACCGCACATGACGACTTTTGTATTCTTCAATAACAACCACTCAAGAAATATTTTTAAGACATCTTCGGACACTGTGTCTATTTCATCCCACATGATAATTTCAGGAATAAATTTCTCTCCCATGCGCTCAGGAGTCCATTTATCTCCCTTCCATCTAAAGAAACTATGATAAGTGCAGGCATTTACCCCTCTCTGTATCATTTCTCTTGCAAGTCTGTGAGTCGGTGTTAGCACAATCATTTTTGTGAAATCCGTAGGATTTTTCCCACGGAATAACTCAATTACCCGGGTTGTTTGTCCTGACCCACCACAGCCGTTTAAATAAACTGTTTTATACAGGCATATTGGATCAGAAATCGGTGGTGCACTAGAAAATTCTGAACACTGATTGCTTTCTAAGTAATTATTCTCAATGGTAACATCTGCTGATGGAATATAATCATGAAGCATTTCTTTCTTAATTCTCCATGACCCCCAATTCTCGTTGCCAGTAGCCTTAAAATCAGCCATTTTGCTATTTATGTAAAATGAGTCAGTAGCAACTCTAACTGCGGTGGTAGGAAATCTATTGATCATTGAAAATAAATTAATAGAAGCATAACCAAGCATAGAAGCTCTCAAATGTGTGTACTGCGGATGGTATCCATCAGTGTAAGTAACAATTGTACCCAATTTGGTTCCATCGGACATAAATGCGTCCTTACGATTGACATATAGGCCCCTATTCGTTAAATCTTTGATTACAAAATCGTATTCAGCATTGTCTATAATCAATCGTGAAAAATATCTCGTATTATCATCTTTGCCACCTTGGGTAAATTTACCGATTATTCTTCGTCCAAGATCTTTTGCTTCATTGTTTCTGATTTCAAATAACTGTCTGGACCAATCCATGATTTGTTGTTCATTAAAATCAGGAAACAGTTTTCGCTCTTCGCTAATTATTTTTTCTAGATCAGGTTGTGGTAACCAGACTGATTTCTGTGCTCGATAGGATATAATTGCTTCACTGACAATTAATGATTTTAACATCTTACAATCAAGCATATACCGTAATAACACTATTGGCATCCAGTGTTTTTCAGACATGTGTTTACCAATCCAAAGATAACTACACGGATGAAGTCCTGTAGCCATTTCAAATGATGCTACACAAGCGAATCCGGTTAAATCAAAATCAGGAAGTGGTCCATTAATAGCAACACGGGTCATTTCGTGTGTAGGGTGTCCAAATCGTTTGAAATATTTCTCACACTCTCCATACCCAAGAAAACTTCCTGGATAACACGCAATCATATCAACGGAACTAACGGTATCAGCGGTGTATTTTGTATTCCATAATCCTCCATGGCCGTATTCAAGACAAGACAATTTGATCTCTGATAAGAACTCACTTCGGGTTGGTTTCCACGCGTTTTTCTTTCTAGAAAAATGTGCTGCAATGGATGGTACTGTAAAACAGTTTGCTAATAATTGATCGTTGTCTTCCCCCAGAGAACTCTGGGGAGAAAACTCACTAGCTAGTTGTTTCATTTGATTCTGCAGCTCTTCAGTACGGTATAATTCTCCGTTAGGCCTTACAAACTGATCAAATTTGCATTCTTCGTCTGAAGTACTATGAAATAGCCACACTGACACAGGATCGTTTTTACTCAAATGGTAAATAGCATCAAATAATTTCTGCTCTGAAAAAAACTCTTCGGTTCCAAACAGAGTTTGGGATAGATATTTTACGGTTCTATCCCGTGGGAATATTGTTACTGCAGATGACCACGCGTGTGCGTTATGATCAATAATTTCAATGGGAGCTCCCTGTGATTTATATTTCGATTCGTATAATACTTCTCCGGTGATTGTCCTTACCGATATTGGAAATCTTAATGATTTTTCTAATTTAGTTATATCCTGAATTGTTGCCCCATGCTCTTTTACCGTGAACTCCCACTCGGTTATTTTTTTTCGTCTTAGATCAGTTAGTTTATTTCCCCGGGACGCATTTGTGAAGTGTTCCATTATTCGTTCTGCTACACAATTGAGCCCTGTCGAATATTTCATGGGTGCTAGTTTTGAAATATCAGGTTTTTCATTGAGCGGATATATCCCGTAAACAACTGCTGTGACAGGATAAGATCTTTCGTAGTAGGGTTTATCGATTCCAGTCAAAATTCCTGGTTTTGAATCCTGAGTCACAGTGAGTTTTTTTGTCTTTAAGAATAGGCTCGTATTTGTCCCTAATGATCCATTTTCCATTATCACGGATAAGGAATTTTATTCGAAAAAAATTTCTTTCTTCCCCAACATTTGAGATTATCACTGCTGCTTTTTCATCATTCATGGTAGCGTCAACAACACCATCAATTCAAAATGTTGACCAACAATGAGCTGCCCCATCACGCTTGAATTCATTAAAACAGTCTCTGATTTTACTAATCAAGGTTCTATCAAGAATTTTATTCTTTGGTGTATCAGAAACTCTATCAAGATTGAATTGAACACTTTTCCAGGGCTTAATTTTCGATAATCTCTCGAACTCCTCCATACTATAATTAAAACAAGTATTTTAATGAAAGATTTAAGTATAATGAATCATTGCAAATGGCTTATGATTGGATCAGTGACACCGTGTAACAAATCATGCAGAAATGAATTCTGTTGGTATCATATGCAAAGCTTTCGTCGTGGAAGCCTTGGTCCGTTACCCTGTATTCGATGTGGGGTTGGGGTCAGGAGGAAGTCGCAATTATGTATTAGGTGTGGCGGCAAACGATACAGGGAACTAAAACGCTATTATGATAAAAGAATAAAAAATACTGTCATTGACCCCAACGATGACAAAATCATAAAGACTCCTCAAGATTATATACAGAGACTTATAATTAAACCAAACAATGAATTAGAAAAATAGTGTTATTATACAAATGAACCAAGAATTCAGACCTCACCCCTGCTTGTTAATTATGAAGCATCCCGTAATGGTATTATCAGAACCCGCAGATTGAAGAATCCAGTTGGATTTGTGGTATTTGATCAGTCAGATAGATAGATTAATATGTGAACATTTAATGTTCTCTGTAGGTGTTGAATGATAACTTAATTCTTGAATAATAGAATCAAGGATGGTTATATTGATTCCGATTCTCAGAATAATTCTTTACCATTTCAAAAGAGACAGGCCAAAAATTCGATTTTCGTATGTCTATAACACCAAGGGAGACAACTCTTAAATATAACCAATGGATATAACCAAGGGAGTTATCATTGTGATTTAGCGGCTGGGTATTGTTTTATAGGAAAAGAAATATTTTCTTTTTTTTTAGTGTTTAAGTCAAATATTCTGTATCACGTGCGATTAATGCGTATTTCATAAACATAGGATGTGATCCGGTGATGCAGGCGTTACAGGATAACACACGTGTATACTTTCTCCCTTAGATTGTGTTAACTTGTTTTATGGGTTATTGTGATTCAGCGGCTGGGCATTGTTTTGTAAGAAAAGAAATGTTTTCAAACAATTATATTCTTTGTTTTAGTGTTTAAGTCAAATATGCTGTCTCCTTTTTATACCGTGAAACACCATTAATAAGTAATTTAAGAAAATAAAATAGCATACCTTGCGGATTGCTGTATTAAGTCCCTTTATATACTATATGAATATTTGCAACATATATATGTTAAAAAACGTTATTCTTTATGGACGTGAACAGTGGTCTAACGGTATCGTGTTTGGCTTGTAAACCCAGACAATTATTCTTCACATGTTCGCGCCCCATAGCAGACAAATTGTCTGATGGTGAAACGGTGGATGTTTTTTTTTCTATTTAATTGAAGGGCGCGAGGGCAACCCCTCTGTGTGCATTCACATAACATGCAAACCCATGCTATCAAATTTACGGTAGCGGTGGGTTGTCGGTTTTTGACACCTTACGCAACCATGAATTTGATTTCATGGGTTGCATGTTGAATGTAAACACATAAATGCCCTAAAATAAATAACATCCATGGATGTAATTAGCTCTCCATCACATTTGGGTAGCCCCGTATGGTGTTCAAAATAAATTACCGGCCAAAAAAAGGTTCGTGGATGCACATTGGGTAACCCCAGAATGAATTATAGGCTAAAAGAAACGGTCATAGAGTCATATCTCAAAGAGCAAAAACAAAAAAAAAACATTCTGATATAAAACAGAAACAGAAAAATGCTCTAACAAAGGACCCTATGAAAGACACAAAGGCCTAATAAGGGACCCAATGAATGCAAATAGAACCACAGTGGCCTATATCAAGGGGGTCAAATGGCTGATAACCGCTCATCATGGTTGATATTTATTTTTGTCTGCATTTATATTTATATATACAGACTGAATTTTTAAAAAAGATATTTATATATACAGACTGAATTTTTAAAAAAGATATTTATATATACAGAATTAATTTTAAAAAATATATTTATATATACAGACTGAATTATATATACAAGTATATGTTACCAAAGAAATATGCACTCATCAAAAAAATTCAAAATTCTATTCGAGACTCTCTTGCATTTTCCAGTGAAGTAGGTGTGTTTGTTCCGTTATATACTATCGTGGAAGGAATACGAAAAGAATTGGGTAACGAATATGAATTGAAAAAGGAAGTTAATTCTAAAATTAGAAACTTACGAGCGTTAATTCAAGAAAATGAACTATTTTGATTGACCGACCCTCAATGATATATCACGATTAGATGTTCTTGTAGGAGGATTCCGAGCTGGAAATAACTCTCCAGAAATAATTAATGAAGCAGCTGATATCTGTAGACGGTTATTTGCCGGCGGTATCATGGATATCAAAACATATCGAGATTTCATTGACGAGTTAGCAAATGGGTATCATAGTGATTAAATAACAATTGAAAACACTATTGTTTTTATAATAATGATCATCCATTACAATCATGATAAACCAACCCTCGTCTATGTAGTTAATTCACGGTTTCCAGTTTATAAAGCATACTATGGAGATGGCCTCGGCAATACCATTTTAGGATTCTTTTCAAGAATGGCCCCAAAAGTGATGCCGTTAGCTAAACAGTTATCAATGAAAGCCATTGATGTTATTCGTGATAAGGGTATTAGTACTGTTGGAGATCTTGCCGGGAAAGCGTTTTCAACTGCGAAGGATAAAATAACATCATTAGTGAGGCGAAAAAAGAAACCGTTACCGTCTACAGAAGAAATGCCTGCAAGTGTTAGTAAAATAATAAATAACGCAGTAGATGAAAAACTAGCGTCGATGGTAAATCAAGGGGACCAAAGCAATATTGCAAATATGATAGCGGGAAGTGGCTTTAAAAAACTACGTCGATGAAATCCTATGGATTTTCACACTAGCGTTTTTCACGATGAAAATGGAAAATCGTTTACGATTTTACTATTTAGACTCTGATAAAGAGAATAAAATGTTCAAAAGGTCACCTGATCCAGCATTTGATATGGATGCCCCAGTTGGCAAGAATGATTCTGTACGCGATTTTCAATTTTATTCTTATCACGCAGTACAACCAGATCTCCGATCGCGAATTGAACTTCAAGTTCATGATACCAGTAAATACTTTTTGCCTTGTGAAGCGTTTATTGAAGTAGAAGGAGAACTTGTAACAAATCATGCTGCACATAATGATCCACCATATGACATTAACTCAAATGTCCGAGTTGGTTTTGTTAATAACGGCATCATGGCGTTATTTGAAAGCGCTAGATATCTCATTGATGGAAAAGAAATTGAATCCATTGATCGTGAAGTTGATATGGCCACAACAATCATAGGGTTAGCAAGATATTCTGATGATATACAAGATCAGCGGGTCCATCTATGATGTTTGCAAAGGATACCTCTGATAACGCTGATCACCTTTAATTCATTAAAGTGTTAACACCGCAAGTCACTTCAGTTGCTAATCAAGGGGAAGCAGCTAATCCAGCTAATCCAGAACGTCGAACTAGACCCGGAGCTGAGTTTGATATTCTCGGAGGCGTTAATGGTAATCTCAATTTAGGATTTGCAACACGCGTAGCAATGTTGCATGGGCAGCGTCGACGATTTTCATGTGCGATTCCACTGCATCATATATTTGGATTCTGTAGAAACGTCCGAAAAGTTATTTATGGAGCCAAACACACAATAGCACTTGTACGAAAGGGTACTGATGATGATGCAATCTGGCGTAATGCTGGGGTTGCTCCCGGTAAAGTCATTTTAACAAAACTATCATTGTGGATGCCAGTGTTAACTCCATCAATCACAGAAGAACAGCGACTACTATCATTTATGGATCAAGGAGGAAAGTCGTTGTTGAGTTGGTTATCAGTGACTACGGATATTAAACTGGGTAATGTTGATGGTACATTCACATGGCACCTGGCATCAAAACAAGGGGTTTCAGCTCCACGTCATATATTTATTGCGTTACAGAATGCTGCGCGAGTTGGTAATCAAGAACGAAGTCATATGATATTTGATCAGTTAGGTGTTAATGAAGTCTCGCTGAGAATAAACGGACAGCAGGAACCATCCGAGGATATACAACTTGATTACGGTCAGAATCATATTGCACGCGTGTATCATAACCTGTTGTCATTTATGGCACGTGATCAAAATGTGGATACCGGTTTGCAAATATCACAATATGATTTTAAAAGTCTGTATCCGATTTATTACCTTTCATTGGAACATCTTGATTTGATGAGACAATCTGTCGTTGATATACACTTTAGAGCCCGTGTAACCCGTCCGATTGGTCCAGCAGCAGTTGCTGGGGTACATCCTATCCTTATCCCGAATTATAGAGCGGTTGCTGTCATTCTCAGTGATAAATCAATGTTACTTGAAGGTGTTGGTGGAAGAATGAGAGTGGTAGATGCCCCAGTAGAAAACATGTAATTGAAAATCCGAAGGATATTTCCATTGAATCGTTTTACGATTTAGAATCAATCTATTATGTATAATGTCATATAGTGTTATTAGTGTTACGTTAACTCCTGGTCAAATCAAAAAATTGCAATCAGAATCGGCTAAAAAATGTGGAACCACAATCACGTTGAAACCTAATCAAATGACTGGTGGTGCAAATAAATTATCGCTGACAACTCGTCAGGTGAAACATTTCAATGATGCTTTCAAGGATAAAAAAGGTGTTCAGATTACTCTTTCTTCGGCTGCTATCAAAAATATGATTAAAACAGGCGGTATATTTCCATTGTTAGCTGCAATACCAGCATTGATTGCAGCAGCAGCCCCAGCGGTGGCTAAAGCAGCGGCGTTAGGAGCCGTTGGTACTGCAGCAGGAATGGCGTTGAAAAAGGCAGCTGGACAAGGATATAAAAAAAAGAGACGATACGTTCACGGATTGGGTCTAAGACTACCAGGAACCCCGTATTCATGGTACAGCGGAAAAGATCTAAGACTACCAGGAACCCCGTATTCATGGTACAGCGGGAGATCCGTTCACGGATCAGGCCTGAGACTACCAGGAACGGTTTATTAATTCAGAAATCTTCGATTTCCAAACCTATGGTTCCCAAATCTTCGATGGTTCCAATGTCCAATTCTGATTTAATGGATGCCGCTAAAAAACTAGTGATTAAAAATTTCAGAGGTGTTTTTATGAAAGATCAATTACCACATCAACCAAACAAAACTGAAACAGGTATTATTAATCTCGATAACAGCACCGGACCTGGAACTCACTGGGTTGCATACACTATTGATCCACGTGGGATTGTCTATTTTGATTCATATGGATTAGCCCCACCAAAAGAGTTTATGCGTTATATAAAACAATTTCCAATGAAGACTTGGTATTCTACGCTACCAACACAACAAATCAATGACCCACCAATATGCGGCAGTGAAGTATTAAATGTCCTTGACGCTATTTCAGCATCTAGAAAACCACCTCATATTGTCGTAAATGACTACACCAGCAATCGCTTTTTAGAGAGAGAAAGAGTTTTACAATAACATGATTGATATTTGGGGGAGATCTTTGAAACCCAAACCCGATGGCACTGCACCACCTGATTCTATCAAGGATGTAAACAAAATAATTGAAGATGAAATAGCTGAGACGTTAAATTTAACAAGTGTTGACCCCGGGGAAATAGTTGTATTTCAAGACAAACAGGGTAAATTGAAAAGCAGTAATATCTCTCTAGATGATATTTTAGTTAAACAACGAAACGCAATCGAGGATACTATCGCGTTATTTTCCGATCAGGGTAAACTCAAACCAGGTGTACTTTTTTCGACGATTACAGATCGATTTAAAACTCTCAACGATTCTGCATTAGAACTAGCAACACTTCAATCTAAAACCGAAGAACACATAAAACAGTTTACCGCATTTCGTAGAAATATCATTGATAAATTTATTGGAACTACATTCGATAAAATTGAACTAAAACTCCCTGATATTAAAAAATCCATCGATGAGACGAAAACTTTCATCGAAGCCGTCAAAGGAGATTTTTCGAGGATGATAACAATCATTGAAAAAACAAAAATTCCTCATGAGAAAACCAACAACGTGGTATACACAATCCAACACGGATCATTTGAGTGGTCATCTACAAACAACAAATTAGATATCACTGCAACCGTTAAAGGTATTTATCGATTAACACTAGTAACACCATTAACTAAATTTAATATATCATCGTCGAGTTCATCCGGGGTCAATAATACGATTTCAACGATCATCGACAAGGATACAACTGAAAAGTTCACTATAACATATACTGATAAAAGTTTGACTAAGGCTTCAGTAACCTGGTATGTGGAATTCGTAGCGGATTTAAGTAAATCGTAATTGAAAACGCTAGCGTTGTTAAAATAAAAAATAATTTCATCATCGCAATATCGCTATGATCAGGTCAGAGAGTATCAAACTAGACTCAAAACCTTGTCTGAGGAGTATGCAATGAAAATTAAAAAATATCGCAGGAGAATTACCGCAATTGATGTTACTGTGTACGCTGTGAGTGGTGTAATCACCGGAGCCGGTATTATACTGTCTTCAGTGACAATGATGGCTCCGATAGCTGTTCCAATTTGCATTTCTGCGGCAACAACAATCGCTGAAATTATTTCAATAATCACAAAAAAAATATCCTCATGCAGCCAACGGAAACTACAAGACTACATAATTCAATTTCATGTTGTGTCTACTGCATACTCGCAATTATCCTCATTGATATCGTCATCGCTCGATGATACAATTATATCAGAGAGTGAGTTTTCAGCGATGGTAGATATATATGATTCTGCGATGTCAAAATTAGAAGTACAAAAACATGAGTATAATAACAATGACAACACAGATGGAATTACTTCAACAAATAGTGGAGAACACAAACCCAGTACAAACAAGCATGATCTCAATAACCTCAACGAATCCAGAATTCAGTGTGAATTTCCCCTCTCCGGTCCCAGTGAAGGAGATAGCGCTAGCAAAATTACGAGTATACCACAGTTGGCCAAATATTAGGTCAAAATCATTTGGTGGTCAACAACCCAATAATTCACTGGTATTTGCAAATAAGAATAAACCAGACGGTACCCCAGACTGGAATGTTGTTTCCATACCAACCGGATCATACCAAATTGAACAAATCAATAATGAATTCGCGCGTAGAATAAAATCGATTACTGGAGTAGAGTCAAAAATAGCTATAACAGTTCATGAACCAACACTATCATCTGCCATTGAAATAAGCACAGAGGGTTATGTCGTAGATATCTATCAAAGTTCTATTAGAACCGTACTAGGATGGCCTGAAATCCCACCCGGGGGAAAACCCGTTGATTTACCAGAACCAAAAAAATCTGATTATGTCACAGACAGGATAAAATCTGATAATCCAGTAAAGAGTTATATAGATCACACAGATATTTTTAGCTATCGGGGTTTCTATGATTACAAAGTCAAAGAAACTAGGGAGAAGGGAGAGGGGGGGGGGGAGACTTAGTTACAATAGAGTATTATCATATTTATAAGGAACCTAAAATTATTGAAAATTTCACAGCAATGAATAATGATTTTTCACTGTTGTTAATACCCCTTAAATCCGGCTCTCTTACCCGAGATGAATTTATCAGTGTCGTAGAAACATGCAATAAAATTATCGACGATATGGAAAAATTTCATTTTAAAATTATTCGAGCGGTAATAGATAAGGATAATAGTTCCATGACGAGAACAGAGTTTGCAACACAATTTAATATCCGCATTGAAGATATTCCGACATTTAAACTACCAGGATATAACGTACCAGAACTACAAAAATCTCTCAGTGATGCCATCGATGTCGGTTTTAAAATAATTCATGATGCATGGAAAAAAACAACATCACCGGAAACAAAAATCCTGACCCATAATAATGACCCAGATGGTAGCGGTAGGCATATTGCTCCGTTCAATGTGAATATTTCATCGGTGATTGCGCTCAATTTAGTATGTGATGTGATCGAAGGAAGCTATCAAATTAATCTCGAACGATCAAATCAAGCTCAGCAAGGATATATTTTGTATTCATTTGCACCAATAGCTCCTCCAGGGTTTTTAATAATTGAGTCTCCGGTGAATCCAGTCTATATGCGATGTCATAATAATTCATTAACCAGAATTAATTTCAAACTCACTGACCAGTCTAATAATCTGATTGATTTACAAGAGGAGGTTTTACAAATTAGTCTATTTGTGAAATCGTAGTGATTTTCGTCCCCCAGACAAGGCCTAGGACACGATATCGTATCGGACTAGATCAAATATTCGGTTAAAATCACCGTAAACCTAGAACTGAAAGTTCTAGCAGCAGAGAGGGTGAGTGACAACGACGTTGCGACATCAACGAAAACGCGAACAATCATAAGGGTCGGACACTTATTTTTTCGCGAGAAGAGTCTATTCGTACCGTTTTAAAGGTAAAATAAAAAATAACCAAAAAAAAAGTTGTCTGATTCACCCTCTCTGCTGCTCATAGGCCTGTCAATTAACTGTTTTATCTATGTAATATATCTATAGAAATGTTTAAGAGTAAAATCTGATCGTTCTCGCTATATTATTACTTTTTACAGAAGAACTTGTATGTGCTTTGAAGTTTTGAGAGAACTGATTCGCTGTCATGATAGTGAAACCGTGTCCAACCATATGTGCCATTGAACATACTTCAAAGTCACCAGTTCGTTGTATATACATATATATATACATCTATATATATATATATATATATATATATATATATATATATATATATATATATATATATATATATATATATATATCTTAATATGTATGTATGTATGTATGTATGTATGTATGTATGTATGTATGTATGTATGTATGTATGTATGTATGTATGTATGTATGTATGTATGTATGTATTTTTGAATGTATGTATGTCTGATCAATGTGAGTGATTGAGAAAGCTTGCCAATATATTCTGCTGGATCTTTCTGGGGTGTTCCCGAGTTATGAGAGTCATTAATACTGGCTGCCATGTATAGGATTTCGTGTGCTGAAAAATGGCGTTAAACCCTACAACAAGAACAACAAAATCAAAAACCTCATATATATGGCTTTGTAGGCATGCAAAATACATGCACCAATGTTATACAGTTTAGTGCACTATAAATATAACACCTGTTAACTACTTCGCTACATACACATAGGCCTGTCAATTAACTGTTATATCTATGTAATATATCTATAGAAATGTTTAAGAGTAAAATCTGATCGTTCTCGCTATATTATTACTTTTTACAGAAGAACTTGTATGTGCTTTGAAGTTTTGAGAGAACTGATTCGCTGTCATGATAGTGAAACCGTGTCCAACCATATGTGCCATTGAACATACTTCAAAGTCACCAGTTCGTTGTGGACGTTAAGTTACTAAATCATCTGAATTGAATAAATTATAAACACGCTATGTTGCTGACACTAAATGAAATATGTAGCCTCCATTTTGGAGAGTGGAGAATCTGACACTTTTACTTTAAAAAGTAGATTACGATTTAAGTATAAACAGCCACCATAAATGAATGAAGTGACGCTATGAAAACAAGCTCAGAATGGCTTTTTACAGCAAGCGTCGAAATGCACTTCCACGAGAATGGCGAAGAGGTGTACAAACGCACTTTAATGTAAATCGGTTAGAGTAATCAAACGGCACTTACATGGATTAAAATGTAGGCAAATTACGACTAGAGAGCATTTTTCATTACTTTTCTCACACAACTCGGCCGGCACTCAAAGCGTTTGTGCTATAAAACTATTTAGTCATCTAATGGATATAGATGAGTTGATTTTTAAAAAAAAAATTTATTTAAAAAAAGATATTCATTTGATCAGGAGACCTCTGTCTTAACAAGCAGGCTTTGATGTTAACAGACATACTATCCTGATACATCATTACAAGACAGATACGATGATCTGGCGTTGTAATTGTCAAGACAATGATTAAAGAAAGTGAAATTTTGTCACGCCTTATTTTAGGACATAAAAGATGTGGTTTTCCTACTTTACTCGTCGTAAAATTAAAAAATCAGGGTCTTTTTAAAACAAAAAACTCCGAAACATACATTCAACTTGAGTTTTGATACAACAAATCAATTACCATTGGGGACAAACGTTCACAGTGTAGAAAAAGGGAAGGTCAGCCAACTGGAAATATATTGCTGGTTAGCGGCAGAGACTTCGAAGAGGCAATACATGTGAGTTGCATATAATGGTATATAACGACGAGAAAAAATCAGGTTCCCAACTTTTTTAAGCAGGCTTTGCAAGCTTTGCTTATGACCCACATCAGACTGTGAAGAAAATAAACACTGATTTGGAATAAATGAAGCTTAGCAGCAATGAACAGATGAATCCTTACCCAGAGAGAGGAAAAGTGTTTTTAAAATATTGATTTCAATACGGCTCTGAAAGAATCAAGCAGGCAGAAGGAGAGACACGTATATCTTGAACTTTTGCCATTTTCTCCTTCCTCCTTCTTTTACATCTTATTTTTGTAAGAAGATTGCTCCAACTTTTGACAAGTCTTGTTACGAGTATCCCAACAGTTGCAATATAGTCAGAGAGGGAAAGAAAACTTCATATGTCAATCCCAAATCGGCATGACAATTCCTCCATATATCGTGCAGTGGTGTGTAAAAACTTTCATAAATTCATAAATCTGAAGAATATTTGCCCAGGACAAGCATTTAAAATGTATTTAAGAGAACCTCTGATCTTTTGTTTTTGTTGTTGTTGATGTAGTGTTTCACAATAGTATACAGCGCACGAAAATCTATACATGGCGGGCAGTATTAATGGTGGAGAAGGAACCCGGAAAAAAACGGAAAAAACTAACGACCCACAAAAAGCTACTGGCACGCTTTTTCACATACCCACAAAGGCCGAACCTGAGATTCAAAACCACGCATAGAGAGGTTAGTTGGCAGTGATCCTTAACGAAAACATCTTTAGACTACTCTGGGCCCTTAGACGCTCTGATTTAAAATTTGTTTTGTCCAAGGAATGCTAAAGCTACAGTTATGAAATCTTTAGAAATGTAGACTAGTTTATTATACAGATAATTTAGGCTTCTGACCATTACAAGATGTTAGGTCTGTTTTGAAACATTATTAGAGGTTTATTTTGTTTAAGGCCTGTCAAACAAATAATGGGTTCATTTTCGTATGAAATGGTGTTAGACCAAGATGGGTTTGAAATGAACACATATCCAATTATGTGATTAATTTAAATTTATCTAGTATGTGGCTAAAGACATGACAATTGTGTTTTTGTGCAACTGGGTCACTGTATTCTGGATAACCCAGATTTAAGAATGTGCATACACTATATTCATGTGCAATGTTCATACGGTCATTCAAGATCTTCGATAGATTGAGGAAAATGAGGTGTGATTTTAAGGCCTTGAAGGTTTGGAAAAATCGCCCGACTTAACTTGAGGTTTTTAAAAGTCTCTGAAAATTAACAGCTCCCAAAGTGTTCATTTATTTCCATAATCCCAAATAAAATTGTGCAAGGTTGAAAGATTCGGATGTAAAGTTTTCCTGTTTTTATTCTCATGTAACATAGATGTTAATCTATATTTGTGCACCGTGCAAGTTTGAGAAAAGTCTTTAAATTTAATCTCCAGGTTTCTGTATTAACTGACTTGGGGCCCCAATTTTAACAGTGTTTATAGGATCCGCTTTTCAACATTGTGTGTCTTGGGTGATGGGACCCTATTTTTCAGTTTGAACACTATTTTCATACATTTGGATTTGCAAACTTAGAAGACTTTTCTGGATTTCATTCAAAATTTTAAAAGCTGATTTTTCACATTGTATTCTATTGGAGAGAAAAAAAAAACTATTTGTGCAAAAAATGTGCAATTGGGACACCAATGTTAACAGTGTTTATAGGAATACAGTTTCAGCTTTGTGTGTCTGGAATGATGAGACCGGATTTCATCGGTCACTTAACTGATTGGAATGTTCAGTTGAATGTGTCAAAACATTTAACATAAAGGTAATCTATTTCGTCAGATGTGGTACACACAGAAATGACATTATGATCCAATACATTTTTTGTCATAAATACCCAGAATCAAATTTTTCTTTCCCCCCCCCCACCCACCGCCCTCTTCCTTTTTCTGGCATGCTTTACAAATAAACTCTGTCAGAAAAATGTTCTGAAATTTAGTTTTTCTTGCTTCCTAAATTACGTTCAAAACTTATAGGAACTTGAACACTAATCCAGCTACTAAAGTAATCATACTTTTCATTTTTTATATATGGGATATTATCCGACTTTAAAGAAGAGTTGCCGCCATTCACAAACAAGTCAATAATGTTGAATAATGGCGGCACCTGGCATCAAAATTACAGACAAAACATTGATGTGAAACTAGGCTAGACCAAAATGAGTTCCAAACAAATACATACCCGGTTATGTTGGTGAGTAATTTAAATTTATCTTGTATGTGACTGTGGCAAAACAATCTAATAAGAACCTCCATGAGTGTATGTACAGACATTATATGCATTTGGAAGCCCAATTTGTACAGTATTTAAGGAATCCCAGTTTCACCTACGAGTGCCAGGGATGAATAGACCCCAATATCCACTTTAAACACGTGTTTTTGTTTTCCTTAAGATATTGCTTGTGGTGAAGCAGGTAATCTATAACAGTGCTCAAAGATCCCCGCTGGTGACCATAAACAATCACACTGACTAAACGTCCATAAGCCCCGACTACAGTTAAATACATCTCTTGAATATGGATTGTAACGCGTTTGTAACACAAATTACTGTTACAAAAACACACGCGTGTGCATATTATTGTTCGTTAATCATTTCCATGACTATAATCATACTGAAAAACATAGACAATAAAATCACATATAACACTATGTTACTTGCCTTACATGCCATGAATAATATCACCCACCCCCGCCATTTCGCTGGTATGCTTCACAAAGAAATCTATGCCTACAAAGAGTTCTTAAATGTTTGCTTGCTTTGCTTCCAAAATCAATTTAAAAAATGTAATTACTCTTAAATAATATTTCAACAACTGAAAAAGTTATGCTTTTCATTTTAAATATAATTATCGTAAAATCTGACTTCAAACAAATATTTCACTAGTCAATAATTTGTAATAACATTTGTTCTCCTACATGCATATAGCATACGTTTGACTTTCCTTAATTAGGTGGTTCCATTCCGTGAACATTATTACCTTTGCAGATTAGCATCATGGGCTCACCCACTACAGTTTTCAAATGCACCAGATTAGCTGTTGTGAGTGGTTTATACCTGATCTCTTTGCCTTTTACATTCCTTTATTTATACGGCCCGAAGACGTTTTACATCAACTTCAGTCATGACTGCTATTCATTTATACATGCTACATGTAATAGTGATATACTGAAATGCTTGTTGTTCTTTTTTGTCTTCAATTTTCGACAATTACTTAAAATCATATTTTCTAAATACAAAGTGTCAAGAATTTTGGGAACAAAAATGTAATTTTTAACATAACATGCTATGTTACTCAACAACTTCAAAATAAATGTATATATTCCCCGAGTAGCGCAATTGGAGTTTTGTCAGATAAAATTCATTTATTTAATAAAGCCTGATGGGCTGATCACTTATCTGAAATTAATTTGAGCGGTTTTATGTGTCAGGCTATCGGAATTTGTAACTATGTATGATCCGTACAAACTAATACTTTATATATTTGCACAAGACGTATCCTTGTAAAATTCTAGTTTTAAGCTTTGTAATTTAGTAACATTTTTGAATGCTTATTCTAATTCTTGCTTTATTGATTTTGCCATTTGCACGCTATAGGTTATGGGGTCCTTGTAAAGCTGCTTTTCAACAGAGGTGATTTTCTATTTGAGTATGTAGGGGAAATGATTGAAAAAATTAAAATCTAAGACAAAGTATCAAAGATATAGCAAGAAACAACGACATCATAAATACAACAGATGTTACATTTTGGTTTACATTTCATCCGAGGACACATTAGTAAGTCTCAGCCATTATAATTAATATTTATTTAAGCTTTAATACAATGATCATGGATGCAATTGCAAGTGTTTGTCTGATAAAAAAAACCAATATAAATTCATTGATGATAACACCGAAAATATTCCATGTGAGTGTTAATTGTGCCTTGAATAAGAACATAATTTCAACTTTGAATTAGATGAGGATATGAGTGTTAGATATGGGAATATTTGTTTACATGGATTTTTTGGACTATTTAGCCTAAAACGGCACATTATTTGGTATCTTTTCTGTTAAGAAATTAAAACATGTACAAATTGCAATTTCTGCAGTTATTTTAGTGAGAGTTGAATTGCTAACTGGACATGTTCAAGGAAACGGAACCTATACTATGTAATTAAGCTTGATTCATTAATGTTTGCTTGCAATGAATAACATGTTTTGATTAGAAGAGTTGCTCCTTTAACCTGTGGAATGAATCTGGTGATTGTAACCTCTTTACTGCATGCAAGCAAATTAATTTGATTGGTAAAGTATATACTATTTGTTGTCTATAATACTTGCAAATCTTGTATTCAGTATGAATCAGATTTTTTTCATGTTTATATTAACTGGCTGGCCGAATAATTTCTATACCTGTAAAGTTACACTAAAAGTTTCTTTCGTACAAGTTTTATACATCATACATCTAAAGTGTTTATGCATTGCTTTTATAAATAATCCCAAATTTAGCTAACCAAGAGTTTCTGTCCTAGTGGATCTTCAGTGCAAAACATTTTGGTCATACTCAGTTTGAAGATATTCGAGAACAGCAACTGAAGGTACATACTGACTTTGAAGATATTCGAGAATAGCATCTAACGGTACATTCGCTTGATTTTTCGTTGGAATTCAAAAGAAGATTTCTGTCAGACCACTTTAATTAAAACGACAGATTCCACACAGTTTTCAGTTTTCGTGATTGTGCGAGTTGACAATAATAGACATCGCCCCCACCAAATATTCAACATGAAAGTATAAATCGTGGACTTATTAAGCAGCAGTGGGGTGAACCATACGATTATATTTTAAGCACAATATTTTAAGCCTCCTTTTGCCAAATGGAGCCATAACGATTTTAGAGCCCTATTTGTCAAATTAGGGGTTTCTCAAAAATGCAGAAGCGTCAAGCGTCGATTCGGCAAACTAAGGCTTCCTCGAAAAGTGAATCTGACAAGTGTCGATTCGGCAAACTAAGGCTTCCTCGAAAAGCGTAAAAAAAGCATGCTCGAGACGCCATTATCGCCGCCCACTCTGCTGCTATGGGTTAAACGAATATTTTATCAAGTCTGACACGATATCACGTCCGAGAGTCTGATAAATGTATCGTCACAAATCCGTGTGGATTGACTGAGCTTGACTAAAGAAATTTCTAAATCCATTATGAACCATATCACCGCCGCACCAAGTTTGAAAGATATTTCGTAGCGTATGAGTATCAACTCGGTTAAACACACACAATAAATTGCAGTTATATCTGATCACCTTCGGAATTTGAGTATACCGTTGAGTGACATATATCACGTCGGTGTTTTTATGCCTGCCTCTGGAAAATATCCTAGCAGGATTTTTTTGATTGTCTAACATCACATCATCATATACGACTAAATTGTTAACACTTCCGTCGATGGGATCAATGCTCGGTGCTTCTTCGATATCGGTTATAAATTCAATGATATCTTCATCGATTTCCGATTTTGCTTTCTGGTTAAAATCCTTTAACACTTCGTAACATCTCTGATTATCTACACTCGGGGCTACTAAATACAACTTGTCCCATTTCATCCATCTCGTTATTAAATTAAGTAACAATTGTGTCTTGCCACTTCCAGATGGTCCGATTATAATCGCGCGAATATAATTCGGCAACATCGCATGGTTTTTAATAGGTTCTCGTCGTCGGGTAGCTGAATAATCAGTTACATTCATGTTATTATATATACATTATCGATCTATATTATGCGAAGTGTAAGGCGCGTACTGGCACAGATGATTTGACGACGATTATAACTAAAAATACCAGATCAGCACTTTCTGGTAAGTGTGTACAATGCATTACAAAGAAATTTAGATTTGTTTATATGAGATCTGCAGGAAATGCTAGCATATCTGATCATTTAAAAAAAAACGAGGAGGTGATATTGCCGAAAAGCTAACTAAACTCCCGGGAACACCATGGGCAAAGTATCCAGAAGAAAAACATCTTCCAGGGTATACTTATTGTGCACCAGGGACTAGACCCGATATCAGACTCGATGATCAAAACCATCCCCGACCTGGTGAAGAACCAATAAACTACATTGATACGGCGTGTCATGCTCATGATGTTGCTTATAAAAGCAGCAGTCTGCAACACAGACATATCGCAGATGTGAAACTGATTCACGCGTTGAATTCAATCACTGACAAATCCTTCAAAGAAAAATTGGCTTCATGGTTAGTAAAATCAGCGATGAAAGGTAAATTGATGTTAGGTGCTGGTAATTAATAACAACATGGAATCTATTTATTATTCTCCAAAAGATACTGGAGGGGTAAAGCAGCAATCGGTAAACTCGCTAATGCCGCGAAAGTGAAATATACCACCGCGGCTAATTGGTTATCTAAACAGGCGATAGGGCAAATTTATCTACCACCGCCTAAAGAAATTAACTAATCGTATTTTGATGTGACAGTTCCTAATGAAGTTCATCAAGCTGATATATTATTTCTGCCGCATAATGGTGGTTACAAATACGCGTTAACTGTAGTTGATGTTGCGAGTCGATACAAACAAGCAGAACCGCTAACGACAAAATCATCAAATGAAGTGGCTTCTGCGTTTGAAAGGATTTATCGACGGGGTCCTCTGCGCTGGCCAAATCTATTACAAGTTGATCCTGGCAAGGAATTTCAGGGTACGATTCTATCAACGATGAAGAATCATAATACTGCGTTATGACGAGAACATACTGCGCTACATCGCGATCAGGCGATTGTTGAACGATTTAATCGCACACTTGCTGAGCGGTTATTTGGATATCAATACGCGAAGGAATTCACGCAGGATAAACGATCTCGTGACTGGGTCAAGAGATTACCAGGCGTAATTACCGCGCTGAATAATGAGGTTACTCGAACGATTAATATGAAACCTAACAACGCGATTAAAAGAAGTATATACCCGTACAACCAAAAACAGATTTTTCAAAACAACCAATACTCGGTAATGTCACTGTTAGGTATTTATACGAACCAGGAGAGCTTGAAGGTGGCATAAAAAGAGCTACTGATCCTATTTGGAATGTCACCGCGCATAAAATATCCGGCATAACACGATCCACGGGTAGACGAGCAATCTATAGACTGGATTTAACTGCTCCTCAGCGAGGATTTGCTCTTGAACAACTGCAAGTGATACCCGAGGACACTCAATTACCACCGCGTGATCTTAACTAGCACGTCTTCGTCTGTTTCACTCAAGACAAGTCAGCATCACATTAGTTCTAGTATGACCTACGCTGCTATCTTTTCTGTCTACGGTAAATTGTCGAAAATCCTTATCCGACCAAAACCAAGTCATTATACAATTGCAGCTCGCGCAGTGATTATTCTGTTTTTGCTTCAGCGTAATTATTAATTCGGCATCAATATAAAATTCTCTGCTATTTTTTATTGTCCTGTTGTTTATAACCAGAAAGTTTTTTTCTGATTATGTCCTTGACGTTGTCAAGGTTGACAATATCACTTATTGTTGTGTCATTAGCATCTAAAACAACTCTTCGAAGCTGATTTATTTTTCGTACTCTGGATACTGCGAGATAAACTAAATTTGACCATTCGATGTGATTATCCACCATCCAAACAATTGTATCTTATATGATCAATCCCTGTGAAGAATGTATTGTTGCTGCGTAACCTAGCGTCCATGGGGATTTATCAACGCGCAATGCATCTTCGATGACGCTGATATCAACCAGCACAATATCATTTTACACTAAATTCTGCTTTTCCCGCTGTCCTGGAATATCAACTTCGATATTCTGCTTTCGTGTATCCGAAGGCCTATAACAGAGCGGCACTTAAAGTGTGCGCTATCACAGATTGGATTCTATCCAGTTGTAATCTGATTAGTTTCTTGAACTCGCGTAATTGTTCATCAAGTGCTCTATGATCGGTGTTAATTTCTTCATAGTAGTCTAAAAAATGTTTTAGCCAATCATGCGGGGATAAACCGACAAATGGTGGTGGTTGGCCATGATCGCCGCACATGACGACTTTTGTGTTCGCGTGCAATAACCAATCAAGAAATTTTTGTAATACATCTAATGACACCGTGCATATCTCATCCCAAATTATGACTTCAGGAATAAATTTCTCACCCATTCGATCAGGAGTCCAATCGTCAACTTTCTATCGAAGGAAACTGTGATAAGTACAAGCAATTACCGCTCGTCGTTTCATCTCTCTGGCAAGTCTATGTGTTGGTGTTAGTACAATCATATTTGATTTCCCACGAAATAATTCAATCCAGCTAGTCGTCTTTCCTGACCCACCACAACCGTTTAAATAAACTGTTTAATATCTACATTTTGGATCAGATATCTGCGGTGAGCTAGATAGTTCTGAACACTGATTGTTTTTCAAATATTTATCATCAATCGTTACATCTGCTGATTCGGAATAATCACACGGTATTTCCTGCTTAATTCTCCATGATCCCCAACTCTCGCCGGAATTAGTGAATTCAGCCACTGCTTCGTTGTGTTTCATGTCTATGTAAAATGAATCATTGGCGACTCTAACTGCGGTGTCAGGAAATCTATATATCATCGAAAAAGAATTGATAGAAGCATAAGCCAGCATAGATGCCCTCAAATGTGTATACTGAATACTGTGTCCATCGCTGTAAGTAACAATTGTACCCAATTTGATTCCATCGGACAAGAAAGCGTCTTTACGATCGACATATATGCCCTTAGATGTTATATCCGCGATTACAAAATCGTATTCAACGTTATCTATAATCAACCGTGAGGAATATCTTTTATTGTCGTATTTACCACCCTGAGTGAATTTACCGATTATTCTTCTACCGAGATCTTTTGCGTCTTTGTTTCTGATTTCATATCACAGTTTGGACCAATTCATGATATGTTCTTCTTCGAGATCAGGGAATTGTTTTCATTGTTCGCTGATTATAATATCTAGATCAGGTTGTGGTAACCACCAGACTTCAGTCTGTGCTCGATATGATATAATTGCTTCACTGACAATCAGCGATATCAGCATGCTACAATCAATCATATACCGTAACAGCACTGTTGGCATCCAATGTTTCACAGACATGTGAAATCCATACATAACAGCACGGATGAGTCCTTTAGTTAATTCAAATGATACCACACGAGCGAATCCGGTGAAATCAAAATCAGGTAGCGGTCCATTAATCGCAACGCGGGTCATTTCATGGGTGGGATGTCCAAATCGCTTGAAGTATTCAGCGCATTCTCCGTACCCGAGAAAACTCCCTGGGTAACACGCGACTATATCAACCGAAATAGTAGTTTTGGGGTCGTATTTTGTATTCCATAATCCGCCGTGGTTATATTCAATGCAGCTTGATTTGATGTCTGATAAAAATTCAGCTCGCGTTGGTTTCCACGAGTTTCTCTTTGTCGCAAAATGAGCTGCAACCGACGGAATTGTAAAGCAATTTGTTAATAATTATTGTCGTCGAAACTCTTCGAGAAACTACCAGCTAGTTTTTTCATCTTGTCATGGAGGACTTCGGTATGGTATAATTCTCCATTAGGTCTTACAAACTCATCGAATCCACCCTCGGGGTTTTCAGCGCTGTGAAGTAACCACACTGACACATGATCGTTTTTACTCAACTGGTGAATAAAATCAAATAGTTTTTCTATAGAGAATTCTTCTCCCGATAATTCCACGGGTATATATTGTATGGTTCTATCCCGCGGAAATATTGTTACTGCAGATGTCCATGCGTGTTCGTTATGATCAATAAATTTGATTGGAGCTCCTTGTGATTTATATTTCGGTTCGTATAATATCTCGCCTGTTATCGCCATTACTGATATTGGTAATTTTAGTATTCGTTCTAACGCTGCCACATTTTGAATTGTTGCCCCGTGTTCCTTTACTGTTAGTCCCCACTCGGTTAATCTGCAAAATAACCACACCGACACGGGGTCGTTTTTACTCAAATGCGCAATAGCATCGAATAGTTTCTCTTCAACGAGAAAACCATCCCTGGAGAGTTCTTCTTGTAAGAATTCTTCAGGTATATACTATATTGTTCTGTCTCGTGGAAATATTGTGACCGCGGGTGTCCATGCGTGTTTGTAATGATCAATAATTTTGATTGGAGCTCCCTGTTTATTGTATTTCGATTTATATAATACCTCACCGGTTATCGTTGTAACGGTTATTGGAAATTTCAGTGACGTTTCTAATTTAGCTATATCGCTAATAGTTGCCCCGTGCGCTTTCACTGTTAGCTCCCATTCATTATTTTTTTTACGTCTTAAATCAGTCAATTTTTTTCCGCGGAGTGCATTTGTAAAATGTTCTGTTATTCGTGCTTCTACACAATTCAGCTACGTAGTCATCAACAACGAAGTCGCCGGCGACGACTGTTTCATTGGTGATAGTTTTCCTATATCAGGTTTTTCATTTAACGGATATATCCCATAAACAACTGCTGTTCTAGAATATGCTCGTTCATAGTATGGTTTGTCAACTATAGTTAACAGACCCGGCTTAGAATCACGGCTAACAACGACTGTTTTCTTGTCTTTGAGAATTGGTTCAAATTGGTCTCGTATAGTCCAATCACCTGATTCTAAATAGACAATGAATTTCACTCTGAAAAAATACTTTTAACTGTCAAGTTGTAATATTATCGTAGCTGCGTTTTCGTCGTTCATGGTGGCATCAACAACACCATCAATTCGAAATGTTGACCAGCTATGAGATGCACCATCGTGCTTGAATTCAACAGCACAGTCACGAATTTTTTTATCAAGCTGTTATCATTTATTGCCCGTTTTGACACGTCTTTGAGGGTTCTATCGAGATTGAATTTAATATTTTTGCAGGGCTTAATTGCTGATAATCTCTAGAATTCCTCAGTCATATAATTAAAACAAGTATTTAAATAGAGAATTTATATATAATGAATCACTGCAAATGGCTTATGATTGGATCAACAACCACGTGTAACAAATGATGCAGAAGCGAATTCTGTGGGTATCATTTACAGAGCGTTAGCAACGGTTCCCTTGGCCCCCTCCCGTGCCTCCGATGTGGGGTGGGGGTAAGCGGAAAATCACAATTATGTCTCAGTTGTGGCAGCAAACGATACAGGGAACTAAAACGCTATTATGACAAACGAATAAAAAATACCGTCATTGACCGTAACGATGACAAAATCATAAGACCCCTCAAGATTATATCCAGAGGTTTATAATTAAAGCAAATAATAATTTAGACAAATAGTATTATTATACAAATGAACCAAGAATTCAGACCGCACCCCGTGCTTGTTAATTATGAAGCATCCAGTGAAGGTGTTGTTAGAAATCGCAGACTAAAGAAACCGGTTGGATGTGTAAACAATATGGGGTATTTGATGTTTGGTGTTTGGAAGAAGAAATATTATTGCCACATAATTATTTTTGAATGTCATAACGGATTGATCAAAGATGGCTTTGTGATTGACCACATTGATGGATCCCCTCAAAATAACAAATTGGATAACTTACGAGTTGTTACACAGGGTGAAAATACTAAAGTAAGAAAAACAGGTATGTATCCAAAACAAGCAAAGAGCGTGAAATCATTTGATTTAGAAAATAACGAAGAAAACGTATTTCCATCAATGAATGCGGCTGGAAAACATTTTGCTTTTTGTGAGCCCTCGGTACGAAAAGTAGCAGAAAAAATAACTAAATCAGCTCTCTCAAAGAAAAAAAAACACAGGATACAATTTGTATACATCAAGAAAGATAAATCCTCCAGTGATAAATCCATATGACAGAGTTATGTCCCGTGATTGAATTGTAGTCTAATTACTGTCTATTACGATTTCATAATTAATTATCCGTTACGATGAAAACTGTTAGCTAAAATGTACTGTCCTTAATTAAGTAACCTGTAAATATAAAAAACGGAGTCAAAAATGACCCAAATTTTTCTAATAATTAGAGGTAAAATATATTATATTATTACTATGAAAATGGATATCAAAGATGTAAATGCTATAATCGCTGAAATTTCAAATTTGAAAAATCGAGGGAAAGTATTATCTGAAGATCTCGACTGCGACAGGATTACCTCAGAATATGAAGACATTGAGTTTCAGTCTAGTAAGGGTCGTTATGTTTTTACCTAAGATGTACATGCTCGTGAAAAGAATTCAAAAGTCCATCAATGCTTGTTTGTACGGTAACTACATTAATGCATTTATAATGCTACTTAGCACCGTTGAAGCAATACGTCAAAAGATTGGCCAAGAGTATCAAAAACGAACTGAAATTAGTTCTAAAGTTCGTGATCTTAGAAAAATAATAAACGAGGAAAAACCCGTATCCTAACCAGGTGAGCCACTATAAAAAATAGTCTTCACATTTGAAAACTAGATTAACCCTAGAGCGGCTAGCAGCAATTAAAAAGTTTATACCGGTTTGAGATAGACTTCGCGAGAAACTACAAAAACGACAACAAGCGCAGACTGACTTTTCTGTGTCAAGTGAACAACTGTTTACTCCGATAACAAGTGCGACCAAAGATGTGAAAAAGTTAACTGAGCAGCGATATATGGAGATATTCCTGAAAAAGAACAAGCAAAGAAGGCGCCGCTGCTTGATACGCTTGAAAAGATAGCAGCAGAGACTGAACAAACACGCGCAGGGATACAACAGCTATCCAGTGATATAAAAACCCAACGCGAAATTGAAGAACTCGAAGAAGAACAACAAATAGGTGCAGCTGCAGGAAGAGACTATTCACCTCAAAGTATATTTACAGTCGCAGCATTAAATGAAATTAGAAGAAACCATACGGATTCCGAATTAGCTGATTTTGCTAGAGAAAATTTTCCAAAGGGTAAAAGAGAGAAGTTATTAACGATTGGGCATCAAAAATATATTTAGCAAAACGCGGCGGGAATGAAATCAGAGAGTTGCAGCACCTTGGTTATAATGACTTTCTAGCTGTGGTTAAAGGCGGTCCACAACCACCACGTTATACGGAGGATCCAATCCCGGAACAAATAGACATAAAGAGCAGAAGCCGGTTCTAAGAAAACAAGCGGAAAAGGATATTCAATTAAAAATCCTTTGGATTTCAACTCAACCGTTACTTGTCCTGGTAACATCCTCAGTGATATATCACGGTTGGAAGTACTTATGGGTGGAAAACGAGCCGGAAACAACTCCGTCGAGATAATTAATGAAGCAGCTGATATCTGTAGACGATTATTTGCCGGTGGTATCATGGACATTGATGTATATCGAGAACTCATTGCTGAATTATTTGAAAATCACAGAGATGCCCATGGTTATGGCGGCTACGCAATTCACTAATTGAAAAATTACTAGTTTTATAACAAGATGATCATACACTACAACCATGATAAACCCGTAAGCGTCTACGTGGTGAACTCACGATTGCCTGTTTACCGCGCGTGGTACGGAGATGGTCTCGGCAGTACCATCGCGGGGTTATTTACAAGAATAGCCCCAAAAGTGGCGCCGCTAGCTAAACAATTATCAGTGAAAGCGATTGATGTTATTCGTGATAAGGGAATCAGCGCTGTTGGAAATCTTGCCGGAAAGGCATTTTCTGCCGCGAAAGATAAAATAACATCATTGGTGCGAAAGAAACCAACAGCGACGAAGTCGGTGGTGAAACCACCAGTGCTGCCATCAACTACAGTGATGCCTGCAAAAATCAGCAAAGCAATAAATAACGCAGTGGAAGAAAAACTAGCGTCGTTGGCTGCTTCGGCGACACCGTCGCCATTGAAGGCTTCGCCGGTAACAGATAACGCTATCATGAAAGCGATAGCAGGAAGTGAGTTGAAACGAAAACAAAAACGAAGATGATTACAAAGAGTTTCACAATTGAAAACACTAGTATGTTATAAAATGTTTAAACGAACAGCTGATACCGCGTTCGATATGGATGCCCCAGGGCGCAAAGACGATTCTGTTCGCGATTATCAATTTTATTCCTATCATGCAATACAACCCGACCTACGATCGCGAATTGAACTTCAAGTTCAAGATACCATTAGATACTTTTTGCCATGTGAAGCAGTTATCGAAGTAGAATTAGAACTTGTAAAACGTACTGATACCCCTACTGTACCAGCACCGTATCCAGATGGTACCAAAGTCGGCTTCGTCAATAATGGTTTCATGGCGCTATTTGAATTCGCGAGATATCTCATTGAGGGAAGAGAAATTGAATCAATTGAACGCGATGTTGATGTTGCAACAACAATAATCGGACTAGCAAGATATTCTGATGATTATACAAGGTCTGCTGGTCCATCTATGGTGTTTGCTATGGATATTACTGATCATCCTGAAAACGTCCAGTATTCTAAGGTAAAGGCAACACGAGATACCGCAGCTGATCCAGCACCACTCGGATATGCTAGACCGGCCGCTGATTTTGATGTCATAAATACCACTCCTAATTTCAATTTAGGGTTTGGAACACGAGTATCAATGTTGCACGGGATGCGTCGACAATTTTCATGTGCGATTCCACTCCATCACATATTTGAATTCTGCAGAAATGTCAGAAAAGTCATCTATGGAGCCAAATACACAATCGCGTTAGTGCGAAGGGGTTATAACAATGACGCAATCTGGCGCGCTAATGATGTTGATGATGGTAAAATTATTTTAACTAAATTTGTATTGTGGATGCAAGTAATGACCCCATCAATCGCCACAGAACAACGACTACTTTCATTTATGGACACAGGCGGCAAATCATTGCTAAGTAAGGCTAACAACAACAACCGATGCTAAAGATGGTAGTGTTGCTGATATATATACATGGCACTTGGCTTCAAAACAAGGCGTTTCAGCTCCACGTCATATATTTATTGCGCTACAGAATCGGAATCGATTAGGCTCCCAAGAACGCAGTCATATGATATTTGATCGATTAGGAGTCAAGGAGGTTTCGCTGAGAATAAACGGACAACAGGAACCAACCGAGGATATACAGCTTGATTACGAGAGCAACCATTTAGCATGTGTGTATCATCGAATGCTATCATTTATGGGTCGTGATCAAAACGTTAATACCGTTTTGCAAATATCGCAACTTGATTTTAATAAATTGTATCCAATTTATTACTTTTCGCTGGAACATCTTGATTTAATGAGACAATCCGTCGTTGACATACATTTTAGGGCTCGTATAACTCCTGGTGGTCTTTTATTATAGAGCGGGTGCTGTCATTCTCAGAAACAAATCAATGTTGTCAGAAGGGGCTGGCGGACGAATGAGAATCGTTGATGCACCAGTGGAAAATATGTAAACGATTCACAATTAGATCAATTGAAAGCATAAATATGTATTACAATAAAATGCCATATAGTGTTGTTAGTGTCAAGCTGACTGATGGTCAGGTCAAGAAATTGCGATCAAAATCCACTAAAGAATGTGGAACAACAATAACGTTAAAACCAGCGCAGATGTCCGGCGGTACACATAAAATATCATTGACGGATCGTCAAATAAAACATTTCAATGATGCAATGAAAAATAAGCGGGGGGTTCAAATTGTATTTTCGATAGCTGCAATCGCCAACATGATAAAATCAGGTGGTATATTTACATTGTTAGCCGCAATACCAGCATTGATTGCAGCGGCTGCCCCAGCGGTGGCGAAGGCTGCGGCGTTGGGAGCCGTTCGTACCGTGGCAGGAATGGCGTTGAAAAAGGCAACTGGGAAAGGATATAAAAAAGGGAAAGGGTCTAAGACTACCAGGAACCCCGTATTCATGGTACAGCGGGAGATCCGTTCATCGATCAGGTCTGAGAATCCCAGGAACGGTCTATTACTTGAAAGCCCAATTCTTCCTATGTCCAATTTGGATTTAATTGATGCTGCTAAAAAACTAGCGATAAAAAACTTCAGAAGGGTTTTTATGAAAGATCAGTTGCCGAGAAAACCTAAACGCGTTGAAACCGGTATCATCAATGTCTTGATAACAGTAACGGATCGGGAACTCACTGGGTTGCATACGCGATTGATCCACGCGGGATTGTTTTTTTTCGATTAATATGGGCTAGCCCTACCGAGCGAGTTTATGCGGTATATAAAATCAAAGAATCAATCAATTCCAATTTTTTATTCCACGCTGCCAACACAACAATTAAATGATCCACCGATATGCGGCCGTGAAGTATTAAATGTCCTCGCGGACATTTCATCGTCACAGAAACCACCTCATCTGGTTGTAAATGAATACACGAGCGCGAAATTACAAGGTAATTTTAGAGAACCAATAAATTGTAAACACAAGTTGCGCTAACAATAATGATTGATATTTGGGGACGATCTCTGTCAATGTCGAAACCCACCGCGAGAACATCTGCGGGTTCTATCGAGAATGTAAAAAAAATAATTGAAGATGAAATCGCTGAAGACGTTGAATTTAGTAAGTGTTGACCCGAACGAAATAGTTGTATTTCAAGATCGCCAGGGTAAATTGAAATCCAGTAATATATCCGCGGACGACATTTTGATACGGAAGAGCGATGCCGCTGGAAACTCTATTG
The DNA here is from genome assembly GCA_029339505.1 of Unio delphinus. NCBI lineage: Eukaryota > Metazoa > Mollusca > Bivalvia > Unionida > Unionidae > Unio > Unio delphinus. Next base: position 535,549 of record JAQISU010000217.1, read on the forward strand.
CGCTGTATTCCAGCGACGGACGACTTAAACCATGCGCACTTGTGTCTACGATCACCGACGCGATTGCCGCCCACGGCCGTGATCTGGATGATTATATACGAGGTTATACTACTTTTCGCAAAAATGTTGTACATAAATTCTTTGGAAACCCGCTTGTGATTGGCATGACTCTCGCTGAAATCAAAGACCTTCTGAATTTATTCTTTTTAACAAGGAGAAGGGTAGGATAATCACGGCTGCCGAAATCAAGGCAAATTATCTCGATATTTACACGGATATCTCTAAACTAATAGAAAATTTTGAAAAGGTACGAAAACCCACTAACGACGTCGTTGGTAAGTTTTTTGGAACCACACTTGTGGCAGGCATGACTCTCGCTGAAATTAAAAAAGCTATTGACGAACGAAAGCTCACCAGCGAAATTGTTAATAAGTTTTTTGGAACATATGGCCCCCAAGATATCACGACAAAATTTTATCACATCTACCTGTATCTTAAAGACCAAGAACAGCTTAAAACCAGAGACCTTCTGACTTCATTCTTTTCTAACAAGGAGGCGAGATTGTGGGTGATAGATCCTACCAAAATCATGGTAAATTATCTCGATATTTACGACGATCTTCTTAAACTAAATAAAAAATTTGAAAAGGTAAAGATTCCGCATCTAGACATAGGCGTTAAAAATATCGTGTATACGATCGAGCATGGAACCATGGATTGGACAAGAGACGTTTATACTACATTGCCCATCGGTCTGGTGGGTGTCGAAATAAGGGGCGATAGATACAGGCCGACGTGGGTCGATGGTATCTACAGGCTAACGTGGATCTCTATCGATCAATTTAATATGATCGCGAACGGTAAAACCTACTCTGGTGGCACCGCGACGTTAATTCTCAAGGGTCGCGAACAAGACTTTAATGTCATCGCGGTTGATAGCTCCACCATTAGATCAAGAATAACTTGGTGTTTAGAATTTGTAGATGATTTTTCCGGCTAAAGCTACCATACCTATGACATCCCAACCCATCTACCCACCTAAAACCCGCCCCTGGCCCCTTAACGATGGCGAATAATTGAAAACACTAGCGGGTTCAAAATAGTAATGACATCGATGAAATCAATTGAACCAATAATAGTCCCAGAGGTATCACAATCGCATCGATATCGATATGATACTGTGAAAGAGTTTTCCGAGAACTTGAAATCACTTTCTGAGCGTTATCGTGAAAAATAAAAAAGTATCGCCGCACCGTAACAATCATCGACATCACCGTGTACTCGGTGTCCGGTGTGATGGCCAGCGCCGGGGTTATTTTGTCGACGGTGACCATGATAGCTCCGATTGCAGTTCCAATCGCTATTTCCGCGTCAACAACAATCGCGGCAGTCGCCACCGCGATAACTAAAACGTTATCATCGTGTTCTCGGACAAAACTCAGCGATTATACAGCTCGTCTACCGGGTGGTATTTGACGCGTACTCGAAATTATCCGATTTGATCTCGCTGTCGATAGATAATTCGTTCATATCCGATGTTGAATTTTCCGCGATGACCCAGTTGTATAACTCCGCGATGTTGAAATTGGAAATTGAAGACAGAGTTAACAATAATGTCACTCGAACTACTTCAACGAATCGCGGAGAATACCACTAGCAGCAGAGAGGGTGAACCCTACAACCTTTCCAGGCAAAAAATAGATTGAATCTTTAAAACAAAAAATAGAGCCTTCCAACGAAATCTCATATTTTAACAAAAAGATAATAAGTCTCCATTTGGCAAACGGAGACTTTACGATTTCCAATCAATTTTGGTCGCAATTTGTTGTCATTCACCCTCTCTGCCGCTATGGGTTAATAATTCTTTTACGAGTTCAACCGAATATTTGATCCAGTCCGATGCGATATCGTGTCCGAGGATCATGTAAGTTTATTGTTGCGAATCCGTACGGGGTTGACTGAGCGTTACTAAAGAAATTTTTAAATTGATTGAAGTCCATATCGGAACACCATGTCTGCCAAGTATTTCTAAGAGTATGAGTATCAACTCCGTTGAATACAGCAAGAATATTGCAGTTATCTCTGATCACTTTTGGAATCTGAGTGTAGCGTTGAGTGACATATATCACGTCGGTGTTTTTATGCCTGCCTCGGGAAAATATTCTAGCTGGGTTTGTTTGTTTATCCAACATCACATCGTCGTATACGACTAAATTGTTAATGTTCCCATCAAGGTCATCCACGGATGGTGCCTCGTCAATATCGGTTATAAAATCAATGGCGTTCTCACCCTTAATTTCTGATGCATTCTCGTTAAAATCCTTTAACACTTCATAGCATCGTTGATCATCTACGCTAGGGGCAATTAAATACAGCTTATCCCACTTCATCCATCTCATTATTAAATTGAGCAACAATTGCGTTTTACCGGATCCAGATGACCCGATTATAATCATCCGGATAGAGTTTGGTAGCGCTGCATGATGCTTAACCGGTTCTCTTGCTTTAGTCGCTGAAAATCAATTATATCCATATTTCTATACATAAATTATGAATCTATATTGTGTGAAGTGTAAAACGCGTACTGGCACAGATGACTTGACGACGATTACAACTAAAATTAATCGATCAGCGCTTTCTGGTAAATGCGTGCAATGTGGTACAAAGAAATTTAGATTTGTGTCTATGAGATTTGCAGGAAATGATGATTTAAAAAAAACGAGGGGGTGATATCGCAGCCAAATTGGCTAAACTCCCTGGAACCCCATGGGCAAAATACCCCGGAGAAAAGCACCTTCTAGGGTATAGCTACTGTGGACCGGGAACCAGACTTGATATCAGACTCATTCAAAATCAGCCCCGACCCGGTGAAGAACCAATAAACACCATTGATAAGGCCTGTCACCTTCATGATGTTGATTATAAAAGCAGTAATCTGCAACACAGGCATCTAGCAGATGTGAAATTAATTCATGCGTTGAATGCCATTCCTGATAAATCTTTCAAAGAAAAATTTGCTTCATTTTTGATAAAATCGGCTATGAAAGGCAAATTGATGATGGGTGCCGGTAATTAATAATATGGAATCAATTTATTATTCTCGAAAAGGATACTGGCGGGGTAAAGCAACAATCAATAAACTCGCCAGCGCCGCAAAAGTGATAAAGGCTACTGCGGCTAATTGGTTATCCAAACAGGCTATATGGCAAATTTATCTACCACCGCCTAAACAAATATATTTCTCGCATTTTGATGTTACTGTACCCAATGAAGTTCATCAAGCTGATTTATTGTTTTTACCACATGAGAACGGCTACAAATACGCGCTAACCGTAGTTGACGTTGCGAGTCGATACAAACAAGCAGAATCGCTAAAAACAAAATCATCACCTGAAGTTGCTTCTGCATTTGAAAAGATTTATCGACGAGGCCCACTACGCTGGCCAAATCTATCACCAGTCGATCCTGGCAAGGAATTTCAAGGTGCTGTTTTAACAACGATGAAACATCATAATGTCATCATCAGACGGGGGCATACTGCGCTACATCGCGATCAGGCAATTGTTGAACGATTTAATCGGAAACTTGCTGAGCGGTTATTTGGATATCAATACGCGAAGGAGTTTATTCAGAATAAAAGATCCCGTGAATGGGTTAAGAGACTACCAGGTGTAGTTACCGCAATCAATAATGAGATTACTAGAACAATCAACATGAAACCTAGCAACGCTATCAAAATGAAGTATATACCCATACAACCACAAAAAGATTTTCGAGAACAAATTCTTGGTAGTAATGTCACTGTAAGGTATTTATACGAACCAGGAGAGCTTGAGGGTGGTAAAAAAAGAGCTACTGATCCTATTTGGAGTGTCGCCGTACATACAATATCTAGTATAACACGATCAACTGGTAGACCAGCAATCTATAAACTAGATTCAACTGTCCCTCAGCGAGGTTTTACTCGACAACAACTACAGGTAGTTCCCGAGGATACTCAATTACCACCGCGTGGTCTTAACTAGCGCCTCTTCGTCTGTTGCACTCAAGACAAGTCAGCATAACGTTATCTCTGATATGACCAATGCTGCTATTCCTTCTGTCTACGGTAAATTGGCGAGGATCTTTATCCGACCAACAACAATGCATTATACAATTGCAACTCGCGCAGTGATTATTCTGTTGTTGCTTCAGCGAAATTATTAATTCAGCATCAATGTCAAATTTTCTATTATTTTTTTTATCCTGTTGTTTATAACCAGAGAGTTTTTTTCTGATTATGTCCTTGACTCTATCAACGCTGACAATATCACTTATTGTAGTGTCATCATCATCTAAAACGATTCTTCGGAGTTGATTTATACTTCGTACTCTAGATACTGCGAGATAAACTAAATTCGACCACTCAATGCGATTATCTACTATCCAAATAATTGTTTCTGTGATAGTTAATCCCTGTGAAGAGTGTATTGTTGCTGCATAACCTAACGTCCACGGGGATTTATCAGCATGCAATGCATCTTTACGACGCTGATATCAACCAGCACAATATCATTTAACACTAAATTCTGCTTTACACGTTGTCCAGGAATGTCAACGTCGATATTCTGCTTTCGTGTATCCGAAGGTCTATAACAGAGCGGTACTGGAAGTGTTGCAAATTTTTCTTTATGTAATTCAAATAATTTCATCTGAAGTTTATCTCTGACTATTTTTCTACTTGCGATTCTCAAATCGTTTGGTCTCCACGTTTCCCAAAAATCATTCATGGGAGTTCCTGAAATTATTTCACGCATTATTTCACATTGGATTCTATCCGGTTGTAATCTAATTAGTTGTTTAAACTCATGTAATATTTCATCTAATGATCTAATGTCATCATTCATCTCTTCGTAATAATCAACGTATGATTTTAACCATTCATGAGGAGGTTCACCGACAAATGGTGGTGGTTGGCCTTGATCGCCGCACATTATAAATTTTGTATTTTTCGTTGACAACCATTCAAGAAATGTTTTTAATTCTTGTAACGGTACCGTGCATATTTCATCCCATAATATCACCGGTGTAATAAATTTCTGTCCCATTCTTTCAGGGGTCCATTTATCACCGCTCCATCGGAAAAAGCTGTGATAAGTACCAGAATTTTTTACATCTCGTTGTTTTATGTCTCTGGCGAGTTTGTGAGTTGGCGTTAACACATTCATGTTGATTTTATTATTAAATAAATTAATTACTCGTGTTGTCTTTCCTGACCCACCACAACCGTTTAAATAAACTGTCTTGTATCTACATATTGGATCAGATATCGGTGGTGCATTAGAAAATTCGGATAATATGTTGCTTTTCAAGTATTTATCGTCCATGGTAACATCTGCCGATTCACAATACTCGTGTAGCGTTGCCTTTTTAAATATCCAACACCCCCACGCTTCCTCCGGGGATGTGAATTCAGCCACTGCTGATTTGTATTTCTCGTGGGTATACATAGAATCAGTGGCTACTCTAACTGCGGTATTAGGAAATCTATTTATCATCGAAAATAAATTGATAGAAGCATAAGCTAGCATAGAACTTCTCAAATGCGTATATTGTTTAATGTATCCATCACAATAGGTAACAACTGTACCTAATCGTCTTCCATCGGATAGGAAAGCGTCTTTACGATTTACAAGTTTTCCCTGTTTCGTTAAATCCGTTATAATAAAATCGTATTCAGCAATGTCTATGATCAACCGCGAAGAATATTTTGCATTGTCGTATCTTCCACCCTGGGTAAATTTACCGATTATTCTTCGTCCAAAATCTTTTGCTTGTCCGCTTTTAATTTCAAATAACTCCTTAGACCAATTCATGATTTGTTCTTCATTGAAATCTGGAAACTGTTTTCGCTGTTCGCTAATTATACGATCTAGATCGGGTTGTGGTAGCCAAACTTCTTTCTGAGCTCGATAGCATATAATAGCTTCGGAAACAATTAACGATATTAGCATGCCACAATCAATCATATATCGTAGTAACACTATTGGCATCCAGTGTTTTTCAGACATATGTCTACCAATCCAAACATAACTACATGGATGTAATCCTGACGCTAATTCAAATGATATCACACGAGCAAATCCAGTTAAATCAAAATTAGGCAATGGACTATTAATCGCAACACGAATCATTTCATGCGTGGGGTGTCCAAATCATTTAAAATAGTTACTACATTATCCATACCCGAGAAAACTTCCAGGATAACACGCGGATATATCAACTGAAATCATACCCTCGCGGTGGCATTTTGTATTCCACAGTCCTCCATGACCAAATACGACGCAACTCAATTTAACGTCATCGAGAAAATTACTTTGTGTTGGACGCCATGAGTTTTTTTCTCTTGCGAAGTGAGCTACCACTGATGGAATAGTAAAACTATCCGTTAATAGTTTTTCATGGGAACTCTCCGGTGAAAAATCACTAGCGATTTTTCTCATTCTATTATCTAATTCTTCAACGCGATATAATTCACCATTTGGTCTTACAAATTGATCAAATCCTATTTCGGGATCTTCATCACTTCTAAGTAACCACACTGACACAGGATCATCCTTACACAGCGCATGAATAGCATCGAATAATTTCTCATTATAAAAAACATCCCCGACGAATTCTGGGGGGATATATCTCACGGTTCATTCTCGTGGAAATATTGTTACTGCAGGTGTCCACGCGTGTTTGTTATGATCAATAATTTGTATTGGCGCTCCATTTTTGTTATATTTCGGTTCGTATAAAACTTTTCCGGTTATCGTCATAACGGTTATTGGGAATCTTAATGATGTTTCTAATTTAGCTATATCAGAAATCTTTGCGCCGTGCTGTTTCACTGTCAGTTCCCATTCGGTTATTTTCCTACGTCGCAGATCAGTTAGTTTATTTCCTCGGGATGCATTTGTGAAATGTTCCATTACCCGTGTTGCCACGCAATTCAGTGAACTAGAATATTTCATAGGAGCTAGTTTTGCGATATCGGGTTAATCATTTAGCGGGTATATCCCATAAACGATTGCTGTTACAGGATAAGATCTGTCGTAGTATGGTTTGTCGATTCCAGTTAGAATTCCTGGTTTGGAATCTCTACTCACAATGACAGCTTTTTTATTCTTGAGGATTGGTTCGAATTTATCCCTAATAATCCATTTGCCTTCGACTTCGATAATGAATTTTATTCTGAAAAAATACTTCTGTTGAGAATTGCTTTGTTGAAAATCTTTGATTTTCCATGAAAATCCTTTGGATGCTACACCCTTGGATTTCCACCCCATTGGCTTGCCAAGGTGTGAAATTATCTCAGCTGCTCTTTCATCGTTCATGGTATCATCGATGTTCGGTACATTAACATCTTCATCAATAATTCGAAATGTCGACCAACAGTATGCTGCACCGTCTCGGTAGAATTTATTAAAACACTCCTTGATTTTACTTAGTATAGTTCTGTCACCGATTAGACGTTTTGGTGTATTAGAGACTCTATCGAGATTGAATTCAACATTTTTCCAGGGTTTAATTTTCGATAATCTCTTGAACTCATTATCGAGATTGAATTCAACATTTTTCCAGGGCTTAATTTTCGATAATCTCTTGAATTCATTATCGAGATTGAATTTAACATTTTTCCAGGGTTTAATTTTCGATAATCTCTTGAAATCATTATCGAGATTGAATTCAACATTTTTCCAGGTCTTAATTTTCGATAATCTCTTGAACTCATTATCGAGATTGAATTCAACATTTTTCCAGGGCTTAATTTTCGATAATCTCTTGAACTCCTCCATACTATAATTAAAACAAGCATTTAAATGAAAGATTTATGTACAATGAATCACTGCAAATGGCTCATGATTGGATCAGTGACACCGTGTAACAAATCATGCAGAAATGAATTATGTGGGTATCATATGCAAAGCTTTCGTCGTGGAAGCCTTGGTCCGTTACCTTGCATACGATGTGGGGTTGGGGTTAGGGGAAAATCTCAGTTGTGTTTGAATTGCGGTGGTAAACGATACAGGGAGTTGAAGCGTTATTATGATAAATGAATCAAAAATGGAAAATCAATCAAAAATTTTGACCCTGAAAAAGTCCCTGACACTGATAAAGTCCTTGAAAGAGTCAAAGATAAAATCATAAGAACCCCTCAAGACTACATTGAAAGATTTTCCAGTGATGTAATCATTAGACCAAACAATGAATTAGACAAATAGTATTTAGTATACGAATGAACCAAGAATTCAGACCACACCCTGTGATTAAAAGTTATGAAGCATCCAGTGATGGTGTTGTAAGAAACCGTAGACTGAAGAAACCAGTTGGTGCTGACAATGGTAGGGGGTATTTGGTGTTTACTGTTAGGGGAAAGAAGACATATTACTGCCATCGTTTCGTGTATGAATGTTTTCAGGGATTGATCGAGGGTGATTTTTTTATTGATGATATCGATTCTAATCCAAAGAATAATTCTTTATCAAATCTGCAAGCTATCACACAAAGTGAGAATACCAAACGAGAAAAGACTGGCAATTATAAATCAATTGGGAAAAGACCAGTAAAATCTTTTAATACAATAACTAACGAGGAAAAAATATTTCAATCAATGTATGAAGCCGGTAGGCATTTCGATATTTGTCCACCTTCTGTACGATATGTTGCAGAAGGAATTTATCGATCTGCGATTTCAAAAAAGACCGGACAGAAAATTCATTTCATTTATGTCTAATGCGTCATATTTTTCATTTAGAAGTATATCATTATCATAGAATATGAATTCTGAAAATATGAATAGCATTATATCTGAGATTTGAAAATTGAAAGTCGGGATATTAAACTATCAGATGGGTTGAATCCTGATCAAATCAACTCGGATTTTCAGGATATAGAATACGGAGTTAACAACAACAAGTATATGCTGCCAAAGTAATATGCGCTCATCAAGAGAATTCAGAATTCTATTCGGGACTCTCTTGCATTCTCCAGTGAAATAAGTGTTTGTTCCGTTATATACTATCGTGGAAGGAATACGAACAGAATTAGGTAACGAATACGAATTGAAAAAAGAGGTCAATTCTAAAGTTAGAAACATAAGAGCGTTAATTCAAGAAAATGAACGATTTTGACCGTGACCGACCCTCAAGGAGATTTTGTCATTTTTTGATTGATTGACCCTCAAAAAGATTTTTTTTTCGACCCTCAAGGGAAATCAGTGAAAATATTTCACACTGAATGAAAAATAAAAATATTTCACAGCAATAGAAAGTAAAAATATTTCACACTGCGTAAAATTAAAATCAATTCCTAACAGCTTTTTCCTATGGGAAATCCCATGTAAAATCGACTACTTTACCCGAAGAGGTTTTTTTTTTATCGAAAATCAAGGAAAAATGACCAAAAATCAATGAAAACAGGCAAAAATTGATGAAAAATGACTAAAAAACTATCAAAATGAATCCTAACACCTTTTTCCTATGGGAAATCCCATGCAAAATCGACTACTTTACCCGACGAAGACTGATCAAAATGGTATAAAAAAAACAGTGAAAAATAGGCAAATCAGTCAAAAAAACAGGCAAGATCAGTGAATAAAAATAAAAATATTTCACACACTGAATAAAAAAAAAATATTTCAATGGCGTTGGCACTTGCGCCATCAGTGAAATACTCCCACGATGGTGTTAAAAATCATCCGACGTGTCAAATTGGAAAGGTGTTTTCGTCTGTTAGGTCAGGTTCGGGAAAATTCTTTTACATTTGAAAAATTGTTTCTGATTTCAAATAATGGTCAATGAAGCATTAACAACTAGATTGGCTCGTGAACGAATAGACGCAATCAAGAGATTTATACCAATTCGCGACTCTGTAAGAAATAAACTGCAACAACGACAGAGTCTTCAGACTGATTTTGCTGCGGGATCGGAAGAATTGTTTAAACCAGTAACCACAGCAACGAAAGGGGTAGAACGTGCTATACTGGGAGATGTTCCCGAGACGGAGAAATCTGTTATCGGTGAACTCGAAAAAATAGCAGCGAAAACTGAACAAACAAAACAGGCTGTACAAAAAATGGAATCAAAAAGAACAGTAGATGATTTACGCGTGAAATTTAACGAGGAAGGGTTAGCAGCAATTGATAAGACTGATCCAACAGAAATTCCTGCGCTTGTTGTTACGACTTATGAAAACAGGAAAAATATGTTGAAACCAGAACATCATAAATTTGTTAGAAATGTAACTCACTGGGCTGATATATTCAACAAAATCAAAACTGAAAAAAGTCAGATTAAGACAGATAGTGCATCATACATCGAATATATCGATGCGGTGGGTATAGTGTATAAACAATTTGAAGAACTAAAACAACAACAAAAACCGCCAAAATTGCAAAGAAAGCGACAGCAACCTGCAAAGAAAATATCTTTTTCACCTAAAAAACAACAACAACTACCACCTGATGATGACGATGATTATGATCCTCTTGGTTATTTACAACCCACGGATGAAGAAAAACTGGATGAAGCAATGGGTTATAGCGGAAGCGGATTGCAAGATTCCAGTGAAAATCCAAGGAATTCATGTCCTGGTAGTGTTCTCAGTGATATATCACGATTAGAAGTTCTCATCGGAGGAAAACGAGCTGGAAATAACTCTCCGAAAATAATTAATGAAGCAGCTGATATCTGCAGGCGGTTATTTCAAGGTGGTATCATGGATATCGGCACATGTCGAGATTTCATTGGCGAGTTATCGAGTGGGTATCACAGCGACTGAAAATCCCTTGGATTCTCATCACCGGGACTGAATTTACAATTGCTAAAAATTTTTACGATTGAAAAATTGTTTCTGATTTCAAAAAATGATCATACACCACAACCATGACAAACCAACTAGCGTCTATGTGGTAAACTCACGGTTTCCAGTTTATACAGCATACTACGGAGATGGTTAGGTAATACCTTTGCAGGGTTATTTGCGAGAATGGCTCCAAAAGTGATGCCGTTAGCTAAACAATTATCAATGAAAGCAATTGATGTTATTCGTGATAAGGGTATTAGTGCTGTTGGAGATCTTGCCGGAAAAGCGTTTTCAGCTGCGAAGAATAAAATAACATCATTAGTGAAATCACGGATGAAATCCAAAGGATTTTCAAAACCGTTACCGTCTACAGCGGAAATGCCTGCGAGTGTTTGTAAAATTATAAATAATGCAGTAGATGAAAAACTAGCGCAATCGACTTCGTCAATAGTGGCAACCCCCGACCAAAGCAATATTGCAAATATGAAAGCAGGAAGCGGCTTTAAAAAACTACGTCGATGAAATCCTACGGAATTTCACGCTAGCATTTTCACGATAAAATCCTACGATTCTTTTACGATGAAAATCGTTTATGATTTAGACTCTGATAAATAGAATAAAATGTTCAAACGGTCACCTGATCCAGCGTTTGATATAGACGCCCCAGTTGGCAAGGATGATTCTGTACGCGATTATCAATATTACGCCTATCATGCAATAGACTCAAATAGTCGATCGCGAACTGAACTTCAAGTCCATGATACCAGTAAATATTTTCTACCCGCTGAAGCGTTTATTGAAGTAGAAGGAGAACTTGTAACAGCTGATGATACTCCTGCTGTAGCAGCACCTTATCCAGTTGGTACTCAAGTCGGGTTTGTCAATAATGGTATCATGGCGCTTTTTGAGAGTGCTAGATATCTCATTGATGGAAAAGAAATCGAGTCGATATATCGCCATGTTGATGTGGCTACAACAATAATAGGGTTAGCGAGATATTCCGATGATTATACAAGATCCGCGGGACCTTCTATGATGTTTGCAAAGGATAATAAAAATACCGCTGGAGGAAATCAATTTATTGTAAGACGACCAAAGAATAATGCTGGTGCCGCTGATGTTGATGTTGAAAATATGATTATAAACAACGATCCTAATTTCAATTTAGGAGCTGCAACACGTATTTCAATGTTGGAAGGGCGGCGTAAAGCATTTTCATGCGCGATTCCACTGCATCACATATTTGAATTCTGTAGAAACGTCAGAAAAGTTATCTAAGTGGCGAAGCATACAGTATCGCTTGTACGAAAGAGTGATGATAATGACGCAATTTGGAGGATTCTAGCAAACCCAGCTGCAGATCATTTAAATGATGATGCCGGTAAAGTCAATTTAACAAAAATATCATTGTGGATGCCAGTGTTGACTCCATCAATCACCGCAGAAGAACGATTACTATCATTTATGGACCATGGAGGAAAGTCGTTGTTAAGTTGGCTAACCGTGAGTACAGATGTGAAGCAATCAAATATCAACGGGTTATTCACTTGGAACCTAGCATCAAAACAAGGCGTTTCTGCGCCACGTCATATATTTATTGCGTTACAGGATAACACACGAGTTGGCGATCAACGTTTCAGCCATATGATATTTGATCCATTAGGTGTTAAAGACGTCTCACTGAGAATAAACGGCCAGCAGGAACCATCTGAAGATGTACAACTTGATTACGGTCAAAATCATATTGCACGCGTGTATCATAGGTTGTTGTCGTTTATGGCACGTGATCAAAATGTCGATACTGGTCTACAAATATCACAGTTGGATTTTAAAAATCTGTATCCGATCTATTACTTCTCACTGGAACATCTTGATTTGACAAGACAGTCAGTTGTTGATATACATTTTAGAGCTAATGTGCTTCGTGGTGCTATTGCTAATTATAGAGCGGTTGCTGTCATTCTCAGCGACAAATCAATGCTACTGGAAGGTGTTGGAGGAAGAATGAGAGTGGTAGATGCGCCAGTGGAAAATATGTAATCGAAACTTTATAGCAATTAGATCAATCTGTTATTGTATAATGTCGTATAGTAATATCAATGTGTCGTTGACACCTGGTCAATTAAAAAAACTACAATCCAAATCAACTAAGCAATGTGGAACCACAATCACGTTGAAACCTAATCAAATGACTGGTGGTCAGAATAAGTTGTCGTTGACAACTCGTCAAATAAAACATTTCAATGATGCACTTGTAGCAAAAAAGGGTGTCCAGATTACTCTTTCTGCGGCTGCTATCAAAAATATGATGAAAACAGGCGGTATATTCCCGTTGTTTGCTGCGATTAAAGGATTAATTGCATCGGCCGCAGCAGCAGTTGCAAAAGCGGTCGCATTGGGGGCAGCTGGAGCCTTGGGAACAAAAGCGGTAGAAGGCATTGTTCAATCATATGAACCGAAGAAGGGACGAGGATATAAAAAAAAGGGAAAGGGTCTAAGACTACCAGGATCCCCGTATTCATGGTACAGCGGAAAGGGTCTAAGACTACCAGGAACCCCGTATTCATGGTACAGCGGAAAAGGCCTGAGACTAGGACCGGTTTATTAGTTGGAGAGTCTTTGATTGAGGAACCAATGGTTGGAGAGTCTTTGATTGAGGAACCGATGGTTCCTGTGTCCAGTTTTGATTTAATGGATGCCGCTAAAAAACTGGCGATTAAAAATTTCAGAGGTATCTTTATGAAAGATCAATTACCACATCAACCAAACAACACTGAAACCGGAATCATTAATTTAGATAACAGCACCTGACCCGGAACTCACTGGGTTGCATACGCTATTGACCCACGTGGGATTGTCTATTTTGATTCATATGGGTTAGCCCCACCAAAAGAGTTTATGCCGTATATAAAAACTTTTCCAATGAAGACTTGGTATTCTACGCTACCAACACAAACGATGAATGATCCACCAATATGCGGCAGTGAAGTATTAAATGTCCTTAACGCTATTTCTAACTTCTTGGGTAACCCAAGGGGAAAACTACCACATCTTGTCGTAAATGAATACACTAGTAATCACTGGCAACGACGAAGTCGTCAACAAAGATTTTAGAGAGAGAAAGAGTTTTGTAATAACATGATTGATATTTGGGGGAGATCTTTGAAACCCAAACACACTGCGACGGGTGATATAAAAAATAATCGAAGATAAAATCGCTGAGACGTTGAACTTAACAAGTGTTGACCCGATTGAAATAGTTGTATTTCAAGATCTCCAGGGTAAATTGAAAACCAGTAATATATCCATAAATGACATTTTGATACGGCAGCGCGACGCCGCTGAAAACTCTATTGCGCTGTATTCCAGCGCCGGACGACTTAAAACCAGTAATATATCCGCGGATGACATTTTAACACGACAACGCGACGTCGCTGAAGACTCTATTGCGCTGTATTCCAGCGACGGACGACTTAAAACCAGCAATATATCCGCGGATAACATTTTGATACGACAGCGCGACGCCGCTGAAAACTCTATTGCGCTGTATTCCAAGGATGGACAACTTAAACCAGGCGCACTTGTGTCTACAATCACCGACGCCACTGACGCCCACGGCCGTGAGCTGGATGATCATATACGAGGTTGTAATGCTTTTCGAAGAAATATCGTTGGTAAGTTCTTTGGAACTCCACCTGTGGTTGGCATGACTCTCGCTTAAATTAAAAACTTTCTATCGCTATTCTTTTTTAACAAGGACGCGGGGAGGATGATGAATGAAAATGAAATCAAGGCAAATTATCTCGATATTTCTAAACTAATAGAAAATCTTGAAAAGGTAAAGATTCCGCACAAGCGCATTAAAAATATCGTTTATACGACCAATCATGAAATCGTGGATTGGATAAGAGACGACAATACTTCTACTACCGCCGATCTCTTGTGGGATGGGGAAGCGAAGGTTGATGGTATCTATAGGTTAACGTGGGCCTCTATCAATCAATTTAATATGATTGCGGGCGGTAAAACCTACTCTGGAGGCGTCGCGACGTTAATTATCGAGACTGGCATAACACCAAGCTTTCACTTCGTCGCGGTTGATAGCTCCACCATTAGATCAAAAATAGCCTGGTGTATAGAACTTGTAGATAATATTTCCGGCTGAAGCAACTAGCAATTCCCGCTAACGATGGCGAATAATTGAAAATACTAGCGGGTTTAAAATAACAATGACATCATTGACGAAGTCAACGAAATCAATTGAATCGATAATAATCCCGCTGACAGAGTCAATGGAATCACAATCGCATCGATATCGATATGATACCGTGAAAGAATTTTCCGCGAACTTGAAATCACTTTCTGAGCGTTATCGTGAAAAAATAAAAAAATACCGACGAAGAATCACCGCAATTGATGTTACTGTGTACACGGTGTCAGGCGTTCTCACTGGCGCCGGAATAATACTTGCATCGGTTACAATGATTGCCCCGGTCGTAGTTCCAATTTGCATTTCTGCGGCGGCTACAATCCGGGATAACAAAAAGGATATCATCATGCAGCCAGAGTAAACTGCAGGATTACTTAATTCAATTTCATATTATATCAACTGCATACTCGCAATTATCCTCGATGATATCGTCGTCACTCGATAATACGATTATATCAGATAGTAAGTTCTCAGCGATGGCCAGTATTTACGATTCCGCGATATCAAGATTAGAGCGACAACATGAATATAATAACAATGACAACACCGATGGAATTACTTCAACGAATAGTGGAGAACACGAACCCAGTACAAACAAGCATGATATCAATAACATCAACGAATTCTGAATTCAGTGTGAATTTCCCTAGCCCGGTCCCCGTGAAGGAGATAGCGCTAGCAAAACTACGAGTTTATCACAGTTGGCCTAATATCAGATCGGTAGCATTTGGTGGTCAACAACCGAATAATTCACTGGTATTTGCGAGCAAGAATAAAGACGACGGGACTCCAGAATGGAACGTTGTTTCGATACCAACAGGGTCATACCAAATCGAACAAATCAATAACGAATTAGCGCGTAGAATAAAATCAATTACTGGAAAAGAATCAAAAATCGCTATAACAGTTCATGAGCCGACGCTATCATCCGCAATTGAGATAAGCACAGAAGGATACGTCGTAGATATCTATAACAGCTCAATCAGAACCGTGTTAGTATGGCCTGAACATCCAACTCAGGAAACCGTTGCACCACCTGAACCTAAAAAATCACAGACAGGATAAAACCTGATAATCCAATAAAAAGTTATAAAGAGTTCAGTATACCCTTAGAGTTTTTTGGGATCGCACACGAACTTGAGAAGGTGGGTGATCAGTTTCCGACGTATCTTTTTGTTAACGAACCTGAAATCGTTAAAAATTTCACAGCAATGATTAATGATTTTTCACTGTTGTTAATATCTCTTAAATCCGGCTCTCTCACCCGAGATGAATTTATTAGCGTTGTAGAAACATGCAATAAAATCATCGACGATATGGAAAAATTTAATTCTCAAATTATTCGAGTCATACTCGATGATATTCCCGTATCGAGAACAAGATTTGCAACAGACTATAATATCCGCATTGAAGACATTCCAACATTTAAACTACCCGGATATAACGTATCAAAACTAAAGAAACATCTCAACTACATCATTGATATTGGATTTAAAATAATTTACGACGCATGGAAAAGGAAACTAGTGACAAATGTATTAATCCTGACACATGATAATGACCCAGACGGTAGCGGCAGACATATAGCTCCGTTCAACGTGAATATTTCAGCGGTGATTGCGCTCAATTTAGTATGCGATGTTATCGAAGGAAGCTATCAAATTAATCTCGAACGATCAAATCAAGCTCAGCAAGGATATATTCTTTATTCGTTTGCACCAACAGCTCCTCCAAGATTTTTAATAATTGAGTCTCCGGTTAATCCAGTCTATATGCGGTGTCATAATGATTCGCTAACAAGAATTAATTTCAAACTCACAGACCAATCAAATAATCTAATTGATCTACAAGAAGAGGTGCTAGCGATTACTATGTTTGTGAGATCCTAAAAGGATTTTCATCGTAAAAGAATTATTAACCCATAGCAGCAGAGAGGGTGAACGACAACAAATTGCGACCAAAATTGATTGAAAAATCGTAAAGACTCCGTTTGCCAAATGGAGACTTATTTTTTTTTTTTGTTAAAATATGAGATTTCGTTGGAAGGCTCTATTTTTTTGTTTTAAAGATTCAATCTAATTTTTGCCTGAAAAGGTTGTAGGGTTCACCCTCTCTGCTGCTCCACTCCGATACGAACAAGCATGATATCAATAACATCAACAACCCCACAATTTAGTGTGAACTTCCCTTCTCCGATTCCAGTGCGTGAGATCGCGCTGGCAAAATTACGAGTAAATAATAGCTGGCCTAATATCAGATCGGTTGCATTTGGCGGTCAGCAACCGAATAACACACTGATGTTCTTGTATAAGAATAAACCCGATGGTACTCCAGCGTGGGAAACTGTTTCGTTACCAACTGGGTCGTACCAAATTGAGCAAATCGATGCTGAAATTCAGCGTAGAATAAAATCAATCACTGGAAAAGAATCAAGCACTGAAAAAGAATCAGCACTGGAAAAGAATCAAGCATAGCTATTAAAGTTCATGAACCGACGCTCTCGTCGTCGGTAGAAAAAAACTCCCCTGAGTATGCCGTGGATATCTATAACAGCTCGTTAAGAACAGTGTTAGGATGGCCTGAAAAACCACCCTGAACCCCCGACTTAACCACAGACATACAATCATATCATGAAATCAATCCCGTATATCGAGATGAGTTATCTGATATAAGAAAAGTAAAAATCGCCGATAGATTCATATTTACCAACAAAAACACGTTGCAATGGGATTTTATTATTAAAAAGAACAGATGAGTCAACTGTTACTATTTCATATACACTAACTGACATCACTGGTTATTTTAATGAAATTAATCAATTACATGAAACACAACTAGAACAACTACGCAAACAAAATCGCGAAAAAAACGTTGAAATATTAAATCAGCTTGTATCTGATATGGAATATATCAACGAACGAATTATTCAAACAATAATTAATGACAACAGGGACAATAAACAACGATTCCTAACTGGTTACAATATCACAGAATCCGATCTACATAATTTCAAGTTTCCAGGTAATAAAGCTGAGGAACTAAAAGAATCTGTTAGAAATGTTATCAAGGTATTACAAGTACAAGATTCAATTATCCTCCAATATAATAATGATACCCAGATGGCGGCGGTAGGCATATTGCCCCGCACAATGTAAATATTTCAGCGGTGATTGCGCTCAATTTAGTATGTGATGCAATTGAAGGAAGCTATCAAATTAATCTAGAGCAATCAAATCAAGCTCAGCAAGGATATATTCTTTATTCGTTTGCACCTCCTGGATTCCTAGTTACTGAAAACCCAATTAATCCTGTCTATATGCGATGCCATAATAATTCGCTAACGAGAATTAATTTTAGACTCACTGACCAGTCAAATAATTTAATTGATCTACAAGAGGAGGTGTTAGCGATTAGTCTGTTTGTGAGATCATAAATGATTTTCGTCCTCGGACACGATATCGTATCGGACTTGATCAAATACTTGGTTGAAATAAATTGTTAACCTGTAGCAGCAGCGGGGGGGGGGGGATGACAACATCGTTGCGACCCCGATGATTGAAACATTGCAAAGTCTCCGTTTGCTAAATGGAGACTTATTTTTTTTGGTTAAAATATGAGATTTGCAGGAAGGCTCTATTTTCCGTTTTGAGGATTCAATCAATTTTGTCGGACAAAGTTGTCCGATTCTCCCCCGCCTCCCTGCTGCTAGATTGGATTATTCGAAACAAATAAGAACCAATCTTGAAAGATAAAAGAACAGTCAATTTGAGTCATGATTCCAAACCAGAAATGCTGAATGAGATTGGCAAACCGTACTACGTAAGGTCTTATCCTGTAACAGCGGTTATTTATGGGATATATTCGTTAAATGATAAACCGAGTATTGAAAAATTAAAACCAATGAAACTAACATCGTTGAATTTTGTAGCAGAACGAATAATAGAACACTTCACAAATGCGTTGCGTGGAAACAAATTCACTGATCTAAGACGTAAAAAAGTAAAAGATTGGGAGTAACAGTAAAAGAAAATGGAGCAACGAATCAAGATATAATTAAATTAGAAACATCATTAAGATTCCCAATAACCATAATGACCATAACAGGCGAGATATTATATTGACCATAATGCACATGCGTGGATACCTGCAATAACACTTTTTCCGCAGGATAGACAATAAAATATATACCCGCTGAGTTCTCCCCGGAATACTCCCAGGAGGAAAAATAATTTGATTTTATTTACGAGTTAAGTAAAAGGATCCTGTGTCAGTGCTTGTTTATATTGACTCGCAACATTAACTACAGTTCATTAATTTACCTTTCATCGCCGATTTACTAACCATTAATCCAATTTTTCTTTGAAGGACTTATCAGTGATAGAGTTAAACGCATGAATCAATTTCACATCTGCGATTTGTCTGTGCTGCAGATTACTGCTTTTATAAGCAAAATCATGAGCATGACACGCCTTACCAATAGCGTTTATTGGGTTTTCACCGAGTCGGGGTTGTTATTGATCATCGAGTCTGATATCGAGTTCACAATAACTATACCCTGGAAGGTGTTTTTCTCCTGGGTATTTTCCCATGGCGTTCCCGGTAATTTTACTAACTTTAGCTGCAATATCGCCGCCTCGTTTTTCTTAAATCCTTAGAAACAAATCAATATTTTTTTTACTACATTGTACACACTTACCAAAAACTGTCGAGCTGTTATTTTTAGTTGTAATCGTCGTCAAGTCGTTTGTGCTAGTACGCTGCTTACATTTCACACAATATAGATCCATAATATATTTAAAATAACATGAATGTAATTGATTTTTCGGCAACAAAAATAAGAGAACCAGTTAAGCATCATGCAGCGCTAACGAATTCTATTCGCATGATTATAATCAGACCATCTGGAAGTGGCAAGACGCAACTGCTACTTAATTTAATAGCGAGATGGATGAAATGGGATAAGTTGTATTTAGTAGCCCCGAGCGTAGACGATAAGCAATGTTACGAGGTGTTAAAGGATTACAACAAAAACGCGTCAGAAATTACCGGTTAGGATGTTATTGAGTTTATTACAGAGCTTGACGAAGGACCGAGCATTGATGATATTGATGGAAGTAGCAGAAAACAGAGCTTGCCAAGCTCTACACATAGTTAAGACAAGGCAGAAAAGAATGAGGGTAATTGTTTATTTACACCTTGCAAAACAAAGATTGATCCACACTGAAAAATGTTTAAACTTGGGAAAGACTCTAATATATACAAGTGAGAAGTGTTTTGCACAACGTAACAATAACTTCTATTGAAGGATTTTTTTACCAAGCAATGTATGTTTAAACTGCTTTACGTTTTGTTGCTACTTGCAATTCCACCCCAATATCATTTGATACGTAAAACCATGCGCAGATACAATTGAAAATACAGAGGCCGTCTTATATAATACATGTCATCTATTTTATTTATGGTAGTCACTAAGCTTACAGATATAGGACTATTTCTTTTCTAGTTAAAGTAATCATAGGTAGCAAAATACAAAGAGTGAAGTAAAAGAAATACTTGTGGTACAGATTTAAATTCATGTGATAATCAAAATATAAACGACATATAATCATTTCATATATAGTTAGAAGTGATCTATACTGGTGGCATACACAACAATTATTTTATACTGTCAAGGTCAATCTGCCCCTTTTCCAACTTAAGTAATAAATTTATAATTGTTATTTTCAAAAAGTTCAAAATACATGTAATGACAAACAGTCTATGAGATCATCAGCGATTAGACCTGACTACGTTACAGTTTGCTAAAAAAAATTACACCTATGACAATTCACATATCTATTTAAGTCTTTTAAAATAATGACTACACTTTAATTCTTCTGTTTTCAATATGATGCATGCCAAAATATATCAAGATAATATTATGTGTGCACTATCATTATAAACATGAAAACTTTAGAATTACATGAAGGCTTGGAAGATCAGAATTTTTGTTTCATCTTTGATATAATCTTTTTAGTACAAATTTAGATTTCCCTGTCTGATTTGCATTCAGGTTTTGGTGAATACTGTAAATGATTTCTAAAATAACATATTTTGATGTAATGGGTTTTGAAAGTTTAATTAGTTCAATAATTTTTATGTATTTCTTGAAAATTGGATATACAAATTATATATCACAAAAAGTGTAAATAACTTGACAGGTATGTGGGCTACTTTACAGAAAACCTCGTTCACTATTCATGATATGTTTAACAACTTACTACGAAAATGTAACTTGCACTTTGATCAAGTCAAATACGGCATACATGCATACGCATAATTAAAACTTGGGTAGTTACTCTTACTATACAACATTTGCAGCCATTTTCATTTCCATTGTGGACTTGCAAAGATTGAAACCTCATGTAAATACATGATTGTTGTAAATGTTGAAATTTCCATGGTATCGCGAATTTAGTTTTCAAGGTTATTGTACCACATACATATGGAGATTCAGTATGCTTAATCCTTACAACTGATTCCAGGAGATCATAACAAATGTGGAGCCACACACGCTGATGGAACTTGTCATCAAGATGTTGCAGTTCAACCCAAGTCTGGTCTTTAATATTTTGGAGCCAGGATCAAGAGAGTGTGGTGGTTATCACTCATCCCCAGACACAGGATTTCCAGATTGGTGTGTGGGAGTGGAAAATGCAGGGAGATGCCCCCAGACCTGGAAAAGATGTGTTGTGAGAGACAGCACTGTATATCACTTTTGCCGGTAACGAATATATAGACTTTTGTTTATAATGCGCATTATTCTTAATGCATTATTCTTGATATGCTTAAGTGTTTATTTAACGTAAAATGTTTCATGAATTTTAGCGAGACTTCTTACAAAATGAGACATGCTTGGATTATTTCTTGGCAATCACTGTGAATGAATTTTAAAATTGTAAGCAATCCAAAAACAAAAAGCAGAGATGCAGACATAAGCAAATGATAAGGAGTTTTATTATTTTACAATTGATATTCATCAAGTAGATTATATACATTACCAGGTTTCAATGTGGATACGTCACTATGCGAAACAAATCTAAGCTGATGATGACAGAAAGATACGATTATATCGTCATCTGCAATCAACAATTCCTATTCGATCCCAGTGCAGGTATTTGTTTAAATTGAAATTTTCTGATAAAAGATTAATAAACTATGAATAAGTGCATGCTGCTACTTTTTTAAATATAATTTGTCATGACTTGTTAGTTCTAATCTTTGCTGTACATGCGTTGGCCAGGATGTACTGACGGAATGTTCTTGTAATTTACGACGAAGTTGACTTGATGAGCACAAACAGGCATGCTGCCTATAGACAGTTTATACAATGGCAGCATGGAAGACTAGGGTCTGGACAAAGATGTGTCATTCCCTCTTGCTATGTATGGCTGTCACAGAATTAGGCGAAAATTGAACTGATTTCTGTTCTTGAATTGCAAACGAAACTCACCATTTTCTTGATTTCGTCGTACACGCATTACCTGGGGTGATTAAGTGGCGTGTAACGATTTGCATGTGCCAATTTGTAATTTACATGAAATCCGAAATACTCGTTTTACGTGGTGTACGGCAAGCTCGATGTGATTTATGTTCACCTATTGAGAGTATATAAGGCTTAGGATTTATCATAAATTTTTACGGGAACCCAAATATCTAATCGAAGGATAGATAACCTCGTCTTGCAAATCTCCAGCCAAAGGGGTGAGTGTTAAATTTACATTTCGTTTTATTGTGAATTTTATTCAGATTATCATTTCGTATAATGATGCTTTTATTGCAATTAAACGTGGAATATTTGGAATTACTAGTCACTTTTAGACTTTAAATACAATATCGTAATCTATGGCTTAGATTATTTTTGAGACAACTATTATTAGTCTGGTTTTGTTTATTATAGCTGATTCAGTCTGATTCCAGCTGATTCCGTCGTTGATTCAGTCTGATTCCAGCTGATTCCGTCGTTGATACCGTAGAAGTTCATCACTGATAGCGCATCTAATAACATCGTTGATACCGTCTCTGATACCGTAGCTGCTAACATAGTTGTTACATTGTTTCTGGTACCGTAGCTGCTAATAACATCGTTGATACCGTAGCTGCTAATAACATCGTTGATACCGTAGCTGTTAAACACATCTGATACCATCTTTTGATAAACGTCTTTGATATCGTTTGATTTGTTGTGGGACATCTATTGTTTGTTCTGGAACATCTCTGTATAAATATCTGAATGTGCTTGTGCCGTTAATTTGTGCAAACGGAATTGAAGTATCTGTCTGTGTGTCGAACTGTCTGTTCGTCAACATCTGTGTAACGTGTAAATATCCGGAAAGCTAGAAGTCCGAGTGTCGGAGCTGTCTTAGAGTTGTAAAACGTCCGGGTTGACATCTAGGGGAGTGAGGAACCGTTGGTTCGGGTAGATGTTGTATGCTGTCTGAACGTATAACTGTGGTGGATCCGTGTAGGGAAACGTCCGATAATAGTATTGGTCAACCCTCGGTTCTCGGGGAAACTGGGAGACGATTCAACTGTTGCTGAATCGTGCGGTTATACAGGGGAGACACATAGGTGTATTGAAATTGTGATATAATTTAATACATTGTTGTATTTGCATGTTTATGTCAGATCGCAATAATATTTCAAGTGATCACATAGATATCAATAAAAGCTAGCAACTTGATTGAATACAAGTATATGATCGTGCTAGTTATCGCAATCCATCGTGCGATAGATAGTTTGTCGTTTGTGTTTATTTTTTTCGTGAATCATACTTGCATTTATTTAACTTTCGTAAAGGATTCTTGGATCTGTGTATAATCCAAGAGATTCCTTTACATCTGAGATTCCTTTTGTATTGTTATTTAATTTGTTCATGTATTGTGAATGGTTGTGAGTTTAATTGTGGGTTGAGTGCATGAATTATTGTGTTGTTACATCTGTATTTTTTTCATTTATAATTTATTACATAAATTTATATTTTCTTTCACAAATTGTGTTTGTATTGTTCATTTAATCCACCCTCCTCTCGGTAACAATTCTGTTACAATGGTGTCAGAAGTGGGATCGTTGGATTAAGTGAACTGTCAATCATTTTTGTGAAGGTATACATTTAATGTTTATATTCGAGCGTGACCTTCTGTTAAGATAATACTCTAGTTGGAGTTTATTTTTGTTTAGTTTACCTAGGTCCGTGTGTCCAGTATAAACGTGTTTAAAACATTGGTTTGGTTACCTATCTATATTCATATTACAATTGTCATGTCATCCCTTAAGGACTTGGTTGCCTTAGGCAAAGAATTTGGATATGAAGGTGAAAGCCTAAGGAAATTTATTCAAGAAGAACAAGCCCGGGAAAGGGAAGAAAGGGTAAGAGAAAGGGAATTACATAGGGAATTAGAAAAGGAAAAGGGGGAGGCCGAAGAGAGGAAACGGGCATTAGAAAGGGAATCCGATGAAAGGAAACGGGAATTAGAAAGGGAATCCGAAGATAGGAAATGGGCATTTGAGAAGGATAAGATAGAATTAGAGAAGCAGGCCGAAAGAGAAAAGATAGAATTAGAGAAGCAGGCCGAAAAGGACAGGATAGGATGGGAAATGGAAGCGGAGGGAAGGCGATTAGAGTTAGATAAACTAGCAAAAGTAGAAATGTTAGAGTTAGAAGAAAGAGCAAAGCAACGGGATCATGAGCGTAAGGTAGAATTAGCGACATCTGGAAGAGAACACGATTCTGCCACTAACAAATTAAGGGGCCCCAAATTACCTCCCTTTGACGATGAAAAAGATAACATAGATAGTTATCTTCATCGGTTTGAGCGGTATGCCGAAAACCAGAAGTGGAGTCAAAATGACTGGGCGCTGCATCTGAGTGCTTTATTAAAAGGTAAAGCACTGGATGTATACTCGCGACTTCCTAGGGACGATGTGTTTAAGTACGACGTCCTAAAGGAAGCACTTCTCAAAAGGTACGAGCTCACTGAACAAGGTTTTCGAAAAAAATTCAGGTATAGCAAGCCCGATAAGGGAGAAACCTTTGGTCAGTTCACCGTCAGAATTGCGAACTATTTTGAGCGGTGGATTGAATGCGGCAAAGCGGTGAAAACGTTTGAAGGGTTGACTGATTTCTTGCTCAGAGATCAATTATTTAATACAGTTGGGCGAGAATTAGATCAATTTCTGAAGGAGAAAGTCTTCACAAACGTAAAAGATATGGCTAAGCAAGCCGATTTATTTGCCGAAGCTCATGGGGGAACCCAGAACGTGGTTTTAAAAGATTTTAAGTCTGGAAACCAGTCTGTAAGACCTATGCCTAGGGAGCCTGTAAAATCAGCTGAGGTAAAAAGGTCAGTTGGGAATCCAGTTTTTCAGCGTGTGCGGTGTTTCTTGTGTAATGCATTGGGTCATGTTCAAAAAGACTGTCCTAAAAGAAAGGCACTTATACATAAGGTAGCAGTGGCTATACAAAGTAAAGGTATAACTGATAACATCGTACAGGTAGAACCTTGTATTCATTCGCTTGGCACGTGTTTATTTCCTGAAGCGCGTGTACCAACCGCGAGAGGGTTTGTCAACGGTCGAGAAGTCGTGGTATTGCGTGACACTGGTTGTACGGGCGTAGTGATCAAACGTAGTCTCGTGCAGGATAACCAAATGCTCGGGTGGGAATCCCCATGTATGTTACTTGATCAGACGATGGGTCGCATTCCCGTAGCAAGGATCACAGTAAAAACACCTTTCTTAACGGGAACTGTTGATGCCCTTTGTATGGACAATCCTATTTACGATCTGACGATCGGTAATGTTGAAGGTTCCCGTCTTCCAACCATGGCCGATTTTAAAATACCTTTGGCCCAGGCAGTCGAAACGCGAGCGCAAACACGGCGAGAGAAAACCGCGTTTCATAAATTAATAGTCCCTGAATCGATCTCAGGAATTTCCCGTGATGATTTCAAACAAGAGCAAGATCGTGATGAATCCATCAGAACAATTGTTGAGAAAATCACGTCCGGCGCGATTAAACATTGCAAGCGTGGGGGTAGCTCTAGATTCGTACGCAAGAACGGATTAATTCATAGGGAGTTTAGCGCTCGGGAGGGTAAGAAGTATTGGCAAGTGGTCGTACCCCAGAGATATAGATCTCAAGTACTTAGGGTGGCGCATGAGTCAAGCATGGCAGGACACCTAGGTAAGGCTAAGACCACTAGCAGGGTAGTCGCTGAATTCTACTGGCCAGGTGTTAATGGCGATGTCACACGGTTCTGTAGGTCGTGCGACGTATGTCAGAAAACCGTCTGTAAGGGAAGGGTCACAAGGGTGCCCTTGGGACAGATGCCATTAATAGATACACCGTTTAAAAGAGTGGCAGTAGATATTGTAGGACCAATACACCCAGTTACCGAAAGAAAGAATCGGTACATACTTACTCTGGTTGACTACGCAACCAGATACCCTGAAGCCGTAGCGTTACCAACTATTGAAACGGAAAGGGTAGCTGAAGCATTAGTTGATATCTTCAGTAGGGTAGGGGTGCCAGAGGAAATCCTCACTGATTGTGGTGCCCAATTCACCTCTGACCTCATGGGTGAAATAAGTAGGCTGTTATCCATCAAACAGCTAAACACTACCCCATACCATCCGATGTGCAATGGACTGGTAGAGAAGTTTAATGGTACCCTGAAAAGCATGCTGCGAAAGATGTGCGCGGAACGTCCGCAAGACTGGGACCGTTATTTAAACGCTGTTCTGTTCGCGTACCGTGAAGTACCGCAGGAAAGTTTAGGGTTCTCACCCTTTGAACTGTTGTATGGTAGAACGGTTCGAGGCCCGATGCGGATACTACGCGAACTATGGACTGGTGATGTCGCGAACGAGGAAATAAAAACGACTTACCAGTACGTGTTAGATCTAAGAAACAAACTTGAGAGTACATGCCAGATGGCACGTGACGAATTGATTAAATCGGGGCGGAGATATGCCAAGTATTACAACCGCAGAACGCGTAATAGGAAATTTCTTGTGGGAGATCAGGTGCTATTGCTTCTTCCAACGAGTTCGAATAAGTTATTAGTCCAGTGGAAAGGTCCATATGAAGTTAAAGAAGTAAAAGGTGACATGGACTATAAAATTGACATGGACGGTAATGTAAAGACATTCCATGCTAACATGCTCAAGCTGTATATCAAGAGACAAAGCGACAATGTCAATAAGGGGAGTTGAAAATATAGGCGCAGACTACTTGAGTAGGGCATGATGGGAAATTTGTACGAATTTGCCCAGTAATAAAATCCAGTTTGTAGTATAACCAGTGTAAATGTTGTAAGATATCATCAGTAGTTATTTTTCTTCTATTCTGTGTTAGTTTTAAAAATGTGTACATTTTTATTCTTAGGGGGGAGGTATTGTCACAGAATTAGGCGAAAATTGAACTGATTTCTGTTCTTGAATTGCAAACGAAACTCACCATTTTCTTGATTTCGTCGTACACGCATTACCTGGGGTGATTAAGTGGCGTGTAACGATTTGCATGTGCCAATTTGTAATTTACATGAAATCCGAAATACTCGTTTTACGTGGTGTACGGCAAGCTCGATGTGATTTATGTTCACCTATTGAGAGTATATAAGGCTTAGGATTTATCATAAATTTTTACGGGAACCCAAATATCTAATCGAAGGATAGATAACCTCGTCTTGCAAATCTCCAGCCAAAGGGGTGAGTGTTAAATTTACATTTCGTTTTATTGTGAATTTTATTCAGATTATCATTTCGTATAATGATGCTTTTATTGCAATTAAACGTGGAATATTTGGAATTACTAGTCACTTTTAGACTTTAAATACAATATCGTAATCTATGGCTTAGATTATTTTTGAGACAACTATTATTAGTCTGGTTTTGTTTATTATAGCTGATTCAGTCTGATTCCAGCTGATTCCGTCGTTGATTCAGTCTGATTCCAGCTGATTCCGTCGTTGATACCGTAGAAGTTCATCACTGATAGCGCATCTAATAACATCGTTGATACCGTCTCTGATACCGTAGCTGCTAACATAGTTGTTACATTGTTTCTGGTACCGTAGCTGCTAATAACATCGTTGATACCGTAGCTGCTAATAACATCGTTGATACCGTAGCTGTTAAACACATCTGATACCATCTTTTGATAAACGTCTTTGATATCGTTTGATTTGTTGTGGGACATCTATTGTTTGTTCTGGAACATCTCTGTATAAATATCTGAATGTGCTTGTGCCGTTAATTTGTGCAAACGGAATTGAAGTATCTGTCTGTGTGTCGAACTGTCTGTTCGTCAACATCTGTGTAACATGTAAATATCCGGAAAGCTAGAAGTCCGAGTGTCGGAGCTGTCTTAGAGTTGTAAAACGTCCGGGTTGACATCTAGGGGAGTGAGGTGTCACAGAATTAGGCGAAAATTTGAACTGATTTTTGTTGTTCTTCAATTGCAAACGAAACTCACCATTTTTCTTGATTTCGTCGTACACGCATTACCTGGGGTGATTAAGTGGCGTGTAACGATTTGCATGTGCCAATTTGTAATTTACATGAAATCCGAAATACTCGTTTTACGTGGTGTACGGCAAGCTCGATGTGATTTATGTTCACCTATTGAGAGTATATAAGGCTTAGGATTTATCATAAATTTTTACGGGAACCCAAATATCTAATCGAAGGATAGATAATCTCGTCTTGCAAATCTCCAGCCAAAGGGGTGAGTGTTAAATTTACATTTCGTTTTATTGTGAATTTTATTCAGATTATCATTTCGTATAATGATGCTTTTATTGCAATTAAACGTGGAATATTTGGAATTACTAGTCACTTTTAGACTTTAAATACAATATCGTAATCTATGGCTTAGATTATTTTTGAGACAACTATTATTAGTCTGGTTTTGTTTATTATAGCTGATTCAGTCTGATTCCAGTTGATTCCGTCGTTGATTCAGTCTGATTCCAGCTGATTCCGTCGTTGATTCAGTCTGATTCCAGCTGATTCCGTCGTTGATACCGTAGAAGTTCATCACTGATAGCGCATCTAATAACATCGTTGATACCGTCTCTGATACCGTAGCTGCTAACATAGTTGTTACATTGTTTCTGGTACCGTAGCTGCTAATAACATCGTTGATACCGTAGCTGCTAATAACATCGTTGATACCGTAGCTGTTAACACATCTGATACCATCTTTTGATAAACGTCTTTGATATCGTTTGATTTGT
The DNA here is from genome assembly GCA_029339505.1 of Unio delphinus. Taxonomy (NCBI): domain Eukaryota; kingdom Metazoa; phylum Mollusca; class Bivalvia; order Unionida; family Unionidae; genus Unio; species Unio delphinus. The sequence goes on from JAQISU010000217.1 coordinate 564,868, forward strand.
TGTGGGACATCTATTGTTTGTTCTGGAACATCTCTGTATAAATATCTGAATGTGCTTGTGCCGTTAATTTGTGCAAACGGAATTGAAGTATCTGTCTGTGTGTCGAACTGTCTGTTCGTCAATATCTGTGTAACGTGTAAATATCCGGAAAGCTAGAAGTCCGAGTGTCGGAGCTGTCTTAGAGTTGTAAAACGTCCGGGTTGACATCTAGGGGAGTGAGGAACCGTTGGTTCGGGTAGATGTTGTATGCTGTCTGAACGTATAACTGTGGTGGATCCGTGTAGGGAAACGTCCGATAATAGTATTGGTCAACCCTCGGTTCTCGGGGAAACTGGGAGACGATTCAACTGTTGCTGAATCGTGCGGTTATACAGGGGAGACACATAGGTGTATTGAAATTGTGATATAATTTAATACATTGTTGTATTTGCATGTTTATGTCAGATCGCAATAATATTTCAAGTGATCACATAGATATCAATAAAAGCTAGCAACTTGATTGAATACAAGTATATGATCGTGCTAGTTATCGCAATCCATCGTGCGATAGATAGTTTGTCGTTTGTGTTTATTTTTTTTCGTAAATCATACTTGCATTTATTTAACTTTCGTAAAGGATTCTTGGATCTGTGTATAATCCAAGAGATCTCTTTACATCTGAGATTCCTTTTGTATTGTTATTTAATTTATTCATGTATTGTGAATGGTTGTGAGTGTAATTGTGGGTTGAGCGCGTGAATTATTGTGTTGTTACATCTGTATTTTTTTCATTTATAATTTATTACATAAATTTATATTTTCTTTCACAAATTGTGTTTGTATTGTTCATTTAATCCACCCTCCTCTCGGTAACAATTCTGTTACAATGGTGTCAGAAGTGGGATCGTTGGATTAAGTGAACTGTCAATCATTTTTGTGAAGGTATACATTTAATTTTTATATTCGAGCGTGACCTTCTGTTAAGATAATACTCTAGTTGGAGTTTATTTTTGTTTAGTTTACCTAGGTCCGTGTGTCCAGTATAAACGTGTTTAAAACATTGGTTTGGTTACCTATCTATATTCATATTACAATTGTCATGTCATCCCTTAAGGACTTGGTTGCCTTAGGCAAAGAATTTGGATATGAAGGTGAAAGCCTAAGGAAATTTATTCAAGAAGAACAAGCCCGGGAAAGGGAAGAAAGGGTAAGAGAAAGGGAATTACATAGGGAATTAGAAAAGGAAAAGGGGGAGGCCGAAGAGAGGAAACGGGCATTAGAAAGGGAATCCGATGAAAGGAAACGGGAATTAGAAAGGGAATCCGAAGATAGGAAATGGGCATTTGAGAAGGATAAGATAGAATTAGAGAAGTAGGCCGAAAGAGAAAAGATAGAATTAGAGAAGCAGGCCGAAAAGGACAGGATAGGATGGGAAATGGAAGCGGAGGGAAGGCGATTAGAGTTAGATAAACTAGCAAAAGTAGAAATGTTAGAGTTAGAAGAAAGAGCAAAGCAACGGGATCATGAGCGTAAGGTAGAATTAGCGACATCTGGAAGAGAACACGATTCTGCCACTAACAAATTAAGGGGCCCCAAATTACCTCCCTTTGACGATGAAAAAGATAACATAGATAGTTATCTTCATCGGTTTGAGCGGTATGTCGAAAACCAGAAGTGGAGTCAAAATGACTGGGCGCTGCATCTGAGTGCTTTATTAAAAGGTAAAGCACTGGATGTATACTCGCGACTTCCTAGGGACGATGTGTTTAAGTACGACGTCCTAAAGGAAGCACTTCTCAAAAGGTACGAGCTCACTGAACAAGGTTTTCGAAAAAAGTTCAGGTATAGCAAGCCCGATAAGGGAGAAACCTTTGGTCAGTTCACCGTCAGAATTGCGAACTATTTTGAGCGGTGGATTGAATGCGGCAAAGCGGTGAAAACGTTTGAAGGGTTGACTGATTTCTTGCTCAGAGATCAATTATTTAATACAGTTGGGCGAGAATTAGATCAATTTCTGAAGGAGAAAGTCTTCACAAACGTAAAAGATATGGCTAAGCTAGCCGATTTATTTGCCGAAGCTCATGGGGGAACCCAGAACGTGGTTTTAAAAGATTTTAAGTCTGGAAACCAGTCTGTAAGACCTATGCCTAGGGAGCCTGTAAAATCAGCTGAGGTAAAAAGGTCAGTTGGGAATCCAGTTTTTCAGCGTGTGCGGTGTTTCTTGTGTAATGCATTGGGTCATGTTCAAAAAGACTGTCCTAAAAGAAAGGCACTTATACATAAGGTAGCAGTGGCTATACAAAGTAAAGGTATATCCGATAACAACGTACATGTAGAACCTTGTATTCATTCACTTGGCACGTGTTTATTTCCTGAAGCGCGTGTACCAACCGCGAGAGGGTTTGTCAACGGTCGAGAAGTCGTGGTATTGCGTGATACTGGTTGTACGAGCGTAGTGATCAAACGTAGTCTCGTGCAGGATAACCAAATGCTCGGGTGGGAATCCCCATGTATGTTACTTGATCAGACGATGGGTCGCATTCCCGTAGCAAGGATCACAGTAAAAACACCTTTCTTAACGGGAACTGTTGATGCCCTTTGTATGGACAATCCTATATACGATCTGATGATCGGTAATGTTGAAGGTTCCCGTCTTCCAACCATGGCCGATTTTAAAATACCTTTGGCTCAGGCAGTCGAAACGCGAGCGCAAACACGGCGAGAGAAAACCGCGTTTCATAAATTAATAGTCCCTGAATCGATCTCAGGAATTTCCCGTGATGATTTCAAACAAGAGCAAGATCGTGATGAATCCATCAGAACAATTGTTGAGAAAATCACGTCCGGCGCGATTAAACATTGCAAGCGTGGGGGTAGCTCTAGATTCGTACGCAAGAACGGATTAATTCATAGGGAGTTTAGCGCTCGGGAGGGTAAGAAGTATTGGCAAGTGGTCGTACCCCAGAGATATAGATCTCAAGTACTTAGGGTGGCGCATGAGTCAAGCATGGCAGGACACCTAGGTAAGGCTAAGACCACTAGCAGGGTAGTCGCTGAATTCTACTGGCCCGGTGTTAATGGCGATGTCACACGGTTCTGTAGGTCGTGCGACGTATGTCAGAAAACCGTTTGTAAGGGAAGGGTCACAAGGGTGCCCTTAGGACAAATGCCATTAATAGATACACCGTTTAAAAGAGTGGCAGTAGATATTGTAGGACCAATACACCCGGTTACCGAAAGAAAGAATCGGTACATACTTACTCTGGTTGATTACGCAACCAGATACCCCGAAGCCGTAGCGTTACCAACTATTGAAACGGAAAGGGTAGCTGAAGCATTAGTTGATATCTTCAGTAGGGTAGGGGTGCCAGAGGAAATCCTCACTGATTGTGGTGCCCAATTCACCTCTGACCTCATGGGTGAAATAAGTAGGCTGTTATCCATCAAACAGCTAAACACTACCCCATACCATCCGATGTGCAATGGACTGGTAGAGAAGTTTAATGGTACCCTGAAAAGCATGCTGCGAAAGATGTGCGCGGAACGTCCGCAAGACTGGGACCGTTATTTAAACGCTGTTCTGTTCGCGTACCGTGAAGTACCGCAGGAAAGTTTAGGGTTCTCACCCTTTGAACTGTTGTATGGTAGAACGGTTCGAGGCCCGATGCGGATACTACGCGAACTATGGACTGGTGATGTCGCGAACGAGGAAATAAAAACGACTTACCAGTACGTGTTAGATCTAAGAAACAAACTTGAGAGTACATGCCAGATGGCACGTGACGAATTGATTAAATCGGGGCGCAGATATGCCAAGTATTACAACCGCAGAGCGCGTAATAGGAAATTTCTTGTGGGAGATCAGGTGCTATTGCTTCTTCCAACGAGTTCGAATAAGCTATTAGTCCAGTGGAAAGGTCCATATGAAGTTAAAGAAGTAAAAGGTGACATGGACTATAAAATTGACATGGACGGTAATGTAAAGACATTCCATGCAAACATGCTCAAGTTATACATCAAGAGACAGAGCGACAATGTCAATAAGGGGAGTTGAAAATATAGGCGCAGACTACTTGAGTAGGGCGTGATGGGAAATTTGTATGAATTTGCCCAGTAATAAAATCCAGTTTGTAGTATAACCAGTGTAAATGTTGTAAGATATCATCAATAGTTATTTTTCTTCTATTCTGTGTTAGTTTTAAAAATGTGTACATTTTTATTCTTAGGGGGGAGGTATTGTCACAGAATTAGGCGAAAATTTGAACTGATTTTTGTTGTTCTTCAATTGCAAACGAAACTCACCATTTTTCTTGATTTCGTCGTACACGCATTACCTGGGGTGATTAAGTGGCGTGTAACGATTTGCATGTGCCAATTTGTAATTTACATGAAATCCGAAATACTCGTTTTACGTGGTGTACGGCAAGCTCGATGTGATTTATGTTCAACTATTGAGAGTATATAAGGCTTAGGATTTATCATAAATTTTTACGGGAACCCAATTATCTAATCGAAGGATAGATAACCTCGTCTTGCAAATCTCCAGCCAAAGGGGTGAGTGTTAAATTTACATTTCGTTTTATTGTGAATTTTATTCAGATTATCATTTCGTATAATGATGCTTTTATTGCAATTAAACGTGGAATATTTGGAATTACTAGTCACTTTTAGACTTTAAATACAATATCGTAATCTATGGCTTAGATTATTTTTGAGACAACTATTATTAGTCTGGTTTTGTTTATTATAGCTGATTCAGTCTGATTCCAGTTGATTCCGTCGTTGATTCAGTCTGATTCCAGCTGATTCCGTCGTTGATTCAGTCTGATTCCAGCTGATTCCGTCGTTGATACCGTAGAAGTTCATCACTGATAGCGCATCTAATAACATCGTTGATACCGTCTCTGATACCGTAGCTGCTAACATAGTTGTTACATTGTTTCTGGTACCGTAGCTGCTAATAACATCGTTGATACCGTAGCTGCTAATAACATCGTTGATACCGTAGCTGTTAACACATCTGATACCATCTTTTGATAAACGTCTTTGATATCGTTTGATTTGTTGTGGGACATCTATTGTTTGTTCTGGAACATCTCTGTATAAATATCTGAATGTGCTTGTGCCGTTAATTTGTGCAAACGGAATTGAAGTATCTGTCTGTGTGTCGAACTGTCTGTTCGTCAATATCTGTGTAACGTGTAAATATCCGGAAAGCTAGAAGTCCGAGTGTCGGAGCTGTCTTAGAGTTGTAAAACGTCCGGGTTGACATCTAGGGGAGTGAGGAACCGTTGGTTCGGGTAGATGTTGTATGCTGTCTGAACGTATAACTGTGGTGGATCCGTGTAGGGAAACGTCCGATAATAGTATTGGTCAACCCTCGGTTCTCGGGGAAACTGGGAGACGATTCAACTGTTGCTGAATCGTGCGGTTATACAGGGGAGACACATAGGTGTATTGAAATTGTGATATAATTTAATACATTGTTGTATTTGCATGTTTATGTCAGATCGCAATAATATTTCAAGTGATCACATAGATATCAATAAAAGCTAGCAACTTGATTGAATACAAGTATATGATCGTGCTAGTTATCGCAATCCATCGTGCGATAGATAGTTTGTCGTTTGTGTTTATTTTTTTCGTAAATCATACTTGCATTTATTTAACTTTCGTAAAGGATTCTTGGATCTGTGTATAATCCAAGAGATCTCTTTACATCTGAGATTCCTTTTGTATTGTTATTTAATTTATTCATGTATTGTGAATGGTTGTGAGTGTAATTGTGGGTTGAGCGCGTGAATTATTGTGTTGTTACATCTGTATTTTTTTCATTTATAATTTATTACATAAATTTATATTTTCTTTCACAAATTGTGTTTGTATTGTTCATTTAATCCACCCTCCTCTCGGTAACAATTCTGTTACATGAGGAACCGTTGGTTCGGGTAGATGTTGTATGCTGTCTGAACGTATAACTGTGGTGGATCCGTGTAGGGAAACGTCCGATAATAGTATTGGTCAACCCTCGGTTCTCGGGGAAACTGGGAGACGATTCAACTGTTGCTGAATCGTGCGGTTATACAGGGGAGACACATAGGTGTATTGAAATTGTGATATAATTTAATACATTGTTGTATTTGCATGTTTATGTCAGATCGCAATAATATTTCAAGTGATCACATAGATATCAATAAAAGCTAGCAACTTGATTGAATACAAGTATATGATCGTGCTAGTTATCGCAATCCATCGTGCGATAGATAGTTTGTCGTTTGTGTTTATTTTTTTCGTGAATCATACTTGCATTTATTTAACTTTCGTAAAGGATTCTTGGATCTGTGTATAATCCAAGAGATTCCTTTACATCTGAGATTCCTTTTGTATTGTTATTTAATTTGTTCATGTATTGTGAATGGTTGTGAGTTTAATTGTGGGTAGCAGCAGGAGAGGCGAGCTTCACTTTTTCCAAAAAATCCGACCCCATTTTGCAACTTTAAGTCTCCATTCATCAATCTGAGCATTAACAAAAAATCGCTAACTCGTATTTTGCCAATCTGACACTTTATCATTTAGGCAAACATTATTGTCTTCACTTTAGTAGAGAGAGGAGGCGAGCTTCACTTTTTCCAAAAAATTCGACCCCATTTTGCAACTTTAAGTCTCCATTCGTCAATCTGAGCATTAACAAAAAATCGCTAACTCGTATTTTGCCAATCTGACACTTTATTATTTAGGCAAACATTATTGTTTTCTTCATAAGTAATAATTATTCATAAAAAATATTACCGTAATATTATGAAGAAAATTTTTTTATAAATAATAATGGAGGAGTAATTATATTCAATAAAGATGAATAAATAACTATCATTAATAACGAGTAAATTGATAATCTGTCGGGTATATGAGTAATACATCTAGTAATCAGTATTTTTATTTCTAAAAAATATCTCACTGGAGGTGTTAAAATGTCATTACTTATGTGTTACAAAAAAAATTATCTTTTTATTCATTATTAACTAAATTATTTATTTCTCATACTAGTTATTTTTACATATTTACCGTATATAATTATTTTTCTATAATTATTATAAAAAATCTTCTTCAAAAAATTACGGTAATATTTTTTATGAATAATTATTTTTTTACATAAAATAATATTACTCTATATACTATGCCAAACCGAGCAAGATATTTAACAGCCGCCGACGAACAAGATATTATTAAATCACGAGCGATTATGAAGCCAATTGATATAGCAAAAAAATACGGGATTTCACTTACCCGTGTATATAAAATATGGAAAGATTTTAATCCTAGTGAGAAGTTTATCGCAGGATATGTTGGAACTGAGCGAGGAGCAAATTTAACAAAATATATCTCAGATATAGACAAAGAAGTTGCAAAAAAAAAGGTTGAGTATGATGATAAATGTAAAAAGTTAAAGGAATATGCTGATGAAATAAAATTAGTTGATAACGCTAGAAAAGAGGGTTATAATGGATTAATTAAATTACTTAGAGATATTGATTTACTAAAATCATTAGAGGAAGAAATTGGTGTGATTAAGGTTAATTATCAGCTTTATGACGCATTAATAAATAGAAAAAAATTACTTAAAGAAAAAATTACTAAGTTGGAAAAATCGGTAACAAAAATGGAAGAGAAACTTACTAAATTAGAAAAACCTAATACCGCTGATATAGTTGTTAATAAGAAATCTACTCAAAAAATAATGGAAGAGAAATTGTTAGGAAAATAATAATAGAAATATTTATGATCTCACATATAAACTAATGACTAACTCTTCACCACGTAGATCTATCAAATTATTTGCTTGATCGGTAAGTTTAAAATTAATTTTAGTTAACAAATTATTATGGGTTCTCATATAAACAAGATTAGTTGGATCTTCTATTAACAAGTAACCAGGAGGAACTGCTGGTGCAAAGGAATATAAAATATATCCTTGTTGAGCTTGATTTGTTCTTGTTAAATCAATTTGATAACCTCCTTCAACAGCATCACATATTAAATTTATTGCAATTACCGAAGATATATTTACGTTACCAGGTGCAACATGTCTTCCACCACCATCTGGATCATTATTATGAGTTAGAATTTTTATTTGTTTTTGTTTTTTTATTTTCCATTCATCGTGAATAATTCTAAAACCTTCATCTATAGCCTCGTTGAAATTTTTTTCTTCTTCTTCTTTAAACTCATATCCTGGGAGTTTATAATTTGGATTCTTTTTTATTTCTTCTTTAAAATATTTTGCATTATCTGTTTTGGATAACGGTGAATTATCATCATAAATAATATTTATTAATTTTGAATTTAATGTCTCTATATCATGAATAATTTTATTTCCTGCCTCTATAACACTAATAAATTCATCTTTGGTAAGTTTACCAGATTTTAATGATGGCAATAATAATTTAAGATCCTTATACATTAAACTGAAATTAGCGTAAAATGATCCTGTGTGAAAAACACTTTCTAATTTTCCTAAGACCGCGTCAGGAGGTACTTCGTAATCAATAAAGTTTGGAATAGCTTTTATTTTATGTCCTTCACTCTCATAGGTATAATAATTTGTAAAATTTAATTTATTAAAATCTTTATATCCTTTTGCTGGGTTTTCAGGTCCTATTTTCTTAGTAGTATAATCAGATTTTTTAGGTTCTATTAAAATATCCTTCTTTGCTGGATTTTCAGGCCAACCTAATATTGTTCCTATACTACTATTATAAATATCTACAGAGTATCCATCTGAGATTGTAATTGTTGATGATAATGTAGGTTGATGAACATCAATTATTATTTTTTTTTCTTCATTAGTTATAGATTTTATTTTACGTTCAAATTCGTCTCTGATATCTTCAATTTCATATGAGCCAGTTGGTAGGTACACAATTTGCCAGTCTGGAGTGCCATCTTCTTTATTTTTATTTGCAAATACTAGTGAATTATTTGGTTGTTGATTGCCATATGTTGTAGATCTAATATTAGGCCAACTATTATATACCCGTAATTTGGCTAACGCGAGTTCTCTCACTGGAATTGGAGAAGGAAAATTTACACTAAATTCGGGGTTTTTTGTTGATATTATAATCGTCTCTGTTTTAATATGAGTAGTGTTTTCTACTATTTGTTGAAGTAATTCCTGTTGCATATTATAAAATATTTTAGAATTTTTAATTGTAAAATCTAATCAGTATCATATTTTACATCTTCATCATAAATTTCAATATTATAATTTCCTTCTGTTAGGAACATAGTGTCTTCAAATTTCGGAGAATCCGGCCAACCGATTACTGATCTAATACTACTCTGGTAGATGTCAATAACAAATTCCGGGGATATTATAAATATATTTCCAGGAGATATTATAATCTTTGGTATAAAAATATTTATATTTTCATTAGTAGAATTATCACCTATAACAAGAGATATATTATTATTCAACTGTTTATTAATTTCCTTCATCGTGTATACTCCGGGCGATATTCCAACGGTATACCACTCAATTGGAGATTTCCAAGAGAAAACAATAGAATTATTTTTTTTGGTTATTTGATATTTTGGAGATTCGGTTATTGAGTTCATTATGTATATTATCAGTATTTAATTTCTTCATTAATGAGTTATAACGATCAGTAATATGTGAAAATTCATTCTCAGTTATTTCATTATCGCTTATCGCCTTAGATAGTAATGTTGTTATCTCAGAATATGTGCTAGTTGTTATATCTAATTTTAATGTATAATCACGTAATTTATGTGAGGAACATGATGAAATTTTATTTGAAACACCTGTAAAGATACCTGTTAGTGTTGTTACCGCAGAAATAACAATTGGAATTATAACTGGAGCTGTCATAGTAACAGAAGATAATACTATTCCAGTACCTACAATAATTCCTGATATAGTATAAATAGTTATATCTAACGCAGTAATTCTTCTTTGATATTTTTTCTTTTTTACTGTATAAGTATTTATAAACTCCTCTAATTGTTGTTGATACTTCAATATTGTGTTATAACGATACTGAGACGGTGAAATATTAAAATCCTGCGACATTATTCCAAAATCTTTTAGATTTTTAATTACAAAGTAATTTTTTTAATTACGAAATTTCACATATATATTCTAAAATCCACCTTACATCTTCCCTTAGTACAACAACAGAATTAAAAATAATTGATATATTATTAGGTTGATTAGAATCATTTTCTACAGGTATTATTACTGTATTAGTTCCTCTACTAACCTCAGTAAAAAGTATTGCGTCATCAGTTAATTTTAAACTAGCTATAATAGTATATTGATTCTTGGAGGTTATTGAAAATCTATAAAAACCTTTAATTGGGACTGTTAAATTTAATATATTAGGATTTCCATTAATATAATCAAATGATTCTTTATTAACAACATAAACAAGATTTTTAATCTCTGTATGTTTATGTGGAGTTTTTATTTTATCTAATCTCGGAGCTATTTTAGGAAAATCTTCCTTGACTGCATCAGTAATTGTTTTAATATCATCAATAAGTTTCTTATTATCCTGAATAGATTTCTTATTGTCTTCAATAAGTTTCTTATTAATTGTAATTAAATCTGAAAATGATTTATCTTCACGAACAACACCTATTTGTTTTGTAATGGTAACTATATCATCTGTAGATTTCTTTAGATTTTTTGTGATATCTTCAATTGATTTCTTATTATTCGCTAGTGATTCAGAAACTGTTTGAGGGATGTTCCAAGCTCCCAGTTGATTATAAATGGCAACTATATCATCTGTAGATTTCTTTAGATTTGTTGTGATATCCGAAAGAGTTGTTGTAATATCCCTTGGTTTTATATTTTTTAGATTGAAGAATTTTTCAAGTGTGTTATTTAACGTGGTAAAATTCTTCTGAATTTGAGTAAAAATACCTATATGAGTATCATATTCAGTTCGTAATTTTGTTAAATTATCTATAGCAATCTTAATATGAGCGATCTCTACACCTAATGTATTTCGTGGAGTACTAAAAAATTTAGCTAAATCATTTATGATCGCCTTTATATGTTCCTCAATTTGTTTTATATTATTAAATCTATCCGTAATTGTTGTAATTTTTTCACTTGGTGCTAGTTTACCTCTTTGAAATACTACAATAGAATCATCATCTACTCCTTGAGCTCTAGTTAAGATATCATCAAATGATATATTAGAAGATTTTAATTTTCCCTGTTTATCTTGAAATACAACTAATTCTCCTGGATCTATCCCAACTAAGTTAAAATTATTAGCGAGTTCATCTCTAATTATTTTTTTTACACTATCATCATCAATAATTTTATCATCCTCCTTCTTCTCTTTACTTGATCTTCCCCAAATATCAACAGACATTATATAAAATCTAAAAGTTTTTAATTCGAGAAAATATTTCTACTACTAGTATATTCATTTACTGCTATATGTGGTGGTTTTTTTGATGATGAAATATTTATTAATACATTTAAAACTTCTCTTCCGCAGATTGGTGGATCATTTAATTCTTGAGTCGGTAATGTTGAGTACCAAGTTGGCATCTTAAATTTCTTTATATATTTATAAAACTCAACCGGAGGTGGTAATCCGTATGAATCAAAATAAACAATTCCTCGCGGATCAATTGCGTAACAAACCCAGTGTGTTCCAGGTCCATCACTATTATCTAGATTAATTATACCGGTTTCTGGAATTTGTGGAGTATTAGGTAATTGATTTCTCATAAATACACCTCTGAAATGTTTTATTGGATATTTAGTAAATTTAGATTTTTCAACAGCGTCAATTAAATCAAAATTTGACATAGGAATCATAGATTCCTGTATGAAATTCTTCAAATTTCTTTCTTCAGAATTTTTTAAATTGGTCGTCCTAATCGAAGACCCTTTCCGGTTGGTGGTCGTCCTAGTCTTAGTCCCTTTCCTCTTTTTTTTTGTCCTACTCCTTGTCCAGTTGCCTTTTTCAGAGCAATTCCTGCAGCTGTTCCAACAGCTCCAAGTGCTGCAGCCTTTGCAATTGCTGGTGCAGCGGCGGCAATCAACGCTGGAATCGCAGCAAATAGTGGAAATATACCACCAGTTTTAATCATATTAGCAATTGCCCCCTTAGAAAATTCAAGCTGAACACCTTTCTTATTTTTAACTGCATCATTTAAATTTTTTACTTGTCGATCTGTCAGTGATAACTTATGTGTTCCTCCACTCAACTGTGCTAGTTTTAATGTTATTGTAGTTCCACATTCTTTTGCAGATTTTGATTTTAATTTCTTTACTTGACCCTCGGTCAGTGATACATTTACAGTGTTATATGGCATTTATTGTAAAACATATTGTAATTTTTAATTGTAAAAATTCTTGATGAATTTTTTAATTCAAAATCTTACAGATTTAGAGTATCTAAATTTTTAAAGATTTTCTACTGGCGCATCAACTAGTCTCATTCTTCCACCAACTCCTTCAAGTAACATTGATTTATCACTTAAAATTACAGCTATTGCCCTATAATTAACACCAGCTGGTGCTATACGAGCCCGGAAATATATATCAATGAGGGATTGTTTCATCATATCAAGATGTGTCAACGAGAAGTAATAGATCGGATATAAACTCTTGAAATCTAATTGTGATATTTGCAGACCAGTATCAACATTTTGATCACGACTCATAAATGATAGTAATCTATGATAAACTCTAGCAATATTATTTTCTTCATAATTTAGTTGTATTTCTTCAGTTGGTTCTTGTTGGCCATTTATTCTTAGTGATACCTCTTTAACTCCAAGTTGATCAAATATCATATGAGAATATGTTTGATCATTTAATCGATCTCGATTTTGTAATGCAATAAATATATGACGTGGTGCTGAAACTCCACTTTTAGACGCTAGATGCCACGTAAATGTATCAGCAATATTATCTTCTTTAGTATCTGTGGAGACAGTTAGCCAATTTAGCAGAGTTTTCCCACCTGTTTCCATAAATGATATCAATCTTTGCTCAGCCGCTATGGACGGTGTCATCACAGGCATCCAGAGAGTCAACTTACTCAAATTAACTTTACCGTCAGCACCACCGGTACGCCAAATTGCAGCATTATCATCACTTCTCCGTGTCAACGCAATTGTATGTTTTGCTCCGTAAATAACTTTTCTAACATTTCTACAAAATCCAAATATATGATGGAGCGGAATTGCGCAAGAGAATTTTCGTCGTACCCCCTGCAACATTCCTACACGAGTTGCAAATCCCAGATTGAAATTTGCGTTGTTATTTATAACAACAGGTTCACTTTTATTAGCATTATCAAAGGCGGTATTATCCAACTTATTCGGAGTTCTTACTATAACTGGGCTATTATCAGCGTGATTAGAGGTATCTTTCGCGAACATTATTGATGGACCTGATGATCTTGTAAAATCATCTGAGTATCTTGCTAGTCCGAGTATCGTTGTTGCAACATCAACTTCACGTTCAATAGATTCAATTTCTTTTCCATCTAGAAGATATCGTGCACTTTCAAATAGCGCCATCACACCGTTGTTAACAAATCCAACTTTAACATTAGCTGCGTAAGCTGTATCATCAGCTAATACAATTTCTCCCTCAATTTCAATAAACGCTTCACAAGGTAAAAAGTATTTACTGGTATCTTGAACTTGAAGCTCAATTCGAGCTCGTACTTTAGGATCTATTGCGTGATATGCGAAGAACTGATAATTTCCTACAGAATCATTTTTTAACACCGGGGCATCTATGTCAAATGCGGGATCATTTTGTTGTTTAAACATTATATAAAAATACATGTATTTTTAAATGAAATTTTAATTGTAAAATTCTTAATTTATCTTCGCCGTCTTCGAGAATTACTTGTAGTTCTAAGTCCACTTCCAGAGATCATACTAGCAATATTGGCATTTTCAACCCCAGGAAGATTTTCTAATTTTTGTTGTACTATTTCATTAATTACTTTACTAACTGCTGCTGGCATCACAGTAGTGGCTGGAAGAACAACAGGTTTTCGTTTTGGTAGTAGAGAAATTATTTTATTCTTTACGGCAGTTAATGCTTTTCCAGTGAGATCTCCAATAGTACCTAGTCCTTTATCCTTAATAACTTCAATAGCTTTCATCCCAGCTTGTTTAGCAAGAGGTAGAACCTTTGGTGCAATTCTACCAAATAATCCCATAATTGTATTTCCTAATCCATCTCCGTAATATGCCCGATACACTGGATATCTAGAATTTACAACATAAACAGGTTGTGGTTTATCGTGATTATAGTGAATTATCATTATTTAATAAATGTAAAACATTTCTAATTTGGAAATGTTTTTAACATTTCTAATTTGGAAATTCTTTAGAATTTCAGTCACTGTGATAACGAGAATTTTCAACAAGTTCTTCCATAAGTTCTCGATATGTGTGGATATCCATTACACGACCTTGAAATAATCTTCTACAGATATCAGCGGCCTCATTTGTAATTTCTGGAGAATTATTTCCGGCTCTTTTTCCACCAATAAGAACCTCTAACCGTGATACATCATTAATAACGCTGTTTGGACAAGGACAATTCTCTGTACTTCCAAAATCTTTTAGATTTTCACCAAAATCTTTTAGATTTTTAATTCCACTACCCTTCTTTATAAATTTATCAATAAAATCATTATACTCCATTTTTACTTTTCTATTCCTAAAATTATTATAGTTTTTATTTGCTAAAAATACCTTTTCTCCCCAGATTTTTTTACTACTTATTTTCTTTATATAATCTGTATTTAAATAAACATCTCGAAGTTTAAAATTATTCTCAATAAATTTAATTAACTCATCATCATTATCAATTTTTCTAATTTTATCTAATGCTTCATTAGTAAATATTTTTTCATGTGTAAGAGAATCATCAGTAGGTTCAGTAACATAAGGTTCATCTGGATCAAATTCTATTGCAGCATTTCCAGGATCAGTGAATTCAGGTGGTGGAATAATATGTTCACGTTCTGCTTCTCGTTGTTCTATCATTTTTGTTTGTTCTTGCATTATATTACTTGGAAGAGCTTTTAGAATATCTGTAGTTTGCTGTTGAAGTGCTAGTAGATTTTGGGTAGCTTCCACAGTTTTCTTGGCTGACTTCTTAACAGATTCTTTTACATCTCCTGTCGCCGTTATTATAGGTTTAAATAATTGTTCACTCCCGACAGTAAAATCATCAACCGCCGCTTGTCGTTCTTGAAGTTGGCGTCGTACTGAATCTCTAACTGGGATAAATTTCTTAATTGCTGCTAATCTTTCTCTAGCTAGTCTAGTTGTGAGTGATTCAGGAATCATTATATATAAAAATATTAATATTTTTCAATTATTTGTAATTTTCAATTAAATTTAAAATTATATATATATATATAATGAATAAAAATATCGTCGACGAAATTGTAACGCAACTTAACCGATTACACAAAATCCCCGAAATTAGTGTTGTGGTAGCAGAAAAAAATATCAACCATTTTAACTCTGACTATCTACTAGATGAATTTCGTAAAATTGAATCAGCACGAGCCAAGGATTACCCGACATATAGATCAGAGGATCGTGTAGTTAAAACATTGATACGACAACGCAATATTATAATTTATTATCTTAAAGAATCTGGTAATGATCAGTTGTTAGATGAATTTGTAGAACTCAGTCTACTTATTAATCCACTATTAAAAATTATTGGGGATGTATTTGAAGAGGAAAAAAATATATCTCAGTTTGCTGAGCAATTTGATAATAGTTATATGTAGAAAATTCTTCAGAATTTTTTAATACTTGTATTTCCATTTTTAATAAATTTATTTTTTTTACCCCCAACAAAACGAGACTCTACAATCATATTTATCGGAGTATGATGATGAAATTATACATTCAGCAGCCTTTCTTACTGATTCTATATGAATATTAAAAAACTTGGCTGCTGAGTTTATTGAAGGAAAATCTGTAATTTCGTTATTATAAAAAGCAATCACTGGTCTTGGAATACGATTTTTACTTGAATTTGGATTTTTATTAAGATTGTTTTCACTAGGAGTCACGATTCGTAAATTATCAATATGATTATTTAACTTATTTCTGTCAATATGATCCACCACATATCCGGCTGGAATTTCTCCAAGAAAAATCTCAACGATAAATCTATGAACTGAATAATTTTTGTTTTTTCCATTTATATGTATATTAAAACGTAAATATCCCATATTATCAATATGACTAATTTTTTTTCTTGATCGTCGATGTCGGATTGTTCCATCTCGGGACGCTTCGTACTGTACGTAAATCGGGTGCGGGCGGTATTCGGACATTATATTTATATAGGTTTTTATTTATTTAATTGGAATTGTATATTTAGTTTTTTTAGATAATCCTCCGGGGTTTGAATAACATCTCCTCGATGTTTTACATGTTGGTGTGTGTCGTAATATAATTTTATAGTTCTATAATTTGCTGCATGATGATCCGCACATAATTCAACCTTACCCCTTACTCCAATACCACATACGATACAAGGTCTTGGCCCTGTACTTCCTCGTTTAATATTTCTATTATGAGTATAACAGTAATCCCCCGACGCAGCGTCGTTGACATTTTATTTTACTACCAATCGGCAACCAAATACACGTATTTTTTTCGTTTGAATCGGTTTTCGTATTCATATATAATATATATTTTAATTATTTTTTTTTCATTTAAATATAAAATTTTATTGTATATATTATAATTGTATATTAATGACAACATTAAGTAAACCATATTTTTCGCTTGATGCGAGAAGTGGATTATCACTAAGAGGACTTAATAGAGACCTTAAAAAACTAAGAAAACTCGCTATGAAGGAATTTAGGAAAGATGGTGCAGAACACATGTATGGTAGTTATCGAATAACCGGAGAAAAACTCTATGACGGCACAATAGATATAGTTCGCTCGATGAATATAATATCGTTGTTAGATAATTACAGATATTATCTTAAAGTGAAATGGGCAAAATATAATGATGAAACAGGTGAATGGACTATACAAAATAATAATCGTCCGATAATGAAAAATGGGAAAAATGTAATAATTAGTCGTGATATGGATCCTGGAGTGTTAGTTGGAATTGACAGTAATTATTATAATAGAGCTTACCCAGAAATTGTTGTGATGTATGGGGTATATAGAATTTATGTAGATATTGATCATGATAGAATGTATCCAATGAGAAAATCATCACAAAATTTGAACTGCGTTGCAGAACGTGTTATGGAACATTTTAAAAATAATTCGCGAGGAAATGGATTAACTAAACAACGTGAAGAAAAAATAATGATCTGGGGGAAGACAGTGGAGGAAGGAGCTACAATTAGTGATGTCGCCAAGTTGGAAACATCTTTAAAATACCCAATTATCGTAAAATCATTAACAGGAGAAATATTAAAAGATTGTAAATATAAAAAAAATAAATTACCCCCAATTGAGATTATTGATCATAATGGCCACGCATGGAACTCTGGTATTACTGAGTTCCCTAAAAAAAAGATTGTGAAATATATGGAAGGAAATATATTTGATGTAATTAAGGATCTTCATAAAGATGATCCAACAGGAGTTTGGTTATTTAAGAGCGATGAAGATCCCGAGATGGATTTTGACCAATTTGTTAGAAATAACGGGGAATTATATCGAACTGAAGAATTAAATAATCGTATGAAGAATGTTACAAAGGATTTTGTTGATGAATTCGATGAAAACCTATTATGTAATTCTTTTACTGTACCATCCGTGACAGCCCATTATGCCAGAGAAATAAATTCTTGGAAAAAAACCCCAAAGGAATTATTGGATGATATAAAATCAAGTTGTGTTGAGTATGGACATGGTGGTTTATGGAATACTAGGTATGATACTAGTAATTTAATTTCCGCAGATATAAACGCTAGTTATCCAGGAGGGTTTTTAGGAATGGGAGAATGCGCCGAATATTTTAAACGTTTTGGTCATCCTACAGATGAGATGACACGAGTTTCGATTAACGGGGATTTACCTGATTTTGATTTAACTGGATTTGCTAAGGTTGCTGGTTTTCAACTTCGAGATGGATTACATACTTGTAGTTATCTATGGCTCGGTAAACATATGTCTGAGAATGGTTGGATGTCAATAACGTTATTACGATGGATGATAGATAGTAGAATGTTGACTATGTTAAAGGTTAGTGAAGCAATAATTAGTTATAACTCTCAAAAAGATGTTTGGTTACCTAAACCGGATTTAGATAGAGAGATTGAGAAGGTGAAAGAAAAGTTTCCACAGTATAATGAAGAACAAATTATTAAGACCGCTAAACAGATATATTACGGAAGAGAAAAATCAGCTAAGGACCTAGGAAGAAAAATAATAGGAAAATTTACTCAGGGAGGAAAATTTTATAATACTAGAACCTCTTCTAGATTAGTAATTGATCCAACTGAAGAAAAAATCATTATGAAACATCTCATTGACACCAATAGATTTGTAACGAGTTATAAAGAGAGATTATCTAACGGAGAAGAATATGGTACTGTTATAGTCTATAATGATGGAGAAAGCGCTCAGAATTCACATTTAAGATCTTCTATGTTAGCTTATACAAGTATTAATTTATTCTCTATGATAAATAGATTTCCAGATATCGCTGTAAGAGTCGCCACAGACTCCATGTATTTTGATAAAAAACATCTTGATAAAATTAAACCGTGTTTAAGTGAAAACGGTGAATGGGGAACTTGGAGAATTAAAAAAGAACAATTACATCATTATAATCATCACGTAGATGTTAAAATACTTGATAGTTATCGAGGAAAAAATATTGAAAACGAGGTTTCTAATGCTCCATCTGTATTTGATCCGATAACTCGCTATAAATTAATTTACTTGAATGGTTGTGGTGGAAGTGGAAAGACTGAGAGAGTTATTAGATTATATAAAGATAGAAATGCTAGTATAATAGCGCTAACACCTACTCACGCGTTAGCAAAATCTTTGAAAGAACGAGGAATTAATGCCAAAACTTATCATAGCTTTTTTAGGTGGAAAGGTGATAAATGGACTCCTGAAAGAATGGGTAATAAATTTATTCCGCGTTTTATAATGTGGGATGAAATATGTACAGTACCATTAGATATATTAAAACAATTTCTTAGTTGGCTACGTACAAAAAATACTAAAATAATATTTTGTGGCGATGATGGTCAACCACCACCATTTGTTGGAAAATCACCACATGAGTGGCTAAAAAATAATGTTAACTACTACGAAGAAATCACAGATGATTATAGATCATTAGATGATGAAATAAAGAATTTAAAATCTAGAATCAGACGAAAACCTGATCACGAGCAGTGTAGAATTCTCAGAGAAGTTATTAATGAAACATTAGAAGATGATTTTTTGGAATCTTGGAAACCAACTGATATAGTATTTTCAAGTTTAAAAATAACTCGAGATGATATTCAGAGACGATTATTTGAGATACATAAAAAGAAATTTCCTAATGAAAAAGTACCACTATGTTATAGACCGTCTGATACAAGAAAACAAAATATTGATGTTAAGATTCCAGGTGGTGGTACTGAGAATTTAGTGTTAAATGATATTGCACATGTTAATATTGATGTAGTTGAAGAAGCGTTACAAGCTAAAAACTCACCCTGGTTATTAGGATACGCCGCAACAATACACTCTTCACAAGGATTAACTATTGAGGATAAAATCATCTGGATTGTAGATAACCGTATTGAGTGGTCTAATTTAGTTTATTTAGCGGTATCTAGAGCTAGACGAATAAATCAATTGAGAAGAATTATAATTGGCGATCTAACTAATTTTTCGTGGCGGTAATTGAGTGTCGTGTGGGATAACTTGCAGTTGTTCACGTGTAAATCCTCGCTGAGGTGCGGATGAATCTAATCTATAGATTGCTGGTCTAGAAACATTAGTGTTTCTGGAATAAGATCGTGTCGATGATGATATTTTATGTGTAGTGATACTCCAAATAGGATCAGTGGCTCTTGCGCCACCACCTTCGAGTTCACCTGGCTCATATAAATATCTTACAGTGACATCATTAAGAATTGGTTGAAGATTGGAGGTGTTAGTGTAAGAAATATTTCTAGGTATATATTTTTTTTTTATTGCGATATTAGGTTTGATACCAATCATTCTAGTTATTTCGTTATTTAATGCAGATACTACTTTTGGTAATCTTGAAACCCATTCACGAGAGCGAGTTTCCTGAGTAAATTCTTTCGCATATTGATATCCAAATAATCGCTCAGCGAGAGTTCTATTAAATCGCTCTACAATTGCCTGATCGCGGTGTATTCCAACATGTCCTCGTCTAATGGTGACATTATGAGTTTTCATAAGAGATGTAACAACACCTTGAAATTCCTTGCCGGGATCAACCTGTAATAGATTTGGCCATTTAAGTGGACCTTTATTATAAATCTTTTCAAATGCATCGGAGACTTCTTTTGATGACTTTGTTTTTAATGGTATTGCTTGTTTATATCTACTAGCGATATCAACTACAGTTAATGCATATTTGTAACCGTTATCAGTAGGAAGAAATAATATATCAGCTTGATGAACTTCATTCGGTACAAAAACATCAAAATGAGAATAATTAATTTTTTTAGGACCAGGAAGATAAATTTGCCATAACGCCTGTTTAGATAACCAATCTTTTGCGGTCTTATATTTCACTGATGCTGCTTTAGCAAGTTTTTTAATAGCTGAATAACCTTTCCAGTAGCCAGTAGGTGAGTAATAAATAGATTCCATATGTAAAATAAATTTTTAGTTACCAAATAATATTTTACCTTTCATAGCAGTTTTTATCAATACTGAAGCTAACTTTTCTTTTAATTTTTTATCTGGAATTGCATCTATCGCGTGAATTAATTTTATATCCGCGAGATGACGTTGTTGAAGATCATTACTTCGATATGCTATATCATGTATTCTACAAGCTTCATCAATAGCATTAATTGGATTTTCTCCTGGATTTGGTTGATCATTTTCATTGAGTCTGATATCTAATCGAGTTCCTGGTCCGCAATAACTATATCCTGGAATATGTTTTTCACCTGGATACTTAGCCCAAGGAAGTCCAGGAAGATTACTTAAACGGTTGGCGATATCTCTACCTGTTTTTTTTTTATAAATCTAAATTTTTTTATACCACAAATTTCACAATTACCTGAAGTAGCTAATCTATTATTTTTAGTTGTAACTGTTGTTTCGTTGATTGTTGGGGT
This sequence comes from Unio delphinus, assembly GCA_029339505.1. NCBI lineage: Eukaryota > Metazoa > Mollusca > Bivalvia > Unionida > Unionidae > Unio > Unio delphinus. Next base: position 586,205 of record JAQISU010000217.1, read on the forward strand.
ACGTTTCTTACATTTCACACAATATAAATCCATAACTTTTATAGTAAATAAACGCATATCAATAAATGGAAGTAATTGATTTTAGCGCCACAAAGAAAAAACAACAAGTTAAACATCATCCAATGCTACCAGATTCTATTAGAATGATTATTATTGGACCATCTGGAAGCGGAAAAACTCAACTATTACTAACGTTGATAATGAAATATATGAACTGGAATAAATTATATTTAGTTGCACCAAGTGTAGATGACCAGCGGTGTTATAATGTTTTAAAAGAATTTAATGAGAACGCATCTGAAATTACTGGAGAAAATGTTGTTGATATTATAACTGATATTGATGAAGCCCCCTCTGTAGAAGACTTAGATGGAGAAAAAAATAATCTTGTTGTATATGATGATATTATGCTTGATAAACAAAAAAATCCAGCAAGAATTTTCTCACGTGGTAGACATAAAAACGCTGATGTTATTTATCTTACTCAGCGATATACTCAAATTCCTAAAGTAATTCGCGATAACTGTAATTTAATTAGTGTATTTAATGGAGTTGATATACATACATTAAGAAATATTTGGCAAACTTGGTGTTCTGATATGAATTTTGATCAATTTAAAAACTTTTTTAGTAATGCTCAACAAACTCCTCATGGATTTATCACAGTAGCATTACATGATCCACGAATAAGATATCGGATCGGACTTGATAGAATTTATACTTAAGTCGGAAATAAAAAATTTAATTTAACGATTTTTGTTATGCTCAGAATCGAAAATGGAGACTTAAAGTTGCATGGAGGTGTGGGATTTAGAAAGTGAAGCTCACCTCATTTCTCTACTAAAGTGAATACAATAATGTTTGCCTAAATAATAAAGTGTCAGATTGGCAAAATACGAGTTAGCGATTTTTTGTTAATGCTCAGATTGACGAATGGAGACTTAAAGTTGCAAAATGGGGTCGAATTTTTTGGAAAAAGTGAAGCTCGCCTCCTCTCTCTACTAAAGTGAAGACAATAATGTTTGCCTAAATGATAAAGTGTCAGATTGGCAAAATACGAGTTAGCGATTTTTTGTTAATGCTCAGATTGATGAATGGAGACTTAAAGTTGCAAAATGGGGTCGGATTTTTTGGAAAAAGTGAAGCTCGCCTCTCCTGCTGCTTGGGTTGAGTGCATGAATTATTGTGTTGTTACATCTGTATTTTTTTCATTTATAATTTATTACATAAATTTATATTTTCTTTCACAAATTGTGTTTGTATTGTTCATTTAATCCACCCTCCTCTCGGTAACAATTCTGTTACAATGGCGGATACGTACAAATATTCAGATGCTTTTAGACAATAGACTGGTTTCATCCCCTCCCGACTTGCCTGACATTTGATTTTCTTATCTTGTGTGACAATCATTCCCAGATGATAAACTATATTGAGTTATCACCCAATAGTTGAGCCTCATAACCAATTCCTAATGAGGGGTTGTTTTTGTTCTTATTTGTTCGATCTCCAATGGACTACTTGAGACAGCATTATTCATCATTAGCACCCCTCAGCAATCCCATCCCTCATACCCCCCCACTTTGTGAACCACTGCTATATAAGATAAAAAATATTTGGAAAATAAATTTAAAATTAAATTTCACTGGTGAAATATGAATCTACATTTCCTCCTCAAACACACAAAGAACATCCAAATTATTTAATGTGACAGTGATAGACTTTCCGTTAAAAAAATTTAAATAATAAAAATAAATAGTCTGTGATGTCCAGCTTGAGTGATATTCAGCTAATGACTTGCTCACTTTCTAACATATTTGTTGATGGCCAGGTATTGTTTCTCTTTCTTTTTTGCTTTCAGTTTCTTGTCAAGGGTTTTCTTTTGATATTATAATATCACTTTCAACACTTTTTTGGCTCTATGTTTCTGTGAAAATCCATGCTTAGTGCTCTTTCCAAGGAGACACGATGGCAGCTGATACAGTCTCACCCAGAGTGGGGTGGTATTAAACCTGTAGTCTTTTAATTTGTATAAAATTTAATGCCATTTTTTTAAAGACCTCGTTATTAACCTTAAAAAGAACAATTATAACTTTACACCATATTCTAAGTATAAAAAGGTGAATACAATAATTTCTAGGTATAATAAAGACCTATTTATAATGAGTTATTTAGTTATGTTAACTGCAATAGATTACTGAATTTTAAGAAGCTATTAAAAACGTATATTAACTATATTTGCCCATTGTCTTCAAACTTACTGATATCAGCTCCCATCATTTGTACACCACATACATGTGGCTCATTTGAACATATAAGAAATTTTCTACTTATACATACAATTAAAATCAGTTATTGAGATATGGCATCTTATAATTATCTCAATATTTTGTTTTAAGTCATATGTACATTCATCATGAGCAAAGTGTATAGACGCGAAGATGGTGTTATCACGAACTGCAAGTGGGACATAGCTATAAATGGGAAACAGCATAAAGAAAGCATATGAGATATGTAATCAAAATTTCAAACTATACAATCAATATTTCTCAAAGTATTCATTTACCTGTAGTGAGAGAAGTGGACGATGGAGGAAAAACAGCTGGATTAGCCAACACAGTATACTGAAACATTTTTTCCTAACGAAAATATTTACAGTAAACATAGCCTTTTTCCATGCATCAGGTAGCAGATGAACTTGAGACATCGTATCCTACTTCTGAAAAGGTAAACTCCATGCTATTGTTTATTCTAGCTGAAACTAGGACAAGTATGAAATGGTAACTCAACCTGCTGCAAACGTTTCAAAAATATCATTCTATCAGCAATGTATTTGTTACATTATTGTTTTCAGCCACATGATCAAGTATGTGAGTTGGGTTACAACTGACGTACTTGATCTGTGTGACAAGTGTCGAGAGTTAAAGAAGAAGAAGTCAGAAGTAGAAGGAGCACAACAATACAGAGAATTCAACCAGGTTATCAAGAAAAGCATGAAATAGTCAAGAGGGACATGGATGGAAGACCAGTGTAAACATAGAGAAAACAATCTAAAGAAAAATAATGACAAAAAGGCATACCAACTGGTGAAAGTCGTGACCAGTGTAAAACAAGGACGCTCCTCCATCATTCAAGATAAGGAATGGAAATTTCTTAAAGACGACCAGGACATTCTTAAGAGATGGACAGAATACTGCTCAGACCTGTACAACCACAGACGTACAGGGGACACAGACATAGTCAACACCCCACCAGTGACCAACACTGACAACTACCCCATCCTCCGTGAAGAAGTAGAGGCTGCAGTGAAATCGTTGAGAAAAGGAAAGGCAGGAGTAGACAACATCCCTGAAAAACTAGTCCAAGAAAAGAGTGAAGCCGTGGTACGCGCCCTACTAACAATCAGCAACAAGATCTGGAATAAAGGGAAATGGCCAACACAATGGACTCAGTAACTCATAGTAACTCTCCCGAAAAATGGCAATTTGCAACAATGTCAGGACTTATATGCCACTCAAGCAAAGTCATGCTTAAAATCATATTAAACAGACTGAAGCCGCGGGCAGAGGAAATCATAGCTGAAGAACAGGTGGCATCAGGCCAGGGACAGGAACAACTGAACAGATTTTCGACCTGGGAATACTATGTGCGAAATACCTCCAGCACCAACAAGACCTTTTGTCATGTCTAAGAAGTTATGAGTTAGTCCCTGAAGCTTATCGGCGAAAATTCAGAAATTACAGAAAAGAAGCTGGACAATCTCAGGTCGAATTTGCTAGAAAAAAGAGCAGTTGTTTGATAAATGGTGCTTAGCCAAGAACGTCGAATAAAATTATCAAAATCTCAAGCAAATTATATTAATTGAAGAGTTTCAAAACTGTGTCCATAGTGACATTAAGTCTTATCTTGATGAGCATAGGATTGAAGCTTTGGAGAATGCTGCTCGAGCTGCTGACGAATATTCTATGACACACAAAATTCCTTTTGTTAACAAGACTTCTACTCAACAGTCTTCTGGCAGAAACATATTTCAGCCTTATACCAGCCCTTTTAAAACTCAAACTAGCACAACTTTCAAAAATCAAACTTCAGAAAAGCTTGATTCTAGATCCTGGTCTCTTCAGACGTGTACATAATGCAAGAAAAAAGGGACATGTTCTTGCTACAAATTGAATAATAGGCATCAGAATTAAGACAGACCTGTTACAAATGCTCTTATTTCTAATAGGTCAAGGTCATGCTCATGTATTGAAAGCAATACATTTGTTCGGTCTAATAAATCCCAGTGTGATTTTATTATGGAGAATTATGAACCATTCATATCGAAGGGTTGACTCCTGGGTGATTCATCCAATCCCACTCCTATTAAAATTGTAAGGGACACAGGAGCTTGTCCGAGTCTTTTATTGTCAAGTACTTTGACTATTTCTGAGAAGACTTCTTCTAATGAAAATGTTCTTATTCAGGGAGTAAAGTGCGGTTTTGTTAGTCTTCCTCTTTATTGTGTAACTTTGTCATCAGACTTATTGTCAGGACCTGTGACAATCGGAACGGTCTCGGTTTTACCTGTTGGGGGAATAGATTTATTGCTAGGCAACGACTAAGCTGGAGACAAGGTTGTGGTTAATCCATTTGTAACTGCCATGCCTATTTGGATCAGAACGTTGAAGCAATGGACAAAGAATTAATTGATATATTTCAAGCTTATGCAGTTACCAGAGCTATGGCAAAGAAAGCTCTTGAGAATGATGTTGATGCAGGCAGTATTCCTTTAGCTGACACGTGTATACGTCACTTTTACTCCTTGTTTTGATCAATCAGAAGGTATTGATCACAGTGATCCTCTTTTACTAACTCATTCTCTTTCTTCTTATCAGTTTGATAAAAGACAGTCACTTGTCGTCGTCGAAAAGGAAAACGATTCTGAGATCTCGTGTTTGTTTCAATGGACCATAAGTGAGACAGAAGCCACTGATGTTTCTGTCTGTTATTTTATTAAACATGGAATTCTTATGAGAAAATGGAGACCTCCCGAGCTACCTGCTTGTGATGAGTATTCGGTGAACTATAAAATAGTAGTTCCAAAACCTTACAGGCATGAAATACTTAATCTGGCCCATGAAACGCTTTTGGCTGGTCATTTAGGGATTAATAAAACTTAACACAAGAACTTGACTCACTTCTATTGGCCAAAAATCAAAAGTGATGTTGCCAAATACTGTATATCTTGTCATACTTGTAAAATGGTAGGAAAATCCAATCGGAAGAGAAGATACCTAAGGCTCATCTACAACCTACTCCTTGCTTTGACAAACCATTTAGTAGAATTATGGTAGATTTTGTAGGTCCCTTACCCAAGACCAAGTCAGGTAACCAATACCTTTTGACCATTATGTGTCCGTCAACAAGGTTTACAGAGGCAATTCCGTTGTGGAATATAAACTCTAAGACAATAGCAAAAGCCTTGATAAAAAATTTTACACAGTATGGCCTTCCCAAATCTGTTCAGATTGGGATGAAGGCATTCATCTACTATTGTTTGCTGTTAGAGAATCAATTCAAGAATCGTTAGGCTTCAGTCCCTATGAACTGGTTTTCGGACACACTGTGCGTGGATCATTGAAGAAATTGAAAGAGAAACTTCTCTCTAATGAAAATACTGATATCAATTTTCTTGATTATGTTTCCGATTTTAGATACAAGTTGTCAAGGGCTTGTGAGGTCGCAAGAGCAAATCTGCACTCTGCTCAATCTAAAATGAAATCAAGATATGATAATAAATTGAAGTAAAGGAGTTTTCAGCCTGGTGATAGAGTCCTGACTCTCTTGCAAATGCCACAAAATCCTCTTCAGGCCAAATATGATGGTCCCTACACAGTTGACGGGAAACTTAAAGACTTAAATTGCATCATAAATACTCCTGGGACGCGCAAACAAAAACAACTCTGCCATATAAACATGCTAAAAGATTATATTGAAAGAAATAGCCATGTTAAACATGTAATTAATTTAGTTGTACCCCTCCCACTCAGTGAAGGAATATCTGAATCTACTGATATTGAAATGACGAATCTTTGTAATTCAGAAATTATGAAAGATCAAGACCAGAAACTTTCACATTTACAAGTGCAAGAAATAAATGAAGTGAAACAGTTATTATTTGAATATGAGCATTTATTTCAAGGTGTTCCTACAAGGACAAACATTTTTCATGACGTTGAAATTGTAAATTCCAAACCTGTTAAACAAATTCTATACAGGATGAATCCACTCAAACAGGAATACTTGAGAAAGAAAATTCAATATTTGCTGGGAATGATTTTTTCGAGCCCAATAAAAGTGATTGCAGTTCACCATGCATACTTGTTCCAAAACCAGATAAAACTTTCCGTATGTGCACTGATTATAGGAAAGTGAACAGTGTGACAAAAATAGATTCATTCCCATTACCAAGAATTGACGATTGTATTGATAAAATCTGTAATGCTATGTATGTCACCAAATATGACATTTGAAAGTATATTTGCAGATTCCACTAACGGAAAGAGTAAAGGTATTTGGGACTCCAGATGGACTTTACCAATATAAGGTAATGCCATTCGGGATGAAAGTGTCACCACGTTCATTTCAACTTTTCATGAATATGATCATCTCTAGTCTAGAACATTGTGACAACGACATCTGGATAGAACATCTAGCAACAATTCAAAAATTCTTTGACAGACTCAGTGATGCATGTTTAAGAGTTAATTTATCTAAAAGTGAGTTCTGCCGTCCTAGTATGACTTTCTTATGACATATTGTGGGACATGTACAAGTTAAATCAATAGATTGTAAGGTTGAGGAAATTTCTAAATTCCCGGTGCCTGAAAATAGCAAGCAACTGATGCGAATTTTAGGTATAGCCGGATGCTATCGGACATTTTGTTCCAATTTTTTTATAAGTGCAGGACCCCTGACAAATGTATTGAAGAGGAAGAACAAGTTCTTTTTGACTGAAAAATGTCAGGAGGCTTTTGACAAGTTAAAAGCCATACTTGAAACAGCACCAATTCTTGCAGCTCCAAATTCCAGTTAGTCTTTCAAATTATTTGTCAATGAAAGTGATGTTGGTGTTGGAGCAGTTTTAATTCAAGAAGACAAAAATGGTATTGAACATCCAGTGTGCTATTTTTCAAAGAAATTAAATAAGCACCAAAGAAATTATTCAACAATTGAGAAGGAATGTTTAGCATTGATTTTGGCTTTACAATATTTTGAAGTTTATCTTAGTTCAGCTCCTTCTTCGATTATAGTTTTTAGTGACCACAACGCCCTTACTTTCATCGGAAAGATGAAAAATAAAAATCAAAGATTACTAAGGTGGAGTTTGTTATTGCAGGAATATAATCTTGACATCCGGCACATCAAGGGAAAAGATAATTAATATCAGACGCTCGTTCCAGTGTATAACGATATATTATATCAAATACACTGTGTAATTTATACAGAGTTCTTTTAACCTCAGGTGTAAATCGGTTTGTGGTAAAAAAAAGATTTTATCATATAAACCTTTCTTTTAATTTTATTGGGGAATGTGTTACGTATATTTGATTTAAGTTATTTATTTTTGTTTTAATTGTTTGTTTGTCAGATTCAAATTTGCTATTTTAAATTTAAGATTCATTCATTGGGAGATATTGTTTTAAAACGTGGGATGATCTGTACTTCACAAATAAACACCTGATGTTGACCTCATTTCTGAGCTAGTTTCAATGTTGTAAACAAGCTTTTAAAATGATTGGTTGATTCCAAGGACATTATGGAGCTTTGTTGTAAACATCTTTCTATTTTAGTTGGGTCATACGGTGTGCACTTGATTTTCTTAACGTAAATTTGTTCTAAAGATTCTAGAAGATGAAGTGACCCCTTCCTTGTTTACGTAAAAGCAGGTATATAAATTATATTTTGGAGTGAACTATTTAGTAGACATTGGGCTGTTAGAATACTAAGTTGTGTGTTGTTTTGAGATATTTTAAATTACCTTATACTGGAAATTATTTTATTTCGTTTGGATCAAGAGGATTTATTTTGTTATTTTTCAGGAAAATAATTGTGCTCATTGAAGTTCATACGACCAGACCTGGTTTCATCACATGACATCGTCGTCCATCTGGGATGCTTCACTAAGATTTGAAATTGGAATTATTAGGACATTTTATTACAGGACATTTGCAATTTCACTAGTGGATTATATTTTGAATTGTTTTTGGATTAATTTTGGAATTGATTCCTAAAACCGTAAATTTATTTTTCTTTTCTGGAAAATATTTGTTCTCAATAAATTTTTTATTAAGTTTTTACAAGCTTGTTATGTTCACTCCTTCTATGTTATTGTTTATTCGAACGTTGCTTTCGAAGGTTGTTTGGTATTTTATAAAGAGATCATGTTACGAATGAGGAAGTGGGAAACAGAATTAGGGAAGCAATTGGGCCCTACGATGAGCTATTGACCATTGTGAAAAAACGCAAAATGAAATGATATGGACATGTCACACGATTAACAGTTCCTTCTAACACAATCATGCAAGGTCCTGTGGAGGGAGGATGAAGGAGAGGAAGACAGAGGAAAATACGGGAGGATAACATCTCAGAGTGGACACGACTGAAGCTGAGTGTCACAGTGAGATTATCAGAGAACAGATTGGAATGGGGGAAGCTGGTTGTGAGGTCATCATTTGTGCCCCACCGGTCGGCAAGATTAAGGAATAGATAGATAGATAGAACATGACAACTACAGCAACCACTCCCCCCAAAAGAGAAAATTATGCAAGAAATGTTTTATTGTTACCTTCATGACTCATTAGCAGTTATTGAAGGTGTCTTCATTCTCTCTGTATGTCGTAAATGCACTTTGCCAGGTGTTGTTGTGAAGCATGAAGATGTACTGCGCAGTGATTCTGCATGCTTTGGATTATCCATTGTTACATTCTTTGCAAAATAGTAACTAAAAATATGTAATCAATATTAATTTGTATTAAAATTATATTTTAAATCTGTTTCTTTGCGATTCTTGATAAACACTTTGAACTGAAATATTTACTTTTAGCAAGGATCGTTATTAACAGATCTAAAAAAAATTGACACAAATATATCTTACTTGATTGCAGCTTAGAACTATAACTGATACCGTAACAACCTGCCAGCCATATATTCTGGTCGCATTATTATGACATCCGTTTCTATTATGACTAGAGATACTTTTGTAATTGTAGTCAATACAATGCTTTAATTTGTTTTAATAGTAAGTAGTTGTATAATACAATCTTACCATTCAACCTATCATAGGCATGAGATCAACAATTTACTGGATCCGTTTAACAAAAAACATGTATTATTTGTTCAAATGTTTACATGAAAAGGTTGTTACACTTGTATGCAAGTAATGTGCATGTCACATTAGCCTAAAGTGCGTGTGTGTGAGTGAGAGAGATGATATAAATACTGATCACGCTTGTAAAATGTATCTAAGTTATCTCTCCGAATTTTAAAAAAAAAACCTGTCTGAAGAAGATAACTGACATATGTACAAAATGACCGTATGAGCACGCTGTTATAAAAACATATATTCCATCCCAACATACAATACACACGATGCAGTCACGGAGTGAAATATTATCTTTTATTGATCAGCTGATTACATCTATTTTGGGAATATTACAAAACAAATCATGTCCTTGAGCAAACATTGAAACAGTGTGCTTTGAAACATACAGCAGGAACAAGATATTGAACAATGGAGAACACTTATACAAAGACATCACAGACACTTTATTCTGGGGAAACTAATGTGTATCAACATATAAAACAGACATTGGCCTACCTGTCCAGTAACAAGTTCGCGATTTCAGTGACTGATGCCAGTCTTAACTCTTCCATCAAAGCTCACCATCGAACAAACTGGTCCCCATGACGAATTCTTGATATGTCCCGTTCGGTCTCTCTCACAGTTGTTTGATGTTTCTTCTCGGAAAGAGACTAGCGCGTGCGACTTTTACCTGTATAACTAACTCGTGTGTCCGCCATTATTGCTTATAGTAGGTATTTAAATTAGAATCACGTCACTTATAACACGCCCACTGGACGAAGATGACGTATAGGCTTTTTAGGTCAAGTGCGGCTTCCGTAACATTTCGTGAGATACAATTTTCATTAAAAAAGGGACCCGACAAAAATTCATTTTCTCTCGTTTATTTATCAAATACCTAATTGAATCTACACAAACTCTAGGTTTTTGTGAACTTGTTCAGCTTCTAAGTCGACACATTCATTAGTTACATGATATGCGACATTCACAAAATTACAGACACTCTGCGCTATTGTTCCTTTAACTGGCAGGCCTATGTGTATGTAGAGAAGTAGTTAACAGGTGTTATATTTATAGTGCACTGAACTGTATAACTTTGGTGCATGAATTTTGCATGCCTACAAAGCCATATATATGAGGTTGTTGTTTTGCTGTTGCTGTTGTTGTAGTTGTCGCTATTTTTCAGCACACGAAAGTCTATACATGTTAGCCAGTATTAATGGTTGAGGCAGAACCTGGGAAAACTCCAGAAAAAACCACGAGCATCTACTGGCAAGCTTTCCCACATACTCACATTGGTCAAATAGGAGACTCGAACCCACGAAGATAGAAGTGAGATGGCAGTGATCCGTAACAGAGAACGCTTTTGAACACCCGGACACTCGGGATCACACCATGTAGCAATTATCTCTAAACTCTGGTTTTTGAGTGGACGGACCCTCATTAATGCATCCGTTTTGGCTGTAGGCAGATTTATAGTGATGTATTGAGAAATAATTTTAGTGTTTCAGTTAACATTCTGAAAGGATTTAGGCAAATCCCACTGACAGTATCGGCACAGTGCGTTTTGCAAAACTAGTACGATCAGATGGACGAACCTAAGCAGGATTTTCAGCAGGTCCGGAAAACTGTAAGTAGGAGATAACAAAACAGCTAGGGAAAACAGTGGTAAACGTGAGCTCCAGGAGACTCACAGACATAGAATTTTCAGTTTTAAATAAAGGTCTAAAATTCGTTCCGACTCCTAGATATGTGGATAGCGACAATCACTAAACCGGTGAAAGAATTTACTAGAAAACTGATGATAACTAATTTCTTTCATTTGAAAAACAAATCAGAAAAAGTCCCTTTTGTGGAAAAAAGCGAATGGTGCCCCCCAAGAGTTACATTCCCTTCAAGCATTGGAAATATTACGGATGGGATTTCTAAACAAATTTCACGATGGAAATATGACCAAGAAAAACCAAATCTAACTCAAGCCCAACTGGCTTCAATAACAACTCTAAAACAAGATAAAGATATTGTCATACCAAAAGCCGATAAAGGTTCAGCCGCAGTCATTCTAGATACTGCCGACTATATAGAGGAAATTAATCAACAACTAAGTAATACGAAACATTACAGACAAATACAACACCCGATTTATCACGAAACGGCTGAAAAGATTACACTGATTGTTCATAGATTGGTAAAAAATAGATTCATAAATAAGAAACAAGCAGCTTATCTAACCCCACCCGAGAACCCCAGACCGAGACATATGTACACTTTGTCGAAAATTCATAAAGAACCAGCAACTTGGTATAATCCCTTCAAAATTCCACAGGGTAGACCTATCGTATCGGATGTGGGGAGCGAATCGTATCAAATTTCGGAATGCGTAGATTCCTTTTTAGCACCTTTGGCGACGAAACATCCAGCATATCTTAGAGATACGAACGATTTTTTAGATAAAATTAGGCATATCAAAATTCCACAAAATAGTCTACTTGTTACTTTAGACGTGGAAAGCATGTACACTAATATCGATAACAAAGACGGCTTGCAAGCACTATTAAATTGTTTCAGGAGTAACCCCGACCCGAGGACACAAGACCTGGAAATTTTAGAACTGCTAAAACTTGGTCTCGTAAATAATGACTTTGAATTCGATGGAAAATAGTACCTACAAATCTCTGGGACCGCCATGGGCAAGAAATTCGCCCCTAGTTACGCCAATATCTTTATGGCCGAATGGGAAAAATAAGTTTTCAAAAGGTGTAATTATCTCCCCCTAGTTTACTTAAGATTTTTAGATGACATCATTTTAATTTGGCCATTTTCACGAAAGAAATTTGATACCTTTTTATCGATTTTAAACAGTTACCACCCATCGGTCAAATTAAAGGCATGTGTATGGACACTTCGGTGGATTTTTTAGATACGACCATTTTTAAAGGACCACAGTTTGAACATTTGGGAAAACTTGACTCCAAAGTTTATTTTAAACCCACCGACACGCACCAGTTACTCCATACATCTTCCTTCCATCCTAGACATACATTTACGGGAATTCTAAAATCCCAAATAATTCGATTCCACAGGCTTTGTACAAGAAATGAGGACTTTGAGAGGGCTAGTAACACACTATTCAGAACTTTGAGGGAGAGGGGATACTCCAGACGATTCCTAAGAAAAATTAAAAACACCACTTTAAATGAACTTAGGAGGGACGTGAATACTTTAGGGAAAGCTACGTCATGTCAAGGCCGGCGATGCGTGACCTACCCATTTGTTAGGGAATCAAACAATTTCACCAGCCATACGAATAATCAAAACTTTTTAATCAAACAAATCTTATCTTGTAATTCTAGCAACATCATTTACTTGATTACGTATAATCTATGCAGTAAACTATATGTGGGACAAACCACTCTGAAACTAAGAGATCGTTTTACTAGACGCCGCTTTGACATAATTCATAAGGCAAATAAATCCATTTCCAATCATTTTAATAGCGAGGGACACTTGTCGGATGACTGTTCCATCCTTCCTATTGAAATGGTAGTAAATAAGGAAAATCTTTTTAAAAGAGAGGCCTTTTGGATCAAAAATCTAGGTATGATTAACCCTTTCGGCCTTAATTTGCATGAAGAAGTGATAGACATTATACCATTCGTTATCACATACAATACTAAAGCAACTCTTGCAGCAAAATTGATTAGAGAAGGATTCGTTAAAATTCAGAAGGACCTTCCTCGAATTTATCATCAAAAGCTCATAACGGCATAACGGAAGAACAAGAACCTATGCGACATTCTCATAAGAAGCAAAATAAGGAGGTAATGCGATTAATTTTCCCGAGACCCGTGTACGTTAGAGTTTACAAACTCCCACCCTACTCTTAAAACCTAACCCTAACCCTAACCCTAACCCAAACCCTGTTTTATTCAGGGCTTTATATTATTAGGCCCCTTGTCTGTAAATCTTGGATTATTAATAATGTGAGTTGTTTGTTCTTAATGCCGCTTTGTTTTCTTGGGAAATAAATATATGTTAAATGTTTCAGAGCTTGTTTTCTTTAACTGTTTAATGTTACTTATTTTTGGAGCAGACTTCTAACGGTTCAGAAAACTAATATGTTTTTAATCTTTTTACTTTGTTTAGGGAAATAAATGTTATTTTAATTTACACAAAATGTGTTGGGTTTTGATCTTTCTCGTTACGTAAGTTATGATCATCAAGGTGTAACAGGGTATAATTGTAATGGATTACATAATTCCATTATTCATGGAACTACAAAGTGATCCTTTACAGTCTGAACTGATTATTACTTTGGGCTTATTGAGAACAAAATCATAAGATATGCTGGACTCTATCATTCTGATTTATTTACACATTCAAATTTATTGATAAATCTGCAATTCAATAATATATATATATATATATATATATATATATATATATATATATATATATATATATATATATATATATATAAGTGGACATTCATATATCAGGTAATTAACAAATTATGTTTCCACTAAAAGTATGTACCTCTGATAAAAGCTGGTGATTATCAATTAATTAATGACTATGTACTTCATTCACGCGTAATTCTGTGCTCAACACAAACACATTGTACAGCAATACTAAAAGTGAATTGAATAAATGAAACAAAACGATATCCTTCTTTAGACTGGTTAGATTTCTTACTGAATTGAACATAACTAAAGAATGTTCTCATGTGATTGCACTACATAATGAAAAAACATTAAAGCTATTGTTTCGAAAACAAGGAGAGAATATAGATTTTACTTGCTATATCATTGAAAATGGGGTCCATCATTGTCGACTGAGTTATATGATAACACGTTATAGCAATGAATACTTGTGCATAAACCAAACCCACATTATAGAAGAAATACTCAAATATGGACAAACATGTGGATGGGAAACATTGCTTAATAAGCGAATAGAGCTATATATTACAAAGCATTAACGTGTTGTATTTTTATCAGATAAATTTGATAGACTAATTCATGGACAATTGAGTGAATATCGACCTCGAACTCCAGGGCGGAACTGATTAATACCGTAATCGAAGAAATATTGAAGCTAATTGTAACGTTGAAGGGTTGTAACAACATTAATTAAAACAGATCAATTATGATATTGATATTCTAGCATGGATTATTCTAAGCTATCAGTATATTAAAACTCGGTCTTCCTCCTCATGTTTCCTTCTCTGGTGTATCCTTTGAGTTCATTGGTTGATTCTTTAGCTATGAACTTTATGAGAGCATAAACCTCCAGGTCATCCTGACAGAAAAAAAGAATTTATTAGCTTACTTATGCATTTATTTCTCCTACCTATTGGAAAAAATACCTTACAAGCATTAATTGTAACATTTGCTAAATGGACTTTACAAAGCTTTCTTTTGTATAATGACATATAGATTATATTAATGAATCATTATATTCCAGTATTTCCTAATATGTAACTAAGTGTGGCCTTTTGACAAATAAAGCAGGACAAAGTTTCCTACAACCCCTCATTAAAGAGCAAACCTTATATTATACTCGTCATGTTGTCAGTGATAGATATTCTTGAATATGTTGCCAGTTATAGCGCATTGTTCAAAATGTTGGCAGCAAAACCCTGTCAAACAAGAGTACCCTACTCCAACTTAGATCACCCTACAAGGCCCCAAAGATTGGTATACAGTTATATAAGACCATTTATATAGTGCAGGCATTTATTTTCTCACAACCAATTCTTTGATTAGTATAGTATGTTAACAATTCGCGTTGTCATAATCAATTTGTATTCCAGTTTGTGAACTATACAAAAGTCTGTCATTTATAACGAATGAAAGAAAACTTTAAATTGACATTACAATACGTTAATGGCAAAACTATTTCACACTAAGTTCACGCTAGAGTGAGTTTAGCTATTTTAAAAAGAAAGAATTTCCAAATTTATAACCTATTTGCCTATCTAGTAATTCATACACAAATCTACCTACCTTGGTACAGTAACAGTAAATAAATGACCTAAATGGAAATTCATTCAAAGGGGTTAGCGATATCTTACATATGCTTATGGACACTGAACGTTAGACGCCACACATAGGACCATTACGTAATATATATATATATATATATATATATATATATATATATATATATATATATATATATATATATATATATATATATAAGATAGATAGATAGATAGATAGATAGATAGATAGATAGATAGATAGATAGATAGATAGATAGATAGATAGATAGATGTATACAGGTGACTACCACTGTAGATAGAGTGTTTTAAAACATGTTGCATGTTTTTTTCAGCTCACAGACCTTTCGAATATATGTTATTATTACTCTTAAATCCTATTGCTAAACGAAATTTCTGGATCTGATTTGTTGCTTGTACCTTGCCTACCACTTAAATAACTAAAAGTCAAAAACAACCATTACACCGTGTACTAGTGAGTGCTTTAAAACCATTAAACATTGTATTAGCGGGGGCTTAACAACCATTACACTGCGTACTAGTGAGGGTTCAACAACCATTAAACCGTGTATTAGTGGGATTAACACCAATACACCGTGTATTAGTTCGGGCTTAACAACAGTGAGGAAGGGTATGGAAATTATCTTAAGATTAATACACAAAAAACAATTTCAGAGATTCACAAGTCTTGTCTTTTTCAAGTATGCGTATTTAAAATACGTCATTGGAGCTTGAAAATAACATTAGTATAACATCATGTATGTGGTGTGTAGTACTCTCTATAACAAATGGGCTTATGCCATTTCTTGACTGTATTTTGAAACAGTGCCACACAAGGTTTCATGACCGCATTTTTGTAACAATGTCACACACGGTCTAATGGTGGTTTACTGTAACAATGTACTGAATGTTTCATGAATGTATTATGTAACAGTCACTAAAACGTTTCATGACTATTATGAAACTATCACAGTTTAATAACTGTATTATATAATAGTGTCATACAAGCTTTCACGAACATATTATGCAATAGTGTCACAGGAACATAAAATTAGTATTTGAAGTGTCGTTTAACGTTTCTTGACTATATTATGTAACAGTGTCTCACACACTGAACTTAAAGGAAGTATTAAAATTGACGTCTAAACTAATGACAATGCTGTCGAAAGAGTGATACATATTAATCGCCACTGATTCAAATGATTGGTATAAACTGCCATATATTAGTACATTGATTAGTCATTATAAATTAGCAATACTTACAGTGTAAAGCTTTGGATTTTTCTTATCTCCCTTTCGAGCAATATATATCATTGGGAGCCTGAAATAGGATGGAGATGAGAGATGTTCAAACCAAGCGATACGTAAACAAGAAATTAAAATTTGTAATACAATGAGACCTTTGTGATATACAGTTTTCATTCGGATTTTACGTTTTACGGAAAACACCGCAACATATTAAATAAGAACACACAAACGTAGTATACAACTTACAGAAGCATGAGTCACTAATACAGTCCAGAAAACATATTCTTTACTTTCGTTACAAGAGTGAAATTTATTTTGTCTTTAGTCAAAGGTTTAATACAAGACCTAAATTGCAGATGAAAAATATGCATGATGTCATTTCATAGTAAGAGCGAAAAATATATATGTGTTTCAGATTCAAAATGCATTATTAAAGATGATTTAGAAAGAGATTTGTATTTTCAATAGATGTATATAGTACCTGAAATCTGTTTTAAAGAGTAAATTCTATTCCATTTATGTTAAACAGGTTTTTTCAAAATGCTTGAATACCTTTTTAATGATAGCATTGGCAGCTAGATGTGATGGCACGTTGGCGCCAACTGTATCAATGTACATAAAATGTATAGCGCAACACAGTACATTTCATGCACATACTGTTAATGAGGAAATGAAACGTTTCACTTAATAAAATTGATTTTCTATATATACTTAAATAGTATGGTATTATATATTTCTTATCTCGTGATCAAGTCAAAGTTTATGTTCTCAGAATATGATACTCACTTTGAGTATTCATATGGCTTTGGCAGCTCATTAGTCGTGGCATCCATCTTGGCAATCAGTAGATCTGGCTCATTTTTCAACTGTAAGCGAAATGTAATTAATTAATATGCATGGCAATTATTGTCTTCTAAACTATAACATAGACCTCACTTGACACAATTCTGGCATAGCACAATATGTTTAGTTTTTAAGATATATTCCATCTCAGTTCACTTTACAACCAGGTAAGCTATTCAAATTGTTAAACTCTTGTAAATTATAGGAAGTACAATTATTTGTTATTATGATGTCTAACGATAACAGCATTATTATCTATATCTTACAATAAATCACTAATTACTGCTAGAGCAGTTACACTCAGAATATTATGTCATAATAGTATCAATTCACGTATAAAAAAGAGCACCGATTCCATGAAATGGGGACACAAAGATCTTTTAATATGTGAATATTTAGAGATGACATTAACATGTACCGACGTTTAAAACGATCCAAATTTGAAAGAATGTCAGCGTGACTAGTGCCATCAATGTTCTATAAGCTGAATTAAGATATCAAATAAAAAAGAACACTAATATTACAAACAGTTTTAGAGGAAAGCTACTCTAGGCATGCGTAATGTCGTGCAATGTAGACGAAATTTACCAAATGTCATGATAACCCATTATGAAGGAGGCATAATGAGCCTGGTATCGCTCATCTGAACTAACATCATAAATCCACAGATGATGAATTCACTAAGCAAGCGAGTGTAGCATCATGAGAAAAAGAACGTATGCACTCTTTCCTACATACATTCTATTATGTTGAGTTTAATTATTAGACTTCATCCTCATAAGGACTCTTTCTAAACAATAGGGTCAATTAGGAAACAATATATTGCACATAGGCAAATTCATTTCAGGTCCAAATAATGTACTAAAATGTATTGATCTAGCAAAATAACGTATTTATGTGTGTTGACTTCACCTTAACGAAGAACATTCATATGATAATATTAGGAGTGCGCATTTAGACTGGAACTAGTTCCCCTCGATGGTAACAAACTCTGCCAATCAGATACAAGATTAGCTTATTTATATTTAAGAATGTTGCTTTGATTGTCTTGATCATATAAAAACAAAAAAAAAAGTGGAGTCAAAATCTAAGCAAACGTGTAATTACTAGATTACTGTCAAGTGTAATACAATTTCACATCATTAGTATGCATATCAAAATCGTACTCAACCAGTATGCTAATAGCATCAACCTTATTTCAAATTAACAACAAATTACTACGATCATATAGTATCATGTGTGTGAAATAGCTCCATACCAATGTAAAATAGTCTAATATTGATGCAAAAATCTTGCTGATAATACGAATCAAGCCACATTATTACGTCATATGAAATTTTACCAAGTATGATTACAGTCTGGTGAGGAACACAGTATATACCCTGGTATGTAACTCATCCGGTCATATGCTAAATCAACTCTCTAACATATGTATATTTTGACCAAAAAATAAACACGTATGGCAGATGCAAAGTTATATTTTTAATATATTTGGATCTCGTGATTAAATGTACATATCCCAGATTTTAATAGTTTAACCATAATGACATTGATCTATCAAATATAGCACCACGTATACAGTTAGGGGAGTGGTACTACGCCAATTCTCTCCCATGGAAAATCAAATACTTAGGATTGATAGATTATGTGTAGTAGCAAGTACACGCCGGTTCTTGATCATATAAAGCTATATTTCGATCTTGAGCAAACTTATGACTACAAGTATGGTGCCAATCTGATGTATGATCACCCAATGATTCATTTTAATTGATGAGCTAAACAATGCATGTATGCATGTATGTATGTAGGTATGTATGTAGGTATATATATATATATATTGTTTAACTCATCAATTAATTATATATATGTTTAAAGTTTTGTCTATATCATGGTATATGAAACAATCTGGATAAGTATCCAGTAATGAGATATCCCATCTCTATGTATGATCTTCATACAACTTTCTAGAGCAGATTGCTAACCCGATTTTTATTAACCTTGCAATATATGTGTAGCTCATTAGGTAACATCAGTGAGATACAATTTGAAACCCTTATTTGGGATATATGTATCGAAACTAGAGAATATAATGAATTATATTAGTCTATTCATTACTAATTATATTCGTCTATTCATTAACAGACTCGTCCTTATTAGGTGATACATATATACTCTTTTGGTGATTAGTAAAATTAGAAATCTAACTTACTAGGTTGATGTCATAAAAGGTTGCAAATTGACTGCAATTTGTAACTAATTTGACAAAATGTGTTCAATGTATGAAAAGAGTTTGCAAACATTGACTAACTGCAATTTACACTTTCCCTAAGATTTGCAACAATAACATCTTCACCAAATTCTATATTATATTTAGCTACGATATTATATTTCACAAACAATGCAACCGATCATTTTGCAATATTTCATATGTGATAAAATCTATATTTCCAATTGATGAAGAACGTGTTACATGTCTCACTCATTTTTAAATATTTTATGCTTTCAGAACATTCTGTGGTTACTGCGTATTCAATATATCTATACCTTTTCAGCCAGTTTCTTGTATTCAAATGCAAACCTCTGACAATGTGTAGACAATGGAGAATAAAACTCTATCAAAACATCCATTTGCACATTATTAACTATTTCATCAAAGTTTTTGGCAACTACCACCTGAAAACAAAACAGTAAAGATGCATAATATTGTGCCAAAAACAAAATACTAATACCTTTAGAGCCTAATATTTATAAATGTTATCCTTTATTGCCCAATATGTACATACATATATAGACTTCAGAGCCTAATATTCATATATATATATATATATATATATATATATATATATATATATATATATAAGCCCTTATAGACTAATATTTACAAATATTAGCCGATATAGAATAATATTTAAATCTATTAGCCTTTAGAGACAAATATTTACATATATTAGCCTTTAAAGCCTAATATTTACATATTTTAGCCTTTATAGCCTAATAAATACATATTTTAGCCTTTATAGCCTGATATTTACATATATTAGACTTTATAGCTTAATATTTATATATATTAGACTTTAGAGCCTTATATTTATGTATATATTAGCCTTTATAGTTTAATATTTACATATAATATCTTTTTGAGCCTAATATATATATATATATATATATATATATATATATATATATATATATATATATATATATATATATCATTATATGTATATATTTATATATATATATATATATATATATATATATATATATATATATATATTAGCCTTTATAGGCCAATATTTACATATATTACCCTTTATAGCCTAATATATATATATATATATATATATAT
Organism: Unio delphinus; assembly: GCA_029339505.1. Lineage (NCBI taxonomy): Eukaryota > Metazoa > Mollusca > Bivalvia > Unionida > Unionidae > Unio > Unio delphinus. The sequence continues at coordinate 606,989 of JAQISU010000217.1, forward strand.
ATATATATATATATATATATATATATATATATATATATATATATATATATATATATATATATTAGCCTTTAGAGCCTAATATTTATGTATATATTAGCCTTTATAGTTTGATATTTACATGTGAGAGCCTTTTGAGCCTAATACTTACATATATTAGCCTTTGTAGTCTAATATTTACATATATTAGCATTTATAGCCTAATATTTACATATCTGTTTATAACTAGAGAAGTGATGCTAATTTCATGTTAAAGTATGTTCATGCCCAATTTCTTTAATAACGACATACAATTACAGTCAAACCTCCCATAATAATTACACAACTACCTGTCGCATCCAGTTAGGTTTTGATTGTACCTCCAGGTTAACACCGACGTCCATCATACACATAAAGTGTTTGCAGCCAAGATTTGCCTAATACATAAGAGCAGTAGGAATTGTTTCTTAATTTTTAGAGTCTCCTAATCCTAAATGTAGAGGAAGGCAACACTGAAACTGAGTTCACATAATTGAATCATACCAAGCAGTAACCTGATGAAACACTCACACCAATAAACCTGATACATATAATGTGGTCTCCATCATTGTGACATGATTATATTTACAACCAAGGGAAAACATAGAGTAGTAGAAAGGACGGTATTTTGAGTACATTTGACAACAATGCTTAATATGTTTGTGAAGGTGTGCATTGTAAGGCTTCTGGGTTTGCTCGGACCACGATGTTTCTTCTTTGAGATCTGACCATGACGTTCAAACATTAAAGTCAAGCCAAATTTGGATTTATATATATCAATTAAGATTTTCAAAAGTTTCAGCTATAATGTAGGTATCTAAATTTAGAAATATATTTTGATGTTGTAAGCTATTAAATTTTTCAAATTTTAAATTCTTTAAAGGATAAAAATCTTAAGAGCAGTGATATAATTATACGCATTAAGATTATGTTACGAATGTCCCTAAACTGCTTTTTATCATCTAAATTTCATTCCAGCTGTAAATTGATACATTCTAAACTACAAATACCTACATATACAATTTCTCGGTTAAATTGAATTTTTTGAAGAAAGTAAGGACATTGCAATTTTAGTTTAAAATTCCTCAATCTTACCTGCACTATAGCACATAGTGCATTGCCATCCTAGTTTGTAAACTCAGCTTGATTTTGATTTAAACACTTTGTCCCAAAACGGTAGACATCAACCAAACCTTCACTATTCCCAATGGTATACAATGCGTTATTGGTAATATAAGGTTAAATGACGAATATCATTCCATAACTTCTTAATGTGTAAATCCGAATTATATAAAAAAATTTGAGAAACAACTTTCATGAACTTAACCTTTACCGTCCCACATCAATACGAATGATTATATAATTTGCAAAGCACGATTTTCCGCATCTTTGGTTAATTTATATATGGCTACTAAAGATGGCTAAATGAAGTACTAACCATTTATCTAAAGCATCAAACCATTACTGTCGCTGATAATGACATTAAAGGACACGTGTTACTAATTGTATGGAAACATGGCAACCAGCCTGGAAACGGGTGAACAGAATATAAATGGGTTTGAAAAGGTTTTTCTGTGAAATGCCAAACAATTAAATCTCAAAAGAAGTGACAATTTATGTTTGATGATCGCAGAAACACACCTTCTTTTATGTCACTAATGTGAATAAAGATAAAAGTAATTTCTAGTCAGAATGTTAAAGCAAAGCACAACCTTATATATATATATATATATATATATATATATATATATATATATATATATATATATATATATATAAACGTTAAATTGTATGAAAACCGGATTAGAAATCTCGCACGTATGACAGTCTGGTTTTTGTGGTAGTGATAAATTGGAAAATCCGAGGTGCCTTAAGTACTCATTGAAATAATTGAAGCCCTGGTGTTCTCACGTAACACTCAGACAATGTCATATGTATAGAAAGTTAGACATTGTTGGTTCGAAATATATGATGATAAAACACCTGGATGCAATAGAAAATTAAACAGTTGAATTTTTGGAGCTCAGTACAAATAACATAATATACATCTGTAGAAAACTCAGTATGATTTTAAAGTGCAAATAATATACTATTCACCTGTATGAAACTCAATTTGATTTTATAGTACAAATAATATCATATACAACTATAGAAAACTCAGTATGATTTTAAAGTACAAATAGTATACTATTCACCTGTATGAAACTCAATTTGTTTTTATAGTACAAATAATATACCATACACCTGTAGGAATCTCAGTATGATTTTATGGTACAAATAATATACTATACACATATAGGAAACTTAGTATCATTTTATTGTACAAATAATATACTATTCACCTGTGTGAAACTCAATATGATTTTATAGTGCAAGTAATATACTATACACCTGTAGGATTCACAGTATGATTTTATAGTACAAACAATACACTATACAACTGTAGGAAACTCAGTATGATTTTAGAGATTGTTTTGCTTTGTACCTTGACAAGTTCATTATTTGATAAAGGGATAGGATCCGATTTCAAGTACTGTTCTATTCTCTCATCCAGCACGTCGTTCACAAACTTCTCTAGATTCTTCTCTCTGTAATAATAATAACACTAATAATAATAATAATATTATTAATAATTATAATAATAATAATAATAATGGTAATAATAATAATAATACAAATAATAATAATGTTGTCAACATTTCCACTATTACTAAATGTCAACAACAAAACCATAGATTGGAGTGGTTAGTTCAACCTTTCTCTTTTTATAATAGCTCTATGCGAACACCCTGGCAACTCTCAATCATTCAAATAGATAAAGGTATAGGTAACCTTGTGTATAATGTTAACTGTGCAAGCAATTCATTTAAACTTGATCATTTTAAAAAGGTTGAGAAATTAGCACATCACGCTTCAGAAGCTACAATCACATAAAACTGCAAGGGAATATGCTACGTGGTTCATGAACCATACTAATTAAAACAAGATCCCATTAAACAATATGAAGTTGTTTGACATACGTATCCAAAATGGTGTAGTCGATATGACCTCATAAGAGTTTTATCAGATCTAAGATACAATTTTATTTACGAATTTTATGAATCGTTTGAATTCTTATTGAGGTGTTCGTACTGTAAGCAACATTTCCTGTTTCTACCTGAGCACAAATTGTGTCTAAAGAAGGGCATATGTAAGTCCAAACTATGCCAAAACCAATCAAAACTACTGAGACAGTATTCATACCAAGTAACATCTTCTAAGCACATTCGACAAACAGTATTCATAAGAAATTATATCATCTAAGCACATTGACAAATATTAATTAATACGCAATATCATTTTTTCATCACATTCGACAAACAGTATTCGCACCATAAACATTCTTTAAACACATCCGCATGACAATATTCATACCAAATAACATTATCTAAGCACATTCAACAAACAATATTCATAGCAAATAACATCATTAAAGCGCATTCAACAGACAGTATTACAAAATGTACATACTCACCTTCATTAAATACATGTTGCTTTACAAAATGATACATAAATTTGTTAAACCAATGTCAACGTAGTCTAGATTCATAAATGCACTGCACATTACCTGCCGTTAAGAAACTTTCAGATCACAATTATCGATTGCAATGTTAGACAGGGACTACACTAAGTCAAGAAAAGAGAACGTCGAGTCTAATGGTCAAAATGGAGTGAAATGCAAACGTTTTTATAAACATAACTGTGACATTACAGCGCGCCACATTAAATCTAGATGTTACTGATCACACCATTCGGTTGATATCGTTCAAACATGTCCATATACTTTAAGAATGATTTACCGTTTGTACCTCTCGTGGAGTGTAAATAGTGATCTTCCAAAGGAAAATGAATGTATGAGAATCCAAATAATGTAAAAAATTTATATTCAAAAGGTATGTAGAATGAAATTCGAAAATATGGTACCGATGACTGAACTAATTCATGTTAAACACAGGTGACCCAAATGAACACAATAATGCTAATTTTCCCGAACCATAATAACATGCAATGTAGCGCTGATAGAAAACCCGATTAAAAACCACATCTCGGGGAATGAGAGAAAATCAAAATACGTCAAACTTTACTAAGGTTCATGAGTTATGTTGGTTAGAAGGATTTTCTTTAGTGAAGATTTAAAGTTGGTAAACAATGTGCGGTAGCTCTGTAATAATCGGGCATTACAAGATAAGATCGTTAAATTGGATATTCACGTATCACCAGTAACTCACTTTCTAAACAGCATCAGTTATTTGTAAATCAGATTAAGCTTTGCTGGTGAAAAGAATTGTGACGAAATCGGCAGGTGGAGAGACATGCATAGATATTACTATAGAGATTTCGGATTTTGATTCAGAACACTTAATACAGATATAACTAAAATAACATTGTTAAGCCTATTTGCATTCCACTCATCGTGAAAGATAGCGTTTGACTACAATGATTTGCCTTTGGGGAGATACAATAATTGTCGGTCTATATACGATGTAAGGTAAACGTGTTCCTGTAACACTAACCTTATTTAAAATCACAGACATTTCCGAGGGAATTAGTTCTATAGATAGTAGGGTAGATGTAAGGAAGTTAATATGACTGAATGATCTGCAATGTCTGGATAATCAGTGTTCAGCTGTACTAACCAAGGTAATCGTCAAATTCTACCTTTAGACTCTAATCAGGTTCTCATAGTGAATATAATGCTTACGAGAATTCATCAGGCATGACGTATTTTCTCTCCCTTTTATCTCTGGCAGTAACAACTGGTTTATCTCTGGGAACAAACACCGGATTGTCGTTTTTCATTTCGGTAAGTCCAAACGTTTCAAGCTCATGTACCCAATTATGGTGGTTGCTGATGGCAAAATTAACATCTTTCCCTTCATCCTGGAACTTCTTGGCCACTTGCAGTACACTGTATGTCGAGCAAATAATATATTACAACGTTTTGGAAGTATGCCGTATTTATGGGATGCTGTTCATACGTACAAATTTGAATGTTGTAATACATTAATTGAGAATTATAAACAATGTATGTATGTATGTATGTATGTATGTATGTATGTATGTATGTATGTATGTATGTATGTATGTATGTATGTATGTATGTATGTATGCATGCATGCATGCATGCATGCATGACTGGCTGCCTGGCTGGATTGATGGATGTATGTACACATCGATACATATTCTGTTCATCACTTTTGTCCTTGATCGTAGATTGTAGCTTAAATTAAAATTAAATAGAAAACAAGATGGTGAGACAGCTTTCTGAAATCCTTATTTACTAGGAGCAAACATATTTACTTTTTAATGCAATCTGTACTTATAATGCCTAGTATCTATGTCAGGTGATTATTCGTATATTAATATGTCCTTAAAAATAGAAGTTTTTATCCATATCGTTCAATCTGTCTGTGGCATCATATTTAATTATATTCAGGTAAAATTGCACAGGAATTATATGTCTAAACTAATAATACCTTGGAAATATAAAGTGATCATTAAGGTTTGGACTTATACAGAGTTTTTGGATTATCGTTTCTACATATCGTGTATATCACAATACAAACGTTGGCGTGGATAAACATTTCAAATAGTAGATAATAATTAGCAACAGAGTCTCTAACGGTGGCTAGAATGTTCATGTGTACTATTAATATAGCTTTCATTTTATACAGAGTGAAAGATTAATTCCTGCATCACTTGTTTAAAGAACGTTTTGCAAAATAAAACGTTACTTGCATGAGTTCTTGTATTAATGCTATCCAGGGAGAAACATTAATAGTAAAGGACTGGCTAATTATTAAAACTATTTTCTTAAACAGTATATGGTCTAATATTGGTTTGAAAAATAACGTTATAGACATGAACCAAATATGTTTTGCGTAAACAGTCCACAGTGCATGAGCAATAACATCAAGATATCGAACAAATATTTATACACACCTGAGTCTCCTATAGAACGAATTCGTTCTATTCAGCAAGAAATCCATATCATAATATACCACAAAAAGAGGTGTCCTAAACTTGTATGCATTTTCGGGAGTACGCTCAGAGCAGAGGCCAAGGCTGCAAGAAGTAAATAAACTAGAGTTAGTGCATCATTAAAGATAATGCTTAGTGAGGTAGCCGCAGACAATAACTTTGTCTATAATGGATCAATAAGACAAAACCATTAAACCGTATAAAACAGATAGGTCTCAGAGACTGTGCTGTTGTCAAATGAATCATAATACATAAAATGAGTTCTATATAGCAATATACGTTCTGTTGTGAATTCATTCGAAGCAATTTCGGATGGAGTCATTTTGAATACATCAAGACATGCTGCATCAGCAAAATCAGGATTTGGACTTGATTCGGTACATCTTTGTATTGATGATAGAACCTTTAAGATATTTTTGGATTTTGTGCACAATAAAGTACGTTACGTTTAAATTGTCATACTATTTTAGTAACGCTGTTGATGACACAAATATATGCAAATTAATTGCAAGTCTACGGAACACTATTAATGCTCTCTTTTGATTCACGCTGACGGTCTGAGCCTTACCACTTCAAAGCATCATCAAATGTGTAGATTTTCTAATCATATTCAGTCAATTTACAAATTTACAGCACTGTCTAAAGCGGACATGAAATAAACCTTCAAAGTAAAATTACAACTTGAATAACTAAATTGTGGCATTTATCCTAAGAATTAAAATATTGTCAATGAGGTTAAAAAATGTGAAAACAATCTGACGACAATAGAATGTAAACGACATAAAAGCTTTGAAATATATGTCATGTGTTTTTCGTTGAAGAAAGTGTGGACATTTCATCTAGACTCAGGAGGTTCGAAAAGAATAAAACTATTTTTGTTTGTAGTATTTTAAAAATGAAATATGACTTTGCATTGTTTCCACCATTTCGGTAGCTAACGTTTGACAAGCCAATGCATTCCACATCAACCTTTACACGTTTATCTTTAGCAAATGGATCGTGCGCATGTTTGACTGCCTCTTTGTGTACCAACTAAAAGCAATAAACGTTTGAGAAACACCGTTACAGCTTATTGGTATGCATAATCTGTAAATTCGTTTAGGATGATAGACAGGGTCTATTGTCAGATCGGATTCATGTCGGTAATATGAAGAAACTTTATCAATTGCAATGATTTGTTTCCTTCAGGTGATTGAGTAATTTCAAAACTTTACTTGCTTTAGCCAACAGGAAATTAGATAGTGTTCCATTAAATCAGATAAAAAGAGGTATAGTTCTTTTGAGCTAGCTTATCCGGTGTATCACAGGCGGCTCGACGACACGTAGTTTTCGAGAATGTTTTAATAAAATCTTAGACTTCAATAAAAAAAAAATTAAAATATCATTAGCAGAATAAACCCTAACCTTGATTTACAGATGCATTTGGGTGAATACAAGTTAATCTCTGTTCAAAAGACTGTTTATGATGTGTAAATAATTTGTTGATGCAATGTGATAGTGATCTGGGACTAGTATGCAGCTGGTTAGGTGTCCATTTACAGGAAATTGAGTAATCGTTTGATTAAAGAATATGCAACTATCATATTAATCATAAAAAACACTATTCAAACTTTAACAGATTTAGATGATATAACGTTCTTGGTATACACAAAAATTAAACAACACATATTCATGAATATTGTCAAATAACATAACATTCCAACAAAGACACATTCGCACACACAAACACATACAAATTTACATATTGGACACAATTATTAGTCCGTTTTTAGGACTTCAAGGAGTATAATTAGCCATGATTCCTGACAAAGCCATCTGCCATTAATGTACTCATTACTAGACGCACATATATGTTTCCCTTAGACTTTAGAATTCATTTAAAAGACTTTCTCCTGAGTGTGCACTTAAACGTACAAAAGGTGAATATATAATATAAACAAAAGGGACTCAAATAGAAAGAAAATAAAAATGCATAAACGCAGAAGAATAAGGCAGAAACGGAAGGATAAAAGGATGTCAATATAACAGAAGAAACAAAAATCAAAAGAAAAGCAGAAGTAAAAAGAAGAAACAAGAAATATGAAAGAGGACAAAATGGCTAGGACGATGCTGTGCAGAAAAATGTAAAGAAAATAGCAGGAGCAAAGAAGTAAACGAAAATGATGAATAAGAAAAATTAAAATCAGAAGGGACGAAGGGGAATAAACGAGAAGAATCTGAAATATAGCCAACTAACATCACGCGATCCAAACAAGATTTCTCAAACTACCGGTCAAAGCGGTACAATCAATAAATACAGAAACACGGACGCAGAAAAATATTCGGAATACACATCTATCTTGGAAGATAATAGTTTTATGATAACATAAAGCCATAAAGCAGAAACAGATACATAAACATAATCGCAATGATTAAAATATAAATTTTCTTAAATATAATGGAACAGTTCCAACGCGATAAAAAATTAAAACATTTTACACCCTCCCAAGTTCTTCCTGTTCTTCAGTGATAGGGAGCTATACCTCTTCCCTGAAGGACTAGAAACGTGCACCCCTTAAAGGAGTAGGTACAACTTCTCTTGAGAGAGATACGTAATCGAGAGCAGGCTGGATTATATCTCCCGTTCAACAATATGAATACATAGCACAACTAAAATGTACTTTTATATTTCAATTATATGGTCATGGATGTTTTCTATTTCCAAAACTTAATGGAAAACCTAGAAGAAGTTTGATTTCCACAATAAGGCAAACACGTTTACATCTGTTACGTTTTGCTAAACATAGACAGTTGTTTTTTTTTTGCGACGAACACATATTAGAACCATATTTTGAACATGACATTCCTACTAATGCCAATTCAATGGGTACGTTTCAGAGTGCATGCAGGGTGAGAAAAGCTTCTATAAAAATGGAATGAACATTTGTCTTGAAGCTTTGATCAGTGATGTGAATGGTGATGCTTGACTTCTTATTCCATTGTCCTTTAGCCAAAACACTGTAAATGAATACCTTTCTTTTCTAATCCAATCTGTAAGCTTTTGCGCAGATGCTTCACCATCATACTTTCTGATATTTTCTTCAATCCATGTTTGGTACATAAATGGCTGGAACAATACAATGGCACTGAAAAATAGTAGTAGTGTCAGATAGAACATGTAATAGGTTGTTAGAATGTGCAAGGTAAAGATATGTCTCAACAAGTTATAATGCAGGAGAAAAAAAGTTTTATCGTAAATGTTTAATGTAAGCTAAAACTTGATAGTAAGAATTATTTTTCAATCTGAGACAAATTCGTTACCAAATCCGGAATTGAAATAAATGCCTATGAATACACTCTTTAGACATGTAAGTACTAAAATATATTTGCTGACAAGAATGATTTCTTCCTCAGTAAAATCTGTACGTAGTTTTTAAATGACGTCGGTCTGCTTAGTAATAAAGAATGACAGCTAATCAATCGCACGAGCTACAAATGTAGCGTAGAAACAAAGATAAAAAAGGACTAAGGTAGAGACTTTAATGAACAACGTTGGCAATGGGTCCCCTATAATTTTCATTAAAGAAAACAAATATCGAGATGTTGACCACCTTCCTGCAATCATTCCATGAGGTCCGTGCATATTAGCTCAGTTAGGATCGCATATTTCATACCAATATCATGGAGATTAAAATAATACGAACAACATTCTTTTGTTGGCAAGAGGACCTAATTTGAACAGCATTCTTATTCTGTTTGACCTCTCCTTTGTTGCTAGGCATCTCAAAAGGAAAGGTAAACAAGGTCCCATAAGCTTGTTATCTTCTCTGAAAACGTATAAGTATATGTCGTCATATTCTAAGCCGACTACATGTATTATTGGATACACTGTCCCAGACGAAAGAACGAATACAATCAGTATCGTCATTCGGGTTTCATTCACATATGATCATTCTCACACAGGCGTCTTTGTTGACTCCAAATCGCTTGCAATCCTCCTACCTGCGTCTCTCAAGCCCCAGACTCGATTGCCTGGTAAGTTGACAATGTTTCCAAAATTGTACCGGTTTGGAAGCGTATGCTGGCCATTCAACACACCAGTTTTCAAAGTTGATGCAGAAGATAAGATAACTGGAGAATTGCCACATCACCATTGCTCTGATCAAGCTAGAAAGTTTGAGTCTCAACGACTGCATCAATCTAGAGTGCCACATTCAAAGAGAAAAGAGATATTTCTTCATCTTCTCAAGCAACCACTACGGAAGCGTTACATTCCGATCCATACTTTCTTAACTGGCAACTCTGGATTGTGTTAAGTTAGTACTTACGATAATCCAGTTCTCTTATCAAGTGAGGAGAACGTTGACTGGGCATCTTGCGAGAATCCACTAGCACATACAATAAGTACGAAGGCGACTAAGTTTGAGTGGACGGCAAAGTGATAAAACTGAAATGCCTGATATATTATTTTCAAATGAAGAAAGCAAACGTTTCTAATGTGTACATATAGTATATTTCGCCTGGAATATAACGCTCCTTTAATATACTGTAAGGTAGAAAACTTTAAAAATACTTGTATTTGGATTCTAATGCTTCCATCTGTAGAGAGCTTGAGAGGAGCAGTCATTAAAGTTAAACGATTTGGCACAAATACATATATTAGTGATGGTCGAACCTATTTAATTATCACCTCTTTGGGCAGATAACTGTAACCGAAATAGACAAACGTTGTAGTCTGAGAGATATAGATTTTCTACGTCTTAGTCGATCGCTTTAGATATTATGATTGGGTGACCTATTTGAATAAGTATAAAAGTAATTCATCAATGGGCATACAATATTTATTTAAAAAGAATTACAATTATATTAGAATAGAATGATTGGCTATATCTATTCCCTGGTTACAGATTAGTATTTTCAGTATCTTTATGACAGAATTATCTGTAATTTTAATATCGTATTTTGTCATTTACCCTTACTGGCCAACAATGACATGTTTATGATCCACTGAAAAATGGACACCAATAAAACTCGAAGTTTGAAAGAAACCTGAATGCAATCTTCTTGCTCTATGTGCACCCACACAATTGTCTAATATTGCACTTATAACCTACTTCATAGACTATATAATTCGCTATAAATAAGTTCACAGGTGGTGATTAATGAAGACAATTCAGTCACCATATAATGTAATGTTATACACTTACTCGTTATAATTATACTTGTCTCTGATAGTTTGTTCTGTAGTATGAGCAAAGAGGACTTCCAGCTTTACAGGATCCGCTACCTTCCGATGGATGTTTGCCAAATCACTTTTATCATCGCGGAAGAATCCTGTAACAAACGTTCAATCTTTAACATTTCGATAGGTTTTACCTGGATTATTATTGCATATATCTGTTTACATATATTACAATAAACCAATGTAAATTACAGGATGCATAAAATGCTAAATACCTTAATTATGGACGAATTACTAGTCTATTGCATTTTGAGCACATAGGAGATCTTAAATGCAGAAGAAAACAAATGCATTGAATTAGCTGATAATTTAGATGTATATACATCATCATCATCATATGTCTCTTGACCATGTGTGGTCGTTGAGGCACTGTGCTGCTGTTCCTTCCATTTGTGTCGAGCATGTACCAATCCCTGTGTCTCTGAAAAACATTTCCTGGTGCAATTTGTGGTGTTGTCACTCCACTATTTTTCTGTGTCTACCCTCTTTATACCACCTTGGACACTACCCTGCAGTACTGTTGTGTATAGACTGTTGGCTCTAGTGACATGGCACTACCATTTAAGCTTTCTCCTTTTGACAGTGGTGAAGAGGTTTTGATTATAGCCTACTTTGTGTCTGATGGTGTTACACACTTCTTTATTTGTGATGTAATATATACCAAGGATGGTTCTGTAGCATCTCATGTTTAGTGCCTGGATTATTCGTTGTAATTTTGCTTGCTGGCAGGGTCCAGGCCTCACATGAATACAGAAAGATTTAGATGACTAGTGCTCTCAATAGTCTGATGTTAGTTTTCAGACAGACAGTTTTGTCTCTCGAGTTTGGTCTTAGCTTTGGCATAGCTGCCATTGTTTGTGCTGCTCGTGACAAAATTTCTGCTCTCGATACCTATTCCGTGATATTGGAACCAATATATTTGAATTGGCCCACTGTTTCCAGTTTCTGTCCTCTGACTTTAATCTTGGTTGAGATTTGTTTGCCACTATTTGTCGTCAGCTTTGTCTTCTTGGCACTTATCTCCATGTCAAATATTTAAGATGTTTCATCCAGGTTCTTCACTAAGCTGGCAAGCTCATCTTCACTGCTAGCCAGCCCATCAATGTCGTCTGCAAAGCGGAGGTTAGTGATTTTACGCGATAAAATGCTTACTGTACCACAGTGGTTTTCCAGGGTTTCGCTCATGATGCGCTCTAAGTAAATGGTGAAAAGCGTGCGTGCCAGGAGACAGCCTTGCCGTACTCCAACTATTGTCTTGAACCAGTCACCCACAGAACCTTGAGCAAGTACTGCACTAGTACCGTTGGCGTACAGCTGCTTGATGGTGTTGATCAACTTTTGACCCATGGTGTACTTCTTTTTTTATACCACAATGCCTCATGCCACCCTCTGTCAAAAGCCTTTCAGAAATATATGAACACATGTTAGATGTCTTGTTGATGTTGTGAGTACTTTCACACAGAACCCTAAGATTTTATATTTGTTCTGTTGTGCTTCTTCCACTCCGCAACCCTGCCTGTTCTTCAGCAATTATTTCTTCTGGTTGTGGGTTCAGTCTGTTCAAGCTGATCTACATCATCACCTTACTAACGTGGCTGATCAAACTGATCGTTCTGTAATTTTGGCACAGCTGTGTTGGCCATTAGTCTGTCTGCCAGATCATGTTGCAGATTTTTGTTAGTAGCTCTATCACTGATTCCCCACCATTCTTGATAAATTCTGCTGGGATGTTTCCTACTCCGGTTGCCTTCACGTTCTTCAGTGCTCTACTTGCTGACTCCACCACTTCTTTTAGAATGGGGCAATCATCATCATTTCTGGAGTGTGGAACTTCAAGCCCGTCTGGGTGTCCTGTAGACGGTTGGTTGTATAGTTCTTTACAATACTCATTCCATCTGTCTGCAATGTCACTTCCTTCTGTGAGGCATTTTCCATTTTCGTCTTTAATGGTATTAACTCTTGGTTGCTTCTCTCTGGTGGTGGTCTTATACAATTTTGAAGTGCTTTTTGCTGTCATTCTGTATCAGACTGCTCCCTATTTATGTGCACTATGTGCAACTAAATCTTCTTTTTATTTCTTCAAGTTTTTTTCTGATATTAATGTTTATTTCTCGATACTCTACTGATCCTAATGTGCTTCTGGTGTTTATGGCGTCTCTTCGGGCATCACACAGATTCAGAATCTTTTCTGTAATCCAGAGATTTTTTGGGGGGGGGGGGCGATGGAGGCCTATGATGTCCTTGGCTGCTGTTTTCATGACTGTGCTGAAAGTGTCTGTCATCACTTTAACATCAACATCCATCACAAAGAGTGGAGCACATTTTCCTCCAATTGTGGCTTGGAATAACTTGCAGAAATTAGGGTCCTTCAGTTGTTCAAAGTTGAATTGGAGCCTGATTTTCTTTGGCTTGTTAATTTTCTTCAACCTCACTCGGGAAATGATAATGACGAGGTCATCAGAATATAATTATAATGTTTAATAAGATATAGCCATGGTTTTACTTTAGTTATACAGGAAACATAACGATGTTAATAGGATATATACGCTATGGCTTTATGAAGTTATTATAGGTAAAGCCTTAAATAAAGATTGGTCAAATAGAATCATTTCAACTTAACTTGAATCTTTTTAACATAAACTCTAATATCACTGTCAAACGTTTCACCATTGATGGCTTTACATGTTCATTAATAAATTGTCCGTCTTTAAGGGTTAATGCACGACATGTGTTGTGATGTGCGATGTTGCATTTAATGTTGATGAATATAGTGGGGTTACCTGTTCTCTAACGATCAATTGTGCACGTGAGACTCTCTCACTAGCAAACTTAAACATCCAAACATATGTATAGGTAAGCCGCCTAACATATATATGGATAAACAGCCTAACATTTGTATGGATAAACAGCCTACCATATGTATGGATAAACAGCCTAATAGATGTATGGATAAGAAGACACTGTAAGTCTACATACACCTTCCGTATTTATAGAGAGGCATAAGATGCGTATCATGAAAGGTATACTATGTACATCTGGCCTATGTTCAATAGCCATATTTTGATTACAAAACTAACGTTGTGGAGTTCAAATCACTTTTCTTCAGTTTTAAGTGATTTTGAGATTTTCATCCCAAATTCAATAGCGTTTTTTTTTTCTGTATGTGGATGCATTACAAAGATTTATCCAGGTGTATGAAATTATCCGATTGCTATTCTTTGTAAACCACTTTGTGTATTTAAGTGCAAATTACCTTGCAATTCATACTATGGAACACAAATTCGAAGCATCTTGGCATGCCCTAAGGTTTATAAATAGGTCAGTGATATTATTCTGCAGACACGAAATGCATTATTCAAAGACATTTATGATTAATATAATATTTAGCTAATAATATAAACTTTCTGCCTTATAGAGGTGTTATAAAATTTATCTATCGAACGGTGGTCTTTTAGAACCTGATGCATTTAACAGTCTAATATATAGTATCTGTTGTTTTATAAATATTGGTTAAATTCACTCACATAGATACCAACTATAACTATGTACATACCTATCACAGAATACTCGTCATTTGCGAGGAATGTTTCGACATCCGTTTTTCCCAAGAATTTATTGACATCCTGATCAGTTTTCAATTCTTTTGATGCTGGACCAGCCATATATTTCAACTTCTTCACAATACCAGCTGATAATAAAACGTAAATTGTAACTGTATTTCAACATTGTCTAATATGGTGTAATAAAAACGCTGTAAAATATTGCAACTAGGACTATAATCGAACGAGACTCTAACAAAGAAAATATATTAATGTTTTGCTACGAGTCTATGCACTTAAAATATGAAACATAAAATAGTAAAAACCAATTGGCTTTGTAAAATTCAACTTTATTTTCCTAAAATAGAAAATAAAAATATAAATTAGTAAGTTACGTTATTAAGATTCGAAACCATAATAATCATAGGACATGTCCTAAATGTTTTAAAAGTATAATTTCAAATTAAAACGAATAAAAAGGTGATAGTGTGTTTTCGGTAAGCCCGTAGATTCTTGATGTGTCTTTTTCAAATCAAATTAATATAATATCCCGTGTGAATTAATCATAAATAGTAGCGACTGTCTGTATCCAGGAAATGTATGGGAACTTTTGTATTTCCGAAGAAAATAATCAATTCAATGTAATAATTCTAAAATCTATAATTACTGGACATAAGATAATATAATTTAAAGGTATTTAATCTTAAAGCAAGACTAAAATATCATCTCAGTTACATGATCATATAGTTCTCTGCTTGACCTCTGATCCCAATTATCTAAAAACAAGGCCATTACCTGATGGAAGATAACATTCAAGAATGATCTTGATGTTTGCAAAATTAACATATAAGCTATAATTAGACACCAGAAATTGAACTATGTCAAGTACACTAAAGAAATTCACAATCCTGACATAGACCCTAAGAGCAATTATTTCTCACTGCAATACTTTCGATTATAAACCCATACATATTGTAATAATATTTTAGCTTTGTACAAGATTTTTCCGCAGAAAAGGTCGATTCCAGTGAGGCAGAAATGAATAAGAGTGGACAGTCAAGTTCAACATACAGTGTTACATTACAATAGCATATAAAAATATAAAAAGTAACACAAAAATGCAAATTAGATATGCATAATAGTATCCAGATAAACATTTGAGTAACTATCCGGAAAATACAGTTAGATGTGAGTGCAAGATCTTGTCCTGACGCCCCTCTCGCCCAAAAAGGTGTAACACCTTCCACAGCCTCACCTTTCGATATGTAGAAATCTCCGCGGGACCACTGTCTCAGTCTGATGGGCATTGGTTACTTGCATGTGGCTTATGCTGCACCATTGTTTCCACATCAGCACCTTCATGCAGGGTCCACATTTTCTTAGAGCCTGCTGTTGGTGCGACCAAGTACCCAGGTGTATAACTGGGTGGGCAGACTGGGCAGACTAAAATAAGGAAATATCTGACTCCAAAACATGGCAGTTGGCGTTCGTTCGCCTTGTTAGAAAGTTCGTCTAGAAGGAAACTCTGATTCGAAACCTATCAAGTCTGAGCCATTGGATGATGGCTCCTCTACCTTGTGGATATCTTTGGGTGAAGGAAAGGCTACGGGTGTAAACTCAGATAGAAAATACGCAGTGAAGCCCCGAAGGCGGCTCTGTGTTACCTAAAACTTCCTTCCGGAAAGTCATGCAACCAAACGGGTTCCAAATCCCATGCTCAGAATGCTGGACCCTATCATTAAAGAAGAAAGGTGGGTTCAGACGTCTGGGCCTCCCAGGATCTCCATTCTCCAAGCAGATGCTTGTGTAATAGAGAACACACTCCAACCTTGCTAATGAGTAAGAAAACAAAACGGGTCGGCATTGAAGGTGTGAGCATTCATCGTGTCCCACTGGCCGAATGCCACCTGCTCCAAACTAGGCAGTCGACAGTAAGTACCGTGTTGACCCGCCAACGTCTGCCTACTTTAGGAGATGTCGAGAACTCAGCGTGACATACAGAGGAAGATTCCACACCAGACAAAAGAATCAAGACACCAACAAAGAAGAATTCAGCCTTTGATTCACAAGATAAAAGGTGGGTACGATGATGATCTGAAGAATCCAGGATCGCCTCTAGCGGTTCCCTCAGAGCAAACAACTACACTTTAATATGGAAAGGTCGAGAAACGGAGAATCTCCGCCAGCATGGGGTGGGCTTAGCCATCAAAATCACCTTCCTGGTCTCGGTTGAGCCTTCCTCAGGGGACAGTGGGCGTCTCTTGTCTAACCATCTTGCCACTGCTGCAGGTCGTGTCAATATACTCAGTGACCAGGCCCCCATCCTGACGTATTTAAAAGATTTAAGGAATAAGTTATATAGGATGCTCCATGAACATATCAAAAGATGCTCCAAAGACGAACCACTATTACAGATTAGGTGCGGACCAAGAGTCAATTCCCCAATAGTCTCGGACATCATAACACTGGAAAGACCAAAGAAAGCGGGCTGAGATTGCTGAAGCTGTGCACCTATCATGATATGTGCGTTCGAAACACCTTCTTCAAATGTAAGCCTGAACACAGTGTCATAGAAACACCCTATTCCCATCGTGGCACGAGGTCAACTTGGTCATCGCCATGCGCTTTGCCCGTAGCAGCGTCCTCTCCACCAGAATCTACCATAGTGCAGACTGTGACTACAAACACGCCCTCGTGAGCAGCATGGTGGGTCTGTAGCCATGAACACTACACCGATAAAACCCAAATTATCTCCCTCGCGTCAACACTGCGCAGTTGTCTGCCTCGTCAATGTTGGACAAGTATGTATCCGCCCTGGACCAGGCTTTCCAGGACATTCCAGACCACGGTGCCACAGCCAAGTGGAACGTCATGAATTTTACCATTTACAACACAGCCGTGTCTACGTGCGGCAAGTAGGAACGGCCCATCTAGAACTGTTTTAATGCACATATTTTAAGGATGGAACCAATACTAGAGTAAGAAAACCAACCTTTATAGCTTACAACATGCTCCTTTTCAAAGACGCTTTCTGCCGTCAGACATGCTTTAAATATCACACACTGCATCACTAGACAGTGCACGAAAGCTAACCGGCAGCAATGGCATGAAGCACAGTGCCGAGACTGAACACATTCAAGGTATTTACAGTGTCATCAAAAAGGATATAGACCCAGTTGTGAAAAAGGGTCACTCTCACCCACAAAAAGCTAACAGGAGAGAAGATCACAGACCGTGCGCAACATAAGGCCAGAGGGGTAGAGCAAGACTCAGAGTTATACTTCCCAAGACTCAGAGTTATACTTCCAAAAAACGTCAGTCACCGATGCGGTCCTTAGAAGAATGACGAAACTAATCACATGAATGAACCCCGACAAAGTAAAGCAATTGACTCCATCACACTGGACAAAGCATCAGGTAACATCAGCATAGCTCCAAAAGCTATCAAACATGGAAAACAAACATTACTTTAGCCACTGACCGAACTACTCTGTCTCTGGTGCAGGAAGGAAAAGTCCCCCAAGACACGAGCGACCCCATGATTATGGCTCTTTACAAAAACAATATTGAATGCAGAGACTGTATTAACTACAGAGGGATCTCGCTTGTGAGAATTGTTGGCAAAGTTTACGCCTTAAACATATTCAACAGGTTTCTGTGTGTACCCGGAATCCCAGTGTGGCTTCATAGCAGGCAGGTCGACAATAGACATGATCTTCTCCATCCGACCATCGAAGAAAAGAGAATAGAGGAAGGTCAGACACTCTACATGATGTTCCTCGACCTCACAAAGGTCATCATTTGGACCAACATAAAGGATCTATTTGAACGTCTCAGTAAGATCATTTCATGCTTCCTCAAAATGAAACACTCCGCAGTATGATAATTTCTTTCTACACCGATATGAATGGAACAGTCTTGTATGATGGATCCTCATAAAATTAATTTCCCATCAACAACAGAGTGAAGCAGGGATGCGTACTAGCGACGACCTTATTCGGGATCTGCTCCCGTCGTACGCCTGCAACTCGTTCACTGATGGCGTAAATATGCACACCAATTATGAAAGGAGGTTATTCATCCTGACACGACTGAGCATGAAGTGGGGTCGGTGTTTATCTGGGAGATACTAATTGTAGACGAGGCGGCTTTTGTGACCCACATCGAGGATGATTTTAATAGACTGAGAAACCGACTGAAAAGACAAACGGCAACTTGCAAAATACTATCATAAGATCGTCCATCAAAATCGACAATTTCATAATGGAAGCTGTCAAGCAGTTTAACTTATATGTGGTCAGTAATCAGCAACACTCTCTCGCTAGATGTAGAGCTGGTCAGAAGGTTTGAAAAGCATACAACATGATTGCACAACAAACGAAGAGGGTGTGGGAAAAGAACTTGCTGACAGAGCACACATCGAACTACAAGGCCAATGGTTTCTCATACGCTACTATATGTACGTGAGACTTGAGCACCTACAAGTCGCACGAGCTTCGGCTTCACTCCACCCATATACGGTGCCTAAACTGTATCCTGAAAATCAACTGGCAATACCGCATAAATCACAGCGAGCTCTTACAGCGTGCAAGTTTCCATAACATAAACTCCATGCTGCCCAAACTCAGCCTCCGATAGCTGCGACACGTCAGATTCATAGAAGATGGGAGGCTACCAAAGGACATCCTATAGGAACAAGTAGTCATTGGTACCAAAAGAGTCGGCTTCCATTCACTTCTTTTCAAGGGTGTGTGCAACAGTGACACGAAGGCATGTGGAGTGCAAGTAGAGAACAGAGGCATCTAGAGAATGACGGCCAGCAAAGGCATAGCAGTCACTGATTTGAGGAGAGACCAGCTATAGGCCTACTAAGCTACAGCAGTCGATCCCCAAACCAAAGAGACAGACAACATTCCGAGGGCATATTTGCACGGTCTCTTGAGACTGAGCCTCTAATGTACTGACTTTGCAATTATTAGATAATGCGCCATAACATATACTGCAAATCTAATATAGCTACAGAAAACTTGTTAGTTATAAATTACCTGCAAAGAGGAGGAAATGAATCCAATGAATACTTTGCCTTGTGCCATAAAAGTTTGATAAATTTGACTGCGTTCACGCCATTTGTCAGCACATTAAGTATATGCTATATATGGTGCTAGTATATTTTTCTTACACTCCCACGTTGGCCGAGCAGAGACTCGAACCCACGCAAGCATAGGTTAAATGTGCGAGTCATTTAAAAAGCCTAGCCATGTTGGTATATCTAGGATCATTATTTATAGCTGGATCCTAATGCATAGTTATGTAAACCGTTGTTTCTGGAAACTTGTCAAACTTATGTTTAATAGATTCTATTATGAAATAAGTATATGAGAATTTATTAAAACTGTATTCTTCAAGTCTCATTTTGACTGTCATTTTGGGAGATTGATGGCTATGTCGATATTTGTATTGCTACTGCATATACGTCTAAATGTAATGACTGAATCATAAATAGATGATGTTGACATTGATTATATTCTGAACAAATTACGTTGACGAAAATAATTGACGATCTGGAAGTTTATGATATTATAGTTTTTTGGTGTTTTCCTTAAACTTTATAATTAATTATTTTTGGGCGAAAATCAGAATCAAAAGACAAACGTCAGCTTACAAGATACTATAATAGATTCGGTCATCAAAATCGACAATTTCATTCTGGAAGTTATCGATCATCTTTATCTATATGTGGTCAATGATCAGCAACACTCTCTGGCTCGATGTAGAGCTGGTCAGAATGTTTGCAAAGAATATATTATCATTGCACGACTAACGATGAGGGTGAGGGAGAACAATGCGCTGACAGAGCACACAAAGAACTACCTGACCAATGTTTTCTCAGCACCCTATTATATGTAAGTGAGACCTTGTGCACCTACAAGAGCGTCGTTTTCACTCCTTCTATATAAGGTGCCTATACAGTATCCTGAAAATCAACTGGTAAGACCGCATCCATCACAGCGAACTCCTACAGCGTGCAAGTATCTATAACATAAACTCCATGCTGCTCAAACTCCGCCACCGATAGCTGCGACATGTCAAATTGACAGAGGATAAATGGCAGCCAATTGAAAACCTATATCGACAGGTGGCCACTGGCACCAAAGGAGTCGGCCACCAATGAATCCTTTTCAAGAGTGTGTGCAAGTTGGACACGAAGGCATGCGAAGTGCAGGCAGAGGACAAAGGCACCTAGATACTGACGGCCAGCAAAGGCATAGTAGTCACTGATTTGAGGAGATATCAGCGATAGGTCTACACAGCTACAGCAGACGATCCCAAAACCCTAGAGAAAGACAACACTCCAAGGGCGTATTTTCATGGTTTCTTGACACTGAGCCTCTATTGAGATGACTTTGCAATTTACAGATAATGCGCCCTTAACATATACTGCAAATCTAATATAGCTAAAGAAAACATGTGAGTTATACATTGCCCCCAAAGAGGAGATCATTTAACCAATGAATAACCTGCATTGCGACATAAAATTGTTTTTGGTAAATCTGCCTTCGCTAACGGCATTTGTCAATACATTTTATTCTATTATTATTCTATATTTATTGTATTATTAGTATATTTGGTGGAGAAGAAATGCAGGACATCTATTTGTAAAACCACCGAACCACGTGAAGCTTTTGGCCGCGCAAAGACTCGAACCCACGCAAGGACAGGTTGGATTTAAATGCATAGTCATGTAAAAAAAAATTCCTGCAATCTTGTCAAACGTATGTTTTAGAAATTATATTATGAAATAAATATTTGAGAATGTATTAAAACTATATTATTAAAGTCTCATTTTGACTGTTTTTTTGGGACAGAGAGTAATTGCTATATCTATATATGCATTACTACTGCTTATACGTTGAAATGTAATGACTTAATCATAAATAAATGACGTGAACATATTCTGAACAAATTACGTTAACGACAATGAATGACAGTCTGAAAGTTTATAATATTATGACTATTTGGTGTTTTTCTTAAACTTTATAATTAATTATTAGAACCCAGAATATCCTTAGGCCATTATTTTATCATTCACATCGTCATCATTACAATGAGGTAGAAATTTGTTAAATTCCAAAACGCAACTATGCATAAAAAGCGCTTAAATCAAAAACAAATCTTTCGTAGAGATAATTCTTTAAAATTAGAGAAGTTACATAAAGATATGTGTGAAATAAATGTGCTATCAATTAATCAAAATTAGTTTTTATCAGATTTTGTTGAAAGAGAGCTAAGTACTGCGCTTTAAGATATATGCGTTATAACTTGATAATAGTAATTTGGATAAATACTTCTTTAATGCAACAAAGCTTATATTTAAATAGTGTTTAAACAGTTTTTACAAATACCCAAATACTAGACGAATTGAAATCAGCAAACTAAGAGAGATGGTAAGGCATTCTTCCATCTTACCTGCGGTAACTCGACCGGTATAATCCTCTGCATTACCATTTCTAAACACTTTGAAAATGGGGTAGTTTTGTGCACCATATTGTACACAGGTTCCAGTATCAACAGTACAGTCCACCTAAAGAACAAATGTAATATATATATATATATATATATATATATATATATATATATATATATATATATATATATATATATAATATATATATATATATATATATATATATATATATATATATATATATATATACCGACCAGTCCTCATGATCATCTTTAGACATTACTAAAACTAAAACAATCTTGTATTACATGATAAGAATATAATAGCAAAGTTCATACAAATTGAGCATTAGTATGAGCAACGACAAGATCTAGAAGTTTTATTGCAGAGAATATTGTAAACTACTTTAGATTTTTAACTGCGCCTCTTTGGTTAAATAAAATCTGCAATCTCATTGAAGTATTTTACGTAATTGAGTAAATCAATGAAGCAAAGTGAATGTCCCCAGAATACAAGGTCGATTCTACCAGCCAGATTTAATATTCTACATAAATGCGCAGAAGGTCAATCATACAGATGCTTATCAATGTGCAATTTTGTAATTGAATAACGTGGTTCACATTCCCTTAGAGACAAAACGTTAAAGATTATAAAGCATAATACCCGATCACTATTTGTAAGAAATCAAATGATTTTCATCTAACATTTCTAATATTCAATGTTGTGGCCTATCACATCTAACAGCAGCCACTAGACACGAGATAAAATCATCGAAATAATCACTTAAGTAAATGACGTGGATCAGATTTAAGTTTTATAGAAATACGTAATGCAGAAACTCCACAATGTTTATGTGGCTGCTGCCACAGTAACCATGCATTTCCAATAACAGAAAATAACAATTTAGCTGTTTATAAGCGGTACATACTAAGTTTGAAAATTAAGTATTGTAACGAGGATCATTACACATTCCATTTTTCCTACTGTCGCATGGAACAATTATGTATAATAAAGGGAAACTGGATACAAAATGTATCCATATGCGGTGGAAACTGAAACCAAAGACATTTATGAATTCAAATTGAAGAAAATGAAGCCTTCATATTTAAAACAGTACGCAAGGAATTAGCGGAGAAAATAAAGTGAATTGAAAGTGCAGGACATGCATAGATAGTCCAGGATGCTCCATGATCAAGAGTTTGACTTTGAGACACATTTTTGGAAATTTTGTTTACAAGCCGTTACCTATTTTTAATAGATGTCAAAGAGATAATCGACAATAATTACAAATGTACTAATTTATTTTAATAAAGAACAAAACCCCAAACCACGAAATTAGTTGCTAGTAAATATGTTTATTAATCAATATTGTACAGTTCAATGCAGTTGAGGGTATATTTCTTATTTATTTGTAAATCAACCCAATGTGTTTTAACTTGAGGCATAATTAGGCAGTGAGGCAATGTATTTTAATTTGAGGCATATTTATTTTAATAGATTAAACACAAATCATAAAGTTGATTCGATAATATTGAAAAACAAAATGCTGAAAAGTAAGACAAAATAATAAAAATAACATGAAACAATCAATGGAACCAAAATAATTAATGTGCAGCATGCCGAAGGAGATATGACATCAACATTGAACAGAATCTATGCTATGTAGGAACATAATATGAAGTTTATATGCAAGTAATGGACTATTAGATTTCCATTTGTCTAATAAAGTAAATGCAATCTTCAGTTTCACTGCATGTATCGTACCGTATATCTCTGTTTCTCTCAGAAACTTCTAACCCCATAAACACTCGTTACGTTGAGAGAGAGAGAGAGAGAGAGAGAGAGAGAGAGAGAGAGAGAGAGAGAGAGAGAGAGAGAGAAACGTCAGATTCAAAGACCAAAAAGGTCTTCCTCGTTACTATTAAACAAAATGAAACGCTTTAGTGGAAGATAATAGTTTTCTCCTGGCTGGTGATCTTTGTATAAAAGTGATAAGAATCAAAGTTGTTTTAATGCAACGGAGTACAAAGAAAGTTGTCAAAGAGGTCAAATATTGATTATTTTTATATTCAGGAAAATATCGTTTACCTTAATGAGAGGAACCGGTGGGTCATTGTCTTTCAATTTTCTGGCAGCTTCTTCGTATACTGGATCTAGCATTTTACAGTCATAACACCTACGATAGAGACAAAGTTGTTTTTTTCTAAATATAGAAGTTGAAGCAGGTTGCACATGTCCTTAGTAAATGTTGCCCATGCCAGCATTTATCGAAGGATCACTACTTGTATATGTTGTACCATGCTATTGGACCAGTAAAGTACGTAAATTGTACATTGGCTCAAATCTGGTTCATGGCTTTCATATCAGCAATATTAAATGCACCCACAGTGCAATACTCCGTGCATTGACATGCCAACCGGGGCACGATTCAAACAGCGCAATTTTGTCACATTTTATTGAGTGGTAGAAGGAGAATGGGTAATATGAAGAGTTCATACCTTTTTCGTCGTGCTTAAATACAAGGAAGGGGTAATTCTAAGGCCCTTTCCAAACATAATATTAGATCGATTATTTTATATTTATTTCTGCATACTAATTTTGTCACGTGATTCCTACTATAATAAAATATCTTATATTTATGAAAGCACAAATTTGGTGTATCTGGCTTGGCAAATAAGTAAACTCTCCCTGTTAGGACGGAGAAAAAAGACACTAAATCAAAAAAGGATTGGAGACAATTACTGTGCAATAACTATACTTCCAAGGGATCAATGTTTGAAAAAAGGCAACCTTTAACTTGAAATTGTTATAAAATTATATTGTGAAACGTTTACATGATGCGTGTTGCTTAACATGAAACGGATCATTTAGAAAAATACAAAATTACACTATTGCAGCTGACTAAGCATGCAATGACTCAAAGTAAATCAATCAATTCAGATTATGATCAAATTCAACAGAGAACAACACTGTCGTTTAAATGTTAAGTTTTACAGTTATCCTTTTTCGAACGTAATAAGTGCCAACTTAATAGTTATCGAATATTTGGTAGAATTATACTGTGAGTTTTTGAATGTTTTTGCTACCTATTCAACTTAAAAACAGCGCCTTTCTAAGTCATGAATATTCATAATACCATTGCGCCTGTGAACATGGTTCTTTAGCTTCGGTTACCGTCCGGTCAAATATCACCACAATATCAATATGGTGTCATTAGTGAATGAACATCTACTTGCAACAGATTTTCAGTCCAGGAATAATAATACATATTACATTGGCTGGGGAACCACATATCGATATTATTACCTAGGTTAATTCCTCTTATATGAAAACTGAAACTTAATTAAATGTAAAGATAGTTTCAATAACTTTTGGCAATATGGATATTTAATAACTGATTAGCAAATGCAATTAATATACAGACTAATATATTTACAATTGCACGTACATGGTTTACATTGTTAGCTGCAAAACTACAATAATCCAAAGACTAGTTGGAACCAGAAATCAGTATTATGTTTAAAAGGATGAAAACTTGTAAATTGTCCTTCAAACAAAGTATATATATATATATATATATATATATATATATACATAGGTCGTATTCTACATGTATTTGCATAAAGATAAATGTCGTAAATAACAATAATATTTTGCTTCGAGAAAAGAAACCCATGCTGTCTTTACAAGAATTATGAGACCTTACCAGGGTGCGAAGAATTCAACCAGAGCCAAGTCATGTATCGGAATTTTCTCGGCAAAGTCTTTGTTGGAATAACTTAAAACATCACTAGCAACTACTAGCGAAATAAAACTTGTAAAACAAAGTAAAAGCTTCATTCCTGTCGTGCGTGTTCCAATTTAGTGTAAACGTCTCGAGCCTTAAATACTACTTAAGGATACTAATATCAATGCGTTGTCAGTTTCTGATTGGTCCAATCATTCGACTTAACTGAACTGCAAACTATAAAACCTTGAGTAAGTTCTACGTAATCCGGGCCTAAGGCTAGACAACCAAAAAAGAGGTCTAACCTGTCCCTTCCAGGTCATGCAGAAAGTTGTTTTCGAATCACACTTTACCACATTCTTTTGCTTAGAAACAAAACAAACCATTCATTCATTTTAGATGAACAAGGAGATATATATATAAAAGAACTCAAAAGGACATCACCTAAATCGCAATAAAACTGTATTCCCGGATGCAATGATTTAAGTTTCAATTGGGTGGTCGTGTGATACGTCTTAATCGGCAGTAATGACTTATGCATAGGTCCTTAAATAAGTAGTGCATATTCACGATACATTTGTGCCTGTGAATATTTATCTTGGCTTGAGTTGCTGTCCAGTCAAATATCGGCACGTTATCAAAATCTTGTCTCAACTAATAATAATATTTTCTAGACTGACTATTAAGGGCAATAACCAGAAAAAAACTGTCTTTGACAGAGCAATCGTACATTGACTATGTACCCACGTTAATGACTTTTGTATGAAAAATAACTCTTATTTAAAGGCATTCGTTGTTTAAATAATGTAGGAAATATGGACTTATCGTAAAAAAATAGCAATACCATTAGTTTACAGACTTCATTCAATTGCAGTTAAATTCCATTTTAGATGTTGTGCTTTGTGATTATATGAAGCAATTTAATTCTTGAGAAAATTTTGCTTTTAAATTTGGTTCAACACCGAGTAATATGTAAAAGTATATCCGTACAATCAGACCTCTCTGATGCCTAGTGGTTAGAGCATCCACCACGGATGCGTGAGCTAATGGGTTAATATACTGGCATAGTCATACCATTGACTTCTAAAAATGGTATTAACATTCACTTTGCTGGGTCACACTGAATTGTACGTCGAAAGCCCAGTCTTTCGCCATTTAGGATATCGATTGATATCACAACCCTCTCTCCTGGGACACATTCGAATTTCACACTAGATACGGGATGTGGCGTTAACCAAATGCCAGTACTTGTCCAACGTCGATGCAGTTTTTTTACATTCTAATGACCAGGTGGCATAAGACCGACATATCGTTCATCAGTATCAACACATTTGGGGGATGGGGTTGATTTATCGGGAGATGGGGTTGATTTATCGGACTTGCGTAGGTCTTAACCCCTATCGTGATGGTTATTGTCAGTTGTTTTGTTTTTTTACCATTCATTTGTATAATTTCGTGATACAAAAATATGGCTAGACCTTTTATCTGTCGTTTTTTAAGGAAATTTTAATATATTAATACGTTGACTGAGTTTCAACACTATTTCGGAAAATTTCATAGCATTACACGCTAATTTCACAATAATGGCTACCATTATTTACGACTGTATTGATGGCAATATTAAGCGTCATAATTGCCTAGACAGTATTTTTAAAAATTCGCCATTGTTGTTTGTTGTCTGGGTTTTTTTGGGAAAATATATGGTTTCGCTTTGATTATAACAAATTTAATTGACAACGTTTTAGGCAATAGTTGAACTCTATAATTGCACATTGAAGGTGTAAGCCGCCGTTCTCAATTTTCTGGAAGTTCGTTTTTGAGTTTCTCAGATGTGATAATATTTTGTATGGACCGAACGAATTTCTTTTGGCGTGAATAAGGGTTCTTGATTTTGTGACTTAAGTGTAGAGCGTTGATTTAAGTACACTTATGTAGTCATCGAAATCGCTGGCACAGATTTAAGCCAAAACTTCAGCTCTTGTGTGAGGCGATACGGCACGTCTTTTCCTCGCAGTTTCTCAATGAAATCGTTTCTTTTCATTATTAAAAAATTGTATTCGACTGGGTGTCACATGCAGAAGCTTCCTGTGTATAGGGAGAGTGTATTGATTATTCATTCGACTCTCAAACTATCAAGAAGATCGAAGAGTCAGAACAGATCGACCTGCTGGTCAAATAATTGCTAAGAGTAACACGAAACCATATTTCACTGGCGAAAGTGACAAATAAACTTCCCCTTCGGGTCATTGATTTGACCAGTTTGATACAAAAGTGTATAAGTGCTGATGAAGTTTGTTCTATCTGCAAGGTAAATAGTTATTTATCTCCAGAATATCTTCTTCGTCGGAGAAAGAGAGACAAATGTCAAGATATCTTTTATCATTGTCAGTAGAAAGGACACTGGGTTTCCGAGTGCCATAAGATAAAAATAGAAGAAACGAAACCAGGAAGAGAAAGTGGAGACGGATAGGAAAGAGAAATATATTGATCAAGAGGATGAACATGCGCCAGTGATGAAATGGAAATGGAAAAATTGGCAATTGGTGCCGATTCTATGGGCTTGAAGATAAATTGTCATACTAATCTCTAAAAGACAATAGATCAAAAGGAAACGTAAGTGTTTCTTGCTGTTGCCTTTTTAATAATAAGGATGATGTCTTTGTTTTGCTTTTATTATTTGTACTATTTCAAATTTTTATCCCTTTGGGTCATTCTTTATTTGGAGTTGAATTGGAACGGGTGTTACTTCGTTTACGTAAGCACTCTAGGCATGCAAATGGATAATAAATAGTACTATACTAGAAAGCGGGAACGGGACCACAATGTAAAATCAACGGGGGATTTTTAAGGAAACTATTTTGACGATCTGACGAATTCAATTTTTGGGAAATAGGGTGGTACTAGAAGGGCTTTTTTGGGGGAACGGAGGCTTTCTTGGAGGTATTTTGGGGAATAGAATGAAAAAAAAAGAAATCGGAGTGAAACTCTAGTGAAAAAGATAAGAAATCACATATAGGGGTTAATGGACCTAATCAAGGGTTTGATACGAGACCAGGAAAAATGACGAAGATTGGCAATCACGGGGCTGTATGGGAATTTTACGGGGGTACTAAGGGGTACCGTGGGAGACCTCAGATTGGAAATTCAAAGAATTGCACACAACGACGCGGGGTTTTTAATCGGCGATGAACTGATCCAGCGAAGGGGGAGATTCGTTGTGGACGTGTTGAGTGTTCTTTCTATTCCTGTAATAGACCAGCGGTGATTTATAGGCTCGTTTGCCACATTTGTTACAGAGATGAATCTGACCTCTGACGCGAACATCACAACGGAGGCAGGGATATGTACTAGCGCGGTGACTTTTCAGGAGTAAATGAGCGTGGGTTCCACGGAATTCGCCGTAACACTTCTTGCCGCACAGATTATTCGTATTTTTTAATAGGCATTGAAAAGTATTGAGTTTTTACATGTTATATATGATATTTAGGCAAACTTTTAATTTATTTTATCCGATTCTAGCCAAATTACAATCATCGACGAACCCCCGATTTCTATGTTACGTGCTCAGGCTCGAATAAACAGTAAGATTAAAAATTTAATACAAAATTTATTGAGCACAAATATTTTCTAAAAAAGAAAAATAAATTTACGGTTTTAAGAATCAATTAAAAAATTAATCCAAAAATAATTGAAAATATAATGCACTAGTGAAATTGCAAATTTTCTGGTAATAAATGTCCAAATAATTCCAAGTTGGAATCCCAGCGAAGTATCTAAGATGGAGGACGATGTCATTTGATGTAGTCAGTTCTTGTTAATAAAATTATATGAGCACAATTCTTTTCCAGTTAAATAACAAAATAATTCCTCTTGATCCAAACGAGTTGACATAATTTCCAGTACAAGGTATTTAAAAATAACTGAAAACAACACACAAATTAGTATTCTAAAAGCCCAACTTTTACTGAATAGCTCGCTCCAAAACAAAGTTTATATACGTTTTTTTACGAAAACAAGAAAGGGGTCACGTCATCTTCTACAAGCTTTCAGAACAAATTTACGTTCATAAACTCACGTACTCACCGTATGACCCAACTAAAAAAAAATGATGTTTACACAAAGCTTCATAGTGTCTCTGGAACCAACCAATCATTTTAAAAGCTTGTTTAAAACTCCAATGAACAAACCTTAAACTTAAAATGCCAAATTTGAATCTAACAAACAAACAATAAAAATAAATATAAATGACTTATATCAAATATACGTAAGATAAGAAACCTGGATAAGTAGAGCGTCGTGTCTTGTTGGCTACGCAGATGGACAGATTAACAATGAAATCAGCAACTGAATGATAATCAAACAATTTGTACTTATACGGTGTCGTGATCATCATCATCTTGCAAGAACTTGTTCATCAGAAACCTATCCATATTTTATGTCTACACCACCTGACATTCTTAAGATTAACGTTAATCTCATACATTTAGCTTTAGTCCTGGTTATACAAACTGGAAGATCGCCATGCATTTTCCGTGGGGCATTCTTACAGGGTGACTCTATAGGTCAATATAATTCAATCTTGGTTGGTTTAGTAATAAAGTACAATATTATATTAATCCATCTGTGTCAAGCCGCAGATAAAACAAACATTTTCCATTTGTTATTGTTTTGTCAAGAAACTCAGAAATATTGTGTCGCCTTATTCAATAAATAACTGTCACCTGCAGATTATTTCGGTGTGTTAAGAATTGCAGTTACCTAACACCCAATACGGATTATAGTGAGATAATTCGGTCACATTTCTTGAAATTCTTCAAAAGCCAGTCTTGCAATGAAACATTTATTTCGCTCTAAAATATAAAAAATATAAAATATAAAAAAATAGCGTTCTAATTGTAACAATACATTTCTTTCCATGATTTTTTCAGTTTCCAAAAATGTTTTCCTTGCAATAATTACTAGATAGTTCTGGATCCCTGGCGATGCTTTTTTGATTTCAAACTGAGGATAAGGAAAGCATGATATCTAAAACATATTAATGCAAGCGATTTATTAATTATTAATTATTTAAGACAGGGTAGATTGTAAGCTAAATGGTTATGGTACAAAGTAGCAGCAGAGGGGGTGAATCCTACAACGTTTTTAGACAAAATTTTGATTGAAATCTTAAAACGAGCCTTCCTACGATCTCATTTTAACCAAAAAAAATGTCTTAGAGGCAAACCCTACAACGTTTTTAGACAAAAAATTTATTGAAATTTTAACGAGCTTTCCCTACGAAATCTCATTTTAACTAAAAAATGAAAACAGAGATTTTTACGATTTTTTAATTAATTTTGGTCGCAACGTCGTTGTCACTCACCCTCTCTGCTGCTGAACTTTCAGTTCTGGTTAATAATTTTTTTACGATGAAAATCACTAAGATTTCACAAACAGACTAATCACTAACACCTCATCTTGTAGATCAATCAGATTATTTGACTGGTCAGTGAGTTTGAAATTAATTCTCGTTAGTGAATCATTATGGCATCGCATATAGACAGGATTAACCGGAGACTCAATAATTAAATATCCTGGAGGGGCTATTGGTGCAAATGAGTATAGAATATATCCTTGCTGAGCTTGATTTGATCGTTCGAGATTAATTTGATAGCTTCCTACGATAACATCGCATACTAAATTGAGCGCAATCACTGAGGATATATTCACGTTGAACGGAGCGATATGTCTGCCGCCACCGTCTGGGTCATTATTATGTTTGAGGATTTTTATTTCCGATGATGCTGTTTTTTTCCATGCATCATGAATTATTTTGAAACCAACATCGATGGCATCACTGAGAAGTTTTTTTAGTTCTGGTACGTTGTATCCTGGTAGTTTGAATGCTGGAATATCTTTGACGGGGATTTTATAGTCTATTGCAAATGTTGTTCTCGATATGGGATTATCGTCATCTAATACCTCTTGAATAATTTTCAAATTAAATTTTTCTATATCGTCGATAATTTTATTGCATGTTTCTACGACGCTGATAAATTCATCTCGGGTGAGAGAGCCGGATTTAATGGATATTAACAACAGTGAAAAATCATTATTCATTGCTGTGAAATTTTCAACGATTTTAGGTTTGTCAATAAAATGATATTCCTCTATTTCCTCCCTCCCTTCCATCTCTCTCCCAGTTAGTTGGTATCCGATACCAAAAAACTCTTTAGTGAATTGGTGATCTTTATAACTTTTTAATGGATTATCAGGTTTTATTCTGTCGGTGACATAATCAGATTTTTTAGGTTCGGGTATATCAACGGTTTCCTCCAGAGTTTTACTCTGGGGTGGTAATTCAGGCCATCCTAGTACGGTTCTAATAGAACTCTGATAGATATCTACGACGTATCCTTCTGTGCTTATTTCAATTGCGGATGATAGTGTCGGCTCATGAACCGTTATAGCGATTTTTGATTCTTTTCCAGTTATCGATTTTATTCTACGCGCGAATTCATTATTGATTTGTTCAATTTGATATGATCCGGTTGGTATTGAAACGACGTTCCAGTCTGGAGTCCCGTCTTCTTTATTCTTATTCGCGAACACCAAGGAATTATTCGGTTGTTGACCACCAAATGATTTTGATCTGATATTAGGCCAACTGTGATACACTCGTAGTTTTGCTAGCGCTATCTCCTTCACGGGAACTGGGCTAGGGAAATTTACACTAAACTCGGGTTTCGTAGATGTTATTGATATCATACTTGTTTGTACTGGGTTTGTATTTTCTACTATTTGTTGAAGTAATTCTATCGGTGTTGTCATCGTTGCTATACTCATGCTGTCGCTCTAATTTTGACATCGCGGAATCAAAAATACTGACCATCACTGAGAACTCACTATCCGATATCGTTGATGTTATTGAGATCATTTTGGTTTTTGGGTTCGTGTTTTCTAATTCCATCGGTGTTGTCATCGTTGTTATACTGTTGTTGTCTCTCTAATTTTGATATCGCGGAATCAAAAATACTGAGCATCGCTGAGAACTCACTATCTGATATATTTGTATTATCGAGTGACGACGATATCATCGAGAATAATTGCGAGTACGCGGTTGATACAATATGAAATTGAATTAAGTAATCTTGCAGTTTACTCTGGCTGCATGATGATATCTTTTTTGTTATCCCGGTTGATATACCCGCGATTGTAGCCACCGCAGAAATGCAAATTGGAACTACGACCGGGACAATCATTGTAACAGATGCTAGTATTATTCCGGCACCAGTGAGAACGCTTGACACCGAGTACATAGTAATATCAATCGCGGTGATTCTTCGTCGGTATTTTTTTATGTTTATTTGATACTCCTCGGCGAGGGTTTTGAGTCTAGTTTGAAATTCTCTGACCTGATAATAGCGACATTGCGGTGATGAAATCATTTTTATTTTAAAAACTATAGCGTTTTCAATTGTGAAATCTAAAGGATTTTCCTTTCAATTTAGTTATTTACTTCGCATACGAATTCTAAGCACCAGGATATTTCTTTTCTAACGGTGTCATCAACCGCGATAATCTCAAATTCTTCTTCACCTCCGATAATTACTGTTGCGGTGCCACCAAAGTAGGTTTTACCGCTTACGATGATATCAAATTGCTTGTTAGAGATTAACGTCATCCTGTAGATACCATGGGGCCACTTCTCGATATTGATCTTCAATTTAGCATTAGATTCTTTTACCCAATCAAAGGTCCCATGCTTTACCCTTTCAGAGGTTTCTTTTAGTTTAGCAATATCGTTGATGACGTCGAGATAGGTTTTTTTGATTTCGGTATATTTTATCATCAATCTTTTATCGCGGCTATTAAAAAAATGAAAACAAAGGAGGTCTATTCCCAAACTTTCTTGCATGCCATAATACTGGCTGAGTTGAGAATATGTCGTTGTGATATTGTAATTTTCAGAGCCCTCAAAGAACGTATTAGCCATTTCGCTGATGCGTTTTTGTTCGTCAAACGCGCTTTAAACTTCAGCGAGAGTCGGGCCTGTCAACGATGTGGTTTCAGAGACAGGTGTTCTCCCTAAAAATTTATCAACGATGGTATTAAGTGTTGTTTGTCTCACCATAAACATATTAATATCTTTGAGAGTCATTGTAGATGTAACCAGGACACCAAAGAAATTATTAGCGCCGTAGGCATTATGAGTATGCTTGCCGATAAACTCGTTGATTTCAGCGAGAGTCATGCCAGCCACAAGTGGGGTTCCAAAAAACTTAACAACGACGTCGTTAGTGGGGTTTTGTACTTTTTCAAGATTTTCTATTAGTTTAGAAATATCATTGAAAATATCAAGATAATTTGCCTTGATTTCATTTTCATTCATCATCCTCTCCGCGTCCTTGTTAAAAAAGAATAGTGATAGAAAGTTTTTAATTTCAGCGAGAGTCATGCCAACCACAAGCGGGGTTCCAAAGAATTTATGTACGACATTTTTGCGAAAATTATTATAACCTCGTATATGATCATCCAGCTCACGGCCGTGGGTGGCAATCATGCTGTCTTGGGCGGCAATTGCGTCGGTGATCGTAGACACAAGTGCGCCTGGTTTAAGTCGTCCGCCGCTGGAATACAGCACAATAGAGTTTTCAGTGGCGTCGTGTTGTCGTATCAAAATATCATTCAACGACACATTACTGCTTTTTAATTTACCCTGGCGATCTTGAAATACAACTATTTCCCCGGGATCAACATCTGTTAAATTTAACGTCTCAGCGATTTCATCTTCGATTAGTTTTTTTTATATCCTTGTTAGAATCACCGGTTGCAACGCCATCGGGTTTAGGTTTCAGAGGTCTTCCCCAAATATCAATCATATTATTGTAAAACTCTCTCTCTAAAATCGTTTCGTTGAAAAATCTACGATTTTCGCCAGCGATTGCTAGTGTATTCATTCACGACAATATGAGGTGGTTTCCCTCTTGGGTTACCCAAGGAGTTAGAAATAGCATCAAGAACATTTAATACTTCGCTGCCGCATATTGGTGGATCATTCATTTGTTGTGTTGGTAGCGTAGAATACCAAGTCTTCATTGGAAAAGTTTTTATATAACGCATGAATTCCTTCGGCGGTGCTAATCCATATGAATCAAAATAGACAATCCCACGTGGATCAATAGCGTATGCAACCCAGTGAGTACCAGGTCCGGTGCTGTTATCGAGATTAATGATACCGGTTTCAACGCTGTTGGGTTGTGTCGGTAATTGATCCTTCATAAAAACACCTTTGAAGATTTTTATGGCGAGTTTTTTAGCAGCATCAATTAAATCAAAATTGGACATAGGAACCATCGAAGATTTCTGGGTTAATAAACCGGTCCTAGTCTTAGACCTTTTCCGCTGTACCACGAATACGGGGTTCCTGGTAGTCTTAGACCCTTTCCACTTTTTTTATAACCCTTCCCCGTTGCTTTCTTTAATGCCATTCCTGCCGCGGTACCAACAGCCCCTAACGCTGCCGCTTTAGCCACCGCTGGGGCTGCTGCCGCAATCAACGCTGGAATCGCAGCTAGCAACGGGAATATACCGCCTGTTTTTTCCATGTTTTTGATAGCAGCCGCAGAAATAGTAATCTGAACACCCTTTTTTGCTACAAGTGCATCATTGAAATGTTTTACTTGACGAGTTGTAAGCGATAGTTTATTCGCCCCGCCAGTCATTTGATTGGGTTTCAGCGTAATTGTGGTTCCACATTAGCAGCAGAGAGGGTGAACAGACCACGATTTCAAGCAAAAATAATGCTTCCTACGAAACCTTATTTTAACCAAAAAAAATAAGTCTCCATTTAGCAAACGGAGACTTTACGATTTTTTAATCAATTTTGGTCGCAACGATGTGATCATCCACCCTCTCTGCTGCTTAGTGATTTCAGTTCTGGGTTAACAAAAATAATAAATGATTTCAACCAAATATTTGATCGAGTCCGATACGATATCGTGTCCGAGGATCATGTAAATTTATTGTTACAAATCCATGCGGGGTTGACTGAGCATGACTAAAGAAATTTTTAAATTGATTGAAGTCCATATCGGAACACCATGTCTGCCAAATATTTCGTAGCGTATGTGTATCAACGCCGTTAAACACAGCAAGAATATTACAGTTATCTCTGATCACTTTTGGAATCTGAGTGTAGCGTTGAGTGACATATATCACATCAGTGTTTTTGTGACGCCCCCGGGAAAATATTCTAGCTGGGTTTTTTTGATTGTCTAACATCACATCGTCGTATACGACTAAATTGTTAATGCTCCCATCAAGGTCATCCACGGATGGCGCCTCGTCAATATCAGTTATAAAATCAATGGTATTCTCACCTTTAATTTCTGATGCATTCTCGTTAAAATCCTTTAACACTTCATAGCATCGTTGATCATCTACGCTAGGGGCAATTAAATACAACTTATCCCACTTCATCCATCTCATTATTAAATTGAGCAACAATTGCGTTTTACCGGATCCAGATGGCCCGATTATAATTGCACGGATAGAGTTTGGTAGCGCTGCATGATGCTTAACTGGTTCTCTTATTTTAGTCGCTGAAAAATCAATTATATTCATATCTCTATACATAAATTATGGATCTATATTGTGTGAAGTGTAAAACGCGTACTAGCACAAATGATGTGACGACGGTTACAACTAAAAATAACAGATCAGCACTAACTGGTAGATGTGCAACATGTGGTATAAAAAAGTTTAGATTTATTTCTACAAAATCAAAGATTTTACAATCCGGAGATGTTTTAAAAAAAAACGAGGAGGTGATATCGCAGCCAAATTGACAAAGCTCCCTGGAACCCCATGGGCAAAGTACCCCGGAGAAAAGCACCTTCCAGGATATAGCTACTGTGGTCCCGGAACACGATTAGATATCAGACTTGATGATCAAAATCAACCCCGATCCGGCGAGTATCCGATAAACGCTATTGATAAGGCGTGTCATGCTCATGATGTTGCATATAAAAGCAGCAATCTGCAAAACAGGCATCTCGCGGATGTGAAATTAATTCATGCGTTAAATGCTATTCCTGATAAATCTTTTAAAGAAAAGTTGGCTTCGTGGTTGGTAAAATCAGCTATGAAAGGCAAATTGATGATGGGTGCTGGTAATTAATAATATGGAATCAATTTATTATTCCCCAAGAGGATACTGGAGGGGTAAATCAGCAGTCCATAAACTCGCTAGCGCTGCAAAAGTGAAAAAAACTACAGCGGCGGATTGGTTATCCAAACAGGCACTATGGCAAATTTATCTACCACCACCTAAACAAATTCAATTCTCGCATTTTGATGTGACTGCTCCTAATGAAGTTCATCAGGCTGATATATTATTTCTGCCACATGATCGAGGTTACAAATACGCGTTAACCGTAGTTGATATTGCAAGTCGATACAAAGAAGCAGAACCGTTAAAAACAAAATCAGCCACTGAAGTTGCTTCTGCATTTGAAAGGATTTATCGACGAGGTCCTCTGCACTGGCCGAATCTATTGCAGGTTGATCCTGGCAAGGAATTTCAGGGTGCAGTTCTATCTACAATGAAAAATCATAATGTCACCATACGACGAGGGCATGCTGCGCTACATCGCGATCAGGCCATTGTAGAACGATTTAATCGGACGATTGCTGAGCGGTTATTTGGATATCAATACGCAAAAGAATTCATTCAAGAAAAGCGATCCCGTGAATGGGTTAAAAGATTACCATCTGTGATTACTGCACTGAATAACGAGATTACTAGAACAATCAACATGAAACCTATCAACGCGATTAAAAAGAAGTCAATACCCGTACAACCACAAAAAGATTTCCCTAGAAACGCTAGCGTTTCCCAACCAATTCTTGGTAGTAATGTCACTGTTAGGTACTTATACGAACCAGGAGAGCTTGAAGGGGGTAGAAAAAGGGCTACTGATCCTATTTGGAGCGTCACTACGCATAAGATATCTAGTATAACACGATCTACGGGTAGACTTCCAATCTATAAACTGGATTCAACTGCCCCTCAACGGGGTTTTACTAGACAACAATTACAAGTGATACCTGAGGATACTCAATTACCACCGCATGGGCTTAACTAGCACCGTTGCGTCTATTGCACTCAAGACAAGTCAACATCACATTATTTCTGACATGACCGAGATTGTTATTTTTTCTGTCTACGGTGAATTGGCGAGGATCCTTATCCGAATACTGCCAACGCATTATACAATTGCAACTCGCGCAGTGATTATTCTGTTGTTTCTTCAAAGTGATTATTAATTTAGCATCAATATCAACTTCTCGTTGTTTTTTTTTTGTCCTGTTGTTTGTAACCGGAGAGTTTTTTATTAATGATGCTAACATCAATATCACTTATTGTTGTGTCATTATCATCACCAATGATTTCATCATCGAGGACAACTCTTCGAAGCTGATTTATTCTTCGTACTCTGGATACTGCGAGATAGACTAAATTCGACCATTCGATGTGATTATCCACCATCCAAACAATTGTATTCGATATAGTCAATCCCTGTGAAGAGTGTATTGTTGCTGCGTATCCTAGCGTCCATGGGGATTTATTAGCACGCAATGCATTTTCCACGACGCCGATATCAACCAGCACAATATCATTTAATACGAGAATTTGTTTTTCACTCTGTCCTGGAATATCAACTTCAATATTCTGCTTTCGTGTATCCGAAGGCCTATAACACAACGGTACTGGAAGTGTTGCAAATTTTTCTTTATGCGTTTCAAATAACTTCATCTGAAGTGTGTCTCTGACTATTTTTCTACTTGCTACTATCAAATCATTTGGTCTCCACGTTTCCCAGAAATCATTCATGGGAGTTTCTGAAATTATTTCACTTGCTATTTCGCATTGGATTTTATCCGGTTGTAATCTAATCAGTGCTTTGAACTCGCGTAATTGTTCATCAAGTGATCTATGGTCGGTATTAATTTCTTCATAATAGTCTACAGAACCCTTTAGCCATTCATGTGGAGATCCACCGACAAATGGTGGTGGTTGGCCGTGATCCCCGCACATGACGACTTTTGTGTTTTTGTTTAACAACCACTCAAGAAATGTTTTTAATACATCTAATGACACTGTGCATATTTCATCCCAAATTATGATTTCAGGAATGAATTTATCACCCATACGCTCAGGAGTCCATTTGTCACCTTTCCATCGAAAAAAACTATGGTAAGTGCAAGCATTTACCCCTCGTTGTATCATCTCTCTGGCGAGTCTGTGAGTCGGTGTTAGCACAATCATGTTAGAAACGCTAGCGTTTCCACGATGATATAATTCAATTGCACGAGTTGTCTTTCCTGACCCACCACAACCGTTTAAATAAACTGTCTTGTATCTACATATTGGATCAGATACCGGTGGTGCATTAGAAAATTCTGATTGAATTTCAATACGGTTACAACAAAGATATTTATCATCCATGGCAACGTCTGCGGATTCACAATACTCATGTAGCATCTCCCTTTTAAATCGCCAACGCCCCCACGCTTCCTCCGGATCTGTGAATGCCGCTACAGCTGATTTGTACTTATTGTGTATATACATCGAATCAGTGGCTACTCTAACCGCGGTATTAGGAAATCTATTTATCA
The DNA here is from genome assembly GCA_029339505.1 of Unio delphinus. Taxonomy (NCBI): domain Eukaryota; kingdom Metazoa; phylum Mollusca; class Bivalvia; order Unionida; family Unionidae; genus Unio; species Unio delphinus. Next base: position 646,639 of record JAQISU010000217.1, read on the forward strand.
TCGAAAATAGATTAATGCAAGCATAGGCTAGCATTGAACTTCTCAAATGTGTGTACTGGGAATTATATCCATCACAGTAGGTAACAACCGTACCTAATTTCTCACCATTGGATAGAAAAGCATCCTTACGGTATACAAGTTTTCCCTGTTTCATTAAATCCGCTACAATAAAATCGTATTCAGCGACATCTATGATCAACCGCGAAGAGTATTTTGCGTTGTCGTATCGTCCACCCTGGGTAAATTTACCGATTATTCTTCTTCCGAGATCTTTTGCTTGTTTTTTTTTAATTTCAAATAACTTCTTAGACCAATTCATGATTTGTTCTTCTGGAAACTGTTTTCGTAGTTCGCTAATTATACGATCTAGATTGGGTTGTGGTAGCCAAACTTCTTTTTGAGCTCGATAGCATATAATAGCTTCGGAAACAATCAACGATATCAGCATGCCACAATCAATCATATATCTCAATAGCACTATTGGCATCCAGTGTTTTTCAGATAGGTGTCTACCGAGCCAAACATAACTACACGGATGTAACCCTGTAGCGAGTTCAAATGATATCACACGAGCGAATCCGGTTAAATCAAAATCAGGCAATGGTCCATTAATCGCAACACGAGTCATTTCATGCGTGGGGTGTCCAAATCGTTTGAAGTATTCAGCGCATTCCCCATACCCGAGAAAACTTCCAGGATAACACGCGGATATATCAATTGAAATCATACCGTCACGATGGTATTTTGTATTCCACAGTCCTCCATGACCAAATTCGATGCAACTCAATTTAACGTGCTCGAGAAAATCACTTCGTGTTGGACGCCATGAGTTTTTTTCTCTTGCGAAGTGAGCTACCACTGATGGAATAGTAAAACTATCCGTCAATAGTTTTTCATGGGAACTCTCCGGTGAAAAATCATTAGCGATTTTTCTCATTCTGTTATCTAATTCTTCAACGCGATATAATTCACCATTTGGTCTTACAAATTGATCAAATCCTGATTCGGAACCAGCACTACTAAGTAACCACACTGACACAGGATCATCTTTACACAACGCATGAATAGCATCAAATAATTTCTCTTCATAGAAAACATCCCCGGAAAATTCCCCGGAAAATTTCCGGGGGATATATCTCACGGTTCTATCTCGTGGAAATATTGTTACTGCAGGTGTCCACGCGTGTTCGTTATGATCAATAATTTGTATTGGAGCCCCTCGCGATTGATATTTCGGTTCGTATAATACTTCTCCGGTTATTGTTGTTACTGATATTGGGAATTTTAATGATGCTTCTAATTTAGCTATGTCAGAAATCTTTGCACCGTGCTGTTTCACTGTCAGTTCCCATTCGGTTATTTTCCTACGTCGCAGATCAGTTAGTTTATTTCCTCGGGATGCATTTGTGAAGTGTTCCATTACCCGTGTTGTTACACAATTGAGCCTTGACGAAGTCAACGGTGAATATTTCATAGGAGCTAGTTTTGCAATATCGGGTTTATCATTTAACGGATATATCCCATAAACCATTGCTGTTACGGGATAAGATCTTTCGTAGTATGGTTTGTCAATTCCAGTTAGAATTCCTGGTTTGGAATCTTTACTTACAATGACAGTTTTTTTATCCTTAAGGATTGGTTCAAATTTATCCCTAATAATCCATTTGCCTTCGACTTCGATAATGAATTTTATTCTGAAAAAATACTTCTGATTGGAATTGCTTTGTTGGGAATTGCTTTGCTTGAAATCCTTTGGATTTCCACCTTTGGATTTCATAGTAGCATCGATGATGGGTACATTGACATCTTCATCAATAATTCGAAATGTCGACCAACAGTATGCTGCACCGTCTCGGTAGAATTCATTAAAACACTCCCTGATTTTACCGAGTATAGTTCTATCACCGATTAGACGTTTTGGTGTATCAGAGACTCTATCGAGATTGAATTTAGTATTTCTCCAAGGCTTAATTTTTGATAATCTTTGGAACTCCCTATCAAGATTGAATTTAGTATTTTTCCAAGGTTTGATTTTTGATAATCTTTGGAACTCCCTATCAAGATTGAATTTAGTATTTTTCCAAGGTTTGATTTTCGATAATCTTTGGAACTCCCTATCAAGATTGAATTTAGTATTTTTCCAGGGCTTAATTTTCGATAATCTCTTGAACTCCTCCATGTTATAATTAAAACAAGTATTTAAATAGAAAAATATAGTATAATGAATCACTGCAAGTGGCTAATGATTGGATCTACAACCCCGTGTAGCAAATCATGCAGAAGCGAATTCTGTGGGTATCATATGCAAAGCGTGAGAAACGGTTCAAAAGGCCCTCTCCCATGCCTCCAATGTGGGGTGGGTGTTAGAGGAAAATCGCAATTATGCCTTGCTTGTGGGGGTAAACGATACAGGGAACTAAAACGCTACTATGACAAACGAATCATTGACTCCGTCATCCTTGATAAAATCAAGGACAAAGTCATAAAAACCCCTCAAGATTATATCCAGAGATTTATAATTAAAGCAGATAATAAATTAGACAAGTAGTATTATTATACAAATGAGCCAAGATTTCAGACCTCACCCAGTGCTTGCTAATTACGAAGCCTCTAGTGATGGTGTTGTCAGGCACCGCAGACTCAAAGAACCGGTTGGGTATCTGAATAATATGGGATATTTGATGTTTTCAGCTGGGAGGAAGAAATATCTCTGTCACAGAGCCATCTATGAAGCATTTTACGGATTAATCGAAGACGGTCTTGTGATTGATCACATAAATGGCGTGAAGACTGATAATTGTCTTGGGAATCTTCAAGCCGTCTCGCAGCGCGATAACCTTTTAAAAAGCAACGCTGGTAAGCACGCAAAACATCCCAAGGGTGTGAAATCGTTTGATTTAGAAAATAATGAAGAGAGAAGCTTTCAGTCGATAAATGCGGCTGGAAAATATTTCGATATTTGTAGTACTTCAATTCGATTTGTTGCTGAAAAAATCATTAAAACATCTCTGTCTAAAAAAAATGGTCATAAAATAAAGTTCGTATACACTGAAACTATTTAAGGGAGATAAATCCTTTATGGATAAATCCGCACTACAATTCACACTCTACCTACTAAGTTCCCTTGTATTATGACGTCAAAGGAATTTGTCGCCTGCTATATTACCTGTACTTGACTAGGCGCGCCCACGTGAATGTAATGGAGATATAATGCATGAGTTTTCGATAGAGAATACAACTTTTTATTGTCGCTTGTGGGCTAAAACTGCATTATTATTTTTATTTATCTACATATCTCATGTGTGGGGGGTGGGTGGACTAGCAGTAAAGCAGACAGCTAACTCGTTCTTTTCAGTACAAAAATTCTTTATAATCTAACGCATTACCTATGTTCGCTCAGCCAGAACGCGAGTGTTTCCTATTCATTGAAGTAGGTGGGCGTGGTTAAAATTCCTTGTATGTGAATGTATTTTATCTAGAGAATTATAACAGAGTATAAAAACGCTGTTTTATTAAACAACTGTATTATTTTGTTTAAAATATTTCTCATTGTTGCAGCATAAAATTGTCTATTTTAAAAATCTCTTATTGTTAAGTATATCAGATATATATATTAAAAAATCTCTATTCTGTATGACTAGTCCGTGGTGTAATGGTATCGTGTTTGTCTTGTAAACATAGATCTAACAACTACGTGTTCGGTCCCCATAGCAGATACATTATTTGATGGCGAAACGGAAGATGTTTTTTTCTATTAATTGGGGAGAGAGGGCGGTCCCCCTCAGCCAAACCAACATGGCAACCCATGCTATCGCATTCTCGGTAGCGTGGGTTGGTGTTTTTTCTAACTCATGCAACCATGAATTCGATTTCATGGGTTGCCATGTTGGTTTGGTTTACCACGCCCACATCATACCATCATCGTTCCATTGAATTATAATCCATCCTTAATTAAGTTAATTAATGTTATGCCTAAAATTTGCCACAACACTCGAGTGGAAATATATGGCATTGTGACGTCTATGTTGTGACGTTATACCTCAAGCATATCTTCTGGGCGGTCTAAGATGGCGTTTGCCACCTTAGGCCTCCCGCCGGAGATGTATGTTTCGGGTCCCCTTGGGCTTACTTGGATGCGAAGGCACCCAAGGAGTTCCAAAGATGTGTTGTCATATATGTTTTTTTTTTATTAATTAGAGATACAGTATACTATATTTATAAAAATAATGGATATCAATGATGTAAATGCTATAATTGCTGAAATCTCAAATTTAAATAATAAAGGGGTATTATTATCTGAAAGTCTCGACGTTGACAAGATTACCTCGGAATATGAAGATATTGAATATCTGTCTAGTAAGGGTCGTTATGTTTTACCTAGGATGTACAGGCTCGTGAAAGGAATTCAAAAATCCATCAATGGTTGTTTGTACGGTAACGACATTAATTTATTTATAACGCTATTTAGCACCGTTGAAGCAATACGTCAAAAGCTTGGCCAATGAACTAATTATTCAAACAATAATTAATGACAACAGCGACAATAAACAACGATTCCTAACCGATTACAATATCACAGAGGACAATCTGCGTAATTTCAAGTTTCCCAAATACAACGCTGATGAACTAGCAAGAATTGTTAAAACCGATATCAAGGCGCTACGAAAATCAGATTCAACTGTCCTCTTCAGGTATAATAATGATCCAGATGGTGGTGGTAGGCATATCGCTCCGTTCAACGTGAATATTTCAACGGTGATTGCGCTCAATTTAGTATGTGATGCAATTGAAGGAAGCTATCAAATTAATCTAGAGCAATCAAATCAAGCTCAGCAGGGATATATTCTTTATTCATTTGCACCAACAGCTCCTCCAGGATTCCTAATTATTGAAAACCCAATTAATCCTGTGTACATGCGATGCCATAATAATTCGTTAACGAGAATTAATTTCAAACTCACCGACCAGTCAAATAATTTAATTGATCTACGCGGTGAGGTGTTAGCGATTAGTTTGTTTGTAAAATCATAAATGATTTTTGTTAACCCAGAACTGAAATCACTAAGCAGCAGAGAGGGTGGATGACCACATCGTTGCGACCAAAATTGATTAAAAAATCGTAAAGTCTCCGTTTGCTAAATGGAGACTTATTTTTTTTGGTTAAAATAAGGTTTCGTAGGAAGCAATATTTTTGCTTGAAATCGTGGTCTGTTCACCCTCTCTGCTGCTACATTGCTTAGCTGATTTGGATTGCAATTTTTTTAATTGACCAGGTGTCAACGACACATTGATATTATTATACGACATTATACAATAACAGATTAATTCTAAATAGAGGATTTCAATTAGATGTTTATGAAAATCATAGATTTTCTACTGGCGCATCTACCACTCTCATTCTTCCTCCAACACCTTCGAGTAGCATTGATTTGTCGCTGAGAATGACAGCAACCGCTCTATAATTAGTAATAACAGGACGGGTTACATTAGCTCTAAAGTGTATATCAACGACAGACTGTCTTGTTAAATCAAGATGTTCCAGCGAAAAGTAATAGATCGGATACAGATTCTTAAAATCTAATTGTGATATTTGTAGACCAGTATCGACATTTTGATCACGTGCCATGAACGAAAACAATCTATGATACACGCGTGCAATATGATTTTCTGTGTAATCAAGTTGCATATCTTCGGATGGTTCCTGCTGGCCGTTTATTCTCAGTGAGACGTCTTTCACACCTAACTGATCAAATATCATATGACTGAAACGTTGATCGCCAACTCGTGTGTTATCCTGTAGCGCTACAAATATATGACGTGGAGCAGCAACGCCTTGTTTTGATGCTAGATTCCACGTGAATAACCTGCTGAGATTTGATTGTTTAACATCTGTACTCACGGTTAACCAACTCAACAACGACTTTCCTCCTTGGTCCATAAATGATAGTAATCGTTCTTCTGCGGTGATTGCTGGAGTCAACATTGGCATCCACAATGATATTTTTGTTAAAATAACTTTACCGGCATCAGCATTGGGATTTGCATTGTCTGCTGGAATCCTCCAAATTGCGTCATTATCATCACCCTTTCGTACAAGCGCTACTGTATGCTTCGCCCCGTAGATAACTTTTCGGACGTTTCTACAGAATCCAAATATGTGATGCAGTGGAATCGCGCATGAAAATGATTTATCCCCCCCTTGCAACATTGAAATACGTGTCGCGGCTCCTAGATTGAAATTAACGTCGTTGCTTATAATCAAATCCTCGGCATCAATATTAGCAGTGCCAGCATTATTCTTTGGTCGTCTTACAACAAATTGAATTCCTCCAGCGGTATTTTTAACATCTTTTGCAAACATCATAGAAGGTCCTGCTGATCTTGTATAATCATCAGAATATCTCGCTAACCCGATTATTGTTGTAGCCACATCAACATCGCGATCTATCGACTCGATTTCTTTTCCATCAATGAGGTATCTTGCACTCTCAAATAACGCCATAATACCATTATTGACAAAAACGACTTGAGTACCAGCTGGATATGATGCTCCAGCAGCTGTTACAAGTTTTCCTTCTACTTCGATAAACGCTTCACAAGGCAAAAAATATTTACTGGTATCATGAACTTGAAGTTCAATTCGCTATCGACTATCTGGGTCTATTGCATGATAGGCGTAATATTGATAATCGCGTACAGAATCATCCTTGCCAACTGGGGCGTCTATATCAAACACCGGATCATGTGACTTTTTGAACATTTTATTCTATTTATCAGAGTCTAAATCGTGAAATCATAAACGATTTTCATCGACGTAGTTTTTTAAAGCCGCTTCCTGCTATCATATTTGCGTCGGGGTTAAAGCCATCGACGCTAGTTTTTCGTCTACTGCGTTATTTATTATTTTACTAACCCGTGCAGGCATTTTCGCGGTAGACGGTAACGGTTTCTTTTTTCGTGATTTCACCAATGATGTTAATTTATTCTTCGCGGCTGAAAACGCTTTCCCGGCAAAATCTCCAACAGCACTAATCCCCTTATCACGAATAACATCAATTGCTTTCATTGATAATTGTTTAGCTAACGGCATCACTTTTGGAGCCATTCTTGCAAATAACCCCGCAATGGTATTACCTAAACCATCACCATAGTATGCTTTATAAACCGGAAACCGTGAATTAACTACATAGACGGGGTTAGGTTTATCATGATTGTAGTGTATGATCATTATTTGAAATCAGAAACCATTTTTCAATTGGAAACGCTAGCGTTTTTATTCAATCACTGTGATAATCCTCTACTAACTCGCCAAGGAAATCTCGATATGTGCTGATATCTATGATACCGCCTTGAAATAAACGTCTACAGATATCAGATGCTTCATTAATTATTTCCGGTGAGTTGTTTCCAGCTCGGAAACCTCCTACAAGAACTTCTAATCGTGATATATCACTGAGAACACTACCAGGACATGAAATCCAAGGATTTTCCCTCGAAGAGTTTCCAACGCTAGCGTTTTGCAATCCACTTCCGCTATAACCAGTTGCTTCATCTAGTTTTTCTAAATCGGTTTCTTGGAAATAATCAGAAACATCACCATCTCGATCAGGTGGTGGTAGTTGTTTTTTAGGTGAAAAAGATATTTTCTTTGCAGGTTGCTGTCGCCTTCCTCGCAATTTTTGCGGTTTTTGTTGTTGTTTAAACTCTTCGTATTGATTATACACTTCGCCCACCGCATTGATATATCCAATGTATGATGCGTTACCCTTCTTCTTAATTCTACCTGTTTTCTCAGTTTTGATTTTGTAGAATATATCAGCCCAATGATCTAAATTCGTAACAAAGTTATGATGTTCTGGTTTCAACAAATTTTTCCTGTTTTCATAAGTCGTAACAACAAACTCAGGAATTTTTTCTAGTTTAGTTACATCAATTGCTGCTAACCCCGCCTCGTTAAATATCACGCGTAAATCATCTACTATTTCTTTTGATTCTATTTGTTTTGTTTGTTCAGTTTTCGCTGCTATTTTTTCGAGTTTACCGATAACAGATTTCCCCGTCTCGGGAACATCTCCCAGTATAGCACGCTCTATCCCTTTCGTTGCTGAGGTTACTGGTTTAAACAATTCTTCGGATCCCACAGCAAAATCCGTTTGTAAACTCTGTCGTTGTTGCAGTTTATTTCTTACAGAGTCGCGAATTGGTATAAATTTCTTGATTGCATCAAGTCGTTCACGAGCCAATTGGGTCGTTAATGCTTCATTGACCATTATTTGAAATCGCAAACAATTTTTCAATTGTAAAACAATTTTCAGTTAATTCAACACTTCGGATGATTTTTAACACCAGTGATGGAATCACCGTAGAAGCATTTTAACAGCATTATCAATGATGGCGAAAGTGTGGAAATTGTATATAAAATAAATAATATCACACTTTCGCCATTTCTACGCTGATCAATCTGAACAGTCGTATCGAGAGAACCATCCATTAACGGCCTATCGATTTTGTTGTTTTCAATCAAACAATGCTAAAAAAAAAATGAAAATCTCTCTGAGGGTCGGTCACAATCAAAATCTCTTTGAAGATTGGTCACGGTCAAAATTGTTCATTTTCTTGAATTAACGCCCGTAGGTTTCTAATTTTAGAATTAACCTCTTTTTTCAATTCGTATTCGCTACCCAATTCTTTTCGTATTCGTTCTACGATAGTATATAACGGAGCTAACACACTTACGTCACTGGAGAATGCAAGAGAGTCCCGAATAGAATTCTGAATTCTTTTGGTGAGCGCGTATTGCTTTGACAGCATATATTTATTGTTGTTAACTCCGTATTCTATATCCTGAAAATCAGACATGATTTGATCAGGATTTAAACCATCTGATAGTTTGATATCCTGACTTTTCAATTTTGAAATTTCATCAATAATGCTATTCATTTTTTTAGAATTCATTATTCTATAAGAATTATATATTTCTAAATGAAAAATATGACGCATCAGACATAACTAAATCGAATTTTCTGTCCAGTCCCTTTTGAAATCTTAGATCGATAAATCCCCTCTGCAACTCTTTGAACAGAAGGTGAACAAATATCGAAGTGCCTACCGGCGCTAGTTATTGATGAAAATACTTTTTCCTCGTTAGTTGCCGTATTAAAAGATTTTACGAGTCTCGCTTTTTTCGAGTATTTTCCAGTCTTTCCTCGTTTGGTATTCTCACTTTGTGTGATAGCTTGCAGATTTGATAAAGAATTATTCTTTGGATTAGAATCCTTGTGATCAATAACAAAACCATCCTCGATTAATCCATGGAAACATTCAAATACGAAACGATGATTGTAATAAGTTTTCTTTCCAGCACCAAACATCAAATACCCTCGATTATTCACAACACCAACTGGTTTCTTCAGTCTACGGTTTCTGACAGTACCATCACTGGATGCTTCATAATTTGTGATCACAGGGTGTGGTCTGAATTCTTGGTTCATTTATACTATACTATTGTTTGTCTAATTCATTGTTTGGTCTAATGATAACATCTTTGGAAAATCTTTCGATGTAGTCTTGTGGGGTTCTTATGACTTTATCTTTGATACTGACATTGTCAAGGACTTTTTCAGGGTCATAATTTCTGATTGATTGTCCATTTTTTATTCTTTTGTCATAATAACGCTTCAATTCCCTGTATCGTTTACCACCACAACTCAAACACAACTGCGATTCTCCCCTGACCCCAACCCCACATCGTATGCAGGGTAACGGACCAAGGCTTCCACGAAGAAAGCTTTGCATATGATACCCACAGAATTCCTTTCTACATGATTTGTTACACGGAGTCGTTGATCCAATCATGAGCCATTTGCAGTGATTCATTATATATAAATCTTTCATTTAAATGCTTGTTTTAATTATAGCATGAAGAAGTTCGAGAGATTATCGAAAATTAAACCTTGGAAAAATGCTCAATTCAATCCTGATAAAGAGTTTAAGAGATTATTAAAAATTAGTTCTAGATTTAATCTCGATAAACCAAAAAAAACGTCTAGTGGACGGAAACATGAAAGAGTTTAAGAGATTATTGAAGATTAATCCTAGATTTAATCTCGATAAACCCAAAAAACGTAACAAAATTAATCTCAAACGTCCAAGAGACGGTAACATGAAAGAGTTTAAGAGATTATTACAAATTAATCCTAAATTTAATCTCGATAAACCAAAAAAACGTAACAAAATTAATCTCAAACGTCCAAGAGACGGAAACATGAAAGAGTTTAAGAGATTATTAAAAATTAATCCTAAATTTAATCTCGATAAACCAAAAAAAACATCCAAGAGATTACCCTGGAAAGATGCTCAATTCAATATTGATATAGTTTCTAATACACCAAAGAATACAATTCTTGATAAAGCCATGATTAGTAAAATCAGAGACTGTTTTAATGAATTCAAGCGTGATGGAGCATCTTATTGTTGGTCAACATTTCGAATTGATGGTGTTGTTGGCGCTATTATGAATGATGAAAAAGCAGCAGTGATAATTTCACGTGTTGGGGAAAAAAGGTATTTTTTCCGAATAAAATTCATTATCGAAGTCGATGGTAAATGGATTATTAGGGATAAATTTGAACCAATCCTCAAGAATAAAAAAACAATCATACTGAGTAGAGATTCCAAACCAGGAATTTTAACTGGAATCGACAAACCATACTACGAGAGATCTTATCCTGTAACAGCAGTCGTTTATGGAATATACCCGCTAAATGATAATCCTGATGTTACAAAACTAGCTTCTATGAAACTATCTTCGACGTTGAATTGTGTAGCAACACGGGTAATGGAACACTTCACAAATTCATCCCGAGGAAATAAACTAACTGATCTGCGACGTAGGAAAATAACCGAATGGGAACTGACAGTGAAACAGAACGGTGCAAAGATTTCTGATATAGTTAAATTAGAAACATCATTAAGATTCCCAATAACCGTTATGACGATAACCGGAGAAGTTTTATACGAACCGAAATATAACAAAAATGGAGCTCCAATACAAGTCATTGATCATAACGAACACGCGTGGACGGCTGCAGTAACAATATTTCCACGAGAACGAATCGTGAAATATATCCCCAAGGAGTTCGTCGGGGATGTTTTCTATGAAGAGAAATTATTTGATGCTATTCACGCGTTGTGTAAAGATGATCCTGTGTCAGTGTGGTTACTTAGAAGTGATGAATATCCCGAAATAGGATTCGATCAATTTGTAAGACCAAATGGTGAATTATATCGCGTTGAAGAGTTAGATAACAGAATGAGAAAAATTGCAAATGATTTTTCACCGAAGAGTTTCCATGAAAAACTACTCACGAATAGTTTTACTATTCCATCAGTGGTAGCTCACTTTGCAAGAGAAAAAAACTCATGGCGTCCAACACGAAGTGATTTTCTCGAGGACGTTAAATTGAGTTGCGTCGTATTTGGTCATGGAAGACTGTGGAATACAAAATACCACCGCGAGGGTATGATTTCAGTTGATATATCCGCGTGTTATCCTGGAAGTTTTCTCGGGTATGGGGAATGTAGTAACTATTTTAAACGATTTGGACACCCCACGCATGAAATGACTCGTGTTGCGATTAATGGTCGTTTGCCTGATTTTGATTTAACTGGATTCGCTCGTGTGATATCATTCGAATTAGCTACAGGATTACATCCGTGTAGTTATCTTTGGCTTGGTAGACACCTATCTGAAAAGGCCTGGATGCCAATAGTGTTATTGCGGTATATGATCGATTGTGGTATGCTAATATCGTTAATTGTCAGTGAGGCGATTATATCCTATCGAGCTCAGAAAGAAGTTTGGCTACCACAACCCGATCTAGATAGAATAATTAGCGAACAGCGAAAACTGTTTCCAGATTTCAATGAAGAACAAATCATGGATAGGTCTAAGAAGGTATTTGAAATTAAAAAAGAACAAGCAAAGGATTTTGGACGAAGAATAATCGGTAAATTTACCCAGGGTGGAAGATACGACAATGCAAAATATTCTTCGCGGTTGATCATAGACGTCGCTGAATACGATTTTATTGTAGCGGATTTAACGAAACAGGGAAAACTTGTATCCCGTAAGGATGCTTTTCTATCCAATGGTGAAAAATTAGGTACGGTTGTTACCTACTGTGATGGATATAATTCCCAGTACACACACTTAAGAAGTTCTATGCTAGCCTATGCTTGTATTAATCTATTTTCGATGATAAATAGATTTCCTAATACCGCAGTTAGAGTAGCCACTGATTCGATGTATATAAATAATAAATACAAATCAGCTGTAGCGGCATTTACAGATCCCGAGGAAGCGTGGGGGCGTTGGCGATTTAAAAAGGAAACACTACATGAGTATTGCGAATCCGCAGACGTTGCCATGGATGATAAATATCTTTGTTGTAACCGTATTGAAATTCAATCAGAATTTTCTAATGCACCACCGGTATCTGATCCAATCTGTAGATACAAGACAGTTTATTTAAACGGTTGTGGTGGGTCAGGAAAGACAACTCGTGCAATTAAATTATTCCGTGGGAAAAGTCCTACGGATTTCACAAACATGATTGTGTTAACACCGACTCACAGACTCGCCAGAGAGATGATACAGCGAGGGGTAAATGCCTGTACTTATCACAGTTTCTTTCGATGGAAGGGTGACAAATGGACTCCTGAGCGTATGGGTGATAAATTCATTCCTGAAATCATAATTTGGGACGAAATATGCACAGTATCATTAGATGTATTACAAACATTTCTTGAGTGGTTGTTAAACAAAAACACAAAAGTCGTTATGTGCGGTGATCACGGCCAACCACCACCATTTATCGGTGCATTCCCACATGAATGGCTAAAGGGTTTTGTAGATTATTATGAAGAAATTAACACTGATTATAGATCACTTGATGAACGATTACGAGAATTCAAAGCGCTAATTAGATTACAACCGGATAGAATCCAATGTGAAATAGAGCGTGAAGTGATTTCAGAGACTCCAATGAATGATTTTTGGGAAACATGGAGACCAAACGATTTGATAATCGCGAGTAGAAAAATTGTCAGAGACGCACTTCAGATGAAGTTATTTAAATTGCATAAAGAAAAACTTGCAACGCTTCCAGTACCGTTGTGTTATAGGCCTTCGGATACACGAAAACAGAATATCGAAGTTGATATTCCAGGACAGAGTGAAAAACAAATTCTTGTATTAAATGATATTGTGCTGGTTGATATCAACGTCGTTGAAGATGCATTGCGTGCTAATAAGTCCCCGTGGACGCTAGGATACGCAGCGACGATACATTCTTCACAGGGATTGACTATATCGGATACAATTGTTTGGATGGTAGATAATCGCATCGAATGGTCAAATTTAGTCTATCTCGCAGTATCCAGAGTACGAAAAATAAATCAACTTCGAAGAATTGTTTTCGATGATAATGAGTCAACAATGGATGATATTGATGTTAAAATTATTGATAAAAAATTATCCGGTTACAAACAACAAGACAAAAAAAAACAACGAGAATTTGACATTGATGCTGGATTAATAATCACGCTGAAACAACAACAGAATAATCACTGCGCAAGTTGCAATTGTATAATGCGTTGGCAGTATTCGGATAAGGATCCTCGCCAATTTACCGTAGACCGAAAGAATAACAGTCTCGGTCATGTCAGAAACAATGTGATGTTGACTTGTCTTGAGTGCAATAGACGCAACGGCGCTAGTTAAGACCCTGTGGTGGTAATTGAGTATCGTCAGGAATCACTTGGAGTTGTTCGCGTGTAAAACCCCGCTGAGGGGCAGTTGAATCCAGTTTATAGATTGAAGGTCTACCAGTTGATCGTGTTATAGTAGATATCTTGTGTGCAGTAACACTCCAAATAGGATCAGTAGCCCTTTTTGTGCCACCTTCCAGCTCTCCTGGTTCGTATAAATACCTAACAGTGACATTACTACCAAGAATTGGTTGGAAAACGCTAGAATCATTTTGCGAAATTCCTTCTATTTCCATTTTAGGTATAGACTTCTTTTTAATCGCGTTGATAGGTTTCATGTTAATTGTTCGAGTAATCTCGTTATTGAGCGCGGTAATCACAGCTGATAATCTCTTAACCCATTCACGGGATCTTTTATTCTGAATAAACTCCTTCGCGTATTGATATCCAAATAACCGCTCAGCAAGAGTCCGATTAAATCGTTCTACAATTGCCTGATCACGATGTAACGCAGTATGCCCTCGTCTGATGGTGACTTTGTGATGTTTCATCGCTGATAAAACAGCGCCTTGAAATTCCTTGCCAGGATCAACTTGCAATAGATTTGGCCAACGCAGAGGACCCTTTCGATAAATCCTTTCAAATGCAGAAGCGACTTCAGTTGATGATTTTGTTTTCAGTGGCTCTGCTTCTTTGTATCGACTCGCAACATCAACTACGGTTAACGCGTATTTGTAACCACGATCATGTGGCAAAAATAATATATCAGCCTGATGAACTTCATTAGGGACAGTCACATCAAAATGCGAGTAATTAATTTGTTTAGGCGCCGGTAGATAAATTTGCCATATAGCCTGTTTGGATAACCAATTAGCCGCAGTGGTTTTTTTCACTTTTGCGGCGCTAGCGAGTTTATTGATTGCAGCGCTACCCCGCCAGTATCCTTTTGGAGAATAGTAAATAGATTCCATGTTGTTATTAATTACCAGCACCTAACATCAATTCGCTTTTCATAGCCGATTTTATTAACCATGAAGCTAATTTTTCTTTGAAGGATTTATCAGGAATAGCATTTAATGCATGAATTAATTTCACATCTGTGAGATGCCTGTGCTGCAAATTGCTGCTTTTATATGCGACATCATGAGCGTGACACGCCTTATCAATAGCGTTTATCGGTTCTTCACCACGTCGAGGTTGATTTTGATCATCAAGTCTGATATCTAATCGTGTTCCGGAGCCACAGTAGCTATATCCTGGAAGGTGCTTTTCTCCGGGCTACTTTGCCCATGGGGTTCCAGGGAGCTTTGCCAATTTGGCTGCGATATCACCTCCTCGTTTTTTTTTTAAAACATCTCCGAATTGTAAAATCTTTGATTTTGTAGAAACAAATCTAAACTTTTTTATACCACATGTTGCACATCTACCAGTTAGTGTTGATCTGTTATTTCCTAGTTGTAATCGTCGTCACGTCATCTGTGCCAGTACGCGTTTTACACTTCATACAATATAGATCCATAATTTATGTATAGAGATATGGATATAATTGATTTTTCAGCGACTAAAACAAGAGAACCGGTTAAGCATCATGCAGCGCTACCAAACTCTATCCGGATGATTATAATCGGGCCATCTGGATCCGGCAAGACGCAATTGTTGCTCAATTTAATAATGAGATGGATGAAGTGGGATAAGTTGTATTTAATTGCCCCTAGTGTAGATGATCAACGATGTTATGAAGTGCTAAAAGATTTTAACGACAGCGCGGTAGAAAAATCCGGAGAGGGTATTATTGAGTTTATAACCGATATCGATGAAGCACCGAGCATTGATGATATTGATGGAGATATTAACAATTTAGTCGTATACGACGATATAATGTTAGATAAACAAAAAAGTCCTGCTAGGATCTTTTCCAGAGGTAGGCATAAAAACACTGACGTGATATATGTCACTCAACGCTACACTCAGATTCCAAAAGTGATCAGAGATAACTGCAATATTCGTGCTGTATTCAACGGAGTTGATACTCATACTCTTAGAAATATTTGGCAGACATGGTGTTCTGATATGGACTTCAATCAATTTAAAAACTTCTTTAGTCATGCTCAGTCAAAACCACACGGATTCGCAACAATAAATTTGCATGATCCTCGGACACGATATCGTATCGGACTCGATCAAATATTCGGTTAAAATCGTAAAAAAATTATTAACCAGAACTGAAAGTTCAGCAGCAGAGAGGGTGAGTGACAACGACGTTGCGACCAAAATTAATTAAAAAATCGTAAAATCTCTGTTTTCATTTTTTTAGTTAAAATGAGATTTCGTAGGGAAAGCTCGTTAAAATTTCAATAAATTTTTTGTCTTAAAACGTTGTAGGGTTTGCCTCTGAGACATTTTTTTTGGTTAAAATGAGATCGTAGGAAGGCTCGTTTTAAGATTTCAATCAAAATTTTGTCTAAAAACGTTGTAGGATTCACCCTCTCTGCTGCTAAAGTTATAGGTATTTAAAAACATTTATGCTGACAATTTGTTTTTATAAAATTGTTTAATTAAACCATTCATTCGCACCCATCACTTACATATATAAATAAACGATATTCGAGACCAATGTAACCCTGACATTATTCAACTTGCTCAATTTGTCAAGTACTAAATGACGAAAATCAGTTATTTTGACGCATACATTACTAACTGCCAAGGTAATTGTTTTAATCTGGAATTACAAAACCAGAACGTATCCAATGATTGGGGCCAATCAATCCCATGATCAAGGGAAGAAACAATTATTGCCTCAGGTGAAGGTGATCATTACATAATGCTTCACACTCTGGAAGTCTTATAAACTGATGTGATATCACCGCAGTAGAATGATCAGCGTTTTACTAAACGTGTTAGATCCACTAGATATATTATCCGCAATAAATAGCATATCGTGACCTAACAAAGGTCGTTAAACCTCAAGCAACATTAGTTTGTGTGTAGAGGAAAGAAAACAAATCTTTTCGAGACCTACCAGTGGCTCTACTTCTTCCAAGTAGCATACCTTCAAGCAGATATCTTGCCACTTTAGACTATTCACAAAGGCTGAACTTAGAAAAATAATCCACAAAATCTACCAGAAACCAGAAAAGTTACTATACACCCACATAAAGGAGAAAAAAAATATACTATCAACACAGATGGGAAGGCAAGCAAAACGCTAAGATACTATCAGCAGAGAGGCAAGATGAAACAAATCCAAATCTACTATCCACACAGATGGAAAAGGAAACATATAACCCCATATACACTATACACACAGAAAAAAGACAAAATCTTTATATGCTATCCACACAGAGTAAAGGAAATAACACATTATATACTATCAACACATACTTAGTGATATAAATAATTCAGAGTGAAAAAAGAAAATGTTTGTTTTAAAGCACCTAAGCCCTTCTCTACAAAATGACCAACTCTATCAAACACCCACACACTTCGAAACCCATTTAACCCATTATTAAATGGCGTAAGGGTGTGATTTTAAAAAAATCAAGGCACATAATGATGAATGAACAAATTACCTATTTAAGTAGTATACTAGAAAGCGGGAACGGGACCACAATGTAAAATCAACGGGGGATTTTTAAGGAAACTCTTTTGACGATGTGACGAATTCGATTTTTGGGAAATAGGGGGGTACGAGAAGGGCTTCTTTTGGGGAACGGAGGTTTTCTTGGAGGGATTTTAGGGAACAGAATGAAAAAAATAAGAAATCGGAGTGAAATCAGAGTGAAATTCTAGTGAAAAAAATAAGAAATCACATAGAGGGGTTAATGGGCTTAATCAAGGGTTGGATACGAGACAAAGAAAAATGACGCAGATTGGCAATCACGGGGCTGTATGGGAATTTTACGGGGGTACTAAGGGGTACCGTGGGAGACCTCAGATTGGAAATTCAAAGAATTTCACACAACGACGCGGGGTTTGTAATCGGTGATGAACCGATCCAGCGAAGAGGGAGATTCGTTGTGGACATGATGAGTGTTCTTTCTCTTCTAGTAATAGACCAGCAGTGATTTATAGGCTCGTTTGCCACATTTGTTGCAGAGATGAATCTGACCTCTGACGCCACCACCACAACGGAGGCAGGGATGTGTACCAGCGCGGAGACTTTTCCGGAGTAAATGAGCGTGGATTCCACAGAATTCGCCGTAAAACTTCTTGCCGCACAGATTACTCGTATATTTTAATAGCCTTTGAAAAGTAATGAGTTTGTACATGTTATATATAATATTTAGGCAAACTTTTAATTTATTTTATCCGAATATATTTTTTGATTAAAACGATAGATAAAACAAGGAATTAAAGAAGGGGGTAAATATATAAATGAAACGAGCGAGCAACGCTGAGACTCAATCGATGGTAGAAAACTTGAGTGCATCACTTAAAGAGAACACTCGGGAATATACCGACGATGTAGGATTGGGTGAATCATATTATAGGGATTTACCAGATGAATTTGTTAGAAATGATGATTGATGGCATACTACGCGGGTATATTTTCAGATAAATGAGTCCGGTGATAACCAAATCGAATAAAAAAATCAATTATATTGACCTATAGAGTCACCCTGTAAGAATGCCTCCGGAAAATGCATTTTTATATTTTAGAGCGAAATAAATGTTTCATTGCAAGACTGGCTTTTGGAGAATTTCAAGAAATGTGACCGAATTATCTCACTATAATCTGTATTGGGTGTTAGGTAACTGCAATTCTTAACACACCGAAATAATCTGCAGGTGAAAGTTATTTATTGAATAAGGCGACACAATATTTCTGAGTTTATTGACAAAACAATAACAAATGGAAAATGTTTGTTTTATCTGCGGCTTGACACAGATGGATTAATATAATATTATACTTTATTACTAAACCAACCAAGATTGAATTATATTGACCTATAGAGTCACCCCGTAAGAATGCCCCACGGAAAATGCATGGCATGTATTTATATCTTACTGTTTATTCGAGCCTGAGCACGTAACATAGAAATTGGGGGTTCGTCGATGATTGTAATTTGGCTAGAATCGGATAAAATAAATTAAAAGTTTGCCTAAATATCATATATAACATGTAAAAACTCAATACTTTTCAATGGCTATTAAAAAATACGAATAATCTGTGCGGCAAGAAGTGTTACGGCGAATACTGTGGAACCCACGCTCATTTACTCCTGAAAAGTCACCGCGCTAGTACATATCCCTGCCTCCGTTGTGATGTTGGCGTCAGAGGTCAGATTCATCTCTGTAACAAATGTGGCAAACGAGCCTATAAATCACCGCTGGTCTATTACAGGAATAGAAAGAACACTCAACACGTCCACAACGAATCTCCCCCTTCGCTTGATCAGTTCATCGCCTATTAAAAGCCCCGCGTCGTTGTGTGCAATTCTTTGAATTTCCAATCTGAGGTCTCCCACGGTACCCCTTAGTACCCCCGCAAAATTCCCATACAGCCCCGTGATTGCCAATCTTCGTCATTTTTCCTGGTCTCGTATCAAACCCTTGATTAGGTCCATTAACCCCTATATGTGATTTCTTACCTTTGTCACTAGAGTTTTGCTCCGATTTCTTTTTTTTTCATTCTGTTCCCCAAAATACCTCCAAGAAAGCCTCCGTTCCCCCAAGAAAGCCTTTCTAGTACCCCCCTATTTCCCAAAAATTGAATTCGTCAGATCGTCAAAATAGTTTCCTTAAAAATTCCCCGTTGATTTCACATTGTGGTCCCGTTCCCGCTTTCTAGTATAGTACTATTTATTATCCATTTGCATGCCTAGAGTGCTTACGTAAACAAAGTAACACACGTTCCAATTCAACTCGAAATAAAGAATGACCCAAAGGGATAAAAATTTGAAATAGTACAAATAATAAAAGCAAAACAAAGACATCATCCTTATTATTAAAAAGGCAACAGCAAGAGACACTTACGTTTCCTTTTGATATATTGTCTTTTAGAGATTAGTATGACAATTTATCTTCAA
Source organism: Unio delphinus (assembly GCA_029339505.1). NCBI lineage: Eukaryota > Metazoa > Mollusca > Bivalvia > Unionida > Unionidae > Unio > Unio delphinus. The sequence goes on from JAQISU010000217.1 coordinate 666,438, forward strand.
GCCCATAGAATCGGCACCAATTGCCAATTTTTCCATTTCCATTTGTTCACTGGCACATGCTCATCCTCTTGATCAATATATTTCTCTTTCCTATCCGTCTCCACTTTCTCTTCCTGGTTTCGTTTCTTCTATTTTTATCTTATGGCACTCGGAAACCCAGTGTCCTTTCTACTGACAATGATAAAAGATATCTTGACATTTGTCTCTCTTTCTCCGACGAAGAAGATATTCTGGAGATAAATAACTATTTACCTTGCAGATAGAACAAACTTCATCAGCACTTATACACTTTTGTATCAAACTGGTCAAATCAATTACCCGAAGGGGAAGTTTATTTGCCACTTTCGCCAGTGAAATACGGTTTCGTCTTACTTAGCAATTATTTGACCAGCAGGTCGATCTGTTCTGACTCTTCGATCTTCTTGATAGTTCGAGAGTCGAATGAATAATCAATACACTCTCCCTATACACAGGGAGCTTCTGCATGTGACACCCAGTCGAATACAATTTTTTAATAATGAAAAGAAACGATTTCATTGAGAAACTGCGAGGCGAAGACGTGCCGTATCGCCTCACACAAGAGCTGAAGTGTTGGCTTAAATCTGTGCCAGCGATTTCGATGACTACATAAGTGTGCTTAAATCAACGCTCTACACTTAAGTCACAAAATCAAGAACCCTGATTCACGCCAAAAGAAATTCGTTCGGTCCATACAAAATATTATCACATCTGAGAAACTCAAAAACGAACTTCCAGAAAATTGAGAACGGCGGCTTACACCTTTAATGTGAAATTATAGAGTTCAACTATTGCCTAAAACGTTGTCAATTAAATTTGTTATAACCAAAGCGAAACCATATATTTTCCCCAAAAAACACAGACAACAAACAACAATGGCGGATTTTTAAAAATACTGTCTAGGCATTTATGACGCTTAATATTGCCATCAATACAGTCGTAAATAATGGTAGCCATTATTGTGAAATTAGCGTGTAATGCTATGAAATTTTCAGAAATAGTGTTGAAACTCAGTCAATGTATTAATATATTAAAATTTCATTAAAAAACGACAGATAAAAGGTCTAGCCATATTTTTGTGTCACGAAATTATACAAATGAATGGTGAAAAAACAAAACAACTGACAATAACCATCACGATAGGGGTTAAGACCTACGCAAGTCCGATAAATCAACCCCATCTCCCGATAAATCAACCCCATCCTCCAAATGTGTTGATACTGATGAACGATATGTCGGTCTTATGCCACCTGGTCATTAGAATGTAAAAAAACTGCATTGACGTTGGACAAGTACTGGTATTTGGTTAACGCCACATCCCGTATCTAGTGTGAAATTCGAATGTTTCCCAAGAGAGAGGGTTGTGATATCAATCGATATCCTAAAGAGCGAAGGACTGGGCTTTCGACGTACAATTCAGTGTGACCCAGCAAAGTGAATGTTTAATACCCTTTTTAGAAGTCAATGGTATGACTATGCCAGTATATTAACCCATTAGCTCACGCATCCGTGGTGGATGCTCTAACCACTAGGCATCAGCGAGGTCTGATTGTACGGATATACTTTTACATATTACTCGGTGTTGAACCAAATTTAAAAGCAAAATTTTCTCAAGATTTAATTTGCTTCATATAATCACAAAGCACAAAATCTAAAATGGAATTTAACTGCAATTGAATGAAGTCTGTAAACTAAAGGTATTGCTATTTTTTTTACGATAAGTCCATATTTCCTACATTATTTAAACAACGAATGCCTTTAAATAAGAGTTATTTTTCATACAAAAGTCATTAACATGGGTAATGCCTTTAAATAAGAGTTATTTTTCATTCAAAAGTCATTAACGTTGGTACATAGTCAATGTACGTTTGTTCTGTCAAAGACAATTTTTTTCTGGTTATTGCCCTTAATAGTCAGTCTAGAAAAGATTATTATTAATTGAGACAAGATTTTGATAACGTGCCGATATTTGACTAGACAGCAACCCAAGCCAAGATAAATATACACAGGCACAAATGTATCGTGAATATGCACTACTTATTTAAGGACCTATGCATAAGTCATTACTGCCGATTAAGACGTATCACACGACCACCCAATTGAAACTTAAATCATTGCATCCGGGAATACAGTTTTATTGCGATTTAGGTGATGTCCTTTTGAGTTCTTTTATATATATATATCTCCTTGTTCATCTAAAATGAATGAATGGTTTGTTTTGTTTCTAAGCAAAAGAATGTGGGAAAGTGTGATTCGAAAACAACTTTCTGCATGACCTGGAAGGGACAGGTTAGACCTATTTTTTGGTTGTCTAGCCTTAGGCCCGGATTATGTAGAACTTACTCAAGATTTTATAGTTTGCAGTTCAGTTAAGACGAATGATTGGACCAATCAGAAACTGACAACGCATTGATATTAGTATCCTTAGGTAGTATTTAAGGCACGAGACGTTTACACTAAATTGGAACACGCACAAAAATAATGAAGCTTTTACTTTGTTTTACAAGTTTTATTTCGCTAGTAGTTGCTAGCGATGTTTTATTTTATTCTAACAAAGACTTTGCCGAGAAAATTCCGATACATGACTTGGCTCTGGTTGAATTCTTCGAACCCTGGTAAGGTCTCATATTTCTTGTAAAGACAGCATGGGTTTCTTTTCTCGAAGCAAAATATTATTGTTATTTACGACATTTATCTTTATACAAATACATGTAGAATACGACCTATGTATATATATATATATATATATATATATATATATATATATATATACTTTGTTTGAAGGACAATTTAAAAGTTTTTATCCTTTTAAACATAATACTGATTTCTGGTTCCAACTAGTCTTTGGATTATTGTAGTTTTGCAGCTAACAATGTCAACCATGTACGTGCAATTGTAAATATATTAGTCTGTATATTAATTGCATTTGCTAATCAGTTATTAAATATTCATATTGCCAAAAGTTATTGAAACTATCTTTACATTTAATTAAGTTTTAGTTTTCATATAAGAGGAATTAACCTAGGTAATAATATCGATATGTGGTTCCCCAGCCAATGTAATTTGTATTATTATTCCCGGACTGAAAATCTGTTGCAAGTAGATGTTCATTCACTAATGACACCATATTGATATTGTGGTGATATTTGACCGGACGGTAACCGAAGCTAAAGAACCATGTTCACAGGCGCAATGGTATTATGAATATTCATGACTTAGAAAGGCGCTGTTTTTAAGTTGAATAGGTAGCACAAACATTCAAAAACTCACAGTATAATTCTACCAAATATTCGATAACTATTAAGTTGGCACTTATTACGTTCGAAAAAGGATAACTGTAAAACTTAACATTTAAACGACAGTGTTGTTCTCTGTTGAATTTGATCATAATCTGAATTGATTGATTTACTTTGAGTCATTGCATGCTTAGTCAGCTGCAATAGTGTAATTTTGTATTTTTCTAAATGATCCGTTTCATGTTAAGCAACACGCATCATGTAAACGTTTCGCAATATAATTTTATAACAATTTCAAGTTAAAGGTTGCCTTTTTTCAAACATTGGTCCCTTGGAAGTATAGTTATTGCACAGTAATTGTCTCCACTCCTTTTGTGATTTAGTGTCTTTTTTCTCCGTCCTAACAGGGAGAATTTACTTATTTGCCAGGCCAGATACACCAAATTTGTGCTTTCATAAATATAAGGTATTTTATTATAGTAGGAATCACGTGACAAAATTATTATGCAGAAATAAATATAAAATAATCGATCTAATATTATGTTTGGAAAGGGCCTTAGAATTACCCCTTCCTTGTATTTAAGCACGACGAAAAAGGTATGAACTCTTTATATTACCCCTTCTCCTTCTACCACTCGATAAAATGTGACAAAATTGCGCTGTTTGAATCGTGCCCTGGTTGGCATGTCAATGCACGGAGTATTGCACTGTGGGTGCATTTAATATTGCTGATATGAAAGCCATGAACCAGATTTGAGCCAATGTACGATTTACATACTTTACTGGTCCAATTAATAGCATGGTACAACATATACAAGTAATGATCCTTCGATAAATGCTGGCATGGGCAACATTTACTAAGGACATGTGCAACCTGCTTCAACTTCTATATTTAGAAAAAAACAACTTTGTCTCTATTATTGGTGTTATGACTGTAAAATGCTAGATCCAGTATACGAAGAAGCTGCCAGAAAATTGAAAGACAATGACCCACCGGTTCCTCTCATTAAGGTAAACGATATTTTCCTGAATATAAAAATAATTAATATTTGACCTCTTTGACAACTTTCTTTGTACTCCGTTGCATTAAAACAACTTTGATTCTTATCACTTTTATACAAAGATCACCAGCCAGGAGAAAACTATTATCTTCCACTAAAGCGTTTCATTTTGTTTAATAGTAACGAGGTAGACCTTTTTGGTCTTTGAATCTGACGTTTCTCTCTCTCTCTCTCTCTCTCTCTCTCTCTCTCTCTCTCTCTCTCTCTCTCTCTCTCTCTCTCTCTCTCTCTCTCTCTCTCTCTCTCTCTCTCTCTCTCAACGTAACGAGTGTTTATGGGGTTAGAAGTTTCTGAGAGAAACAGAGATATACGGTACGATACATGCAGTGAAACTGAAGATTGCATTTACTTTATTAGACAAATGGAAATCTAATAGTCCATTACTTGCATATAAACTTCATATTATGTTCCTACATAGCATAGATTCTGTTCAACGTTGATGTCATATCTCCTTCGGCATGCTGCACATTAATTCTTTTGGTTCCATTGATTGTTTCATGTTATTTTTATTATTTTGTCTTACTTTTCAGCATTTTGTTTTTCAATATTATCGAATCAAGTTTATGATTTGTGTTTACTCTATTAAAATAAATATGCCTCAAATTAAAATACATTGCCTCATTGCCTAATTATGCCTCAAGTTAAAACACATTGGGTTGATTTACAAATAATTAAGAAATATACCCTCAACTCCATTGAACTGTACAATATTGATTAATAAACATATTTACTAGCAACTAATTTCGTGGTTTGGGGTTTTGTTCTTTATTAAAATAAATTAGTAAATTTGTAATTATTGTCGATTATCTCTTTGACTAGATGTCAAAAATAGGTAATGGCTTGTAAACAAAATTTCCAAAAATGTGTCTCAAAGTCAAACTCTTGATCATGGAGCATCCCGGACTATCTATGCATGTCCTGCACTTTCAATTCACTTTATTTTCTCCGCTAATTCCCTGCGTACTGTTTTAAATATGAAGGCTTCATTTTCTTCAATTTGAATTCATAAATGTCTTTGGTTTCAGTTTCCACCGCATATGGATACATTTTGTATCCAGTTTCCCTTTATTATACATAATTGTTCCATGCGACAGTAGGAAAAATGGAATGTGTAATGATCCTCGTTACAATACTTAATTTTCAAACTTAGTATGTACCGCTTATAAAGAGCTAAATGGCATTGTTATTTTCTGTCATTGGAAATGCAGAGATATCATGGTAACTGTGGCAGCAGCCACTTGAACATCGTGGAGTTGCTGCATTACGTATTTCTATAAAACTTAAATCTGATCCACGTCATTTACTTAAGTGATTATTTCGATGATTTTATCTCGTGTCTAGTGGTTGCTGTTAGATGTGATAGGCCACAACATCGAATATTAGAAATGTTAGATGAAAATCATTTGATTTCTTACAAATAATGATCGGGTATTATGCTTTATAATCTTTAACGTTTTGTCTCTAAGGGAATGTGAACCACGTTATTCAATTACAAAATTGCACATTGATAAGCATATGTATGATTGACCTTCTGCGCATTTATGTAGAATATTAAATCTGGCTGGTAGAATCGACCTTGTATTCTGGGGACATTCACTTTGCTTCATTGATTTACTCAATTACGTAAAATACTTCAATGAGATTGCAGATTTTATTTAACCAAAGAGGCGCAGTTAAAAATCTAAAGTAGTTTACAATATTCTCTGCAATAAAACTTCTAGATCTTGTCGTTGCTCATACTAATGCTCAATTTGTATGAACTTTGCTATTATATTCTTATCATGTAATACAAGATTGTTTTAGTTTTAGTAATGTCTAAAGATGATCATGAGGACTGGTCGGTATATATATGATAATATATTCTTTGCAAACATTCTGACCAGCTCTACATCGAGCCAGAGAGTGTTGCTGATTATTGACCACATATAGATAAAGATGATCGATAACTTCCAGAATGAAATTGTCGATTTTGATGAACGAATCTATCATAGTATCTTGTAAGCTGACGTTTGTCTTTTGATTCTGATTTTCGCCCAAAAATAATTAATTATAAAGTTTAAGGAAAACACCAAAAAACTATAATATCATAAACTTCCAGATTGTCAATTATTTTCGTCAACGTAATTTGTTCAGAATATAATCAATGTCAACATCATCTATTTATGATTGAGTCATTACATTTAGACGTATATGCAGTAGTAATACAAATATCGACATAACCATCAATCTCCAAAAATGACAGTCAAAATGAGACTTGAAGAATACAGTTTTAATAAATTCTCATATACTTATTTCATAATAGAATCTATTAAACATAAGTTTGACAAGTTTCCAGAAACAACGGTTTACATAACTATGCATTAGGATCCAGCTATAAATAATGATCCTAGATATACCAACATGGCTAGGCTTTTTAAATGACTCGCACATTTAACCTATGCTTGCGTGGGTTCGAGTCTCTGCTCGGCCAACGTGGGAGTGTAAGACAGCTTCCCAAAAGCTTCACGTGGTTCTGTTGTTTTACAAATAGATGCACTGCGGTTCTTCTTCACCAAATATACTAGCGCCATATATAGCATATACTTAATGTGCTGACAAATGGCGTGAACGCAGACAAATTTATCAAACTTTTATGGCACAAGGCAAAGTATTCATTGGATTCATTTCCTCCTCTTTGCAGGTAATTTATAACTAACAAGTTTTCTGTAGCTATATTAGATTTGCAGTATATGTTATGGCGCATTATCTAATAATTGCAAAGTCAGTACATTAGAGGCTCAGTCTCAAGAGACCGTGCAAATACGCCCTCGGAATGTTGTCTGTCTCTTTGGTTTGGGGATTGACTGCTGTAGCTGTGTAGGCCTATAGCTGGTCTCTCCTCAAATCAGTGACTGCTATGCCTTTGCTGGCCGTCAGTCTCTAGATGCCTCTGTTCTCTACTTGCACTCCACATGCCTTCGTGTCACTGTTGCACACACCCTTGAAAAGGAGTGAATGGAAGCCGACTCTTTTGGTACCAATGACCACTTGTTCCTATAGGATGTCCTTTGGTAGCATCCCATCTTCTATGAATCGGACGTGTCCCAGCTATCGGAGGCTGAGTTTGGGCAGCATGAAGTTTATGTTATGGAAACTTGCACGCTGTAAGAGCTCGCTGTGATTTATGCGGTATTGCCAGTTGATTTTCAGGATACAGTTTAGGCACCATATATGGGAGGAGTGAAACCGAAGCTCGTGCGACTTGTAGGTGCTCAAGGTCTCATTTACATATAGTAGGGTATGAGAAACCATTGGCCTTGTAGTTCGATGTGTGCTCTGTCAGCAAGTTCTTTTCCCACACCCTCTTCGTTTGTCGTGCAATCATGTTGTATGCTTTTCAAAACTTCTGACCAGCTCTACATCTAGCGAGAGAGTGTTGCTGATTACTGACCACATATAAGTTAAACTGCTTGACAGCTTCCATTATGAAATTGTCGATTTTGATGGACGATCTTATGATAGTATCTTGCAAGTTGCCGTTTGCCTTTTCAGTCGGTTTTCCAGTCTATTAAAATCATCCTCGATATGGGTCACAAAAGCCGCCTCGTCTACAATTAGTATCTCTCAGATAAACACCGACCCCACTTCATGCTCAGTCGTGTCAGGATGAATAGCCTCCTTTCATACTTGGTGTGCATATTTACGCCATCAGTGAACGAGTTGCAGGCGTACGACGGGAGCAGATCCCGAATAAGGTCGTCGCTAGTACGCATCCCTGCTTCACTCTGTTGTTGATGGGAAATTAATTTTATGAGGATCTATCATACAAGACTGTTCCATTCATATCGGTGTAGAAAGAAATTATCATACTGCGGAGTGTTTCATTTTGAGGAAGCATGAACTGATCTTACTGAGACGTTCAAATAGATCCTTTATGTTGATCCAAATGATGACCTTTGTGAGGTCGAGGAACATCATGTAGAGTGTCTGACCTTCCTCTATTCTCTTTTCTTCGATGGTCGGATGGAGAAGATCATGTCTGTTGTCGACCTGCCTGCTATGAAGCCACACCGGGATTCCGGGTACACACAGAAACCTGTTGAATATGTTTAAGGCGTAAACTTTGCCAACAATTCTCACAAGCGAGATCCCTCTGTAGTTAATACAGTCTCTGCATTCAATATTGTTTTTGTAAAGAGCCATAATCATGGGGTCGCTCGTGTTTTAGGGGACTTTTCCTTCCTGCACCAGAGGCAGAGTAGTTCGGTCAGTGGCTAAAGTAATGTTTGTTTTCCACGTTTTGATTGTTTTTGGAGCTATGCTAATGTTACCTGATGCTTTGTCCAGTGTGATGGAGTCAATTGCTTTACTTTGTCGGGGTTCATTCATGTGATTAGTTTCGTCATTCTTCTAAGGACCGCATCGGTGACTGACGTTTTTTGGAAGTATAACTCTGAGTCTTGCTCTACCCCTCTGGCCTTATGTTGCGCACGGTCTGTGATCTTCTCTCCTGTTAGCTTTTTGTGGGTGAGAGTGACCCTTTTTCACAATTGGGTCTATATCCATTTTGATGCCACTGTAAATACCTTGAATGTTTTCAGTCTCGGCACTGTGCTTCATGCAATTGCTGCCAGTAAGCTTTCATGCACTGTCTAGTGATGCAGTGTGTGAGATTTAAAGCATGTCTGACGGCAGAAAGCGTCTTTTAATAGGAGCATTTTGTAAGCTATAAAGGCTGGTTTTCTTACTCTAGTATAGGTTCCATCCTTAAAATATGTGCATTAAAACAGTCCTAGATGGGCCGTTCCTACTTCCGCAGGTAGACAAGGTTGTGTTGTTTATGGTAAAATTCATGACGTTCCACTTGGCTGTGGCACCGTGGTCTGGAACGTCCTGGAAAGCCTGGTCCAGGGCGGATACATACTTGTCCACCATTGACGAGGCAGACAACTGCGCAGTGTTGACGCGAGGGAGATAATTTGGGTTTTATCGGTGTAGTGTTCATGGCTACAGAAGCACCATGCTCACGAGGGCGTGTTTGTAGTCACAGTCTGCACTATGGTAGATTCTGGTGGAGAGGACGCTGCTACGGGCAAAGCGCATGGCGATGACCAAGTTGACCTCGTGCCACGATGGGAATAGGGTGTTTATATGACACTGTGTTCTGGCTTACACTTGAAGAAGGTGTTTCGAATGCACATATCATGATAGGTGCACAGCTTCAGCAATCTCTGGCCGCTTTCTTTGGTCTTTCCAGTGTTATGATGTCCGAGACTATTGGGGCATTGACTCTTGGTCCGCACCTAATCTGGAATAGTGGTTCGTCTTTGGAGCATCTTTTGATATGTTCATGGAGCATCCTATATAACTGATTCCTTAAATCTTTTAAATACGTGAGGATGGGGGCCTGGTCACTGAGTATATTGACACGACCCGCAGCAGTGGCAAGATGGTTAGACAAGAGACGCCCACTGTCTCCTGAGGAAGGCTCAACCGAAACCAGGAAGGTGGTTTTGATGGCTAAGCCCACCCCATGCTGGCGGAGATTCTCCTTTTCTCGACCTTTCCATATTAAAGTGTAGTTGTCTGCTCTGAGGGAAACGCTAGAGGCGATCCTTGATTCTTCAGATAATCAACGTACCCACCTTAGCAGCAGAGAGGGTGAATCCTACAACATTTTTAGTATATTTTTGATTATACCCTCCAAATAACACTAGACCCTTCTCGCGAAATAATTAGAAAAAAAAATGACAGTGATTGTTGTCTGAAAACATGGGATGTTGTATTCGCGTTTTCGTTGATGAATCATAAAATGTCGCAACGTCGTTGTCACTCACCCTCTCTGCTGCTATGGGTTAACCGAATATTTGATCTAGTCCGATACGATATCGTGTCCTAGGGTCTGCTAAATTTATTGTCACAAATCCGTGTGGTTTTGACTGAGCGTGACTAAAGAAATTTCTAAACTGATTATGATTCATATCACCGCTGCACCAAGTTTGATGAATATTTCGTAGCGTATGAGTATCAACGCCGTTAAATACACACAACACATTGCAATTATCTCTGATCACTTTTGGTATTTGTGTGTACCGTTGAGTGACATAGATCACATCAGTGTTTTTATGCCTGCCTCGGGAAAATATTCTAGCAGGATTTTTTTGATTATCTAACATGATATCATCGTATACCACTAAATTGTTAATACTTCCATCGATGTCTTCCACGGAAGGGGCTTCCTCTATATCAGTAATAAACTCAATAAAATCTTCATCGATTTGAAATTCGTTTGCTTTCTCATTAAAATCCTTTAGCACTTCATAGCATCGCTGATCGTCTACACTCGGGGCTATTAAATACAATTTGTTCCATTTCATCCATCTCGTTATCAAATTAAGTAGCAGTTGTGTCTTTCCGCTTCCAGATGGTCCGATTATAATCATTCTAATTGAATTCGGCAACATTTCATGATGTTTAATAGGTTCCCGTCGTCGGGTAGCTGAATAATCAATTATATTCATGCCGTTATATATAAATTATGGATCTATATTGTGTGAAGTGTAAAAAACGTACTGGCACAGATGACTTGACGACGATTACAACTAAAAATAACCGATCAGCGCTTTCTGGTAAATGCGTACAATGTAGTACAAAGAAATTTAGATTTGTTTCTAAACCCAAGGAACTCAAGGAACCTTTAAAAAAAACGAGGAGGTGATATCGCAGCCAAGCTAACTAAACTCCCTGGAACCCCATGGGCAAAATACCCTGGAGAAAAGCACCTTCCAGGATATAGCTACTGTGGACCGGGAACAAGACTTGATATCAGACTCAATGATCAAAATCAGCCCCGACCCAGTGAGGAACCAATAAACGCTATTGATAAGGCCTGTCACCTTCATGATGTATCTTATAAAAGCAGTAATCTGCAGCACAGGCATCTAGCAGATGTGAAATTAATTCATGCGTTAAATGCTATTTCTGATAAATCTTTCAAAGAAAAATTGGCTTCCTTTTTGATAAAATCGCTATGAAAAGTAAATTGATGTTAGGTGCTGGTAATTAATAACAACATGGAATCTATTTATTATTCCCCAAGAGGATACTGGAGGGGTAAATCAGCAATCCATAAACTCGCTAGCGCTGCAAAAGTGAAAAAAACCACTGCGCCTCATTGGTTATCCAAACAGGCACTATGGCAAATTTATCTACCACCGCCTAAACAAATTCAATTCTCGCATTTTGATGTGACAGTTCCTAATGAAGTTCATCAGGCTGATCTATTATTTCTGCCACATGATCGTGGTTACAAATACGCATTAACCGTAGTTGATATTGCAAGTCGATACAAAGAAGCAGAACCGTTAAAAACAAAATCAGCCACTGAAGTGGCTTCTGCATTTGAAAGGATTTATCGAAGGGGCCCTCTGCACTGGCCAAATCTATTACAAATTGATCCTGGCAAGGAATTTCAGGGTGCAGTGTTATCAATAATGAAAAATCATAAAGTCACTATCAGACGAGGACATACTGCGCTACATCGTGATCAGGCAATTGTAGAACGGTTTAATAAAACCCTTGCTGAGCGGTTATTTGGATATCAATACACAAAAGAATTCATCCAAGAAAAAAGATCCCGTGAATGGGTTAAAAGGTTACCAGCTGTGATTACTGCACTGAATAACGAGATTACTAGAACCATCAACATGAAACCTATCAATGCGATTAAAAAGAAGTCAATACCTGAAATGGAAATTCAAAAAGATTTTAGCGTTTCCCAACCAATTCTTGGTAGTAATGTCATTGTGAGGTACTTATACGAACCAGGAGAGCTTGAGGGTGGCACAAAAAGGGCTACTGATCCTATTTGGAGTGTTACTGCACACAAGATATCTAGTATAACACGATCTACGGGTAGACTTCCAATCTATAAACTGGATTCAACTGCCCCTCAACGGAGTTTTACTAGACAACAATTACAAGTGATACCTGAGGATACTCAATTACCACCGCATGGGCTTAACTAGCACCCTTGCGTCTATTGCACTCAAGACAAGTCAACATCACATTATTTCTGACATGACCGAGATTGTTATTTTTTCTGTCAACGGTGAATTGGCGAGGATCCTTATCCGAATACTGCCAACGCATTATACAATTGTAACTTGCGCAGTGATTATTTTGTTGTTGCTTCAAAGTGATTATTAATTCAGCATCAATATCAAATTCTCGTTGTTTTTTTTTGTCTTGTTGTTTGTAACCCAGGAGTTTTTTATCAATAATATCATTATCATCGTCAATGATTTCATCATCGCCACCAATGATTTCATCATCGCCACTGGCTTCGCCAACGACAATTCTTCGAAGTTGATTTATTTTTTGTACTCTTGACACTGCGAGATAGACTAAATTCGACCATTCTATGCGATTATCTACCATCCAAACAATTGTATCCGATATAGTCAATCCCTGTGAAGAGTGTATTGTTGCTGCATAACCTAGCGTCCATGGGGATTTATTAGCACGCAATGCATCTTCAACGACATTGATATCAACCAGCACAATATCATTTAATACGAGAATCTTCTTTTCACGCCCTGACTCTGTCAGGCCTGGAATATCAACTTCGATGTTCTGTTTTCGTGTATCCGATGGCCTATAACAGAGGGGCACTGGAAGTGTTGCAAATTTTTGTTCATGCAATTCAAATAACTTCATCTGAAGTGTGTCTCTGACTATTTTTCTACTTGCAATGATTAAATCATTTGGTCTCCACGCTTCCCAAAACTCATTCATGGGAGTTTCCGAAATTATTTCACGGGCTATTTCACACTGGATTTTATCCGGTTGTAATCTAATTAGTTTCTTAAATTCTTTTAATTCATTATCAAGTGATCTATGATCGGTATCAATTTCTTCATAATAGTCTACAAAAACCTTTAGCCATTCATGGGGGGATGCACCGACAAATGGTGGTGGTTCCCCGTGATCACCGCACATGACGACTTTTGTATTTTTTAATAACAACCACTCAAGAAATATTTTTAAGACATCTTCTGACACTGTGTCTATTTCATCCCACATGATGAATTCAGGAATAAATTTCTCTCCCATGCGCTCAGGAGTCCATTTATCTCCCTTCCATCTAAAGAAACTATGATAAGTGCAGGCATTTACCCCTCTCTGTATCATTTCTCTTGCAAGTCTGTGAGTCGGTGTTAGTACAATCATGTTTGGATTGGAAACGCTAGCGTTTCTACGGAATAACTCAATTACCCGGGTTGTTTTTCCTGACCCACCACAGCCGTTTAAATAAACTGTTTTATATCTACAGATTGGATCCGAAATCGGTGGTGCACTAGAAAATTCTGAACACTGATTGCTTTCTAAGTAATTATTTTCAATGGTAACATCTGCTGATGGAATATAATCATGAAGCATTTCCTTCTTAATTCTCCATGACCCCCATTTCTCGTTGCCAGTAGCCTTAAAATCAGCCATTTTGCTATTTATGTAAAATGAGTCAGTAGCAACTCTAACTGCGGTGGTAGGAAATCTATTGATCATTGAAAACAGATTGATAAAAGCATAAACGAGCATAGAAGCTCTCAAATGTGTGTACTGCGGATTGTATCCATCAGTGTAAGTAACAATTGTACCCAATTTGGTTCCATCGGACATAAATGCGTCCTTACGATTGACATATTGGCCCTTATTCGTTAAATCTGTGATTACAAAATCGTATTCAGCATTGTCTATAATCAATCGTGAAGAATATCTCGTATTATCATCTTTGCCACCTTGGGTAAATTTACCGATTATTCTTCGTCCAAGATCTTCTGCTTCATTGTTTCTGATTTCAAATAACTGTTTGGACCAATCCATGATTTGTTGTTCATTAAAATCAGGAAACAGTTTTCGCTCTTCGCTAATTATTTTTTCTAGATCAGGTTGTGGTAACCAGACTGATTTCTGTGCTCGATAGGATATAATTGCTTCACTGACAATTAATGATTTTAACATCTTACAATCAAGCATATACCGTAATAACACTATTGGCATCCAGTGTTTTTCAGACATGTGTTTACCAATCCAAAGATAACTACACGGATGAAGTCCTGTAGCCATTTCAAATGATACTACACAAGCGAATCCGGTTAAATCGAAATGTGGCAGTGGTCCATTAATAGCAACACGGGTCATTTCGTGTGTGGGGTGTCCAAATCGTTTGAAATATTTCTCGCATTCTCCATACCCAAGAAAACTTCCTGGATAACATGCAATCATATCAACTGAAATAACGGTATCAGCGGTGTATTTTGTGTTCCATAATCCGCCGTGGCTGTATTCAAGACAGGACAATTTGACATCTGATAAGAACTCACTTCGGGTTGGTTTCCACGCGTTTTTCTTTCTAGCAAAATGTGCTGCAACTGATGGAAGTGTAAAACAGTTTGCTAATAATTGATCGTTGTCTTCCCCTTCCCCAGAAAACTCACTAGCTAGTTGTTTCATTTGATTATGCAGTTCTTCAGTACGGTACAATTCTCCGTTGGGCCTTACAAACTGATCAAATCTACATTCTTCGTCTGAAATATTATGAAATAGCTACATTGACACGGGATCGTTTTTACTCAAATGGTAAATAGCATCAAATAATTTCTGCTCTGAAAAAAACTCTTCGGTTTGGGATAGATATTTTACGGTTCTATCCCGTGGGAATATTGTTACTGCAGATGACCACGCGTGTTCGTTATGATCAATAATCTGTATTGGGGTTCCATTTTTATTATATTTCGATTCGTATAATACTTCACCGGTGATTGTCCTTACCGATATTGGAAATCTCAATGATGTTTCTAATTTGGCTATATCTTGAATTGTTGCCCCATGCTGTTTCACTGTCAGTTCCCATTCGGTTATTTTTTTTCGTCTTAGATCAGTTAGTTTATTTCCCCGGGACGCATTTGTGAAGTGTTCCATTATTCGTGCTGCTACACAATTGAGCCCTGTCGAATATTTTATGGGTGCTAGTTTTGCAATATCAGGTTTGTCATTGAGCGGATATATCCCGTAAACAACTGCTGTGACAGGATAAGATCTTTCGTAGTAGGGTTTGTCAATTCCAGTCCAAATTCCTGGTTTTGAATCCTGAGTCACAGTGACAGTTTTTTTGTCCTTAAGAATAGGCTCGTATTTGTCCCTAATGATCCATTTTCCATTATCACGGATAAGGAATTTTATTCGGAAAAAATTTCTTTCTTCCCCAAGACGTGAGATTATCACTGCTGCTTTTTCATCATTCATGGTAGCGTCAACAACACCATCAATTCGAAATGTTGACCAACAATGAGCTGCCCCATCACGCTTGAATTCATTAAAACAGTCTCTGATTTTACTAATCAAGGTTCTATCAAGAATTTTATTCTTTGGTGTATCAGAAACTCTATCAAGATTGAATTGAACACTTTTCCAGGGCTTAATTTTCGATAATCTCTCGAACTCCTCCATACTATAATTAAAACAAGTATTTAAATGAAAGATTTAAGTATAATGAATCATTGCAAATGGATTATGATTGGATCAGTGACACCGTGTAACAAATCATGCAGAAATGAATTCTGTTGGTATCATATGCAAAGCTTTCGTCGTGGAAGCCTTGGTCCGTTACCCTGTATTTGATGTGGGGTTGGGGTCAGGGGAAGGGCGCAATTATGTCTTAGGTGTGGCGGCAAACGATACAGGGAACTAAAACGCTATTATGACAAACCAATAAAAAATGGACAATCAATCAGAAATTATGAACCTGACACTGACAAAGTCAGCGACAAAATCATAAGATTCCCTCAAGACTACATTGAAAGATTCTCCACTGATGTTATTAATGAATTAGACAAACAATAGTTAGTATACAAATGAACCAAGGGAGTTATCTCCCTCAGCGGCTGGGTATTGTTTTATAAGAAAAGAAATATTTTCTTTTTTTTTTAGTGTTTAAGTCAAATATTCTGTCTCATTTAAATACCGTGAAACACCATTAATAAGTAATTTAAGAAAATAAAATAACACCCTGTGGATTGCTGTATTAAGTTACCTTGTGTATACTTTCTCCCTTAGATTGTGTTAACTTGTTTTATGGGTTATTGCGATTCAGCGGCTGGGCATTGTTTTGTAAGAAAAGAAATGTTTTCAAACAATTATATTCTTTTTTCTAGTGCTTTATGCAAATATTCTGTCTCCTTTAAATACTGTGAAACACCATTAATAAGCAATTCAAGAAAATAAAATAACACACTCTGTGGATTGCTGTATTAAGTCCCCTTATATACTATATGAATATTTACAACATATATATGTTAAAAAACGTTATTCTTTATGGACGTGAACAGTGGTCTAACGGTATCGTGTTTGGCTTGTAAACCCAGACAATTATTCTTCACATGTTTGCGCCCCATAGCAGACAAATTGTCTGATGGTGAAACGGTGGATGTTTTTTTTTCTATTTAATTGAGGGGCGGGAGGGCAACCCCTCTGTGTGCATTCACATAACATGCAAACCCATGCTATCAAATTTACGGTAGCGTGGGTTGTAGGTTTTTGACAACTTACGCAACCATGAATTTGATTTCATGGGTTGCATGTTGAATGTAAACACATACAATGCCCTAAAATAAATAACATTCATGGATGTAATTAGCTCTCCATCACATTTGGGTAGCCCCGTATGGTGTTCAAAATGAATTACCGGCCAAAAAAAGGTTCGTGGATGCACATTGGGTAACCCCAGAATGAATTATCGGCTAAAAGAAACGGTCATAGGGTCATATCTCAAAGAGCAAAAACATTCTGATATAAAACAGAAACAGAAAAATGCTCTAACAAAGGAACCCTATGAAAGACACAAAGGCCTAATAAGGGACCCAATGAATGCAAATAGAACCACAGCGGCCTATATCAAGGGGGTCAAATGACTGATAACCGCTCATCATGGTTGATATTTATTTTTGTCTGCATTTATATTTATATATACAGAATTAATTTTTAAAAATATATTTATATATACAGAATTAATTTTTAAAAATATATTTATATATACAGAATTAATTTTTAAAAATATATTTATATATACAGACTGAATTTTAAAAAAGATATTTATATATACAGACTGAATTTTAAAAAAGATATTTATATATACAGAATTAATTTTAAAAAAGATATTTATATGTACAGACTGAATTTTAAAAAAGATATTTATATATACAGACTGAATTTTAAAAAAGATATTTATATATACAGACTGAATTTTAAAAAAGATATTTATATATACAGACTGAATTTTAAAAATATTAACGGCTCATTTATTTTTGAAAACTGAATTAGAAATATGTATTATCATATATGAATTCTGAAATTATGAATAGCATCATAGTTGAAATTGCAAAATTGAAAAATCAGAATATTAAATTGTCAGATGGGTTAAATCCTGATCAAATCAAGTCGGATTTTCAGGATATAGAATACGGAGTTAGCACTAACAAGTATATGTTACCAAAGAAATATGCACTCATCAAAAAAATTCAAAATTCTATTCGAGACTCTCTTGCATTTTCCATTGAAGTAGGTGTGTTTGTTCCGTTATATACTATCGTGGAAGGAATACGAAAAGAATTGGGTAACGAATATGAATTGAAAAAGGAAGTTAATTCTAAAATTAGAAACTTACGAACGTTAATTCAAGAAAATGAACTATTTTGATTGACCGACCCTCAAAAGATTTTGTCAGACAGTAAAATCTCCTTGAGATTTTCATTTTTTTGTCATTTTTTGATTGAATCAGTGAAAATATTTCACACTGCGAAAATAAAATAGAATCCTAACAGCTTTGAAAGTTCTTTTAAGAACTTTTCCCTATGGAAAATCCAATGCAAAATCGACTACTTGACCCTACGAAGTTTTTTGATGAAAATCGATGAAAAATGACCAAACATCACTGAAAACAGGCAAAAATTGATGAAAAATGGCTAAAAATCATCAAAAATGAGTTTTAACAGCTTTTCCTTATGGAAAATCCCATGTAAAATCGACTACTTGACTGTAAAATCTCTTTGAGATTTTCAACTGAAAACCACCAAAATGGCACCAAAACAGGCAAAATCAATGGATAAAAAATAAAAATATTTCACAGCAATAAAAAATTGGACCGTTAAGGATGGAATCATCGATGGGAAAAATTGTTTTACAATTGAAAAATGGTTTCTGATTTCAAATAATGGTCAATGAAGCATTAACAACCCGATTGGCTCGTGAACGACTGGATGCAATTAAGAAATTTATACCAACTCGTGACTCTGTAAGAAATAAACTGCAACAACGACAGAGTTTACAAACTGATTTTGCTCTGGGGTCTGAAGAATTGTTTAAGCCAGTAACCACAGCAACGAAGGGGGTAGAGCGTGCTTTACTGGGAGATGGTCCCGAGACGGGGAAATCTGTTATTGGTGAGCTTGAAAAACTAGCAGCGAAAACTGAACAAACAAAACAAATAGAATTAAAAAGAACAGTAGATGATTTACGCGTGAGATTTAACGAGGAAGGGTTAGCAGAAATTGATAAGACTGATCCAGCAAAAATTCCTGCGCTTGTTGTTACGTCTTATGAAAACAGAAAAAAATGGTTGAAACCAGAACATCATAAGTTTGTTAAGAAATTCGCTCATTGGGCTGATATATTTTATAAAATCAAAACTAAAAAAAATAAAATTAAGACAGATAGTGCATCATACATCGAATATATCGATGCGGTGAATCTAGTGTATAATCAATACGAAGAGTTTAAACAACCAAAATTGCAAAAGCGGCGACAGCAGCCTGCAAAGAAAATATCTTTCTCTCCTAAAAAACAACAACTACCACCTGATGATGATGATGATGATGATTATTTACAAGAAACGGGTTTAGAAAAACTAGATGAAGCAGCTGGTTATAGCGGAAGTGGACTGCAAAATCCAAGAATTGGAAACACTTGTCCTGATAGTGTTATCAATGATATATCACGATTAGATGTTCTTGTAGGAGGATTCCGAGCTGGAAATAACTCTCCAGAAATAATTAATGAAGCAGCTGATATCTGTAGACGGTTATTTGCCGGCGGTATCATGGATATCAAAACATATCGAGATTTCATTGACGAGTTAGCAAATGGGTATCATAGTGATTAAATAACAATTGAAAACACTATTGTTTTTATAATAATGATCATCCATTAGAATCATGATAAACCAACCCTCGTCTATGTAGTTAATTCACGGTTTCCAGTTTATAAAGCATACTATGGAGATGGCCTCGGCAATACCATTTTAGGATTCTTTTCAAGAATGGCCCCAAAAGTGATGCCGTTAGCTAAACAATTATCAATGAAAGCCATTGATGTTATTCGTGATAAGGGTATTGGTGCTGTTGGAGATCTTGCCGGGAAAGCGTTTTCAACTGCGAAGGATAAAATAACATCATTAGAGAGGCGAAAAAAGAAACCGTTACCGTCTACAGCAGAAATGCCTGCAAGTCTTAGTAAAATAATAAATAACGCAGTAGATGAAAAACTAGCGTCGATGGTAAATCAAGGGGACCAAAGCAATATTGCAAACATGATAGCGGGAAGTGGCTTTAAAAAACCACGTCGATGAAATCCTATGGATTTTCACGCTAGCGTTTTTCACGATGAAAATCACGATTTAGACTCTGATAAATAGAATAAAATGTTCAAAAGGTCACCTGATCCAGCATTTGATATGGATGCCCCAGTTGGCAAGAATGATTCTGTACGCGATTTTCAATTTTATTCTTATCACGCAGTACAACCAGATCTCTGATCGCGAATTGAACTTCAAGTTCATGATACCAGTAAATATTTTCTACCGTGTGAGGCATTTATTGAAGTAGAAGGAGAACTTGTAACAAATGATGCTGCACATAATGATCCACCATATGACATTAACTCAAATGTCCGAGTTGGTTTTGTTCATAACGGCATCATGGCGTTATTTGAAAGCGCTAGATATCTCATTGATGGAAAAGAAATTGAATCCATTGACCGTGAAGTTGATATGGCCACAACAATCATAGGGTTAGCGAGATATTCTGATGATTATACAAGATCAGCGGGTCCATCTATGATGTTTGCAAAGGATACCTCTCATAACGCTGATCACCTTCAATTCATTAAAGTGTTAACAGCACAGGGTACTGCAGAAGGCAATCAACAAGAAGCAGCTAATCCAGAACGTCGAACTAGACCCGCAGCTGCGTTTGATATTCTCGGAGGCGTTAATGGTAATCTCAATTTAGGATTTGCAACACGCGTAGCAATGTTGCATGGGCAGCGTCGACGATTTTCATGTGCGATTCCACTACATCACATATTTGGATTCTGTAGAAACGTCCGAAAAGTTATTTATGGAGCCAAACACACAATAGCACTTGTACGAAAGGGTACTGATGATGATGCAATCTGGCGTAATGCTGGGGTTGCTGCCGGTAAAGTTATTTTAACAAAACTATCATTATGGATGCCAGTGTTAACTCCATCAATCACAGAAGAACAGCGACTACTATCATTTATGGATCAAGGAGGAAAGTCGTTGTTGAGTTGGTTATCAGTGACTACGGATATTAAACTGGGTAATGTTGATGGTACATTCACATGGCACCTGGCATCAAAACAAGGGGTTTCAGCTCCACGTCATATATTTATTGCGTTACAGAATGCTGCGCGAGTTGGTAATCAAGAACGAAGTCATATGATATTTGATCAGTTAGGTGTTAATGAAGTCTCGCTGAGAATAAACGGACAGCAGGAACCATCCGAGGATATACAACTTGATTACGGTCAGAATCATATTGCACGTGTCTATCATAACCTGTTGTCATTTATGGCACGTGATCAAAATGTGGATACCGGTTTGCAAATATCACAATGGGATTTCAAAAGCCTCTATCCGATTTATTACTTTTCACTGGAACATCTTGATTTAACAAGACAATCTGTCGTTGATATACACTTTAGAGCCCGTGTAACCCGTCCGACTGGTGCACCAGTTGGTGGGGTACCTCCTATCCTTATCCCGAATTATAGAGCGGTTGCTGTCATTCTCAGTGATAAATCAATGCTACTTGAAGGTGTTGAAGGAAGAATGAGAGTGGTAGATGCCCCAGTAGAAAACATGTAATTGAAAATCCGAAGGATATTTCCATTGAATCGTTTTACGATTTAGAATCAATCTATTATGTATAATGTCATATAGTGTTATTAGTGTTGCGTTAACTCCTGGTCAAATCAAAAAATTGCAATCAGAATCGGCTAAAAAATGTGGAACCACAATCACGTTGAAACCTAATCAAATGACTGGTGGTGCAAATAAATTATCGCTGACAACTCGTCAGGTGAAACATTTCAATGATGCTTTCAAGGATAAAAAAGGTGTTCAGATTACTCTTTCTGCGGCTGCTATCAAAAATATGATTAAAACAGGCGGTATATTTCCATTGTTAGCTGCAATACCAGCGTTGATTGCAGCAGCAGCCCCAGCGGTGGCTAAAGCAGCGGCGTTAGGAGCCGTTGGTACTGCAGCAAGAATGGCGTTGAAAAAGGCAGCTGGACAAGGATATAAAAAAAGGGACGATCCGTTCATGGATTGGGTCTAAGACTACCAGGAACCCCGTATTCGTGGTACAGCGGAAAGGGTCTAAGACTACCAGGGACCCCGTATTCATGGTACAGCGGGAGATCCGTTCACGGATCAGGCCTGAGACTACCAAGAACGATTTATTAATTGAGGAACCTATGGTTCCCAAATCTTCGATGGTTCCAATGTCCAATTTTGATTTAATGGATGCTGCTAAAAAACTAGTGATTAAAAATTTCAGAGGTGTTTTTATGAAAGATCAATTACCACATCAACCAAACAAAACTGAAACAGGTATTATTAATCTCGATAACAGCACCGGACTTGGAACTCACTGGGTTGCATACGCTATTGATCCACGTGGGATTGTCTATTTTGATTCATATGGATTAGCCCCACCAAAAGAGTTTATGCGTTACATAAAACAATTTCCAATGAAGACTTGGTATTCTACGCTACCAACACAACAAATCAATGACCCACCAATATGCGGCAGTGAAGTATTAAATGTCCTTGATGCTATTTCAGCATCTAGAAAATCACCACACATTGTCGTAAATGACTACACCAGCAATCGCTTTTTAGAGAGAGAAGGAGTTTTACAACAACATGATTGATATTTGGGGGAGACCTCTGAAACCCAAACCCGATGACACTGCAACTCCTGATTCTATCAAGGATATAAAAAAAAAATTAAAGATGAAATCGCTGAGACGTTGAACTTAACAAATGTTGACCCGAATGAAATAGTTGTATTTCAAGACAAACATGGTAAATTGAAATCTAGTAATATTTCTCTGGATGATATTTTGGTTAAACAACAAAACGCAATCGAGAACACCGTTGCGTTATTTTCCGATCAGGGTAAATTGAAAACCAGTAATATTTCTCTGGATGATATTTTGGTTAAACAACAAAACGCAATCGAGGATACTATCGCGTTATTTTCCGATCAGGGTAAACTCAAACCGGGTGTACTTTTTTCGACGATTACAGATCGATTTAAAACTCTCAACGATTCTGCGTTGGAACTAGAAACACTTCAATCTAAAACCGAAGAACACATAAAACAGTTTACCGCATTTCGTAGAAATATCATTGATAAATTTATTGGAACTACATTCGATAAAATTGAAATAAAACTCCCTGATATTAAAAAATCCATCGATGAGACGAAAAACTTCATCGAAGCCGTCAAAGGTGATCTTTCGAGGATGATAACAACCATTGAAAAAACAAAAATTCCTCGTGAGAAAACCAACAACTTAGTATACACGATCCAACACGGATCATTGGAGTAGTCACCTACAAACAACAAATTAGATATCACTGCAACCGTTAAGGGTATTTATCGATTAACACTAGTAACACCATTGTCTCAATTTAGTATTTCATCGTCCAGTTCATCCGGGGTCAATAATACGATTTCAACGATCATCGACAAGGATAGAACTGAAAAGTTTACAATTACATCTACTGATAAAGATTTGGTTAGGGTCTCAACAACGTGGTATGTGGAATTCGTAGCGAATTTAAGTAAATCGTAATTGAAAACGATAGCGTATTTAAAATAAAAATGATTTCATCATCGCAATATCGCTATGATCAGGTCAGAGAGTATCAAACTAGACTCAAAACCTTGTCTGAGGAGTATGCAATGAAAATTAAAAAATACCGCAGGAGAATTACCGCAATTGATGTTACTGTGTACGCTGTGAGTGGTGTAATCACCGGAGCTGGTATTATACTGTCTTCAGTGACAATGATGGCTCCGATAGCTGTTCCAATTTGCATTTCTGCGGCAACAACAATCGCTGGAATTATTTCAATAATCACAAAAAAAATATCCTCATGCAGCCAACGGAAACTACAAGACTACATAATTCAATTTCATGTTGTGTCCACTGCATACTCGCAATTATCCTCATTGATATCGTCATCGCTCGATGATACAATTATATCAGAGAGTGAGTTTTCAGCGATGGTAGATATATATGATTCTGCGATGTCAAAATTAGAAATACAACATGAGTATAATAACAATGACAACACAGATGGAATTACTTCAACAAATAGTGGAGAACACAAACCCAGTACAAACAAGCATGATCTCAATAACCTCAACGAATCCATAATTCAGTGTCAATTTCCCCTCTCCAGTCCCAGTGAAGGAGATAGCGCTAGCAAAATTACGAGTATACCACAGTTGGCCAAATATTAGGTCAAAATCATTTGGTGGTCAACAACCCAATAATTCACTGGTATTTGCAAATAAGAATAAACCCGACGGTACCCCAGACTGGAACGTTGTTTCCATACCAACCGGATCATACCAAATCGAACAAATCAATAATGAATTCGCGCGTAGAATAAAATCGATTACTGGAAAAGAGTCAAAAATAGCTATAACAGTTCATGAGCCAACACTATCATCTGCCATTGAAATAAGCACAGAGGGTTATGTCGTAGATATCTATCAGAGTTCTATTAGAACCGTACTGGGATGGCCTGAAATCCCACCCGGGGGAAAAACCGTTAAATTACCAGAACCACAAAAAACCGATTATATCACAGACAGGATAAAATCTGATAATCCAATAAAGAGTTATAAAGATTATAATAAGTGGGAACTTTTCAATGGAATAGTAGAAAATAACGTTGTCAAATTCGTACCCCGACAGAACAAAATTACTGAAAATTTCACAGCGATAGAATATGATTTTTTACTGTTGTTAATATCCATTAAATCCGGCACTCTCACCCGAGATGAATTTATCAGCGTTGTAGAAATATGTAACAAAATCATCAATGACATGGAAACATTTCATTCACAAATTATTCAAGAGATATTAGGTGACGATAATCCTAAAACGAGAACAGAGTTTGCGATGAAAGGTAATATACGCGTAGAAGATATTCGTGAGTTTAAACTACCAGGATATAATATCTCAGAATTACAAAAATCTCTCAGTGATGCCATCGATGAAGGTTTCAAAAAAATCCATGATACGTGGAAAAAAAACAGCATCACCGGAAATAAAAATCCTCAAACATAATAATGACCCAGATGGTGGTGGCAGGCATATTGCTCCGTTCAATGTGAATATTTCAACGGTGATTGCGCTCAATTTAGTATGTGATGTGATCGAAGGAAGCTATCAAATAAATTTAGAACGATCAAATCAAGCTCAGCAAGGATATATTTTGTATTCATTTGCACCAATAGCTCCTCCAGGGTTTTTAATAATTGAGTCCCCGGTGAATCCAGTCTATATGCGATGTC
The DNA here is from genome assembly GCA_029339505.1 of Unio delphinus. NCBI lineage: Eukaryota > Metazoa > Mollusca > Bivalvia > Unionida > Unionidae > Unio > Unio delphinus. Next base: position 691,695 of record JAQISU010000217.1, read on the forward strand.
ATAATAATTCATTAACCAGAATTAATTTCAAACTCACTGACCAGTCCAATAATCTGATTGATTTACAAGAGGAGGTTTTACAAATTAGTCTATTTGTGAAATCCTGAAAGGATTTTCGTCGTAAAGACTTTCATCCTAAGGGGATTTTCGTCGTAGTAAGGACTTGATAAAATATTCGGTTAAAATCACCGTAAACCTTAGCAGCAGAGAGGGTGAGTGACAACGACGTTGCGACATTTTATGATTCATCAACGAAAACGCGAATACAACATCCCATGTTTTCAGACAACAATCACTGTCATTTTTTTTCTAATTATTTCGCGAGAAGGGTCTAGTGTTATTTGGAGGGTATAATCAAAAATATACTAAAAATGTTGTAGGATTCACCCTCTCTGCTGCTACGTTTTATCTTGTGAATCAAAGGCTGAATTCTTCTTTGTTGGTGTCTTGATTTTTTTGTCTGGTGTGGAATCTTCCTCTGTATGTCACGCTGAGTTCCCGACATCTCCTGAAGTAGGCAGACGTTGGCGGGTCAACACGATACTTACTGTGGACTGCCTTGTTTGGAGCAGGTGGTATTCGGCCAGTCGGACACGATGAATGCTCACACCTTCAAAGCCGACCCGTTTTGTTTTCTTTCTCATTAGTAAGGTTGGAGTGTGTTCTCTAGGACACAAGCATCTGCTTGGAGAATGGAGATCCTGGGAGGCCCAGACGTCTGAACCCACCTTTCTTCTTTAATGATGGGGTCCAGCATTCTGAGCATGGGATTTGGCACCCGTTTGGTTGCATGACCTTCCGGAAGGAAGTTTTAGGTAACACAGAGCCGCCTTCAGGGCTTCACTGCGTATTTTCTATCTGAGTTTACACCCGTAGCCTTTCCTTCACCCAAAGATATCCACAAGGTAGAGGAGCCATCATCCAATGGCTCAGACTTGATGGGTTTCGAATCAGAGTTTCCTTCTAGACGAACTTTCTAACAAGGCGAACGAACGCCATCTGCCCTGGTTTGGAGTCAGATATTTCCTTATTTTAGTCTGCCCAGTCTGCCCACCCAGTTATACACCTGGGTACTTGGTCGCACCAACATCAGGCTCTAAGAAAATGTGGACCCTGCATGAAGGTGCTGATGTGGAAACAATGGTGTAGCATAAGCCACATGCAAGTAACCAATGCCCATCAGACTGAGACAGTGGTCCCGCGGAGATTTCTACATATCAAAAGGTGAGGCTGTGGAAGGTGTTACACCTTTTTGGGCGAGAGGGGCGTCAGGACAAGATCTTGCACTCACATCTAACTGTATTTTCCGGATAGTTACTCAAATGTTTATCTGCATACCATTATGCATATCTAATTTGCATTTTTGTGTTACTTTTTATATTTTTATATGCTATTGTAATAAAACACTGTATGTTGAACTTGACTGTCCACTCTTATTAATTTCTGCCTCACTGGCATCGACCTTTTCTGCGGAAAAAACTTGTACAAAGCTAAAATATTGTTACAATATGTATGGGTTTAGAATCGAAAGTATTGCAGTGAGAAATAATTGGTCTTAGGGTCTATGTCAGGATTGTGAATATCTTTAGTGTACTTGTTCAGAAACAATGTGATGTTGACTTGTCTCGAGTGTAATAGACGCAACGGCGCTAGTTAAGACCATGCAGTGGCAATTGAGTATCGTCAGGAATAACTTGGAGTTGTTCGCGTGTAAAACCCCGCTGAGGAGCATTTGAATCCAATTTATAGATTGGAGGTCTACCAGTTGATCGTGTTAAAGTAGATATGCTATGCGTAGTGACACCCCAAATAGGATCAGTAGCCCTTTTTTACCACCTTCGAGTTCTACTGGTTCATATAAATATCTCACGGTGACATTGCTGAGAATTGGCTGAGAAACGCTATCCCGCTGTGGTTGTGGTATATACTATTTTATTGCGTTGTTAGGTTTCATATTGATTGCTCTGGTAATCTCGTTATTTAGCACTGCAACTAGCCCTGGTAACCTTTTAACCCATTCACGGGATCGCTTTTCTTGGATGAATTCTTTTGCGTATTGTTATCCAAATAACCGCTCAGCAAGAGTCCGATTAAATCGTTCTACAATTGCCTGATCGCGATGTAGTGCAGTATGCCCCCGTTTGATGGTGACATTGTGATGTTTCATTGTAGATGCAACCACACCCTGAAATTCCTTGCCAGGATCAACTTGTAACAGATTTGGCCAGCTTAGTGGACCTCGTCGATAAATTCTTTCAAATGCAGAAGCTACTTTAGTGGCCGACTTAATAATAAATCAGCTTGATGAGCTTCATTGGATATAATAACATCAAAATGCGAGAAATTGATCTGTTTAGGACGCGGTAGATAAATTTGCCATATAGCCTGTTTGGATAACCAATTAGCCGCAGTAGCCTTTTTCACTTTTGCGGCGCTGGCGAGTTTATTGATTGCAGCGTTACCCCTCCAGTATCCCCTCGGAGAATACTAAATAGATTCCATATTATTAATTACCAGCGCTCATCATCAATTTGCCTTTCATAACTGATTTTACCAACCACGAAGCCAATTTTTCTTTGAAAGATTTATCAGGAATAGCATTTAACGCATGAATTAATTTCACACCTGCGAGATGCCTGTGTTGCAAATTGCTGCTTTTATATGCAACATCATGAGCATGACACGCCTTATCAATAGCGTTTATCGGATACTCTCCGGGTCGGGGCTGATTTTGATCATCAAGTCTGATATCTAATCGTGTTCCGGGGCCACAGTAGCTATATCCTGGAAGATGCTTTTCTCCTGGATACTTTGCCCACGGCGTTCCAGGGAGTTTTACTAACTTGGCTGCGATATCATCTCCTCGTTTTTTTTAAAAACATCTCTGGATTTCATAGAAACAAATCTATATTTTTTTATTACACATGTTGCAAATCTACCAGTAAGTGCTGATCTGTTATAGCAGCAGAGAGGGTGAACAGACTAACTTTTACCGGCGTCAATTTAGCAAACTGAGGCTTCCTTGAAAAATACTTGATTAACATTTTCATTAAATTTAGCAAATTTATGAAAATATTAATTAAAATTTTCAGTAAAAAAATATGACGTCATTGTCATTGGCGTTCACCCTCGTTGCTGCTATACGTTAACTAAATATTTGATCAAGTCCGACACGATATCTTGTCCGAGGGTCTGATAAATTTATCGTCACAAATCCGTGTGGGATTGACTGAGCGCGGCTAAAGAAATTTTGAAATCGATTATAATCCATATCGCCTCCGCACCAAGTTTGCAAAATATTTCTAAGAGTATGTGTATCAACTCCGTTAAATATACACAGTATATTGCAGTTATCTCTGATGACCTTCTGGATTTGAGTGTAACGTTGAGTGACATATATCACATCTGTGTTTTTATGTCTGCCTCGGGAAAATATCCTAGCAGGATTCTTTTAATTATCTAACATGATATCATCATATACGACTAAATTGTTAATACTTCTATCAATATCATCAATGCTCGGTGCTTCCTCGATATCGGTTATAAACTCAATAATACCCTCGCCGGTGATTTCTGATGCCTTTTCGTTGTAATCCTTTAATACTTCGTAGCATCGCTGATCATCTACGCTCGGAGCATTCATATACAACTTATCCCACGCCATCCATCTCGTTATCAAATTAAGTAGCAATTGTGTTTTACCACTTCCAGATGGTCCGATGATAATCTCGCGAATAGAATTTGGTAACATTGCATGGTGTTTAATAGGTTCCCGTCGTCTCGTAGCTGAATAATCAATTACATTCATGCCGTTATATATAAATTATGGATCTATATTGTGTGAAGTGTAAGACCCGTACTGACACAAATGACTTGACAACGATTACAACGAAAAATAATCGATCAGCGCTTTCTGGTAAATGCGTACAATGTAGTACAAAGAAATTTAGATTTGGTTCCCTTGGTTTCACCAAGGATGGTAAACCCAAGGAACCTTTAAAAAAACGAGGAGGTGATATTGCAGCCAAGTTAGTGAAACTCCCTGGAACGCCGTGGGCAAAGTATCCAGGAGAAAAACACCTTCCAGGATATAGCTACTGTGGACCGGGAACACGATTAGATATCAGACTTGATGATCAAAACCAACCCCGACTGCGTGAATATCCAATAAACGCTATTGATAAGGTGTGTCATGTTCATGATGTTGCTTATAAAAGCAGCAATCTTCAACACAGACATCTTGCGGATTGCGTTAAAAGCTATTCCTGATAAATCCTTCAAAGAAAAATTGGCTTCGTGGTTAGTAAAATCAGCTATGAAAGGCAAATTGATGTTAGGTGCGGGTAATTAATAACAACATGGAATCTATTTACTATTCTCAGAGAGGATACTGGAGGGGTAGCGCTGCAATCAATAAACTCGCCAGCGCTGCAAAAGTGAAAAAAACTACAGCGGCGGATTGGTTATCCAAACAGGCGATATGGCAAATTTATCTACCAGCGCCTAAACAAATTAACTACACGCATTTTGATGTGACAGTTCCTAATGAAGTTCATCAAGCATGATCGCGGTTACAAATACGCGTTAACCGTAGTTGATATTGCGAGTAGATACAAACAAGCAGAGCCGCTAAGGACAAAATCATCAACTGAAGTGGCTTCTGCATTTGAAAGGATTTATCGACGAGGTCCACTACGCTGGCCAAATCTATTACAAGTTGATCCTGGCAAGGAATTTCAAGGCGCTGTTTTAACAACAATGAAACATCATAATGTCACCATCAGACGAGGACATACTGCACTACATCGTGATCAGGCAATTGTTGAACGATTTAATCGGACTCTTGCAGAGCGGTTATTTGGATATCAATACGCGAAGGAGTTTATTCAACATAAACGATCCCCGTGAATGGGTCAAGAGATTACCAGGTGTATTTACCGCAATCAATAATGAGATTACTAGAACAATCAACATGAAACCTAGCAACGCTATTAAAAAGAAGTATATACCCGTACAGCCACAAAAAGATTTTTCAAAAGAACCAATTCCTGGTAGTAATGTCACTGTAAGGTACTTATACTAACCAGGAGAGATTGAGGGTGGTAAAAAAGGGCTACTGATCCTATTTGGAGCGTCACTACGCATACGATATCTAGTATAACACGATCAACTGGTGGAAACGCTAGCGTTTCTAGACCAGCAATCTATAGATTGGATTTAACTGCTCCTCAGCGAGGATTTACTCGACAACAACTACAGGCAATCCCTGAGGATACTCAATTACCACCGCGTGGTCTTAACTAGCACTCCCCAGAGGCATTGTGCTGGCACCCCGGCGTCTGTTGCACTCAAGACAAGTCAGCATAACGTTATCGTTGGTATGACCAATGCTGCTATTCTTTCTGTCTACGGTAAATTGGCGAGAATCTTTATTCGACCAACTCCAACGCATTATACAATTGCAACTCGCGCAGTGATTATTCTGTTGTTGCTTTAGCGTAATTATTAATTTAGCATCAATGTCAAATTTTCTAATATTTTTTTTATCCTATTGTTTATAACCAGAGAGTTTTTTTCTGATTATGTCCCAGATGATATCATCGGCGCTGACAATATCATTTATTGTAGTGTCATCATCGTCACTGACTTCGTCAACAACAATTCTTCGGAGTTGATTTATTCTCCGTACTCGAGACACTGCGAGATAAACTAAACTTGACCACTCAATTCGATTATCTACTATCCAAACAATTGTCTGTGACAGTTAATCCCTGTGAAGAGTGTATTGTCGCTGCGTAACCTAACGTCCACGGGGATTTATCAGCACGCAATGCATCTTCGACGACGCTGATATCAACCAGCACAATATCATTTAACACTAAATTCTGCTTTTCACGTTGTCCAGGAATGTCAACGAAAATATTCTGCTTTCGTGTATCCGAAGGTCTATAACAGAGCGGTACTGGAAGTGTTGCAAATTTTTCTTTATGTAATTCAAATAATTTCATCTGAAGTTTATCTCTTACTATTTTTCTACTTGCGATTATCAAATCGTTTGGTCTCCATGCTTCCCAAAAATCATTCATGGGAGTTTCTGAAATTATTTCACGTGCTATTTCACATTGGATTCTATCCGGTTGTAACCTGATTAGTTGTTTAAACTGACGTAATGCTTCATCTAATGATCTAATGTCATCGTTCATCTCTGTGTAATAATCAACGTATTATTTGAGCCATTCATGGGGAGATTCACCGAAAATCGGTGGTGGTTGACCATAATCGCCGCACATAATAATTTTTGTATTTTTCGGTGACAGCCATTCAAGAAACATTTTAAATATTTTCAACGGTACAGTACAAATTTCATCCCATAATATCACCGGTGGAATATATTTATTTCCCATTCGCTCAGGGGTCCATTTACCACCGCTCCATCGGAAGAAGCTATGATAAGTACAAGCATTTACCCCACGCTTTATTATGTCTCTGGCAAGTCTATGAGTTGGTGTTAGCACAATCATGTTTGTGAAATTTGTAGACTTTTCCATAGACTTTTCCATAGGGGTTTCCATAGGGGTTTCCGTAGAATTTTCCCCTAAGATTTGTCGTATAATTTCTTGTATTTTTTTGGGATCATCTGTAAGTTTTTCAATTGGTTTTTCAACGGATTTTTCAATTGGTTTTCTTTTCTTATTGAACAAATTAATTACTCGTGTTGTCTTTCCTGATCCTCCAAATCCGTTTATGTAATCGATTTTTTATCGCGTAACAGGATCAGATATCGGTGGTGCATTGGAAAATTCTGAACACTGGTTGCTTTTCAAGTATTTATCGTCGTTGGTAAAATCTGCCGATTCACAATACTCGTGTAGCGTCTCCTTTTTAAATCTCCAACACCCCCACGCTTTCTCCGGGGATGTGAATTTAGCTACATCTGATCTGTATTTGTTAAGGATATACATCGAATCAGTGGCTACTCTAACCGCGGTATTAGAAAATCTATTTATCATCGAAAATAGATTAATAGTAGAATAACCGAGCATAGATGATCTTAAGTGTGTATACTGGGGACTATATCCATCACAGTAGGTAATAATTGTACCTAACTTAGTCACATTGGATAGAAAGGCATCTTTACGAGTTACAAGTTTTTCTTGATTCGTTAAATCCTTTACAATAAAATCATATTCAGCTTCGTCTATGATCAACCGCGAAGAGTATTTTGCATTGTCGTATCTTCCACCTTGAGTAAATTTACCAATTATTTTTCGTCCAAAATCTTTTGCTAGTCCATTTTCAATTTCAAATAACTGCCTAGAAAAATTCATGATTTGTTGTTCATTGAAAATCTCCGATTTTCCACTCGAAGAATTTCCATCAGAAAATTGTTTTCGTTGTTCGCGTATTATGTCATCTAAATCTGGTTTTGGTAGCCAAACTTCCTTCTGAGCTCGATAGCATATAATTGCTTCACCGACAATCAACGATATCAGCATACCACTATCAATCATATATCGTAGTAACACTATTGGCATCCAGTGTTTTTCAGACATATGTCTACCAATCCAAACATAACTACACGGGTGTAATCCTGACGCTAATTCAAATGATACCACACAAGCGAATCCAGTTAAGTCCAAATCAGGCAATGGTCCATTAACCGAAACACGAGTCATTTCATGTGTGGGGTGTCCAAATCGTTTAAAGTACTCAGCGGCTTCTCCATATCCGAGAAAACTCCCTGGATAACACGCAGCTATATCAATTGAAATAATACTCTCGCGGTGGTATTTTGTATTCCACAGTCCTCCATGACCAAATATGACGCAATTCAATTTGACATCTTCGAGAAAATCACTTTGTGTTGGACGCCATGAGTTCTTTTCTCGTGCAAAATGAGCTACCACTGATGGAATCGTAAAACTATCCGTGAGTAGTTTTTTATGGAAATTATTCGAGTATTTTACAGTGGTTTTTTTTCACCCTCGAGTGTAACTCTTCAGTGCGATATAATTCTCCATTCGGTCTTACAAACTGATCAAATCCTGATTTGGAATCTTCAGCGCTGCGAAGTAGCCACACTGACACAGGATCATCTTTACACAACTCATGATTAGCATCAAATAATTTCTATTCGTGGAAAACATCCTTACAAAATTCCCCGGAAAATTTCCGGGGGATATATCTTACGATTCGTTCTCGTGGAAATACATTTACTGCAGGTGTCCATCCATGTTTGTTATGATCTATAATTTCAATTGGAGCTCCTTGCGATTGATATTTCGGTTCGTATAATACTTCTCCGGTTATCGTCTCTACCGATATTGGAAATTTTAATGATGCTTCTAATTTGGTTATATCCTGAATTGTTGCCCCACGCTGTTTCACTGTCAGTTCCCATTCGGTTATTTTCTGACGTCGTTGTTCAGTTAGTTTATTTCCCCGGGATGCATTCGTGAAGTGTTCCATTACCCGTGTTGCTACACAATTGAGCCTTGACGAATCCGATGACGCCGTTTTCATAGGAGCTAGTTTTGCAATACTTGGCTTATCATTTAGCGGATATATTCCGTAAACAACTGCTGTTACAGGGTAAGATCTCTCGTAGTATGGTTTGTCAATTCCAGTTAGAATTCCTGGTTTGGAATCTCTACTCACAATGAAAATTTTTTTATCCTTGAGAATTGGTTCAAATTTATCCCTGATAATCAATTCACCTTTGACTTCGATAATGAATTTTATTCTAAAAAAGTACCTCTGTGAATTACTTTGCAATGAAAATCTTTTGGATTTTACACCTTTGGATTTCCCCGTAACCGAGCCAAAGTGTGAGATTATCTCAGCTGCTCTTGCATCGTTCATGGTAGCATCAATGTTGGGTATATTGACATCTTCATCAATAATTCCAAATGTCGACCAACAGTGTGCTGCACCGTCTCGGTAGAATTCATTAAAACACTCTCTGATTTTGCCCAGTATAGTTCTATCATCGATTAGATGTTTTGGTATATACGAGATTTTATCGAGATAAAATCTAGCATTTTCCCAAGGCTTAATTTTCGATATTCTCTCGAACTCCTTCATATCAGAGATTTTATCGAGATTAAATATAGCATTTTCCCAAGGCTTAATTTTCGATAATCTCTTGAACTCCTTTATACTTCCGTCTATTAAACGTTTTGGTTTAACAGGTTTTGGTTTGGTTTATCCCGATTAAATCCGGGTTTAATTTTCGATAATCTCTTGAACTCCTTCATGCTATCGTCGATTAGATGTTTCAGTTTAACAGAGACTCTATCGAGATTAAATTTCGATAATCTCTTGAATTCTTTCATATTATAATTAAAACAAGTATTTAAATAAAAAGTTTTTTATATAATGAATCATTGCAAATGGCTCATGATTGGATCAAAAACTCCATGTAACAAATCATGCAGAAATGAATTCTGTGGGTATCATATGCAAAGTGTGAGAAACGGTTCAAAAGGTCCTCTTCCGTGCCTGTATTGTGGGGTAGGTGTTAGAGGCAAATCACAGTTATGTATCAATTGTGGTGGTAAGCGTTATAGAGAGTTGAAGCGTTATTATGACAAAAAAAATCAAAACTCCTCACGTTGTCAATGACGTCAACGACGTTGCCAACGGCAAAATCATAAAAACTGCTCAGGACTACATAGAAAGATTTCCCAATGTTATAATTCAGCCAATTAACGAATTAGACCAATAAAAGTATTATGTGTACAAATAAGCCAAGAATTTCAACGACATTCTGTTATTGCAAACTATGAAGCTTCTCGTGATGGTGTTGTTAGACACTGTAGACACAAGAAGCCGGTTGGTAATCTGAGTAATCAAGGATATTTGATGTTTAATGCTGGAGAAAAAAAATATCTTAATCATCGTTTCGTCTATGAAGTGTATAACGGATTGATCAAGGATGGTTTTGTTATTAATCACATTGATTCCGATCGTAACAATAACAAATTGAACAACCTTCAAGCTATTACACAACGTGAAAACACAAAACGAGGCGGGACTGGTAATTATAAATCAATTGGGAGGAGATCTGTAAAATCAATTAATACTGAAAATAAAACAGTGACATTATTTCAGTCTATGGCTGCAGCTGGTAGATATTTCGGTATTTGTCCCCCCTCGGTACAAAAAGTAGCAGAGGGAATTTATCAAACCGCTTTTTCAAAACGCTTCAAAAATAGTATTCGATTTGTTTATGTATAATCGTATATTGTGAATTAGCGGAGACAATTCGTTGGTATAACGCGTGTGACAAATCACCAATGACAGAGTTACCGTTGGTGAAACCAACGATGTAGTTTTTGATTGGCTGTTATAAATATCGACGGGATCCATGCTTTGCAATTTCAAAGGACTTTCAATCGTAAATGGAAATTCTTTCAGAATTTCACTTGCAATTTCAAAGGATTTTCATAGGAAACAAAATTAATCATGAAGTTTACAAATAATCGTATTATTTTTTTTTGTGTTTTTTACAAGTACTCACTATTAATTCAGCGCTGTCAATAATCAGAACTATACACAACAAGGAATAAAAAACACACATCTCTCTATGTCACTTCGTTGTAATGAGTGGTTATATACAACCTGGTCTGTTATATGTTTGGGCTTTAGATCGAAGTTCAAGTGCAAACTCAAATTACACCGTCACACGTGGTGTGAATGTTATTATTGACATTCAAACCGGGTTGGATTTTGGGGTTTGTTTTTGTACTTGAATGTAGAATAGCCCGCGTCATCCATTGTACATACCATTGTCATATATCCATTGCATTGTAAATATACCATAATCGTTATAATCTATTGTTGTACCGTCGTCATCCTTTGTCATATATGAATTGCATTGTAAATACCATAATCTATTGTTGAGCCGTCGTCATTCATTGCATCTGTATATAACCATAATCATTATAATCTATTGTTGTGCCGTCGTCATTCATTGCATCTGTATATAACCATAATCATTATAATCTATTGTTGTGCCGTCGTCATTCATTGCATCTGTATATAACCATAATCGTTATAATCTATTGTTGTGTACTGTCCGTGTGTCCACGCACTAAACGTATCCTCTTGTAGGTCAAACCCGCTATCCGAGTTAGACTCTACTTACAGGGGAATACGCTTCGTGATTATTTATATGTAACCGTTGGACGCCGCTTGATGTATAAATACACCAAGGGGGTTCAAAACGGTGATGTGTAATTGTGCCGTCGTATATGTATACAACCGCCATACAAACTAGATAGTGGGGTTGTAATGTGCCGTCGTCATCCATTGTATATATACCATCATCATCGTAATCGCATAAAGCTTCTGGACATGCTAAGATGACCAACACCTTAGCGGGTCCAGAATTCATTTTGTGAAATCCTTTTGGATTTTCACTCGAAAAATTCTAAAGAATTTTCAGAGTTTCCATTCACAATTAAACAAATATACTTTTCATATATATAAATTCTGAAAATATCAGATGTATTATTTCGGAAATCAACAAACTCAAAACTCAAAATATTAAACTATGTTCAGGGTTAGATTGTGATCAAATCATGACCGATTTTGACGATATTGAATTTGCACAAAACAATGGAAAATATGTACTCGCTAAGCAGTATTATTTAATTAAGCACATACAAAAATACATACATCAGAATTTAGTTAATGTTGAAGACGTTAGTGTTTTTGTACCATTATGTACGATCGTAGAACATATTAGGAGGCAATTAGGTGCAGAGTATGAACAAAGGAAACTTATCAATTGTAAGGTGAAACAGATAAAAGCTTTAATCGAACAGGCTGATTCCCACCCGTAGAGAGCCTCCTTTGTTGTATATAACTTCCGTGTACACAGGTAACGATGAATGAGTTTAGTCAAACAAAACGCGACAATGACACAGTTCACACGGTGTTGTAAATGGAAAATTCATAGTAATTTTCAACGTAGTATTTTTTTTTACTTGATGAATTGCTTTGCAAGCAGTTTGACAATAGTGATACTCTTTCAATATGGTAGGACAATCATTGACCACACGGAACGCAAAAGAGCGGCTGAGCGCTATTAATAAACTACTACCACTTCGTGATCGTATACGTGAAAAACTTCAACAGCGACAATTACTTCAGACTGATTTTCTACTGATGCACAGGAACTTTTTAAGCCGATTGTTACTGCAACTACAGATGTGAAAACAGCTACTGAACGTGCTATATACGGAGATGTCCCTGAACAAGGAAAACGAGTAGAGATGCCTCTTCTTGGTGAACTTGAAAAAATAGCTATCGAAACTGAACAAACAAAACAGGCTGTACAAAAACTTTCGGGTGATATGGCAACTCAGATGGAAATACAACGACAAAGTGGTATTGATGTTAGTGATGAATCTTGAAGAGATGTCCCTGAAGAATCCGTCGAAGACGAGGGCGCAGTTTCCACTAAGAGTGGTGTTCCCTTTATAGACAAACTCACTCCGACGGGTATAACAGAAATAAGACAATTTCAATTAATAAAACCCAAGGATTATATCGCCTTTAGTAATTTTGCTGCTCAAAGCTATTATTCAAGAGAACATTTTTTGAAGGACGAGTATAAAGATAGTAGAATATCACGAGCTGACTGGGTTGATTGGTTGTATAAAACGAATCAAGATATTAGTCGTTTAAAAAAGGAAAAACTGGAATATAAAACATTTATGAAAGGAATTGAAGATTATGATTTACAACAACAAGAAGAAAAACAACAACAAGAAGAAGAACAACAAAGAAAAAGAGAAGCAAAAACTAAGGAAAAAACCGGAAGGGGATATTCACCTATGGATTTTCATCGACAAAACTTCAGTTGTCCTGGTAATATTCTTGGTGATATAGCACGATTAGAAGTACTCGTAGGAGGAAAACGAGCCGGGAATAACTCACCAGAAATAATCAATGAAGCAGCTGATATCTGTAGGAGGTTATTTCAAGATGGTATCATGGATATTGCAACATATCGAGATTTTATTGAAGAGTTAGTGGAACACGTTGATGGTTACCATAGTGACTGAAAATCCTTTGGATTTTTCATCACCGATGATAAATCATCGCGATTAGATAAATAGCAATTGAATAGAGAATGATCATACACTACAACCATGATAAACCAACTAACGTCTACGTGGTAAACTCACGATTGCCAAAATACCGAGCATACTATGGAGATGGTCTCGGTAATACTATAATGGGATTATTTGCAAGAATGGCTCCAAAAGTAGCGCCGCTAGCAAAACAACTATCAATGAAATCCATTGATGTTATCAGGGATAAGGGTATTAGCACTGTTGGTGATCTTGCCGGGAATGCGTTTTCAGCCGCGAAGGATAAAGTAACAGCGTTAGTTCGACGGCGAAATCCAAAGAAACCATTGCCGTTACCATCTACTGCGATTATGCCTGCAAGTGTTAGTAAAATAATAAATAACTTAGTAGATGAAAAACTACAGTCGTTGATTTCATCATCGTTGACTAACGCCCAGGATAACATAACAGCAAATATGATAGCGGGAAGTGGCCTTGGAAATTCAAAGAATTTCTACAAACGTCAAAGACGTCGATGAAAATCTTTGATTGAAATCCTTCGGATTGTTTTCATTGGAAATCTTTGAAATTAAAAATCAAAGATTTTCCAAGCAATTTACATTTTCGCCTCCAATTTAGACCATCGGTTATATAATAAAAAATGTTCAAACAGAACCCTGATAGTGCATTTGACATGGATGCCCCAGTACTCAAGGATGATTCTGTACGCGATTATCAATTTTTTGCCTATCACGCAGTACAACCTAATCTTCGGGGGAGAATCGAACTTAAAGTTCATGATACCAGTAAATATTTTTTTGCCTTGTGAAGCCTTTATTGAAGTCGAAGGTGAACTTTTACAAGCGGATGATGCACCATATGCAAATGACCCAACAATCCGAGTTGGTTTTGTTAACAATGGCAACATGGCATTATCCGAAAGTGCTAGATATCTCATTGATGGAAAAAAAATCGAATCTATTGAACGCGTGGTTGATATTGCAACAGGGGTGATCGGATTAGCAAGATACTCTGATGACTATACTAGATCAGCGGGTCCGTCTATGATGCGAAGGATATTACTGATAACGCTGAACACGTCCAGTATTCTAGAGTAAAAGCAACACGAGCTACAGCAGTTGATCCAGCACCAGCCGGATATACAAGACCAGCTGCTGATTTTGATGTCATCAATAATGTTCCCGGTTACAACCTAGGATTTGCGACACGAGTAGCAACGTTGCAAGGACAGAGTCGACGGTTTTCATGCGCGATTCCATTGCATCACATATTTGGATTTTGTAGAAACGTCAGAAAAGTTATTTATGGAGCGAAACATACAGTAGCGCTAGTGAGAAAAGGTACTGATGATGATGCAATCTGGCGCACTGGCGGCGCTGCAGGTAAAGTCGTTTTATCAAAACTATCACTGTGGATGCCAGTGTTGACTCCCTCGCTGTCAACAGAACCGCGGTTACTATCATTTATGGATCGGGGGGGAAAGACATTGTTGAGTTGGTTGTCAACGTCCACAGATACCATGGATTATAATATTGATGGTACACTTACATGGCATCTAGCATCAAAACAGGGTATTTCAGCTCCACGTCACATATGTGTTGCGCTACAGAATACTGCGCGATTAAATAATCAAGAACGTTCCCATATGATATTTGATCAAATTGGATGTAATGAAGTCTCGCTGAGAATAAACGGACAGCAAGAACCATCAGAGGATATACAACTAAATTACACAGAAAATCATATTGCACGAGTTTATCATCGGTTGTTGTCGTATATGGGGCGCAATCAAAATGTTGATACTGGTCTACAAATATCACAATTGGATTTTAAAAGTCTGTATCCGATTTATTACTTTTCATTGGAACATTTTGACTTGATGAGACAGTCCGTCGTTGATATACACTTCCGAGCTCGTGTAACCCGCCCTGGTGGTATTGCAACTTATAGGGCGGTTGCTGTCATTCTCAGTGATAAATCAATGATACTCGAAGTTGTTGGTGGACCAATGAGACTGGTAGATGCACCAGTGGAAAATCTTTGAAAATTCAACGAATTTTTTATTGAATCACTTACGATTTAGAATCAATCTGTTTTAGTATAATGTCGTATAGTAATATCAATGTCACGTTGACACCTGGTCAGTTAAAAAACTACATTCCAAATCAGCTAAGCAATGTGGAACCACAATAACGCTGAAACCTAATCAAATGAATGGCGGGGAAAAATAAACTGTCGCTGACGAAAACTCAAGTTAATCATTTTAATAAAGCGCTTAAAGAAAAAAAAAGGGTTCAGATTACTCTTTCTACGAGCGCGATTAAAAACATAGAAAAGACTGGTGGTATATTCCCGCTGTTATGGTTGATTCCAGGGTTGATTGCCGCAGCGGCCCCAGCGGTAGCTAAAGCGGCAGCGTTATGAGCCGTTGGTACCGCGGCAGGAATGGCACTAAAGAAAGCAACAGGCGGATCCGTCCGTGGATCTGGTAAAAAAAGGAAAGGGTCTAAGACTACCAGGAACCCCGTATTCATGGTACAGCGGAAAAGGCCTGAGACTAGGACCGGTTTACTAACTAAAAAATCTTCGATTGGAAATCCTTTGGATTTTACGCCAATGTCCAATTTTGATTTAATTGATGCCGCTAAAAAAATCGCGATTAAAAACTTCAGAGGTGTTTTTATTAAAGATCAGTTACCGGCACAACCAAATCACGTTGAAACCGGTAGTATTAATCTAGATAACAGCTCCGGACCTGGAGCACACTGGGTTGCGTACGCGATTGATCCACGTGGGGTTATTTTTTTTTGACTCATATGGACTAGCGCCGCCGAAAGAATTTAACCGCTATATAAACAACTTAAAAATACCCCGTTGGTATTCCACGTTACCAACACAAACAATGATTGACCCACCCATATGTAGCAATGAAGTATTAAACGTACTTGATGCTATTTCACGGGAATCTTTGATTGTTCAATCAAGAAAACCACCACATGTAGTAGTGAACGAGTATACTAGCGGTCGTTGGATTGAAAATCTTTGATTGGAAATTGCTGTGCAATTTCACCCTTGGATTTAAACATAGAAAAGATTTTTATGATAACAATGATTGATATTTGGGGACGACCTTTATCAACGCTGAAGAAACCGGATACTGGTGGAGTTGAAATCAAAGGTGTTAAAAAACTAATCGAAGATGAAATAGCCGAAACATTGAACCTAGCAAGTGTTGATCCTGGTGAAATAGTTGTATTTCAAGATCGTCAGGGTAAATTGAAAACTAGTAATGTCTCTCTCGATGATATTTCAGTTAAACGACGAGACGCAACAGAGAACACTATCGCGTTATTTTCCGATCAGGGTAAACTCAAACCAGGTGTACTTGTTTCAACGATCACAGAGAAATTAGTAACATTCGATAACACGGTGAATTCATTGAAATCGCTCAATGATAAGTATGACGATCATATAAAAACATTTGATCGGTTTTCTGAATTACAAAATTCCCTCGTGGACAACATTGATAAACCCATGTTAGAATTTTTTGGAAATCCACCAGTGACCACACCAAAACTCACCTCGATAAAAGATTCTATGTTGGAACTAGCAACTCTTCAATCCGAATATGAAAAACACGTGAAACAGTTTTCAACGTTTCGTAAAAACATCATTGATAAATTTATCGGAACCTTATTTGATAAAATTGAAATAACCCTTCCTGATATTAAAAAATCCATCGATGATCTAAACACGACCACTAATAACATCGTAGCGGATGCAACGAGGATGATAAGCGTCATTGAAAAAATAATTTTTCTCATAAGAGCACCAACAATATCGTATACACGATTCAACACGATTCAGTTGCGTGGACTCCCACAAACAACATTCTACACGTAACCGCAGCCGTCAAGGGTATTTATCGATTAACAATAGTATCACCGACTCAATTCAATATATCATCAAGTAGTTCATCTGGAGTCAATAATACGGTATCAACGATCATCGACAAGGATGTATCAGAACAATTCACGATAACGACCGCAGATAGAAATCTAGTCAGGGTTTCAGTAACGTGGTACGTAGAATTCGTAGTGGATTTAAGTAAATAATTAAACTGAAAACGCTAGCAATTTGAAATCAATTGAAAATGCTAACGCTTTTAAAATAAAATGACGATCCCTTCAGTGTATCAGTATCGCTATGATCAGGTCAGAGAATTTCAAACTAAACTCAGCTCTCGCTGTGAGGAGTATCAAATAAAAATAAAAAAAATACCAATGAAGAATAACCGCAGTTGATATCACCGTGTACTCGGTGTCGGGAGTAATCACTGCTGCTGGAATAATACTATCTTCAGTTACAATGATTGCTCCGGTCGTAGTTCCAATCGCTATTTCTGCAGTGGCTACAATCGCGGTTATATTATCGGGATCACAAAAAAACTATCATCGTTTAGCCAGAGTAAACTACACGATTATGTAATTAAATTTCACGTTGCATCTGCCGCATACTCGCAATTATCCTTGATGATATCATCGTCACTCGATGACACAACAGTAACAGATAGCGAATTCTCAACGATGGCTCACTTGTATAAATCAACAATGCTAAAATTAGAGCAGAATAATATTAATAATGTCAATGTCGTCGCAAGAACTACTTCAACAAATAGTAGAAAATACAACACCGGTGAAAACAAGCATGATATCAGTAACCTCAACGCGTCCTGAATTCAGTGTGAATTTCCCGATTCCCGTTCCCGTGAAAGAAATAGCGTTAGCAAAACTACGAGTGTATCATAGCTGGCCCAATATCAGATCCGTAGCATTTGGTGGTCAACAACCAAATAATTCCTTGGTGTTCGCGTGGAAAAATCGTGAAGACGGAACTCCAGACTGGAACGTTGTCTCATTGCCAACTGGGTCATATCAAATCGAACAAATCAATAACGAATTACAACGAAGAATAAAATCTATCACTGGAAAAGAATCAAAAATATCTATAACGGTTCATGAGCCGACGTTATCATCTGCGATCGAGATTAATTCCCCTGGGTATGTTGTAGATATTTATCAGAGTTCTATTAGAACAGTGTTAGGATGGCCTGAATTACCACCTAGACAGAAAAAAAACCGTTGATATAACAGAACCAAAAATATCTGATTATGTTTCCGACGATATAAAACCTTATAATCCAAAAAAAGTTATGAAAACTATAACGAGTTAAGAGAAAAGGTGAGATTAATAATTACGTCCGGAAATGATAGCAGCACATGATGAATATACAAAATTATATATAATTCGAAATTTTGAAAATATGAATAATAATTTTTCACTGCTATTAATATCTCTTAAATCTGGTTCTCTCACCAGAGATGAATTTATCAACGTCGTAGAGACGTGTAATAAAATCATCAATGATATGTATATATTAAATACAAAAATTATTCAAGGAGTATTAGATTTTTTTCTCCCCCAAGCAAAAATTGAATTTGCAACTCATTTTAAAATCCTCGTTGAAGAGATTCCCACATTTGAACTACCTGGATATAACTTACCAGAACTATAAATCTTCTCAATGAAGCCATCGATATTGGCTTTAAGAAAATTCACGATCAATGGAAAAAAAACAACATCACCCGAAATAACAATCCTCAAACATAACAAATACCCAAACGGCGGTGGTAGACATATCGCTCCGAATAATGTAAATATATCCTCGGTGATAGCACTAAATTTAGTATGTGATGTCATCGAAGGAAGCTATCAAATAGATCTCGAGTAATCAAATCAAGCTCAGCAGGGATATATTCTATATTCATTTGCACCAACGGCTCCTCCAAGATTTCTAATTATTGAAGACCCAACTAACCCAGTCTGTATGCGATGTCATAATAATTCTTTAACGAGAATTAATTTCAAACTCACTGACCAATCTAATAATTTGATTGATCTGCGAGGTGAAGTTTTGCAAATTAGTCTGTATGTGAAATCGTGAAAGGATTTTCATCCTAGAACTTTCAATCATAAATGATTTTCATCGTAAAAAAATCGAAGATTTTCATAGCAGAAGAAAGGTTAAACGCCAATGACAATGGCGTCATTTTCTTTTACTGAAAATTTAAACTAATATTTTCAGAAATTTGCTAAATTTAATGAAAATGTTAATCAAGTATTTTTCAAGGAAGCCTCAGTTTACTAAATTGAGAACTATATCAGCAATTTTGAGAAGCCTCAGTTTGCTAAATTGACGCCTGTAAAAGTTCGTCTGTTCACCCTCTCTGCTGCTGTTATTGCTAGTTGTAATCGTCGTCACATCATTTGTGCTAGTACGCGTTTTACACTTCACACAATATAGATCCATAATTTATGTATAGAGATATGAATATAATTGATTTTTCAGCAACTAAAACAAGAGAACCAGTTAAGCATCATGCAGCGCTACCAAACTCTATCCGCGCAATTATAATCGGGCCATCTAGATCCGGCAAGACACAATTGTTGCTTAATTTAATAATGAGATCGATGAGTTGTATTTAGTTGCTCCTAGCCTAGATGATCAACGATGCTATGAAGTGTTAAAGGATTTTAACGAGAATGCATCAGAAATGAAGGGTGAGAACGTCATTGATTTTATAACTGATATTGACGAGGCACCATCCGTGAATGACCTTGATGGGAGCATTAACAATTTAGTCGTATACGACGATGTGATGTTAGACAATCAAAAAAAAACAGCTAGAATATTTTCCCGAGGCAGGCATAAAAACACCGACGTGATATATGTCACTCAACGCTATACTCAAATACCAAAAGTGATCAGAGATAACTGTAATATTCTTGCTGTGTTTAACGGCGTTGATACACATACGCTACGAAATATTTGGCAGACATGGTGTTCCGATATGGACTTCAATCAATTTAGAAATTTCTTTGGTAACGCTCAGTCGGTCCCACACGGATTTATAACAATAAATTTACATGATCCTCGGACACGATATCGTATCGGACTTGATAAAATATTCGGTTGAAATCGTGAAAACCCATAGCAGCAGGGGGGGTGGCGATGACAACACCGCTGCGACGTTTTACGGTTAAGCAACGAAAACGCAAAGAGAGTATCACCCCCGCAAACTCACGTTTTCAGCAAGAAATCAATAAGTCTACGTTTACCAAATGGAGACTTTCTTTTTTTTTGGTTAAAATATGAGATTCGCAGGAATGCTCTATTTTATGTTTTGAGGGCTTAAAGTGATTTTGTCGGAAAAAGTTGTCCGATTCGCCCCCCCCCCCCAACCTGCTGCTCCACCCACCCACTAAACTCTCCCTCCCCGCAAATAAACAAACAAACGAACAGACAAAAACAAAAAATGTCTAAAACACGAAACAATTCACCTTCCACTTACGGCCAAATGCCCTGACCTAGTATTAAATTCTTGTTTCTCTTAGGTAGTGTTTGTGTGTAAAATTGCGATAAGAATTGACTTACATTGCCTATTTTGTCTTGACTTCTAAAAGTCTACATCCAAAAATATTGGATTCCTCCTAATTATCGGGACGCTTTAGTAGTGGCAGACATCGAAACAAAATTAATGGGACTAATTAGCTACACGAGAAGCCAGTCAAGAAGGAGAGATCAACGAAAATATCGCGTGCTTTCGAGAAATCAGCACTAATAAGCGATAAATGTGAATAATAACTTAGTAAGGACAAAATGATTGTAAGCATGCTTCTGCATATATTTCTGGAGACAGACAAAAAGACGCTTGTATACTTTTTGGAATAATTAGCTGATGGTCTATTTAGATTCTCATGGCATTGTACTAATATATACATCTCTTGTTTTTTTTGTTGTTGTTTTTCTTCAATCCCCTCTGCGCCGTCTGGTTCTTGAGGCGACGGCAAGGGATGACCATTTTGGTCTGTCGGCTGCTGTTGCGGGGGCTGTCTGCAGGATGAGGCCTCTGGTTTTGAGTTCACGCTCCACGGTTCGGCGCCAGGTCTCTTTGGGTCTGCCAGTTCCTTTTCCCCTGTGGAGTCCACCTCAGTGGTAGTGAGTCAGGGGGCATTCTGTAGACATGGCCAAGCCATTTCCACCGACGTGTTGCAATGGTCTCCGCGATGGTGCTTGAGCTCGCTCTGTGCCGGAGTTCCTCGTTCGAGACAATGTTTGGCCAGAAGATCCTCATGATCTTGGTCTGGAAAACTTCGAGCTTACGTTCGATGGTAGCAGTAGTCTTCCAGCACTCTGACCCATACAAAAGGACGGATCTTCGTGTGGACGTTGAGGTTTGTTGTCCTCCAGATGGGCTTCAGCATTGCGAAAGCCTGGTTGGCCTTGCTGATTCTTTTGTAGACTTCTCTTGTGCAGTCTCCATCTGTGGCGACCTTGCTGCCATCTCTTGTTTAGCACTTTAGAACCTTTCGGAGTTTTAATAAAACCTTCTATCCACGACTAAGAATGAAAAAAGTAATCTGCTGTAAACAAATTGAAGTTCGATAAATGTGGATGCATGTGTTTGTATATATATATATATATATATATATATATATATATATATATAAATATATATATATATATATATATGCATGGATGTATGTAGGTGTGGGTGTTAGATTTGCCTTCTATTGTAGCTATTTGTTTTTATTTTTTTTAAATTGCAAAACGTTTGAATTAAAGCATTGTTTCATATAAATCTTATTAGCACGTTTAATAAAAAAAATCAATCGAGGGACAGCAATTACATTGGTAGATATATTTGTACTTACAAGCCAATGGCCTGATATCTTTTCAGGCCACCACGGGAATTTTAATTTTTGTTTCTTCGCAGTGTTTAGGAGAAAACATAGCTAGAACGATTAAGACAAAACCATTTGATGTATGAGAATAATTAAATATACTTTGTATGTATAGATTCTAATTAGATTTCAGGCCATTACATAAACTTTACTTTTTCTTTCTTCGTGTTTTCAAATAGAAACTTTGCTAGCACAATTAAGATGAAACCCTTGATGAAAGAAAATGAAGTTAAATATTTATTTGTATGAAATACATTTTGATTTGAAATACATACATACATACATACATACATACATACATACATACATACATACATACATACATACATACATACATACATACATACATACATACATACATTCATACATGCATACATACATACATACATACATACATACATACATACATACATACATACATACATACATACATACATACATACATACATACATACATACATACATACATACATACATACATACACGGGTTTACAGTGAATTTTTTTAAAGACATTTTAATATAATAACATAGTGATTCTTGTGTATTGCTGACACATCGTCACAATACAGACTATCATTCGGAAACTTTTTGGAACTCATCTGGAATATTTTGATACATTTTTAAACTGACGGAACATTTAGGACTTTAAGAATTGATTCACCATACTTTAAATTAATTTTAATTCTACCATTTTGCATTTTAGCGACATTAATTATGCAAAACGTGTTGGTTTTTTACCCTTTCTTTTCAATAATTTTCAGACCAATGAGTCGTAAGAATATTTCTCTCTTAAATTTAAATTTAATAATTCGATTAATTTAATAAATTTATTTAACTTATTTAATTTAATGTTTCAAAGTCAAGAGTTTACTCTTTTTTATCTTTTGAAAGTGTCGAAGTTGTTGTAATATTTTATGAAAGTTATCTGCATTTTATTTAATTTAAGGTTTCAATGCAAAGAGAGGAAGACTAACATCCAGACCAAACAATGTTATTTTTTCCTAAATTATTTATTTCCTTCTGTCAAATACCAACGTCCCATAATTACATTAATTTTCATGAAGTGGGATAAGTTGTATTTAGTTGCTCCTAGCGTAAAAGATCAACGATGCTATGAAGTGTTAAAGGATTTTAACGAGAATGCATCAGAAATTAAGGGTAAGAACGTCATTGATTTTATAACTGATATTGACGAGGCACCATCCGTGGATGACCTTGATGGGAGCATTAACAATTTAGTCGTATACGACGATGTGATGTTAGACAATCAAGAAAAGCCAGCTAGAATATTTTCCCGAGGCAGGCATAAAAACACCGACGTGATATATGTCACTCAACGCTATACTCAAATACCAAAAGTGATCAGAGATAACTGTAATATTCTTGCTGTGTTTAACGGCGTTGATACACATACGCTACGAAATATTTGGCAGACATGGTGTTCCGATATGGACTTCAATCAATTTAGAAATTTCTTTGGTAACGCTCAGTCGGTCCCACACGGATTTATAACAATAAATTTACATGATCCTCGGACACGATATCGTATCGGACTTGATAAAATATTCGGTTGAAATCGTGAAAACCCATAGCAGCAGGGGGGTGGGGTGGCGATGACAACACCGCTGCGACGTTTTACGGTTAAGCAACGACAACGCGAATAGAGTATCACCCGCGCAAACTAATGTTTTGAGCAAGAAATCAATAAGTCTCCGTTTACCAAATGGAGACTTTCTTTTTTTTTTGGTTAAAATATGAGCTTCGCAGGAATGCTCTATTTTAGGTTTTGAGGGCTTAAAGTGATTTTGTCGGAAAAAGTTGTCCGATTCGCCCCCCCCCCCCCCTGCTGCTCCACCCACCCACTAAACTCTCCCTCCCCGCAAATAAACAAACAAACGAACAGACAAAAACAAAAAAAGTCTAAAACACGAAACAATTCACCTTCCACTTACGGCCAAATGCCCTGACTTAGTATTAAATTCTTGTTTCTCTTAGGTAGTGTTTGTGTGTAAAATTGCGATAAGAATTGACTTACATTGCCTATTTTGTCTTGACTTCTAAAAGTCTACATCCACAAATCTTGGATTCCTCCTAATTATCGGGACGCTTTAGTAGTGGCAGACATCGAAACAAAATTAATGGGACTAATTATTAGCTACACGAGAAGCCAGTCAAGAAGAAGAGATCAACGAAAATAAAGCGTGCTTTCGAGAAATCAGCACTAATAAGCGATAAATGTGAATAATAACTTAGTAAGGACAAAATGATCGTAAGCATGCTTCTGCATATATTTCTGGAGACAGACAAATAGACGCTTGTATACTTTTTGGAATAATTAGCTGATGGTCTATTTAGATTCTCATGGCATTGTACTAATATATACATCTCTTGTTTTGTTTTTTTTGTTGTTGTTTTTCTTCAATCCTCTCTGCGCCGTCTGGTGCTTGAGGCGACGGCAAGGGATCACCATTTTGGTCTGTCGGCTGCTGTTGCGGAGGCGGTCTGCAGGATGAGGCCTCTGGTCTTGAGTTCACGCTCCACGGTTCGGCGCCAGGTCTCTTTGGGTCTGCCAGTTCCTTTTCCCCTGTGGAGTCCACCTCAGTGGTAGTGAGTCAGGGGGCATTCTGTAGACATGGCCAAGCCATTTCCACCGACGTGTTGCAATGGTCTCCGCGATGGTGCTTGAGCTCGCTCTGTGCCGGAGTTCCTCGTGTGAGACAATGTTTGGCCAGAAGATCCTCATGATCCGTCGCAGGCACTTGGTCTGGAAAACTTCGAGCTTACGTTCGATGGTAGCAGTAGTCTTCCAGCACTCTGACCCATACAAAAGGACGGATCTTCGTGTGGATGTTGAGGTTTGTTGTCCTCCAGATGGGCTTCAGCATTGCGAAAGCCTGGTTGGCCTTGCTGATTCTTTTGTAGACTTCTCTTGTGCAGTCTCCATCTGTGCCGACCTTGCTGCCATCTCTTGTTTAGCACTTTAGAACCTTTCGGAGTTTTAATAAAACCTTCTATTCACGACTAAGAATCAAAAAAAGTAATCTGCTGTAAACAAATTTAAGTTTGATAAATGTGAATGCATGTGTGCGTGTGTGTGTACATACATACATACATACATACATACATACATACATACATACATACATACATACATACATACATACATACATACATACATGCATACATACATTCACCATGAAAATTAATGTAATTATGGGACGTTGGTATTTGACAGAAGGAAATAAATAATCTAGAAAAAAATAACATTTTATATTCTGGATTTTAGTCTTCCTCTCTTTGCATTGAAACCTTAAATTAAATAAAATGCAGATAACTTTCGTATGTATGTATGTATGTATGTATGTATGTATGTATGTATGTATGTATGTATGTATGTATGTATGTATGTATGTGTGTATGTGTGTGTGTGTGTGTGTGTATGTATGTATGTATGTATGTATGTATGTATGTATGTATGTATGTATGTATGTATGTATGTATGTATGTATCAAGAACAGAATATTAAATCTTATTGTGTTAACAAAAAAAATAGATGAATAAATCAGACTGAGTGAAACATTTATTTTATACACATCAAATCAGATTGCTGGAAAACTGTTTACTTACATGCGCATCAAATCAAGCAGCGTAAAAAAGATTACTTATATACGCTTTATTTATATCCTTCATTTATCGATATAAATAGTTTCAGTGGATCCGCGGTGATTCAGTAGCTAGTGTGACAGATTCCCGATCGAAATGGTGTTTTCATAATTGTGTTTCTGCATCGCTAAATAACAAAACGAAACCAGACCAAACCGATAAAGGTTTGCAGAGTCTATCCCACTAAGTTCGGAAACTATATATGAGTGCATATGCTCAACACCAAAAAATTATCCTTTTCAGAAATTTTTAGACAGCAGATACTTTAGGGGATTAAGAGCCATGATGATGATAAGTTGGATGTCAATATAAGAGACGTTGCAAACACCACGGTAACAAGCAATATTTATATTTTTACGTCGATATTCTAAACGAAGATAGAAGGAACTAGATAAACATCAAATAAACACGCTGCATTTTAAAGTGGATATTCTTAAAAAAAATAGAAGGTTCTGGACAAACACTAAGGAAACATGTTATATTTTTAGTCATGCATATATATGCTAAAAGAAAATAGAAGGAAGCGGATGAATACCTATGAAACAGGTTACACTTATACTCATAAAGGGATAAGCGAAATGAAAATAGGAAGAACTGCACAAACACCAAAAAAATGCGTCATCTTTAGGCATACGTTCATGTCCTACAACAGCAGTCCCGCGGGTTATATGTGGCCCGTGGAAATCTTTTGTGTGGCCCGCGCTCATACAAAATTATTTCTATAATTATAATGTAAATCAGCGTGTATAGCCCACGAGCTTTACATTTTTGGTTCATGTAACCTGCGGGGTTGAAGATGATGGACCACTTTGTTCTTAAGCAAATGAAAGGAAATGAACACGCACAAAAGAAGCACGTTATATTTAGAGTAATGCGCAGAAATTATTATAAATTTTTAAAAATATTGGTCACGCACTCATCATATCGTGGGAGATCCACTTCGATGTTCCGCCATCAGTTACCGTGAATTGCATATGATCTCTTGATCGCCAGAGTTTAACTACATTGACGTTCCGTTACTTAAATTAAACTTGGCAAGCAACGAATCATTGGTTTGTTTTCTTAATTTTATAAACAACGAACACATGGCTAATATCTTCTCAATCAGTATGAGTTAACTGTTAGGATTATTATCTTGGTTTGAGTCAGGGACATACTTTCTCAATATAACTAAAACAAAATTGGTAAGAAAATAACTATGTTTTTACATCCTCGCTCTTATTTTATGTCTTTTATTAATAATCTTGTTCACTAGAAAAAGTTGTATTCGTGCTGAAAGATCTTAGCAGAATCAGTTGTATTATTATTGTGTCCATTATTTCATTTGGGCGGGAATTCATTTATTCAAATTGATTAATTCATTTATTCAAATTGATTAATTCAAGGATTTCTTCTCTGGAATCACAAAGTGCTTAAAATAACATTCTTGGAAATAAAAGGATGGAACTTTAGCGAAATTAAAAAAGGATATACTCTAGGATGCATTATTGTGATTAGGCAAATGACTGTTGGTACATAACCACGACACGTTAGATTTATTTTGGTACATCACCACGACACGTTGGATTTATTTTGGTACATCACTACGACACGTTAGATTTATTTTGGTATATCACATGTCTTATATAGAGCTTTAGTCATTTAGACATGTGTTATTTGGGATTTAAATCACATTACCGTGTTTCATTTTTACCATCTTACTTTATATTTTAAGAAAATAAATTATTTGTTAAATTTTGCAAAGCTTGTTGGATCTCACTCTTTTATATTACTTATTTTAAGACCAAAGAGTCGTAATATATACTACTCAGGGCTTGTAGTGTCGGGTGGAGTATTTCAAAGTGTGATTGTTTTTCCACGTTTTTGCAGATGTCAATACAGATAACAACGGTAACACAAATGCCAGGTATGTTTCCTTTTTTTTTTACCAGGAATCGTTTATGCAAAATATTGGTATTATTGTTAAAAAAGTATGTTTGATAATTAGAAAAGAACACACACAGGCACGCACACAGAATGATGTTGTCAAGACGGCGACATTAGACTTTTTGGACACGATTTGCAGTATAAACATTATATGTGTAATAACGAAATTCACGTAGATTAGGAGCGACTGGTCTCTAACTATGAAGTTAATCTGAATGTCAAAATAAGATCAAATAGATAATTAAGTATATTTACTTTAATATAAAAAATACGAATATGCATTTTACTGTAATATTCAATTATATGAACTTCTTCATGTACTCAATTGAGCATTGATTCGAATTAAATTAATGTCTCCTATATAAATAGGAACGTTTCTAATCAAACCCTTTAGTAACCCGGACACAAGTCAATACAATAAATTTATTCTTCGTACTTTTAATGACTACATGACAAGAGTAAAATCTGAAATGCATGTCTTAACCGTTTGTATATAAGAATTTTGACTGGCTGTGGACATTTTACTTAATTTCACCACTAAAAATGTTCACCATTAGCACAGTTGTGTCAATATACATGTTCATCGTCAAATCCTGATCGAAGGATACGGCACTTGTACCACATTAATAGCTGTAACAGTAATTACCTATCTCGTGATTAAAAAAAATGGAGGTCATGAACAGACTGCAGGAAATAATTATATGGGCGATAATTCCTAATTTTAAACCATCCTGGTGAATAAATTCTGCTGAATAAAGAAACAAAGTATGAATTGCAGACAACCTCGCCTAACCTTGTTTGATCGGGAAGGTCTTTAACAGAGGAATCTGATTTGGAAAACAATGTTTAGTGACTGTATGTTTAAGGGCCATAACTCTTTCATTATGATGACCTAGAATAACGTAAATGCAACTCGTTAAAGGTCCGATCATTATAAAGATGCACGCCAAATAAGGACAAAGCAATACTGCAGAATCCAAAGAGTTTAGGACAGGAAATCAGAAGTCGCCATAGACTTCTCTAAATAAGAACGCAGAATATTAGAACCCCAATTCATTCAAAGTATGTAGGAACGACATGCTACGCTTATTTGAAATAATGCAGTGCTAGGTAATGTTGCGGAAAGGTGGACAGACGAAGAAACGATTGGGGTCAACTCTTTTATATAATGGAATGATATAAAAAATATTAATTCAGGTTGTCATTATTAGAAAGGTGCGTACATTAAAAGATACATTAAAATGTCCTTAGTAAAGATATTTGCAGAAACTAAATTGGCAGTATCATGGTCACATGATCGCCTTCTGTCCGATGAAACTACTTGTTCATAAAATATTTATATTAATTGCAATATTACGCTTGTGGATCTCTGTGTAATGCACAGGAATGACAAGATTATGCATCTGACCAAAAATACGTTTCTGTTTACGCATCTCGTTACCCCTAGAAAACCAGCAAGATAATGCTCGAATAAACCCAAACACATAAATGGGGCGAATTTGAGGGCATTGTTCCTGTTTTCATATTTTAGTAGAAAAGCATGTACTAAGTTCTTGGTTCACGGTTTCTTGGTACCAAGAGATTTGGTGCCTTCCTGCTTCAAATGTTCAAAAGTACTTCATGTCTCGCTTCTATGAATCAACCATTACATTGGAAACCACCTCAGTCACAGGTTACCACTGACGCCATACTTGATAAGGTCGTCTTCCGCTGCTTTAGATTTACACGTTTATGCACACTTGCTATCCAAAGAGTCTTTTTAGAATGGCTTCCCAAAGAATACAGTGTCTCTAGCTATTAATAGAGCTAGTACATATATGACTTTCCAATGAATACAGTGTCTCTAACCATTATTAGATATAGGTTAGGGCTGAGAGGAATTGCAAGAATAAAGCATGTACATACTTATCTTAAAATAATTCGTTCAGGCTCGGCTCCATGAACCACAAGATAAAGTATTTCCCTAGCAGATTAGTTAGACTAACTTGTGTTGACAACATAAGGTTGTCTGTAACTCTTTACTTTTCGAAACCTGTTCAATGATAACCATTAAAAATATAATAACAATATAAGGAATAAAAATGGAAATGACCATATATATATATATATATATATATATATATATATATATATATATATATATATATATATATTGTACATGTGTGTCAAATACATATGATTGCCAATAAATGGCAGCTTGTATATTTTGAAGTGGAAAAATCCGAGAAACCGGGGTGGGGTGCCCACGGGAAGCTGCTGTAAAACTATCTTACGTACCCGCAATGGCTGAGGTCAAAAATTAATCCCGTTCTGTCAGAGGTGAGATGTCATTGACCTGTAAAGGCAAGCGCCTGATATCACTCCACTATCCGGGGCCCCATTGACCAGTGCAACACTGGAGTTAATTAAATGTCTCTGAAATTTGAATTTTGTGAAAATTAATGAGCGTCATGCTGTAGCTATCGTCAAAATAAATAGCGATCAGACTGTGATAATTATCAGAAGAATTTGCTTGCCATGTTGTCTGTCAATACAATTATAGTTATTCAAGTTTCATCTATTGACACTTCCCAGGATGAAGATACGACGAATATGTAATCAATTCAGACAAGGATTCCTACATAACAGCGTGTGTTTGTAATAGGTTCATTCAACAAGGATTAGGCTTGTCATCATTTAAATAATGGTACTTATATATAATTTATTTGCTGCGACATATCACTTTTGATTTCTGATCATGTTATCCGCCAGATGCAGTGATTCCCAGTATACTATACACCGAGGCGCAGTATAGCTTTTGGTCACGGTCCAATGCGGTCAAATTTAAACGAGTTTAGCCTTCTAACGATGACACTGACGCTTTGTCTTCTGCCTTACTTCCCAATCAGGCCAAAACTTTTGGCTCATTTCATGTCCTGGCTACATTGTTCTCACTGTATTTGACAATTTTTATCTTAGTTTCAGGTCAAATGTTTGGTTCTCTTCACCTACTGATTACATATTTGTCTGAATGTAATTGTCAATCTGTTCTCAGTTTCAATCAATCCGATATCAATTTCTTCTCAGTTTCTGACAATCCGATGTCAATTTGTTCTCATTATAGGATAATCCGATCTCAATGTTTTACTCCATTTCAGACAATATCATGTCAATTTCTTCTCAGTTTCAAACGATCCGATTTCAATTTGTTCACAGTTTCAGGCAAATCCGTGTAAATTTGTTTTCATTTTTAATCAATTCGATGTCGATTTTATCTCAGTTTGAGACAGTCCGATGTCAATTTGTACTCAGCTTCATTCAATCCGATGTCAATGTTTTTCTCCGTTTCAGGCAATCCCATGTCAATTTGTTCTCCGTTTCAGACAATCCCATGTCAATTTGTTCTCAGTTTCAGGCAATCCCATGTCAATTTGTTCTCAGTTTCAGGCAATTCGATGGAGATGCTTATGAAAATCAAGATATATACATGAATTATGAAGGCCAGGCAGACAACTCTCAACATCCATATTTTCAACTTGAAGGTGAGAAAGAAATTAATGATACAATGTACTAACAATGGTTTCTGTTACTGATGAGATATCATAAACATATTCATGTAATGTTAAATGCATTTTTAAATGAGGAACCATATTCAATCTGTTTTATGGAAGGAAAATCCTTGGGTAACATGTTGTAAATTGACAAGGTAGGACTGGTTTCGTCATTTACATCTTGGCACTGGACGATACACCGTGTTCTCGGCATAAAACCTCTGATAAGCACCATTTACAAATAATTACACTGTCTACCCAATATTATTTCATCTTACGTATTTTCTTGAGAATTTTTGAAACTGATCTTTAAAACTCTGTGTTTTGAAAAAAGCTAATCTTTTAACTGAAAAGCCATCACATGGGTTAGAATTCTTGCATTTTTTCCTGAAATCCTTGAATTTATCTGTATGAGTAGGAATTAAAAAAAAAACTGAATAAAAATAAATGACTTGGTACATTCAGATTTTGTTTATTATAATATTAAAAACGTATTGAATAACCATACAACAAGGGATAGAATTGGGTGAATACTTGTAATAGCTAGATGGTATAGCATCCATTTCATTGAATTATGATGTTTGTTTTGCTTTGTTTGTTGGTTTTTACATATTTATTTTGTGATAAACAAAAAGTAACGTGTGGAGAAAATTTACTCTTGTTAAGAAAATGCACTTCTTGTACAGTTTTCGAAGCTTTTTGAAAAGCCGCTGAAACAGTATTTGGACCCTACTCTGAACAATTGACTTGCGATAAGTTTTTGATCTATTACGCAAATTTCGATCTCAATGCTTTTACTGCATACCATGGAGCAGATAATATTGGAAACATTGGATAAAAGTCCGCATTCCTAGTTCATCTAAATCCAGTAGTACCTTCATTTGCCGTACAGGAGATACAAAAATGATATAATAAATAGAGTAAACTGAAACTACAAGTTGAATTTATGATGTGCATTTATTTTGCAGAAGGTTGCTATGGAATTAATACTAATTGTATCACATGAACTAATTTGTTATTTTTAAAGAGCATTATATGATGACAACAATAGGCATAAACATTTTAGAAACACTAATAAGCCTAGAAAAAGATTAAAATGAAGTTAATGGGCACTGTAGGAAAAGATGTCCTGACATCATTGCGTTACATCCGGGTATACCCGAGAGATACATGTCAACAATCTGTATAGCAGGAAGTAAACATGACCACGCATGACTGTGGGAAAGTATTGTGGGACTCGTCGACACAAAAATCAGCCCAATATAATCATAGTTTAAATTTGTTATCATCATTATTATTATCCTCATAACGATCATCATAATAATGATGTTGCTGATGCAAAATAGCAGTAATGTCAGAGATCAACCATTTACTTATCTGAGGGCTTTTTTGAGAAAAAGGCGACCATTAAAATAGTTTGAATAAAAAGTAATCTTGCTCTGATTTGTGAAAATTCCAAGAACGTCATATTTTATTGAACTTTGTCAAAATTGAGTGTACAAGAATTCCTTTATGAAGGATAATATTGTATGATAATTAAATAGAAAAAAATATAAATATGATGAAAATATCTTCCATTTACCAGTTTTGTGATGTAGAAAGGGTTATATTATGTTTTGTCAATTTCATTGTAAGCTATCTAGCGATTTTAAATATATTGGCACGCTTTCCGGGTCAAGGGTTGAGGCAGTAGTTCGAGGAGATTTATTTTCATTCCTGAAAATAAATCTTGCATCAAACAACAAATAATAGTCTGCAAATTATTTAATTTAATCCCTATTTTCATAATGTCTGCTGCAGATGGTAACATCGTGCAAATCATCCATTTACATAACATCTTCGCGCGTAAATAAAATCTGTTTTCCACGAATTTTTTTACTCATCATCAGTGATACGCTTGATACTAAAAACTGAGCACCCTCCGATAGTATTTTGTTTTAGTATAGACATGCTCTTATTGCACAAGATTGATGCATCATTATGTGTTTTGTAACGGGTAAGTGTGTCTTCTCTCGCGAGACTGTACCAGATTGTACCTGTGGCGGAGATCCGGCTGTAATCTTGTGACGTCAGAGCCATCTTTTCCTAATGCGCCCATATGATAGTTAAATATAGTAAACAGTAGGACATTAATAATAAAAACTACAGTGTCTTTAAATAATAAGACTGTAATATCATAATTAAGTATAATGTCTATAAATAATTAGACTCTAATATTATAAATATAGTGTTTGTAAATAACTAGACTCTAATATCATAATTAAGTATAGTGTCTATAAATAATTAGACTCTAATATGATAACTAATGTGTCTATAACTAATAAGAATATTACGATATAGTGTTTGTAAATAATATGACCTATGTTATAATTAAGTATAGTGTCTATAAATAATTATTATAATGTGATAAATATAGTGTATATAAAAATAAGACTCTAATATGATAATTAAGTATAGTGTCTATAAATAATAAGACTCTTATATGATAATTAAGCATAGTGTCTATAAATAGATTCTAATCTGATAACTATAGTGTCTATAAATAGTACGACACTAACAAAATAAATATAGTGTTTGCAAATAATAAGATTCAATTATGACGACTATAGTGTTTGTAAGTAATAAGACTCTGTTATGATACACCTGTAAATAATAAACTAATATCATAACTAAATATATTGTCTGTGAATAATAAAACGCATTAAAATCTTTTGAAGTTGTAGATTTTGATGTAAATCAAACTACAAAAGGATTTCAAAAACTGTGTGAAAAAGATTGGAATCTTGTTTTAGACTGCTAATTCATTTCACTGACTAGTCAATTATTCACAAAACACGATAGGGTTTTTATATATGATATATAATAGGTACAAATCGAGTCCAACTGAAACCATCATAAATCATGATCTTCTGTCGTGTAATATGTTGCAGATGAGAATGTATGTTATGTGTTCTAATGAATAACTACATAGACACAGATGAGAATGTATGTTATGTGTTCTAATGAATAACTACATAGACACAGATGAGAATGTATGTTATGTATTCTAATGAATAACTACATAGACAGTTCTGTCTGCAGATTATATGATGGCAGATCTGACACTGAGTAGTTTGCACATGGACTCGGCATACAAGCGAGTATAACACATTTTCATTCATGACATGGAGTACTGAATGACTGTCGTAAATATTTATATCTAAAATAGTTTTAGCTTTTCCATCCAAAGACATACATCACAGTCTAGTGGCTATGTTCTAGTTGTCTGGACGGAATGTAAGCAGAGTGAGTGTCTATATGTTAGCTGTTTGGACGGAATGTAGGCATCCGTCATTGGCTATATTTTAGTTCTCTGGACGGAAAATAGGCAGACGTCAGTGGCCATACGTTACTAGTCAAGTCGGAATGTAGGCAGCCGTCAATAGCTATATGTTCGTAGTCTAGATGGATCTTGGAATGTATGCTAGATGGCTCTTGGAATGTATGCTAATTTAACTTGTACATTTTTCAGATACTGAGAAAGATACAAGTCTGGCATTCATGTGTTCGCGACCTCAACATAGAAAATGTGTCAGGTCACAAGAATAGTTAAATTTCATCCTTTGAAGCCGTATGAATAATATTTACATTGCAAAAAATTAAAAAGTTAAATAGTTTAATGAATATAAGTTATTCTCTTGTAGATAACGAGGAGCTGTATGCTAATCAACCGAAGAGAACAGGAAAGAACCCGGATCATCAATGTTGAAAATATACAAACAACGCAATGCCGTCTTTCCATCAAAACTATCCTCTTGTCTTGTTTTAACGCAGTTATTTTTGAAGCAGTACAGAACAATTCATATGGGTGATGATTTACTGCAAAACATAGAATTTATGTACCTAAAAGTTTCTATTTCAGGTATGAGACTTAGTCAGTGTCAACATCCATTATATGCAAAACACACAAATACACCGTACTTGAAAAGATATGCGTCACAGCATATATATCAACATATTCGCATAAATCATACTATGACTGTATGAGATGAAATTCTATACGAAGACTTAAGTAATTGTACCAGTTTATATATACTGCTATGTCTAGGGAATGATCTCTGCCAATAGCTTCATTAAAATTAGATCTACTGCGTTGTCTAGGTGATCATCTCTGCCAATAGTTTTATTTAAATGAGCATTAATGCCAATTTAGGTAATTATCTTTGTCAATATCGTCATTCAAATGATATCTACCATCATGTCTAGGCAACCATCTTTGTCAATACAGACACTTACAAAAAACCTTTTGGGAAACTTAAATCTAAAGTGCTACTTCTTTCAGTTGAATTTCATTTTGGCACTGAATTCAAAGATAATGTTCCAATTTTGTTAATTAAAAGCGATTGACTAAAGGCCAGACTACATAATGAGCTGGTATTTTTTGGTGCAAATAATTTTCCATAACCTTAGGAAAGTATAATGTTCCTTTCTTACTTTTAATACAGTGAAAAAGGCAGCCGAATAATGTCATTATGAATTAGTATCCATGAGTAGTATCTGTGATATTTGATGTATATTGAATTTGTATTGTGTGATAGACCTACATCCATAATTGCAAGTAGGTGCTGCGCCTCCTCGACCAATTTAAAAAAAACAAACATACTTGATTCTTGTTTTCTAGAAGTGATATTGTTTATAATTTTGATAGGAAAACGACCCTCATGCTAGTTCTGTTATTCTGTTTTAGTTTTGCATATTAGGATGTTGACTTCAAAATTGTTAATTCCTGTCTTAGCATCAGTCTTTACTACAATCAGTTTTAGTTGTGTTTAGTTAATATTTAAGAAAAAATGCTTTTATTTAAATTATTTATTAGAACTACAAAGTGCTCGTTAATAGTTTTCGAACTAAATGACTATTTTGGGATTATTGTGAATTCATTCAAGTATATGTTGAATCATATTATTGAGATACATCAAAACTTGTGCATATCAACTCTATTCCTGGCTATAAGTACATCATCACTTTCAAAATTGTAATTCATTTGAAACACAGCTGGAATTCATTCGGAATACTCTAAACTTTCAATTTGCAATAAACGTTTAGGACTTTGATATTTAATTCTCAAGACTTTAAATTCTTTTTAAATTTCCACTTTGTATCTTGCGAAATAAATTTCTTGTTGAATTTTGCAAAAACTGCTTGGTTTTTCCAGAAATGTACAACAAATCTTTTCATAGAAATCTTGTTGAACAAGTTGAAATAAATCAATATTATTCTTAAACTAATTAGAAAGTTGTACTTGAAATATTTAACCAATTTCATGCTAAGATCTATATCATTATTTTACAAGGTGATCTTTGAATTGATTTAAAATGCATGATTTGACATGAGTTGCTTGAATTGATTTGGAATGCTTGAATTGTTTTGAAATGCATGATTTGAAATGACTCTCTTGAATTGATTTGGAATGCTTGAATTGTTTCGGAAGGCTTGAATTGTTTTAAAATGCTTGAATTGATTTGAAATGCATGATTTGACATGACTTGCTTGAATTGCATTGGAATGAATGATTTGACATGACTTGCTTGAATTGTTTCGGAATGCTTGAATTGTTTTGGAATACTTGAATTGATTTGAAATGCTTGAATTGTTTCGGACTGCTTGAATTGATTTGGACTGCTTGAATTGATTTGGAATGCTTGAATTTATTTGGAATGCTTGATTTGACATGAATTGCTTGATTGATTTGGAATCTTTGAATTGATTTGAAATGCATGGTTTAATATGAATTGCTTGAAACGATATGGAATGCTTAAATATTTTGAATGTTTGAATTGATTGGGGATGCATGATTTGACATGAGTTGCTGAATTGATTTGAAATGCTTGAGTTTATTTGAAATGCTGGACTTGATTAAATGCTCGAACTGCTTTGAGATGCTTGAATTAATGTGAAATTTGAAATACTTGATTTGACTTGAAATGAAACACTTGGCTAATTTTAAAACACTTCAATTGATTTTAACTGCTTGTATTGATTTGAGATGCATGACGTGATTTGAAATACTTTAATTGATTTGAAATGCTTGACTTCAATTAATTCCATCATCAATCCAAATATTTTGATTTGAATGTATCTTATACGTTGAGGTCAAATTGCTTATCAAGTTTGCCCTGATTCAGATAGAAGGTAACGAATAATTTGTCAATCATATTCAAATTTGTCTAAGTTTTGAGTCATCATGTTCAAATTTGTGTAATTCGTGAGAGACCATATTCATATTTGTGTAGGTCGTGAGTGATCATATTCAAATTTATGTAGGTCTTGAGTGACTATATTCAAATGTTTGTAAGTCGTGAGTCAACTTATTGAAGATTGTTTAAGTCGTGTGTGATCATATTCAAATTTATGTAATTAGTGAGTGACCATATACAAATTTGTGTAAGTCGTGAGTCATCGTGTTTAAATTAATGTATGTCGTGGGTGACCATACTGTTTAAGTCGTGAGTCATCATATTCTGATTTGTGTAAGTCGCGTGTAATAATATTTAAACTTGTATAAGTCTTGAGTCTTCATACTTGAGTTTATAATAAATTTGCTAACTTTAATAGACTTATTAGTACATTTTGATTTCTCTGATTTATTATGGCATCATGTACATTTGTATTTGAGCTGCCTGTTTTTGACTTCAAGGCTTATAAACGTCTATCTGACACATTTATTGTTTGCTCTATAGTAGTGTATTTCTGGGCTTTCGTTTTACAATTCAATTCTCATCTTCATATTTTTCTGCTCAGT
Organism: Unio delphinus; assembly: GCA_029339505.1. NCBI lineage: Eukaryota > Metazoa > Mollusca > Bivalvia > Unionida > Unionidae > Unio > Unio delphinus. Next base: position 729,507 of record JAQISU010000217.1, read on the forward strand.
CTTGTCCACCTTTGCCTTTAGAAATTCTGAGTGATCCTTGACCCACGTTACACTAATTCCGTCGTTTTCATTTTCACATACGATTATTCAAAACAATGGCATGCCTTTTGGCGTAGTATTCCGCGTCTATGAGACATTACATATTCTTTAGCTAAACGGAGCGAATGCAAGTGAGAATTATCTATTTTTAAAGGCCGCCGCTATAGCAAAACTTGCCACAACATACAAAATCACAAAAAAGACCATCAAAGTCACGAAAATGTAATTATGTCATTAATACACAGTAAAAAATTCTCTTACAGGAAACAGACTTTTCAAAATCATTTCTAGCAACAAAGTTTCCGGAGAATAGTTGTAAAGTTCAACTCAGCAGGTTGATATCACATATTTTAAGGAGGAAAAGTATCATCCTTTCAGTTTGTTGGTTGAGATCAGGCTGATTATTAAAGCGCGAAATGCATGTTCACTAACCTTGGTAAAATGCGAGAAATAATTTAATTGGCAAAGACATAACATGAAAATTCAAGAGGAATGTGCGGCATTATGAATGAAATCCAACATAATCATGAATACAAGTTCTACAGAACTCCAGAGAATCGAATGAATTCTCGATCATTGAATGTACTGCTCTGCCAACAGTACTGGTGTGTCAAAACGGCATCATCCAGAACTCCTTTGCATACATTCCCCATAGTCCCAGAGTAATAATTTAGTCCAATGAGCAATATTTTCAGTCCTTACATGGTTGAGATTAAAATTCCAGATGTTTGATTTAATGGCATTAAATCTATAATGATACTCCATCCCTCTCAGAAGGAAGATTAATGATCTTGATTATGGATGTTTAGGAGAACAAAAACAAAATGTCAGCCTGTGAGGCTTTGTCTCTAAATCGACAGAATTTTGGTCTCTTTCAAATCCTCATGATAATGATGCATGGCTTGGCACTGGGAAGCTCTATGTGTAAAAGAGGAAATATGGAGGGAGGATATTCACATCACTGCCTTAGCTGGCTCAACCACACAGCTGCTGCTTATCTGCTATGCCTGCATGCCTGTGGGTTTCAGAAATATAAGACGAGTGTTAATAATTAAGACACCGATTAATGTCAGACTATAATTATATAAATGTAGTGAGACTGTAAAATTCTTCTCATTGCTTATTTGCTTTTTATAAAGATAACACATATAAAATTACTTTACTATAACATCAAACTATTTTATAATTTGTTACTGTTGATATTCATATTTTTAAATGTCAAAACGAACACATCAAGATGGCTTGAAGGAGCCAAGGAAAAGAGCTGCTATTAGTTTTAAACTGTCGTGGCTAAAAGAACTCGTCGAAACTGAGACTGTGGATTCAAAAACACCTAAATGTGTTGAGCTTGGACATATTTACGTTCAGTGAAGTCAACGGAGTTGTTTGCAAGATGTGCGAGGAAGCCAAGTCTTCTTGTGAGTTTGGGGTTGGAAAGATCTCGGATCTTTGGAAAATGGATTATTTAAAAAGACATCTAGCTCAAACAGTACACGTGGAATCGGTGTCGAAATTGAGAAGGATGAAGTCTGGTAGTGGAATCAACAATTTGCTTACCGAAACAACCAGCAGTGGGCAGACGAGAATGGAATTCAACGAACCTCACAGAAGCATAGGTGAGCAAGTAAAGTTTTTGATAAAGAATCTTATTCTGGCAATTTCAATGAATTCATCAATGTTGTATGTGCAAGAAATTCATGATCATTTGGCAAAGTATGTTAAAATTCCAGAAAGTTGGCGGAGTACAAATAACGCTTTTGAATTTGTTAAGTGTATTGATGCTGTTGTTGTTAGAGAAGCCATCATGAAAGAAATTAGTGATTCTCAGTTTCATACATTGATTGTGGATGACAGTACAGATCAGTCACTAGAATGCTGATTATCTATATCATGTATCGACCAACTGCAGCAAAGTGCCATCAAAACATATTTTGTATCTGGTATTGTTAAATTGACAGCATGTGACAGTAGATCTATTTGTGAAGCAATCAAGAAGTTTTATGCAGACAACCAACTTGATGTTATGAAAATGGTGATGTTTACGTCAAAGGTGCATCAGTAATGTTAGGTAAGAGCTCTGCTCTTCTTCGTGCAGAGGTGCCACATTTGACAGTGCAGCACTGTGTTGCACATAGGGAAGATCTGGGCATTGATGATGCATGGAAGAATCTAACTTTGATGAAAGACATTGAATTATTGTTAAGAACTGTTTACACTACTTTCAGTAGGTTAAGTGTTAAAAAAGCGGAATTCGAAGAATTATGCAACGTTGCAGACCATGATGCCATCTCATTTCGACCACTTAATGAAGTGCAGTGGATGTTTAGATACTTTGCTGTAAACGCCTTATCGAGAAATTATATGATGTTAATTGATTATTTTACTAAACAAGTTGAGGAGGATAATGATCCTATCACAAAACACTGTTTGAAAAAGTTGCGCTGATGGTTTTGAATAAAGTTCTAGCTGAATTGGCTGAGTTATGTTGTGTTTACCAACGCAGCTGCATAACTACACTTGAAGCAGTGCAGTTTGCAAAGGCAAAGATTAGTAAACTGCAGCTACAATATTTAGCACGGAAAGTAAATTGGAGTGACGAAGTAGTAGAATTGCTTTCAAAGGATCAATTTGTTGATATTGATACAGCTGCAACTCTTAGATTTATTCAGCGAGTTTGCATTCATTTGCAAGAGAGATTCCCTGAAGGAGAAGTAGAGGAATGGGTTGCATTCGATACACAAGCAATTCAAGTACTAACAGACTTTCAATTTGGAAATCAAGAGCTATTGAAATTGTGTGCTAAGTACAATCATTTTCTGACAAAAAATGGCGATGATACAATGAATATGTTGATCAAGGAATATAACGAGTTCAAATTTATGTTAAATGAAAAAATTAAAATCTGGGACATTAAAAACATTATCAGATCTAGTTAGCTATGGACTGGCAGAAAATAAGTTTTCAAACCTTGCAACATTGCTTGATATTTGTGGCACGTTTCAAGCCTCCAGTGATGATGCGGAACGAGGATTCAGTTTGATGAACAATATCAAAACAAAATCCCGCAACAGACTGCAAGCAGATCATTTGGACATGTTGATGAGGATAAAGTTTTTTTAACAAGTGGATAGAACATTGATCTGGAAGTTGTTTATCTTTTTTTGAAAAGTGACAAAAACAGAAGACAAAAAAGGGATTGACATTATAATAAAGTTTTGCTTTCTATCAGTACATTATTGTCTAGGCCTAATATGAATAAAAACAATCTTGACATATTTAATTAAAACTTTCAAAGTGTTTTAGACTACTACTTTATTTAATGTTTTAGTAAAATAATTCAAGTTCTCTAGTAATGGCATAATACTTTTAGTTTAATTTAATAATTATCAGTGATGTTAGCTCTACTACTACTCTTCCATCTACTGCTACTAGTACTTTTCCCCCAAATACTTCAACTACTATTACTACTACTACCCGTTTAAAGTCTATCTGTAGGAATATTAAGGTTTTCTTCGTTAGACCCCTTTTTAGTTGGGGGGAAACCCCCCGGGGGTATTGACTCGTGACCCCCACCCACTTTGACGCACCCTGCCTGAGGATACAATTTCCGTAAAATATTTGCTCAGTAGGTTTTGCAGTCTGCTCAGTGGCCTTTGCTCGGCGCTCACTAGTGTACATGCTTTGAGGGAACATTGAATGAAAAAAAGTCTCCTCTCAAATTATTTATAACCACAACATTAAACACACCTGCAGACTGATATTAACGCAAGAACGTAAAAGAAGACTCAGAAATAGAATGAATTTGAATTATAAATGACTTAATTGCTCAGTTATTATCTTATATACACCTTGAAGAGACAGTTACGACAAAATGTCGAAATATACTCCATCGGTAGTGTGATACTAAATGATTACTTCCTCTTTCAAGGAAATGTCTACGTCGTAACTTAATGGTTAGCTCATTTTTCAATATCTACGTTTAAAATAAATTAAGTCACGTGAATCGAATGGGTTACAAATTCTTACAAGTTTTGAAATATATGTCCCACATACATCAATACAGAACGTTTTTTTCCTCCTCTCAAACATTTTGAGTCTACTTTTTCATTAATATATGCATCTAGATCGTAATGAGATCAATATAAATTTACCAAACATTTTGTTCTTTCAATTTTCATTTTATTAGAGAAGTAATCTGCTAAGCATCGCACTATAATTATTTTATAAATTACTTACCTTAATTTATCATTTGATATTGTTGAGAATACTGAAATATGCTCGAATTTACATTAAAATATAATGTGTACATGCATATATCTGTAAACCCATCTATTAATTTCAAAATGAATTTCAGGTAGTAAAAGATTGATCCAGACTGGTCCGCTTATTTAGTCTATCCGCTTCTGACAGGAAGATGTATGTCGCTTATCACTAATGTTTGACTGTGTTACTTCAATACAGAGGCTGGGCGTCTATTGATACAACAATGAACGGAATCCTTTCCTGTCATTTGCTGCAAATACGTATACTTCTTAATGCTTCAGACTTCATTTTCCTAAGTCTCTGTTTTTGTTTCGTGTGTCTCATATTCTTGCGAAAAGTAATAAACAAGTAGAATGAAAGACTTATACACTGTTTCAACTCTGTGGCAACATATACTTGGGACTTATCAGTTGTAAACAACATATGTCGTAGATGAAGATTATGTCCAGGTAGCAATTAATGAGTGTCAGTTTCTTTGAAGCATACATTAGTATATAAAGTATCCCCTTCTTAACGTTTTTTCCTTTGATGTTGAACTCTACATTTTCCTTCCTTAATTCGGTTTTCTGTTTGAATAATTGCATGGTGTTTATTCATCCAGTCTATAAAACTTATTTCTAATTTGGACCTTATCTGGTTCAAGAATAAATATCCGAAATAAATTTGAGAGATGCTAGCTTTTGGGTTTTAGCAAATTTTGATTTCCCAGTCAGATACATGTTTGCTAAACTTAAAACATGGTTGTACTTTTTCTGTGAAGAAAAATGTTTGCGCTTAAAATACAGTCGCACTTTGCAAGAAGTTTTTTAAAATAATCCGACTGAATCCGGATTGTATGACGTTTTGTACAAGCAGTCAAGCCATGATTACACTCGATGTTAGAATAAGGAACCGCAGAATTGGTAGCAACCGGAAAAAAGTTTCAATGTTATTTAATTGTAGTCAAGTTTTGATCTAATTCATTTTATCATTATCAAAAGAAAACTGTTTCTGAGCCACAAATTTGGTGTTAATTTCATTTCCATTCATCTATTAAGCAATCTATGAAACATGTAACCATATTTAGTTTTATAAATTTAATAATTTCCTATTGAAAAGAAAGGCCTTTTTATAATGACATTATAATAATAAAACAAAATAATACCTAACAAGAAAGTGCACATCCAAAAAGTTTGGTAGAAGTTAAAAATATGATCTTTTTCCCAAAAATACAAAGTGAAAGAATTAAAAATAACTAAGAGTAAGGTGAATGATTTCCAAAAATCCCTAAAGTTCAGTCTGTTGGAGCGCTGTCAGGATGTTACGTACTTGGTCGAGAGTGACAAGTGTAAGGTGAAAATAAATAAATTTGCAATATACACGTTGTTTCAAAGCTGGCCGGCGAAAAACAGGAAGAAAAATTCCAGTTATCTCCCTTTCGCCCTTTCCGGCTAAACAATTGAAAAATTTTGCCGTTAATTTAGATAACTTAATTCAAATCACTATTAAATCGTCAGCCTTTGCGTCAACTGTCCAAGAGATACCACTGCGTATTGCATTATTCAATGCCCAATCAGTAGGACCACGGGAAAAGCGCACAGAAATAGTTAATTGTATCAATGATCAGAATATCGACGTCTTTTTCCTGTCAGAAACATGGCTAAAAACATCAGGCGATGAGCCCAAGTGAGCGGATCTAACACCCACCGGTTACTTCATCAAGTCGTTCCACCTCCACTCTCGCGGAGATGGAATTTCCGTCATCACAAAGAACTCCATGATCAAACGTCTCAACTACACCACAACCTTCAATATCTGCCATACATCGTTTGAACTTGTCCAAACCATACTCGCACTGGAACAAAGGTCAGTCCATTTTTTCTTCCTCTACCGCCGTCCTCCTAGTAGAAAAAAAACAAGCCGACTGAATATCTCTTTTTGGAGCAGTTTCCGAACCTCCTGGAGTATGAAAATTCCATAGGTGGCAACCTGATTATTCTTGGAGATTTCAACTTTCACTTTGACTGTCCTGGAAACCCATGCACATCAAAACTTCTAGATTCCATTATTGTTTTCAACCTCAAACAGTCAGTTAATCAACCCACCCATAAACATGGTCACATCTTAGACTGGATTCTTCATAGACCTCATGATAATATTCTACGATCCTCCCTGGTATCCCACGAACTTGCATCGGATCACCTCTGCATAATATGCCATATTGACGTATCAGTCCCTTATCCTCCACATTTATTTGCTACCAAGAGAAACATCCGTATGATAAATAGAACCAAACTAATGAATGACATCCAAGCAAACCTAACAACTTACGTACCTCCTACAGCAGAATAACTCGATAACTGCCTGCGTTCATTGCTTGACAAACATGTCCCAGCCACCAAGCGCAGAGTATCAATTCAGAAGTTTTGACAGCGGTATAGCAGTGTTAGGGACCAGCTTCACACTGCTAAAAGAGACCGCCGTTAAGCGGAGAGTCTTTGGCTTTCCACAAGACTCGCTATTCATAAACAAATCTATGAAGCCGCTAAGAAGAATGTCACAAACATAGTACATGCAGCGAAATCAACCCACTACAATACTAAGATCATGGAAAGTTTCAGCTGCAAAGAGCTTCTCGAGATTACGAACAAGCTAATATCAAGGAACAAATGTACACCACTTCCAACTACCTTCTCTCCAGTCGAACTTGGGGACCTGTTTGCAAATTTCTTCCGTGACAAAGTACAAACCGTTAGAGATAAACTTGACAACACAATTCCAGTTGACTCGTCGTCACCGTACAGTTGCGATACAGAATTTGAGCGGCAACCATTAGCAGCATTTGAACCTTTCTCTATGGATTTAGTACGTACACTGGTGGAGAAGAGTGCACCAAAGTCATGTGAACTTGATCCAATTCCAACATCACTGCTGCTTGAGTGCTTAGATCCAGTATTGCCTTCACTAACGGATGTTATTAGTACCTCTCTCTCTCATCCGGGGAATTCCCATCCTTCTTTAAAACTGCATTGTAAAACCTCTGCTGAAGAAACCAACACTCGACCATAACGAATTAAAGAACTACCGCTCAGTTTCTAATCTCCCCATTCATATAAAAAAAATCTAGAAAAAAGTTATTATTCTCACAATGAAAACGAAGTCATATGGACAACGTTATTTTGCATACCAGGGCCCAGCGACGTGGATCGAATTGCCTGCTGAGCGTAGACACAAAGACACAATGATTCCATTCAAGAGTGCTCTTAAAACTCACCTATTTCGAATGCAAAAACAATCTTAAAGACCTAATAATGCATTCTACCTTAAATATTTTTCAACATGTTTTCATGTTTTCAAATTTCATTGTATTTGTTTTTTGTAATCATATCATTATATTATTATCTTATAGGTGTTGTCTAATGTTGCTAAGCTCTTAGAGCTTCGAAAGATTAGGCGCTATATAAAGTCCTCATTATTATCATGATTATTATTATTATTACTATTATTATTATTATTATTATTATTATTATTATTATTATTATTATTATTATTATTATTATTATTAAACAAGATAATGTTGGCATACTTGTAATAAGTTTGGTAGTTATTGAGATCCGAAAAAAATTATTTTGGAAAGAGTGGGAAGTGCCAGCTGCTGAAAGTAAAATGACTGAGTTACAAAATATATTAAAAAAAATAAGAAGCAGTTATCTGCTCTGTTTCTAAAAACTTTACTTCGAATGTCTGGGAGGTGAAAACGACCAATCGGAGCTAGCACGTTTGTTCTTATAGGACAGGAAATGATAAGTCATTCAATCAGAACTTTTGCTTGAAAATCTCTGACAAGTACCCGTTTATTCGCTTCGTCTCCACACTCTCAGCCAAGAGATGCAACACTGATGCAACACTGCTTCTTCCGAGATGAGCCTCAATGTTTAGTCCAGATACTCGTCCAATTTTTCTTCTTGACTCGTCATTAGCCATATATCGTGTTGAATTTGACTGAGATGATTATTTTCACATCCATAGCAATCTTTCTTGATCAATTTCATAATTTTATCCGCCAGGTGTTTAGCAAAACAGGAGACTATATGTTGTTCTTGCTCTGGCCATCTAGACTTTATCTCCACATCCTCTTCATCTTTGCATTGTGGATCGGCTTCCACGGTATTCTCCCATTCCATTTCAATAGATTTTCCACCATTCAAGAAGGGATAAGTGTCTTCCATAATTTCTAGCAATCTAGAATGACTTCTCTCAAACTGTTGATTTCAATCGTATTGTCGAATTCGGCATACAAGATGACGTTCACCGTGTTGTTTACGGGTATTGGCTTTGCAAACTGAAGTTACACACGAATTTGGCCGGATTTTATAGGTGGAAAGGTCCCTAACCGCTGCCTTGGTCTGGAATGAAATCAAAAGCCCACAAATTATAACCTTTTTGTATAATCCTCGTACATAATGCCGTGATTGGTGTTGGTTCCTGTCATGTGGCTTCGTACAGGGACAAGTACGATCTCAAGTAATTCATCTTCTCGTCATTAAAATCAGGTTTTGCCATCTATGACTGACTTCGATCTTGAACGCGATGTAGTGCTGAAACTCAACAGAATTTTCCTCGAAGGCTCCATTGAAGGCTGTATTTTTGACGATACCAATGATCCAACCTTTGGGTAACTGTCATTCAAATAGATGATATTCGATCATCGATTGATATCCAGCGGGAGTGGTAAAAGTTTTCACTTCCACGCGTCGTATCGGATACTTGCTGGTCGTTCTGCTCAAAGTGTAACTGATTGTCGTTTCCCACTTTAGGTAACATTTCTATGCATCATACGTAGAATCTGGCTTCTTGAATGACTGTTTTGTAATCATCAGACTCAGCTGTCAAATGGAAAGCGGCGATGCTGCGATTCAGTCTCAGGCGGACATCCACTCAGTTCAGCAAATACTTCTCTTGCACCTCATGTCTCAATGCAAACGATCTATCAGTTCTAAATTTATGTCTAGTCCTTTGATGTTGTTTCGTAGACTATTATCGAATCCCACCTTGTGGTTTGGTTCTTTATCTGTAATTAAACTGGTATCGTTGAATTTGCCTGCTGTGTCAGGTTTCCATATCACACAAGCATCCAGCTAGGTGTTCTTGGCTTCTTTTCCTTACGTCAAAAGATTTTCCAGGTACGCTCGGTAAGGGTAAGTGTCCATGCTTCTGCTGACCAGTTTGTTATTCAATTACAAATCCATTCTACTTAACAGGGAATGCATGAAATTGTTTACGGGGGCTAAGTTATGTTTGTACTTTATATCGGGACCGTCCGTCGATATGTCGATCACTTTCACTTTCAAGTACAAGTAACTGCTATTCAGATCGATGTAATCTTCGGTCTGTCTTTTAATATCAAACTCGATGGGATCTGATCCTGAGTCCTTGACAGAGGAGATGGGATTAAATTCGACCAATTGGGATTTTTGCATCGTCATCGGGTGGCATGGCAAATAGATCCAGTTCCGACGTTAAACAGGCGGAAGACTCTCGGTGCATCATTTTCTTTCTTTTTTCTCTGTTTTTTAATAAACAAAAACATCTAAGTCTCTGGCGGTTCTTCTATTCTTAGTCTTTCTAGCTCTGAGTGTATGAAGGCCTCTGGAAGGGTGTCTTCGTCTCTTTCTGCCTTGTCCTTGCTGTGGTGTCAGGGAAGCAATAATGCCTGACTCGGTAGTGTCCAAGGCATTTAAAAGAGTTTCTCGTCGGCCCAAAATGTCTTTGCCCGTTGAAGCAAGACATTTTGCCTGCTCTCAATAAAGCTTCTTTGGAGTTTGATTGTCGATGATGACATTTTGGAGAAAATTTTTGCCGTGCGTCAATGCAACAATCCTCGTGTCACCATCAGTTTCAACACGGCGCCACCGAGCGAAAGGCCGATTTAAACATCTCCTAAACCAAGTCCTCGCAAATGAGCGACACCTCGGCACACAGTATACATTACTTACGAGTCGTTAGAGAATCGGTTTCGAAAATGGAGTCTCACCGTGACTTTCCCTTTGGAGAGTAAAATATTTTGTCACAGAACTCATTTTATAGCAATGTTGACAGTTTCAAAATAAGACTTACTGACCGATAAATAATGAGGATGTACAAATGCGCGAAAGCGTGATAGGTGTTTCCACCTTCCAAGGCATTAGTCGTGGTAGAATGGTGGTAGAATCAACTTTTAAAGGAATGACACGTACTAACGGTACTAACAGGATCTAAAAATTCACTTCTTTGTTTGGAGCCACTTCTTGGGGGGAGCATATCCGATACTTCGATGGTAAGATTGGTTGTACGCTTGGATCAGGTGCTGAAAAACGTCGATGTACTTTAGAGTGTGTTGATGCGTAAAATATTTCCACATGCATTAGTTGAAGGTGCGTTGAAAACGTTACACGATGCTGGCTTTGGTTTAAACATTTTAGGTGGTGAAAAATTAAATGTCACGTTTCTTTAATTCGTTTTGGACAGCTTGGTTCAGAAATTCGGTGACTTTGTCGGTTTGCCATCGAAGATGGTGACGACCATTTGGTTTTAACATCAGTTTCAGGGTTCATTCTATCTAACTGCTCGATTCGGAAGTCAATGGTACGACACAGGCAAATTTGGAAAAGACGTCGATGACACAAAAATATTTGTAGCCATGATTGTAGGTGTTCATATGAGAAACATCGGCTAAATAGGCTTGCCATTCATCATCGATGCCCTCCACTTGGGTGCAACTTCTGGAAAATGTTCCTCGAATGGGTTTGTGAAAAGTGTACGTGGTTTGTTCTTGTAACCATTGTTGTGATTGTGGTAGTCTATACGAAATGTAGGCAGCCTTCAGTGGCTATATGTTTATAGTAAAGACCGAATGTACGAAGACGTTAATGGCTATATGTTACTAGTCTATTCGAAATGTAGGCAGCCGTCAGTGGTTATCTGTTAGTAGTAAAGTCGAAGTGTAGGCAGACGTAATGGCTATATGTTAGTAATTAAAACGGAACGTAGGCATACGTTAATGTCTATTTCTTAGAAGTAAAGACGGAATGTAGTCAGCCTTCAGTGGCTGTATGTCAGTAGTCTAGACGGAATAAAGGCAGATGTTCATGGCTATATGTTAGTAGTCTAGACTGAAGGTAAGGAGACGTAATGGCTATATGTTAGTAGTAAAGACGTAATGTAGACAGCCTTCAGTTGCTGTATGTTAGTAGTCTACACGTATTATAGGCAGCCGTCAGTGGCTATATGTTAGTAAAAAAAGACAGAATGTAGGCAGCGGTCAGTGGTTATATGTTACTAGTCTATACGGAATGTAGGCAGACGTTAATGGCTATATGTCAGTAGCAAAGACGGAATGTAGGCAGCCGTTAGTGACTATATGTTAGTAGTCAATACGGAATGTAGTCAGCCTTCAGTGGCTGTATGTTAGTAGTCTAGACGGAATAAAGGCAGATGTTAATGGCAATATGTTAGTAAATAAGACTAAAGGTAGGGAGACGTAATGGCTATATGTTAGTAGTCTAAACGGAATGTAGGCAGCCGTCAGTGGCTATATGTTAGTAAAAAAAGACAGAATGTAGGCAGCCGTCAGTGGCTATATGTTACTAGTCTATACGGAATGTAGGCAGACGTTAATGGCTATATGTCAGTAGCAAAGACGGAATGTAGGCAGCCGTTAGTGACTATATGTTAGTAGTCAATACGGAATGTAGTCAGCCTTCAGTGGCTGTATGTTAGTAGTCTAGACGGAATAAAGGCAGATGTTAATGGCAATATGTTAGTAAATAAGACTGAAGGTAGGGAGACGTAATGACTATATGTTAGTAGTCTAGACGGAATGTATTCAGCCGTCAGTGGCTATATGTTAGTAAAAAAGACGGAGTGTTTTCAGACGTCAGTGGCTATATGTTAGTACTCTATACGGAATGTAGGCAGCCGTCAGCCGGAATGTAGGCAGCCGTCAGCCGTTAGTAGTTTAAACGGAATGTAGGAAGACGTTAATGGCTATATATTAGCAGTAAAGACGGAATGTAGGCAGCCTTCAGTGGCTGTATGTTAGTAGTCAATACGGAATGTAGTCAGCCTTCAGTGGCTGTATGTTAGTAGTCTAGACGGAATAAAGGCAGATGTTAATGGCTATATGTTAGTAAATAAGACTGAAGGTAGGGAGACGTAATGGCTATATGTTAGTAGTCTAGACGGAATGTATTCAGCCGTCAGTGGCTATATGTTAGTAAAAAAGACGGAGTGTTTTCAGACGTCAGTGGCTATATGTTAGTAGTCTATACGGAATGTAGGCAGCCGTCAGTGACTATATGTTAGTAGTAAAGACGGAATGTAGGCAGACGTTAATGGCTGTCTATACGGAATGTTGGCAGCTTGTCAGTAGCTATATGTTAGTAGTAAAGACGGAATGTAGGCGCCGTCAGTGCCTATATGTTAGTAGTAAAAGACGGAATGTAGGCAGTCAACAGTGGCTATATGTTAGTAGTCTATATGGACTATAGGCAGCAGTCAGTGGCTATGTATTAGTAGTAAAGACGGAATGTAGTCTGACGTTAATGGCTATATGTTAGTAGTTTATAGGAGCAGCAGAGGGGGCGAATCGGACAACTTTTTCCGACAAAATTGATTGAAGCCTCAAAACGGAAAGTAGAGCCTTCCTGCGAATCTCATATTTTAACCCCCCAAAAAATAAGTCCCCATTTAGCAAACGGAGTCTTTGCGATTTTTCAATCATCGGGGTCGCAACGATGTTGTCATCGCCCCCTCTGCTGCTACAGGTTAACAAACATCATAAATGATTTTCACGAGGGTTTTTACGATTTCAACCAAATATTTGATCAAGTCCGATACGATATCGTGTTCTAGGATCATGTAAATTTATTGTTATAAATCCGTGTGGGACCGACTGAGCATGACTAAAGAAATTTCGAAATTGATTAAAGTCCATATCAGAGCACCATGTCTGCCAAATATTTCGTAGCGTATGTGTATCAACGCCGTTGAATACAGCAAGAATATTACAGTTATCTCTGATCACTTTTGGAATCTGAGTGTAGCGTTGAGTGACATATATACCACGTCGGTGTTTTTATGCCTGCCTCGGGAAAATATTCCAGCTGGGTTTTTTTGATTGTCTGACATCAGCGGGGGGGGGGGGGGCGAATCTCACACAACAAAATTGATTCAAGCCTCAAAACGGAAAATAGAACTTTCCTGCGAAATCTCATAATTTAACCCCCCCAAAAAAATAAGTCTCCATTTAGCAAACGGAGACTTTGCGATTTTTCAATCATCTGGGTCGCAATGATGTTGTCATCGGCCCCCCCCCCCTTCTGCTACAGGTTAACAAAAATCATACGAAAATCATTTAACACGAAAATCATTTATGATCAAAGTCCTTAGGACGGAAATCGTTTCAGGATCTCACAAACAGACTAATCGCTAACACCTCCACTTGTAGATCAATTAAATTATTTGACTGGGCAGTGAGTCGGAATTTAATTCTCGTCAGGGAATTATTATGGCATCGCATATAGACAGGATTAATTGGGTTTTCAGTAATTAGGAATCATGGAGGAGCTGTTGGTGCAAACGAATAAAGAATATATCCTTGCTGAGCTTGATTTGATTGCTCTAGATTAATTTGATAGCTTCCTTCAATTGCATCACATACTAAATTGAGCGCAATCACAGCTGAAATATTTACATTGTGCGGGCAATATGCCTACCGCCGCCATCTGGGTCATTATTATATTTGAGGATAATTGAATCTTGTACTTGTAATACCTTGATAACATTTCTAACAGATTATTTTAGTTCCTCAGCGTTATATCCGGGAAACTTGAAATTATGTAGATCGGCTTCTGTGATATTGTAACCGGTTAGGAATCGTTGTTTATTGTCGCTGTTGTCATTAATTATTGTTTGAATATATTCCATATCAGATACAAGCTGATTTAATATTTCAACGTGTTTTCGCGATTTTGTTTGCCGTAGTTGTTCTAGTTGTGTTTGTTGTAATTGATTAATTTCATTAAAATAACCAGTGATGTCAGTTAGCGTAAATGAAATAGTAACAGTTGACTCATCTGTTCTTTTAATAATAAAATCCCATTGCAACGTGTTTTTGTTGGTAAATATGAATCTATCGGCGATTTTTACTTTTCTTATATCAGATAAATTATCTCGGTATACGGGATTGATTTCATGATATGATTGTACGCCCGAGGTAAAGTCGGCGGTTCCGGGTGGTTTTTCAGGCCATCCTAACACTGTTCTTAACGAGCTGTTATAGATATACACGGCATACTCAGGGGAGTTTATTTCGATCGACGACGAGCAGCAGAGAGGGTGAATCCTACAACTTTTTCAGACAAAATTTTGATTGAAATCTTAAAACGAGCCTTCCTACGATCTCATTTTAACCAAAAAAAATGTCTCAGGGGTAAACCCTACAACGTTTTCAGACAAAAAATTGATTGAAATCTTAATGAGCTTTCCCTACGAAATCTCATTTTAACTAAAAAAATGAAAACGGAGATTTTACGATTTTTTAATCAATTTTGGTCGCAACGATGTGGTCATCCACCCTCTCTGCTGCTTAGTGATTTCATCACTGGGTTAACAAAAAATAAGAAATGATTTTAACCGAATATTTGATCAAGTCCGATACGATTTCGTGTCCGAGGATCATGCAAATTTATTGTTGCGAATCCGTGTGGTTTTGACTGAGCATGACTAAAGAAGTTTTTAAATTGATTGAAAACCATATCAGAACACCATGTCTGCCAAATATTTCTAAGAGTATGAGTATCAACTCCGTTGAATACAGAAAGAATATTGCAGTTATCTCTGTTGACTTTTGGAACCTGAGTGTAGCGTTGAGTGACATATATCACGTCAGTGTTTTTGTGACGCCCACGGGAAAATATTCTAGCAGGATTTTTTTGTTTATCCAACATTATATCGTCGTATACGACTAAATTGTTAATATCTCCATCAATATCATCAATACTCGGTGCTTCATCGATATCGGTTAAAAAATCAATGGCGTTCTCACCCTTAATTTCTGATGCATTCTCGTTAAAATCCTTTAACACTTCATAACATCGTTGATCATCTACGCTAGGGGCAATTAAATACAACTTATCCCACTTCATCCATCTCATTATTAAATTGAGCAACAATTGCGTTTTACCGGATCCAGATGGCCCGATTGTAATCATCCGGATAGAGTTTGGTAGCGCTGCATGATGCTTAATTGGTTCTCTTGTTTTAGTCGCTGAAAAATCAATTATATCCATATTTCTATACATAAATTATGGATCTATATTGTGTGAAGTGTAAAACGCGTACTGGCACAGATGATGTGACGACGATTACAACAAAAAATAACCGATCAGCGCTTTCTGGTAAATGCGTACAATGTAGTACAAAGAAATTTAGATTTGTTTCTAAACCCAAGGAACCTTTAAAAAAAAACGAGGAGGTGATATCGCAGCCACATTAGCAAAGCTCCCTGGAACCCCATGGGCAAAATACCCCGGAGAAAAGCACCTTCCAGGATATAGTTACTGTGGACCGGGAACCAGACTTGATATCAGACTCAATAATCAAAATCAACCCAACCCCGGTGAAGAACCAATAAACGCCATTGATAAGGCCTGTCACCTTCATGATGTTGCTTATAAAAGCAGCAATCTGCAACACAGGCATCTCGCAGATGTGAAATTAATTCATGCGTTAAATGCTATTCCTGATAAATCCTTCAAAGAAAAATTTTCTTCATTTTTGATAAAATCGGCTATGAAAAGTAAATTGATGTTAGGTGCTGGTAATTAATAATATGGAATCAATTTATTATTCTCCGAGGGGATACTGGAGGGGTAACGCTGCAATCAATAAACTCGCTAGTGCTGCTAAAGTGAAAAAAACCACTGCGGCTAATTGGTTATCCAAACAGGCACTATGGCAAATTTATCTACCACCGCCTAAACAAATTCAATTCTCGCATTTTGATGTGACCGCTCCTAATGAAGTTCATCAGGCTGATATATTATTTCTGCCACATGATCGTGGTTACAAATACGCGCTAACCGTAGTTGATGTTGCGAGTCGATACAAAGAAGCAGAACCATTAAAAGCAAAATCAGCCACTGAAGTCGCTTCTGCATTTGAAAGGATTTATCGACGAGGTCCTCTGCACTGGCCAAATCTATTGCAGGTTGATCCTGGCAAGGAATTTCAGGGTGCAGTGTTATCTACAATGAAACATCATAATGTCACCATACGACGAGGGCATACTGCGCTACATCGCGATCAGGCCATTGTAGAACGATTTAATCGGACGATTGCTGAGCGGTTATTTGGATATCAATACGCAAAAGAATTCATTCAAGAAAAGCGATCCCGTGAATGGGTTAAAAGATTACCATCTGTGATTACTGCACTGAATAACGAGATTACTAGAACAATCAACATGAAACCTATCAACGCGATTAAAAAGAAGTCAATACCCGTACAACCACAAAAAGATTTCAAAGAACCAATTCTTGGTAGTAGTGTCATTGTGAGGTACTTATACGAACCAGGAGAGCTTGAAGGGGGTAGAAAAAGGGCTACTGATCCTATTTGGAGCGTCACTACGCATAAGATATCTAGTATAACACGATCAACTGGTAGACTTCCAGTCTATAAACTGGATTCAACTGCCCCTCAGCGGGGTTTTACTCGACAACAACTACAAGTGATTCCCGAGGATACTCAATTGATAACCGCATGGTCTTAACTAGCGCCGTTGCGTCTATTGCACTCAAGACAAGTCAACATCACATTATTTCTGACATGACCGAGATTGTTTTTTTTTCTGTCTACGGTAAATTGGCGAGGATCCTTATCCGAATACTGCCAACGCATTATACAATTGCAACTCGCGCAGTGATTATTCTGTTGTTTCTTCAAAGTGATTATTAGTTCAGCATCAATATCAAATTCTCGTTGTTTTTTTTTGTCCTGTTGTTTGTAACCGGAGAGTTTTTTATTAATGATGCTAACATCAATATCACTTATTGTTGTGTCATTATCATCGAAAACAACTCTTCGAAGTTGATTTATGTTTTGTACTCTGGATACTGCGAGATAGATCAAATTCGACCATTCGATGTGATTATCCACCATCCAAACAATTGTATTCGATATAGTCAATCCCTGTGAAGAGTGTATTGTTGCTGCGTATCCTAGCGTCCACGGGGATTTATTAGCACGCAATGCATCTTCAACGACATTGATATCAACCAGCACAATATCATTTAATACGAGAATTTGCTTTTCACTCTGTCCTGGAATATCAACTTCAATGTTTTGTTTTCGTGTATCCGATGGCCTATAACAAAGGGGTACTGGAAGCGTTGCAAATTTTTCTTTATGCAATTCAAATAACTTCATCTGAAGTGTATCCCTGACTATTTTTCTACTTGCAATGATCAAATCGTTTGGTCTCCACGCTTCCCAGAAATCATTCATTGGGGTTTCTGAAATCACTTCACGCGCTATTTCGCATTGGATTCTATCCGGTTGTAATCTAATTAGCGCTTTGAACTCGCGTAATCGTTCATCAAGTGATCTATAATCAGTGGTGATTTCTACATAGTAGTCTACAAAACCCTTTAGCCATTCATGTGGAGATGCACCGACAAATGGTGGTGGTTGGCCGTGATCCCCGCACATGACGACTTTTGTGTTTTTGTTTAACAACCACTCAAGAAATGTTTTTAATACATCTAATGACACTGTGCATATTTCATCCCAAATTATGATTTCAGGAATGAATTTATCACCCATACGCTCAGGAGTCCATTTGTCACCTTTCCATCGAAAAAAACTGTGATAAGTGCAAGCATTTACCCCTCGTTGTATCATCTCTCTGGCGAGTCTGTGAGTCGGTGTTAGCACAATCATGTTAGAAACGCTAGCGTTTCCACGACAAAATAATTCAATTGCACGAGTTGTCTTTCCTGACCCACCACAACCGTTTAAATAAACTGTCTTATATCTACATATTGGATCAGATACCGGTGGTGCATTAGAAAATTCTGATTGAATTTCAATACGGTTACAACAAAGATATTTATCATCCATGGCAACGTCTGCGGATTCACAATACTCATGTAGCATCTCCTTTTTAAATCGCCAACGCCCCCAATTTTCTTCGGGATCTGTGAATGCCGCTACAGCTGATTTGTACTTATTGTGTATATACATCGAATCAGTGGCCACTCTAACCGCGGTATTAGGAAATCTATTTATCATCGAAAATAGATTAATAGAAGCATAGGCTAGCATTGAACTTCTCAAATGTGTGTACTGGGAATTATATCCATCACAGTAGGTAACAACCGTACCTAATTTCTCACCATTGGATAGAAAAGCATCCTTACGGGATACAAGTTTTCCCTGTTTCATTAAATCCGTTACAATAAAATCGTATTCAGCGACATCTATGATCAACCGCGAAGAGTATTTTGCGTTGTCGTATCGTCCACCCTGGGTAAATTTACCGATTATTCTTCTTCCGAGATCTTTTGCTTGTTCTTTTTTAATTTCAAATAACTTATTAGACCAGTTTATGATTTCTTCTTCACTGAAATCTGGAAACTGTTTTCGTAGTTCGCTGATTATACGATCTAGATCGGGTTGTGGTAGCCAAACTTCTTTTTGAGCTCGATAGCATATAATAGCCTCGGAAACAATCAACGATATTAGCATACCACAATCAATCATATATCTCATTAGCACTATTGGCATCCAGTGTTTTTCAGATAGGTGTCTACCGAGCCAAACATAACTACACGGATGTAACCCTGTAGCTAATTCAAATGATATCACACGAGCGAATCCGGTTAAATCAAAATCAGGCAATGGTCCATTAATCGCAACACGAGTCATTTCATGCGTGGGGTGTCCAAATCGTTTGAAGTACTCAGCGCATTCCCCATACCCGAGAAAACTTCCGGGATAACACGCGGATATATCAATTGAAATCATACCATCACGTGAGTATTTCGTATTCCACAGTCCTAAATGACCAAATACGACGCAACTCAATTTAACATCCTCGAGAAAATCATTTCGTGTTGGACGCCATGAGTTTTTTTCTCTTGCGAAGTGAGCTACCACTGATGGAATAGTAAAACTATCCGTGAGTAGTTTTTCATGGGAATTCTCCGGTGAAAAATCACTAGCGATTTTTCTCATTCTGTTATCTAATTCTTCAATGCGATATAATTCACCATTTGGTTTTACAAATTGATCGAATTCTTCATCACTTCTAAGTAACCACACTGACACAGGATCATCCTTACACAACGCATGAATAGCATCGAATAATTTCTCTTCATAGAAAACATCCCCGACGAACTCCTTAGGGATATATTTCACGGTTCGTTCTCGTGGAAATATTGTTACCGCAGTTGTCCACGCGTGTTTGTTATGATCAATAATCTGTATTGGCGCTCCATTTTTGTTATATTTCGGTTCGTATAAAACCTCTCCGGTTATCGTCATAACGGTTATTGGGAATCGTAATGATGTTTCTAATTTAGCTATATCAGAAATCTTTGCACCATGCTGTTTCACTGTCAGTTCCCACTCGGTTATTTTCCTACGTCGCAGATCAGTTAGTTTATTTCCTCGGGATGCATTTGTGAAGTGTTCTATTATTCGTTCTGCTACACAATTAAGCCCTGACGAATATTTCATAGGAGCTAGTTTTGCGATATCGGGTTTATCATTTAACGGATATATCCCATAAACCATTGCTGTTACGGGATAAGATCTTTCGTAGTATGGTTTGTCAATGCCGGTTAGAATCCCTGGTTTGGAATCTCTACTCACAATAACAGCTTTTTTATTCTTGAGGATTGGTTCAAATTTATCCTTAATAATCCATTTGCCATCGACTTTGATAATGAATTTGATTCGGAAAAAATGTCTTCTTTCCCCAACACGTGAAATTATCACTGCTGCTTTTTCATCATTCATGGTAGCATCAACAACACCATCAATTCGAAATGTTGACCAACAATAAGATGCTCCATCACGCTTGAATTCATTAAAACAGTCTCTGATTTTACTAATCATGGCTTTATCAAGAATTTTATTCTTTGGTGTATTAGAAACTATATCGAGATTGAATTGAGCATCTTTCCAGGGGTAATCTCTCTTGGACGTTTTTTTTGGTTTATCGAGATTAAATCTAGGATTGATTTTCAATAATCTCTTAAACTCTTTCATGTTTCCGTCTCTTGGACGTTTTTTGGGTTTATCGAGATTAAATCTAGGATTGATTTTGTTACGTTTTTTTGGTTTATCGAGATTAAATCTAGGACTAATTTTTAATAATCCCTTAAACTCTTTCATGTTTCCGTCTCTTGGACGTTTTTTTGGTTTATCGAGATTAAATCTAGGACTAATTTTTAATAATCTCTTAAACTCTTTCATGTTTCCGTCTCTTGGACGTTTTTTGGGTTTATCGAGATTAAATCTAGGATTGATTTTCAATAATCTCTTAAACTCTTTCATGTTTCCGTCTATTGGACGTTTGTTACGTTTTTTGGGTTTATCGAGATTAAATCTAGGATTGATTTTCAATAATCTCTTAAACTCCTTATTAGCATTGAATTCAGCATTTTTCGAAGGCAATCTCTTGAACTCCCTCATGCTATACTAAAAACAAGTGTCTAAATGAAAGGTTTATGTATAATGAATCACTGCAACGGATCAGTCAATGAATTAGACAAATAGTATAGTATACTAATGAACCAGGAATTCAGACCACACCCAGTGAGTACAAATTATGAAGCATCCAGTGATGGTGTTGTAAGACACTGTAGACTGAAGAACCCAGTTGGGTGGGATAATGGTATGGGGTATTTGTTCTTTACTGTTGGAAAGAAGAAATATTACAATCATCGTTTCGTATTTGAATGTTTCAATGGATAGATCAAAAATGGTTTTGTTATCGATCACAAGGATTCTAATCCAAGGAACAATTCTTTATCAAATCTGCAAGCTATCACACAAAGTGAGAACTTGAAAAGAGGAGAGACTGGCATTTGCTCAAAAAAAGCGAGACCAGTAAAATCTTTGAATACAACAACTAACGAAGAAAAAATATTTAAATCAATATATGAAGCCGGCAAGTATTTCAATATTTGTAGAGCCTCAGTACGATTCGTTGCAGAGGGGGTTTGTCGATCGGCTATTTCAAAAAGGACGGGACAAAAAATTCAATTTAGTTATGTCTAATGCGTCATATTTTTCATTTAGAAATATATCATTATTATAGAATAATGAATTCTGAAAACCTGAATAGCATCATATCCGAGATTTCAAAATTGAAAAGTTGGGATATTGAACTATCAGATGGGTTAAATCCTGATCAAATCATGTCTGATTTTCAGGATATAGAATACGGAGTTAGCACTAACAAGTATATGCTACCAAAGAAGTATGCGCTCATCAAAAGAATTCAGAATTCTATTAAGGACTCTCTCGCATTTTCCAGTGACGTAAGTGTGTTCGCTCCGTTGTATACCATCGTAGAACGAATACGAAAAGAATTGGGGTACGAATACGAATTAAAAAAGGAGGTTAATTCTAAAGTTAGAAACCTACGGGCGTTAATTCAAGAAAATGAACAATTTTGATTGACCATTTATCATTATTTGATTGTGACCGTCCCTCATAGAGATTTTAATTTTTTTTTAGCATTTTTTGATTAAAACTGTTGAAATCAGTGAATAAAAAATTGATGGCTGGTTCGGATTGATCAAATGGAAAAGTGGGGAAAGTGTGATATTAATTATTTTTATATACAATTATGACACTTTCCCCGTCATTGATAGAGATGTTAAAACACTTCCACGGTGGTGTTAGGTCCTATTGAAAAATTGTTTTGCAATTGAAAAATTGTTTGCGATTTCAAATAATGGTCAATGAAGCATTAACGACCCGATTGGCTCGTGAACGACTTGATGCAATCAAGAGATTTGTACCAATTCGTGACTCTGTAAGAAATAAACTGCAACAACGACAGAGTTTACAAACGGATTTTGCTGTGGGATCCGAAGAAGTGTTTAAACCAGTAACCACAGCATCGAAACAGATAGTGTCAACAATCTCTGAAGAAGGAAAAAAACAAGAAGAGTCTTTTCTTCCTGTGTTAGAAAAAATAGCAAAAAGAACTAAACAAACAAAAAAATCATTGAAAACACTTCCTCAGGATATATCAACCGCTTCAGAACAACAACGAGAACTTCAAGAAGATATCCCCCCACCCGAATTTCAAGAAGAAGGGGAGGATACTACTAGTGGACGAGTTGCATTCAATGAAAAACTTCTTCCCGGTAAATTAGATGAATTGAGAAATAAAAAATTTGATTCTATGGAAGAATTAGCCCAATTTGTCACTAGGAGTTTTCATCAGAGAAGAACATATATTTACGATGATTATAATCTTCCCCCTAAAAAAGATTGGTATAGGGGGTTATATCGTATACTATCAGGTTCCTCTCAAGCAAAGGGAGGTGATAAAACATTTCAGGAATATATGGCAGCAATAAAAAAAGCTGAATCATCTATAGGGGAGCAATCGGATACCGGATTTCTTAGACTACCAGAACAATCAAAATTTATTGATATAACACAATCCTCCAACCGATGAAAATAACGAGAGAAGCTGATCATGAAAAAGGTGCAACCGGTATCACTGATAAAACCAAAGGATTTTCAGGCAGTGGTTTAGTTGGAAACTCTTCGAGGGAAAATCCTTGAATTTCATGTCCTGGTAGTGTTATCAATGATATATCACGATTAGAGGTTCTTGTAGGAGGGTTCCGAGCTGGAAATAACTCACCGGAAATAATTAATGAAGCAGCTGATATCTGTAGACGATTATTTCAGGGTGGTATCATGGATATCAGCACATATCGAGATTTCATTGGCGAGTTAGTGGAGGATTATCACAGTGATTAATCACCGGAATTGAATAAAAACGCTAGCGTTTCCAATTGAAAAATTGTTTCTGATTTCAAATAATGATCATACACTACAATCATGATAAACCAACCCCCGTCTACGTAGTTAATTCACGGTTTCCGGTTTATAGAGCATACTACGGAGATGGTTTAGGCAATACCATTGCAGGGTTATTTGCGAGAATGGCTCCAAAAGTGATGCCGTTGGCTAAACAACTAGGAATGAAAGCAATTGATGTTATTCGTGATAAGGGTACTGGTGCTGTTGGAGATCTTGCGGGAAAAGCGTTTTCAGCTGCGAAGAATAAAATAACATCATTAGTGAGACGAAAAAAGAAACCGTTACCGTCTACAGCGGAAATGCCTGCAAGTGTTAGTAGAATTATAAATAACGCAGTAGACGAAAAATTAGCGTCGATGGTGACTCCCTTGATAAATCAAGGGGACCAAAATAACATGATAGCAAACATGATAGCAGGAAGTGGCTTTAAAAAAACACGACGATGAAATGAAAAATCGTGATTTAGACTCTGATAAATAGAATCAAATGTTCAAAAGGTCACCTGATCCAGCATTTGATATGGATGCCCCAGTTGGCAAGAATGATTCTGTACGCGATTTTCAATTTTATTCTTATCACGCAGTACAACCAGATCTCCGATCGCGAATTGAACTTCAAGTTCATGATACCAGTAAATATTTTCTACCGTGTGAGGCATTTATTGAAGTAGAAGGAGAACTTGTAACAAATGTTGCAGCTGATACCCCATATGACAATAACGCAAATGTCCGAGTTGGTTTTGTTAATAACGGCATAATGGCGTTATTTGAAAGCGCTAGATATCTCATTGATGGAACAGAAATTGAATCCATTGACCGTGAAGTTGATGTGGCCACAACAATCATAGGGTTAGCGAGATATTCTGATGATTATACAAGATCAGCGGGTCCATCTATGATGTTTGCAAAGGATACCTCTGATAACGCTGATCACCTTCAATTCATTAAAGTGTTAACAGCAAGAGATAATGCAGAAGCCGATCAACAGGAAGCAGCTAATCCAGAACGTCGAACTAGACCCGGAGCTGCGTTTGATATTCTCGGAGGCGTTAATGGTAATCTCAATTTAGGATTTGCAACACGTGTAGCAACGTTGCATGGGCAGCGTCGACGATTTTCATGTGCGATTCCACTGCATCATATATTTGGATTCTGTAGAAACGTCCGAAAAGTTATTTATGGAGCTAAACACACAGTAGCGCTTGTACGAAAGGGTACTGATGATGATGCAATCTGGCGTAATGCTGGGGTTGCTCCCGGTAAAGTCATTTTAACAAAACTATCATTGTGGATGCCAGTATTAACTCCATCAATCACAGAAGAACAGCGACTACTATCATTTATGGACCAAGGAGGAAAATCATTGTTGAGTTGGTTATCAGTGACTACGGATATTAAACAAGACAGTGTTGATGGTACATTCACATGGCACCTGGCATCAAAACAAGGTGTTTCAGCTCCACGTCATATATTTATTGCATTACAGAATAATGCGCGAGTTGGTAATCAAGAACGAAGCCATATGATATTTGATCAGTTAGGTGTTAATGAAGTCTCGCTGAGAATAAACGGACAGCAGGAACCATCCGAGGATATACAACTTGATTACGGTCAGAATCATATTGCACGTGTCTATCATAACCTGTTGTCATTTATGGCACGTGATCAAAATGTGGATACTGGTTTGCAAATATCGCAATTGGATTTTAAAAGCCTCTATCCGATTTATTACTTTTCACTTGAACATCTTGATTTAACAAGACAATCTGTCGTTGATATACACTTTAGAGCCCGTGTAACCCGTCCGACTGGTCCACCAGTTGGTGGGGTACCTCCTATCCTTATCCCGAATTATAGAGCGGTGGCTGTCATTCTCAGTGATAAATCAATGCTACTCGAAGGTGTTGGTGGAAGAATGAGAGTGGTAGATGCACCAGTGGAAAATCTTTGATTGATTTTCTCGATTTTTCATTGAATTAGAATCAATCTATTATGTATAACATGTCATATAGTGTTATTAGTGTTGCGTTAACTCCCGGTCAATTAAAAAAATTGCAATCGGAATCAGCTAAAAAATGTGGAACCACAATCACGTTGAAACCCAACCAAATGACTGGTGGTGCAAATAAACTATCGCTGACAACTCGTCAGGTGAAACATTTCAGTGATGCACTTGCAGTCAAAAAAGGTGTTCAGATTACTCTCTCTGCGGCTGCTATCAAAAATATGATTAAAACAGGCGGTATATTTCCGTTGTTAGCTGCGATTCCAGCATTGATTGCAGCAGCAGCCCCAGCG
Source organism: Unio delphinus (assembly GCA_029339505.1). Classification (NCBI taxonomy): domain Eukaryota; kingdom Metazoa; phylum Mollusca; class Bivalvia; order Unionida; family Unionidae; genus Unio; species Unio delphinus. The sequence continues at coordinate 755,207 of JAQISU010000217.1, forward strand.
GTGGCTAAAGCGGCAGCGTTAGGAGCCGTTGGTACTGCAGCAGGAATGGCACTAAAGAAGGCAACTGGAAAAGGATATAAAAAAAGGGAAAGGGTCTAAGACTACCAGGAACCCCGTATTCGTGGTACAGCGGAAAGGGTCTAAGACTACCAGGAACGATTTATTAATTCAGGAACCTATGGTTCCAATGTCCAATTTTGATTTAATGGATGCTGCTAAAAAACTCGCGATTAAAAACTTCAGAGGTGTCTTTATGAAAGATCAATTACCACATCAACCAAACAGCGTTGAAACCGGAATCATTAATTTAGATAACAGCACCGGACCTGGAACTCACTGGGTTGCATACGCTATTGATCCACGTGGGATTGTCTATTTTGATTCATATGGATTAGCCCCACCAAAAGAGTTTATGCGGTATATAAAAACCCTTCCAATGAAGACTTGGTATTCTACGCTACCAACACAAACGATGATTGACCCACCAATATGCGGCAGCGAAGTATTAAATGTCCTTAACGCTATTTCTAACTCCTTGAGTAACCCAAGCGGAAAACCACCACATGTTGTCGTTAATGAATACACTAGTAATCGCTGGAAATCGAAACGATTTTAGAGGGAGAAAGAGTTTTACAATAACATGATTGATATTTGGGGGAGATCTTTGAAACCCAAACCCGATGGCACTGCACCACCTGATTCTGTCAAGGATGTAAAAAAAATAATTGAAGATGAAATCGCTGAGACGTTGAACTTAACAAATGTTGATCCTAATGAAATAGTTGTATTTCAAGACAAACAGGGTAAATTGAAATCCAGTGATGTGTCATTGAATGACATTTTGATACGGCAGCGCGACGCCGCTGAAAACTCTATTGCGCTGTATTCCAACGACGGACGACTTAAACCAGGCGCACTTGTGTCTACGATCACCGACGCGATTGCTACCAACGAACGTGAGCTGAATGATCTTATACGAGGTTATAATAATTTTCGCAAAAATGTCATACATAAATTCTTTGGAACACCGCTTGTGGTTGGCATGACTCTCGCTGAAATTAAAAACTATCTGTCGCTATTCTTTTTTAACAAGGACGCGGGAAGGATGATGAATGAAAATGAAATCAAGGCAAATTATCTCGAGATTTCTAAACTAATAGAAGATCAAAAACCCACTAACGACATCATTGTTAAGTTTTTTGGAACCCCGCTTGTGGCAGGAATGACTCTCGCTGAAATCAGTGAGTTTATCGGCAAGCACACTCACAATGCCTACATCGCTAATAATTTCTTTGGTATCCCGGCTACATCTACAATAACTCTCAAAGATATTAATATGTTTATGGTGAGACAAACAACACTTAATACCATCGTGGATAGATTTTTGGGGAGAACACCTGGTTCTGAAACCACATCGTTGACAGGTCCAACCCTCGCTGAAGTTAAAAAAGCTATTGACGAACAAAAGCTCACAAATGAAATGGTTAATAAGTTCTTTGAGGGCAGTAGCCTCCAAGAGATCACGACGAAATTTTCTAACATCGACAACCATATTAAAACCCAAGCACGGATTAGAATCAACGAACTTCTGGTTTCATTCTTTTCTGAGTGGTGGGGGGTAACAATAGATTCTGCCAGAATCAAGGTAAATTATCTCGATATTTCCAACGATCTTCTTGAACTAAAAGAAAACTTTGAAAAGATAAAAATTCCGCACAAAAAACCTAAAAATATCGTGTATACGATCAAACGTGGAATCGAGGATTGGATAAGAGACAAAGCTCCTAGAATTACCATCGATCTCTTGTGGGATGAGGGGGAAGTGAAGGTTGATGGTATCTATAGGTTAACGTGGGCCTCTATCGATCAATTTAATATGATCATGAACAATAGATCCTACTCTGGTGGCGTCGCGACGTTAATTATCGAGACTGGCATAACACCAGAATTTCACTTCGTCGCGGTTAATAGCTCCACCATTAGATCAAAAATAGCCTGGTGTATAGAACTCGTAGATCATTTTTCCGGCTGAAGTACTAACAATTCCCGCGAACTTGAAAACACAATTGAAAACGCTAGCGTTTTTAAAATAAAAATGATTTCATCAACGCAATGTCGCTATGATCAGGTCAGAGAATTTCATACTAGACTCAAAACCCTTACTGAGGAGTATCAAATAAAAATAAAAAAATACCGACGAAGAATCACCGCAATTGATATTACTATGTACTCGGTGTCAAGCGTTCTCGCTGGTGCCGGAATAATACTTGCATCGGTTACAATGATTGCCCCGGTCGTAGTTCCAATTTGCATTTCTGCGGTGGCTACAATTGGGGATATATCAACCGGGATAGCAAAAAAGATATCATCATGCAGCCAGAGTAAACTGCAGAATTACTTAATTCAATTTCATATTGCATCAACCGCATATCCGCAGTTATCCCTGATGATATCATCGTCACTCGATAATACGATTATATCAGATAGTGAATTCTCAGCGATGGTCAGTATTTTTGATTCCGCGATATCGAAATTAGAGCGACAACATGAGTATAATAACAATGACAACACCTATGGAATCAGAAAACACGAACCCAAAATACAAAATGATCTCAATAATATCAACATTACCAGATTGTGAGTTCTCAGTGATGGTCAGTATTTATGATTCCTCGATACCAAAATTAGAAATAAATCATGAGTATAATAACAATGACAACACCGCAGGAATTACTTCAACGAATAGTGGAGAACACGAACCCAGTACAAACAAGCATGATATCAATAACATCAACGAATCCAGAATTCAGTGTGAATTTCCCCTCTCCGGTCCCAGTGAAGGAGATAGCGCTAGCAAAACTACGAGTGTATCACAGTTGGCCTAATATCAGATCAAAATCATTTGGTGGTCAACAACCGAATAATTCACTGGTGTTTGCGAATAAGAATAAAGACGACGGTACCCCAGACTGGAACGTCGTTTCTATACCAACAGGGTCATACCAAATAGAACAAATCAATAATGAATTCGCGCGTAGAATAAAATCGATTACTGGAAAAGAATCAAAAATCGCTATAACAGTTCATGAGCCGACACTATCATCCGCAATTGAGATAAGCACAGAAGGATACGTCGTAGATATCTATCAAAGTTCTATTAGAACCGTACTAGGATGGCCTGAAAAACCACCGGAAAAATCCACCACCGACTTAACCACGGATGTACAATCATATCATGAAATCAATCCCAGTTATCGAGATGATTTATCTGATATAAGAAAAGGAAAAATCGCCGATAGATTTATATTCACCAACAAAGACACATTGCAATGGAATTTTATCATTAAAAGAACAACCGACTCATCTGTTACTATTTCATTTACGCCAACTGACGTCCGTGGTTATTTTAATGAGATTAAACAATTATATGACACACAACTAGAACAACTACGGAAAAAAAGATCGCAAAAACACGTTGAAATAATAAATCAACTTATATCGGACATGGAATATATCTATGAACTAATTATTCAAACAATAATTAATGACAACAGCGACAATAAACAACGATTCATAACCGATTACAATATCACAGAAGACAATCTGCGTAATTTCAAGTTTCCGAAATACAACGCTGATGAATTAGCAAGAATTGTTAAAACCGATATCAAAGCGCTACAAAAATCAGATTCAACTGTCCTCCTCAAACATAATAATGATCCAGATGGTGGCGATAGGCATATCGCTCCGTTCAACGTGAATATATCCTCAGTGATTGCGCTCAATTTAGTATGCGATGTTATCGAAGGAAGCTATCAAATTAATCTCGAACGATCAAATCAAGCTCAGCAAGGATATATTCTTTATTCGTTTGCACCAACAGCTCCTCCAGGATTCCTAATTATTGAAAACCCAATTAATCCTGTCTACATGCGATGCCATAATAATTCATTAACCAGAATTAATTTCAAACTCACCGACCAGTCAAATAATCTGATTGATTTACAAGAAGAGGTGTTAGCGATTAGTCTGTTTGTGAAATCATAAATGATTTTCGTCCTAAGGACTTGATCAAATATTCGGTTAAAATCATTTCTTATCTTTTGTTAACCCAGTGATGAAATCACTAAGCAGCAGAGAGGGTGGATGACCACATCGTTGCGACCAAAATTGATTAAAAAATCGTAAAATCTCCGTTTTCATTTTTTTAGTTAAAATGAGATTTCGTAGGGAAAGCTCATTAAGATTTCAATCAATTTTTTGTCTGAAAACGTTGTAGGGTTTTACCCCTGAGACATTTTTTTTGGTTAAAATGAGATCGTAGGAAGGCTTGTTTTAAGATTTCAATCAAAATTTTGTCTGAAAACGTTGTAGGATTCACCCTCTCTGCTGCTCGACGAGAGCGTCGGTTCATAAACTTTAATAGTTATGCTTGATTCTTTTCCAGTGCTTGATTCTTTTCCAGTGATTGATTTTATTCTACGCTAAATTTCAGCATCGATTTGCTTAATTTTGTACGACCCAGTTGGTAACGAAACAGTTTCTCACGCTGGAGTACCATCGGGTTTATTTCACAAAAACCTTAACGAGTCATTGGGTTGCTGACCGCCAAATGCAACCGATCTGATATTAGGCCAGCTATGATATATTCGTAATTTTGCCAGCGCGATCTCGCGTACTGGAATCGGAGAAGGGAAGTTCACACTAAATTGTGGGTTTGTTGATGTTATTGATATCATGCTTGTTCGTATCGGAGTGGTATTCTCCGCGATTCGTTGAAGCAGTTCGAGTGACATTATTATTAACGCTGTCTTCAATTTCCAATTTCACCATCGCAGAGTTATGCAACTGGGTCATCGCGGAAAATTCAACATCGGATATGAACGAATTATCTATCGACAACGAGATCAATTCGGATAATTTCGAGTACGCGTCAAATACCACTCGGTACCGAGCTGTATAATCGACAAGTTTTTTCTGAGAACACGATGATAACTTTTTACTTATCGCGGTGGCGACTGCTGCAGTTGTTGTTGCCGCGGAGATAGCGATTGGAACTGCAATCGGAGCCATCATGGTCACCGTCGACAAAATAACCCCTGCGCTGGCCATCACACCGGACACCGAGTACACGGTGATGTCAATGATTGCTACGCTGCGTCGGTATTTTTTCATTTTTTCACGATAGCGCTCAGAAAGTGATTTCAAGTTCGCAGAAAATTCTTTCACGGTATCATATCGATATCGATGCGATTGTGATACCTCTGGGACTATTATCGGTTCAATTGATTTCATCGATGCCATTGTTATTTTAAACCCGCTAGTGTTTTCAATTATTCGCCATCGTTCACGGGGCCGGGGGGCGGATTTTAGGTGGGGTAGATGGGGTTGGGATGTCGTAGGTATGGTAGCTTTAGCCGGAAAAATCATCTACAAGTTCTAAACACCAAGTTATTTTTGATCTAACGGTGGAGCTATCAACCGCGACGACATTAAAGTGTTGATCGTTACTCCTGATAATTAACATCGCGGTGCCACCAGAGTAGGTTTTACCGCCAGCGATCATATTAAATTGATCGATAGAGATCCACGCTAGCCTGTAGATACCTTCGATCCCCGTTGTACTGTAGATATCATCCTCCCCCGCCTCGCCCCTCTTTCAGAGACCGGCGGACAATGTAGTATGAACGTCTCTTATCCAATCCATGGTTCCATGATCGACCATATACACGACATTTTTAATGCTTATGCGTGGATGCGGAATCTTTATCTTTTCAAAATTTTCTTTTAGTTTAGAAATATCCGTGTGAATATCGAGATAATTTACCGCGTTTTCATTTTCAGGCATTATCCTCTTCGCCTCCGTGTTATAAAAGAACTTATTAACAATTTCGCTGGTGAGATTTTGTTCGCCAATAGCATGTTTAATTTCAGCGAGGGTCGTGCCTGTCAGAGATTCGATTTCAGACGTAGGTGTTCCCCCCAAAAAACTTTTTCACGAAGTTATTAAATATCATTTGTTTCAACCTAAACATACTAATATCTATGAGAGTCATCGTAGATGTAACCGGGACGACAAAGAAATCATTAACGACGCTGTTAATGTGAGTATGTTTTCTAATAAACTCGCTAATTTCAGCGAGAGTCATACCTGCCACAAGTGGGTTTCCAAAGAACTTATCAATAATTTCGCTGGTGAGCTTTTGTTCGTCAATAGCTTTTTTAACTTCAGCGAGGGTCGGGACTGTCAGAGATGTGATTTCAGAACTAGGTGTCCCCCCAAAACATTTCTTCACGACGTTATTGAATATATATTGTTTCGTCATAAACATACTAATATCTTTGATAGTCATCGCATATGTAGCCAGGACACCAAAGAAATCATTAGCGATGTCGATGGTGAGCTTTTGTTTGTCAATGGCGCTTTTAATTTCAGCGAGAGTCGTGCCTGCCACAAGTGGGGTTCCAAAAAACTTATCAATGACGTCGTTAGTGGGTTTTTGTACCTTTTCAAGATTTTCTATTAGTTTAGAAATATCCGTGTAAATATCGAGATAATTTGCCTTGATTTAATTTCCATCCATCATCCTCCCTCCCCCTTGTTAAAAAAGAAAATCCAGAAGGTTTCTAATTTCAGCGAGAGTCACGCCAACCACAAACGGGGTTCCAAAGAACTAATGTACAACATTTTTGCGAAAAGTAGTATAACCTCGTATATAATCATCCAGATTACGGCCGTGGGCGGCAATCGTGTCGTTGATCGTAGACACAAGTGCGCCTGGTTTAAGTTCTCCGTCGCTGGAATACAGCGCAATAGAGTTTTCATCGGCGTCGCGCTGCAGTATCAAAATGTCGTCCGCGGATATATTACTGGATTTTAATTTACCCTGGCAATCTTGAAATACAACTATTTCGTTCGGGTCAACACTTGCTAAATTCAACGTCTCAGCGATTTCATCTTCAATTATTTTTTTTACATCCTCGATAGAAACTGCAGATGTTTTCGCGGTGGGTTTCGACATTGACAGAGATCGTCCCCAGATATCAATCATTATTGTTAGTGCAACTTGTGTTTTCAATTTATTGGTTCTCTAAAATTATCTTGTAATTTTCCACTCGTGTAATCATTTACAACCAGATGAGGTGGTTTCTTTGACGATGAAATCTCCGCGAGGACATTTAATACTTCACGGCCGCATATCGGTGGATCATTTAATTGTTGTGTTGGCAGCGTGGAATAAAATATCGGTATTGATTGATTCTTTGAATTTATATACCGCGTAAAGTCTCTTGGCGGAGCTAGCCCATATGAATCGAAATAAACAATCCCACCTGGATCAATCGCGTATGCAACCCAGTGAGTTCCCGATCCGTTACTATCATCAAGATTGATGATACCGGTTTCAACGCGTTTAGGTTTTCTCGGCAACTGATCTTTCATAAAAACCCCTCTGAAGTTTCTTATCGCTAGTTTTTTAGCAGCATCAATTAAATTAAAATTGGACATGGAAAGAATTGGGCTTTCAACTAATAAACCGTTCCTGGTATTCTCAGACCTGATCCGTGAACGGATCTCCCGCTGTACCATGAATACGGGGTTCCTGGTAGTCTTAGACCCTTTCCCTTTTTTTATATCCATTCCCAGTTGCCTTTTTCAACGCCATCCCTGCTGCGGTACCAACAACCCCCAACGCTGCCGCTTTCGCCACCGCTGGGGCAGCCGCTGCAATCAATGCTGGTATTGCGGCTTACAATGGAAATATGCCACCTGATTTTATCATCTTGGCGATTGCAGCCTTCGAAAATACAATTTGAACCCCTCGCTTATTCTTCAGCGCATCATTGAAATGTTTTATTTGACGATCCGTCAATGATATTTTATGTGTACCGCCGGACATCTGCGCTGGTTTTAACGTTATTGTTGTTCCACATTCTTTAGCGGATTTTGATCGCAATTTCTTGACCTGACCATCAGTCAGCTTGACACTAACAACACTATATGGCATTTTATTGTAAAACATATTTATGCTTTAAATTGATCTAATTGTGAATCGTTTACATATTTTCCACTGGTGCATCAACGATTCTCATTCCTCCACCAGCCTCTTCTGAGAATGACAGCAACCGCTCTATAATCGACACCACCAGGGGAGATACGAGCTCTGAAGTGTATGTCGACGACGGATTGCCTTGTTAAATCAAGATGTTCCAGCAAAAAGTAATAAATTGGATACAATTTCTTAAAATCAAGTTGCGATATTTGTAAACCAGTATCAACATTTTGATCACGACCCATATATGACAGCATCCGATGATACACAAGTGCTATGTGGTTAGTGTCGTAATTAAGCTGTATATCCTCAGATGGTTCCTGTTGTCCGTTTATTCTCAGTGAAACCTCCTTGACTCCTAATCAATCAAATATCATATGACTGCGTTCTTGGGAGCCTAATCGATTCCGATTCTGCAGCACTATAAATATATGACGTGGAGCTGAAACGCCTTGTTTTGATGCCAAGTGCCATGTAAATGTATCAGCAACATTATCCTCTTTGGCATCAGTTGTTGTTGTTAGCCAACTTAGCAATGATTTGCCGCCTGTTTCCATAAATGAGAGCAGCCGCTCTTCCGTGGTAATTGATGGGGTCATTACTGGCATCCACAATACTATTTTACTCAAAACAACTTTACCTTCATCGGCACCAGTACGCCAAATTGCATCATTGTCATTGCCATTTTGCACTAACGCAATTGTGTGTTTGGCTCCATAAATAACTTTCCTGACATTTCTGCAGAATCCAAATATGTGATGCAGCGGAATCGCACATGAAAAATATCGTTCTTGTCCTTGTAACATCGCTACTCGTGTTGCAAATCCTCAATTGAAATTATCATTAACGCCTCCGAGAATATCAAATGCAGCTCCGGGTCTAACTCGACGTTCTGGATTAGCTGCTTCTTGTTGATTAGCAACTGAAGTGTCTTGCGGTGTTAACACTTTAATGTAATGAAGGTGGTCAGCGCTAGCAGTAGTATCTTTTGAAAACATCACAGATGGACCAGCAGACCTTGTATAATCATCGGAGTATCTTGCTAGTCCGATTATTGTTGTTGCAACATCAACCTCGCGGTCTGTTGTTTAAATTACTTTTCCATCAATGAGATATCTTGCGCTTTCAAATAACGCCATTATGCCATTATTAACAACACCGACTCTGGTACCATCTGGATATGGGGTGTCAGCTGCAACATCTGTTACGAGTTTCCCCTCGATTTCAATAAATGTTTCACACGGCAAAACGTATGTACTGGTATCTTGAACTTGAAGTTCAACTCGCAATCGTAGGTTGGGTTGTATTGCATGATATGAATAGTATTGATAATCGCGGACGGAATCGTCTTTGCGCACTGGGGCTTCCATATCAAGCGCGGGATCAGCTGTTCGTTTAAACATTGTATGACATACCATTGCTTTCAATTGCGAAACTCTTTGTAATCATCGTCGTTTTTGTTTTCGTTTCAAATCACTTCCTGCTGTCGCGTTCATGATAGCGCTATATGTTACCGGCAAAGCCGTCAATGGCGACGGAGTCACCGAAGCAGCCAACGACGCTAGTTTTCTTCCACTGCACTATTTATTGCTTTGCTGATTTTTGCAGGCATCATTGTAGTTGATTGCAGCACTGGTGGTTTCACCACCGACTTCGTCGCTGTTGGTTTCTTTCGCACCAATGATGCTATTTTATCTCTCGCAGCAGAAAATGCCCTTCCGGCAAGATTTCCAACAGCGATGATTCCCTTATCACAAATAATGTCAATGGCCTTCATTGATAATTGTTTAGCTAGCGGCGCCACTTTTGGGGCTATTATTGTAAATAACCCCGCGATGGTACTGGCGAAACCATCTCCGTAATACGCTCTATAAACAGGCAAACGTGAGTTCACCACGTAGACGCTTACGGGTTTATCATGGTTGTAGTGTATGATCATCTTGTTATAAAACTAGTAGTTTTTCAATTAGTGATCAATCGCTAAAATCCATAGCATTTTCATCATAACCATGGGCGTCTCTGTGATTTTCAACTAATTCAGCAATGAGTTCTCGATATACATCAATGCCCATGATACCGCCGGCAAATAATCGTCTACAGATATAAGCGGCTTCATTAATTATCTCGACGGAGTTGTTTCCGGCTCGCTTTCCACCCATGAGTACTTCTAACCGTGATATATCCGAGAGCATATTACCAGGACATGTCACGGTTGCGTTGAAATCCAAAGGATTTTTAATTGAAGATCCTTTTCCACTTGCTTTCTTAGAACCGGCTTCTGCTCTTATGTCTATTTGTTCCGGGATTGGATCCTTCGTATATCGTGGTGGTTGTGGACCGCCTTTAACCGCAGCTAGAAAGTTATTATAACCAGGGTGCTGTAACGCTGAGATTTCATCCCGGCCGTGTTTCGCTAAATATATTTTTGATGCCCAAGTCCTTCTGTTTCTTATAAAATCTTTAAACCCGTCGTTTAAAAAATTCTCTCTTTTACTCTTTGGAAAATTTTCTCTAGCAAAATTATAAAATTCGAAATCCGTACCTAGTTCTTCAATTTTATTTAATGTTTCGGCTGTAAATATACTTTCAGGTGAATAGTCTCTTCCTGCAGCTGCTTGTTGTTCATCTTCGCGTTCTTCAATTTCGCTTTGGGTTTTTATATCACTGGATAGCTGTTGTATCCCTGTGTGTGTTTGTTCAGTCTCTGCTGCTATCTTTTCAAGCGTATCAAGCAGCGGCGCCTTCTTTGATCGTTCTTTTTTAGGAATATCTCCGTATATCGCTGCTTCAGTTAACTTTTTCACATCTTTGGTCGCACTTGTTATCGGAGTAAACAGTTGTTCACTTGACACAGAAAAGTCAGTCTGCGCTTGTTGTCGTTGTTGAAGTTTCTCGCGAAGTCTGTCTCGTACTGGTATAAACTTTTTAATTGCTGCTAGCCGCTCTCGGGCTAATCTAGTTGTAAGCGATTCACCAACCATATATAGTTTGTGAACTGAGTTTTCAAATGTGAAACTATCACAATTAAAAGCTGAGTTATTAAATAATGTACCACCAAGCTAACGTATCCATCTCCGACAAGGTTAAACTGTACAACGCTATCCGCGAGTGTTTCAGAAATAACATCGCTGGGGGTTTCAGAATTGTAATATCTGAGAACGGCGATGAACGATTTTTGTTAACGACGCCGAAACAACAACAACTACATGAAAATGGAGGCGTCGCGGTGATTACTTGTTACCACAAGCAGATCATCCAGTACGCACATAACTGCATGAGCAAGCCCAAACTGATGAGTATTCTTTCAGGAGAAAATACTATGTAACAAGTATTACAAAAAACGCTAAAAAAAAAAAAAAATTTTTACTAAAATTTACTGAAAGCCTATTTTTTATAGGAACGCCCACGTGGTTATAATACGGGTTTTTTCTCGTTTAATATTTTTCTAAGATCGCGAATTTTAGAATTAATTTCAGCTCGTTTTTAATACTCTTGGCGGAGCTTTTGAAGTATTGCTTCAACGGTGCTAAATAGCGTTATAAATACATTAATGTCGTTACCGTACAAACAAGCATTGATGGACTTTTGAATTCGTTTCACGAGCCTGTACATCTTTGGTAAAACATAACGACCCTTACTAGACTGATACTCAATGTCTTCATATTCCGAGGTAATCCTGTCGCAGTCGAGACCTTCAGATAATACTACCCCTCTATTTTTTAAATTTGAGATTTCAGCAATTATAACATTTACATCTTTGATATCCATAATTTTATAGTATATTGTATCTCTAATTATTAAAACAATAACACTCATTTGGCAATCTCGCTGGCGCCTTATCACGTCAGAGAGACCCAGAGGTTACTTTATTAACTTAATTAAGTACATGTATTTGCTGTACTGAAAACCCCATTTGGAAACCCCTTTCGCGTCAAATAACGCGAAAGAGACCCAGACGTATGTGACAACACATCTTAGGAACTCCTTGGTTGCCTTCACATCCAAGTAAGCCCAAGGGGACCCGAAACATACATCTTCGGCGGGAGGCCTAAGGTGACAAACATCATCTTAGACCGCCCAGAAGATATGCTTGAGGTGATGTACTACATGTACTTAATTAACTTAATTAATGGACGACACAATGCCGTATATATCTCTACTCGAGTGTTGTGGCAGATTGTAGGCATACATATACTTAATTAACTTAATTAAGGATGGATATTTACAATGAAAAGATGATGGAATTTGTGATTGCAATGATGTGGGACGGCACAATGCCATATATATCTCCACTCGAGTGTTGTGGCAGATTGTAGGCGTAACATATACTTAATTAACTTAATTAAGGATGGATTATAATTCAATGGAACGATGATGGAATTTGTGATGTAATGATGTGGGACGGCACAATGCCATATATATCTCCACTCGAGTCTTGTGGCAGATTGTAGGCGTAACATATACTTAATTAACTTAATTATGGATGGATTATATTCAATGAAACGATGATGGAATTTGTGATTGTAATCATGTGGTACGGCATAAGACAGCACAAACATGAAACGACGGGACGGATTTTCTACGGCCAATCCAACCAATCAAAAGCAACCCAATTAAATTAACCCGGTTGCATTATTGACAAAAGACAACCACACGCCCGGGTCAATGGCGTGGGTTACTTTTGATTGGTCGGAATTGGCTTTCGAAGCCCCAAGCTAATACCTTTCATATTCTATATAAGGTGACTAATACGGCGGCGTTGATTCATGGGTGGTTTTTTTATTTCCTTGAATTACTTATTAAGGCCGTTTCACAACATTTAAATGGGATAAAAAAGTTTAATAAAACACTAAACAAAAGAATACAGTTGTTAGATAACAGCGTGTATTTACTCTGTTCTAATCCTCTAGACAAAATGCGTTATCGATTAGGCCACAAATAGCTGTATACAAAGGAATTTTTACCACGCCCACTTACTTCAATGAATGGGAAACACTAATGTTTCATGCTCGTTCCGGCTGAGCGAACATAGGTAACGCGTTGGATTATAAAGAACGTTTGTACTGAAAATGAATATAATAGCTGTGTAGATAGTCTAAGGGCTTAAAAAAAAAAAAATACAACTGTTTAAATAATGCAGTTTTAGCCAAGCGACAATAAAAAGTTTTAAAAGTGTTAAAAATTTCCGAAACTCACAATCAAGTGTCTTCACGTAGATGTTATTATGTAGAGATTGTACATGACTGTCATATTACTCCATTACAGTCACGTGTGCGCGCCTATGTAAATTATACATCTCTACCTGTGAGAAAAAATAGCAGACGACCCAAATACCTCTGATGGTCATAATACAAGGGAACTTAGTGAGTAGAGTGTTATGAGTGGTTGCACTTATCCATAAAGGATTTATCTCCCTTGAATCGTTTCAGGCGTATACGAATTTTATTTTATGGCCATTGTTCTTTGAAAAAGCAGTTTTAATTATATTTTCAGCAACAAATCGTATTGAAGTCCTACAAATGTCAAAGAATCTACTGGCTTCATTTATTGATTGAAAGATTCTTTCTTCATTATTTTCTAAATCAAACGATTTGACCCCCCTAGGGCGTTTTGAGTGCCTACCAGCGTTGCTTTTTAAAAGGTTATCGCGCTGCGAGATGGATTGAAGATTCTCAAGACAATTATCAGTCTTCTCGCCATTTATGTGATCAATCACAAGCCATCTTTAATCAATCCGTTATGACATTCAAAAATAATTCTATGACAGAGATATGTTTTATTTCTAACACTAAACAGCAAATATCCTATATTATTCAGAAATCCAACCGGTTTTTTTAGTCTGCGGTGCCTGACAACACCATCACTGGAGGCTTCGTAATTAACAAGCACTGGATGTGGTCTGAAATCTTGGCTCATTTGTATAATAATACTATTTGTCTAATTTATATCTGCTTTAATTATAAGTCTATTAATGTAGTCTTGAGGTGTTTTGATGACTTTGTCATTGAACGGGTCATTGATTCGTTTGTCATAATAGCGTTTTAGTTCTCTGTATCGTTTGCCGCCAAAATTGATGCATAATTGTGATTTTCCCCTGACGCCCACCCCACATTGGAGGCATGGGAGAGGGCCGAAGGAACCGTTGCGAACGCTTTGTAAATGATACCCACAGAATTCGCCTCTATATGATTTATTACACGGGGGTGTTGATCCAATCATAAGCCATTTGCAGTGATTTATTATATATAAATTCTCTATTTAAATACTTGTTTTAATTATATGAATGATGAATTCGAGAGATTATCAGCAATTAAGCCTTTCAAAAATGTTAAATTCAATCTCGATAGAACCCTCAAAGATGTGCCAAAACGGGCAATAACGGATAGAGTCCTGATAAATAAAATACGCGATTGTATTAATGAATTCAAGCACGACGGTGCATCTCATAGCTGGTCAACATTTCGAATTGATGGCGTTGTTGATGCCACCATGAAAGACAGTAACGCAGCGTTGATGTTATCACAACTTGCAAACAAAAAACATTTTTTCAGAGTGAAATTCGTTATCCGTGTAGAATCAGGCGGTTGGATTATACGAGACAAATATGAACCGATTCTCAAACACAAGAAACCAGTCGTTGCTAGCCGTGATTCTAAGCCGGGTCTGTTAACTGGAATTGACAAACCATACTATGAACGAGCATATCCTGAAACAGCAGTTGTATATGGGATATATCCGTTAAATGAAAAACCCGATATAAGAAAACTTAAACCAATGAAACAGTCGGTCGCCGGCGACTTCCTCAGTGGCTTTGCCACTCAATTGTGTAGCAGCACGAATAACAGAACATTTTACAAATGCACTCCGCGGAAACAAATTGACTGATCTAAGACGTAAAAAAATTAATGAATGGGAGTTAACAGTGAAAGAGCGCGGGGCAACTATTAGCGATATAGCTAAATTAGAAAAGTCGCTGAGATTTCCAATAACCGTTATGACGATAACCGGTGAGGTATTATATAAATCGAAATACAATAAACAGGGAGCTCCAATCAAAATTATTGATTATAACGAACATTCATGGACGTCCGCGGTCACAATATTTCCACGAAACAGAACAATAAAGTATATACCCATGGAATTCTTGGGAGAAGATTTCTCCAGGGATGGTTTTCTCGTTGAAGAGAAACTATTCGATGCTGTTGCGCATTTGAGTAAAAACGACCCCGTGTCGGTGTGGTTACCTCGCAGCACTGAAAACGACAAGGATACGTTTGATCAGTTTGTAAGACCAAACGGTGAATTATACCGCACTGAAGCATTTCACAACAAAATGAAAAAAAAACAGCTAGTGGGTTTTTAACAGCGTGTGGCGAAGCCAACAACAGTGGCGAAGCCACCAGTGATGAAATTATCAACGATGAACAATTATTGACAAACTGTTTTACAATCCCGTCGGTTGCAGCTCATTTTGCTAGAATCAAAAACGCATGCAAACCAACAAGCGTAGAATTCTTGCCAGACATTGAGTCTAGTTGTTTAGAATTTAATCATGGCGGTTTATGGAATAACAAATACGACCGTGATAATATCATTTCAGTTGATATGGTTGATTGTTATCCAGCGAGTTTTCTTGGTTATGGAGAGTGTACTGAGTATTTTAAACGATTTGGACACCCCGTACATGAAATGACTCGTGTTGCAATTAATGAGCTGCTGTCTGATTTTGATTTAACTGGATTAGTTCGTGTAGTATCATTTGAGTTCGCAGCAGGACTTCATCGCGCTTGTTATATTTGGATTGGTAGAAGTTGGTGCCCATAGCGTTATTACGATTCATGATTGATACAAAAATGTTAATTTCGCTGACGTTCAGTGAAGCAATTATATCATATCGGAAACAAACCAATGTTTGGTTACCAGAACTAGAAAATCTTGATAGTATAATTGACGAATCCAGAAAACATATTGATGCCGACGAAAAATATATCATTGAGAGGTCCAAACGGGTATTTAATCAACGAAACAACGAAGCAAAAGATCTCGGCAGAAGAATAATCTGAAAATTCACTCAGGGAGGAAAAAAATGCGACTATAAACGATATTGTTCACGGCTGATTATGGATAACACCGAATATGACTTTGTAATCGCGGATGCGGTATCCAAAATCATATATATGGATCGTAAAGATGCTTTTTTGTCCGATGGAACAAAATTGGGTACAGTCGTTACATACAGCGACGGTTACAAATCCCCGTATACACATTTGAGGTCGTCGATGCTGGGTTATGCTTGTATTAATCTATTTTCAATGATAAATAGATTTCCTGACACTGCGGTTAGAGTTGCCGTTGATTCATTTTACATTAACAGCAAGTACAGTTGCGCAGTTGCTAAATTCACTAATTCGGATGAAAGTTGGGGGTCATGGAGAATTAAAAAAGAAATGCTGCGTGATTATTCTGAATCAGCAGACGTTGAAATTAAAAGTAATTACTTAGGCGGTGATAATTTATCAGAGCGTTCTAATGCACCACCGATATCAGATCCGATTTGTAGATATAAAACAGTTTATTTAAACGGTTGTGGCGGGTCAGGAAAAACGACTCGGGCAATTGAATTATATCGAGGGAAAAATATGATTGTGCTGACACCAACCCATAGATTAGCGCGAGAGATAAAACAACGAAACGTTGAAGCTTGCACTTATCACAGCTTTTTCCGATACAACGGCGACAAATGGACCCTTGAACGAATGGGTGAAAAATTCATCCCCGCGGTTATTATTTGGGATGAGATATGTACGGTTTCGTTAGATGTATTCAAAATGTTTCTTGATTGGTTGCTGCAAAAGAATACAGCGGTAATAATGTGTGGAGATCATGGCCAACCACCACCATTTGTCGGCGCGGGTCCACATAATTGGATAAAAGGGTTTGTTGACCATTATGAAGAAATCAATACTGACTATAGAGCACTTGATGAACAATTACGCGAGGTCAAGAAATTAATTAGATTACAACCGGATAGAATCCAATGTGAAATAATCAGAGAAATAATTCCTGAAACTCCCATAAAAGAATTTTGGGAAGCATGGAGGCCAAACGATTTTGAAGTGGCGAGTAGAAAGATAGTTAGAGATGCACTTCAGAAAAAGTTGCTTGAGCTTCACAAAGAAAAATATCCGATGTTACAGGTTCCATTGTGTTACAGACCAGCTGACACCCGCAAGCAAAACATCGAGGTGGAAATACCCGGCGTAGGCAAACAAATACTTCTGCTAAATGATATTGTATGCGCTGATATACAATTTGTTGAACGCGCATTGAACGCTAAATCATCGCCGTGGACACTGGGTTATGTAACGACGATACATTCCTCCCAGGGATTAACCATCACGGATATAATTGTTTGGATAGTCGATAATCGCATTGAGTGGTCAAATTTAGTCTATCTTGCAGTGTCAAGAGTACGGCGAATAAATCAACTTCGAAGGATTGTTTTCGATGATGACACCACAATGGATGATATTGATGTTAGCATCATTAATAAAAAACCTCTGTGGTTACAAACAACAAGTTAAAAAAAAACAACGAGAATTTGACATTGATGCTGAATTAATAATCGCGTTGAAGCAACAACAGAATAATCACTGCGCGAGTTGCAATTGTATAATGCGTTGGCAGTATTCGGATAAAGATCCTCGCCAATTTACCGTAGACAGAAAAAATAACAGTCTCGGTCATGTCAGAAAATATGTGATGTTGACTTGTCTTGAGTGTAATAGACACAACGGCACTAGTTAGGACCATGCGGTGGCAATTGAGTATCGTCAGGAATAACTTGTAATTGTTCGCGTGTAAAACCCCGCTGAGGGGCAGTTGAATCCAATTTATAGATTGGATGTCTACCAGTTGATCGTGTTATAGTAGATATGCTATGCGTAGTGACACTCCAAATAGGATTAGTAGCCCTTTTTTTTACCACCTTCGAGCTCTCCTGGTTCATATAAATATCTCACGGTCACATTGCTGAGAATTGGCTGAGAAACGCTATCCCGCTGTGGTTGTGGTATATACTTTTTTCTATTGCGTTGTTAGGTTTCATATTGATTGCTCTGGTAATCTCGTTATTTAGCGCTGCAACTACCCCTGGTAACCTTTTGACCCATTCACGGGATCGCTTTTCTTGGATGAATTCTTTTGCGTATTGGTATCCAAATAACCGCTCAGCAAGAGTCCGATTAAATCGTTCTACAATTGCCTGATCGCGATGTAATGCAGTATGCCCCGTCTGATGGTGACATTGTGATGTTTCATTGTAGATGCAACCACACCCTGAAATTCCTTGCCAGGATCAACTTGTAACAGATTTGGCCAGCGTAGTGGGCCTCGTCGATAAATCCTTTCAAATGCAGAAGCTACTTCAGGTGATGATTTTGTTTTTAACGGTTCCGCTTGTTTGTGTCGACGCGCATTGTCAACTACGGTTAGCGCGTATTTGTAACCGTTGTCATGAGGTAAAAACAATAAATCAGCTTGATGAACTTCATTAGGTCCGGTAACATCAAAATGCGAGAAATTGATTTGTTTTGGACGCGGTAGATAAATTTACCATATAGCCTGTTTGGATAACCAATTAGCCGCAGTAGCCTTTTTCACTTTTGCGGCGCTGGCGAGTTTATTGATTGCAGCGTTACCCCTCCAGTATACTCTCGGAGAATAATCAATAGATTCCATATTATTAATTACCAGCGCCCATCATCAATTTGCCTTTCATAGCTGATTTTACCAACCACGAAGCCAATTTTTCTTTGAAAGATTTATCAGGAATAGCATTTAACGAATGAATTAATTTCACATCCGCGAGATGCCTGTGTTGCAAATTGCTGCTTTTATAAGCAACATCATGAGGATTGTTAGAAATACGTGTGGGCTCGACTGAGAATGACTAAAGAAATTTCGAAATTGATTAAAGTCCATATCAGAGCACCATGTCAGCCAAATATTTCGTATGCATATGTGTATCAACGCCGTTGAATACATCAAGAATATTACAGTTATCTCTGATCACTTTTGGAATCTGAGTGTAGTGTTGAGTGACATATATCACATCGGTGTGTTTATGCCTGCCTCCGGAAAATATTCTAGCTGGGTTTTTTTGATTGTCTAACATCAAATCGTCGTATACGACTAAATTGTTAATGCTCCCATCAAGGTCATGATGCTTAACTGGTTCTCTTGTTTTAGTCGCTGAAAAATCAATTATATTCATATCTCTATACATACATTATGGATCTATATTGTGTGAAGTGTAACGCGTACTAGCACAAATGATGTGACGACGATTACAACTAGCAATAACAGATCTGCACTTACTGGTAGATGTGCAACATGTGGTATAAAAAATATAGATTTGTTTCTATGAAATCCGGAGATGTTTTTAAACAAAACGAGGAGGTGATATCGCAGCCAAGTTAGTAAAACTCCCTGGAACGCCGTGGGCAAAGTATTCAGGAGAAAAGCACCTTCCAGGATATAGCTACTGTGGCCCCGGAACACGATTAGATATCAGATTTGATGATCAAAATCAGCCCCGACCCGGCGAGTATCCGATGAACGCCGTTGATAAGGCGTGTCATGCTCATGATGTTGCATATAAAAGCAGCGATTTGCAACACAGGCATCTCGCGGATGTGAAATTAATTCATACGTTAAATGCTATTCCTGATAAATCTTTCAAAGAAAAATTGGCTTCGTGGTTGCTAAAATCAGCTATGAAAGGCAAATTGATGATAGGCGCTGGTAATTAATAATATGGAATCTATTTATTATTCTCCGAGGGGATACTGGAGGGGTAACGCTGCAATCAATAAACTCGCCAGCGCCGCAAAAGTGAAAAAGGCTACTGCGGCTAATTGGTTATCCAAACAGGCTATATGGCAAATTTATCTACCGCGTCCTAAACAAATCAATTTCTCGCATTTTGATGTTATTATACCCAATGAAGTTCATCAAGCTGATTTATTATTTTTACCACATGACGACGGCTATAAATACGCGCTAACCGTAGTTGATGTTGCGAGTCGATACAAACAAGCAGAACAGGTAAAAACAAAGTCGGCCACTGAAGTAGCTTCTGCATTTGAAAGAATTTATCGACGAGGCCCACTACGCTGGCCAAATCTGTTACAAGTTGATCCTGGCAAGGAATTTCAGGGTGTGGTTGCATCTACAATGAAACATCACAATGTCACCATCAGATGGGGGCATACTGCATTACATTGCGATCAGGCAATTGTAGAACGATTTAATCGGACTCTTGCTGAGCGGTTATTCGGATATCAATACGCAAAAGAATTCATCCAAGAAAAGCGATCCCGTGAATGGGTCAAAAGGTTACCAGGGGTAGTTGCAGTGCTAAATAACGAGATTACCAGAGCAATCAATATGAAACCTAACAACGCAATAAAAAGTATATACCACAACCACAGCGGGATAGCGTTTCTCAGCCAATTCTCAGCAATGTGACCGTGAGATATTTATATGAACCGGGAGAGCTCGAAGATGGTAAAACAATGGCTACTGATCCTATTTGGAGTGTCACTACGCATAGCATATCTACTATAACACGATCAACTGGTAGACCTCCAATCTATAAATTGGATTCAACTGCTCCTCAGCGGGGTTTTACACGCGAACAACTCCAGGTTATTCCTGACGATACTCAATTGCCACCGCATGGTCTTAACTAGCGCCGTTGCGTCTATTACACTCAAGACAAGTGAACATAACATTGTTTCTGACATGACCGAGACTGTTATTTTTTTCTGTCTACGGTAAATTGGCGAGGATCTTTATTCGAATACTGCCAACGCATTATATAATTGCAACTCTCGCAGTGATTATTTTGTTGTTGCTTCAACGCGATTATTATTTCAGCATCAATATCAAATTCTCGTTGTTTTTTTTTTGTCTTGTTGTTTGTAACCATAGAGTTTTTTATTAATGATGCTAACATCAATATCATCCATTGTTGTGTCATTATCATTGAAAACAATTCTTCGAAGTTGATTTATTCGCCGTACTCTAGACACTGCAAGATAGACTAAATTTGACCACTCAATGCGATTATCGACTATCCAAACAATTGTATCCGCGATAGTTAATCCCTGCGAGGAATGTATTGCTGTTACATAACCTAGCGTCCTTGGCGATTTGGCGATTTATCAGCACGCAATGCGACTTCGACAACACTAATATCAACCAGCACAATATCATTTAACACTAGTGTTTGTCTTTCGGGTCCTGACGAAGTCACACGTCCTGGAATTTCAACTTCAATATTCTGTCGACGTGTATCATAGGGTCTATAACTCAGCGGCACTGGGCGCGTTGGGAAGTTTTCTTAGTGAAGCTTAAACAACTTTTTCTGAAGTGTGTCTCTGACTATCTTTCTACTTGCCACTACAAAATCGTTTGGTCTCCATGCTTCCCAAACCTCCTCCATGGGAGTTTCAGGAATTATTTATCTGATTATTTCACATTGAATCCTATCTGGTTGTAATCTAATTAATTTCTTGACCTCGCGTAATTGTTCATCAAGTGCTCTATAGTCAGTATCGATTTCTTCATAATAGTCAACAAACCCTTTTATCCAATCATGTGAACCCGCGCCGACAAATGGTGGTGGTTGGCCATGATCTCCACACATTATTACCGCTGTATTCTTTTGCAGCAACCAATCAAGAAACATTTTGAATACATCTAACGAAACCGTACATATCTCATCCCAAATAATAACCGCGGGGATGAATTTTTCGCCCATTCGTTCAAGGGTCCATTTGTCGCCGTTGTATCTAAAAAAAACTGTGATAAGTGCAAGCTTCAACGTTTCGTTGTTTTATCTCTCGCGCTAATCTATGGGTCGGTGTCAGCACAATCATATTTTTCCCTCGATATAATTCAATCGCATGTATCGTCTTTCCCGACCCGCCACAACCGTTTAAATAAACTGTAAATACAAAGTGGATCTGATATCGGTGGTGCATTAGAACGCTCTGATAAATTATCACCGCGTAAGTAATTACTTTTAATTTCAACGTCTGCTGATTCAGAATAATCACGCGGCATTTCTTTTTTAATTCTCCATGACCCTCAACTTTTTTCATCCGAATTAGTGAATTCAGCAACTGCGCAACTGTACTTGCTGTTAATGTAAAATGAATCAACGACAACTCTAACCGCAGTGTCAGGAAATCTATTTATCATTGAAAATAAATTAATACAAGCATAACCCAGCATAGACGACCTCAAATGTATATACGGAGAACTGTGTCCATCGTTGTAAGTAACAATTGTACCCAATTTTGTTCCATCGGACAAGAAAGCATCCTTACGATCAACATATATGTTTTTAGATACTGCATCCGCGATTACAAAGTCATATTCGGTGCTATCTATAATCAACCGTGAAGAATATCTTTTGTAGTCACATTTTTTCCCTCCCTGAGTGAAGTTTCCGATTATTCTTCTGCCGGGATCTTTTGCTTCGTTATTTCGTTGATTAAATACCCGTTTGGACCACTGAATGATATATTTTTCGTCGGCATTAATATGTTTTCTGGATTCCTCAATCATATTATCAAGACGTTCCGGTGTTGGTAACAAAACATTGGTTTGTTTCCGATATGATATAATTGCTTCATTGACCGTCAGAGAAATTAACATTTTTGTATCAATCATGAATCGTAATAACGCTATTGGCACCCACTTCTTTTCAGACATGTGTCTACCAATCCAAATATAACAAGCGCGATGAAGTCCTGCTGCGAACTCAAATGTTACTACACGAGCGAATCCAGTTAAATCAAAATCAGGCAGCGGCCCATTAATTGCAACACGAGTCATTTCATGTACGGGGTGTCCAAATCGTTTAAAATACTCAGTACACTCTCCACAACAAAGAAAACTCGCTGGATAACAAGCAACCATATCAACTGAAATGATATTATCACGGTAGTATTTGTTATTCCATAAACCGCCATGATTAAATTCTAAACAACTAGCCTGAATGTCTGGCAAGAATTCTACGCTTGTTGGTTTGCATGCGTTTTTGATTCTAGCAAAATGAGCTGCAACCGACGGAATTGCAAAACAGTTTGTCAATAATTGTTCATCGTTGATAATTTCATCACTGGTGGCTTCGCCACTGTTGTTGGCTTCGCCACACGCCGTTTAAAACCCACTAGCTGTTTTTTTCATTTTGTTGTGAAATGCTTCAGTGCGGTATAATTCACCGTTTGGTCTTACAAACTGATCAAACGTATCCTTGTCGTTTTCAGTGCTGCGAAGTAACCACACCGACACGGGGTCGTTTTTACTTAAATACGCAATATCATTGAATAGTTTCTCTTCAACGAGAAAAACATCTTCTCGTAAGAATTCGTCGGGTATATACTTTACTTTTCTGTTCTGTGACCGCGGACGTCCATGCATGTTCGTTATGATCAATAATTTTGATTGGAGCTCCCTTTGATTTATATTTTGATTCGTATAAACTGCTCCGGTTATCGTCATAACGGTTATTGGAAATCTCAGCGACGTTTCTAATTTTGCTATATCGCTAATAGTCGCTCCGCGCTCTTTCACTGTTAAACTCCATTGAGCTATTTTGCTACGCCGTAGATCGGTAAGTTTGTTCCCTCGGGATGCATTTGTAAAATGTTCTGTTACTCGTGCTGCTACACAATTGAGGGCAAAGCCACTGACAAAGTCGCCGGCGGCGACATATTTCATTGGTTTAAGTTTTCTTATATCGGGTTTTTCATTTCACGGATATATAACATACACGACTGCTGTTTCAGGATATGCTGGTTAATAGTATGGTTTGTCAATTCCAGTTAACAGACCCGGCTTAGAATCACGGCTAACAACGACTGGTTTCTTGTCTTTGAGAATCAGTTCAAATTTGTCTCGTATAATTCAACCGCCTGATTCTACACGGATAATGAATTTCACTCTAAAAAAATACTTTTGTTGCCAAGTTGTGATAACATCATGGCTGCGTTGCTGTCGTTCATGGTGGCGTCAACAACGCCATCAATTCGAAATGTTGACCAGCTATGAGATGCACCGTCGTGCTTGAATTCATTAATGCAATCGCGTATTTTATTTATCAGGGCTCTATCCGTTATTGCCCGTTTTGGCACATTTTCGAGGGTTCTATCGAGATTGAATTTAACATTTTTGAAAGGCTTAATTGCTGATAATCTCTCGAATTCCTCCAGGTTATAATTAAAACAAGTTTTTAAATAGAAAAATATAGTATAATGAATCATTGCAAGTGGCTTATGATTGGATCAGCGACCCCGTGTAATAAATCATGTAGAGGCGAATTCTGTGGGTATCATT
This sequence comes from Unio delphinus, assembly GCA_029339505.1. Taxonomy (NCBI): domain Eukaryota; kingdom Metazoa; phylum Mollusca; class Bivalvia; order Unionida; family Unionidae; genus Unio; species Unio delphinus. Next base: position 779,671 of record JAQISU010000217.1, read on the forward strand.
TACAAAGCGTTCGCCGGGGAAGTGTTGGCCCTCTCCCATGCCTCCGATGTGGGCTGGGGTAAGGGGAAAATAACAATTATGTCTCAGTTGTGGCGGCAAACGATACAGAGAAATAAAACGCTACTATGACAAACGAATTAATGACCCGTTCAATGACAAAGTCATCAAAACCCCTCAAGACTACATTAATAGACCTATAATTAAAGCAGATATAAATTAGACAAATAGTATTATTATACAAATGAGCCAAGATTTCAGACTCCATCCAGTGCTTGTTAATTATGAAGCATCCGTGATGGTGTTGTCAGGCACCGCTGACTAAAAAAACCGGTTGGATGTGTAAATGATAGAGGATACTTGATGTTTGGTGCCGGGAAGAAGAAATATTATTGTCATCGATTTGCATACGAATGTCACAACGGATTGATCAAAGATGGCTTTGTGATTGATCACGTTGATGGATTCCCTCAAAATAACAAATTGGATAACTTACGAATTGTTACTCAAAGTCAGAATACAAATTTAGGTGGATCCGGCAAACACGCAAAAAAAGCAAAACATGTCAAATCATTTGATACAGAAACCAACGAGGAGAAAATATTTCAGTCAATAAATGAAGCCGGTAGATATTTCGATATTTGTAGGCCTTCAGTACAAAGAGTAGCAGAAGGAATTCAAAAATTAGCTCTGTCAAAGAAAAATGGCCATAAAATAAAATTCGTATATACCTGAAACGATTCAAGGGAGATAAATCCTTTATGGATAAGTCCGCCACAACTCATAACACTCTATTCACTAAGTTCCCTTGTATTATGACCGTCGAGGTATATGTGTTGTCTGCTATTTCACCTGTAGAGAGAGAGGTATAATTGAGATAGGCGCGCACACGTGACTGTAATGGAGTATAATACATGAGTTTCGGTAGAGTTGATAAATACAACTTTTAACACTTTTAAAACTTTTTACTGTCGCTTGGCTAAAACTGCATCATTTAAACAGTTGTATTTATTTAAACCCTTAGACTATCTACATTCAGCTATTATACACTTTCAGTACAAACGTTCTTTATAATCCAACGCGTTACCTATGTTCGCTCAGCCGGAACGAGCATGAAACACTAGTGTTTCCCATTCATTGAAGTAAGTGGGCGTGGTTAAAATCACTATGTGAGAGTTGCGGTTATATATTAAAAATTCCTCTTTGTGACCTAATTGGTAACTACACGCAGTTATCTAGCAACTATATTCTTTTGTTTAGTTTTTATTCAAATATTTGTCTCATTTAAATGTTGTGAAACAGCATCAATAAGTAATTCAAGGAAATAAAATAACACACCCGTGAATCAACTTTGCTGTATTAGTCACCTTATATAGCATATGAAAGGTATTAGCTTGGGGCTTTCGAAAGCCATTGACCCGGGCGTGTGGTTGTCTTTTGTCAATCATGCAACCGGGTTAATTTAATTGAGTTGCTTTTGATTGGTTGGATTGGCCGTAGAAAATCCGTCCCGTCGTTTCATGTTAGTGCTGTCTTGTGCCGTACCACATCATTTACATCACAAATTCCATCGTCGTTTCATTGAATATAATCCATCCTTAATTAAGTTAATTAAGTATATGTTATGCCTACAATCTGCCACAAGACTCGAGTGGAGATATATATGGCATTGTGCCGTCCCACATCATTTAGATCACAAATTCCATCATCGTTTCATTGAATGTAATCCACCCTTAATTAAGTTAATTAAGTATATGTTATGCCTACAATCTGCAACAACACTCGAGTGGAGATTATACGGTATTGTACTGTCCTTAATTAAGTTAATTAAGTCCATGTTGTGACGTCCCCCCAAGCATATCTTCTGGGCGGTCTAATATGGCGTTTGTCACGTTAGGCCTCCCGCCAGAGATTTATGTTTCGGCCCCCCTTGGGCTTACTTGGATGTGAAGGCAACCAAGGAGTTCCAAGAATGTGTTGTCGTATATGTAACCTCTGGGTCTCTTTCACGTTATTTGACGCGAAAAGGGTTTCCAAATGGGGTTTTCATGTATGTGCTGTACTTAATTAAGTTAATAAAGTAACCTCTGGGTCTCTCTGACGTCATAGGGCGCCAGCGAGATTGCCAAATGGGGTATCGAAAAACGGAGACAAAAATGACGCAATTTTTTTTAAAATTAAAGATACAGTATACTATAAAAATATGGATATCAAAGATGTAAATGCTATAATCGCTGAAATTTCAAATTTGCAGAATCGACGGATATTATTATCTAAAGATCTCGACTGCGACAGGATTACCTCGGAATATGAAGACATTGAGTATCAGTCTAGTAAGGGTCGTTATGTTTTACCTAAGATGTACAGGCTCGTGAAAGGAATTCAAAAATCCATCAATGCTTGTTTGTACGGTAACGACATTGATGCATTTATAACGCTATTTAGCACCGTTGAAGCAATACGTCAAAAGCTCGGCCAAGAGTATCAAAAACGAGCTGAAATTAGTTCTAAGGTTCGTGATCTTAGAAAAATATTAAACGAGGAAAAACCCGTATTATAACCACGTGGGCGTTACAATAAAAAGTAGGCTTTCAGTGAATTGTTTACTAAATTTTTTTTTTAGCGTTTTTTGTAACACTTTACTTGTTACACAGGATTTTCTCCTGAAAGAATAATCAGAAGTTTAGGCTTGCTCATGCAGTTATGTGCGTACTGAATGATCTGGTTGTGGTAGCAAGTAATCACCGCGACGCCTCCATTTTCACGTAGGTGTTGTTGTTGCCGCGTCGTTATCAAAAATCGTTCATCGCCGTTCTCAGATATTACAATTCTGAAACCCCCAGCGATGGTATTTCTGAAATACTCGCGGATAGCGTCGTACAGATTAACCCTGTCGGAGATGGATACGTTAGCTTGATAGTACATTATTTAATAACTCAGCTTTTAATTGTGATAGTTTCACATTTGAAAACTCAGTTCACAAACAATATATGGTAGGTGAATCGCTTACAAGTAGATTAGCCCGAGAGCGGCTAGCAGCAATTAAAAAGTTTATACCGGTTCGAGACAGACTTCGCGAAAAACTTCAACAACGATAACAAGAGCAGACTGACTTTTCTGTGTCAAGTGAACAACTGTTTACTCCGATAACAAGTGCGACCAAAGATGTGAAAAAGTTAACTGAAGCAGCGATATACTGATATATTCCTGAAAAAGAACGAGCAACAAAGGCGCCGCTGCTTGATACGCTTGAAAAGATAGCGGCAGAGACCGAACAAACACGCGCAGGGATACAACAGCTATCCAGTGATATAAAAACCCAACGCGAAATTGAAGAACGCGAAGAAGAACAAGAAGGTGCAGCTGCAGGAAGAGACTATTCACCTGAGAATATATTTACAGTCGCAGCATTAAATGAAATTAGAGGAAACCATACGGATTCCGAATTAGCTGATTTTGCTATAGAAAATTTCCAAAGAGTAAAAGAGAGAAGTTATTAAAAGACGAGTTTAAAAGTTTTATAAGAGACAGAATGGTTTGGGCATCAAAAATATATTTAGCGAAACGCGGCGGGAATGAAATGAGATCGTTGCAGCACCCTTGTTATGATGACTTTCTAGGTGCGGTTAAAGGCGGTCCACAACCACCACCTTATACGGAGGATCCAATCCTGGAACAAATAGACATAAGAGCAGAAGCCGGTTCTAAGAAAACAAGCGGAAAATGATATTCAATGAAAAATCCTTTGGATTTCAACGCAACGGTAACATGTCCTGGTAACATCCTCAGTGATATATCACGGTTGCAAGTACTTATGGGTGGAAAACGAGCCGGAAACAACTCCGTCGAGATAATTAATGAAGCAGCTGATATCTGTAGACGATTATATGCCGGCGGTATCATGGGTATTGATGTATATCGAGAACTCATTGAATTAGTTGAAAATCACAGAGATGCCCATGATTATCACATTTATTAAAATCAAAGATTTTCAATTGCGGCTACGCAATTCACTAATTGAAAAACTACTAGTTTTATAACAAGATGATCATACACTACAACCATGATAAACCCGTAAGCGTCTACGTGGTGAACTCACGATTGCCTGTTTACCGCGCGTGTTACGGAGATGGTCTCGGCAGTACCATCGCGGGGTTATTTACAAGAATAGCCCCAAAAGTGGCGCCGCTAGCTAAACAATTATCAATGAAAGCCATTGATGTTATTCGTGATAAGGGAATCAGCGCTGTTGGAAATCTTGCCGGAAAGGCATTTTCTGCCGCGAAAGATAAAATAACATCATTGTTGCGAAAGAAACCAACAGCGACGAAGTCGGTGGTGAAACCACCAGTGCTGCCATCAACGACAGTGATGCCTGCAAAAATCAGCAAAGCAATAAATAGCGCAGTAGAAGAAAACCTAGCGTCGTTGGCTGCTTCGGTGACTCCGTCGCCATTGACGGCTTCGCCGGTAACGGATAACGCTATCATGAACGCGACAGCAGGAAGTGGGTTGAAACGAAAACGAAAACGACGATGATTAAAAAGAGTTTCACAATTGAAAACACTAGTATGTTATAAAATGTTTAAACGAACAGCTGATACCGCGTTCAATATGGATGCCCCAGTGCGCAAAGACGATTCTGTCCGCGATTATCAATTTTATTCCTATCATGCAATACAACCCAACCTACGATCGCGAATTGAACTTCAAGTTCAAGATACCAGTAAATCCTTTTTTCCATGTGAAGCATTTATTGAAATCGAGGGAAAACTGGTAACAAATGATGCAGCTGATACCCCATATGCAGATAACGAAAATGTCCTAGTTGGTTTTGTTAATAATGGCATAATGGCGTTATTTGAAAGTGCAAGATATCTCATTGATGGAAAAGAAATTGAATCAACAGACCGTTAAGTTGATGTTGCAACAACAATAATCGGGCTAGTAAGATACTCCGATGATTATACAAGGTCGGCTGGTCCATCTATGATGTTTGCAAAAGATATTACCGATAACGCTGACCACCTTCAATATATTAAAGCGTTAACAGCACAAGATACTGCAGAAGCAAATCAACAAGAAGCAGCTAATCCAGAACGTCGAGCTAGACCCGGAGCTGCGTTTGATATTCTCGGAGGCGTTAATCGCAATTTCAATCTAGGGTTTGCAACACGAAAAGGAGCATTGCAAGGACAGCAGCGATATTTTTCATGTGCGATTCCACTCCATCACATATTTCGATTTTGCAGAAATGTCAGAAAAGTCATCTATAGAGCCAAACACACAATTGCGTTAGTGCGAAAAGGCGATGACAACGATGCAATTTGGCGTACTGGTGCCGCTGATGGTAAAGTTAAAATAACTAAATTAGCATTGTGTATGCCAGTAATCAATCGCCACAGAACAGCGATTACTATCATTTATGGATGCGGGTGGCAAATCATTCTTAAGTTGGCTAACAACAACAACAGATATCAAAGAGGATGATGTTAATGGTACATTTACATGGCACCTGGCATCAAAACAAGCCGTTTCAGGTCCGCGTCATATATTTATAGCGCTGCAGAATCGGAATCGATTAGGCTCCCATGAACGCAGTCATGTGATATTTGATCGATTAGGGGTAAGTTAGGTTTCGCTGAGAATAAACGGACAACAGGAACCAACCGAGGATATACAGTTTGATTACGAGAGCAACCATATAGCACGTGTGTATCATCGGATGCTGTCATTTATGGGTCGTGATCTAAACGTTGATACCGGTTTACAAACATCGCAACTTGATTTTAATAAATTGTATCCAATTTATTACTTTTCGTTGGAACATCTTGATTTAATGAGACAATCCGTTGTTGACATACATTTTCGAGCTCGTATAACTCCCTGGTGGTGTTAATTATAGAGCGGTTGCTGTCATTCTCAGCGACAAATCAATGCTACTTGAAGGTATTGGTGGACGAATGAGAATCGTTGATGCACCAGTGGAAAATATGTAAACGATTCACTATTAGATCAATTGAAAGCATAAATAGTTTTACAATAGAATGCCATATAGTGTTGTTAGTGTCAAGCTGACTGATGGTCAGGTCAAGAAATTGCGATCAAAATCCGCTAAAGAATGTGGAACAACAATAACGTTAAAACCAGCGCAGATGTCTGGCGGTACACATAAAATATCATTAACGGATCGTCAAATAAAACATTTCAATGATGCGCTAAAGAAGCAGCGAGGGGTTCAAATTGTATTTTCAAAGGCTGCAGTCGCCAACATGATAAAATCAGGCGGTATATTTCCATTGTTAGCCGCAATACCAGCATTGATTGCAGCGGCCGCCCCAGCGGTGGCGAAGGCGGCGGCGATGGGAGCCGTTGATACCGCGGCAGGGATGGCGTTGAAAAAGGCAACTGGAAAAGGATATAAAAAAGGGAAAGGGTCTAAGACTACGAGGAACCCGTATTCATGGTAGAGCGGAAAGGGTCTGAGAATACCAGGAACGGCTTATTAGTTGAAAACCCAATTCTTCCCATGTCCATTTTTGATTTAATTGATGCTGCTAAAAAACTAGCGATAAAAAACTTCAGAGAGGTTTTTATGAGAGATCAGTTGCCGAGAAAACCTAAACGCGTTGAAACCGGAATAATCGATCTTGATAACAGCAGAGGATCGGAAACTCACTGGGTTGCATACGCGATTAATCCACGTGGGATTGTTTATTTCGATTCATATGGGTTAGCCCCACCGAGCGAGTTTATGCGGTATATAAATTCAAAGAATCAATCAATTCCGATTTTTTGTTCCACGCTGCCAACACAACAATTAAATGATCCACCGATATGCGGCCGTGAAGTATTAAATGTTCTCTCGGAGATATCTAGATTTCCGTGGAAACCACCTCATCTAGTTGTAAATGAATACACGAATGGGAAATTACAAGGTAATTTTAGAGAATCAATAAATTCAAAATACAAGTTGTGCTAACAATAATGATTGATATTTGGGGACGATCTCTGTCAATGTCGAAACCACCGCGAAAACATCTGCGGGTTCTATCGAGGATGTAAAAAAAATAATTGAAGATGAAATCGCTGAGACGTTAAATTTAGCAAGTGTTGACCCGAACAAAATAGTTGTATTTCAAGATCGCCAGGGTAAATTGCGCTGTATTCCAGCGACGGAGAACTTAAACCAGGCGCACTTGTGTCTACGATCACCGACGCGATTGCCGCCCACGGCCGTGATCTGGGTGATTATATACAAGGTTATACTACTTTTTTCAAAAATGTTGTAAATAAATTCTTTGGAAACCCGCTTGTGGTTGGCATGACTCTCGCTGAAATCAAAGACCATCTGAATTTATTCTGTTTTAACACGGAGAGGGGGAGGATAATGACGGCTGCCGAAATCAATGCAAATTATCTCGATATTTACACGGATATTTCTAAACTAATAGAAAATCTTGAAAAGGTACAAAAACCCACTAACGACGTCATTGATAAGTTGTTTGGAACCCCACTTGTGGCAGGCACGACTCTCGCTGAAATTAGCGAGTTTATTGGCAAGCATACTCACAATGCCTACGTCGCTAATAATTTCTTTGGTGTCCCGGCTACATCTACGATGACTCTCAAAGATATTAATATGTTTATGGTGAGACAAACAACACTTAATACCATCGTGGATATATTTTTGGGGAGAACACCTATGTCTGAAACCACATCTCTGACAGGCCCAACCCTCGCTGAAGTTAAAAGAGCTTTTGACGAACAAAAACTCACCAGCGAAATTGTTAATAAGTTTTTTGGAACGTATGGCCCCCAGGATATGACGACAAAATTTTATCACATCGACCTGTATCTTAAAGACCAAGCACAGCTTAAATCCAGAGACCTTCTGGCTTCATTCTTTTCTAACAAGGAGGTGAGGTGGGGGTGATAGATTCTACCGAAATCAGGGCAAATTATCTCATATTTACGACGATCTTCTTAAACTTAAAAATAAATTTGAAAAGGTAAAGATTCCGCAACCAGACATAGGCGTTAAAAATATCGTGTATACGATCGAGCATGGAACCATGGATTGGACAAGAGACGTTTATACAACATTGTCCATCGGTCTGGTGGGTGTCGAAATGAGGGGCGACAGTTACAGGCTAACGTGGGTCGATGGTATCTACAGGATAACGTGGATCTCTATCCATCAATTTAATATGATCGCGGACGGTAAAACCTACTCTGGTGGCACCGCGACGTTAATTCTCAAGGGTCGCGGACAAGACTTTAATATCGTCGCGGTTGATAGCTCCACCATTAGATCAAGAATAACTTGGTGTTTAGAATTTGTAGATGATTTTTCCGGCTAAAGCTACCATGCCTACGACATCCCAACCCCATCTACCCACCTAAAACCCGCCCCTGGCCCCTTAACGATGGCGAATAATTGAAAACACTAGCGGGTTTAAAATAGTAATGACATCAATGAAATCAATTGAACCGATAATAGTCCCAGAGGTATCACAATCGCATCGATATCGATATGATACCGTGAAAGAGTTTTCCGCGAACATGAAATCACTTTCTGAGCGCTATCGTGAAAAAATGAAAAAATATCGACGCAACGTAGCAATCATCGACATCACCGTGTACTCGGTGTCCGGTGTGATGGCCAGCGCCGGGTTATTTTGTCGACTGTGACCATGATGGCTCCGATTGCAGTTCCAATTGCTATCTCCGCGGCAACAACAATCGCGGCAGTCGCCACCGCGATAAGTAAAAAGTTATCATCGTGTTCTCAGAAAAAAATCGCCGATTATACAGCTCGGTACAGATTGGTATTTGACGCGTACTCGAAATTATCCGATTTGATCTCGCTGTCGATAGATAATTCGTTCATATCCGATGTTGAATTTTCCGCGATGACCCAGTTGTATAACTCCGCGATGTTGAAATTGGAAATTGAAGACAGCGTTAAAAAAAATGTCACTCGAACTGCTTCAACGAATCGCGGAGAATACCACTCCGATACGAACAAGCATGATATCAATAACATCAACAACCCCACAATTTAGTGTGAACTTCCCTTCTCCGATTCCAGTGCGCGAGATCGCGCTGGCAAAATTACGAGTATATCATAGCCGGCCTAATATCAGATCGGTTGCATTTGGCGGTCAGCAACCGAATAACGCACTGGTGTTCTCGTATAAGAATAAACCCGATGGTACTCCAGCGTGGGAAACTGTTTCGTTACCAACTGGGTCGTACCAAATTGAGCAAATCGATGCTGAAATTCAGCGTAGAATAAAATCAATCCCTGGAAAAGAATCAAGCACTGGAAAAGAATCAAGCACTGGAAAAGAATCAAGCATAGCTATTAAAGTTCATGAATCGAAGCTCTCGTCGTCGATCCAAATAAACTCCCCTGAGTATGCCGTGGATATCTAGAACAGCTCGTTAAGAACAGTGTTAGGATGGCCTGAAAAACCACCCGGAACCGCCGACTTAACCACAGACATACAATCATATCATGAAATCAATCCCGTATATCGAGATGATTTATCTGTTATAAGAAAAGTAAAAATCGCCGATAGATTCATATTTACCAACAAAAACACGTTGCAATGGGATTTTATTATTGAAAGAACAGATGAGTCAACTGTTACTATTTCATTTACGCTAACTGAAATCACTGGTTATTTTAATGAAATTAATCAATTACATGAAACACAACTAGAACAACTACGGCAAACAAAATCGCGAAAACACGTTGAAATATTAAATCAGCTTGTATCTGATATGGAATATATCAACGAACGAATTATTCAAACAATAATTAATGATAACAGCGACAATAAACAACGATTCCTAACCGGTTACAATATCACAGAAGCCGATCATAATTTCAAGTTTCCCGGATATAACGCTGAGGAACTAAAAGAATCTGTTAGAAATGTTATCAAGGTATTACAAGTACAAGATTCAATTATCCTCAAATATAATAATGACCCAGATGGCGGCGGTAGGCATATTGCCCCGCACAATGTAAATATTTCAGCTGTGATTGCGCTCAATTTAGTATGTGATGCAATTGAAGGAAGCTATCAAATTAATCTAGAGCAATCAAATCAAGCTCAGCAAGGATATATTCTTTATTCGTTTGCACCAACAGCTCCTCCAGGATTCCTAATTACTGAAAACCCAATTAATCCTATCTATATGCGATGCCATAATAATTCGCTGACGAGAATTAATTTCCGACTCACTGACCAGTCAAATAATTTAATTGATCTACAAGAGGTGTTAGCGATTAGTCTGTTTGTGAGATCCTGAAAGGATTTCCGTCCTCGGACACGATATCGTATCGGACTTGATCAAATATTTGGTTGAAATAACTTGTTAACCTGTAGCAGCAGAGGGGGCGATGACAACATCGTTGCGACCCCGATGATTGAAAAATCGCAAAGTCTCCGTTTGCTAAATGGGGACTTTTTTTTGGTTAAAATATGAGATTCGCAGGAAGGCTCTATTTTCCGTTTTGAGGCTTCAATCAATTTTGTCGGAAAAAGTTGTCCGATTCGCCCCCTCTGCTGCTATAGGAAATATAGGCAGCCGTTAGTGGCTATGTGTTAGTAGTAAAGACGGAATGTAGACAGACATTAATGGATATATGTTAGTAGTCTATACGGAATGTAGGTAGCCGTCAGTTGGCTATATGTTAGTAGTAAAGACGGAATGTAGGTAGCCGTTAGTGGCTATATGTTAGTAGTCTTGACTGAAGGTAGGCTGCCGTCAGTGGCTATATGTTAGTAGTCTAGACTGAAGGTAGTAGGTCGTTAGTGGCTATATGTTAGTAGTCTAGACTGAAGGTAGTCGGTCGTTAGTGGCTATATGTTAGTACCGGTAGTCTAGACTGAAGGTAGTCGGTCGTTAGTGGCTATATGTTAGTAGTCTAGACTGAAGGTAGTCGGTCGATAGTGGCTATATGTTAGGAGTCTAGACTGAAGGTAGTCGGTCGTTAGTGGCTATATGTTAGTAGTCTAGACTGAAGGTAGTCGGTCGTTAGTGGCTATATGTTAGCTGTCTAGACTAAAGGTAGACTGCTGATAGTGGCTACATGTTAGTAGTCTATACTGAATGTAGGCCTTCCTCAGTGGCTATATGTTTGTAGTCTAGACTGAAGGTAGGCAGACGTCAGTGGCTACATTTAAGTAGTAAAGAAGGAATGTAGGTAGCCGTCAGTGGCTATATATTAGTAGTGAAAAGGCGGAATGTAGACATCCGTCAGTGCCTATATGTTAGTAGTAAAAGACGGAATGTAGGCAGTCAACAGTGGCTATATGTTAGTAGTCTATATAGACTATAGGCAGCAGTCAGTGGCTATGTATTAGTAGTAAAGACGGAATGTAGGCTGACGTTAATGGCTATATGTTAGTAGTTTATAGGAAATATAGGCAGCCGTTAGTGGCTATGTGTTAGTTGTAAAGACGGAATGTAGGCAGACGTTAATGGATATATGTTAGTAGTCTATACGGAATGTAGGTAGCCGTCAGTGGCTAAATGTTAGTAGTAAAGACGGAATGTAGGTAGCCGTTAGTGGCTATATGTTAGTAGTCTTGACTGAAGGTAGGCATTGTCGTCAGTGGTTAAATGTTAGTAGTCTAGACTGAAGGTAGTCGGTCGTTAGTGGCCTAGACTAAAGGTAGGCTGCTGATAGTGGCTATATGTTAGCAGTCTAGACTAAAGGTAGGCTGCAGATAGTGGCTATATGTTAGCAGTCTAGACTAAAGGTAGGCTGCTGATAGTGGCTATATGTTAGTAGTCTATACTGAATGTAGGCCTTCCTCAGTGGCTATATGTTTGTAGTCTAGACTGAAGGTAGGCTGACGTCAGTGGCTATATATAAGTAGTCTAGACTTAATGTTGGCAGACGTCAGAAGCTATATTTTACTAGTCTAGACGGAATTTATGCAGACATCAGTGGCTATATATTTGTGGTTTTGACGTATTTTGCAATGTATGCTAATCTACCCAGTTTTTGTTTAAATAAAAAATAGATGCAAATGTAACATTTATGAGTTCACGTCCACACCATCGGAAATTTGTATGGTGGAAGAATTGTGTATTTTAAATCACACAAACGGTATGAACGATAATTTTATTGTAGAAAATGAAAACGATAAATGTTCTTCTTTTCAAAGGTGACTAGGAGGTGGACGTTAACCAACCGAAAAGCACAGGAAAGAACCTCGATCACCAATATTGACAAGACCGATTAAATTTCAATGCCGTCTTTCTATTGTTGCTGACCTCTTGTCTTGTTTTAACGCAATTATCATTCAAACAGGACATAACACTTTATTTAGATCATATTTTATTGTCAATCATAGAATTTATTTACTTTAACAAGTTACTGTTCCAGTTATTAGGCTTGGACAATGTCAAAATGCATAGATGTAAAACACATAATTACACCGTATTTTATACACATTTGCATTACGTTATATATGTCAATACACAAGTACAACTTATTTTGAGGAGATTTGCATTACATCATATTCTTTAATACACAAGTACACATTACTTGCAAATATTTGCATTGCAGCATATATGTCAATACATGTCTGCAGAAATCATAATATAAATGTATCAGATAAACATATATACTATAGCGTAATTAATTGTACCAATTTAAACGAGATTTACTAACAGGTCTAGGTAGCGATCTTTGTTAATAGCGTCATTTTTAATCTACAGCAGCAGAGAGGGTGAATCAGACGACGTTGTAGAGGCGTCGATTCGGTAATCTAAGGCTTCTTCGTAAATCGTAAAAAAAAGGCGTCGATTCGGTAAATTGAGACTTCCTCGATGAATTCGTCAATGACGCCATTGTCGTTGTCACTCACCCTCTCTGCTGCTATGGGTTAACCGAATATTTGATCCAGTTTTTAGGACTTTACAAACAAACTAATCGCTAGCACCTCATCTTGTAGATCAATTAAATTATTTGACTGGTCGGTGAGTCGGAAATTAATTCTCGTTAGCGAATTATTATGGCATCGCATGTAGACAGGATTAATTGGGTTTTCAATAATTAGAAATCCCGGAGGGGCTGCTGGTGCAAATGAATAAAGAATATATCCTTGCTGAGCTTGATTTGATTGTTCGAGATTAATTTGATAGCTTCCTTCGATTGCATCACATGTTAAATTGAGCGCAATCACCGTTGAAATATTCACATTATGTGGGGCTATATGCCTACCGCGGCCATCTGGATCATTATTATATTTGAGGACAGTTGAATCTGGTTTTTGTAGCACCTTGATATCGGTTTTAACAATTTTTGCTAGTTCATCAGCGTTGTATTTGGGAAACTTGAAATTACGCAGATTGTCTTCTGTGATATTGTAATTGGTTAGGAATCGTTGTTTACTGTTGCTGTTGTCATTAATTATTGTTTGAATAATTAGTTCATAAATATATTCCATGTCAGATATAAGTTGATTTATTATTTCAACGTGTTTTTGCGATTTTGTTTTCCGCAGTTGTTCTAGTTGTGTGTCATATAATTGTTTAATTTCATTAAAATAGCCACGGACGTCAGTTAGTGTAAATGAAATAGTAACAGATGAGTCGGCTGTTCTTTTAATGATAAAATCCCATTGCAATGTGTCTTTGTTGGTAAATATAAATCTATCGCCGATTCTTCCTTTTCTTATATCAGGTAAATTATCTCGATAACTGGGATTGATTTCATGATATGATTTTACGTCCGTGGTTAAGTCGGTGGTGGATTTTTCCGGTGGTTTTTCAGGCCATCCTAATACTGTTCTTAACGAGCTGTTATAGATATCTACAATGTATCCCTCTGTGCTTATTTTGATCGAGGACGAGAGCGTCGGTTCATGAAGTTTAATAGCTATTTTTGATTCTTTTCCAGTTATTGATTTTATTCTACGCTGAATTTCAGCATCGATTTGCTCAATTTGGTACGACCCAGTTGGTAACGAAACAGTTTCCCACGCTGGAGTACCATCGGGTTTATTCTTATACGAGAACACCAGTGCGTTATTGGGTTGCTGACCGCCAAATGCAACAGATCTGATATTAGGCCAGCTATGATATACTCGTAATTTTGCCAGCGCGATCTCCTTCACCGGAATCGGAGAAGGAAAGTTCACACTAAATTCAGGGTTTGTTGATGTTATTGATATCATGCTTGTTCGTATCGGGGTGGTATTCTCCGCGATTCGTTGAAGCAGTTGCAATTCGTTGAATTGTAGTGACATTATTATTAACGCTGTCTTCAATTTCCAATTTCAACATCGCGGAGTTATACAACTGGGTCATCGTGGAAAATTCAACATCGGATATGAACGAATTATCTATCGACAGCGAGATCAACTCGGATAATTTCGAGTACGCGTCAAATACCACCCGGTATCGAGCTGTATAATCACTGAGTTTTTTTCTGAGAACACGATGATAATTTTTTAGTTATCGCGGTGGCGATTGCAGTAATTGTTGTTGCCGCGGAGATAGCAATTGGAACTGCAATCGGAGCCATTATGGTCACCGTCCACATAATAACCCCAGCGCTGGCCATCACACCGGATACCGAGTACACGGTGATGTCGATAATTGCTACGCTGCGTCGGTATTTTTTTCATTTTTTCACGATAACGCTCAGAAAGTGATTTCAAGTTCGCGGAAAACTCTTTCACGGTGTTGAATCGATATTGCGATGACGGCGTCATCTGCGATTGTGATACCGCTGACTCCGTCAACGGGACTATTATCGGTTCAATTGATTTCATCGACATTGTTGTTGACATTGTTATTTTAAACCCGCTAGTGTTTTCAATTATTCATCATCGTCAGGGTAGTAGATCAGGGTGATGTCTACTTCACTTACGAATTCTAAACACCAGGTTATATGTTATCTAATGGTGTTATCAACCGCGACAATCTCAAATTCTTCTTCTACCCCCGCGATAATTACTGTCGCGGTGCCACCAAAGTAGGTTTTACCTTTCACGATGATATCAAATTGCTTGTTAGAGATTAACGTCATCCTGTAGATACCACGGGGCCACTTCACGTTAGTGACTTTCAATTTAGCATTAGAGATTTTTACCCAATCAAAGGTCCCATGATCAACCGTATACACGATATTTTTAACGCCTATGTTTGGATGAGGAATTTTTACCTTTTCAAAATCTTCTCGTAGTTTAGCAATATCGTCGATGACGTCGAGATAGGTTTTTTTTATTTCGGTATCTTTCATTATCGTTCTATCGCGTCTTTCGAAAAATAAAGTCAAAAGGAGGTCAATTTTCAAATCTTTTTGGGTGGCATAATACCTGCTAAGTTGAGAATATGTCGTCGTGATATTATGGCTTTCAGAACCCTTAAAGAAATTTTTAACAAACTCGTTAGTGAGTTTTTGTTCGTCAATAGCGCTTTTAATTTCCGCGAGAGTCATGCCTGTCAACGATGTTGTTTCAGATTCGCGTGTTCTCCCCAAAAATTTATCCACGATGGTATTAAGTGTTGCTTGTCTCACTATAAAACTAATAATATCTTTGAGAGTCATTGTAGATGTAGCTGGGACACCAAAGAAATTATTAGCGACGTAGGCATTGTGAGTATGCCTGATAATAAACTCGCTAATTTCAGCGAGAGTCGAGTCTGCCACAGGTGGGGATCCCAAAAACTTACTAACGACGTCGTTGGTGGGTTTTTGATCTTCTTTTAGTTTAGAAATATTATTGTAAATTTCGAGGTAATTTGCCCTGATATCGGCGGAAGTCATCATCTTCCCATCCCTCTTGAAAAAAAGTGTAGACAAAAGTCCATCAAACTGTGCTTGGAGACTAAAATAAGTTTCGATGTTAGAAAGTTTCATCGTGATATTTTGGAGTGTAATGCCCTCAAAGAACTTATTACCTACGTCGCTGGTGACTTTTTGTCTGTCAAGCGCGCGCTTAATTTCAACAAGAGTCATGTCTGCCACAAGCGAGTTTCCAAAAAACTTAACAACTACGTCGTTTGTGTGTTTTTGTACCTTCTCAAAATCTTCGCTTAGTTTAAAAATCTCGAGATAATTTGCCTTGATTTCTGAAGCAGTCATCATCCTTCCAGCTTCCTTGTTAGCGAAGAATGAATTCAACAAGTCTTTAATTTCAGCTAGAGTCATGCCAAACACAAGCGGGGTTCCAAAGAATTTATGTATGACATTTTTGCGAAAACTATTATAACCTCGTATAAGATCATTCAGCTCACGTTCGTTGGTAGCAATCGCGTCGGCGATCGTAGACACAAGTGCACCTGGTTTAAGTCGTCCACCGCTGGAATACAGCGCAATAGAGTTTTCAGCGGCATCGCTCTGCCGTATCAAAATGTCATTCGCGGAGATATTACTGCTTTTCAATTTACCCTGGCGATCTTGAAATACAACTATTTCGTTCGGGTCAACACTTGTTAAATTTAACGTCTCAGCGATTTCATCTTCAATTATTTTTTTTACATCTTCGATAGAACCCGCAGATGTTTTCGCGGTGGGATCCGACATTGACAGAGATTGTCCCCAAATATTGATCATTATTGTAAAGATTCTAGTATTTTCAATTTATTGATTCTCTAAAATTACCTTGTAATTTCCCACTCGTGTATTTATTTACAACCATATGAGGTGGTTTCTGTGACGATGAAATCTCTGCGAGGACATTTAATACTTCACGACCGCATATCGGTGGATCATTTAATTGTTGTGTTGGCAGCGTGGAACAAAAAATCGGAAACTCTTTGAGTTTCATCGAGGAATTTATATACCGCATAAACTCGCTTGGCGGAGCTAACCCATATGAATCAAAACAGACAATCCCACGCGGATCGATTGCGTATGCAACCCAGTGAGTTCCCGATCCGCTGCTGTTATCAAGATTGATGATACCAGTTTCAACGCGTTTAGGTTTTCTCGGTAATTGATCTCTCATAAAAACTCCTCTGAAGTTTTTTATCGCTAATTTTTTTAGCAGCATCAATTAAATCAAAATTGGACATGGGAACCATAGACTCCTCAACAGTTGGGCTTTCAACTAATAAACCGTTCCTGGTATTCTTAGGCCGGATCCGTGAACGGATCTCCCGCTGTACCATGAATACGGGGTTCCTGGTAGTCTTAGACCCTTTCCCTTTTTTTTATATCCTTTCCCAGTTCCCTTTTTCAACGCCATCCTTGCTGCGGTCCCAACGGCCCCCAACGCCGCCGCTTTCGCCACTGCTGGGGCAGCCGCTGCAATCAATGCTGGTATTGCAGCTAACAATGGAAATATACCACCTGATTTTATCATGTTCGCGATTGCAGCCTTTGAAAATACAATTTGAACCCCTCGCCGTTTCTTTAGCGCATCATTGAAATGTTTTATTTGACGATCCGTCAATGATATTTTATGTGTACCGCCGGACATCTGCGCTGGTTTTAACGTTATTGTTGTTCCACATTCTTTAGCGGATTTTGATCGCAATTTCTTGACCTGACCATCAGTCAGATTGACACTAACAACACTATATGTCATTTTATTGTAAAACACATTTATGCTTTCAATTGATCTAATTGGAAACTCTTCAAGTTTCATTTACATATTTTCCACTGGTGCATCAACTACTCTCATTCGTCCACCAACCCCTTCTAACAACATTGATTTATCACTGAGAATGACAGCAATCGCTCTATAATTAACGCCACCAGGAGCTATACGAGCTCTGAAGTGTATATCAACGACGGATTGCCTTGTTAAATCAAGATGTTCCAGCGAAAAGTAATAAATCGGATAGAGGCTTTTAAAATCAAGTTGAGATATTTGTAAACCAGTATCAACATTTTGATCACGACCCATATATGACAGCATCCGATGATACACACGTGCTATGTGGTTAGTGTCGTAATCAAGCTGAATATCCTCAGATGGTTCTTGTTGTCCGTTTATTCTCAGTGAAACCTCACTTACCCTTAACCGATCAAATATCATATGACTGTGTTCTTGGGAGCCTACTCGATCCCGATCCTGCAGCGCTATAAATATATGACGTGGAGCTGAAACGCCTTGTTTTGATGCCAGGTGCCATGTAAATGTATCAGCAACATTATCCTCTTTGGCATCAGTTGTTGTTGGTAGCCAACTTATCAATGATTTGCCACCTGTGTCCATAAATGAAAGTAGCCGCTCTTCCGTGGCAATTGATGGGGTCATTACTGGCATCCACAATACTATTTTACTCAAAACAACTTTACCATCAGCGGCACCAGTACGCCAAATTGCATCATTGTCATTGCCTTTTCGCACTAACGCGATTGTGTGTTTGGCTCCATAGATGACTTTTCTAACATTTCTGCAGAATCCAAATATTTGATGGAGTGGAATCGCACATGAAAAATATCGTTGTGGTCTTTGCAACGTTGCTACTCGTGTTGCAAACCCTAGATTGAAATTACCATTAACTTCTTTTATAATTTCAAACGCAGCTCCGGGTCTATCTCGACGTTCTGGATTAGCTGCTTCTTGTTGATCGTCTTCTGCAGTATCTCTTGCTGTTAACACTTTAATGTATTGAATGTGGTCAGCGTGATCAGAGGCATCCTTTGCAAACATCATAGACGGACCGGCCGATCTTGTATAATCATCGGAATATCTTGCTAGCCCGATTATTGTTGTTGCAACATCAACCTCACGGTCTATTGATTCAATTTCTTTTCCATCAATGAGATATCTTGCACTTTCAAATAACGCCATTATGCCATTATTAACAAAACCAACTCGGATATTTGAATCATTTGCATATGGTGTATCAGCTGCAACATTTGTTACGAGTTTTCCCTCGATTTCAATAAATGCTTCACATGGCAAAAAATATTTACTGGTATCTTGAACTTGTAGTTCAATTCGCGATCGTAGGTTGGGTTGTATTGCATAATAGGAATAGTATTGATAATCCCGAACTGAATTGTCCTTGGGTACTGGGGCTTCCATATCAAACGCGGGATCAGCTGTTCGTTTAAACATTGTTATTATTATTTAGTGCTTTCAATTGGAAACGCTAGCGTTTTAACTCTTAAAATCATCGTCGTTGAAAATTCTTCGAATTTCTTTTTCGTTTCAAACCACGTCCTGCTATCGCGTTCATGATAGCGCTATCTGTTACGGGTGGCGACGGAGTCACCGAAGCAGCCAACGACGCTAGTTTTTCTTCCACTGCGCTATTTATTGCTTTGCTGATTTTTGCAGGCATCACTGTAGTTGATGGCAGCACTGATGGTTTCACCACCGACTTAGTCATTCCTGGTTTCTTTCGCACCAATGATGCTATTTTATCTTTCGCGGCAGACAAGGCCTTTCCAACGAAATCTCCGATTTTGCTGGTTCCCTTATCACGAATGATATCAATGGCTTTCATTGATAATTGTTTAGCTAACGGCGCCACTTTTGGGGCCATTCTTGTAAATAGCCCCGCAATGGTATTGCCGAAACCGTCTCCGTAATATGTTCTATAAACAGGCAATCGTCAGTTCACCACGTAGACGCTTACGGGTTTATCATGGTTGTAGTGTATAATCATCTTGTTATAAAACTAGTAATTTTTCAATTAGTGATCAATCGCTTACATCCATAGGATTTTCATCATAACGTTGGGCATCTTTGTGATTTTCAACTAATTCAGCAATGAGTTCTCGATATACATTAATGTCCATGATACCGCCGGCAAATAATCGTCTACAGATATCAGCTGCTTCATTAATTATCTCGACGGAGTTGTTTCCGGCACGTTTCCCTCCGATGAGAACCTCTAACCGTGATATATCCGAGAGAATATTGCCAGGACAGAAACTCGAAGAGTTTCCAACGCTAGCGTTTCCAACTAGACCACTACCTGAAATTACTGGCGATTTAGAAAATCCCCCCCCCCCACTACTATAATCAGGTGCTTCCCACGGTTCTTCTGAATCCGTACTTTGTAAATAACTAAAAAGATCATCATCATCTCGATCAGATGGTCCAGACGAAAGTCCAAGCGAAGCTTGGGGTGGTAGTTGTTGTTGAGATTTTTCTTGTTTAGCAGGTGAAAAAGATATTTTTTTTGCAGATTGTTGTCGCCGCCGCTGCAGTCCTTGTGGTTTTCTTTGTGATTTTTGTTCTTCATATTGTTTATACACTATACCCACCGCATTGATATATTCAATGTATGATGAACTATCTGTCTTAATTTGAATTGTTTCAGTTTTAATTTTGTAAAATATATCAGCCCAATGTTGTAAACCTCTTACATACTTGTGCTGTTCTGGTTTTAACATTTTTTTTTCTGTTTTCATTCGTCGTAACAACAAGTGCAGGAAACTCTGTAGGTTCAGTCTTATCCATTGTTGCTAACCCTTCTTCGTTAAATCGCGCGCGTAATTCATCTACTATTTTATCATTGGTCTTTTTCGGACCAGGTGGGGTTTTTTGTAACAACGCTGATGTCTTTTCAGTTTCCGCTGCTATCTTTTCAAGCACACCAAGAACAGGCACTTCTCGTCGCTTGCCTTCCTCAGGAATATCTCCAAATATTGCTCGTTCAGTTGCTGTTTTCACATCGCTGGTCGCCTTAGTTACCGGGGCGAACAGTTGTTCACTTGACACAGAAAAGTCAGTCTGCGCTTGTTGTCGTTGTTGAAGTTTCTCACGAAGTCTGTCTCGAACCGGTATAAACTTTTAATTGCTGCTAGCCGCTCTCGGGCTAATCTACTTGTAAGCGATTCACCTACCATATAGTGTTTGTGAACTGAGTTTTCAAATGTGAAACTATCACAATTAAAAGCTGAGTTATTAAAAAATGTACCATCAAGCTAACGTATCCATCTCCGACAAGGTTAAACTGTACGACGCTATCCGCGAGTGTTTCAGAAATAACATCGCTGGGGGTTTCAGAATTGTAATATCTGAAAATGGCGATGAACGATTTTTGTTAACGACGCGGCAACAACAACAACTACGTGAAAATGGAGGCGTCGCGGTGATTACTTGCTACCACAACCAGATCATACAGTACGCACATAACTGCATAAGCAGACCCAAACTGCTGATTATCCTTTCAGGAGAAAATCCCATGTGAGTGTTACAAAAAAACGCTAAAAAAAAAATAATTTTTTTACTGAAAAATTACTGAAAGCCTTTTTTTTAGTAACGCTCACTTGGTTAGGATACTGGTTTTTCCTCGTTTAATATTTTTCTAAGATCACGAACCTTAGAACTAATTTCAGCTCGTTTTTGATACTCTTGGCCGAGCTTTTGACGTATTGCTTCAACGGTGCTAAATAGCGTTATAAATACATCAATATCGTTACCGTACAAACAAGCATTGATGGACTTTTGAATGCCTTTCACGAGCCTGTACATCTTAGGTAAAACATAACGACCCTTACTAGACTGATACTCTATGTCTTAATATTCCGAGGCAATCCTGTCACAGTCGAGATCTTTAGTTAATATTATCCCTCTATTTTTTAAAATTGAAATTTCAGCAATTATAGAATTTACATCTTTGATATCCATTATTTATAGAAAAATATAAATATAATATATTTACCTCTAATTATTAAAAAATATTGGGGTCGTTTTTGACCCCTTTTGTTTTATGGACAGTACAATGCCGTGTATCTCCACTCGAGTGTTGCGGTAGATTTTAGGCATAACATATACTTAATTAATGGACAGTACAATGCCGTATATCTCCACTCGAGTGTTGCGGCAGATTTTAGGCATAACATATACTTAATTAATGGACAGTACAATGCCGTATATCTCAACTCGAGTGTTGCGGCAGATTATAGGCATAACATATACTTAATTAAGGATGGAATTTGCGATGTCCCCAAAGCATACATCTCCGAAAGGGAGGCCTAAGGTGACAAACATCATCTTAGACCGCCCAGATGATATGCTTGGGAGACATCACTTAATTAAGGATGGATATATTCAATGAAACGATGATGGAATTTGGGATGTAATGATGTGGGACGGCACAAGACAGCACAAACATGAAACGACGGGGCGGATTTTCTACGGCCAATCCAACCAATCAAAAGCAACCCGATTAAATTAACCCGGTTGCATGATTGACAAAAGACAACCACACGCCCGGGTTAATGTCGTGGGTTAGTTTTGATCGGTCGAATTGGCCTTCGAAAGCCCCAAGCTTATTACGAGTCAAAACGTATATAAGGTGACTAATACAGCAGCGTTGATTCCCGGGTGTGTTATTTTATTTCCTTGAATTACTTATTAATGCTGTTTCACAACATTTAAATGAGACAAATACTTTGAATACAACACTAAACAAAAGAATACAGTTGTTAGATAACAGTGTGTATTTCATTAGTTTTCATCGTAAAATGACTAATTATTCGTAATATTAATTGGACTTCAAGGGGCGTAACTCTGTAATGCGACTTCATTATTGTATGATTTATCTCCCTTGATATATGAAAATTGTATCCTGTGTGCACGTAGTAGTAATTGAACTTCAAGGGACGTAACTCTGTCATGCGACTTTATTATTGAACGATTAATCCCCCTTGATATATGAAAATTGTATCCTATGTGTGTTTTTCTTTGACAGAGCTGATTTAGTTATATTTTCTGCAACAAATCGTATTGAAGGCATACAAATATCGAAATATCTACTGGCTTCATTTATTGACTGAAATATTTTCTCCTCGTTAGTTGATGTATCAAATGATTTGACGGATCTCTTTCCAACTGACTGACAGGTTCCTGTCTTGCCCCTTTTTGCATTCTGACTTTGTGAGACGGGTTGAAGATTCTCAAGGCAATTATCAGTCTTCACGCCATTTATCTGATCAATCACAAATCCATCTTCGATTAATCCGTAAAATGCTTCATAGATGGCTCTGTGACAGAGATACTTCTTTCCCCCGGCTGTAAACATCAAGTATCCCATATTATTTACCCATCCAACAGGCCTTTTTAGTCTGCAATTTCTAACAACACCATCACTGGAGGCTTTGTAATTAACAAGCACTGGATGAGGTCTGAAATCTTGGCTCATTTGTATAATAATACTATTAGTCTAATTTATTATTTGCTTTAATTATAAGTCTATCAATGTAGTCTTGAGGTTTTTTATGATTTTGTCCTTGATTTTATCAAGGTCGTTGGGGTCGACTGCATTTTTCATTCGCTTGTCATAATAGCGTTTTAGTTCCCTGTATCGTTTGCCGCCGCAACTGAGACATAATTGTGATTTTCCCCTTACCCCAGCCCCACATTGAAGGCATGGAAGAGGACCAAAACTTCCTCGCCGAACGCTTTGTAAATGATGCCCACAGAATTCGCTTCTGCATGATTTGTTACACGGGGTTGTTGATCAAATCATAAGCCACTTGCAGTGATTCATTATACTATATTTTTCTATTTAAATACTTGTTTTAATTATAACATGGAAGAGTTTAAGAGATTATCGAAAATCGAACCTTGGAGAAATACTAAATTCAATCTCGATAGAGTCTCTGATACACCAAAACGTCTAATCGGTGACAGAACTATACTTAGTAAAATCAAGGAGTGTTTTAATGAATTCTACCGAGACGGTGCAGCATACTGTTGGTCGACATTTCGAATTATACATGACGATGTCAATGTACCGAACATCGATGCTACCATGAATGATGAAAGAGCAGATGAGATAATTTCACACCTTGGCGAGCCAACGGGGTGGAAATCTAAAGATGGAAATCGCAAAGCAATTCCCAAACAAAGCAATTCCCATCAGAAGTATTTTTTCAGAATAAAATTCATTATCGAAGTCGAAGGCAAATGGATTATCAGGGATAAATTTGAACCAATCCTCAAGGATGAAAAAACTGTCATTGTGAGTAGAGATTCCAAACCAGGAATTCTAACTGGAATTGACAAACCATACTACGAGAGATCTTATCCAGTAACAGCAATTGTTTATGGGATATATCCGTTAAATGATAAACCCGATATTGCAAAACTAGCTCCTATGAAATATTCTAGTTCACTGAATTGTGTAGCAACACGGGTAATGGAACACTTCACAAATGCATCCCGAGGAAATAAACTAACTGATCTAGAAAACGTAGAAAAATAACCGAATGGGAACTGACAGTGAAACAGCACGGTGCAAAGATTTCTGATATAGCTAAATTAGAAACATCATTAAGATTCCCAATATCAGTAACGACAATAACCGGAGAAGTATTATACGAACCGAAATATCAATCACAAGGAGCGCCAATGCAAATTATTGATCATAACAAACACGCGTGGACACCTGCAGTAACAATATTTCCACGAGATAGAACCGTGAGATATATCCCTAAGGAGTTCGTCGGGGATGTTTTTTATAATGAGAAATTATTTGATGCTATTCATGCTTTGTGTAAAGATGATCCTGTGTCAGTGTGGTTACTTAGAAGTGATGAAAATCCCGAAATAGGATTTGATCAATTTGTAAG
The DNA here is from genome assembly GCA_029339505.1 of Unio delphinus. Lineage (NCBI taxonomy): Eukaryota > Metazoa > Mollusca > Bivalvia > Unionida > Unionidae > Unio > Unio delphinus. The sequence goes on from JAQISU010000217.1 coordinate 804,200, forward strand.
ACCAAATGGTGAATTATATCGCGTTGAAGAATTAGATAACAGAATGAGAGAACTCGCTAGTGATTTTTCACCGGAGAGTTCCCATGAAAAACTACTCAAGGATAGTTTTACTATTCCATCTGTGGTAGCTCACTTCGCAAGAGAAAAAAACTCATGGCGTCCAACACGAAGTGATTTTCTCGAGGACGTTAAATTGAGTTGCGTCAATTTAGTCATGGAGGACTGTGGAATACGAAATACTCACGTGATGGTATGATTTCAATTGATATATCCGCGTGTTATCCTGGAAGTTTTCTCGGGTATGGGAAATGTGCTAAGTACTTTAAACGATTTGGACACCCCACACATGAAATGACTCGTGTTGCGATTAATGGGCCATTACCTGATTTTGATTTAACCGGATTCGCTCGTGTGATATCATTTGAACTCGCTACAGGGTTACATCCGTGTAGTTATCTTTGTCTTGGTAGACATATATCTGAAAAGGCCTGGATGCCAATAGTGCAATTGAGATATATGATTGATTGTGGTATGCTAATATTGTTGATTGTTTCCGAAGCTATTATATGCTATCGAGCTCAGAAAGAAGTTTACCTACCACAACCCGATTTAGATCGTATAATTAGCGAACAGCGAAAACAATTTCCAGATTTCAGTGAAGAACAAACCATGAATTGGTCTAAGAAGTTATTTGAAATTAAAAAAGAACAAGCAAAAGACTTTGGGCGAAGAATAATCGGTAAATTTACCCAGGGCGGAAGATACGACAATGCAAAATATTCTTCGCGGTTGATCATAGACGTCGCTGAATACGATTTTATTGTAACGAATTTAACGAAACAGGGAAAGCTTGTAACCCGTAAGGATGCTTTTCTATCCAATGGTGAGAAATTAGCTACGGTTGTTATCTACTGTGATGGATATAATCCCCAGTACACACATTTGAGAAGTTCTATGCTAGCCTATGCTTCTATTAATTTATTTTCGATGATAAATAGATTTCCTAATAACGCAGTTAGAGTAGCCACTGATTCGATGTATATGCACGAGAAATACAAATCAGCTGTAGCTAAATTCACAGATCCGGAGGCAAATTGGGGATGTTGGAGATTTAAAAAGGAAACGCTACATGAGTATTGTGAATCGGCAGATATTACCATGGATGAAAGGTGCTTAAAGTGTGATGAGATTCAATCAGAATTTTCTAATGCACCACCGGTATCTGATCCAATATGTAGATACAAGACAGTTTATTTAAACGGTTGTGGTGGGTCAGGAAAGACAACTCGTGCAATTGAATTATATCGTCGGTCAACCATGATTGTGTTAACACCAACTCACAGACTCGCCAGAGAGATGAAACAACGAGGGGTAAATGCCCGTACCTATCACAGTTTTTTTTCGATGGAAGGGTGACAAATGGACTCCTGATCGAATGGGTGATAAATTCATTCCTGAAATCATAATCTGGGATGAAATATGCACAGTGTCATTAGATGTATTACAAACATTTCTCGAGTGGTTGTTAAACAAAAACACAAAAATCGTCATGTCGATCACGGCCAGCCACCTCCATTTGTCGGTGCATCTCCACATAAATGGCTAAAGGGTTTTGTAGACTACTATGAAGAAATTAATACCGACCATAGATCACTTGATGAACAATTACGCGAGTTTAAAGCGCTAATTAGATTACAGCCGGATAAAATCCAATGTGAAATAGCGCGTGAAATAATTTCAGAAACTCCCATGAATGATTTTTGGGAAACGTGGAGACCAAATGATTTGATAGTAGCAAGTAGAAAAATAGTCAGAGACACACTTCAAATGAAGTTATTTGAAACGCATAAAGAAAATTTTGCAACACTTCCAGTACCGTTGTGTTATAGGCCTTCGGATACACGAAAGCAGAATATTGAAGTTGATATTCCAGGGAAGAGTGAAAAGCAGATTCTCGTGTTAAATGATATTGTGCTGGTTGATATCAGCGTCGTCGAAGATGCATTGGGGAACTCAAAGAGTTCTGCTGATAAATCCCCATGGACGTTAGGTTACGCAGCGACAATACACTCTTCACAGGGATTGACTATATCAGATACAATTGTTTGGATGGTGGATAATCACATCGAATGGTCGAATTTAGTCTATCTTGCAGTATCCAGAGTACGAAGAATAAATCAACTTCGAAGAATTATTTTCAATGATGACACCACAATGGATGATGCTAGCATCGTTGATGTTAAAATTATTTATAAAAAACTCTCCGGTTACAAACAACAAGACAAAAAAAAACAACGAGAATTTGACATTGATGCTGAATTAATAATTTCGCTGAAGCAACAACAGAATACTCACTGCGCGAGTTGCAATTGTATAATGCGTTGGCAGTATTCGGATAAAGATTCTTGCCAATTTACCGTAGACAGAAAGAATAACAGCATTGGTCATATCAGAGATAACGTTATGCTGACTTGTCTTGAGTGCAACAGACGCAACGGCGCTAGTTAAGACCACGCGGTGGTAACTGAGTATCCTCGGGTATCACTTGTAATTGTTGTCGAGTAAATCCTCGCTGAGGAGCAGTTGAATCCAGTTTATAGATTGCTGGTCTAGAAACGTTAGCGTTTCCACCAGTTGATCGTGTTATACCGGATATCTTATGCGTAGTGACGCTCCAAATAGGATCGGTAGCTCTTTTTTTACCACCCTCAAGCTCTCCTGGTTCGTATAAATACCTAACAGTGATATTACTACCAAGAATTGGTTCTTTGAAATCTTTTTGTGAATTTCCTTGGATTTCCATTTTTGGTATAGACGCTTTCTTAATCGCGTTGACAGGTTTCATGTTAATTGTTCTAGTAATCTCGTTATTGAGCGCGGTAATCACAGCTGGTAATCTCTTAGCCCATTCACGGGATCTTTTATCCTGAATAAACTCCTTCGCGTATTGATATCCAAATAACCGTTCAGCAAGAGTCCGATTAAATCGTTCAACAATTGCCTGATCGCGATGTAGCGCAGTATGCCCTCGTCTGATGGTGACATTGTGATGTTTCATCGCTGATAAAACAGCGCCTTGAAATTCCTTGCCAGGATCAACTTGTAACAGATTTGGCCAGCGTAGTGGGCCTCGTCGATAAATCTTTTCAAATGCAGAAGCAGCTTCAGGTGATGATTTTGGTTTTCAGCGGTTCTGCTTGTTTGTATCGACTCGCAACGTCAACTACGGTTAGCGCGTATTTGTAACCGTTGTCATGTGGTAAAAACAATACATCAGCTTGATGAACTTCATTAGGTCCGGTAACATCAAAATGCGAGAAATTGATTTGTTTAGGGCGCGGTAGATAAATTTGCCATATAGCCTGTTTGGATAACCAATTAGGCGCAGTGGTCTTTTTCACTTTTGCGGCGTTAGCGAGTTTATTGATTGCAGCGATACCCCTCCAGTATCCTTTTGGAGAATAATAAAAAGATTCCATATTATTAATTACCAGCGCCCATCATCAATTTGCCTTTCATAACCGATTTTGCCAACCACGAAGCCAATTTTTCTTTCAAAGATTTATCAGGAATAGCATTTAACGCATGAATTAATTTCACATCCGCGAGATGTCTGTTTTGCAGATTGCTGCTTTTATATGCAACACCATGAGCATGACAGGCCTTATCAATAGCATTTATCGGATACTCGCCGGGTCGGGGCTGATTTTGATCATCAAGTCAGATATCTAATCGTGTTCCGGGACCACAGTAGCTATATCCTGGAAGGTGCTTTTCTCCGGGGTACTTTGTCCATCGGGTTCCAGGGAGCTTTGCCAATTTGGCTGCGATATCACCTCGTCGTTTTTTTTAAAAACATTTCCGGATTGTAAAATCTTTGATTTTGTAGAAATAAATCTAAATTTTTTTGTACTACATGTTGCACATCTACCAGTAAGTGCAGATCTGCTATTGCTAGTTGTAATCGTCGTCACATCATTTGTGCTAGTACGCGTTACACTTCACACAATATAGATCCATAATGTATGTATAGAGATATGAATATAATTGATTTTTCAGCGACTAAAACAAGAGAACCAGTTAAGCATCATGACCTTGATGCTCAGTTTAATAATGAGATGGATGAAGTGGGATAAATTGTATTAAGTTGCTCCTAGCGTAGATGATCAACGATGCTATGAAGTGCTACAAGATTTTAATGAAAACGCTTCAGAGATTGCTGGCGAGTGTATTATTGAATTTATAACCGATATTGACGAGGCACCATCACTAGAAGACCTCGATGGAAGTATCAACAATTTAGTTGTATACGATGATGTCATGTTAGATAAACAAAAAAAACCAGCTAGAATATTTTCCCGAGGCAGGCACAAAAACACTGATGTGATATATGTCACTCAACGCTACACTCAGATTCCAAAAGTGATCAGAGATAACTGTAATATTCTTGCTGTATTCAACGGCGTTGATACACATACGCTGCGAAATATTTGGCAGACATGGTGCTCTGGTATGGACTTCAATCAATTTAAAAATTTCTTTAGTAACGCTCAGTCGACCCCGCATGGATTTATAACAATAAATTTACATGATCCTCGGACACGATATCGTATCGGACTGGATCAAATATTCGGTTAACCCATAGCAGCAGAGAGGGTGAGTGACAACGACAATGGCGTCATTGACGAATTCATCGAGGAAGTCTCAATTTACCGAATCAACGCCTTTTTTTACGATTTACGAAGAAGCCTTAGATTACCGAATCGACGCCTCTACAAGGTCGTCTGATTCACCCTCTCTGCTGCTTCTACTGATATGTCAACGCGACGATCTTTGTCAAAGCCTAATGTAAATGAGATCTACTGCCATGTCTAGGTAATTTTCTTTGTTAATACCGTCATTTACAAAAATTCTTTTTGGAAAATGTCAATCTAAAATGCTTCTCGTTTCATTGGCATTTTTTCTGGCATTTAAAGCTGATGTTTTGAAGTTTTGAATAAAAAATATGGACTTTGAAGGCCCGACTACATCCTAAGACTATATTCCTCTGAGCTAATATGTTTCCATAAGCAATGAAAATCCCCATTTTCCTTCATGAGTTGTAACACACTGACCTGATGACGCCAAATACAATCATTATGAATTATTATTCATAAGCAGTAATCTGTGATAATTTAATGGGATTCCGTATCACAGAAATTTACAATTGTATCAATGTAATCTTGCAGAACAAATTTAATTAAATTAGTATTTCTTCTTAAATGAACTGAAAATTTGCGCTAAAATAGTTTAAACTCTTTACGTTATGATGCATCAATCGTAGCTAGGATATTTGGTCCCATATGAATGCCCCTATGTACCAATGGGTCCTTGCTAATCCATAGTGCAAAAAATTATTCGTGGACCCTATGCGTTGCATACTCTTGCTATATGATAGTTAGTCCATGGATTCCAATCAAATGCAGCGAAAGATAGTAAGAATTTGTCAATCATATTCAAATTTATATAAGTCGTGATTTATCATATCGAAGTTTGAGTAAGTTATGAGTAGTCATATTGAAAATTGTATTAGTCGTGAATCGTCATATTCAAATTTGTGTAAGTCGTAATTCATCATATAGAAATTTGTGTAACATGTGAATCATCAAATTAATATTTGTGTAACTTGTGAGTCATTATATATTATACTATGAAAACAAATGTTACCAATAAATGTGCATGCATGCACCTAATAATTACATACATGTAAAGCACTTTCTTGCTCTGAAACTAATAATGAACATTTTAGCAACACTAATTGTTCTAAAAAACCAGCATAGATAACACAAATTAGCATGAACAAGTAAACTTGCCGAATCATTCTAGCGCAATGAGTATAGTTGTTTCATTCTTTCTAGCTCAGTTTTGCTCGCCCTATCATCCCACAACCTACACCAAGAGATATGTGCATAAACATCAGAGAATTTCAAGTGATTCACCATATTTCAAATCAGTTGAAACGCACTTTATGCAACTCTGCATTGAGCTCTTTGATATTCTGTCATGATTCAATACTGGAAACAGCGCAAATTGCTGAATTTTGTGTTTTGCATTGCTTTCGGATTTCAACTTTCCATTTAGAATCAGTGTTGAATGTATTCAATATCGACAGAAAGAATAAAATACTCAAGCTACCCAAGTATATGAGGCCCCTTCAACCGCATTAAAGGTACTTAATACTGATCATAACAACAGATGGTCAAATGAATCAGGGTCGTGTGTGTGTGTGTGTGTGTGTGTGTGTGTGTGTGTGTGTGTGTGTGTGTGTGTGAGTGAGAGAGAGAGAGAGAGAGAGAGAGAGAGAGAGAGAGAGAGAGAGAGACAGACAGACAGAGAGAGAGACAGACAGAGAGAGAGAGAGAGAGATCATACATTTTTGGCGGAGCTATTTAACTGGAGGTTGGATTCGAGGCTATTTGTGATTTTGCTTTCTTTTCAGTTTTTTTTCTCGAGCAATCCGAGTTTTCTCTTCTTATACACATGTATTGTCGCTGGTAAAACTGACACGTATACATGTTATAATTGTGCAGAGAACGAAGGTAAGGGGTATGATGTTATAATGGGACAGAGAAGGGTGGTAAGGGATATGCTGTTATAATTGGACAGAGAATGTTAATAGGAGATATGCTGTAATAATTGGACAGAGAAGGGTTCTAAGGGGTATGATGTTATAATGAGACAGAGAAAGGTGCTAAGGGGTATGATGTTATAATGGGACAGGGAAGGGTGATAAGGGGTATGCTGTTATAATGGGACAGGGAAGGGTGGTAATGAATATGATGCTATAATGTGACAGGGAAGGTGGTAAGGAATATGCTGTTATAATGGAACAGAGAAGGGTGGTAAGGAGTATGCTGTTATAATGGGACAGAGAAGGGTGCTATGGGGTATGATGTTACAATGGGACAGGGAAGGGTGGTAAGGGGGATGCTGCTATAATTGGAAGGAGAATGTTAGTAAGGTGTACTCTGTTATAACTGAACAGAGAATGGAGCTAAGGAGCATGCTGTTATAATTTTACAGAGAAGGGTAATAAGGTATATTCTTTTAGTCGTTCTTGCCTAAACAGTCTTGGTTAAACATCAGGTATAATTAAAACCGATTTGCGTCATATAGCTTTTGTAATCATGAACTATCAACAATTTATATATAAATATGACACAACGTGATTTTCATTTGCAAATTGTTTAAATTCGCACAAACGAGGAAGTTGCATACTGTCATAGACATACAAACAGGATGTAGGTATATTATACAACTGCTTATATACAATGTAAACAGTCATTGAAAGCTAAATTAATCCTTGGCCTAAATAGAATGCACGCTTCTGTACCTAACTGTAATTGTTTTATGAACAATCGATATATTGTTATTGCAATCAGTATTGTGTGAGTAACTGACAACTTGATTTTAAAAGCAAAACCGAAACCCATGAATCACTTTCACAGCGAATACGCGTAGGTCTTATAATCACAACCAAGTAGAATAGTTTTATTTATTTTATTTTTTATTATTCCTCGTACATCGGTAGAGTGGGTCGGGGAATCCTCGCACATAGGTAGAGTGGGTCGGGGAATCCTCGCACATCGGTAGAGTGGGTCGGGGAATCCTCGCACATAGGTAGAGTGGGTCGGGGAATCCTCGCACATAGGTAGAGTGGGTCGGGGAATCCTCGCACATCGGTAGAGTGGGTCGGGGAATCCTCGCACATAGGTAGAGTGGGTCGGGAAATCCTCGCACATCGGTAGAGTGGGTCGGGGAATCATCACGCTGACTATATTACAATTCATTATACACTCGTTTTACTTTATGGGAATATTGGTTAACACTAGTACATAGTATTATGTTCTAATTCTAATCCCCAAAAAGCATTTAGTATTGACTGCATTATAGTGAAAAGAAAAAGAATGAGGGAGATAAATGTGTCAACAGTCTCTTAAGGAGAGAGAGAGAGAGAGAGAGAGAGAGAGAGAGAGAGAGAGAGAGAGAGAGAGAGAGAGTTAATATATTTATTAGGGCTTCTGCCTCATTGACCAGTCATGGTGGTTAAAGTCTCGCACAGCTGTCATGGGACCCGTAGGGTATAACTGAAGCAAACCGTCCCACTTCCATACAACTCTAGACTGCAGAAAACTGTGGAAACGACAGATAATACTGCAGAGAGCGAATGATAATATACAGACAGGCAGGTAAAAGTCAGTTTATATCTCTCTCTCTCTCTCTCTCTCTCTCTCTCTCTCTCTCTCTCTCTCTCTAAATATATATATATATACGCTGTAAGTTTTTTTAAAACTAGATTTATACTGTCTGTAAATCGGCAACGGCACGGGTTTTTATTTGTGCATGGAGTTGTCTATAACTTTCAATATCCACTATCACAGAATCAAACTCTGTCGCACTGATAATTTTATTCTCGATTGTTACCGAATACAATTTACTGACAGTGTTGAGGATGCTCTGTGTTGCCGCAAGCAGTTCGGAATAGATACGTACTCGCGAATCCAGCGGGATGGAACTTAATTTGCTAGCACCACCAGAGACACTTGTTACTTTCGATATTGCCCAACAACAATACCGATTGGCGTACCAACAATGGTGGATGTTGTCATCATTCCAGTTTTACTAACACCCATAGTAGCTGCCGAAGCAAAACCGCAAATACCATCTGGGATCAAACACGATGGCTTTTGTTTCACAATCAACGCGATTCATATGGCTGTTTCATTTCGCATCTGTTGTTCTGCTTCGAATATTTTTGTCACGATGGTACGACTGAGGGTCTGCCATAGTTTTTCTATCAATAATGCAATTGCTTATTTCAATTGCACAACAGGCACACCTTGTCTGGCCTCATAATCACGTGCAGGCGCAATATGCTTTTTGACTGGCACAACGGTCATGCAGTTATAAAACAAATCTCTTTCTCGGAAAGACATAAATCTCCGGCGACGGTGCTTCTCGATGGACTGGCCCTCCTCTCATACAAAAACAGCCCGATTACGCCAGAACCTTTGACATCGAGAGATTGTCATTGCCCAGTGACTGCGACTCGAACAAGTGCGACCTTGTTGAATAACAGTCGAGCCCTTTCTTTTTTCAGCTGAGGTAATATTAGTTTAAGATATTCGATTGTGAACGTGACCGGGGTGGATACATCAGTGAATGCCACTTACTCATTATAAAAACCATCCAGCAGATGTTTTACATTTGCTGATGAAGTCAGCCTTTGGGCGTTTGCCTGAGCGACAATTCTAGACTATCATCTAGATGGTTGTGGTACATCAGGATTATTCCAAGTGCCAATTTCTATTCGATTCTTAACAAAACTATATGACAGATTATACTAGCGTTTGGTAACGTCACTATGAACAAATACTCGTTAACAAGTCGAACAAAATCATTATCAATGTTTGCCTCCGCTGCCAGCTGATGTAACACATCGTGTGTGGTAAATTCTGCAACTTCATCACCGCGGTCAGATTTCATTACTTATATAAAATGATAAAATCTAATCTTAAACACAAACGCTAAAAACGGTTAAGTACCCATCCGGAGAAATGTCGACTGCTTCGAACTGAACTTCATCTCAGGTGACCGACCATGCTGATAAGGCAAATGTATACGATTCCATGATTGGCTTGTTAATACGTGATATTCTTGGTATCAATTGAAGATCAAGATGTCGTTAATCAATTGTCAACATTTCAATTTGACCCCACTTACCTTTGGTTCCGGTTATGATAGACACGTTTGATGCAGACTCGCGTACAAACTCATTTGGATTGACACAAACAACAACACGACTAGTACATTAGTAACCTCGGACAAATCCGATTTAGTGGCAAATCGACTTAGGTCCTCATCAGCATCATGTCATCGAACAATGAAGCGACCGTAAATGTTGATTGACATTGCAGTATACTACTGTCACACGTTCTTTTATGTGAAATCAATAAGCTCTTGCGGGGTCGTTGAACTCTCCAGCGCACGCATATGGACCATCGAACCGCGTTTGTAGAGGCATAGTCGAATGAAACAGCAGCAGACGAATCTGTCGTCTACCAAAGCTCCGGGATAAATAATTAACCAAATCGATCACCGGTGCAAGTCCATATACAAGTCAAAATACAATCTATGCTGATGTGTTACTACATATGCGACCAATCAATTACGGAAGCCTTTTGATGAATCCAGATTAAGGATACCGCTTTCGCGTTTGCGTGGCACAATCATTGCCAATTCGTCACGAATAAGAACACCAAGAAAATGTTTGATCGATTTTGGCATAACGAGTAAATCATAATTAGTCAATGGACACGTGATCTTTTGCGACTGGGTAATCGAAGACCTCTGCAAGAGGGTATTACACGACTCGTGCTTGGCAATCGAAGGCCTCCTCATTTTTAAGCTTTTCCAACCGCCTTTTTAACGATCACTTCTTATGCAGTGCGGACAACGCCTATCGCTGCAACGTTTGCAACCCTGGAGCCGCTGGTGTCAACAAACGCTGGAATGGCTGCAATAAATGGAAATATTCCAACGGCCTTTTGTATTTGTACCACTACTTGGACAGTTTTAATATTACTGATGTGTTATTGTGTTTGGATGCATTAAGCTGAGCAAGAGCTGTGTTTGTATCAGCCACACGGTGACATTTTCAGTTAATTTTGCTGCCAACAGTTTCAGTGTGACCTCAGAATTTTCGATTGTTTGTTAGGTTTTCGCAAGTTGATTTTCAGTAAGGCCGAACTTTCTTCGTGAAATGACATTATTTTTCAAATGCGTAACATGTTTAATTACGAATTCTAAGAAATCTTCTACAGATGCATCGAACATCCTCATGTGGCCTTCAGCACCATGCAGCAACAGCATCTTGTCATAAAGGTTCACAGCATTGCATTTATAATTAGCACTACAGAAAAAACTTCGAGGCAAACAGTCGATGAACCGGATATATATATATATATATATATATATATATATATATATATATATATATATATATATATAAAAAGATCGAGAGAGATATATAGAAAGTGGAAATTTTATCAACCACTGTTCTCATCCACTAACTTACTTTTAAAACGGAACGCATTTCCGGATTCCCCCTAAAAACGGAAAATGAATAATTCCATTAACGTATTCTCATTGATGACAAAGAGGTGTACGGTGATCGTTGCAGAAATTATTCTTCTCGCTATTGATAGAGAAAAGCCATCACGGATACCACTGGAACGTCATTAATTAATAAGCTTACAATCTCACCTCTGATGCCCTCTGTAATCTGTCGGAGCCAACAGTATGGCGGCAATGAACATCAAAGGAAAACAAGGTATCTAAACAGGTTCTAAACAACATTCGAAATTTATAACACATTAGGAATGTACATTTTATTAACTTTCTTTGCATCAGTGCTTTTGTATGTTTCAAAATTAAACAGTAAATGAAAGAAACTTCGTTCTCAAAATGTTGGTAGTTCTCGATTCGTTGGAGATTATAGGTGAATAAGTAACATGCTGTAATAAAGATAATATATTTATTTATTCTTTAAATTTCTTTTCAGGCAAAATGTTACTCATCTCTAGATTCCTTAAGGTGCAGATAATTGTGTTTCTCTTATTTCTTGCAGATGCAACAGGTATGATACGATAACATTAAATTTGCTAAATTTAAAGATGTTTTAAGCAATATAAAACAATCGCCAGAAACATCAATAGAACCTAATAATACTTTGCAGCACTAAATGGCTAATGAATTTGCTTTAGTGTAAAAGAATAGCAAGGACCTGATTTCCTTTTCACGTTTCTTGTAAGCAATTAGCAGACGGTAATAAAAGTGAATATTACATGAACATGAAAAAGAATACTAAACAAGGTAACATAACTGCACACTTTATTGTTTTAGGCTTCGGAAACATTGCTAAGACAAATTAAATACGTTTTTGTAATTTCTTTTTACCAAATTAAGAAACTATTTCATTTTTCTAACCAGATAAAAACACAGGCAATTTTACCTTAATCTGCATACGTTTTGAAACCATTTTCTGCAGATTTCTAATGTATCTTCAATGCGAATATAAACAGGTAAATTATTTACTTTATTTAAGTTTCATACACATCAACGGCCAAATTTGACTTTCTTTAATTACTTGTTTTATTTGATTCACATTAGCGACCCATGTTGACTCTCCTCGAGTATTTCTATGATTTATGTTATACACAATGCCGGCTTAATTTAAAGTTTCTTCTTGTTTAAACACAATGTCGGACTGTATTGATCTTCTTATATAAATTGTATCTGTTTTATGTTCACACCCACTGATGCAACGTTTGATTTCGTTAAGTATTCATGTCTTTTTGACGTTCATACACAATGAAAGACTGATTTAGCATTTTTTAAACAGTGTTACCTGTTATTATACACAATGGCGGCTTGATTAGCCTTTCCCTAATTGTTATCTAATGTGTAAATTTTTTTTTATAGTATTGTATTAAGGCAAACGTAGTGTACAGTGTAGTGTTTCGTTTTGAACAAACAACTATAGGACTGTATCCTTTCACAGCCGAAACGATAGCATTATCACCAACGTTTCCTGAGACGCACAAGACGGTAAAGATATCATGTTATTCCATTGAAGATAGAATTAGCAGCAGAGGAGGTGAACAGACCAACTTTTTAGACGTCAACGATGCTTCCTTCTAGTTAATATTTACTAGGAAGTCCTAATTTGTCAAATAAACTCTTCTAGTTAATATTTACTAGGAAGTCTTAATTTGTCAAATAAACCCTTCTAATAAATATTAAGAGAAGGGTCCATTTGGTAAAAAAAAAAGACGCCATTTAGTTGACGTTCACCTCCTCGGCTGCTAATGCGCTAACTAAATATTTGATCAAGTCCTTAAGATTTCACAAACAAACTAATTTGTAAAACCTCACCTCGTAAATCAATCAGATTATTAGATTGGTCAGTGAGTTTGAAATTAATTCTCGTTAACAAATTATTATGACATCGCATATAGACTAGATTAGTTGGGTCTTCAATAATTAGAAATCCTGGAGGAGCCGTTGGTGCAAATGAGTATAAAATATATCCTTGCTGAGCTTGATTTGATTGTTCGAGATTTATTTGATAATTCCCTTCGATAACGTCACATACTAAATTGAGCGCAATCACCGTTGAAATATTCACATTGTTCGGAGCAATATGTCTACCGCCGCCTTCTGGATCATTATTATATTTCAGAATATTTGCTGTAGGATTCTTCAATTTTTTCCAATTATCGTGGATTCTTTTGAACCCAATATTAATAGCATCGTCAAGTTGTTTCTTTAGTTTATCCGGATTATATCCAGGGATTTTAAAATCTTTAATCTCCGTTTTATTAATCTTATATAGATCCGCAAACTTATCATGTAAGATTTCTTCATTTAATACTTCTTGAATAATTTTCGAGTGAAATATTTTCATATCGTCGATGATTTTATTACCCGTTTCTACGACGTTGATAAATTCATCCTTGGTGAGAGAGCCGGATTTAATAGATATTAGCAGTAGTGAAAAATCATTATTCATTGCTGTGAAATTTCCGTTGATGAGAGGGAGGTAGATTGAATGAAAAAATTTTTTATTTATGAACTTATCGGGGGTATAATCTTGATAACTTTTGACTTCATTGACGGGTTTTATTTTGTTGGTGATATAATCGGATTTCTTAGGTTCGGGTGGAAAATCCTTCGAATTTTCTCGCGAGTTATCCGGTGGTAATTCAGGCCATCCTAACACTGATCTTATAGAACTCTGATAAATATCTACAACGTATCCTTCTGTATTTATCTCGATAGCAGATGATAGTGTTGGTTCATGAACTGTTATAGCGATTTTTGATTCTTTTCCAGTGAGAGATTTTATTCTTCGTTGAAATTCAGCGTTGATCTGTTCGATTTGATATGACCCAGTTGGTATAGAAACAACCTGCCAATCTGGTGTTCCGTCTTCACGATTCTTGTTTGCAAATACCAAGGAATTATTCGGTTGTTGACCACCAAATGCTACCGATCTAATATTAGGCCAGCTATGATACACTCGTAGTTTTGCTAGTGCGATCTCGCTCACGGGAACAGGAATTGGAAAATTAACACTAAATTCGGGACGTGTTGAGGTTATTGATATCGTGCTTGTTTTCACTGGTGTTGTATTTGTTACTATTTGTTGAAGTAGTTCTTGCGACAACATTATTATTATTATTCTGCTCTAATTTCAGCATTGTTGATTTATACAATTGAGCCATAGTTGAAAATTCGCTATCTGATATTGTTGTGTCATCCAACGACGATGATATCAACGAGGATAATTGCGAGTAACCGGCAGATGCAATATGATATTTAATTAAATAATCATGTAGTTTACTCTGGCTACACGATGATAGTTTTTTTGTGATCCCAGTTAATATACCAGCAATTGTAGCCACTGCGGAAATAGCGATTGGAACTACGACCGGAGCAATCATTGTAACCGAAGATAGTATTATTCCAGCAGCAGTGATTACTCCTGACACCGAGTACACGGTGATATCAACTGTGGTTATTCTTCGTTTGTATTTTTTGATTTTTATTTGATATTCTTCACAGAGAGAACTGAGTTTAGTTTGAAACTCTTTGACTTGATCATAGCGATACTGATTCGATGATGGAGTCATTTTATTTTAAAAGTGTTAGCATTTTCAATTACAAATTACTTTGTAATTTTGAATCGTGAAAGAATTTTTAAATCAATTTAATTGTTTACTTAAATCCACTACGAATTCTACGTACCACGTTACTGAAACCTTGGCTAGATTTCCATCTGTATTTGTTATCGTGAATTGTTCAGTTGTATCCTTGTCGATGATCGTTGATATCGTATTATTGACTCCAGATGAACTACTTGATGATATTTCAAACTGATTCGGTGATACTATTGTTAATCGATAAATACCCTTAACTGCTGCGGTTATGTTTAAAATGTTATTTGTGGGAGTCCATATAAATGATCCGTGTTGAATCGTGTGTACTACGTTGTTGACGATAGATTTATCATGAGGAATTTTTACTTTTTCAACAACGCTTATCATTCTCATTGCATCATCCCTTATTGCGTTGTTGAATGTTTTAAGTTCATCGATGGATTTTTTAATATCGGGAAGTGTTATTTCAATTTTATCAAATGGGCTCCCAATAAACTTGTCCATGAGGTTTTTACGAAACGTCATAAATAGTTTCGTGTGTTTTTCATATTCGGATTGAAGAGTTGCTAGTTCCAATATAGAATCTTTTATTGTGGTGAGTTTTGGTGTGGTCACTGGTGGATTTCCAAAAAATTCTAGTATGGGTTTGTCAATTTTGTCAACTATATTTCTTTGTAATGCAGTAAACTGATCAAATGCAACTATATGATCGTCATACTTATCATTAAGCGATTTTAATGAATTCACCGTGTTATCGTATGTTGTTAATTTATCCGTAATTGTTGAAACAAGTACACCTGGTTTGAGTTTACCCTCATCAGAAAATAACGCGATAGCATCCTCTGCTGCGTCTCGTTGTTTAACCAAAATATCATTAAGAGAGATATTACTACTTTTCAATTTACCCTGACGATCTTGAAATACAACTATTTCACCAGGATCAACATTTGCTAGGTTTAATATTTCGGATATTTCATCTTCGATTAATTTTTTAACATCCTTGTTATCAACGGTTTCAACTCCACTATCAGGTTTTTTCAGCGATGATAAAGATCGTCCCCAAATATCAATCATTATTATAGAAATATTTTCATCGTTTAAATCCGATGGATTTTCAATCTAAAGATTTTTAATCTAAAATTCTTTCAGAATTTTTTAAAGAGATTTGCCGCTAGTATACTCATTTACTACTATATGAGGTGGTTTCGAAAATCTTTTGGATATAGCATCAAGTACGTTTAATACTTCATTACCACATATTGGTGGATCAAGCATTGTTTGTGTTGGTAACGTAGAATACCAAGTCTTCATTGGAAAATCTTTTATATAACGCATAAATTCTTTCGGCGGCGCTAATCCATATGAGTCAAAATAAATAATCCCACGTGGATCAATCGCGTATGCAACCCAGTGAGTTCCAGGTCCGGAGCTGTTATCTAAATTAATAATACCGGTTTCAACATCATTTGGTTGTGCCGGTAACTGATCTCTCATAAAAACCCCTCTGAAATTTTTTATTTTTAATTTTTTAGCGGTATCAATTAAATCAAAATTGGACATGGGAACCATCGGTTTGGAAATCGAAGATTTCGGAACTATATCGTTCCTGGAATTCGAAGACCCTTTCCGCTGTACCATGAACTCGGGGTTCCTGGTAGTCTTAGACCCTTTCCTTTTTTTTATACCCCTTTCCAGTTGCCTTTTTCAACGCCATTCCTGCCGCGGTACCAATGGCTCCTAACGCTGCTGCCTTCGCCACCGCTGGGGCTGCTGCGGCAATCAACCCTGGAATCAACCCTAACAACGGGAATATACCACCAGTCTTTTCCATGTTACGGATCGCGCTCGTAGAAAGAGTAATCTGAACTCCTTTTTTTTCTTTCAGCGCTTTATTAAAATGATTAGTTTGAGTTTTCGTCAGCGATAGTTTATTTCCTCCGCCATTCATTTGATTAGGTTTCAGCGTTATTGTGGTTCCACATTGCTTAGCTGATTTGGATTGTAATTTTTTTATTTGACCAGGTTTCAACGTAACATTGATATTACTATACGACATTATACAAAATAGATTGATTCTAAATCGCGAGTCATTTTTAAAGAATTTTGGATTAAGAAAATCTTACAGATTTTCAACTGGTGCATCTACTAGTCTCATTCGTCCACCAACACCTTCGAGTATCATTGATTTATCACTAAGAATAACAGCAACTGCTCTGTAATTAACAACATCACCAGCAACAGCACCAGGAGGAGGAGCAGCAGGGTGAACACCAGGATGTACACGAGCTCGGAAGTGTATATCAACTACGGACTGTTTCATCAAGTCAAGATGTTCTAGGGAAAAGTAATAAATCGGATACAGACCTTTAAAATCCAATTGTGATATTTGTAGACCAGTATCTACATTTTGATCACGTCCCATAAATGATAGCAATCGATGATAAACTCGTGCAATGTGGTTATTTTCATAGTTAAGTTGTATATCCTCTGCTGGTTCTTGTTGTCCGTTTATTTTCAGCGAGACTTCACTACACCCAAGTTGATCAAATATCATATGACTTCTTTCTTGATTGTTTAATCTCGTAATATCCTGTAGAGCAACAAATATATGCCGTGGAGCTGAAACACCCTGTCGTGCTGCCAAATGCCATGTAAATGTACCATCAATATTAGAATCCATGGTATCTGTGGACGTTGTCAACCAGCTTAATAATCTCTTCCCCCCTTGATCCATAAATGATAGCAACCGCGGTTCTACTGACAATGATGGAGTCAACACTGGCATCCATAGTGATAGTTTTGTTAAAATTACTTTACCATCGGCAACGCCAACAGCGCTCCAGATTGCATTATTATCATTACCCTTTCTCACTAGTGCTACAGTATGCTTTACTCCATAAATAACTTTTCTGACGTTTCTACAAAATCCAAATATATGATGGAGTGGAATAGCACATGAAAAATGTCGACGCACTCCTTGTAACGTTGCTAATCGTGTTGCAAATCCTAGATTGTAATTGGGATTAGCGTCTACAACTAAATCTTCAATCTGACCAGTTTCAGCAGCAGCAGCACCAACAGGAGCAACAGCAAATCCGCCAGCACCAGCAGCTCCAGTAGCAACACGATTATATGGTCTTCTTCTTATATATTGAACGCCATTAGCATTATCAGTAATATCCTTCGTGAACATCATAGATGGACCCGCTGATCTAGTATAATCGTCAGAGTATCTTGCTAGCCCTAGTATTGTTGTTGCTACATCAACTTCACGTTCAATAGATTCGATTTCTTTTCCATCAATGAGATATCTTGCGCTTTCAAATAATGCCATAATACCATTATTAACAAAACCAACTTGTAAATTAGGCCCATATACTGTACTAAGTGGAATATTTTGTACGAGTTCACCTTCGACTTCAATAAAAGCTTCAGCGGGTAAAAAGTATTTACTGGTATCATGAACTTGAAGTTCAATTCTTCCACGAAGATCAGGTTGTACTGCGTGATAAGCAAAAAATTGATAATCACGTACAGAAGTATCTTTAAGTACTGGGGCTTCCATGTCAAATGCAACATCAGGGTTCTGTTTGAACATTTTTTATTATATATCCGATGGTCTAAATCAAAAATTCTGAAAGAATTCTGAAAGTAATTTTGAATTGAAAACCCCAGGAATTCATTTAGAGAAAATTGATTTTCATGAAATTATGTCGACGGATTAGCCAAAAAATAATACAAAATCAATAAAAAAAACATCGAAAATTCGATGAAACAACATAATTTTAGCCTCACAGGATAAAAAATCTGATCAAAATCGATTTTCTCTAAATGAATTCCTTGGGTTTTCATCCTCGATTTTCATGAAATTTTGTCGATGAATTGCATAAAAACACTAGAAAAATGAGTAAAAACACTAGAAAAATGAGTAAAAAAAGTAAAAAATCTAACAAAATTAGCAAAAAATAAATATTTTATAATATAAAAATAATTTTCAAAATTCTAAAGAATTTTTAAACTAATTATTTAGTTGGGTGTATTTTAATAATGATGATGAAAATATCTGATAATGAAGATAACGTAAGTAGAATCACAAGTGATTCTGATACAAGTGATTCTGACACAAATATTTCTAATGCTAGCATTTCTACAATAACCATAACAACTGAGCATCCTATTCAAATAAATAGAATCACAAGTGATTCTGACACAAATATTTCTAATGCTAGCATTAGAAACACTAGTGTTTCTACAATAACTATCATAATTGGAAATCCTGTTCAAATAAATATTTCTAACGTTTCTGTCGAATCTTCTTAAAACCACTTCCCGGAAGCCCACTTCCGGCTATCATATTTGCTGTTATGTTATCCTGGGCGTTAGTCATTAATGATTGTAGTTTTTTTATCCACGGCGTTATTTATTATTTTACTAACCTGTGTAGGCATTACTGCAGTAGATGGCAGTGAAGTCATTCTAGAAATGCTAGCATTAGAAACACTAGTGTTTCTGGGGTTTGATTGGAAATTCGAAGAATTTCGTCGTCGAACTAGCGCTGTTAGTTTATCCCGAGCGGCTGAAAACGCCTTACTAGCAAGATCACCAACAGTGTTAATACCCTTATCTCGGATAACATCAATTGCTTTCATTGCTGCCTGTTTTGCAAATGGAGCCACTTTTGGAGCCATTCTTGAAAATAATCCCATTATAGTATTACCGAGACCATCTCCATAGTATACTCGGTATTTTGGTAATCGTGAGTTTACCACGTAGACGTTAGTTGGTTTATCATGGTTGTAGTGTATGATCATTCTCTATATAGAAATGCTAGCATTTCCAATTATCTAATCGTGGTGACATTAGTCACTGTGATAACCGTAGAAATTCGAAGAATTTCCATCCAAAGAATTTTCGGCTAACTCCTCAATGAAATCTCTATATGTTGCAATATCCATGATACCACCTTGAAATAACCTCCTACAGATATCAGCTGCTTCATTGATTATTTCTGGTGAGTTATTCCCGGCTCGTTTTCCTCCTACAAGTATTTCTAATCGTGATATATCACCGAGAATATTACCAGGGCAGAAACTCGAAGAGTTTCCAACGCTAGAGTTTCCAACTAAACCACTACCTGTTTTTGAAAATTCTTTGGATTTTTTAGTGATACCAGTTGCACCTTCAGTTGAGGTGTATTGCTGTATAAGGGGTCTAATTGGTATCGCTGGGTTTTTTATTCGAGACACCAACTTTTCAATTTTTTCAAATCCTGTATCATTATGTGGTAGTGTAGACTTTTTAATTCTTGCTAAATATATTTTTTTTTCCATTCCTTCTTGGTGATTAAGTCTTCATATCCAGGATTCATATACTCTTCTCGTTGACCTTTTATAGATTTGTCGACGAGAAATTTAGCAAATTGTTCATCAGTCATAAATTGTTTACTAATAAGACTTATCGTATCACTTTTAAATATTTTTTCCGGATTAAGATCTCTTCGTTCCGTTTTACTTTTTTGTTGTTCTTGTTCTTGTTCTTGTTCTTGTTCTTGTTCTTGAAATTCTTCAGGTTCAGGTGCTGGTGAGGAAATATCAACATCACCTAATCGTTCAATTTCTTCCTGAAGTTCTCGTTGTTGTTCTTCTTGTCGTCTTGCAGTAGTTATTATATCACCAGGAAGTGTTTTTAATGATTTTTTTGTTTGTTTAGTTCGTTTTGCTATTTTTTCAAGTTCACCAAGAAGAGGTCTCTCTACTCGTTTTCCTTCTTTAGGGACATCTCCGTATATTGCCCGTTCAGTTGCTGTTTTCACACCCTCAGTTGCACTAACAATAGGTTTGAAGAGTTGTTCTGTATCCTCTGTGAAGTCAGTCTGAAATAATTGCCGTTGTTGAAGTTTTTCGCGGATTCTATCACGAAGGGGTAATATTTTCTTAAGAGCTTCAAGTCTTTCTCTAGCTAATCTCGTTGTTAATGATTCTCCTACCATTATTGAAAGAGTATTACTATTGTCAAATTGCTTTGCAATTTTTAATTAAAAAATCCAAAGCATTTTAGAAATGCAAATCATTTTAATACTTCCTTGTTGTTACACACATAATTTTACTTCCTCATACCGTATCGGTTATACAAACAAAGGAGGCTCTCTACGCGTGGGCTCATCACCTTCAGAGTTTTCCATTAATGTTTTTAATTGTCTCACTTTACAATTAATAAGTCTCTTTTGTTCATATTCTAATCCTAATTGCTTTCGAACACGTTCAACGATGCTACATAATGGTACGAAGACATTAACATATTCAGTATTTACTAAGCTCTCACGTATAAGCTTTTGGATATTCTTAATTAAAAAATATTTTTTAGATAGGACATATTTTCCGGTCTGTTCTGCAAATTGTATATCCTCGAAATTGGTCATAATTTGATCACAATCCAAACCTGAACATAATTTTACATTTTCATCCTTCAACTTGTTGATTTCAATAATAATCAATTTGAGATTTTCAATATTCATATATATATAAAAATATATTTGTTTAAATGCAAAGTATTTCAAATACAAAGTATTTTCAAAATGAATTCTGGATACACTAAGGTGTTGATCATCTTAGTATACCCAGAAGCTTAATGCGATTATAGGTGATTATGATTATATATAATGAATGACGACGGCACATTCACCGTTTTGAACCCCCTTGGTGTTTTATACATCAAGCAGCGCTCAACGGTTACAACCGACAAACACATAACAATAGATTATAGGTGAACAATGAATGAATTGATTTCAATGACAATGACGACGGTACAATAACCCCTGATCTAGTGTGGTAGGCGGTTATACACATAGGACGGTACAACAATAGATTATAGGTGACACAATGAATTGATTTCAATGACAATGGATGACGCGGGC
This sequence comes from Unio delphinus, assembly GCA_029339505.1. Taxonomy (NCBI): domain Eukaryota; kingdom Metazoa; phylum Mollusca; class Bivalvia; order Unionida; family Unionidae; genus Unio; species Unio delphinus. The sequence goes on from JAQISU010000217.1 coordinate 825,875, forward strand.
TATTCTACATTCAAGTGTAAACAAAACCGCAAAATCGAAACTTTGGTTTTGAATGTCAATAATAACGTTCATACCACATGTGACGGTGTGGTTTTGTTTACACTTGAATTTCGGCTAAATGCCCAATTATAATAAGAACGAATTTGTATATATACACTCATTACGACGAGGTGATATAAAATAGGTGTAGTGATTGTAATTATTTGTTTGTTTATTAGCGATCACTGACAATGTTGAAAACACGCATAATACTTGAAACAGACATTAAAAAAAATGTTTAAATACGACATGTCTATAAAACAGTTCTGTTAATACTTGAAAAAAGACAAAATTGATTGTGTTTTGTTCGGATTTATTTAATTATAACAGCCAATCAAAAATCGAAGATTTTCCAACGCTAGTATTTCCGTGTTTAAGATCCGTAACTCTGTCATTGGTGGAAATCTTATGGATTTCACACGCGTTATACCTAACGGAGTTATCTCCCTACATAAGAAAACTGAATTTTGTTTTTAAAACGTTTTGAAAAAGCCGTCTTATAAATTCCCTCTGCTACTTTTTGTACTGAGAAGGGGTGAATATCGAAATACTTACCAGCTTCTGACATTGATTGAAATACCATCTCTGTGTCAGTATTAAACGATCTTACAGGTCTAGCAATTTTCGAGTATTTCCCAGTTCCTCCTCGTTTGGAGTTTTCACGCTGCGTTATAGCTTGAAGGTTGTTCAACTTGTTATTCTTGGGATTAGAATCAATATGATCAATAACAAAACCATCCTTGATTAATCCATTATGCACTTCATAAACGAAACGGTGATTAAGATACTTCTTCCCTTCAGCAGTAGTAAACATCAAATACCCTATACCATTATCCCATCCAACAGATTTCTTGAGTCTACAATGTCTGACAATACCATCACGAGAAGCTTCGTAATTTTTAATAACAGGATGTCTTTGAAATTCTTGGCTCATTTGTATATATAATATATCTATTTGTCTAATTCGTTAATTGGCTGAATTATAACATTAGAAAATCTTTTTATATAATCAGCCGTAGTTTTTATGATTTTGCTATTGACGTCGTCAGGATTTTTGATTCTTCGCTTGTCATAATAACGTTTTAACTCTCTATAACGCTTACCCCCGCAATTAATGCATAACTGCGACTTGCCTCTTACACCTACCCCACAATGCAAGCATGGTAGAGGTCCCTCCGAACCGTTTCTCACACTCTGCATATGATACCCACAGAATTCATTTCTGCATGATTTGTTACACGGAGTCTTTGATCCAATCATAAGCCATTTGCAATGATTCATTATATAAAATTTTCTTATTTAAATACTTGTTTTAATTATAATATGAAGGAGTTCAAGAGATTATCGAAAATTAAGCCTTGGAAAAATGCTAGATTTAATCTCGATAGAATCTCTGATATGCCTAAAAGTCTAGTAGATGATAAACCACTATTGAGTAAAATCAGCGACTGTTTTAATGAGTTTAAGCGTGATGGAGCATCTCATACGTGGTCGACATTTCGAATTATTGATGAAGATGTCAATATACCCATAATTGATGCTACTATGAATGATATAAGAGCAGCTGAGATACTTTCACACCTTGGCCAGAAATCCAAAGGATTTCTACGGAGGTATTTTTTTAGAATAAAATTCATTATCGAAGAGGAAGGTGAATGGATTATCAGAGATAAATTTGACCCAATCCTTAAGGATAAAAAAACTGTTATTGTGAGTAGAGATTCCAAACCAGGAACTCTAACTGGGATTGACAAACCATACTATGAGAAATCTTACCCTGTAACAGCAGTTGTGTATGGGTTATATCCAATAAATAATAATCCTAATATTACAAAACTAGCTCCAATGTTTTCATCATCAGTGGCTTTGCCACTTAATTGTGTAGCAACACGGTTAATAGAACACTTCACAAATGCATCCCGGGGAAACAAATTAACTGATCTACGAAGAAAAAAAAGAACCGAATGGGAACTAACAGTGAATCAACATGGAGCAAGGATTTCCGATATAGCTAAATTAGAAGCATTATTAAAATTTCCAATATCGGTAGCGACAATAACCGGAGAAGTATTATACGAACCGAAATATCAATCGCGAGGAGCTCCAATTGAAATTATTGATCATAACAAACACGCGTGGACACCCGCGGTAAATATATTTCCACGAGAAAGAACTGTTCGATATATCCCTAAAGAATTTTCAGATGATTTCTATGAAGAGAAATTATTTGATGCTATTCACGCGTTAACCAAAGACGACCCTGTGTCAGTATGGTTACTCAGGAGTAATGAGGATCCGGAAATAGGATTTGATCAGTTTGTAAAACCAAATGGTGAATTATATCGAACTGAAGAATTAGATACTAGAATGAGAAAAATCGCTAATGAGTATTTAGAAGGAAACACTAGCATATCTACAGAAAAACTACTTACGGATAGTTTTACTATTCCATCAGTGGTAGCTCACTTCGCACGAGAAAAGAATTCATGGCGCCCAACACGAAGTGATTTTCGCAATGACGTGAAGTTGAGTTGCGTCGAATTGGGTCATGGAGGATTGTGGAATACAAAATACTCACGTGATGGTATGATTTCAATTGATATATCCGCGTGTTATCCTGGAAGTTTTCTCGGATATGGAGAATGCTCTGAATATTTTAAACGATTTGGACACCCCACACATGAAATGACTCGTGTTGCGATTAATGGTCCATTGCCTGATTTTGATTTAACCGGGTTCGCTCGTGTGATATCATTCGAATTAGCTACAGGGTTACATCCGTGTAGTTATCTTTGGCTTGGTAGACATATGTATGAAAAAGCGTGGATGCCAATTGTGCTATTGCGATATATGATCGATTGTGGTATGTTAATATCATTAATTGTCAGTGAAGCGATTATTTGTTATAACGCTCAGAAAGATGTTTGGTTACCAAAACCCGATCTCGAAAAAATAATTAACGAACAACGAAAACAATTTCTAGATGGAAATTCGAAGAATTTCAGCGAGGAACAAATCATAGATTGGTCTAAGAAATTATTCGAAGGTAGTAATAGAGAGGCTAAAGATCTCGGACGAAAAATAATCGGTAAATTTACTCAAGGTGGAAGATTTGATAATGCAAAATACTCTTCGAGATTAATCATAGACGATGAAGAATACAATTTTATCATAACCGATTTAATAAAAAAAGGAAAATTTGTAACCCGTAAGAACGCTTTTCTATCAGGGGAATTAGATGAGGAAGCTTACAAATCTGCGAGCGGAACTAATAATGTTTGGGTAGATGATGTCCTTCGAAATGGTAAGAAACTAGGTACGGTTGTTACCTACTGTGATGGATATAGTTGTCAGTACACACATTTGAGAAGTTCTATGCTAGCCTATTCTTGTATTAATCTATTCTCGATGATAAACAGATTTCCCGATACCGCGGTTAGAGTAGCTACTGATTCGATGTATATCCATGAAAAATACAAATCAGATGTAGCTAAATTCACAGATCCTAAGGAAACGTGGGGAAATTGGAGGTTTAAAAAAGAAACACTACATGAGTATTGTAAATCCGCAGACGTTGCTATGGATGATAAATACTTGAAAAGTAACCATAATATCTCAGAGATTCAATCAGAATTTTCTACTGCACCGCCCGTATCCGATCCGATTTGTAGATACAAGAAGTTTATTTAAACGGCTGTGGTGGATCAGGAAAGACAACTCGTGCAATCGAATTATTTCGTCGTAAAAATCCTACGGATTTCACAAACATGATTGTGTTAACACCAACTCACAGACTCGCCAGAGAGATGATAGCGCGGGGAGTAAAAGCCTGTACTTATCACAGCTTCTTTCGATGGAAAGGCGATACATGGACTCCTGATCGAATGGGTGATAAATTTATTCCTGAAATAATAATCTGGGATGAAATATGCACGGTATCATTGACAGTATTACAGATATTTCTTGAATGGTTGTTATTGAAAAATACAAAAGTCGTCATGTGCGGGGATCACGGTCAACCGCAGCCATTTGTTGGTGGATCTCCACATGAATGGTTAAAAGGATTTGTAGATTATTATGAAGAGGTTAATACCGACCATAGATCACTTGATGAACAATTACGCGAGTTCAAAGCGCTAATTAGATTACAACCGGATAAAATCCTTTGTGAAATAGCGCGTGAAATAATCTCTGAAACTCCCATGAATGATTTTTGGGAAATGTGGAAGCCAAATGATTTAATAATCGCGAGTAGAAAAATAGTCAGAGACGCACTTCAGATGAAGTTGTTTGCGCTACATAAAGAAAAATTTGCAACGCTTCCAGTACCACTCTGTTATAGACCTAAGGATACACGAAAGCAGGATATCGACGTTGACATTCCTGGACAACAACAAAAGCAGAATTTAGTATTAAATGATATTGTGTTGGTTGATATCAGCGTCGTCGAAGATGCATTGGGGAACTCAAAGAGTTCTGCTGATAAATCCCCATGGACGTTAGGTTATGCAGCAACAATACACTCTTCACAGGGATTGACTATATCCGATACAACTCTTTGGATAGTAGATAATCATATTGAGTGGTCAAATTTAGTTTATCTCGCAGTATCCAGAGTACGGCGAATAAACCAACTTCGAAGAATTGTGGTTAATGATAATGATAATACAATAAGTAATATACACGCCGATGATAATATAATCAGAAAAAAACTCTCTGGTTATAAACAACAGGATAAAAAAAATAAAAGAGAATTTGACATTGATGCTGAATTAATTAAGACACTAAAGCAACAACAGAACAATCACTGCGCGAGTTGTAATTGTATAATGAGTTAAAGATCCTCGCCAATTCACCGTAGATAGAAAAGATAACAATCTCGGTCATGTCAGAAACAATGTGAGGTTGACTTGTCTTGAGTGCAACAGACGCCGGGGTGACAGCACCTTAGGTGCTAGTTAAGACCACGCGGTGGTAATTGAGTATCCTCGGGAATCACTTGTAATTGTTCGCGTGTAAAACCCCGCTGAGGAGCAGTTGAATCCAGTCTATAGATTGGAGGTCTACCAGTTGATCGTGTTATACCGGATATATTATGCGTAGTGACACTCCAAATAGGATCAGTAGCTCTTTTTTTTACCACCCTCAAGCTCTCCTGGTTCATATAAGTACCTTACAATGACATTACTACCAAGAATTGGTTCTTTTTGTGAAATTCCTTGGATTTCCATTTTGATAGACGCCTTCTTAATAGCGTTGACAGGTTTCATATTAATTGTTCTAGTAATCTCATTATTGATTGCGGTAATCACAGCTGGTAATCTCTTGACCCATTCACGGGATCGTTTATCCTGGATGAATTCTTTTGCGTATTGATATCCGAATAACCGCTCAGCAAGGGTTTTATTAAACCGTTCAACAATTGCCTGATCGCGATGTAGCGCAGTGTGTCCTCGTCTGATGGCGACATTATGATGTTTCATCGTAGATGTAACAACACCTTGAAATTCCTTGCCAGGATCAACTTGTAACAGATTTGGCCAGCGCAGAGGACCTCGTCGATAAATTTTTTCAAATGCAGAAGCTACTTCAGTAGATGATTTTGTTTTTAACGGTTCTGCTTCTTTGTATCGACTTGCAATATCAACTAACGTTAACGCGTATTTGTAACCGTTGTCATGCGGCAGAAATAGTATATCAGCTTGATGAACTTCATTAGGTGTTGTAACATCAAAATGCGAATAGTTAATTTGTTTAGGCGCTGGTAGATAAATTTGCCATATTGCTTGTTTAGATAACCAGTTTGCCGCTGTAGTTTTTTTCACCTTTGATGCACTAGCTAGTTTATTGATTGCTGCGTAACCTCTCCAGTATCCTCTCGGAGAATAATAAATAGATTCCATATTAAAATGCTAGCATTTTCAATTACCAGCACCTAACATCAATTTACCCTTCATAGCAGATTTTACCAACCAAGAAGCCAACTTTTCTTTGAAGGATTTATCAGGAATAGCATTTAACGCATGAATTAATTTTACATCTGCGAGATGTCTGTGTTGAAGATTGCTGCTTTTATAAGCGACATCATGAGCATGACACGCCTTATCAATAGCGTTTATTGGATATTCGCCGGGTCGGGGCTGATTTTGATCATCAAGTCTAATATCTAATCGTGTTCCCGGTCCACAGTAGCTATATCCTGGAAGGTGCTTTTCTCCTGGATACTTTGCCCACGGTGTTCCTGGGAGTTTTGTCAATTTGGCTGCAATATCACCTCCTCGTTTTTTTTTAAAGGTTTCGTGGAAGTAAATCTAAATTTTTTCGTACTACATTGTACGCATTTACCAGAAAGCGCTGATCGATTATTTTTCGTTGTAATCGTCGTCAAGTCATTTGTGCCAGTACGCGTCCTACACTTCACACAATATAGATCCATAATTTATATATAACAGTTATGAATGTAATTGATTATTCAGCTACTCGACGACGGGAACCTATTAGACACCATGCAATGTTACCAAATTCTATTCGCGCGATTATCATCGGACCATCTGGAAGTGGTAAAACACAATTGCTACTTAATTTGATAACGAGATGGATGAAGTGGGATAAATTGTACATGATTGCTCCGAGTGTAGACGATCAACGATGTTATGAAGTATTAAAGGATTTTAATGATGCCGCGCAAGAAATTAACGGTGATGGTGTTATTGAGTTTATAACCGATATCGAAGAGGCACCGAATATTGATGATATTGATGGAAGTATTAACAATTTAGTCGTATATGATGATATCATGTTAGATAATCAAAAGAATCCTGCTAGAATATTTTCCCGGGGGCGTCACAAAAACACCGATGTGATATATATCACTCAACGTTACACTCAAATACCAAAAGTGATCAGAGATAACTGCAATATGCTGTGTGTATTTAACTCATACTCTTAGAAATATTTGGCAAACTTGGTGCGGTGGTGATATGGATCATAATCAATTTAAAAATTTCTTTAGCCGCGCTCAGTCAATCCCACACGGATTTGTACCGATAAATTTATCAGACCCTCGGACAAGATATCGTGTCGGACTTGATCAAATATTTAGTTAGCGCATTAGCAGCCGAGGAGGTGAACGTCAACTAAATGGCGTCTTTTTTTTTTACCAAATGGACCCTTCTCTTAATATTTATTAGAAGGGTTTATTTGACAAATTAAGACTTCCTAGTAAATATTAACTAGAAGAGTTTATTTGACAAATTAGGACTTCCTGGTAAATATTAACTAGAAGGAAGCATCGTTGACGTCTAAAAAATTGGTCTGTTCACCTCCTCTGCTGCTGAATTTGGTATCACAACGGAAAATATAAGACAACCTGTAATAAAATCATGTGTTCGCCGGCAAAAGACCCATCACGTAGATATGCTTACACAGCGGATGAAGATAAAACGGAAGTGACTATTACATTCCTGAACAGAACTCATGATAGTGGTGTGTGGACGTGTCATGGAGAGCGTAAGAACAACATCACTCTTGACGTTTATTGTAAGTATGTGTGTGTGTGTGTGTGTGTGTGTGTGTGTGTGTGTGTGTGTGCGTGTGTGTGTGTGTGTGTGTGTGTGTGTGCGTGTGTGTGTGTGTACGGTATGGAATTTTTAATGTAGATTTAACAATTTTTCAGTTATATCGCCACGATATTCTCAGTGTGGCAGCTTATTGTGATGCCCCACTCGGTCACATTATCCTGACACCAGGCCGACCAGTCCTAACATTAATCTCTTAATGCTGAGCGCCTAGCGAGGCAGCTGTTAGCACCATTTTTATAAGTCTTTGGTATGACTGGGACGTGGTTCGAACCGGCGACCTCCCGCATCCTAGGCAGACGCTCTAACCGCTATGCCATTTAACGGTCTTTATTGTAAGTAACCTTAACGTAAACTACTTGTACAAATTATGAAAGGGAGACCTTGTAGTATTTGTTTTTTCAGCATGTGGTTCAAAGCAACCTACCATTTGTGGGTAAGATAAAATGTCACTAAATATTTGATTATATTTATCTTTCATCACCAAGAAGAAAGTAAATTTTATTTACTTTTTTGCAATGTCAATATAAACAAACAAATGACTAAGACATGGCCCCTAATATCAAACGGACAATGTGAACGTAATTAACAAGAAAGATACATCCTCGTCTTGTATATAAACTACAAATAAAAAGAGAAAATTAAAAGCAATGTATATATTTAGTAGTGGCATAAGTATATTCATGATATACATGCATAATTCAACAAAGTATTTCTTTCCATAGAATTCAAAGTGAAAATTTAAAAAAGAACTTATAGTGTTTTGAATTAGATCCCAAACAGTCCTAAAAGTTCTATTCCAAAATATACAAAGTTAGAACTGGATTCCACTAGTATTCCAAATAAGTTCCGATACTGAGTGTGTTGATATGCCTGTGGTCTCGAATGTACTAATGTGCCACTGGCCTGGAGTGGTATGGTGTGCTAGCCGTCTTTTGATTTATCACAATAACATAATCTAAAACTGTTTTAGTCCGAATTCACAATGAATCCAAATTAATGTTCCAGTCTAAAAAAAATTATTGCTGATCACATCGTATTTTATGTGAATAATAATTTGAATTAACGATTCCACCCAAATGAAATACTAAACACAACAATAAAATTGATTCTGTTAAAGATGAATGAAATTTTTTTCATTTAATCAAGAATATCAAAACAAAACCCAAAACATAAAAATAGAACCCGGATGAGGGTCAAAAGTTAATTTATGGAACATTTTAAGCTGTTTAGAAGACTGTATTACAATAATTAATAGGATCGAGGGAAACATCAAACAGACAAAGACTTTATGGGGGAATTCCAATGTTGTAGACCCGAATAAACATGTTTACATTAATAATGATCTAAATACTTAATCCTTAATCATAGGGAAATATTAGCTATGTATTAGGTTGTTTATAAAATCAATATTGCTGATGAGTTACAACGTGAATTTGAGTTTGAAAGAGGTACAGTCTCAAATACAAATATACATATATAACAAAACAGAATAAAACTAACAAGCACTACAAATTGAATATACATAACTGTATATATATATATATATATATATATATATATATATATATATATATATATATATATATATATATATATATATATATATATCTATATATATATATATATATATATATATCTATATATCTATATATCTATATATATATATATATATATATATATTGTGTGCATGTGTGTGCCATTCTGTCAAACGTTTAATGACAGAACATGTGTTAACACAGTACACTGTCAGTTTTTAATTAGCTGACTGCTAAACAAACAGTAAGACACAAACTTTGGATATGAACTTTTTCCTCTCACTTTCTATGATGTCGAATGCCACTTGGTTAATCTATGAATTATTATTGAGTCTTATATAAATAGATGGATTCTTTATTTCTTTATTTAATATTTACATTCATTAAATCAATGTCTCGGTTTTTTAACAGTCGTGTATAATGCGAGCAGCATAGGGACGAATCTCCTTTTGCCAAATAGAGCCTTAGATCAGACGGTTGGATTCTAAGCAAAATATTTAAAGCCTCCTTTTGCCAAATGGAGCCTTAACGATTTTAGGGTCCTATTTGTCAAATTAAGGGTTTCTACGTAAAGGAACCAGAGAGGGTGCAAAAACAGCTGAAAAAAATATCTTACAACCTCGTTGTCGCCGCCCCCTCTGCTGCTATGGGTTCACCAAATATTTGATCAATTCCGCCCCCCTCTGCTGCTATGGGTTTAACAATGAAAATCATTTACGATGAAAATCCTTAGGATTTTACAAACAAACTAATTTGTAGAACCTCACCTTGTAAATCAATTAGATTATTAGACTGGTCAGTGAGTCTGAAATTAATTCTCGTTAGTGAAACATTATGACATCGCATATAGACTGGATTAATTGGATCCTCGATTATTAGAAATCCTGGAGGAGCTATTGGTGCAGATGAATACAAAATATATCCCTGCTGAGCTTGATTTGATCACTCAAGATTTATTTGATAGCTTCCTTCGATAACATCACATACTAAATTTAGCGCTATCACCGAGGTTATATTCACGTTGAAAGGAGCGATATGCCTACCACCGCCGTCTGGGTCATTATTATGTTTGAGGATTGTTATTTGTGGTTGTGGTGCTGTTTTTTTCCATGCGTCATGGATTTTTTGGAAACCTTCATCAATGGCATCATTGAGAGATTTTTGTGGTTCTGAGATATTATATTCGCGTAGTTTGAGCGTGGGAATATCTTCTACGCGTATATTATTTTCTATCGCAAACCTTGTTCTCGTTTTAGGATTATCGTCATCTAATACCCCTTGAATAATTTGCAAATGAAATATTTCCATGTCATTGATGATTTTATTACATATTTCTACAACACTGATAAATTCATCTCGGGTGAGAGTACCGGATTTAAGAGATATTAACAATATCGAAATATCGAAATTGAGTGATGTGAAATTTTCTGTGATTTTATCCTCATCAGTTAAGTAATATCTTTGGCCGCTCTCTTCTATTACTTCAATGAAAAAATACAGTTTATCGTAATCTCTATAGCTTTTTATTGGATTATTAGATTTTATCCTGTCGGTGGTATAATCAGATTTTTTCGGTTCAGGTGGTATGTTAACTTGTCGAGGTGGTATTTCAGGCCATCCTAGTACGGTTCTTATAGAACTCTGATAAATATCTACGACATAATTAGGTGAGTTTATCTCGATCGCAGATGATAGCGTCGGCTCGTGGACTGTTATAGCGATTTTCGATTCTGCTGCTCCAGTAATTGATTTTATTCTACGCTGAAATTCAGCATTTATTTGTTCAATTTGGTACGACCCAGATGGTATCTAAACAACATTCCAGTCTGGAGTTCCATCGGGTTTATTCTTATTCGCAAACACCAAGGAATTATTCGGTTGTTGACCGCTAAATGCTACCGATCTCATACTAGGCCAACTGTGATACATTCGTAGTTTTGCTAACGCTATTTCTTTCACGGGAATCAGAATTGGGAAATTCACACTGAATTCAGGATTGGTTGAGGTTATCGATATCATGCTGGTCCTCATCGGTGTGGTATTTTCCGTTATTTGTTGAATCGGATCGGTATTCTTTACTATTCGTTGAAGTAGTTCCTGCGGTGTTGCCATCGTTATTATACTTATGTTGTATTTCTAATTTTGACATCGCGGAATCATAAATACTTACCATCACTGAGAACTCACTATCTGATATCATTGAGGTTATTGAGATTATGCTGGTTTTCGGGTTTGTGTTCTCCGTTATTTGTTGAAGTAGTTCTTGCGGTGTTGTCATTGTTATTATATTTATGTTGTTGCTCTAATTTTGATATCGCGGAATCATAAATACTTACCATCACTGAGAATTCACTATCTGATATAAATGTATCATCGAGCGATGACGATATCAACGAGGATAATTGCGGGTACGCGGTTGATACAACATGAAATTTAATTAAGTAATCTTGCAGTTTACACTGGCTGTATGATGATATTTTTTTTTGTTATAATCGAAATTATTCCCGCAATTGTTGTCGCCGCGGTTATACAAATTGGAACAACTATCGGGGCAATCATTGTCACCGAGGAGAGTATAATTCCGGCTCCGGCGACTATACCACTCACCGAGTACAAGGTAACATCAATTGCGGTCATTCTTCGTTGGTATTTCTTTATTTTTATTTGATACTCCTCAGTGAGGGTTTTGAGTCTATTTTGAAATTCTCTGACCTGATCATAGCAATATTGTTGTGATTTTCCCATTTTATTTTCAAATTATTTACGATTTCAATTGAAACCGCTAGTGAAATTGCTTTGCAATTTTCAGTTTAATTGTTTACTCAAATCCGCTACAAATTCCACTTACCATGTTACTGAAACCCTAGCCAAATTCTTATCAGTGGATGCTATCGTGAATTGTTCGGTTGTATCCTTGTCGATGATAGTTGATATCGTATTGTTGACCCCAGATGAACTGGACGATGATATATTAAATTGAGTTGGCGTTGCTAGTGTTAATCGATAAATACTCTTGACGGTTGCAGTGATATTTAATTTGTTGTTTGTAGGTGTCCACGCAAATGATCCGTATTGAATCGTGTATGTTACGTTGTTGGTTTTGTCATGAGGAATTTTTGTTTTTTCAGTGATTGTTATCATCCTCGTTGCATCCTTGCTGATTGCCTCGATGGTATTTCTTATCTCATTGATGAATTTTTTAATATCCGGGAGTTTTATATCAATTTTATCTAGCGTGGTAACAAAGAATTTCTCGATGGCAAAATATTTACAAAATGATGTAAACTTTTTCAACGTGATCTGCATATTTGACTTGAAATGCTGCTAGTTCCAACATAGAAGTTTTTATCGTTCTAAGATTTGGTGTGGTCACTGGAGGATTACCAAGGAAATCTAGTAACGGCTTGTCAATATTGTTAATTCTATCAACAATAGTTGAAACAAGTACACCTGGTTTGAGTTTACCCTGATCGGAAAATAACGCGATAGTGCCTTCGGTTGCGTCTCGTTGTTTAACTAAAATATCATCCAGGGAAACATTACTAGATTTCAATTTACCCTGACGATCTTGAAATACAACTATTTCCCCGGGGTCAACACTTGCTTGGTTTAACGTCTCAGCGATTTCATCTTCGATTATTTTTTTTATATCACCGGTTGCAGTGCCATCGGCGGAGGGTTTCTTCAGCGATTATAGAGGTCGTCCCCAAATATCAATCATGTTATTGTAAAACTCTCTCTCTCTAAAATCTTTGATTTGAAATCTTTGATTTCCAGCGATTGCTGGTGTATTCATTTACGACGACATGTGGTGGTTTTCCAGATGCTGAAATAGCATCAAGAACATTCAATACTTCGCTGCCGCATATTGGTGGATCATTTATTTGTTGTGTTGGTAGCGTAGAATACCAGCGAGGAGTATTTAATTGTTGTATATAGCGGTTAAATTCCTTCGGTGGCGCTAATCCATATGAATCGAAATAAACGATTGCACGTGGATCAATCGCATATGCAACCCAGTGAGTTCCGGGTCCGGTGCTGTTATCGAGATTACTGATACCGGTTTCAACGCTGTTCGGTTGTGTCGGTAACTGATCTTTCATAAAGACACCTCTGAAGTTTTTAATCGCGAGTTTTTTTAGCAGCATCGAGTAAATCAAAATTGGACATTGGAGTCAAAGACTCTACAACCATCGATTCCTCAATCGAAGATTTCTGAGTTAATAAACCGTTCCCGGTAGTCTTAGACCCTTTCCACTGTACCATGAATACGGGGTTCCTGGTAGTCTTAGACCCTTTCCACTGTACCAAGAATACGGGGTTCCTGGTAGTCTTAGACCATTTCCCTTTTTTTATATCCTCGCCCGGTTGCTTTCTTTAGTGCCAATCCTGCCGCGGTACCAACAGCGCCTAACGCTGCCGCTTTAGCTACCGCTGGGGCAGCCGCAGCAATCAACGCTGGTAATGCAGCTAACAACGGGAATATACCGCCTGATTTTTTCATGTCACTGATTGCGGCTGCAGAGAGATTGATCTGAACGCCTTTTTTATCCTTGAACGCATCATTGAAGTGTTTTACTTGACGAGTTGTCAACGACAATTTATTCTGACCACCAGTCATCTGATTGGGTTTCAGTGTTATTGTGGTTCCGCATTTTTTAGCTGATTCCGATTGCAATTTCTTGAGTTGACCGGGAGTTATCGCAACACTAATATAACTGTATTTCATTATACAATAGCAGATTGATTCTAATGGAAAAATCCGAAGGATTTTCAATTACATGTTTTTGGACCACTACATGTTTTCTACTGATGCATCTATCACTCTCATTCTTCCGCCAATACTTTCGAGTAGCATTGATTTATCGCTGAGAATGACAGCAACCGCTCTATAATTCGGGATAGTGATAACAGGTACCCCGCCAACTGCTGGACCTCTCGGACGCTCTACACGGGCTCTAAAGGGTATATCAATGACGGATTGTCTTGTTAAATCAAGATGTTCCAACGAAAAGTAATAGATTGGATAAAGAGCACTAAAATCGTATTGTGATATCTGCAAACCAGTATCGACATTTTGATCGCGCGCCATATACGATAGCAACCTGTGATACACGCGCGCAATATGGTTGTGATTGTAATCAAGTTGTATATCCTCGGATGGTTCCTGCTGTCCGTTTATTCTCAGCGCGACTTCCTCACACCCAAGTTGATCAAATATCATATGGCTACGTGTTTGATTGTCTAATCGCGTCGTATCCTGTAGCGCAATAAATATATGACGCGGCGCTGAAACACCTTGTCGCAATGCCAGATTCCATGTGAATATACCATCAACGTTGCCCTGTTTAACATCTGTAGTAGTCGTTAGCCAACTCATCAATGATTTTCCTCCTTGATCCAGAAATGATAGTAATCGTCCTTCTGTGGTGATTGATGGAGTCAACACTGGCATCCACAATAATAGTGTTGTTGAAACGACTTTACCAGTATCATCATTTACATGATCTGGACGTGCATCCGCTGAAATCCTCCAAATTGCGTTATGGTCAGTACCCTTTCGCACGAGTGCTACTGTATGCTTCGCCCCGTAGATAACTTCTCTGACATTTCTGCAGAATCCGAATATATGATGTAGTGGAATCGCGCATGAAAATGATCTACGCCTCCCTTTCAACATTGGCATACGTGTTGCAGGTCCTAGATTGAAATCGGGATCATTGTTTATAATCATATTCTCAGCATCAATATCAGCAGCACCAGCATTATTCTTTGGTCGTCTTATAATAAATGGATTTTTTCCGGCAACATTCTTAATATCCTTCGCGAACATCATCGAAGGGCCTGCCGATCTTGTATAATCGTCGGAATATCTTGACAGCCCTATTATTGTTGTGGCCACATCAACATCACGTTCTATCGACTCAATCTCCTTTCCATCAATGAGATATCTTGCACTTTCAAATAGCGCCTTGATACCATTATTAACAAAACCGACTTGGGTGTCATCTGGATATGCTGTATCATTTTCTCGTAAAAGCTCTCCTTGTGCTTCGATAAACGCTTCACACGGTAGAAAGTATTTACTGGTATCATGAACTTGAAGTTCGATTCTTGATCGGAGATCTGCTTGTATTGCGTGATAGGCATAAAATTGATAATCACGTACCGAATCATCCTTGCGCACTGGGGCGTCCATATCAAACGCTGGATCAGGTGACTGAACATTTTATTCTATATTCGTAGATCTAAATCGTAAAATCTTACGGATTTTCATCGTCGATGACGACTTTGTCGTGGCTTTTTTAAGCCACTTCCAGCTATCATATTTGCGATGTTGCTTTGGTCGTTGGTGTATGACGGAGTTGTCAACGACGCTAGTTTCTGATCCACTGCGTTATTTATTATTTTACTAACACTCACGGACATTTCCGCTGTAGACGGTAATGGTCCCGGTTTCTTTCGCCGTCGAACTAGTGATGTTAGTTTATCCCGAGCGGCCAAAAATGCCATTCCTGCAGCATCTCCAACAGCGCTAATACCCTTATCACGAATAACATTAATGGCTTTCATCGATAACTCTTTTGCTAGCGGTGCAGCTTTTGGAGCCATTCTTGCAAATAACCCTGCAATGGTATTACCGAGACTATCACCATAGTACTCTCTATAAACTGGAAATCGTGAGTTTACTACGTAGACGCTGATTGGTTTATCATGGTTGTAGTGTATGATCATCTTATTTAAATGATATTTATCTAATCGAATGACGATGTCATCTGATTCATCACCGATGACTTAATCGCTGTGGTAACCATCTGTAGGATTTTCCACTAACTCGTCAATGAAATCTCGATATGTTTTGATATCCATGATGCCACTTTGAAATAACCGCATGCAGATATCAGCTGCTTCATTAATTATTTCCGGTGAGTTATTTCTAGCTCGTTTTCCTCCGATGAGAACCTCTAATCGTACTATATCACCAAGAATATTACCAGGAGAACTAACTAGACCTGAAAATCTTCGATTTTCCCCTGAAATTCCACTCCCAGAAAATTCCTCCCCGCTACTATAACCAGTTGCACCCTGTGTTTCTAAATATTTTTCCATTTCATATTCTTTTTCTCGTTTTAGGAAATCCTGAAAATCTTTTTCCATTTCATGTTCTTCTTCTTTAGGTGATAGGTGTTGAGATTCTTCTTGTTTATTTCGTCTTCGTGTTTGTCTCCGTGTTGGTGTTTGACGTTTTCGCTCTTGTCGTTCTTCTATTTCTCGTTGTTGCTCTTCTATTAGTTCTTTTTTATAATTACTGATTACTTTTTGAAATTCCTTATACCCCAACTCTTCCTTATTCAAACGACCATTCCTTTATTCATTTTATACAAATTATCAACCGCATCATTACTTGATATTCTATCATCCTTATACTCGTCCTTTAAAAATTCCTTTTTTGAATAATAGCTTTTAACAGCAAAATCACCAAAGGCTTCATAATCCTTTGATTTTAATAATCGAAAATTTTGTATTAGTGTTTTAGCATTCTCTGTAAATTTATCCAACAGAGAAACATTCGTTTTTTTCGGACCAGGAGGTGGTTTTGTTAACAACGCTGATGTTTGTTCAGTTTCCGTTGCTATTTTTTCGAGTATAGGAAGAAGACCCTCTTCTTTTCTTTTGCCCTCCTCGGGGATATCTCCGTATATAGCTCGCTCAGTAGCTGATATTACCCCCTTCGTTACTGTGGTTATTGGTTTAAACAACACTTCAGATCCCACAGAAAAGTCAGTTTGTAAACTCTGTCTAGCTTGCAGTTTATTCCTGACAGAGTCGCGGATTGGTATAAAGTTTTTAATCGCATCTAGTCGCTTACGAGCCAATCGAGTGGTTAAAGCTTCGTTGACCATTATTGAAATCGTAAACAATATTCCAATTTGAATCTCGAAAGCGTCGAATTCAATGTTAAGTGAAAAATTCTACGGGAAATCCTATGTTAAATCGGGCATTTGACCCGACCGAGACCACATTGATAATTTGGTGTTCCGTGGTGATATTTTGGTCGAATTTGCTGATTTTTGTTAAATTTTTCTTAAATTCTGTCAAAAAAAGCGCCGAATTCAGCGTTAAGCGAAAACGTCTACGAGAAATCCCATGCAAAATCGGGCATTTGACCCGACCAAGACCACTAAAAAAAAGCGTCGAAAAACCATCAGCGGGACAAAAAAGCACCAAAATCAGACAAAAAAGCACCAAAATCAGACAAAAAAAGTATTTACTATGAAAATTTCAGTAATAAAAAAATATTTTACAACTCCCTTGTAGTAAAACAATAAATGCCAGTGTATAATTTCACCGCTATTGTTGACTAAAACCGCTATCCGAAAGGAGTTTTTCATTTTCTTGAATTAACTCCCGTATATTTCTATTCTTCGAATTAACCTCTTTTTTCAATTCATAATCCCGACCCAATTCTTTTCGTATTCCTTCCACGATAGAAAATAACGGGACAAACACACTTACGTCACTACAACATGCAAGAGAGTCCCGAATAGAATTCTGGATTTTTTTTATCAGCGCATACTATTTTGGCAGCATATATTTGTTAGTGTTAATACCGTATTCTATATCTTGAAAGTCAGACATAATTTGGTAGGGGTTCAAATTGTCAGATAGTTTAATCTCTCGATTTTTCAATTTTGAAATTTCAGCTATGATGTTATTCGCATTTTCAGAATTCATATATGATAATACATATTTCTAATACAAAAAAAAATTGAGGTCAATTTTGAATGATCATATCATAACAGTTCTTGGAATTCATATCATAGTAGCTCTTGGGATTCATATCATGGTAGTTCTTGGAATTCATATCATAATAGTTCTTGGAATTTATATAGCATCAGTTCTTGGAATCCATTTCATATTAGTTCTTGGAATCCATATCATAACAGTTCTTGGAATCCATATAACATCAGTTCTTGGAATTCATATAACATCAGTTCTTGGAATTTTATAACAGTTCTTGGAATTTTATATAATAATTCCAGAAATTCATATCATAGCAGTTCTTGGAATTCATATTATATCAGTTCTTGGAATTCATATCGCAGTAGTTCTTGGAATTCATATCATAACAGTTCTTGGAATTCATATCGCAGTAGTTCTTGAAATTCATATCGCAGTAGTTCTTGGAACTCATATCGCAGTAGTTCTTGGAATTCATATAACACCACCATATACCTTTCGTGTATGAAACAAAACCGAATACTTGAAAGAAAAAAAACAAACCCCCCCCAAAAAAAAAATACAATTATTTGTAAAACTCTACATATTTTATTCGTTTTCTTATAAAATATATTATACTTCCACTGAGAAATAATCGAAAAACCCCATTGAGATCTGTAACTCTTTCAAAGGCTGTAAATATACCCACACGAGTTATCTCCGTTTATACCAAATAATGCAAAAACGTGATTAGGTATACGAAAACTGAATTTTATTGTTAAAACGATTTGAAAAGGCGAAATTTTGTACTCGTTCTGCTACTCTTCGTACTGAGTGTTCACAAATACCGAAATATCTACCGGCTGCAGTCATCGATTCGAATGTAATTTCTTCGTCTGTTGCTATATTAAAAGATTTTATGTCTTGCATTTTTTTTATGTCTTCCAGTCTTTCCTAGTTTGGAATTCTCACTCTGAGAAATAGCGTGCAGATTATCCAATTTGTTATTCCGAGGATTGGAATCAATGTGATCAATAACAAAACCATCCTTGATAAATCCATGGAAACATTCGTATATGATTCTATGATTAAGATATATTTTTCCTCCAACGCGAAATATCAAATATCCCCGATTATTCACAACACCAATTGATTTCTTCAGCTTGCGGTGTCTGACAATAAAATCATAGGACGCTTCATAGTTATCAATCACAAAGTGTGGTCGGAATTCTTGGTTCATTTATATACTATACTATTGTTTGTCTAATTCATTTTTTGTTTGAATGATAACAATACTTGGAAATCTATCGATGTAGTCTTGAGGAGTTCTTATGATTTTGAGACTGTCAGAGTCAGAGTCATTAATGGAGTTCTTAGTGGAATCTTTGATTCTCTTGTCATAGTAACGCTTCAACTTTCTGTATCGTTTGCCACCACAACCGAGACACAATTGTGATATTCCTCGTACCCCTACCCCACATCGTAAGCAAGGTAGCGGGCCAAGACTTCCTCGACGAAAACTTTGCATATGATACCCACAGAACTCCATTCTGCATGATTTGTTACACGGGGTTACTGATCCAATCATAAGCCATTTGCAATGATTCATTATATAATAAATTCTCTATTTAAATACTTGTTTTAATATAACATGAAGGAATTCGAGAGATTATCGAAAATTAAGCCCTGGAAGAATGCTAGATTTAATCTCGATAGAGTCTCCGTAGCACCAAAAAATCTAATAGGTGATAAAACTATGATAAGCAAAATCAGTGACTGTTTTAATGAATTCAAACACGATGGAGCATCTCATTGTTGGTCGACATTTCGAATTCATGGTATCGTTGACGCTACCATGAACGACGAACGCGCAGCGGTGATAAGTTCACATCTTACGCGGAAAAGGTATTTTTTTAGAGTTAAATTCATTATCCGTTCAGACACTGGAGATTGGATTATCAGAGATAAATTTGAACCCATCTTGAAGGATAAAAGAACTGTCGTTGTGAGTCAAGATTCCAAACCAGAAATTTTGACTGGAATTGACAAACCGTGCTACGAGAGATCTTATCCTGTAACAGCAGTTGTTTATGGGATATATCTGTTAAATGATAAACCGAGTATTGAAAAACTAAAACCAATCAAACTGTCGTCGTTGATTTTATCAACAAAGATAAATTGTGTAGCAGAACGAGTAATAGAACACTTCACAAATGCATCCCGGGGGAACAAATTGACTGATCTAAGACGCCAAAAAATAAATGAATGGGAATTAACAGTTAACAAGAACGGAACATCAATTCAGGATATAGCAACATTAGAAACATCATTAAGATTCCCAATAACCGTAGCGACGATAACCGGTGAGATATTACACGAATCAAGATATAAATCAAAAGGAGCCCCAATCAAAATTGTTGATCATAACGAACACGCATCGACACCTGCGGTAACAATATTTCCGCGAACACGAACAATAAAGTATATACCCGAAGAATTTTCCGCTCCAGAATTCTCTGAGAAAAAATTGTTCGATGCTATTTACCAATTGAGTAAAAACGATCCGGTGTCAGTGTGGTTACTTGACAGCGCTGAAAACCCCGAGGGTGGATTCGATCAGTTTGTAAGACCCAATGGAGAATTATACCGTACTGAAGCCCTCCGTGACAAGATGAAAAAACTAGCTGGTAGTTTTTCGAAGAGTTTCGACGATGAACAATTACTAACAAATTGCTTTACAATTCCGTCGGTTGCGGCTCATTTTGCAAGAAAGAGAAACTCATGGAAACCAACGCGAGCTGAATCTCTCACAGAAATCAAATCAAGCTGCATCGAATACAACCACGGCAGATTATGGAATACAAAATACGACCCTAAAAATATTAATTCGGTTGATATAGTTGCGTGTTATCCCGGGAGTTTTCTCGGGTACGAAGTACGGAGAATGCGCTGAATACTTTAAACGATTTGGACATCCAACCCATGAGATGGCACGTGTTGCGATTAATCGACCACTGCCACATTTTGATTTAACCGGATTCGCTCATGTGGTATCATTTGAATTGGCTAAAGGACTTCATCCGTGCTGTTATGTCTGGATTGGTGGACATATGTCTGTGAAACACTGGACGCTAATAGTGTTACTACGTTATATGATTGATTGTAGCATGCTGATATCGCTGATTGTCAGTGAAGCAATTATATCATTTCGAGCACAGACTGAGGTCTGGTTGCCATAACCTGATCTAGATAGTATAATCAGCGAACAACGAAAACAGTTTCCTAATCTCGACCAAGAATATATCATGAATTGGTCCAAACTGTTATATGAAATCAGAAACAAAGACGCAAAAGATCTTGGCAGAAGAATAACTGGTAAATTCACTCAAGGTAAATACGACAATGGACGATATTCTTCAAGGTTGATTATGGATAGCGTTGAATACGATTTTATAGTCGCAGATGTGACATCTAAGGGCATATATGTCGATCGTAAAGACGCTTTCTTGTCCGATGGAACCAAATTAGGTACAATTGTTACTTACAGCGATAGGCAAAATCTTCAGTATACACATTTGAGAGCATCTATGCTGGCTTATGCTTCTATCAATTTATTTTCGATGATAAATATATTTCCTGACACCGCAGTTAGAGTCGCCACTGATTCATTTTACATAGACATGAAACACAGCAATGCAGTAGCTGAATTCACAAATTCCAACGAGAGTTGGGGATCATGGAGAATTAAGCGAGAAATATCGTGTGATTATTCAAAATCAGCAGATGTTACTATTGAAGATAAATACTTGAAAAGCAATCAGTGTTCAGAACTATCTAATGCACCGCCGATATCTGATCCAATATGTCGATATAAAACAGTTTATGTAAACGGTTGTGGCAGGTCAGGAAAGACGACCGTCGCAATTGAGTTATTTCGCGGGAAAAATCCTACGGATTTCACAAACATGATTGTGCTAACACCAACAAACAGACTTGCCAGAGAGATGAAACAACGAGGGGTGTATGCTTGCACTTATCATAGCTTTTTTCGATGGAAAGGCGATGAATGGACTCCTGATCGAATGGGTGAAAAATCTATCCCTGATGTCATAATTTGGGATGAGATATGCACGGTGTCGTTAAATGTATTACAAAAGTTTCTCGAGTGGTTATTGCACGCGAACACAAAAGTCGTCATGTGTGGTGATCACGGCCAACCACCACCATTTGTCGGTTTATCCCCGCATGATTGGCTGAAGAATTTTGTAGACTATTATGAAGAAATTAATACCGATCATAGAGCGCTTGATGAACAATTACGCGAGTTCAAAAAACTAATCAGGTTACAACCTGATAGAATCCAATGTGAGATAGCACGCGAACTAATTTTGGAAACTCCCATGAATGATTTCTGGGAAGCGTGGAGACCAAACGATTTGATAATCGCAAGTAGAAAGATAGTCAGGGACACACTTCAGATGAATTTATTTGAAACGCATAAAGAAACATTTGCAACGCTTCCAGTGCCGTTGTGTTATAGGCCTTCGGATACACGAAAGCAGAATATTGAAGTTGATATTCCAGGCTTGACAGAGTCAAGAAAGCAGAATTTAGTGTTAAATGATATTGTGTTGGTTGATATCAACGTCATCGAAGATGCATTGCGTGCTGATAAATCCCCACGCAAGGATACGCAGCGACGATACATTCTTCACAGGGATTGACTATATCCGATACAATTGTTTGGATAGTGGATAATCACATCGAGTGGTCGAATTTAGTTTATCTCGCAGTATCCAGAGTACGAAGAAGAAATCAGCTTCGAAGAATTATTTTAGATGATAATGACACAACAATAAGTGATTTTGTCACTGGTGATTCCATCACTGGTGATTTCATCACTAAGGACATAATCAGAAAAAACTATCTGGTTATAAACAACAGGATAAAAAAATAACAGAGAATTTGATATTGATGCTGAATTAATAATCGCGATGAAGCAACAACAGAATAATCACTGCGCGAGTTGCAATTGTATAATGAGTTGTTGTTGGTCGGATCCTCGACAATTTACCGTAGAGAGAAAAAATAGCAGCGTTGGCCATACCAGAGAAAACGTGATGCTGACTTGCCTTGAATGTAACAGACGAAGAGGTGCTGGTTAAGACCACGCGGTGGTAATTGAGTATCCTCGGGTATCACTTGTAGTTGCTGTCGAGTAAATCCTCGCTGAGGAGCAGTTGAATCCAATCTATAGATTGCTGGACTACCCGTGGATCGTGTTATACCGGATATTTTATGCGCGGTGACACTCCAAATAGGATCAGTAGCTCTTTTTTTGCCACCTTCGAGCTCTCCTGGTTCATATAAATACCTTACGGTGACATTACCAAGAATTAGTTCGTTTGAAAAATCTGTTTGTGGTTGTACGGGTATATACTTCTTTTTAATCGCTTTGTTAGGTTTCATGTTGATTGTTCGAGTAACCTCATTATTCAGCGCGGTTATTACGCCTTGTAATCTCTTGACCCATTCACGAGATCGTTTATGTTGAATAAATTCTTTCGCGTATTGATATCCAAATAACCGCTCGGCAAGTGTGCGATTAAATCGTTGCCTGATCGCGATGTAATGCAGTATGCCCTCGTCTGATGGTGACATTATGATGCTTCATTGTTGATAACACTACACCCTGAAATTCCTTGCCAGGATCAACTTGTAATAGATTTGGCCAGCTCAGAGGACCTCTTCGATAAATCCTTTCAAACGTAGAAGCCACTTCAGTTGATGATTTTGTTTTTAGCGGCTCTGCTTGTTTGTATCGACTCGCAACATCAGCTACGGTTAACGCGTATTTGTAACCACCATCATGCGGCAGAAATAATATATCAGCTTGATGAACTTCATTAAGAACGGTCACATCAAAATGCGAGTAGTTGATTTGTTTAGGCGGCGGTATATAAATTTGCCATATTGCCTGTTTGGATAACCAATTAGCCGCAGTGGTATATTTCACCTT
Source organism: Unio delphinus (assembly GCA_029339505.1). Taxonomy (NCBI): domain Eukaryota; kingdom Metazoa; phylum Mollusca; class Bivalvia; order Unionida; family Unionidae; genus Unio; species Unio delphinus. The sequence goes on from JAQISU010000217.1 coordinate 849,769, forward strand.
CGCGGCGCTAGCGAGTTTACCAATTGCTGCTTTACCCCGCCAGTATCCGCTTGGAGAATAGTAAATAGATTCCATGTTATTATTAATTACCGGCACCTAACATCAATTTACCTTTCATAGCCGATTTTACCAACCATGAAGCCAACTTTTCTTTGAAAGATTTATCAGTGATAGAATTCAACGCATGAATTAATTTTACATATGCGATATGTCTATGCTGCAAATTACTGCTTTTATAAGCAACATCATGAGCATGACACGCCTTATCAATGGCATTTATTGGTTCTTCGCCCGGTCGGGGTTGGTTATGATCATCGAGTCTGATATCGAGTCTGGTTTCAGGTCCACAATAACTATATCCTGGAAGGTGTTTTTCTCCTGGATACTTCGCCCATGGTGTCCCTGGAAGTTTAGTTAACTTGGCTGCAATATCACCTCCTCGTTTTTTTTAAAAACATCTCCGGATTTCATAGAAACAAATCTAAACCTTTATATACCACATGTTGCACATCTACCAGTAAGTGCTGATCTGTTATTGTTAGTTGTAATCGTCGTCACATCATTTGTGCTATTACGCGTTTTACACTTCACACAATATAGATCCATAATTTATGTATAGAGTTATGAATATAATTGATTTTCAGCGACTAAAACAAGAGAACCATTTGAGCATCATGCAGCGCTACCAAACTCTATCCGCGCAATTATAATCGGGCCATCTGGATCCGGCAAGACGCAATTGTTGCTCAGTTTAATAATGAGATGGATGAAGTGGGATAAGTTGTATTTAGTTGCTCCTAGCGTAGATGATCAACGATGCTATGAAGTGTTGAAGGATTTTAACGAGAATGCATCAGAAATTAAGGGTGAGAACGTCATTGATTTTATAACTGATATTGACGAGGCACCATCCGTGGATGACCTTGATGGGAGCATTAACAATTTAGTCGTATGCGATGATATCATGTTAGACAATCAAAACAATCAAGCTAGAATATTTTCCCGAGGCAGGCATACAAACACCGACGTGATATATGTCACTCAACGCTACACTCAAATTCCAAAAGTGATCAGAGATAACTGTAATATTCTTATTGTGTTTAACGGCGTTGATACACATACGCTACGAAATATTTGGCAGACATGGTTCTCTGATATGAACTTCAATCAATTTCGAAATTTCTTTAGTCATGCTCAGTCGGTCCCACACGGATTTATAACAATAAATTTGCATGACCCTCGAACACGATATCGTATCAGACTTGATCAAATATTCGGTTAACCCATAGCAGCAGAGGGGGCGGCGACAATGAGGTTGTAAGATATTTTTTTAGAGGTTTTTGCACCCTCTCTGGTTCCTTTCCGTAGAAACCCTTAATTTGACAAATAGGAACCTAAAATCGTTAAGGCTCCATTTGGCAAAAGGAGGCTTTAAATATTTTGCTTAGAATCCAACCGTCTGATCTAAGGCTCTATTTGGCAAAAGGAGACTTAAAATAATTTGATTTAAAAGTAATTGTCCGATTCGCCCCCTCTGCTGCTATGCGAAAGAAAGAATTTATATTTCAACCTTTCTTTCAGTAGGGTTTGAGATGCAAAATCTAAAATTCATGTTTTTTTCTTTTCACAAGCATTCTCGCTCGGCCTGTCCTTACTTGATAGAGGGAATACAGAAGGAGATCTTGCTATAGCACAGGTTACACTGGAGTGTCAGACGATAGGGTGTACATATCCTTTGCCACATATTAAGTGGTACTACAAGGTGAATATAGCTGTACAATTTGATGGACATATTCTTTGTTAAATATTAAGTGATACTACAAATTGAATGTTGTTGTACAATTTTTACATACGATATAAACGTTGAATGTCTCAAGAAGACTCCAAACTTTTTCTTAATAAAGCCAAAGACTGAATAATACACCTCATTATCAATAAGTCTGTCTATATTTCTGATTTCCAAAAAACAGTTAAGATAAATACTCAGTCACTTTATGCAAATGACGAACAATGTGTTTTTGTCCAGTAGCAATGACTGTCTTAGGTGCTAATAGACACCAGATGAAACCGTCTGATGTTATTTGAACTGAAAGCGTTCGTTTCGGTTCAATGTATACAGAAACATTTCGAAAAGATAAATAATGTTTGAGTCGATAAAGGTTCAGGTTTCCTACGATGACACTAATAGATCGGAATGACATCGACTCCAGAGTACATTTCTACCGCAAGGAATACCCATTGCGTCATAACTTGAAAACATTAAAAAAAATCCAACTTTAACTTGATATGGCAGTAAACTTGCCTTTTGGGTCAGAGTTTGGGGTGGTGGTGACGGGGGATGGCAAGAGCGCTTTAAAGGTTAATGCGTTCCATACATTTTTTATTTGGCACTGTGGAAAAAATGGTGGAGTTAAACCAATGGTTTCATTGTATTTGCATGATGGGTAAATTTATTTCATTTCCTAAATTTTAGTGATCAATAAGTCTAAAATGGGAAATAATTTGTGTATTTCTGCTCTAATATCATTGACTGTTACACTTATTCTCCAAAGATCGTCGAAAGCAGGCTGCTTCGTCCGCACGAAATGCACGTTTTTGGTCGGATGTTTGCTGCTCACCTAAGCGCGAAGGGATGTATACTAGCAGTCCCATACACTACTATATGCATATAATGAAATCCGGATGTTAACTCAGCAAGACATGAAACGAATTTTCAATTGTTCACGCTTGTATAGTTTCAGAGGAAATGAGTAGAATGAAGCTAATTTTTTAAGACCACCCCATCGCGGGCCCTGTGTCGAATGTGGAAAAACGGGATTATACGTTAGTTTTCTAATGGCTATGAAACCAGCTTTTCCTTCGAATGTTCTTTTATTCCTGACCTTTCTATCGTTTCTGCTGTTCCAAAGGACTCCACAAAGCTTATAGTTAATGGCTTACTAGATGTTTTATGATCCGAGCTTCGGCTTTTTTTGATAACTAATAATTTGTTTTTGCCCCATTGTCAAATAGAGCTGAAGTGTGAGCTAATTTGCAACTTCATCGAACATAAGCGTGAGCGTTTCCTTGGAGATAGTGTAGTGCATGTAAAGCTAGAGTCAGCAAAACAGCGTCATGGAAGAGGGGATCAATTTATGTAGAGTGTCAAAGTGAAATACTGTCTAGGTCCATATATTCTTAGACATATTTGTCAATCTTTCATGCTTTTCGTCAGATTTCTCTTGAATTATTTCGGGCACGGTGTTGAGGAATCCATTTTCACATATTTAGTTTGATATTGTATGAAACGGATAACAAGGCTAGTATTCGAAAAGAAATTTGGTTGGGTTTTTCGGTGCTGGAGTGGTATGGTTTTCTATTTCGCTTAATTTTGTACTAGTAATGTCTTTTCTCATTGTTGTGAGGTGTTCGATAAGTTAAAGGCTATACTTAGTTCTTAATTAAATTCCAGCTAGAGAAGCTAAAAGTCCCGCTAGCCGACTTGCTGTGGGCGGACATTTTCACAGCCTTTCGGGCCGCTCCAATGTCGCCGTGCTAGCACTGCCAGCCTAGCAACCAATAGCTTCCGCATGGGGGGGGGGGAGCAACTTCAATAAAAGAACTGCGGCCGTTAGCACTTACTTAGATGCTAAGGAAATTAAAACAGCGTAAACTCATTTCGTGGGCATGTTTTTAGTCGCACGCTTTTAATTCAAGGACGAAGGTGCAGTGCCCAGTCAATGTTTTTCGTACAGATTACGTATTATAAGTTTGTGGATGCCGTCTTCACATAGTAGTATCCAAGTGACCCTCTGTTTCTGTCTATGATATTTGTAATGGAGTTAATATTGCTGAGATGTGATGCTAGTAGGTTGGCTACCGTGTGTGTCCCAACACAGCGCTTCAAATCAGAGGACGTGGGTGAGTTCCACGACATTAATCCGAACCTTAAAGTCCTTAAGCGTGGTATAGACATGCCAGATTGTTATATTCATATCCGTGGTCCTTTTCGGAGATGAACCATGCAGCATCCTCGATAGTGGGTGCTGTTTGGGTCACAATAATCTAGTGCTGCCTAGCGCCTTTGAAGTGCCATCCCGATCTGTAGCATATTTGTTAAGTGCAAAAATGTGTACGGGGACTTGCAGCGATTACCTCTTGAAGAGTGACGATTGTTTGTGATTATCTTTATTGTCCACATAAACGTTTAGCAATCCCAACTCGGCTAGCGTCCTGCAACGTTTTTAGAAGGGATCGTAAACGGCAACCGTAACGGCCACCAGGGTCTTCAAGTAGCAGTTTGGGTAAGGCTAAAGAGCCCATGAATAAAAGAACTTGTGTATGATTTGCCCCTTTGGTACATCACCTAAATGGTTATTAGCGCTTTTGACCTACCGAGGAAGACCAGGCTAGTGGTCGAAATCAACCCACTACAGTACTATGATCATGGAAAGTTCCAGCTGCAAAGAGCTTTTCGAGATTACGAACACGCTAATGTCAAGGAACAAATGTACACCACTTCCAACTACCTTCTCTCCACTCGACCTTCCGGACCTGTTTGCAAATTTCTTCTGTGACAAAGTACAAACCATTAGAGATAAGCTTGACAACACAATTCCAGTTGACTCGTCATCACCATACAGTTGCGATGCAGAATTTCAGCAGCAACCATTAGCAGCATTTGAACCTGTCTCTATGGATTTAGTACGTAAAATCGTGAGGAAGAGTGCCCCAAAGTCATGTGAACTTGATCCGATTCCAACATCACTGCTGCTTGAGTGCTTAGATCCAGTATTGCCTTCACTAACTGATGTTATTAATACCTCTCTCTCATCCGGGGAATTCCCATATTTTTTCAAAACTGCGATTGTGAAACCTCTGCTGAAGAAACCAACACTCGCCCATAACGATTTAAAAAGCTACAGCCCAGTTTCTAATCTCCCATTCATATAAAAAAAATATTAGAAAAAGTTGTTTTATCCCAACTTGTATCTCATCTGAATTCAAACAGTCTTTTTAACAATGTACAGTCATCATATCGCCAATGTCACAGTACTGAAACTACTCTCCTAAAAGTTGTTAATGACATTCTCTCTGCATTAGATAGCGGAAAGATTAGTCCTCACCCTCCGTGATTTATCTGCATCATCTGACACAATAGACCATGATATATTACTTCACCGTCTCCAGCATGTATTTGGCATTCATGATACAGCCTTACTGTGGTTCAAGTCCTACTTGGTAAACAGAACACAAATTGTGTCTGCAAATGGAATACAGTCCAGCCCAGTGAATCTATCTTGTGGTGTTCCACAGGGGTCTGTTCTTGGACCTGTTCTCTTCATTCTTAACACTCAGCCACTCTCGAGTGTCATAGATCATCAGCCAGTGTCTCACCAATTGTACGCTGACGACACCCAAATATACAAATCTAGCCACCCAACTGAAGTCGATGCTACCATCCATGGTGTAGAGAGGTGCATTTCTGATGTGAAATCATGGATGACATGTAACAAACTGCAGATGAATGATGATAAAACTGAGGCTATTCTTATCACAAAACAAAGACTTTCTCATTCACATCCTTTACCTCAAACAATAAATATTAACAATACCAACATTAAATTCACACAGTCAGTACGAAACTTAGGTGTTACTCTGGACAGTGCTCTCACATTGCACCAACATGTCATGAACATATGCAAGGCTGCATATCTAGAACTGAGACGCATCATCTACATTCACAAATATCTTTCAGTTGATGCAACTAAAACACTTGTGTTTTCATTAGCACTATCAAGACTGGACTATTGTAACTCAATTCTGTCTGGTTCGCCTCAATATCTGCTTCAGAAACTTCAAAAAGTTTAAAACACAGCAGCTCTGATCATCCTTATAGTACAACGATCAGAGCACACCTCCCCGCTGCTCTGTACCCTACACTGGCTACCCATTTGATCCAGAATCAAACACAAAATCTGTTCTCTATGCTACGTTTCACTGACGGACTCCAGTCCAACATACCTATCTGATCTCACCCATGTGTACACACCAGCAAGATAATTACGCTCCTCTTCTGACAATCGTATACTCATTATTCACACTCTGAAAACGAAGTCATATGGACAACGTTCTTTGCATACCAGGGTCCAACAACGTGGAATGAATTGCCTGCTGAATTTAAACACAAAGACACAGTGATTCCATTCAAGAGTGTCCTGAAAACTCACCTTTTTTGAATGCAAGAACAAACCTAAAGACCTAATAATGTTTTCTACTTTAAATATTTTTCAGCATGTTTCTTTGTGTTTCCAGATTTCATGGTGCTTGTTTGTTTTTTTTTTTTGTAATCATATCATTATATTATTATGTTATAGGTGTTGTTTAATGTTATTAAGCGCTTAGAGCTTCTAAAGATTAGGCGCTCTATAAAGTCCTCATTATTATTATTATAATGGTGTTGTTCCAGCTGCACTATCCGCCTGGGAGTCACACATACAGGTACACGCTTACCATGGTGAAAGCTGACGGTTGTTGCAAGGCGGATCATAAGCCCTGAGGTAGACCTATAACTCTGCAGATTTACACCTGGCGAGGCGTTCTCTCGCGTCGGGGCTAGGCAACCGTTCACAAGGCACAAAGGGCTTTCGAGCGGTTCATTTGTACCCTGGCTGCGCTGCTACTTGGCTACGCTGCTACTTGGGCACCAGGATATGTATTTATCCCAGATCGACTTTACTGGGCGCAGCAAAAATGGGTTAGGCGTAGTGGCTGCAAGGTCATTCTGCTTACAGGCACTGGGTCGACCGGCGCCGTCCGTTTCCTTTACACTGAGCATGTGCCGCGTCTTAGACAGGAGAACAGGAGGTTGTGACGCGTAATGCCACCAAGCCCGTGTGGCTGCTCAAAACATTCAATAGGAGCAGCAGCAGAGGGGGAGAATCCGACAACTCTTTATAGGCATCTATTCGGAAAACTAAGGCTTCCTCGTAAAGTGAATCGGACAGGCATCGATTCGGCAAACTAAAGCTTCCTCGAAATCGTCAAAACAAAAAAGGCATGCTTGAGATGCCATGGTTGTTGTCGCCGCCCCCTCTGCTGCTATGGGTTAACCAAATATTTTATCAAGTCCGACACGATATCACGTTCTAGGATCTGCTAAATTTATCGTCACGAATCCATGTTGGATTGACTGAGCGCGACAAAAGAACTTTCTAAATTGGTTATAAGCCATATCACCGCAGCACCAAGTTTGCCAAATATTTCGTAGCGTATGAGTATCAACTCCGTTAAACATACACAGTAAATTTCAGTTATCTCTGATCACTTTTGGTATTTGAGTGTATCGTTGAGTGACATATATCACGTCGGTGTTTTTATGTCTACCTCTGGAAAATATCCTAGCAGGATTTTTTTGATCGTCTAACATGATATCATCGTATACGACTAAATTGTTAATATCTCCATCAATATCATCAATACTCGGTGCTTCTTCGGTATCAGTTATAAATTCAATAATATCCTCGCCGGATTTTTCTACCGCGCTGTCGTTAAAATCTTTTAATACATTGTAACATCGGTGATCGTCTACACTAGGAGCTATCAAATACAACTTGTCCCATTTCATCCATCTCGTTATTAAATTAAGTAAAGGTTGTGTCTTGCCACTTCCAGATGGTCCGATTAAAATCATTCTAATTGAATTCGGCAACATCGCATGATGTTTGATAGGTTCCCGTCGACGGGTAGCTGAATAATCAATCACATTCATGTTATTATATATAAATTATGGATCTATATTGTGTGAAGTGTAAGACGCGTACTGGCACAAACGATTTGACGACGATTACAACTAAAAATAACCGATCAGCACTTTCTGGTAAGTGTATACAATGCAGAGCAAAGAAATTTAGATTTGTTTCCATTGATAAATCAAAGGGTTTAAAAAGAACGAGGAGGTGATATTGCAGCCAAGTAAACTAAACTTCCAGGGACACCGTGGGCGAAGTATCCAGGAGAAAAATACCTTCCAGGATATAGTTACTGTGGACCTGGAACCAGACTCGATATCAGACTCGATGATCAAAACCAACCTCGACCGGGTGAATATCCGATAAACGCCATTGATAAAGCATGTCATGTTCATGATGTCGCTTATAAAAGAAGTAAAATGCAGATGTAAAATTAATTCATGCGTTGAATTCTATCACTGATAAATCTTTCAAAGAAAAATTGGCTTCATGGTTAGTAAAATCGGCTATGAAAAGTAAATTGATGTTAGGTGCCGGTAATTAATAACAACATGGAATCTATTTACTATTCTCCAAACGGATACTGGCGGGGTAAAGCAGCAATTGGTAAACTCGCTAGCGCCGCGAAGGTAAAATATAATACAGCGGCTAATTGGTTATCTAAACAGGCGATATGGCAAATTTATCTACCGCCGCCTAAACAAATTAACTACTCGCATTTTGATGGGACCGTTCCTAATGAAGTTCATCAAGCTGATATATTATTTCTGCCGCATGATGGTGGTTACAAATACGCGCCAACCATAGTTGATGTTGCGAGTCGATACAAACAAGCAGAACCGTTAAAAACAAAATCATCAACTGAAGTGGCTTCTGCGTTTGAAAGGATTTATCGAAGAGGTCGTCTGCGCTGGCCAAATCTATTACAAGTTGATCCTGGCAAGACATTTCAAGGCGTGGTTCTATCAACGTTGAAGAATCATAATACCGCGTTACGACGAGGACATACTGCACTACATCGCGATCAGGCAATTGATGAACGATTTAATCGGACGCTTGCCGAGCGGTTATTTGGATATCAATACGCGAAAAAATTTATTCAATATAAACGATCCCGTGAATGGGTCAAGAGATTACCAGCTGTGATTACTGCGCTGAATAACGAGATTACTTGAACAATCAAAATGAAACCTAGCAACGCCATTAAAAAAAAGTATACACCCGTACAACCGCAAAAACATTTTTCAAAAGAACCAATTCTCGGTAATGTCACTGTGAGGTATTTGTATGAACCAGAAGAGCTCGAAGGTGGCAAAAAGGGCTACTGATCCTATTTGGAGTGTCACCGTGCATAGAATATCCGGTATAACACGATCAACGGGTAGACCAGCAATCTATAGATTGGATTCAACTGCTCCTCAGCGAGGATTTACTCGACAACAACTACAAGTGATACCCGAGGATACTCAATTACAACCACGTGGTCTTAACTAGCACCTCTTCCTCTATTGCATTCAAGACAGGTCAGCATCACATTATTTCTAGTATGACCTACGCTGCTATCTTTTCTGTCTACGGTAAATTGTCGAGGATCCGACCAGCACCAGCGCATTATACAATTGCAACTCGCGCAGTGATTATTCTGTTGTTGCTTCAGGGCGATTATTAATTCAGCATCAATATCAAATTCTCTATTATATTTTTTATCCTGTTGCTTATAACCAAATAGTTTTTTCTGATTATGTCCTTAATCATGAAATCACCAGTGACAGTATCATTGATTGTAGTGTCGCTATCGTTTAAAACAACTCTTCGAAGTTGATTTATTTTTTGTACTCTGGACACTGCGAGATAAACTAAATTCGACCACTCGATGTGATTATCCACTATCCAAACAATTGTATTGGATATAGTCAATCCCTGTGAAGAATGTATTGTTGCTGCGTATCCTAGCGTCCATGGGGATTTATCAGCACGCAATGCATCTTCGATGACACTGATATCAACCAACACAATATCATTTAACACTAAATTCTGCTTCTCTGTCAAGCCTGGAATATCAACTTCAATATTCTGCTTTCGTGCATCCGAAGGCCTATAACACAACGGTACTGGAAGCGTTGCAAATTTTTTCTTTATGCGTTTCAAAAAACTTTATCTGATGTGTGTCTCTGACTATCTTTCTACTTGCGATTATCAAATCGTTTGGTCTCCACGCTTCCCAAAAATCATTCATGGTAGTTTCCGAAATTATTTCAAGCGCTATCTCACATTGGATTCTATCCGGTTGTAATCTGGTTAGTTTCTTGAACTCGCGTAATTGTTCATCAAGTGCTCTATGATCAGTGTTAATTTCTTCGTAATAGTCTACGAAATTCTTCCGGCAATCATGTGGGGATAAACCGACAAATAATGGTGGTTGGCCGTGATCGCCGCACATGACGACTTTTGTGTTCGCGTGCAATAACCACTCGAGAAACTTTTGTAATACATCTAATGACACTGTGCATATCTCATCCCAAATTATGACATCATGGATAGATTTCTCACCCATTCGATCAGGAGTCCATTCGTCGCCTTTCCATCGAAAGAAACTGTGATAAGTGCAAGCATTAACCTCTCGTTCTTTCATCTCTCTGGCAAATTGTTGGTGTTAACAAAATCAATGTTTGTGAAATCCGTAGGATTTTTCCCACGAAATAATTCAATCGCGCGAGTCGTTTTTCCTGAACCGCCACAACCGTTTAAATAAACTGTTTTATATCTACATACAGGATCAGATATCTGCGGTGAGTTAGATCGTTCTGATATTTTATCGCCGCTCAAATATTTATCCTCATTCGTAACATCTGCTGATTTTGAATAATCACAAGGTTCTTCCCGCTTAATTCTCCATGATCCCCAACTCTCGTCACAATTAATGAATTCAGCTACTGCATTGCTGTGTTTCATGTCTATGTAAAATGAATCAGTGGCGACTCTAACTGCGGTATCAGGAAATCTATTTATCATCGAAAATAAATTGATAGAAGCATAAGCCAGCATAGATGCCCTCAAATGTGTATACTGAAGACTGTGTCCATCGCTGTAAGTAACATTTGTACTGAAAAGAAAGCGTCTTTACGATCGACATATAAGCCCTTAGATGTTACATCCGCGATTATAAAATCGTATTCGACATTATCTATAATCAACCGTGAAGAATATCGTCCATTGTCGTATTTACCACCTTGAGTGAATTTACCAATTATTCTTCTACCAAGATCTTTTGCGTCTTTGTTTCTGATTTCATTTAACAGTTTGGACCAATTCATGATATATTCTTCGTCGAGATCCGGGAATTGTTGTCGTTGTTCGCTGATTATACTATCTAGATCAGGTTGTGGTGGTAACCAGACATCAATCTGTGCTCGATATGATATAATTGCTTCACTGAAAATTAGCGATATGAGCAAGTTACAATCAATCATATATCGTAACAGCACTATTGGTATCCAATGTTTCGCAGACATATGTCTACCAATCCAAACATAACAGCACGGATGAAGTCCTTTAGCCAATTCAAATGATACCACACGAGCGAATCCGGTTAAATCAAAATGTGGCAGTGGTCCATTAATCGCAACACGTGCCATCTCATGGGTGGGATGTCCAAATCACTTGAAGTATTTAGCGCATTCTCCGTATCCGAGAAAACTCCCGGGATAACACGCGACTATATCAACCGAAATAATATTTTTAGGGTCGTATTTTGTATTCCATAATCCGCCGTGGTTGTATTCGGTGCAGCTTGATTTGATTCTGTGAGAAATTCAGCTCGTGTTGGTTTCCAGGAATTTCTCTTTCTCGCAAAATGAGCCGCACACCGACGGAATTGTAAAGCAATTTGTTAGTAATTGTTCGTCGTCGAAACTCTTCGAGAAACTACTAGCTAGTTTTTTCATCTTGTCATGGAGGGCTTCGGTACGGTATAATTCTCCATTGGGTCTTACAAACTTATCAAATCCACCCTCGGGGTTTTCAGCACTGTGAAGTAACCACACTGACACCGGATCGTTTTTACTCAACTGGTAAATAGCATCGAACAATTTTTTCTCACAGAATTCTGGAGCGGAAAATTCTTCGGGTATATACTTTACTGTTCTATTTCGCGGGAATATTGTTACCGCAGGTGTCCACGCGTGTTCGTTATGATCAATAATTTTGATTGGAACTCCATTTGATTTATATCTTGATTCGTGTAATATCTCGCCGGTTATCGTCGCTACGGTTATTGGGAATCTTAATGATGTTTCTAATTTGGCTATATCCTGAATTGATGCTCCGTTCTTGTTAACTGTTAATTCCCATTCATTTATTTTTTGGCGTCTTAAATCAGTCAATTTGTTTCCCCGGGATGCATTTGTGAAGTGTTCTAATATTCGTTCTGCTACACAATTCATTCTTGACGAAGTCGATGATGAAGTCATCAATGACAGTTTCATGGTTTTTAGTTTTACAACACTTGGTTTATCATTTAAGGGATATATCGCATAAACAGCTGCTGTTACAGGATAAGATCTTTTGTAGTATGGTCTGTCAATTCCAGTTAGAATCCCTGGTTTTGAATCTTGACTCACAACGACGGTTCTTTTATCCTTCAAGATGGGTTCAAATTTATCTCTGATAATCCGATCTCCCGTGTCTGAACGAATAATGAATTTCACTCTAAAAAAATACCTTTTCCGCGTAAGATGTGAGATTATCACTTCTGTGCGTTCGTCGTTCATGGTAGCATCAACACTACCATGAATTCGAAATGTTGACCAACAATGAGATGCTCCATCGTGTTTGAATTCATTAAAACAGTCACTGATTTTACTTATCATGGTTCTATCACCTATTAGATTTTTGGGTGCTACGGAGACTCTATCGAGATTAAATTTAGTATTTTTCCAGGGCTTAATTTTCGATAATTTCTCGAACTCCTTCATGTTATAATTAAAACAAGTATTTAAATAGAGAATTTATTATATAATGAATCATTGAAAATGGCTCATGATTGGATCAGTAACCCCGTGTAACAAATCATGCAGAAAGGAATTCTGTGGGTATCATATGCAAAGTGTCCGACGCGGAAGTTATGGCCCGTTACCCTGCTTACAATGTGGGGTAGGGGTGAGAGGAATATCACAATTATGTCTCGGTTGTGGTGGTAAACGATACAGAGAGTTGAAGCGTTATTATGATAAGAAAATCAAAAACTCCATTAATGACTGTACCCCTGACAGCGTCCCTGACTCCGTCAGGGACAAAGTCATTAGAATCCCTCAAGATTACATCGAGAGATTTCCAAATGTAATAATTCAACCAAACAATGAATAAGACAAACAATAATATAATATATAAATGAACCAAGAATTTCAACCACATCGCGAGATTCCAAACTATGAAGCTTCCCCTGATGGTATTATCAGACACTGTAGATCAAAGAAGCCAGTTGGTACCGTAAATAATATGGGATATTTGAGGTTTACTGTTGGGAAGAAGAAATATCTTAATCATCGTTTTGTGTATGAATGTCATAATGGATTGATCAAGGATGGCTTTGTTTTTTGTTATTGATCACTTAAATAATATTAAGACTGATAATTCCTTGAATAACCTTCAAGCTGTTACACCAAGTGAGAATTCCAAACGAGGAAAGACTGGTACTTGTAAAACAGTTACAAGGAGACCCGTAAAATCATTTAATACAGCAACTAATGAAGAAATTGTATTTCCATCTATGAATGAAGCCGGAAAATATTTTGATATTTGTATGCACTTGGTACGAAGAGTAGCAGAACGAATACAAAATCCGCTTTTTCAAATCGTTTTAAGAACAGCATTAAGTTTACATACACTTGAATTCCATTTCGTTATAACACTAACGGAAATAACTCGTCGGGCATATCGGTCTATGAAAGAGTTATATCCGTTAGACTGTGTCACCGATTTTGATGGGCTATCTTCTGATTTGGTTTACAAAAAATAAAAAAAAATTTACAAATAATAAATTTATAATTTTTTTGGGACAGATTTTGGTCGATTTTTTACTGATTTTGGTCTGTTTGGATTGTTTTTTGTCGGTTTTTGACTGATTTTAAGTGGGAACAATCGGGTCAAAACGTCGATGCTGCATGGGATTTCTCGTAGACTTTTTCATGCAAATTATTTTTTGCGATATTTTTTGTCATTTTATCGTTAAAAATCAGTCGAAATCAGACAAAAAACAACAAAAACAGATAAAAATCAGTCAGAAAACACCAAAATATCGCGATGGTCTCAGTCGTGTCAAGTAGTCGATGCTGCATGGGATTTCTCGTAGATTTTTTCACGAAAAATGACTTTCGTATGCCTGATTATGTTTTGGAATTATTCTATATAGTATTAACGGAGATAACTCGTTTAGGTGTTTTTACGGCCTATGAAATAATTATCTCCGTTAGATTGCGATTTTGATGGGGCTCTCTTTTGAGTGGCTGTTACAATTATCACGATTCTCAACGGAGATAATCAATTATCGGCTTTTATAGGAAAACGAATCAAATACGAACTTTTTACAAACACCTGAATTCTTTTTTTAGTGTTTCTGCGAACATTCAGTCTTGCTTGAATGCTGTTAATAATCATTATTAAAAACACAGCGGATATAGCGATCACACACCTTTGTGTTCAACTTTGATCTATAACCAGTTTATATACTATATCGTCTGTGTTATTATTAGGCTTTAGCGTCGAAGCCCATATGCGACCAATTCATACAACTCACACACTATTCCACGGTGTGTGGGTACTTTTTTCCCATACAACCTGGGAATTTTTGTTCTGGGTTGTATGAATGTAGACCCGCCCATCATTCATTTTATCCCAATTACTGTTTATTTTTGAAAAAATATATCAATGTTTTTTTTGTATTAGACATATATTAAATGGTTTTTTTTTGTATTAGACATATATTATATAATTATATATGAACTCTGAAGATATTGATGAAATTATAAATGAAATATCTAATATAACATCCCTAAAAATATCATTGTCAGATGGTTTAGATTGTGATAAAATCCTCTCTGATTATCAGGATATTTGTTTCGCTTCTATGCATAATAAATACGTATTACCAAAGAAATATTCTTTGATATAAAAGATCCAGAATTCTCTCCGTGTCACCCTTATACATTGTAACGATATTAATGTGTTTGTCCCATTATTTACCATCGTAGAAAGAGTTAGAAGAGAACTAGGCCAACAATATGAGATAAAAAAACAGGTTAATGCAAAAATTAGAAATATACTGGCATTAATAAATGAACAAAAACCGCTAGATAACGACCATACATGAATTTCCTTGTTGTCCTCACCGTTAGTTGTATGACATGTACAACGCGTAGTAAAATTCTCGCTATAAATATACCACTGCAGATGTTGCATTCCGCTATAAGCTTGTAACTACAAAGTAAAATTTGTACTATAAATAACCATGGACTGCAATACAATGGAAAGGCGCACTGTATAATCAATACCAGCTTGCAACACGGGAGTAAATTACCATGATGAAAAACCTTTCAGCGAGTGTTTTTTTATGTTATTTTTCATTACCTATCTGAGTCTGGTTAAACGTGAAAATCATTTTATGATGACAGAATCACTACATGAAATCTATTCGGGATTCAAATTGAAAATTGTTTACTGTTTCAATAATGGTAAACGAAGCATTCCGCTATAAGCTTGTAACTGCAAGGTAAAATTTGTACTATAAATAACCATGAACTACAATACAATGGTAAGGCATGTACGCTCAATCAATACCGGCTTGCAACACGAGAGTAAATTGACACGATGAAAAACATTTCAGCGAGTAGTTTTGTTTTGGTTATTTTTCATTGACATTTATCGGGTTAGAACTTTAATTCCTTTTAAATGAATCAATTAGACTCTTTCCATTTGAAATCCTTTGGATTTTCATTTATGATGACAAAATCACTACATGAAAATCTCTTCGAGATTCAAATTGGAAGATTGTTTACGATTTCAATAATGGTAAATGAAGCATTAACCACTCGATCGGCGAGAGAGAGACTGGCGGCTATCAAAAATTATATACCCGTCCGTGATTCTGTCAGGGGTAAATTACAAAATCGGAAAAGTCTTCAGACTGACCTTTCCGTGGGATCTGAACAGTTATTTCAACCGGTTACTAGAGCAACAAAGGAAGCAGCAAAAGGGATAATATCAGCTACTGAGCGAGCTATATGGGGGGATGTTCCCAAGGATGAACCAAGAAAAGAAAAGCCTCTTATTGGTGAACTTGAAAAAATAGCAAAAAGATCCAAACAAACAAACAAATCTTTAAAAACACTTCCTGGTGATATAATAATCGCTACAAAACGACAAGAACAACAAGAACGAGAGCTTCAACAAGAACGAGAACAACGAGAACGAGAACTTCTTAAAGAACTTGAAGAAGAACTTGCTAGTAGACCACCACTTATCCCACCACCTGAATTTCAACAAGAAGAACAAAAGGGTAAAAAAAAAAGAGTTTCATTCAAAGATAAATTTATTCCGGATAAACTCAATGACTGGTATCACAGGCGAAAAAAAACAATCAGGATATGGATATTCCAGTAACCCAAGAGGGATTTCATTTAGTGGTCTAATTCAATGTCCTGGTAATATTCTCAGTGATATATCACGATTAGAAGTTCTCATCGGAGGGAAACGAGCTGGAAATAACTCACCGGAAATAATTAATGAAGCAGCTGATATCTGCATGTGGTTATTTCAAGGTGGCATCATGGATATCAAAACATATCGATATTTCATTGATGAGTTAGTAGAAAATAATACGGATCACCATGGTTATCATAGTGATTAATCATCATGACTGAAAATCCTTTGGATTGGAAATTATTTCCACATTAGATAAATATCATTTAAATAAGATGATCCTACACTACAACCATGATAAACCAATCAGCGTCTATGTAGTAAACTCGCGGCTTCCAGTTTATAGAACATACTATGGTGATGGTCTCGGTAATACAATTGCAGGGTTATTTGCAAGAATGGCTCCAAAAGTGGCGCCGCTAGCAAAACAGTTATCGATGAAAGCTATTGATGTTATTCGTAATAAGGGTATTAGCGCTGTTGGAGATGCTGCCGGGAAAGCATTTATGTCCGCTCGGGATAAACTAACAGCGCTAGTTCGACGGCGAAAGAAACCGGGACCGTTACCATCTACAGCGGAAATGCCTGCGAGTGTTAGTAAAATAATAAATAACGCAGTAGATCAAAAACTAGCGTCACTGATGACTCCGTCATACACCAGCGACCAAAGCATCATCGCAAATATGATAGCGGGAAATGGTTTTAAAACAAACACGACGACGATGATGATTTAGACTTTGATTTATCAAAGTGATATATATAATAAAATGTTCAAAAGGTCACCTGATCCAGCGTTTGATATGAACGTCCCAGTTCGAAAGGATGATTCTGCACGTGATTATCAATTTTATGCCTATCACGCAATAGATTCAAATAGTCGATCAAGAATTGAACTTCAAGTTCATGATACCAGTAAATACTTTTTACCTTGTGAAGCATTTATCGAAGTAGAAGGAGAACTTGTAATGGCTGCTAATACTTCTGCTGTATCCAGCTGATATCCAAGTCGGGTTTGTCAATAATGGGATCATGGCGTTATTCGAGAGTGCACAATATCTCATCGATGGAAAAGAGATCGAGTCGATAGATCGTGATGTTGATGTGGCTACAACAATAATAGGGTTAGCGAGATATTCCGATGATTATACAAGATCGGCGGCTCCGTCTATGATATTTGCAAAGGATGGTAAAAATGCCGCTGGAAAAAATCCATTTATTGTAAGACGACAACAGAATAATGCTGGTAATGCTAATGTTGATGTCGAGAATATGATTACAAACGAAATTCTCAATTTCAATCTAGGAGCTGCGACACGTATATCAATGTTGCAAGGAGCGCGTAGATCATTTTCATGCGAGATTCCACTACATCATATATTTGGATTCTGCAGAAATGTTCGAAAAGTTATCTATGGAACCAAGCATACAGTAACACTCGTGCGAAAGGGTGATGACAATGACGCAATTTGGAGGATTGCAGCAGTTGAAACAAATGGAGATGCTGATGCTGGTAAAGTCAATTTAACAAAACTATCACTGTGGATACCAGTGTTGACTCCATCAATCACCGCAGAAGAACAATTACTATCATTTATGGACCAAGGAGGAAAATCATTAATAAGTTGGCTAACGGTAAGTACAGATGTTAAACAATCAAATATTAATGGGCTATTTACGTGTAACCTAGCATCAAAACAAGGTGTTGCTGCACCACGTCATATATTTATTGCGCTACAGAAGAACGCACGATTTGGTAATCAACTCCGCAGCCATATGATATTTGATCAATTAGGTATTAGAGACGTTTCACTGAGAATAAACGGCCAGCAGGAACCATCCGAGGATATACAACTTAATTACGGTCAAAACCATATTGCACGCGTGTATCATCGTTTATTATCATTTATGGCACGCGATCAAAATGTCGATACTGGTCTGCAAATATCACAATTTGACTTTAGGAATTTATATCCAATCTATTATTTTTCGTTAGAACATCTTGATTTAACAAGACAATCCGTCGTTGATATACATTTTAGAGCTAATGTGCTTCGCGGTGCTATTGCCTATTATAGAGCGGTTGCTGTTATTCTCAGCGACAAATCAATGCTACTCGAAGGTGTTGGTGGAAGAATGAGAGTGATAGATGCACCAGTGGAAAATCTGTGATTTGCCAAACATATAACAATTAGATCAATCTGTTATTGTATAATGAAATACAGTTATATTAGTGTTGTGTTAACTCCCGGTCAACTCAAGAAATTGCAATCGGAATCAGCTAAAAAATGCGGAACTACAATAACACTGAAATCCAATCAGATGACGGGTGGTCAGAATAAATTGTCACTGACAACTCGTCAAGTAAAACACTTCAATGATGCTTTCAAAGATAAAAAAGGCGTTCAGATCAATTTCTCTGCAGCTGCGATCAGTCACATGAAAAAATCAGGCGGTATATTCCCGTTGTTAGCTGCGTTACAAGCATTGATTTCTGCGGCTGCCCCAGCGGTAGCTAAAGCGGCGGAGTTAGGAGCCGTTGGTACCGCGGCAGGAATGGCACTAAAGAAAGCAACTGGGCGAGGATATAAAAAAAGGGAAAGGGTCTAAGACTACCAGGAACCCCGTATTCATGGTACAGCGGAAAGGGTCTAAGACTACCAGGAACGGTTATTAACCCAGAAATCTTTGATTGAGGAACCTATGGTTGTAGAGTCTTTGATTGAAGAGTCTTTGACTCCAATTTCCAATTTTGATTTACTCGATGCTGCTAAAAAACTCGCGATAAAAAACTTCAGAGGTGTCTTCATGAAAGATCAATTGCCGGCACAACCAAACAGCGTTGAAACCGGCATCATTAATCTCGATAACAGCACCGGACCCAGAACCCATTGGGTTGCATACGCGATTGATCCATGTGCAATCGTTTATTTTGATTCATATGGATTAGCGCCACCGAAGGAATTTAACCGCTATATAAATCAATTAAAAACTTATCGTTGGTATTCCACGCTACCAACACAACAAATGAATGATCCACCAATATGCGGCAGCGAAGTATTGAATGTTCTTGATGCTATTTCAACATCTGGAAAATTACCACATGTTGTCGTGAAAGAATACACCAGCAATCGTTGGAAATCAAAGATTTTAGAGAGAGAGAGTTTTACAATAACATGATTGATATTTGGGGAAGACCTCTATCAGCGCTGAAGAAACCAGCCACAAAAACATCTGCGACCGGTGATATAAAAAAATAATCGAAGATGAAATCGGTGAGACGTTGAACTTAACAAGTGTTGACCCCGGGGAAATAGTTGTATTTCAAGATCGTCAGGGTAAATTGAAATCTAGTAATGTTTCCCTGGATGATATTTTAGTTAAACAACGAGACGCAACCAAAGACACTATCGCGTTGTTTTCCGATCAGGGTAAATTGAAATCTAGTAATGTTTCCCTGGATGATATTTTAATTAAACAACGAGACGCATCCGAAGGCACTATCGCGTTATTTTCCGATCAGGGTAAACTCAAACCGGGTGTACTTGTTTCAACTATCATGGATAGAATTAACAATATTGACAAGCCGTTACTAGATTTCCTTGGAAATCCTCCGGTGACTACACCGAAGCTCACAACGATAAAAGATTCTATGTTGGAACTAGCAACACTTCAAAGCAAATGTGCAGATCACGTTGAAAAGTTTACATCATTTCGTAAAAATATCATTGAGAAATTTTTTGTAACCACGCTGGATAAAATTGATATAAAACTTCCTGATATTACAAAATCCATCAATGAGATGAAAAACACTATCGAGGCAATCAGGGAAGATGCAACGAGGATGATAACAATCGTTGAAAAAACAAAAATCCCTCATGCGAAAACCAACAACGTAACATACACCATCCAACACGGATCATTTGCGTGGACACCCACAAACAACAAATTAGATATCACTTCAACCGTCAAAGGTATTTATCGATTAACACTAGTGACAACGACTCAATTTAATATATCATCGTCGAGTTCATCTGGGGTTAACAATATGATATCAACAATCATCGACAAGGATACAACCGAACAGTTCACGATAGCATCCACTGATAAAAATTTGGTTAGAATTTCGGTATCATGGTATGTGGAATTCGTAGCAGATTTGAGTAAACAACTAAACTGAAAATTGCAAAGCAATTTCACTAGCGGTTTCAATTGAAATCATAAACCGATTTGAAAATAAAATGTCGTCATCAACGGTACCTTCGGTATCTCAATATCGCTATGATCAGGTCAGAGAATTTCACACTAGACTCAAAACCCTCGATGAGGAGTATCAATTAAAAATAAAAAAATACCGACGAAGAATCACCGCAATTGATGTTACCGTGTACTCGGTGAGAGGTGTAATCGCCGGAGCTGGTATAATACTATCTTCGGTGACAATGATTGCTCCGATAGCTGTTCCAATTTTTATATCCGCTGCGACAACAATTGCGGGAATAATTTCGATTATAACAAAAAAAATATCATCATACAGTCAGTGTAAACTGCAAGATTACTTAATTAAATTTCATGTTGTATCAACCGCGTACTCGCAATTATCCTCGTTGATATCGTCATCGCTTGATGATACATTTATATCAGATAGCGAATTCTCAGTGATGGTAAGTATTTATGATTCCGCGATATCAAAATTAGAGCGACAACATGAATATAATAACAATGACAACACCGCAGGAATTACTTCAACAAATAGTGGAGAACACAAACCCGAAAACCAGCATGATCTCAATAACCTCAACGATATCAGATAGTGAGTTCTCAGTGATGATAAGTATTTATGATTCCGCGATGTCAAAATTAGAAATACAACATAAGTATAATAACGATGACAACATTTCAGGAACTACTTCAACGAATAGTAAAGAATACCGAACCGATTCAACAAATAACGGAAAATACCACACCGATGAAGACCAGCATGATATCAATAACCTCAACGAATCCTGAATTCAGTGTAAATTTCCCGATTTCGATTCCGGTGAAGGAGATAGCGCTAGCATAACTACGAATGTATCACAGTTGGCCTAATATCAGATCGGTTGCATTTGGTGGTAAATAACCGAATAATCCCTTGGTGTTTGCGAATAAGAATAAACCCGATGGAACTCCAGACTGGAACGTTGTTTCGATACCATCTGGGTCATACCAAATCGAACAAATCAATGCTTAATTCCAGCGTAGAATAAAATCAATTACTGGAACAGAAGAATCGAAAATCGCTATAACGGTTCACGAGCCGACGTTATCATCTGCCATCGAGATAAACTCGCCTAGTTATGTCGTAGATATCTATCAGAGTTCAATAAGAACCGTATTAGGATGGCCTGAAATACCACCTCGACAAGTTTACATACCACCTGAACCGAAAAAATCTGATTATATCACCGACAGGATAAAATCTGATAATCCAGTAAAAAGCTATAGAGAATACAATAAGTGGGATTTTTTCGCTGGAATAATGGAAAATCGCGTTGGTAGAATCACAACCCGACGGGATAAAATCGTTGATAATCTCATAGCGTTCAATATCGATTTTTCGTTGTTGTTAATATCTCTTAAATCCGGTACTCTCACCCGAGATGAATTTATCAGCGTCGTATAAACATGTAACAAAATCCTCGATGACATGGAAATATTTCATTTGAAAATTATTCAAGAGATATTAAGTGACGATAATCCTAAAACGAGAACAGAGTTTGCTACATTTTATGGTATAAACATAGAAGATATTCCAACATTCAAACTACACGAATATAACCGCACCAGAACTAAAAAAAACTTCTCAGTGACACCATCGATGAAGGTTTCCAAAAAATCCATGACGCATGGAAAAAAAACAGCACCACAGCCACAAACAACAATACTCAAACATAATAATGACCCAGACGGAGGCGGCAGGCATATCGCTCCGTTCAACATGAATATAACCTCAGTGATAGCATTGAATGTAGTATGTGATGTTATCGAAGGTAGCTATCAAATAAATCTCGAGCGTTCAAATCAAGCTCAGCAGGGATATATTTTTTATTCATTTGCACCAATAGCCCCTCCAGGAATTTTAATAATCGAGGATCCAACTTATCCAGTCTATATGCGATGTCATAATGATTCACTAACGAAAATTAATTTCAAACTCACTGATCAGTCCAATAATCTAATTGATTTACAAGGCGAAGTCTTACAAATTAGTCTGTTTGTGAAATCGTCAGGACTTTCATCGTAAATGATTTTCATTGTTAACCCATAGCAGCAGAGGGGGCGGACTTGATAAAATATTTGGTTAACCCATAGCAGCAGAGGGGGCGGCGACAACAACCATGGCATCTCAAGCATGCCTTTTTTACAATTTCGAGGAAGCCTTAGTTTGCCGAATCGACGCCTGTCCGATTCACTTTACGAGGAAGCCTTAATTTTCCGAATAGATGCCTATAAAAAGTTGTTGGATTCTCCCCCTCTGCTGCTGGAGCCCTCTGTACACCTAATTGCTGACGTGGTACTCTGCACCTGGGCATAACCTGTGAGGAGTGAAAGATGCACCGCTATACACCCAGCTGTAACCATCTGATGCTGTCACCTATAATCTTTATCACGGTCTTGACAGAACCTTACAACGTATGGCATGTAATACAGGTATACAAGATTATTAGGATGCTTCCACTTGCATTAGGCAATCATATATATGATAAGAAACCTCATTATCATATATTACCATATTTATTTGTAACCTTGGGTCTATCTTTTAAGAACAGGTGAGAGCAAATACTTTAACCCCAGTTTACACTTAAATATATACCAATGCAATGATTTGGTCTATACTTGCTGTTTCGTTGGCTACTGAGCTAAATGTACTCATTAAAGAGTTTCTAATAATTATGTTGAATCATATAATCCAAAGACTGGAAAATTTTGATTTATAAACGCTTGGAAATGCAAGTCATGAACGTATCCATGATCTGTATTGTAATAGTGATAATTTATGTACTTAATCAATTCAGAGACCATTGATAAAGTATGGCATATATCTTACGTTTCTGCAGGATGTGACGGAATTAGCGTCGCCTACATCTTACAAGGAAACTGGTACACAACAAATGGGGAAAGTTGGAGTCTGTATCTCTCCTGAACAACTATATACAAGCAGCATAACTCTACCTTTACACACCACGTGGCAAGACAACAACAATAAGTCTGTAACTTTCTCTTGCGGGATGAACTATTTCAATTCTTCAAAAAAATATTTTCTACAGAGTCTAAGAAAATAACATTTGCAGGTTAAATGCATTACTCTGTTGCATTACTCTAGTGTTCTGTTGCAGAATGATTTTATTTTCTTAATTCTGGTTACCTATGCACGTACTTTGGTTAATTAAGGTAAACTATATATTTAAGTTTATTAATTTAAGTCACCTATGCACGTACGTTTCTAAATTCGTGTAAGCTATACATTTACTGTTCTTAGTTCAGTTAGTCTAGGCATGTACTTTCCTTAATTCCGGTAGCCTATGCATTTTCTTCTCTTAATTCATGTAAGTTATGCATGTATTTTTCTTAATTCAAATAGTCTATGCGTGTAAATGTTTTAATTCAGATAGTTTTTGCATGTACATTTTACTCTATCTAAGGTCTGAAGAGTGATTTTACGTTTTATCATTTCTCTAGGATGGCGTTTGAACATTGGACTTGAATTGGTGGTATGATTTCTCGGTAATGCATCACAAGTATAGGATTCCTTATAATTCCATGGAGAATTCGAATTATAATAGCAGCAGAGAGGGTGAACAGACTTTTTGTCGAAAAGGATCGACATCAGAAAAAAGATCGACAAAGCATCGACACCAGACCAGCTTTTTAGTCGTCAACGATGCTTCCTTCTAGTTAATATTTACTAGGAAGTTCTCAATTTGTCAAATAAACCCTTCTAGTTAATATTTACTAGGAAGTCCTAATTTGTCAAATAGACCTTTCTAATAAATATTAAGAGAAGGGTCCATTTGGTAAAAAAAAAGATGCCATTTAGTTGACGTTCACCTCCTCGGCTGCTAATGCGCTAACTAAATATTTGATCAAGTCCGACACGATATCTTGTCCGAGGGTCTGATAAATTTATCGTCACAAATCCGTGTGGGATTGACTGAGCGCGGCTAAAGAAATTTTTAAATTGATTATGATCCATATCACCACCGCACCAAGTTTGCCAAATATTTCTAAGAGTATGAGTATCAACTCCGTTAAATACACACAGCATATTGCAGTTATCTCTGATCACTTTTGGTATTTGAGTGTAACGTTGAGTGATATATATCACATCGGTGTTTTTATGTCTGCCTCTGGAAAATATTCTAGCAGGATTCTTTTGATTATCTAACATGATATCATCATATACGACTAAATTGTTAATACTTCCATCAATATCATCAATACTAGGTGCCTCTTCGATATCGGTTATAAACTCAATAACACCATCACCGTTAATTTCTTGCGCGGCATCATTAAAATCCTTTAATACTTCATAACATCGTTGATCGTCTACACTCGGAGCAATCATGTACAATTTATCCCACTTCATCCATCTCGTTATCAAATTAAGTAGCAATTGTGTTTTACCACTTCCAGATGGTCCGATGATAATCGCGCTAATAGAATTTGGTAACATTGCATGGTGTCTAATAGGTTCCCGTCGTCTCGTAGCTGAATAATCAATTACATTCATAACTGTTATATATAAATTATGGATCTATATTGTGTGAAGTGTAGGACGCGTACTGGCACAAATGACTTGACGACGATTACAACGAAAAATAATCGATCAGCGCTTTCTGGTAAATGCGTACAATGTAGTACGAAAAAATTTAGATTTACTTCCCTTGGTAAAAATTCTTCGAATTTTCCAACCATGGCTTTAAAAAAAACGAGGAGGTGATATTGCAGCCAAGTTAGCAAAACTCCCTGGAACACCGTGGGCAAAGTATCCAGGAGAAAAACACCTTCCAGGATATAGCTACTGTGGACCGGGAACACGATTAGATATCAGACTTGATGATCAAAATCAGCCCCGACCCGGCGAATATCCAATAAACGCTATTGATAAGGCGTGTCATGCTCATGATGTCGCTTATAAAAGCAGCAATCTTCAACACAGACATCTCGCAGATGTAAAATTAATTCATGCGTTAAATGCTATTCCTGATAAATCCTTCAAAGAAAAGTTGGCTTCTTGGTTGGTAAAATCTGCTATGAAGGGTAAATTGATGTTAGGTGCTGGTAATTGAAAATGCTAGCATTTTAATATGGAATCTATTTATTATTCTCCGAGAGGATACTGGAGAGGTTACGCAGCAATCAATAAACTCGCTAGCGCATCAAAGGTGAAAAAAACTACAGCGGCAAACTGGTTATCTAAACAGGCAATATGGCAAATTTATCTACCAGCGCCTAAACAAATTAACTATTCGCATTTTGATGTTACAACACCTAATGAAGTTCATCAAGCTGATATACTATTTCTGCCGCATGACAACGGTTACAAATACGCGTTAACGTTAGTTGATATTGCAAGTCGATACAAAGAAGCAGAACCGTTAAAAACAAAATCATCTACTGAAGTAGCTTCTGCATTTAAAAAAATTTATCGACGAGGTCCTCTGCGCTGGCCAAATCTGTTACAAGTTGATCCTGGCAAGGAATTTCAAGGTGTTGTTACATCTACGATGAAACATCATAATGTCGCCATCAGACGAGGACACACTGCGCTACATCGCGATCAGGCAATTGTTGAACGGTTTAATAAAACCCTTGCTGAGCGGTTATTCGGATATCAATACGCAAAAGAATTCATCCAGGATAAACGATCCCGTGAATGGGTCAAGAGATTACCAGCTGTGATTACCGCAATCAATAATGAGATTACTAGAACAATTAATATGAAACCTGTCAACGCTATTAAGAAGGCGTCTATCAAAATGGAAATCCAAGGAATTTCACAAAAAGAACCAATTCTTGGTAGTAATGTCATTGTAAGGTACTTATATGAACCAGGAGAGCTTGAGGGTGGTAAAAAAAGAGCTACTGATCCTATTTGGAGTGTCACTACGCATAATATATCCGGTATAACACGATCTACGGGTAGACCTCCAATCTATAGACTGGATTCAACTGCTCCTCAGCGGGGTTTTACACGCGAACAATTACAAGTGATTCCTGAGGATACTCAATTACCACCGCGTGGTCTTAATTAGCACCCAGGGTGCTGTCACCCCGGCGTCTATTACACTCAAGACAGGTCAACATCACATTGTTTCTGACATGACCGAGATTGTTATTTTTTCTGTCTACGGTGAATTGGCGAGGATCTTTATCCGAATACTGCCAACGCATTATACAATTGCAACTCGCGCAGTGATTATTCTGTTGCTGTTTCAGCGTCTTAATTAATTCAGCATCAATGTCAAATTCTCGTTTATTTTTTTTATCCTGTTGTTTATAGCCAGAGAGTTTTTTTCTGATTATATCACCAGTGATAAAATCACCAGTGATAATATCGTTACCAATGATTTCATCGTCAACAACAATTCTTCGAAGTTGGTTTATTCGCCGTACTCTGGATACTGCGAGATAAACTAAATTTGACCACTCAATATGATTATCTACTATCCAAAGAGTTGTATCGGATATAGTCAATCCCTGTGAAGAGTGTATTGTTGCTGCATAACCTAACGTCCATGGGGATTTATCAGCACCTAATGCATCTTTAACGACGCTGATATCAACCAACACAATATCATTTAATACTAAATTCTGCTTTTGTTGTTGTCCAGGAATGTCAACGTCGATATTCTGCTTTCGTGTATCCTTAGGTCTATAACAGAGTGGTACTGGAAGCGTTGCAAATTTTTCTTTATGTAGCGCAAACAACTTCATCTGAAGTGCGTCTCTGACTATTTTTCTACTCGCGATTATTAAATCATTTGGCTTCCACATTTCCCAAAAATCATTCATGGGAGTTTCAGAGATTATTTCACGCGCTATTTCACATTGGATTTTATCCGGTTGTAATCTAATTAGCGCTTTGAACTCGCGTAATTGTTCATCAAGTGATCTATGGTCGGTATTAATCTCTTCATAATAGTCTACAAAACCCTTTAACCATTCATGTGGAGATCCACCAACAAATGGCTGCGGTTGGCCGTGATCCCCACACATGACGACTTTTGTATTTTTCAATAACAACCATGATAGAAATATCTGTAATACTGTCAATGATACCGTGCATATTTCATCCCAGATTATTATTTCAGGAATAAATTTATCACCCATTCGATCAGCAGTCCATGTATCGCCTTTCCATCGAAAGAAGCTGTGATAAGTACAGGCTTTTACCCCCCGCGCTATCATCTCTCTGGCGAGTCTGTGAGTTGGTGTTAACACAATCATGTTTGTGAAATCCGTAGGATTTTTACGACGAAATAATTCAATTACCCGAGTTGTCTTTCCTGATCCACCACAGCCGTTTAAATAAACTGTCTTGTATCCACAAATCGGATCGGATACGGGCGGTGCAGTAGAAAATTCTGATTGAATCTCTGAGATATTATGGTTACTTTTCAAGTATTTATCATCCATAGCAACGTCTGCGGATTTACAATACTCATGTAGTGTTTCTTTTTTAAACCTCCAATTTCCCCACGCTTCCTTAGGATCTGTGAATTTAGCTACATCTGATTTGTATTTCTCATGGATATACATCGAATCAGTAGCTACTCTAACCGCGGTATTAGGAAATCTGTTTATCATCGAGAATAGATTAATACAAGAATAGGCTAGCATAGAACTTCTCAAATGTGTGTACTGACAACTATATCCATCACAGTAGGTAACAACCGTACCTAATTTCTCACCATTGGATCGAAAAGCATCCCTACGGGTTACAAATTTTCCTTTTTTTATTAAATCGGTTATGATAAAATCGTATTCTTCATTGTCTAAGATCAATCTCGAAGAATATTTTGCATTGTCAAATCTTCCACCTTGAGTGAATTTACCGATTATTCTTCGTCCGAGCTCTTTAGCCTCTCTATTCCTACCTTCGAATAACCTCTTAGACCAATCCATAAGTGTTTCACAATCTCCCAATTGTTTTCGTTGTTCGTTAATTATTTTTTCTAGATCGGGTTTTGGTAACCAAACATCTTTCTGCGCGTTATAGCATATAATAGCTTCGCTGACAATTAATGATATTAACATACCACAATCGATCATATATCGCAATAGCACAATTGGCATCCACGCTTTTTCATACATATGTCTACCAAGCCAAAGATTACTACACGGATGTAACCCTGTAGCTAATTCGAATGATATCACACGAGCGAACCCGGTTAAATCAAAATTAGAACTAGAAACGCTAGCGTTTCCACTAGCAGTTCCAGGCAATGGACCATTAATCGCAACACGAGTCATTTCATGTGTGGGATGTCCAAATCGCTTAAAATATTCAGAGCATTCTCCATATCCGAGAAAACTTCCAGGATAACATGCGGATATATCAATTGAAATCATACCATCACGTGAGTATTTCGTATTCCACAATCCTCCATGACCCAATTCGACGCAACTCAACTTCACGTCCTCCAGAAAATCACTTCGTGTTGGGCGCCATGAATTCTTTTCTCGTGCGAAGTGAGCTACCACTGATGGAATTGTGAAGCTATCTGTAAGTAGTTTTTCATTAGAAAATTCTTTAGAATTTTCAGGTGAAAATTCATTAGCGATTTTTCTCATTCTAGTATCTAATTCTTCAGTTCGATATAATTCACCATTTGGTTTTACAAACTGATCAAATCCTATTTCCGGATCCTCATTACTCCTGAGTAACCATACTGACACAGGGTCGTCTTTGGTTAACGCGTGAATAGCATCAAATAATTTCTCTTCATAGAAATCATCTGAAAATTCTTTAGGGATATATCGAACAGTTCTTTCTCGTGGAAATATATTTACCGCGGGTGTCCACGCGTGTTTGTTATGATCAATAATTTCAATTGGAGCTCCTCGCGATTGATATTTCGGTTCGTATAATACTTCTCCGGTTATTGTCGCTACCGATATTGGAAATTTTAATAATGCTTCTAATTTAGCTATATCGGAAATCCTTGCTCCATGTTGATTCACTGTTAGTTCCCATTCGGTTATTTTTTTTCTTCGTAGATCAGTTAATTTGTTTCCCCGGGATGCATTTGTGAAGTGTTCTATTAACCGTGTTGCTACACAATTAAGTGGCAAAGCCACTGATGATGAAAACATCGGAGTTAGTTTTGCAATACTTGGCTTATCATTTAGCTGATATATTCCGTAAACAACTGCTGTTACAGGGTAAGATTTCTCATAGTATGGTTTGTCAATTCCAGTTAAAATTCCTGGTTTGGAATCTCTACTCACAATAACAGTTTTTTTATCCTTAAGGATTGGGTCAAATTTATCTCTGATAATCCATTCACCTTCCTCTTCGATAATAAATTTTATTCTAAAAAAATACCTCCGTAGAGATTTCTTGCCAAGGTGTGAAAGTATCACAGCTGCTCTTATATCATTCATAGTAGCATCAATTACGGGTATATTGACATCTTCATCAATAATTCGAAATGTCGACCACGTATGAGATGCTCCATCACGCTTAAACTCCTTAAAACAGTCGCTGATTTTACTCAATAGTGGTTTATCATCTACTAGACTTTTAGGTATATCAGAGATTCTATCGAGATTAAATCTAACATTTTTCCAAGGCTTAATTTTCGATAATCTCTTGAACTCCTTCATATTATAATTAAAACAAGTATTTAAATAAGAAAATTTTTATATAATGAATCATTGCAAATGGCTTATGATTGGATCAAAGACTCCGTGTAACAAATCATGCAGAAATGAATTCTGTGGGTATCATATGCAGAGTGTAAGAAACGGTTCGGAGGGACCTCTACCATGTTTGCATTGTGGGGTAGGTGTAAGAGGCAAGTCGCAGTTATGCATTAATTGCGGGGGTAAGCGTTATAGAGAGTTAAAACGTTATTATGACAAGCGAAGAATCAAAAATCCTAACGACGTCAATGATGGCAAAATCATAAAAACTACGGCTGATTATATAAAAAGATTTGCCAATGTTATAATTCAGCCAATTAACGAATTAGACAAATAGATATATTATATATACAAATGAGCCAAGAATTTCAAAGACATCCTGTTATTAAAAATTACGAAGCTTCTCGTGATGGTATTGTCAGACATTGTAAAAATAGGAAATCTATTGGGTGGGATAATGGTATGGGGTATTTGATATTTAAAGCTGGAGGGAAAATGTATCTCAATCACCGTTTCGTCTTCGAAGTGTATAACGAATCAATCAAAGATGGTTTTGTTATTGATCATATTGATTCCGATACTAAGAATAACAAATTGAACAACCTTCAAGTTATTTCTCAATGTGAAAACACAAAACGAGGAAGAACTGGGAAATACCCGAAAAATGCTAGATCCGTAAAGTCAATGGACACTGACAACAAGGAGATGGTATTTCAATCAATGTCAGAAGCTGGTAGGCATTTCGATATTCACACCTCCTCGGTACAAAAAGTAGCAGAGGGAATTTATAAGACCGCTTTTTCAAAGCGTTTTAAAAACAAAATTCAGTTTTCTTACGTATAATACGTAAATGGAAATCTTACGGATTTCACGGGAGATAACTCCGTTAGGTATAACGCGTGTGACAAATCATCAATGACAGAGTTACGGATTTTAAACATGGAAATATTAATGTTTCTAACATTGATTGGAAAATCTTCGATTTTTCATTGGCTGTTATAATTACATAAATCTGAACAAAACACAATCAATTTTGTCTTTTTTCAAGTATTAACAGAACTGTTTTATAAACACGTCGTATTTAAACATTTTTTTTAATGTCTGTTTCAAGTATTATGCATGTTTTCAACATTGTCAGTGATCGCTAATAAACAAACAAATAATTACAATCACTACACCTATTTTATATCACCTCGTCGTAATGAGTGTATATATACAAATTCGTCTTTATTATAATTGGGCATTTAGCCGAAATTCAAGTGTAAACAAAACCACACCGTCACACGTGGTATGAACGTTATTATTGACATTCAAAACCAAAGTTTCGATTTTGCGGTTTTGTTTACACTTGAATGTAGAATAGCCCGCGTCATCCATTGTCATTGTTCACCTATAATCTATTGTTATGTGTTTGTCGGTTGTAACCGTTGAGCGCTGCTTGATGTATAAAACACCAAGGGGGTTCAAAACGGTGAATGTGCCGTCGTCATTCATTATATATAATCATAATCACCTATAATCGCATTAAACTTCTGGGCATACTAAGATGATCAACACCTTAGTGTATCCAGAATTCATTTTGAAAATACTTTGTATTTAAACAAATATATTATTATATAATATGAATATTGAAAATCTCAAATTGATTATTATTGAAATCAACAAGCTGAAGGATCAAAATGTAAAATTATGTTCAGGGTTAGATTGTGATCAAATTATGACTGATTTCGAGGATATACAATTTGCAGAACAGACGGGAAAATACGTCCTATCTAAAAAATATTTTTTAATTAAGCGGATACAAAAGTTTATACGTGAAAGTTTAGTCAATACTGAAGATGTTAATATATTCGTACCATTGTGTAGCATCGTTGAACGTGTACGAAAGCAATTAGGTTTAGATTATGAACAAAGAAAGCTTATTAACCATAAGGCGAGACAATTAAAAATATTAATGGAAAACTCTCAATAAAAATTCGTTAAAAATTCGTTAAAAATTCGTTAAAAATTCGTAGAATTTTGGATTTTGGATTTTGGATTTTGGATTTTGGATTTTGAGTTTGATGAGCCCCACGCGTAGAGAGCCTCCTTTGTTTGTATAACCAGTACGGTATAAATCACACTATGAGGAAGTAAAATTATGTGTGTGTAACAACAGGGAAGTATTAAAATACTTTGCATTTTTAGGTTAGTGATTTATTTTGTTTGTCCAGTTTCACAATTGAAATTGCAATGAAAATCTTCGATTTTTAATTTGACAATTAGTGATACTCTTTCAATAATGGTAGGACAATCATTGACCACACGGAACACTAAAGAAAGACTTGAAGCTCTTAAGAAAATATTACCCCTTCGTGATCGTATACGTGAAAAACTTCAACAGCGGCAATTACTTCAGACTGACTTCACAGAGGATACAGAACAACTCTTCAAACCTATTGTTAGTGCAACTGAGGGTGTGAAAACAGCAACTGAACGGGCGATATACGGAGATGTCCCTAAAGAAGGTCCTAGAACAGAGAAGCCTCTTCTCCCTGTGTTGGAGAAAATAGCAAAACGAACTAAACAAACAAAACAAGCTGTACAAATACTTCCAGGTGAAATCGCAGGGGAGATGGAACTACAACGACAGCAAGAACAAGAAGAACGAGAAGAACTACAACGACAGCAAGAACAAGAAGAAGAGGAAGAAGAAGAACAAGAAGGCGCAGTTTCCACGAAGAGTCGTGTTGCCTTTATAGACAAACTCAAACCTGAGATTGTATCACAAATACAAGAATTTCAATTTAAAAAACCCAGTGATTACATCGCCTTTGGTGAGTTTGCTGTCAAGAGTTATATTATAAAAGAGAAAATTCTCAAAAAGGAGTATAAGGATAGTAAAATAAAAGAAGATGAGTGGTATGATTGGTTGTATAAAACGAAGAAGAATATTAGGAGTCTTACTGAGAAGAGGAAGGAAGAACAGTCGTATATAGACTTTCAGAATGGAATTAAGGAAGGAGTAAAAAAAGCTAAATCAGACCCTGAATTTCTTAGATTACCAAAACAATCAAAACCCGGTTCAGAAATAAAAACACAAGGTGCAACTGGTATCACTGAAAAAAAAGGCAGTGGTTTAGTTGGAAACTCTAGTGTTGGAAACTCGAAGAGTTTCTGCCCTGGTAATATTCTCGGTGATATATCACGATTAGAAGTACTTGTAGGAGGAAAACGAGCCGGGAATAACTCACCAGAAATAATCAATGAAGCAGCTGATATCTGTAGGAGGTTATTTCAAGGTGGTATCATGGATATTACAACATATAGAGATTTCATTGAAGAGTTAGCCGAAAATCCTGCGGATTTTTACGGTTATCATAGCGATTAGATAAATATCAATTTGGAAATGCTTTAGTATTTGGAAACACTAGTGTTAGAAGTATAATACTTCTATATAGAGAATGATCATACACTACAACCATGATAAACCAACTAATGTCTACGTGGTAAACTCACGATTGCCAAAATACCGAGTATACTATGGAGATGGTCTCGGTAATAATATAATGGGATTATTTTCAAGAATGGCTCCAAAAGTGGCTCCGCTAGTAAAACAATTATCGATGAAAGCAATTGATGTTATCCGAGATAAGGGTATTAGCGCTGTTGGTGATCTTGCTAGTAAGGCATTTTCAGCCGCTCGGGATAAACTAACAGCGCTAGTTCGACGTAGAAATTTTTCAAAACCTGGAAATGCTAGCATTTCTAGAATGACTTCACTGCCATCTACTGCAGTAATGCCTACACAGGTTAGTAAAATAATAAATAACGCCGTGGATAAAAAACTACAGTCGTTGATAACTAACGCCCAGGATAACATAACAGCAAATATGATAGCAGGAAGTGGCTTTAAAAGTATTAAAGCATTTTCTAATTCAAAGAATTTCCGACGTCGGTGAATAATATTTTCTCAAAAATCATCACTAGAATTACTAGCATTTCTTATACTTGTATTAGAAACGCTTGTGTTAGAAACGCTTGCGTTTTTGGTTATATTTATTTGGACAGGATTTCCAATTGTTATAGTTATTGAAATACTTGTATTTTCTGAATTTTCGATGGTTTCAGTAGAAATGCTAGCATTTCTTATACTTGTATTAGAAACACTAATGTTTCCACTTGAATTTCCTATACTAGTGTTAGAAACACTAGTGTTAGAAACACTAATATTTCTGGTTATTTGAATAGGATTCTCAGTTGTTATAGTTATTGAAATATTTGTATTTTCGATTTGATCTTCGTTATCTAGATTTGTTTTCATCAGCAACATTATTAATATACCCAACTAAATAATTAATTTAACATAATATTATTTTTTTTTATTTTTAATTCTGTATTTTGCATCGATTTTGAGTGATTTCACCTCTCAGAAATGCTAGCGTTTCCGATTTCTAATTTAGACCAACGGGTATATAATAAAAAATGTTCAAACAAAACCCGGACACAGCCTTTGATATGGAAGCCCCAGTACTTAAAGATGATTCTGTGCGTGATTATCAATTTTTTGCTTATCACGCAGTGCAACCTGATCTTCGTGGAAGAATTGAACTTCAAGTTCATGATACCAGTAAATACTTTTTACCCGCTGAAGCCTTTATTGAAGTCGAAGGTGAACTTTTACAGTATAATGATACACCATATGCAAATGACCCAACTATCCGAGTTGGTTTTGTTAACAATGGCATCATGGCTTTATTTGAAAGTGCTAGATATCTCATTGATGGAAAAGAAATCGAATCTATTGAACGCGAGGTTGATGTTGCAACGGGAATAATCGGGTTAGCGAAATACTCTGATGATTATACTAGATCGGCTGGTCCATCTATGATGTTCACGAAGGATATTAATGATCACGCTGAGCACATTTCACATATTAAAATACATACTCCAAGAGATACTGCAGCTAATCCACAACCTGATACCCCTGAACATAGAGATAGACCAGGTGCTGCCTTTGATATTCTCGGAAGTGTTAATAATAATTTCAATTTAGGGTTTGCAACAAGAGTAGCAACGTTGCAAGGAGAGCGTCGACGGTTTTCATATGCGATTCCGCTCCATCACATATTTGGATTTTGTAGAAACGTCAGAAAAGTTATTTATGGAGTAAAGCATACGATAGCACTAGTACGAAGAGGTACTGATAATTATGCAATCTGGCGCGCTGCTGGCATTGCCGCTGGTAAAGTCATTTTATCAAAACTAACACTGTGGATGCCAGTGTTGACTCAGTCGTTGTCAACAGAACCACGGTTACTATCATTTATGGATCAAGGGGGAAAGAGATTATTAAGTTGGTTGTCAACGTCCACAGATACCATGGATTCTAATATTGATGGTACACTTACATGGCATCTAGCATCAAAACAGGGTATTACAGCTCCACGGCATATTTTTATTGCGCTACAGAATACTGCGCGATTAAACAATCAAGAACGTTCCCATATGATATTTGATCAAATTGGGTGTAGTGAAGTCTCGCTGAGAATAAACGGACAGCAAGAACCATCAGAGGATATACAACTTGATTATGGAAATAATCATATTGCACGAGTTTATCATCGGTTGCTGTCGTATATGGGACGCGATCAAAATGTTGATACTGGTCTACAAATATCACAGTTGGATTTTAAAAGTCTGTATCCGATTTATTACTTTTCGTTGGAACATCTTGACTTGATGAGACAGTCCGTCGTTGATATACACTTCCGAGCTCGTGTAACCCGTCCTGCTGGTATTGTTAATTATAGAGCGGTTGCTGTTATTCTTAGTGATAAATCAATGATACTTGAAGGTGTTGGTGGACGAATGAGACTGGTAGATGCACCAGTGGAAAATATTTGATTGTAAATTGCTTTACAATTTCAGAAATGCTTAGCATTTCTAATTTAGAATCAATCTGTTTTGTATAATGTCGTATAGTAATATCAATGTTACGTTGACACCTGGTCAAATAAAAAAACTACAATCCAAATCAGCTAAGCAATGTGGAACCACAATAACGCTGAAACCTAATCAAATGAATGGCGGAGGGAATAAACTATCGCTGACAAAAACTCAGACTAATCATTTTAATAAAGCGCTGAAAGAAAAAAGGGAGTTCAGATTACTCTTTCTGCGAGCGAGATTAAAAACATGGAAAAGACTGGTGGTATATTCCCGTTGTTAGGGTTGATTCCAGGGTTGATTGCCGCAGCAGCCCCAGCGGTAGCGAAGGCAGCAGCGTTAGGAGCCGTTGGTACCGCGGCAGGAATGGCATTGAAAAAGGCAACAGGCGGATCCATCCGCAGATCCACTCGTGGATCTGGTAAAAAAAAAGGAAAGGGTCTAAGACTACCAGGAACCCCGTATTCATGGTACAGCGGAAAGGGTCTTCCAATTCCAGGAACGATATAGTTCCGAAATCTTCGATTTCCAAATCTGTGGTTCCTATGTCCAATTTTGATTTAATTGATGCCGCTAAAAAACTAGCGATAAAAAACTTCAGAGGTGTTTTTATGAGAGATCAGTTACCGACACAACCAAATGATATTGAAACCGGTATTATTAATCTAGATAACAGCGATGGACCTGGAACACATTGGGTTTGTTACGCGATTGATCCTCGTGGGATTGTTTATTTCGATTCATATGGATTAGCGCCGCCAAAAGAATTTATGCGTTATATTAAGAAATTTAAAAGATTTCCAATTTTTTATTCTACACTACCAACACAAACGTTGAATGACCCACCAATATGCGGTCGAGAAGTATTAAATGTCCTTAATGCTATTTCGAAAGAATCTTTAAAACCACCTCATGTAGTGGTAAATTAGTATACTAGCGGTCATTGGATTGAAAATCCATAGGATTTAAATGATAAAAAGATTTCTATAATAATGATTGATATTTGGGGACGACCTTTATCATCGCTGAAGAAACCTGATAGTGGAGTTGAAACCGTTGATAACAAGGATATTAAAAAACTAATCGAAGATGAAATAGCTGAAATATTAAACCTAGCAAATGTTGATCCTGGTGAAATAGTTGTATTTCAAGATCGTCAGGGTAAATTGAAAAGTAGTAATATCTCTCTTAATGATATTTTGGTTAAACAACGAGACGCAGCAGAGGATACTATCGCGTTATTTTCTGATGGGGGTAAACTCAAACCAGGTGTACTTGTTTCAACAATTACGGATAAATTAGCAACATATGATAACACAGTGAATTCATTAAAATCGCTTAATGATAAGTATGATGATCATATAATTGTATTTGACCAGTTTAGTGAAACACAAAGAAATACAATTGACCAAATTGACAAACCCATACTAGAATTTTTTGGAAATCCACCAGTGACCACACCAAAACTCACCTCGATAAAAGATTCTATGTTAGAACTAGCAACTCTTCAATCTGAATATGAAAAACACGTGAAACTATTTATGACGTTTCGTAAAAACCTCATGGACAAGTTTATTGGGAGCCCATTTGATAAAATTGAAATAACCCTTCCTGATATTAAAAAATCCATCGATGAACTTAAAAAATTCAACAACGCAATAAAGGATGATGCAACGAGGATGATAAGCGTTGTTGAAAAAGTAAAAATTCCTCATGATAAATCTATCGTCAACAACGTAGTACACACGATTCAACACGGATCATTTATATGGACTCCCACAAACAACATTTTAAACATAACCGCAGCAGTCAAGGGTATTTATCGATTAACAATAGTATCACCGAATCAGTTTAATATATCATCAAGTAGTTCATCTGGAGTCAATAATACAGTATCAACGATAATCGACAAGGATACAACTGAACAATTCACGATAATAAATACAGATGGAAATCTAGTCAGGGTTTCAGTAACGTGGTACGTAGAATTCGTAGTGGATTTAAGTAAACAATTAAATTGATTTAAAAATTCTTTCAGAATTTTGAATTGAAAATGCTAGCACCTTTAAAATAAAATGACTCCATCATCGAATCAGTATCGCTATGATCAAGTCAGAGAATTTCAAACTAAACTCAGTTCTCTCTGTGAGGAGTATCAAATAAAAATAAAAAAATACCAACGAAGAATAACCGCAGTTGATGTCACTGTGTATTCAGTGTCGGGAATAATCACCGCGGCTGGAATAATACTATCTTCGGTTACTATGATTGCTCCGGTTGTAGTTCCAATAGTTATTTCTTCGATAGCTACAATTGCGGGTATATTAACCGGGATCACAAAAAAACTATCATCGTGTAGCCAGAGTAAACTACACAATTATGTAATAAAATTTCACATTGCATCTGCCGGTTACTCGCAATTATCCTCGTTGATATCATCGTCGTTGGATGACACAACAATATCAGATAGCGAATTCTCAACTATGGCTCAATTGTATAAATCAACAATGCTGAAATTAGAGCAGAATAATAATAATAATAATGTCGTCGCAAGAACTACTTCAACAAATAGTAACAAATACAACACCGGTGAAAACAAGCACGATATCAGTAACCTCAACACGTCCTGAATTTAGTGTGAATTTTCCAATCCCCGTTCCCGTGAGCGAGATCGCGCTAGCAAAAATACGAGTGTATCATAGCTGGCCTAATATTAGATCGGTAGCATTTGGTGGTCAACAACCAAATAATTCCTTGGTGTTCGCGTGGAAAAATCGTGAAGACGGAACACCAGATTGGCAGGTTGTTTCTATACCAACAGGATCATACCAAATCGAACAGATCAATGCTGAATTTCAACGCAGAATAAAATCTCTCACCGGAAAAGAATCAAAAATCGCTATAACAGTTCACGAACCAACATTATCATCTGCTATCGAGATAAATACAGAAGGATACGTTGTAGATATTTATCAGAGTTCTATAAGATCAGTGTTAGGATGGCCTGAATTACCACCGGATAACTCGCGAGAAAATTCGAAGGATTTTCCACCCGAACCTAAAAAATCCGATTATATCACCAACAAAATAAAACCCGTCAATGAAGTCAAGAGTTATCAGGATTATGCTCCTAATAAATTCTTTAATAAAGAAATTTTTGAATCAATTTATGTTCCTCTCATTGACGGAAATTTCACAGCAATGAATAATGATTTTTCACTACTGCTAATATCTCTTAAATCCGGCTCTCTCACTAAAGACGAGTTTATTAGCATCGTAGAAACAGGTAATAAAATCATCGACGATATGAAAATATTTCATTTGATAATTATTAGGGAAGTATTAAATGAAGAGATATTACAAGATAAGTTTGCGGATCTATACAATATTAATAAAACGGAGATTAAAGATTTTAAAATCCCTGGATATAATCCGGATAAACTAAAGAAACAACTTGACGATGCTATTAATATTGGGTTCAAAAGAATCCACGATAATTGGAAAAAATCGAAGAATCCTACAGCAAATATTCTGAAATTTAATAATGATCCAGAAGGCGGCGGTAGACATATTGCTCCGAACAATGTGAATATTTCAACAGTGATTGCGCTCAATTTAGTATGTGACGTTATCGAAGGAAATTATCAAATAAATCTCGAACAATCAAATCAAGCTCAGCAAGGATATATTTTATACTCATTTGCACCAACGGCTCCTCCAGGATTTCTAATTATTGAAGACCCAACTAATCTAGTCTATATGCGATGTCATAATAATTTGTTAACGAGAATTAATTTCAAACTCACTGACCAATCTAATAATCTGATTGATTTACGAGGTGAGGTTTTACAAATTAGTTTATTTGTGAAATCTTAAGGACTTGATCAAATATTTAGTTAGCGCATTAGCAGCCGAGGAGGTGAACGTCAACTAAATGGCATCTTTTTTTTTACCAAATGGACCCTTCTCTTAATATTTATTAGAAAGGTCTATTTGACAAATTAGGACTTCCTAGTAAATATTAACTAGAAGGGTTTATTTGACAAATTAGGACTTCCTAGTAAATATTAACTAGAAGGAAGCATCGTTGACGACTAAAAAGCTGGTCTGGTGTCGATGCTTTGTCGATCTTTTTTCTGATGTCGATCCTTTTCGACAAAAAGTCTGTTCACCCTCTCTGCTGCTATAATTGATATGGTGACAGCCATATCAAATTCATGTATTTCATGTATCACAATACATACAGTTAAAAGAGTTCGTCTTTACCAATCATTGCCATCTCACCTCTGTCCGCGTTGGTCAATCTCGAGCTCGGCCAATGTAGGTATGTAGAAAAGCATGCCAGTAACTTCCCGTGGGTCGGTGTTTCTTGCTGAATCTTTAAATATTTATTTTTTGCTTCACTAATTATCCTGGCCTGGCCGCCATGTAGAGCCTTTCTTGTGCTGAAAAATCGCATTAAATCCACAACACCAACATCTATAGCAATAAACTTGAGAAAACTGGATATATACGCGGCTTCGTTGCTATTAGAGATATCATTACAACTAAAAATCAGCAGTTGATCGACAAAATATATATCATCGGCTAATTAAAAACTATCAACAACAAAACAGTTGACTTTATCCCTCAATGCCTCCCTCAAACATATAACAATGCGGTCAACAACGAAACCTAATTTGTTCCAATCAGGTCTATCCTAAAGCGGTATGAAAGTGAACAAGAACAAAGTTTTATTTGATCTTTTAATGTCCCAAATACAACCGCACGAAAGAACAACATTTATTATTTGCTGGTCACAACGATGTTTTCATTTAATGTGTATATTAAAGAAAGATTACATTCTTCACTATTCAATATAAATTATTGATATGTTACAGTTTATGAAATAGTGTGAATATGTATGTTCCAATTTGTTTCAAAATCTATTATTGATTATTTTGTTCCCACATTTTTCTTGTCTTTACATAAATAGTTTAATTAATTGAAGATTCCAACTGGATTCCAGCATTCTGGTAATATTATAATGCAGAAATGTATCAAGGATTAATATTTTTAAAAAAGCTGGAAAATTAATTTGATTGACTTTAATAAAGAAAGCTTTTTTGCACGCCTATCATATTGGTACTTAAAAGATTAATTGCGTGCTGTCCATTTTCTTCCTTTTCGATTAATTTATCCATAGTAGATCTTGTTATGCACTATCCCTGCACTCAGGAGTTACAATATAAGGTGAGGTCGCATTGTGTTTTTGT
Source organism: Unio delphinus (assembly GCA_029339505.1). NCBI lineage: Eukaryota > Metazoa > Mollusca > Bivalvia > Unionida > Unionidae > Unio > Unio delphinus. The sequence continues at coordinate 891,287 of JAQISU010000217.1, forward strand.
ATGACCAGCATTTTGCTTCGTCTGAAATTATATTGCTAAATGTTGATGACGTTGTCGCGAGGATTCTCCTTGTCTGGGAAAACTATGAACAATCATTTTTTTTTTTCATTTGACAGATGACTAAACTACTATACAGGTTTTTCTGGGAGATATCACTCTATACTATTGTTCGACAGGGTAAGCATTACCACTGCAAAGTTTTAATATTATGTGTGGTTATATTATGCCTGGAGTATATCGTTTAGCGAAATAAACTTTATAAATGACTTATTTGACTAATTGCAACAATAAAACAAACTATTGTGGACAGTTTCTCTCATTTCCTTGCTTGGGAGACCTTGTCGGGTAATTTGAAGTTTGTCCATATTTAATGATTTCGGCGTGCTTGATCTCGATGTTGATAGAAAGTAGATCACTATAACCAATTATTTTGGCAGGACTGATTGTTATATTAGTTTAGCCTTTCATAAGTTATGAAAATATGTGTGGTATTTCTTCCTGATGGGATTTCATTGAATCAAAGTATTGGAAATGCTGATAAAATCAGAAAAGGTTTAAAAATATAATTTATTACATGCTATGAAACTTATCAAAATATACCCTTCGTTGATAAAGTTAAACATTTGCTATTATATTCGATGTCTGCGAAATAACACATACGTGATCTTCCTTAGAAAGAGAAACATTTATAACAAGAAACTAATTCATAGCAAAAATGGGTTTAATTTGCTTCCTTTTAAATAGTTTGAGTTTTAAAATGCTGATATAATAGGAAATACACGTAATATACAGTAATTTAAGTGTCTTGAAAGCCCAAAAACATTTCGTTTCCAGCAGTCTGTTTATATAAAAATAAAACCTCTACTTTGCACATTCTTCATTTGCATGCCAAGCTGCGGTTTTCATTGCACCGATCAAAGACATTTTGTTTACTAAGCTTTGCTTCTTGAGTACTGTACCAATATTTTCTCACCGACAATGAGATACTATAGTCTTCACTGAGCTCTTACTTTTCGTGTAAATATTTCTTCCCGATAATACTGCATTTCTTCATGATTTTTTCTAAAAAATCTTTTATATTTAAAGAAACCAAAATAGTATCAAGGGATCTATGCGAAGATCATTGCAAACTGTTTAGCAGAATTAAGATGAAATACAAAGTCTGTAAATGTGATTACCATATGCATATATGAAGTTTGTACACGTGACTTCCGTGTGAATATTTGATGTTAGGCTCGTATTTTCTTAATCTGATACTAACCCTTCGAAGAGGTAATGTAACGAAAATTAGAAAGGAGCAAAAAGCTCATTTGAAAGAAATATACTCTACTTGAATTCATCATCATTGGCGTCTCAGTTTCAAGAGACCATGCGAATGGAGGATCGTTTGTCTATGGGGTTCTGACATCGTCTGCTGTGGCTGTGCAGGCCTTTTGCTCGAGTGTCAGTCCCTATTGTAGTTGGTGCAGACATACTGGGAAGTTTGAGTTGCTGAGGTTGCTGCCGCGATCTTCTTTCTCTCACGTTTCTCTGCCACCATTTGGCCTCTCCTCGCTATGTCATTGCTTACCGTCTCCAGGTACCTCGGTCCTCGGCAAGCACTTCGCAGCCGTTGGGTGAAATGTTGCATGTCTTCATGTCCCTCGTGCACACATCCATGAAACGGAGTGAGGGGTGGCCGACTCTTCTGATGCCAGTGGCCAGCTTTCCATGTAGGGTGTCTTTTGGTAGCCTCCAATACTCCATGCGTCGGAAGTGTCCCAGCCATCGAAGGCTGGATTTGCTCAGCAGGGAGTACATGCTCAGGATACTTGCACGCTGCTGTATCTCTCTGTGTGAACGCGGTCTTGCCAGCTTATTTTCAGGATGCGTTTTAGGAACCGTATATGGAAGGAGTTGAGCCGGCGCTCTAGCCTCATGAAGGTTCTACAGGTCTCACTTCCATATAGAAGGGTATTGAGAACGCAGGCCTGGTAGACTTAGATCTTGTGCTCTGTCAGGTCGTTGTTTTACCACACCCTCTTCGTTAGTCGTGCCGTGCTATGATGGTGTTTACCTTTCCAAGCCTTCTGTCCAGCTCCACATGAAGCGAGATAGTGTTGCTGATGGTTTACCCCACGTAAGAAAAGTTGTTGACTGCTTCCAGTGTGACACCATTGATTTTAATGCAAAGGGCAATGGTGGTATCTTGCACGCTCACGTTTGTCTTTTCCAGATTGATGTGAGCCAAAACTGCTTGCAGGCATGAGCAAAACGGTCTCCCAGTCTCTGAAGGGCATCCTCGGTGTGGGTCACAAGATCATCTGCAAAAAACATCTCCCAGATGCGCACCGACTTCACTTCGGTCTGGTTGCGCAGTCTTGCCAGGTTGAACAGCATCCCGTTGGATCTGGTGTGCAGATATACGCCATCAGTGAACGAGTAGAAGGCGTAAGACAGTGGCAAGAACAAGAAGATCCCCAAAAAGGGTCGGCTCCAGCACGCAGCCCTGCTTCATGCCGCTGTTGATTGGGAATGACTCTTAGGAGGATACATCATACAGGACTGTTCACTTTATATCGGCATGGAAAGAGATTATCATGCTGCGGAGTTTTAGGAGCCATCCGATCTTACTGAGAAGTTCAAATAAGCCCTTCCTTTTGACCAGGTCAAAGTCCTTGATGAGGTCGATGAACATGATGTAGAGTGGCTGACCTTGCTCTCTGCTCTTTTCTTTTAGTTGTCAGAGGTAGAAGATCATGTCTGTCGTCGACCTGTCTGCTCTGAAGCCGCATTGGGATTATGCGCACACACGGTCCGCCAGCAGCTGAAGCCTGTTGAGTATGATGCGGGCATACACTTTGTCAACAATGCTCAGGAGCGAGATCCCTCTATAATTATTACAGTCACTGAGGTCGCCCTTGTTTTTGTAAAGAGTCACAATTGTGGCGTCGCGCACGTCTTGGGGGACTGCTCCTTCCTTCCAGCAGAGGCAGAGTAACTCGTTCAGCGGCTGAAACAATGTTGCTTTCCTACATTTGATAGCTTCGGGCGGGATACTGTCACTGTCTGGTGCTTTGTCGTTTGGGAGGGAGTCAATTGCTTTGCTGAGCTCCTCTAAGGTGGGCACTTTGTCAAGCTCCTCCATGGTGGGCAGTTTCTTTATGCTGCTATAGACGAAATTTGGGAGAAATCAGTATTATGAACATACGTGTTAATATTCCCAAATTGTGTTATTTAGTTCCTAGTGACACTTGCTCCAAAAAATCGTTTTAGACCTTTATGTGAGAATACTATGTTTTAAATGCGAGTTTTTTTTAAACATGCCTGTTTCCACGAGATTCATTCCAAAATTGTATAGCCTAGGAAATGTCTCTTTTATTCTTGTACTATACATAACAGAAACATACTATATACATATATATATATATATATATATATATATATATATATATATATATATATATATATATATATATATATGTGTGTGTGTGTGTGTGTGTGTGTGTGTGTGTGTGTGTGTGTGTGTGTGTGTGTGTTATTATACGTCTTCTATATTTAATACGCAACTAATATTTATTATGATTATTTGTATAGTTGGAGTTTCACAGGTTAAATTACAACTGAAAAATAAGCCTTTGTCAGACAACTCATATTTGTATGTGACACCTGGAATACCCGTAACCTTGACATGTGTACCTGGATTAAGTCGACCTGATCCTACCATAGAATGGTTCATCGGATCGCAACTGATGAGTTCTGGAAGAACTCTGACTTTTATATTTACTCCAAAATATGCGGATATCGACAACACGATCTTCTGCAGAGCTTGCAACATTAATCGCAATGGAGCTGTGGAATCGCAAAAAAATGCACATTTACCTTACAGGTAGTATGCACGTGTTCGTATTAAAACATACACATTATTTAATAATATAGACATTGTCTTGCTCTGAGTTGACTCTTTTGGGAATTTTAAAAACTGGCAAAAACACTAGCTAGAAGAAATTGAAGAAACTAATCGTTCATCTCTTTGCAAACTTTGCTGACTTTTACTTCATATTTAGTGACATGGATTATTCGTTTTGAAGGCATATATACAGATTCGGGTACCTTCTTGTTACTAACACAACTGAAAACAAAGGAAAATAGAAAGGCAAACCAATAATTTCCTGTAACTGTATTATCTGAATAGTATAGAAAGCAACATTCCTGATACTCACTCCGATAAATTAGTTACTAGTTGGAAAGTCTCAGACCAAGTAAACATATCAAGGCATCATACCGTTATCATATAGTTCCGGTTAAAAATCAACTAATTTAGTTTATTTTTGATGACGAGTACCTGCATTAAGTTAATAGTAAAGCAATACACGCTATGAAAACAAAATGTGTTCAAAAGCATTGTGTATTAAAACCATTACCAATAGCGCATGATCAATACAAACATAATACACCCTCACATTTTTAAGCTAAAAAGAGATGATTGTAGATTGAATCAAATCTCTCTACAGTCCAATGTCATATATATATATATATATATATATATATATATATATATATATATATATAAAGTTTGATGCGTTTAGTCGTTGTCATAGATGCTTAGCTATGAGAGATAGATAGATAGATTGATAGATAGATAGATAGATAGATAGATAGATAGATAGATAGATAGATAGATAGATAGATAGATAGATAGATAGATAGATAGATAGATAGATAGATGGATGAAGTACAGTTACAGTTTGCAATGAAAAGCTGTTTCAGTTTGAGCTGCTGACAGAATGTTAAAGTTTACCTGTATTTTGATAACAATTTATATAACTATAACTATAACTATATAATATATATATATATATATATATATATATAAATATATATATATATATATATATATATATATATATATATATATATATATATATATATATATATATATATGCTGTTTTGACCATTTTGCCATGTTGATCCTGTATGCGGTTGTCAATTAACTCTACAGCCGATGCTATGCACTATGTGTTACTCTAAACATGTGTCTTGAAATGAGGAAGATTATTGTTTCTTTATACGAATAACACATTTTTTCCCCACAGTTTGAATTTTGAATTCACAGTAGCCTCACCATATATATGTAACGTAAGCATGCACACATGCACTTATGTAAGCTTGTTTATTATCAAACTGAAAATGTTTCGGAAATTAACATTGGCGGGCTTTTAACATTAGCATTCTGATAATAGGAAAAATGCATATAAAGTGGAAAGGCAAACATTAGAACATGCAAGAGATAATTATAAAATTCAACAATCATGATAAAACAATCTATTTTTATCAAGATGGAAATGAAAGTCTTCATAAAGTAACACATTTCAAAATTTGTTTAGGAAAAAAAAAGTGAATTTTTATCTAATGTTTATCAGCAGCAGAGAGGGTGAACTCTACAACGTTTTCAGAAAAAATTTTGATTGAATCATTAAAACGAGCCTTCCTACGATCTCATTTTAACCCAAAAAAATGTCTCAGGGGCAAACCCTACAATGTTTTCAGACAAAAAATTTATTGAAATCTTAATGATCTTTCCCTACGAAATCTCATTTTAACTAAAAAAATGAAAACGGAGACTTTTACGATTTTTTAATCAATTTTGGTCGCAACTTGTTGTCATCCACCCTCTCTGCTGCTACAGGTTAACAAAAAATAATAAATGATTTTAACCGAATATTTGATCCAGTCCGATACGATATCGTGTCCGAGGATCATGCAAATTTATTGTTGCGAATCCGTACGGGGTTGACTGAGCATGACTAAAGAAGTTTTTAAATTGATTGAAGTCCATATCAGAACACCATGTCTGCCAAATATTTCTAAGAGTATGAGTATCAACTCCGTTGAATACAGACAATAAATTGCAGTTATCTCTGATCACTTTTGGAACCTGAGTGTAGCGTTGAGTGACATATATCACGTCAGTGTTTTTGTGACGCCCACGGGAAAATATTCTAGCAGGATTCTTTTGTTTATCCAACATTATATCGTCGTATACGACTAAATTGTTAATATCTCCATCAATATCATCAATACTCGGTGCTTCATCGATATCGGTTATAAAATCAATGGCGTTCTCACCCTTAATTTCTGAAGCGTTTTCATTAACATCCTTTAACACTTCATAACATCGTTGATTATCTACGCTAGGGGCAATTAAATACAACTTATCCCACTTCATCCATCTCATCATTAAATTGAGCAACAATTGCGTTTTACCGGATCCAGATGGCCCGATTATAATCATCCGGATAGAGTTTGGTAGCGCTGCATGATGCTTAATTGGTTCTCTTGTTTTAGTCGCCGAAAAATCAATTATATCCATATCTCTATACATAAATTATGCATCTATATTGTGTGAAGTGTAAAACGCGTACTAGCACAAATGATATGACGACGGTTACAACTAAAAATAACAGATCAGCAGTTACTGGTAGATGTGCAACATGTGGTACAAAAAAATTTAGATTTGTTTCTACAAAATCAAAGATTTTACAATCCGGAGATGTTTTTTAAAAAAACGAGGAGGTGATATCGCAGCCAAATTGGCAAAGCTCCCTGGAACCCCATGGGCAAAGTACCCCGGAGAAAAGCACCTTCCAGGATAGAGCTACTGTGGACCGGGAATCAGACTTGATATCAGACTCAATGATCAAAATCAGTCCCGACCCGGTGAAGAACCAATAAACGCCATTGATAAGGCCTGTCACCTTCATGATGTTGCTTATAAAAGCAGCAATCTGCAACACAGACATCTCGCGGATGTGAAATTAATTCATGCGTTAAATGCTATTCCTGATAAATCGTTCAAAGAAAAATTGGCTTCCTTTTTAATAAAATCGGCTATGAAAAGTAAATTGATGTTAGGTGCCGGTAATTAATAATATGGAATCAATTTATTATTCCCCAAGAGGATACTGGAGGGGTAAATCAGCAGTCCATAAACTCGCTAGTGCTGCAAAAGTGAAAAAAACCACTGCGGCTAATTGGTTATCCAAACAGGCACTATGGCAAATTTATCTACCACCGCCTAAACAAATTCAATTCTCGCATTTTGATGTGACCGCTCCTAATGAAGTTCATCAGGCTGATATATTATTTCTGCCACATGATCGTGGTTACAAATACGCATTAACCGTAGTTGATATTGCAAGTCGATACAAAGAAGCAGAACCGTTAAAAACAAAATCAGCCACTGAAGTCGCTTCTGCATTTGAAAGGATTTATCGACGAGGTCCTCTGCACTGGCCAAATCTATTGCAGGTTGATCCTGGCAAGGAATTTCAGGGTGCAGTGTTATCTACAATGAAATATCATAATGTCACCATACGACGAGGGCATACTGCGCTACATCGCTATCAGGCCATTGTAGAACGATTTAATCGGACAATTGCTGAGCGGTTATTTGGATATCAATACGCAAAAGAATTCATCCAAGGAAAAAGATCCCGTGAATGGGTTAAAAGGTTACCAGCTGTGATTACCGCACTGAATAATGAGATTACTAGAACAATCAAGATGAAACCTAGCAACGCTATTAAAAAGAAGTCTATACCCGTACAACCACAAAAGGATTTCAAAGAACCAATTCTTGGTAGTAATGTCATTGTGAGGTACTTATACGAACCAGGAGAGCTTGAAGGGGGTAGAAAAAGGGCTACTGATCCTATTTGGAGTGTTACTGCACACAAGATATCTAGTATAACACGATCAACTGGTAGACCTCCAGTCTATAAACTGGATTCAACTGCTCCTCAGCGGGGTTTTACACGCGAACAATTACAAGTAATTCCTGACGATACTCAATTGCCACCGCATGGTCTTAACTAGCACCGTTGCGTCTATTGCACTCAAGACAAGTCAACATCACATTGTTTCTGACATGACCGAGATTGTTATTTTTTCTGTCTAAGGTGAATTGGCGAGGATCCTTATCCGAATACTGCCAACGCATTATACAATTGCAACTCGCGCAGTGATTATTCTGTTGTTTCTTCAAAGTGATTATTAATTCAGCATCAATATCAAATTCTCGTTGTTTTTTTTTTGTCCTGTTGATTGTAACCGGAGAGTTTTTTATCAATAATTTTAACATCAATATCATCCATTGTTGTGTCATTATCATCGAAAACAACTCTTCGAAGTTGATTTATTTTTCGTACTCTGGATACTGCGAGATAGACTAAATTCGACCATTCGATGAGATTATCTACGATCCAAACAATTGTATCCGATATAGTCAATCCCTGTGAAGAGTGTATTGTTGCTGCGTATCCTAGCGTCCACGGGGATTTATTAGCACGCAATGCATCTTCAACGACATTGATATCAACCAGCACAATATCATTTAATACGAGAATTTGTTTTTCACTCTGTCCTGGAATATCAACTTCAATGTTCTGTTTTCGGGTATCCGATGGCCTATAACAAAGGGGTACTGGAAGCGTTGCAAATTTTTCTTTATGCAATTCAAATAACTTCATCTGAAGTGTGACCCTGACTATTTTTCTACTTGCAATTATCAAATCATTTGGTCTCCATGTTTCCCAGAAATCATTCATGGGAGTTTCTGAAATCACTTCACGCGCTATTTCGCATTGGATTCTATCCGGTTGTAATCTAATTAGCGCTTTGAATTCTCGTAATCGTTCATCAATTGATCTATAATCAGTGGTAATTTCTTCATAATAGTCTACAAAACCCCTTAGCCATTCATGTGGAGATGCACCGACAAATGGTGGTGGTTGGCCGTGATCACCGCACATGACGACTTTTGTGTTTTTGTTTAACAACCACTCAAGAAATGTTTGTAATACATCTAATGACACTGTGCATATTTCATCCCAAATGATGTTTTCAGGAATGAATTTATCACCCATACGCTCGGGAGTCCATGTGTCACCCTTCCATCGAAAGAAACTGTGGTAAGTGCAAGCATTTACCCCTCGCTGTATCATCTCTCTGGCGAGTCTGTGAGTCGGTGTTAGCACAATCATGGTTGACCGACGAAATAATTCAATTGCACGAGTTGTCTTTCCTGACCCACCACAACCGTTTAAATAAACTGTCTTGTATCTACATACTGGATCAGATACCGGTGGTGCATTAGAAAATTCTGATTGAATTTCAATACGGTTACAACAAAGATATTTATCATCCATGGCAACGTCTGCGGATTCACAATACTCATGTAGCATCTCCTTTTTAAATCGCCAACGCCCCCAATTTTCTTCGGGAAGCAGCAGAGAGGGTGAATCAGACAACATTTTTAGACAAGTTTTCACTGAAATCACGCTTAAAAACAATGAAACCAATGACATCAGGCCCCAATGTGTGTGTGAATCATGTATTAGGTCAAAAAAAAAAATATGAAAAAATCAATGAAATTAATGAAATCCTCCATCGATTTTTTGGGAAAAAGGGACTACAACGTCGTTGTCACTCGCCCTCTCTGCTGCTAGAACTTTCAGTTCTGGGTTAACCGAATATTTGATCCAGTCCGATACGATATCGTGTTCGAGGGTCATGTAAATTTATTGTTACAAATCCGTGTGGGGCAGACTGAGCATGACTAAAGAAATTTCTAAATTGATTGAAGTCCATATCAGAACACCATGTCTGCCAAATATTTCGTAGCGTATGTGTATCAACGCCGTTAAAAACACACAACACATTACAATTATCTCTAATCACTTTTGGAATCTGAGTGTAGCGTTGAGTGACATAGATCACGTCCGTGTTTTTATGCCTGCCTCGGGAAAATATTCTAGCAGGATTTTTTTGTTTATCTAACATGACATCGTCGTATACAACTAAATTGCTGATACTTCCATCGAGGTCATTCACGGATGGTGCCTCGTCAATATCGGTTATAAATTCAATAACATCCTCGCCGGCAATCTCTGAAGCGTTTTCATTAAAATCTTTTAGCACTTCATAGCATCAATGGTCGTCTACGCTAGGGGCAATTAAATACAACTTATCCCACTTCATCCATCTCATTATTAAATTGAGCAACAATTGCGTCTAGCCGGATCCAGATGGCCCGATTATAATTGCGCGGATAGAGTTTGGTAGCGCTGCATGATGCTTCACTGGTTCTCTTGTTTTAGTCGCTGAAAAATCAATTATATTCATATCTCAATACATAAATTATGGATCTATATTGCGTGAAGTGTAAGGCGCGTACTGGCACAGATGGATTGACGACGATTACAACTAAAAATAACCGATCAGCGCTTGCTGGTAAATGCGTACAGTGTAGTACAAAGAAATTTAGATTTGTTTCTAAACCCAAGGAACCCAAGGAACCTTTAAACAAAAACGAGGAGGTGATATCGCTGCCAAATTAGCAAAACTCCCTGGAACCCCATGGGCAAAATACCCCGGAGAAAAACACCTTCCAGGGTATAGTTATTGTGGACCGGGAACAAGACTTGATATCAGACTCAATGATCAAAATCAGCCCCGACCCGGTGAGGAACCAATAAACGCTATTGATAAGGCCTGTCACCTTCATGATGTTGCTTATAAAAGCAGCAATTTGCAACACAGGCATCTAGCAGATGTGAAATTAATTCATGCGTTAAATGCCATTCCTGGTAAATCCTTCAAAGAAAAATTGGCTTCATTTTTGATAAAATCGGCAATGAAAAGCAAATTGATGTTAGGTGCTGGTAATTAATAGCAACATGGAATCTATTTATTATTCCCCAAGAGGATACTGGAAGGGTAACGCTGCAATCAGTAAACTCGCTAGCGCCGCAAAAGTGAAAAAAACCACTGCGGCTCATTGGTTATCCAAACAGGCACTATGGCAAATTTATCTACCACCGCCTAAACAAATGCAATTCTCGCATTTTGATGTGACCTTTCCTAATGAAGTTCATCAGGCTGATATATTATTTCTGCCACATGATCGTGGTTACAAATATGCGTTAACTGTAGTTGATATTGCAAGTCGATACAAAGAAGCAGAACCGTTAAAAACAAAATCGGCCACTGAAGTGGCTTCTGCATTTGAAAGGATTTATCGAAGGGGTCTTCTGCACTGGCCAAATCTGTTACAAGTTGATCCGGGCAAGGAATTTCAGGGTGCAGTGTTATATACAATGAAATATCACAATGTCGCTATCAGACGAGGGCATACTGCACTGCATCGTGATCAGGCCATTGTAGAACGATTTAATCGGATTCTTGCTGAACGGTTATTTGGATATCAATACGCAAAAGAATTCATCCAAGAAAAAAGATCCCGTGAATGGGTTAAGAGATTACCAGGTGTAGTTACCGCACTGAATAACGAGATTACTAGAACCATCAACATGAAACCTATCAACGCGATTAAAAAGAAGTCAATACCTGAAAAACCACAAAAAGATTTTAGCGTTTCCCAACCAATTCTTGGTAGTAATGTCATTGTGAGGTATTTATATGAACCAGGAGAGCTTGAAGGAGGCAGAAAAAGGGCTACTGATCCTATCTGGAGTGTTACTGCACACAAGATATCTAGTATAACACGATCTACGGGTAGACTTCCAATCTATAAACTGGATTCAACTGCCCCTCAGCGTGGGTTTACTAGACAACAATTACAAGTAATTCCTAACGATACTCAATTACCACCGCATGGTCTTAACTAGCACCCTTGCGTCTATTGCACTCAAGACAAGTCAACATCACATTATTTCTGACATGACCGAGATTGTTATTTTTTCTGTCTACGGTGAATTGGCGAGGATCCTTATCCGAATACTGCCAACGCATTATACAATTGCAACTCGCGCAGTGATTATTCTGTTGTTGCTTCAGAGTAATTATTAATTCAGCATCAATTTCAAATTCTCGTTGTTTTTTTTTGTCTTGTTGTTTGTAACCGGAGAGTTTTTTATCAATAATATCATCTATTGTGGTGTCATTATCATCGCCAATGATTTCATCATCGAAGACAATTCTTCGAAGTTGATTTATTTTTCGTACTCTGGATACTGAAAGATAGACTAAATTCGACCATTCTATGCGATTATCTACCATCCAAACAATTGTATCCGATATAGTCAATCCCTGTGAAGAATGTATCGTCGCTGCGTATCCTAGCGTCCATGGGGATTTATTAGCACGCAATGCATCTTCAACGACATTGATATCAACCAGCACAATATCATTTAATACGAGAATCTGCTTTTCACTCTGTCCTGGAATATCAACTTCAATGTTCTGTTTTCGTGTATCCGATGGCCTATAACAGAGGGGCACTGGAAGCGTTGCAAATTTTTGTTTATGCAATTCAAATAATTTCATCTGAAGTGTGTCTCTGACTATTTTTCTACTTGCAATGATCAAATCGTTTGGTCTCCACATTTCCCAGAAATCATTCATGGGAGTTTCCGAAATTATTTCACGGGCTATTTCACACTGGATTCTATCCGGTTGTAATCTAATTAATTTCTTAAATTCTTTTAATTTTTCATCAAGTGATCTATGATCGGTATCTATTTCTTCATAATAGTCTACAAAACCCTTTAGCCATTCATGTGGAGATGCACCGACAAATGGTGGTGGTTGGCCGTGATCACCGCACATGACGACTTTTGTATTCTTCAATAACAACCACTCAAGAAATATTTTTAAGACATCTTCGGATACTGTGTCTCTTTTATCCCAAATCATGATTTCAGGAATAAATTTCTCTCCCATGCGCTCAGGAGTCCATTTATTTCCCTTCCATCGGAAAAAGCTGTGATAAGTGCAAGCATTTACCCCTCTCTGTATCATTTCTCTTGCAAGTCTATGAGTTGGTGTTAGCACAATCATGTTTGGATTGGAAACGCTAGCGTTTCTACGGAATAACTAAATTGCCCGGGTTGTTTTTCCTGACCCACCACAACCGTTTAAATAAACTGTTTTATATCTACAGATTGGATCAGAAATCGGTGGTGCATTAGAAAATTCTGAACACTGATTGCTTTCTAAGTAATTATTTTCAATGGTAACATCTGCTGATTGAATATAATCATGAATCATTTCTTTCTTAATTCTCCATGTTCCCCATTTCTCGTTGCCAGTAGCCTTAAAATCAACCATTTTGCTATTTATGTAAAATGAGTCAGTAGCAACTCTAACTGCGGTGGTAGGAAATCTATTGATCATTGAAAACAGATTGATAGAAGCATAACCAAGCATAGAAGCTCTCAAATGTGTGTACTGCGGATGGTATCCATCATTGTAGGTAACAATTGTACCCAATTTGGTTCCATCGGACAGAAATGCGTCCTTACGATTGACATATAGGCCCTTATTCGTTAAATCCGTGATTACAAAATCGTATTCAGCATTGTCTATAATCAATCGTGAAGAATATTTCGTATTATCATCTTTGCCACCTTGGGTAAATTTACCGATTATTCTTCGTCCAAGATTTTTTGCTTCATTGTTTCTGATTTCAAATAACTGTTGGGACCAATCCATGATTTGTTGTTCATTAAAATCAGGAAACAGTTTTCGCTCTTCGCTAATTATATTTTCTAGATCAGGTTGTGGTAACCAGACTGATTTCTGTGCTCGATAGGATATAATTGCTTCACTGACAATTAATGATTTTAACATCTTACAATCAAGCATATACCGTAATAACACTATTGGCATCCAGTGTTTTTCAGACATGTGTTTACCAATCCAAAGATAACTACACGGATGAAGTCCTGTAGCCATTTCAAATGATACTACACAAGCGAATCCGGTTAAATCAAAATCAGGAAGTGGTCCATTAATAGCAACACGGGTCATTTCGTGTGTAGGGTGTCCAAATCGTTTGAAATATTTCTCACATTCTCCATACCCAAGAAAACTTCCTGGATAACACGCAATCATATCAACGGAAATAACGGTATCAGCGGTGTATTTTGTGTTCCATAATCCGCCGTGGCTGTATTCAAGACAGGACAATTTGACATCTGATAAAAACTCACTTCGTGTTGGTTTCAACGCGTTTTTCTTTCTAGCAAAATGTGCTGCAATGGATGGTACTGTGAAACAGTTTGCTAATAATTTATCGTTGTCTTCCCCGTCCCCAGAAAACTCACTAGCTAGTTGTTTCATTTGATTCTGCAGCTCTTCAGTACGGTATAATTCTCCGTTAGGCCTTACAAACTGATCAAATTTGCATTCTTCGTCTGAAGTACTATGAAATAGCCACACTGACACAGGATCGTTTTTACTCAAATGGTAAATAGCATCAAATAATTTCTGCTTTGAAAAAAACTCTTCGGTTTGGGATAGATATTTTACGGTTCTATCCCGTGGGAATATTGTTACTGCAGATGACTACGCGTGTGCGTTATGATCAATAATTTCAAAGGGGGTTCCCTGTGATTTATATTTCGATTCGTATAATACTTCTCCGGTGATTGTCCTTACCGATATTGGAAATCTTAATGATTTTTCTAATTTAGTTATATCCTGAATTGTTGCTCCATGCTCTTTTACCGTGAACTCCCAGTCGGTTATTTTTTTTCGTCTTAGATCAGTTAGTTTATTTCCCCGGGACGCATTTGTGAAGTGTTCTATTATTCGTTCTGCTACACAATTTAGCCCTGTCGAATATTTCATGGGTGCTAGTTTTGAAATATCAGGTTTTTCATTGAGCGGATAGATCCCGTAAACATCTGCTGTGACAGGATAAGATCTTTCATAGTAGGGTTTATCAATTCCAGTCAAAATTCCCGGTTTTGAATCCTGATTCACGGTGACAGTTTCTTTACCCCTGAGAATGGGTTCAAATTTATCCCTAATAATCCATTTGCCATCCTCACGGATAATGAATTTGATTCGGAAAAAATGACTTTTTTCTCCAACATTTGAGATTATCACTGCTGCTTTTTCATCATTCATGGTAGCGTCAACAACACCATCAATTCGAAATGTTGACCAACAATAAGATGCTCCATCACGCTTGAATTCATTAAAACAGTCTCTGATGGGTTTATCAAGAATTTTATTCTTGGGTGTATTAGAAACTATATCAAGATTGAATTGAGCATCCTTCCATGGTGATCTCATGTTTCCGTCTTTTGGACGTTTGTTACGTTTTTTGGGTCTATCGCGATTAAATCTAGGATTGATTTTCAATAATCTCTTAAACTCTTTCATGTTTCCGTCTTTTGGACGTTTTGGACGTTTTTTTGGTCTATCGAGATTAAATCTAGGATTGATTTTCAATAATCTCTTAAACTCCTTCATGTTTCCGTCTCTTGGACGTTTGTTACGTTTGTTTCCGTCTATTGGACGTTTTTTGGGTCTATCGAGATTAAATCTAGGATTGATTTTTAATAATCTCTTAAACTCTTTCATGTTTCCGTCTATTGGACGTTTTTTTGGTCTATCGAGATTAAATCTAGGATTGATTTTCAATAATCTCTTGAACTCTCTATCGGTATTGAATTTAGCATTTTTCGAAGTCAATCTCTTGAACTTCATCATGCTATACATAAAACAAGTATTTAAATGAAAGTTTTATATATATAATGAACCAATGCAAATGGCTCATGATGGGAAATGTAACCCCGTGTAACAAATCATGCAGAAAAAATGAATACTGTAGGTATCATATGCAAAGTTTTCGACGTGGAAGTCTTGGTCCGTTACCCTGTATTCGATGTGGGGTTGGGGTCAAGGGAAGATCACAATTGTGTGAATAAAAATGGACAATCCATCAGAAATTATGACCCTGAAAAAGTCTTTGACCCTGATAACGTCACTGACAAAATCATAAGAACTCCGCAAGACTACATCGAAAGATTCTCCAGTGATGTAATTATTGAACCAAACACTGAATTAGACAAACAATAGAATAGTATATATGAACCAAGAATTCAGACCACACCCAGTGATTACAAATTATGAAGCATCCAGTGATGGTGTTGTAAGACACTGTAGAATGAAGAAACCGGTCGGTTTTGTGAGTAATCAAGGGTATTTGAGGTTTACTGTTGGAAAGAAAACTTATCACAATCATCGTTTCGTATTTGAATGTTTTAATGGATTGATCAAAGATGGTTTTGTTATTGATCACAAGGATTCTAATCCAAAGAATAATTCTGTATCAAATCTGCAGGCTATCACACTGAGTGAGAATTCCAAACAAGGAAAGACTGGCACTTGCAAAACGGTTGGGAAGAGACCTGTGACATCTTTGAATACAACAACTAATGATGAAATGATTTTTCAATCAATGAATGAAGCCGGAAAATATTTCAATATCTGTCCGACTTCTGTACAGAAAGTTGCAGGGGGGATTTATCGATCGGCTATTTCAAAAAAGACCGGACAGAAAGTTCAATTTAGTTATGTCTAATGCGTCATAATTTCCAATTAGAGATATGTCATTCTTATAGAATAATGAATTCTGAAAACATGAATAGCATCATAGTTGAAATAGCAAAATTGAAAAATCAGGATATCAAACTATCAGATGGGTTAAATCCTGATCAAATTGTGTCTGATTTTCAGGATATAGAATACGGGGTTAGCACTAACAAATATATGCTACCCAAGAAATATGCACTCATCAAAAGAATTCAGAATTCTATTAAAGACTCTCTTTCATTTTCCAGTGACATCAGTGTGTTCGTCCCGTTGTATACTATCGTAGAAGGAATACGAAAAAAATTAGGTAACGAATACGAATTGAAAAAAGAAGTCAACTCTAAAATTAGAAACCTACGGGCGTTAATTCAGGAAAATTGATTACCCGACATTGATTGCCCGACCATTATCATTTTTTGATTGCCCGACCATTATCATTTTTGTTAGCCGACCCTCAACGGGAATGTCAAAAATAGAATCAGGAAACTGTCAGTATTATTTATTTTATATACAATTATGACACTTTCCTCATCAGTGATAGAGCTGTCAAAACAATCAAATAACACTTCCATGACCGTATCAAAAATCATCCGACATGTCATTGATGGCGAAACTATCAGTATTATTTTATTTATATACAATTTTGATACTTTCGCCACACCTGATAGAAGGTATCTAACGATGAAATAACACTTCCATGACCGTATCAAAAATCATCTGACATGTCAAGTGTTTTGCAATTGAAAAATGGTTTCTGATTTCAAATAATGGTCAATGAAGCATTAACAACCCGATTGGCTCGTGAACGACTGGATGCAATCAGGAGATTTGTACCAATTCGTGACTCTGTACGGAATAAACTGCAACAACGACAGAGTTTACAAACTGATTTTGCTGCGGGATCTGAAGAGTTGTTTAAACCAGTAACCACAGCAACGAAAGGGGTAGAGCGTGCTATACTGGGAGATGATCCTGACGGTAAAAGAAAGGAAGAGGGTCTTATTTCTGTACTCGAAAAAATAGCAGCGAAAACTGAACAAACTGAAAAAACTGATCCGAAAAAAACGACTGTTTCTCTGTTGAATAAATTTACTGATCATGCTAAAATAGAAATAAAAAAACCTAGTTTATTGAAATCAAAGGATTATCAAGCCTTTGGTAATGTTGCTTCTCAAAGCTATAATTCAAAAAAAGATTTTTTAAAGGACGAGTATAAGAATGATAGAATATCAAGTAATGATTGGTTCGATTATTTGTATAAACTAAATAAAGGGATTGGTCGTTTGAATAAGGATGAGATAGGATACAAGGAATTTCAAAGGGGGATTAGTAATTATAAAAGAGAACAAATAGAAGAGCGACAACGAGAATTAGAAGAACGACGTCAAACACCAACACGTAGACAAACAAGAAGACAAAAAAAACAACAACTACCACCTGATGATGATGATGATTTAGAAGAACGACGTCAAACACCAACACGGAGACGAAAAAAACAAGAAGAACCTAATGATGATTATTTACAAGAAACGGGTTTAGAAAAACTAGATGAAGCAGCTGGTTATAGCGGAAGTGGACTGCAAAATCCAAGGATTGGAAACACTTGTCCTGATAGTGTTATCAATGATATATCACGATTAGATGTTTTTGTAGGAGGATCCCGAGCTGGAAATAATTCACCGGAAATAATTAATGAAGCAGCTGATATCTGTAGACGGTTATTTGCCGGCGGTATCATGGATATCAAAACATATCGAGATTTCATTGACGAGTTAGCAAATGGGTATCATAGTGATTAAATAACAATTGAAAACACTATTGTTTTTATAATAATGATCGTACATTACAATCATGATAAACCAACCCTCGTCTATGTAGTTAATTCACGGTTTCCAGTTTATAAAGCATACTATGGAGATGGCCTCGGCAATACCATTTTAGGATTCTTTTCAAGAATGGCCCCAAAAGTGATGCCGTTAACTAAACAGTTATCAATGAAAGCCATTGATGTTATTCGTGATAAGGGTATTAGTACTGTTGGAGATCTTGCCGGGAAGGCGTTTTCAACTGCGAAGGATAAAATAACATCATTAGTGAGGCGAAAAAAGAAACCGTTACCGTCTACAGAAGAAATGCCTGCAAGTGTTAGTAAAATAATAAATAACGCAGTAGATGAAAAACTAGCGTCGATGGTAAATCAAGGGGACCAAAGCAATATTGCAAACATGATAGCGGGAAGTGGCTTTAAAAACCCACGTCGATGAAATCCTATGGATTTTCACGCTAGCGTTTTTCACGATGAAAATCACGATTTAGACTCTGATAAATAGAATAAAATGTTCAAAAGGTCATCTGATCCAGCATTTGATATGGATGCCCCAGTGCGTAAAGATGATTCTGTACGCGATTTTCAATTTTATTCTTATCACGCAATACAATCCGATCTCCGATCACGAATTGAACTTCAAGTTCATGATACCAGTAAATACTTTTTGCCTTGTGAAGCGTTTATTGAAGTAGAAGGAGAACTTGTAACAAATGATGCTGCACATAATGATCCACCATATGACATTAGCCAAACTACCCGAGTTGGTTTTGTCAATAACGTTATCATGGCGTTATTTGAAAGCGCTAGATATCTCATTGATGGAAAAGAAATTGAATCCATTGACCGTGAAGTTGATGTGGCCACAACAATCATAGGGTTAGCGAGATATTCTGATGATTATTCAAGATCAGCGGGTCCATCTATGATGTTTGCAAAGGATACCTCTGATAACGCTGATCACCTTCAATTCATTAAAGTGTTAACAGCACAGGGTACTGCAGAAGCAGATCAACAACAAGCAGCTAATCCAGAACGTCGAACTAGACCCGGAGCTGCGTTTGATATTCTCGGAGGCGTTAATGGTAATCTCAATTTAGGATTTGCAACACGTGTAGCAACGTTGCATGGGCAGCATCGACGATTTTCATGTGCGATTCCACTGCATCACATATTTGGATTCTGTAGAAACGTCCGAAAAGTTATTTATGGAGCCAAACACACAATAGCACTCGTGAGAAAGGGTTCTGATGATGATGCAATCTGGCGTAATGCTGGGGTTGCTCCCGGTAAAGTCATTTTAACAAAACTATCATTGTGGATGCCAGTATTAACTCCATCAATCACCGAAGAACAACGACTACTATCATTTATGGACCAAGGAGGAAAGTCGTTGTTAAGTTGGTTATCAGTGGCCACGGATATTAAACTGGGTAATGTTGATGGTACATTCACATGGCACCTGGCATCAAAACAAGGGGTTTCAGCTCCACGTCATATATTTATTGCGTTACAGAATGCTGCGCGAGTTGGTAATCAAGAACGAAGTCATATGATATTTGATCAGTTAGGTGTTAATGAAGTCTCGCTGAGAATAAACGGACAGCAGGAACCATCCGAGGATATACAACTTGATTACGGTCAGAATCATATTGCACGCGTGTATCATAACCTGTTGTCATATATGTCACGTGATCTAAATGTGGATACCGGTTTGCAAATATCACAATTGGATTTTAAAAGCTTCTATCCGATTTATTACTTTTCATTGGAACATCTCGATTTGATGAGACAATCTGTCGTTGATATACACTTTAGAGCCCGTGTAACCCGTCCGACTGGTCCGCCAGTTGGTGGGGTACCTCCTATCCTTATCCCGAATTATAGAGCGGTTGCTGTCATTCTCAGTGATAAATCAATGTTACTTGAAGGTGTTGGAGGAAGAATGAGAGTGGTAGATGCCCCAGTAGAAAACATGTAATTGAAAATCCGAAGGATTTTTCCATTAGAATCAATCTATTATGTATAATGTCATATAGTGTTATTAGTGTTGCGTTAACTCCTGGTCAAATCAAAAAATTGCAATCGGAATCAGCTAAAAAATGTGGAACCACAATCACGTTGAAACCCAACCAAATGACTGGTGGTGCAAATAAACTATCGCTGACAACTCGTCAAATAAAACATTTCAATGATGCACTTGCAGCCAAAAAAGGTGTTCAGATTACTCTTTCTGCGGCTGCTATCAAAAATATGATTAAAACAGGCGGTATATTCCCGTTGTTAGCTGCAATACCAGCATTGATTGCAGCAGCAGCCCCAGCAGTGGCTAAAGCAGCGGCGTTAGGAGCCGTTGGTACTGCAGCAGGAATGGCACTTAAGAAGGCAACTGGGAAGGGATATAAAAAAAAGGGACGATCCGTTCACGGATTGGGTCTAAGACTACCAGGAACCCCGTATTCGTGGTACAGCGGAAAAGGTCTAAGACTACCAGGAACCCCGTATTCATGGTACAGCGGGAGATCCGTTCACGGATCAGGCCTGAGACTACCAGGAACGGTTTATTAATTGAGGAACCTATGGTTCCCAAATCTTCGATGGTTCCCATGTCCAATTTTGATTTAATGGATGCGGCTAAAAAACTAGTGATTAAAAATTTCAGAGGTGTTTTTATGAAAGATCAATTACCACATCAACCAAACAAAACTGAAACAGGTATTATTAATCTCGATAACAGCACCGCACCTGGAACTCACTGGGTTGCATACGCTATTGATCCACGTGGGATTGTCTATTTTGATTCATATGGATTAGCCCCACCAAAAGAGTTCATGCGTTACATAAAACAATTTCCAATGAAGACTTGGTATTCTACGCTACCAACACAACAAATCAATGACCCACCAATATGCGGCAGTGAAGTATTAAATGTCCTTGACGCTATTTCAGCATCTAGAAAACCACCACACATTGTCGTAAATGACTACACCAGAAATCGCTTTTTAGAGAGAGAAAGAGTTTTACAATAACATGATTGATATTTGGAGGAGATCTTTGAAACCCAAACCCGATGGCACTGCACCCCTTGATTCTATCAAGGATATAAAAAAAATAATTGAAGATGAAATAGCTGAGACGTTAAATTTAACAAGTGTTGACCCGAACGAAATAGTTGTATTTCAAGACAAACAGGGTAAATTGAAATCTAGTAATATTTCTCTGGATGATATTTTAGTTAAACAACAAAACGCAATCGAGAACACCGTTGCGTTATTTTCCGATCAGGGTAAACTCAAACCGGGTGTACTTTTTTCGACGATTACAGATCGATTAAAAATTCTCAACGATTCTGCGTTAGAACTAGCAACACTTCAATCTAAAATTGAAGAAAACGGAAAACAGTTTTCAGTTTTTCGTAAAAATATCATTGATAAATTTATTGGAACCCCGTTAGATAAAATTGAAATAAAACTCCCTGATATTAAAAAATCCATCGATGAGACGAAAAACTTCATCGAAGCCGTCAAAGGTGATTTTTCGAGGATGATAACAATCATTGAAAAAACAAAAATTCCTCATGAGAAAACCAATAACGTAGTATATACAATCCAACACGGGTCATTTGTGTGGACACCTACAAACAATAAATTAGATATCACTGCAACCGTCAAGGGTATTTATCGATTAACACTGGTTACAACGGCTCAATTTAATATATCATCGTCGAGTTCATCCGGGGTCAATAATACGATTTCAACGATCATCGACAAGGATACAACTGAAAAGTTCACTATAACAGCTACTGATAAAAATTTGGCTGGAAATTCGGTATCATGGTATGTGGAACTCGTAGCGGATTTAAGTAAATAAATTGAAAGGATTTCACAATTGAAAACGCTAGCGTTGTTAAAATAAAAAATGATTTCATCATCGCAATATCGCTATGATCAGGTCAGAGAATATCAAACTAGACTCAAAACCCTGTCTGAGGAGTATGCATTGAAAACTAAAAAATATCGCAGGAGAATTACCGCAATTGATATTACTGTGTATTCAGTGAGTGGTGTAATCACCGGAGCCGGTATTATACTGTCTTCAGTGACAATGATGGCCCCGATAGCTGTTCCAATTTGCATTTCTGCGGCAACAACAATCGCTGGAATAATTTCAATAATCACAAAAAAAATATCATCATGCAGCCAACGGAAACTACAAGACTACATAATTCAATTTCATGTTGTGTCCACTGCATACTCGCAATTATCCTCATTGATATCGTCATCGCTCGATGATACAATTATATCAGAGAGTGAGTTTTCAGCGATGGTAGATATATATGATTCTGCGATGTCAAAATTAGAAATACAAAAACATGAGTATAATAACAATGACAACACAGATGGAATTACTTCAACAAATAGTGGAGAACACAAACCCAGTACAAACAAGCATGATCTCAATAACCTCAACGAATCCAGAATTCAGTGTGAATTTCCCCTCTCCGGTCCCAGTGAAGGAGATAGCGCTAGCAAAATTACGAGTGTATCACAGTTGGCCAAATATTAGGTCAAAATCATTTGGTGGTCAACAACCGAATAATTCCCTGGTATTTGCAAATAAGAATAAACTAGACGGTACCCCAGACTGGAATGTTGTTTCCATACCAACCGGATCATACCAAATTGAACAAATCAATAATGAATTCGCGCGTAGAATAAAATCGATTACTGGAAAAGAATCAAAAATAGCTGTAACAGTTCATGAGCCGACACTATCATCTGCCATTGAAATAAGCACAGAAGGATACGTCGTAGATATCTATCAAAGTTCTATTAGAACCGTACTAGGATGGCCTGAATTACCACCCGGTGGAAAAACCGTTGATTTACCAGAACCTCAAAAAACCGATTATATCACGGACAGAATAAAACCTGATAATCCAATAAAAAGCTATAGCGATTATGACAAATTGAATTTTTTCACTGAATTAGATGAGGGAGGGGAGAAATACTACATAACTCGACAGGATAAAATCACTGAAAATTTCACAGCGTTCAATAACGATATTTCACTGTTGTTAATATCCCTTAAATCCGGTACTCTCACCCGAGATGAATTTATCAGCGTCATAGAAACATGTAACAGAATCCTCAGTGACATGGAAACATTTCATTCACTAATTATACGAGAGGTATCCATTGCCCGAGATATATGCAATGGTGAAACCTAAATTCTGAAGCTCTCGTTCATGGAACGAGATTTGTGTAGAATGAAATTATGCAGGTGTCGTTCATATAACGAGACTGCAAAGAAGATATTTAAATAAATAATACAATTATGCAGGTGTCGTTCATATAACGAGACTGCAAAGAAGTGTTTAAATAATATGTCGTCCATATGACGAAACATATGCAATATACGTAAGCACCATACACAGGCACCACACACGTGCATTACACGGTCAGCATAGACAAGCCCACACACGTAGTCACCACAACATGGCACCACACACGCAGTTACCACAACACTGCACCACTTCAGCACAACACGTCACCACACTTCAGCACAACACGTCACCACACTTCAGCACAACATGGTGCTACACACGGGCAGCATAGAGAAGCCCCACGGTCACTCCATGACCTTACGGTCACTCCAACATGGCACCGCACACTGGCACCACCGGACCCCACTCAGCTCTTTTAGCTGATAGATTGCTCCGTTTAGGATGGAAGCGTTTCCGACAAGACTGGATCGTAATGTGTTTTCTGTCTTATAATTTCGTCCTTATATACCCCTAGCTGTGACATATGCGCAGCTAGTTACTTTAAACTGCAGGCAATTTCGCACGTGCAGCATGAGCTGAGTGTTCGCTCATTATGTCGAAATAACTAAAAATACCCCAAAAATAATAAACTACCCTCAGTAAGGCTGTACGCAGTAACGAAATAGAGACTTGATTTTTGACCACATATTCATATTGAACATAGTCGTATACAATTCCGTGACATACCTCCCCCCTTCAAAAAAAAGTGGCAACACTTTTAGAAAAACACGGAATTGGCACACACAAAAATACGAAATGAGACGTTATTTATATTACAGTAATAACGTGATACAATGAAGGAATAAAAAAAAAAAAAAAAAAAAATGCAAATCACAGTCTGCTAAGTAATCAGCCCCTACATTTTCCGACCATCTGATTGCTTCAATCCGAAAACGATATGGCTGCAGGGTCAGTGCCCAACGCATCAATCTTTGAGTGACGACACGGTGAATGCTGTTGATAAGATAACCAATCCTAAATGCACTATCATATAACACATACAATTCTTGGGATTACGTGAACGAACCGTATATTACTCCTCCCAATGTATTCAATATGTATATATGTATCTATAAAACAGAATATGAGTGAGGTATTAACTCACCAGCCTGATTTGTCCTGTAAGGAAGCTTCTGATCTGAAACATATCTTTAAAACAAAACTTACCACAATCCGGACCTATGCAATTTAAAATCCGCGCTTCGCCTAATCCAATTATAATCCCACTTCTGACACCATTTGTCACACGATAGACCGAGTCGGAACTGGATTAGTGAAGACACGGAACACAACTGCGTTAATAACATGTTTATTTTATAAACGCAATTTTAAAAATGAACTCTGACACCAATATTTTACAATATATAAGAAAAATCTATTTATATAAATGTTCCTAACATGGAACTATGACAAAAAAGAAGTATATGAATGAATTTACAAATATGAATATATATAAAAGGCTCGTATAACGACATAGATGCAAATATGAAAGAATGCGTCGTCAATATGACGAGACTAGAATGAAGATATTACATAATTAATACGTCGTCCATATGACGAGACATGTGCAATTGTGAACCTTAAATTCTGAAGTTCTCGTTCATGGAACGAGATTTGTGTAGAATGAACTTCTGCAGGTGTCGTTCATATAACGAGACTGCAAAGAAGATATTAAATAAATAATACGTCGTCCATATGACGAGATATATGCAATTGTGAACCCTAAGTTCTGAAGTTCTCGTTCATGGGACGAGATTTGTGTAGAATGAAATTATGCAGGTGTCGTTCATATAACGAGACTGCAAAGAAGATATTTAAATAAATATTACGTCGTCCATATGACGAGATATATGCAATGGTGAAACCTAAATTCTGAAGCTCTCGTTCATGGAACGAGATTTGTGTAGAATGAAATTATGCAGGTGTCGTTCATATAACGAGACTGCAAAGAAGATATTTAAATAAATATTACGTCGTCCATATGACGAGATATATGCAATGGTGAAACCTAAATTCTGAAGCTCTCGTTCATGGAACGAGATTTGTGTAGAATGAAATTATGCAGGTGTCGTTCATATAACGAGACTGCAAAGAAGATATTTAAATAAATATTACGTCGTCCATATGACGAGATATATGCAATGGTGAAACCTAAATTCTGAAGCTCTCGTTCATGGAACGAGATTTGTGTAGAATGAAATTATGCAGGTGTCGTTCATATAACGAGACTGCAAAGAAGATATTTAAATAAATAATAAAATTATGCAGGTGTCGTTCATATAACGAGACTGCAAAGAAGTTATTAAATAAATAATACAATTATGCAGGTGTCGTTCATATAACGAGACTGCAAAGAAGTGTTTAAATAATATGTCGTCCATATGACGAAACATATGCAATATACGTAAGCACCATACACAGGCACCACACACGGGCATTACACGGTCAGCATAGACAAGCCCACACACGTAGTCACCACAACATGGCACCACACACGCAGTTACCACAACACTGCACCACTTCAGCACAACACGTCACCACACTTCAGCACAACACGTCACCACACTTCAGCAAAACACGTCACCACACTTCAGCACAACATGGTGCTACACACGGGCAGCATATAGAAGCCCCACGGTCACTCCATGACCTTACGGTCACTCCAACATGGCACCGCACACTGGCACCACCGGACCCCACTCAGCTCTTTTAGCTGACAGATTGCTCCGTTTAGGATGGAAGCGTTTCCGACAAGACTGGATCGTAATGTGTTTTCTGTCTTATAATTTTGTCCTTATATACCCCTAGCTGTGACATATGCGCAGCTAGGTACTTTAAACTGCAGGCAATTTCGCACGTGCAGCATGAGCTGAGTGTTCGCTCATTATGTCGAAATAACTAAAAATACCCCAAAAATAATAAACTACCCTCGGTAAGGCTGTACGCAGTAACGAAATAGAGACTAGATTTTTGACCACATATACATATTGAACATAGTCGTATACAATTCCGTGACAACTGTGACTGGGTGGGACATGATCATACATGTCTACGACATGATGACCCAGTGCTAGACATCGCTATAACCTGCCACACTTCAGACATCGTAGCGATATATGTAAATTGTTAAGGCTACGTTAAAAATCTAAATCAGACACACAATTGAACGAATCAATTGTTCGATATGAACACAATTCTATTGAATAGCAGCTGGAGAAGACGATAATGCATATGAAAATTATCAGGATGCAAACATGTAACATCACCTAACTGTTGTATTGAACATCTAGG
This sequence comes from Unio delphinus, assembly GCA_029339505.1. Lineage (NCBI taxonomy): Eukaryota > Metazoa > Mollusca > Bivalvia > Unionida > Unionidae > Unio > Unio delphinus. Next base: position 918,118 of record JAQISU010000217.1, read on the forward strand.
TCTAAAGTCGGTAGAGTGATTAATCTAGTTCCTCTGACAAATGCTACCTTGCAATAACAATGAGCTGTCGAAGAATAACAAGGCAGATGTGCATTCATACTTGGAATTGCAGGATGAGTCTGAGCTTCCCTAAAATGATTGATAATTGCTTTTGAAATTGAAAATATTTAGGAAACATAAATTATTCTTCAAACAACAATAAGTAGTACATTAAGGGGATTTTCATCGATCTTTTCGTCAAATATTGCACTTTCTTTCTCTTAGAAATATACATATATGTCAGTACCACAGTGCATGCAGTTTCAAAGTTTTAACATATGTATGTCTATTTTTCTATCGTATATAATCATATTTATCACATAGTAGGTATATAGTTTTCCTATAGTATGTGCCGTTTCATATTTTTTATATTACCACATGTTAAAATATCACTTTATGGGATTCTGATTGGTCCAAGTAAGGCTATGAAATTATTGTGCATTATCCTCTTTACTGATTTGCTTGGATTGTGAGAAAACGTTTTTAAACCGCCTTCATGAATGTTTGGTTTTGAATAAACGTTTTTGGCGGCCATTTTTGAACTCCACTCGCGAAAGAAAATTGAGGAAAAATTACCTCCGCTGTCTGAATATGGATATGTTACCCCCACAGGTTTTTTATGTCGTGTATAACAATATCATAATGAGAATCATGGCGTAAAACTACAAGACAATAACAACAATAAGAAGTAAAACTAAGGGTATTGCTTATTTGATTGCGGGGTGGAGAGAGGGAGCAGTGTATTTGAGCAGCAGAGAGGGTGAACAGACCACGTTTTCATGCAAAAATAATGCTTCCTACGAAACCTTATTTTAACCAAAAAAAATAAGTCCATTTAGCAAACGGAGACTTTACGATTTTTTAATCAATTTTGGTCGCAACGATGTGGTCATCCACCCTCTCTGCTGCTTAGTGATTTCATCACTGGGTTAAAAAAAATAATAAATGATTTCAACCAAATATTTGATCGAGTCCGATACGATATCGTGTCCGAGGATCATGTAAATTTATTGTTACAAATCCATGCGGGGTTGACTGAGCATGACTAAAGAAATTTTTAAATTGATTGAAGTCCATATCGGAACACCATGTCTGCCAAATATTTCGTAGCGTATGTGTATCAACGCCGTTAAACACAGCAAGAATATTACAGTTATCTCTGATCACTTTTGGAATCTGAGTGTAGCGTTGAGTGACATATATCACATCAGTGTTTTTGTGACGCCCCCGGGAAAATATTCTAGCTGGGTTTTTTTGATTGTCTAACATCACATCGTCGTATACGACTAAATTGTTAATACTCCCATCAAGGTCATCCACGGATGGCGCCTCGTCAATATCAGTTATAAAATCAATGGTATTCTCACCTTTAATTTCTGATGCATTCTCGTTAAAATCCTTTAACACTTCATAGCATCGTTGATCATCTACGCTAGGAGCAATTAAATACAACTTATCCCACTTCATCCATCTCATTATTAAATTGAGCAACAATTGAGTTTTGCCGGATCCAGATGGCCCGATTATAATTGCACGGATAGAGTTTGGTAGCGCTGCATGATGCTTAACTGGTTCTCTTATTTTAGTCGCTGAAAAATCAATTATATTCATATCTCTATACATAAATTATGGATCTATATTATGTGAAGTGTAAAACGCGTACTAGCACAAATGATGTGACGACGGTTACAACTAAAAATAACAGATCAGCACTAACTGGTAGATGTGCAACATGTGGTATAAAAAAGTTTAGATTTATTTCTACAAAATCAAAGATTTTACAATCCGGAGATGTTTTAAAAAAGAACGAGGAGGTGATATCGCAGCCAAATTGACAAAGCTCCCTGGAACCCCATGGGCAAAGTACCCCGGAGAAAAGCACCTTCCAGGATATAGCTACTGTGGTCCCGGAACACGATTAGATATCAGACTTGATGATCAAAATCAACCCCGATCCGGCGAGTATCCGATAAACGCTATTGATAAGGCGTGTCATGCTCATGATGTTGCATATAAAAGCAGCAATCTGCAAAACAGGCATCTCGCGGATGTGAAATTAATTCATGCGTTAAATGCTATTCCTGATAAATCTTTTAAAGAAAAGTTGGCTTCATGGTTGGTAAAATCAGCTATGAAAGGCAAATTGATGATGGGTGCTGGTAATTAATAATATGGAATCAATTTATTATTCCCCAAGAGGATACTGGAGAGGTAAATCAGCAGTCCATAAACTCGCTAGCGCTGCAAAAGTGAAAAAAACTACAGCGGCTCATTGGTTATCCAAACAGGCACTATGGCAAATTTATTTACCACCACCTAAACAAATTCAATTCTCGCATTTTGATGTGACTGCTCCTAATGAAGTTCATCAGGCTGATATATTATTTTTGCCACATGATCGTGGTTACAAATATGCGTTAACCGTAGTTGATATTGCAAGTCGATACAAAGAAGCAGAACCGTTAAAAACAAAATCAGCCACTGAAGTTGCTTCTGCATTTGAAAGGATTTATCGACGAGGTCCTCTGCACTGGCCGAATCTATTGCAGGTTGATCCTGGCAAGGAATTTCAGGGTGCGGTTCTATCTATAATGAAAAATCATAATGTCACCATACGACGAGGGCATACTGCGCTACATCGCGATCAGGCCATTGTCGAACGATTTAATCGGACGATTGCTGAGCGGTTATTTGGATATCAATACGCAAAAGAATTCATTCAAGAAAAGCGATCCAGTGAATGGGTTAAAAGATTACCATCTGTGATTACTGCACTGAATAACGAGATTACTAGAACAATCAACATGAAACCTATCAACGCGATTAAAAAGAAGTCAATACCCGTACAACCACAAAAAGATTTCCCTAGAAACGCTAGCGTTTCCCAACCAATTCTTGGTAGTAGTGTCATTGTGAGGTACTTATACGAACCAGGAGAGCTTGAAGGGGGTAGAAAAAGGGCTACTGATCCCATTTGGAGTGTTACTGCACACAAGATATCTAGTATAACACGATCAACTGGTAGACCAGCAATCTATAAACTGGATTCAACTGCTCCTCAGCGAGGATTTACTCGACAACAACTACAAGTGATTCCCGAGGATACTCAATTGCCACCGCATGGTCTTAACTAGCGCCGTTGCGTCTATTGCGCTCAAGACAAGTCAACATCACATTATTTCTGACATGACCGAGATTGTTATTTTTTCTGTCTACGGTGAATTGGCGAGGATCCTTATCCGAATACTGCCAACGCATTATACAATTGCAACTCGCGCAGTGATTATTCTGTTGTTTCTTCAAAGTGATTATTAATTCAGCATCAATATCAAATTCTCGTTGTTATTTTTTGTCCTGTTGTTTGTAACCGGAGAGTTTTTTATTAATGATGCTAACATCAATATCACTTATTGTTGTGTCATTATCATCACCAATGATTTCATCATCGCCTGACTCTGTCAGGACAATTCTTCGAAGTTGATTTATGTTTCGTACTCTGGATACTGCGAGATAGACTAAATTCGACCATTCGATGCGATTATCCAAACAACTGTATCCGATATAGTTAATCCCTGTGAAGAATGTATCGTCGCTGCGTATCCTAGCGTCCACGGGGATTTATTAGCACGCAATGCATTTTCGACGACGCTAATATCAACCAGCACAATATCATTTAATACGAGAATTTGTTTTTCACTCTTCCCTGGAATATCAACTTCAATATTCTGCTTTCGTGTATCCGAAGGCCTATAACACAACGGTACTGGAAGTGTTGCAAATTTTTCTTTATGCGTTTCAAATAACTTCATCTGAAGTGTGTCTCTGACTATTTTTCTACTTGCTACTATCAAATCATTTGGTCTCCACGTTTCCCAGAAATCATTCATGGGAGTTTCTGAAATTATTTCACGTGCTATTTCGCATTGGATTTTATCCGGTTGTAATCTAATCAGTGCTTTGAACTCGCGTAATTGTTCATCAAGTGATCTATGGTCGGTATTAATTTCTTCATAATAGTCTACAGAACCCTTTAGCCATTCATGTGGAGATCCGCCAACAAATGGTGGAGGTTGGCCGTGATCCCCGCACATGACGACTTTTGTGTTTTTGTTTAACAACCACTCGAGAAATGTTTGTAATACATCTAATGACACTGTGCATATTTCATCCCAAATTATGATTTCAGGAATGAATTTATCACCCATACGCTCAGGAGTCCATTTATCACCCTTCCATCGAAAGAAACTGTGATAAGTACAGGCATTTACCCCTCACTGTATCATCTCTCTGGCGAGTCTGTGAGTCGGTGTTAACACAATCATGTTAGAAACGCTAGCGTTTCCACGACGATATAATTCAATTGCACGAGTTGTCTTTCCTGACCCACCACAACCGTTTAAATAAACTGTCTTGTATCTACATATTGGATCAGATACCGGTGGTGCATTAGAAAATTCTGATTGAATCTCATCACATTTTAAGTACTTTTCATCCATGGTAACATCTGCCGATTCACAATACTCATGTAGCGTCTCCTTTTTAAATCTCCAACATCCCACGCTTCCTCCTGGGATGTGAATTTAGCTACATCTGATTTGTATTTATTGTGTATATACATCGAGTCAGTAGCTACTCTAACCGCGGTATTAGGAAATCTATTTATCATCGAAAATAAATTGATAGAAGTATAAGCTAGCATAGAACTTCTCAAATGTGTGTACTGGGAATTATATCCATCACAGTAGGTAACAACCGTACCCAATTTCTCACCATTGGATAGAAAAGCATCCTTACGGGATACAAGTTTTCCCTGTTTCGTTAAATCCGTTACAAGAAAATCGTATTCAGCGACGTCTATGATCAACCGCGAAGAATATTTTGCATTGTCGTATCTTCCACCCTGGGTAAATTTACCGATTATTCTTCGTCCAAAATCTTTTGCTTGTTCTTTTTTAATTTCAAATAACTGTTTGGACCAATCCATGATTTGTTCTTCTGGAAACAGTTTTCGCTGTTCGCTAATTATACGATCTAGATCGGGTTGTGGTAGCCAAACTTCTTTCTGAGCTCGATAACATATAAAAGCTTCGGAAACAATCAGCGATATTAGCATACCACAATCGATCATATATCTCAATAGCACTATTGGCATCCACGCCTTTTCAGATATATGTCTACCAATCCAAAGATAACTACACGGATGTAACCCTGTAGCGAGTTCAAATGATATCACACGAGTGAATCCGGTTAAATCAAAATCAGGTAATGGCCCATTAATCGCAACACGAGTCATTTCATGCGTGGGGTGTCCAAATCGTTTAAAATAGTTACTACATTCTCCATACCCGAGAAAACTTCCAGGATAACACGCGGATATATCAATCGAAATCATACCGTCACGATGGTATTTTGTATTCCACAGTCCTCCATGACCAAATTCGATGCAACTCAATTTAACGTCCTCGAGAAAATCACTTCGTGTTGGACGCCATGAGTTTTTTTCTCTTGCGAAGTGAGCTACCACTGATGGAATAGTGAAACTATCCGTCAATAGTTTTTCATGGGAACTCTCCGGTGAAAAATCATTAGCGATTTTTCTCATTCTGTTATCTAATTCTTCAACGCGATATAATTCACCATTTGGTCTTACAAACTGATCAAATCCCAATTCGGAACCAGCACTACTAAGTAACCACACTGACACAGGATCATCTTTACACAACGCATGAATAGCATCAAATAATTTCTCTTCATAGAAAACATCCCCGGAAAATTTCCGGGGGATATATCTTACGGTTCTATCTCGTGGAAATATTGTTACTGCAGGTGTCCACGCGTGTTCGTTATGATCAATAATTTGTATTGGAGCCCCTCGCGATTGATATTTCGGTTCGTATAATACTTCTCTGGTTATTGTTGTTACTGATATTGGGAATTTTAATGATGCTTCTAATTTAGCTATATCAGAAATCTTTGCACCGTGCTGTTTCACTGTCAGTTCCCATTCGGTTATTTTCCTACGTCGCAGATCAGTTAGTTTATTTCCTCGGGATGCATTTTTGAAGTGTTCCATTACCCGTGTTGCTACACAATTGAGCCTTGACGAACTTAACGGTGAATATTTCATAGGAGCTAGTTTTGCAATATCGGGTTTATCATTTAACGGATATAACCCATAAACAATTGCTGTTACGGGATAAGATCTTTCGTAGTATGGTTTGTCAATTCCAGTTAGAATTCCTGGTTTGGAATCTTTACTTACAATGACAGTTTTTTATCCTTGAGGATTGGTTCAAATTTATCCCTAATAATCCATTTGCCTTCGACTTCGATAATGAATTTTATTCTGAAAAAATACTTCTGATTGGAATTGCTTTGCTTGAAATCCTTTGGATTTCCACCTTTGGATTTTCCACCTTCGGATGGAAATTGCTTTGCTTGAAATCCAAAGGATTTCTCGCCAAGGTGTGAAATTATCTCAGCTGCTCTTTTATCGTTCATAGTAGCATCGATGATGGGTACATTGACACCGACATCTTCGATGTTGTTGATAATTCGAAATGTCGACCAACAGTATGCTGCACCGTCTTGGTAGAATTCATTAAAACACTCCCTGATTTTACCGAGTATAGTTCTATCACCGATTAGACGTTTTGGTGTATCAGAGACTCTATCGAGATTGAATTTAGTATTTCTCCAAGGCTTAATTTTCGATAATCTTTGGAACTCCTCATCGAGATTGAATTTAGTATTTCTCCAAGTCTTAATTTTGGATAATCTTTGGAATTCTTTCATGGTATAATCAATGAATTTAGTATTTCTCCAAGGCTTAATTTTCGATAATCTGTTGAATTCCTCCATGTTATAATTAAAACAAGTATTTAAATAGAAAAATATAGTATAATGAATCACTGCAAGTGGCTAATGATTGGATCTACAACCCCGTGTAACAAATCATGCAGAAGTGAATTCTGTGGGTATCATTTACAAAGCGTTAGGCGAGGAAGTTTTGGCCCTCTCCCATGCCTCCGATGTGGGGTGGGTGTTAGAGGAAAATCGCAGTTGTGTCTTGCTTGTGGTGGTAAACGATACAGGGAACTAAAACGCTACTATGACAAACGAATCAATGACTCCGTCATCCTTGATAAAATCAAGGACAAAGTCATCAAAACCCCTCAAGATTATATCCAGAGATTTATAATTAAAGCAGATAATAAATTAGACAAGTAGTATTATTATACAAATGAGCCAAGATTTCAGACCTCACCCAGTGCTTGCTAATTACGAAGCCTCTAGTGATGGTGTTGTCAGGCACCGCAGACTCAAAGAACCGGTTGGATATCTGAATAATATGGGGTATTTCATGTTTTCAGCTGGGAGGAAGAAGTATCTCTGTCACAGAGCCATCTATGAAGCATTTTACGGATTAATCGAAGACGGCCTTGTGATTGATCACATAAATGGCGTGAAGACTGATAATTGTCTTGGGAATCTTTAAGCCGTCTCGCAGCGCGATAACCTTTTAAAAAGCAACGCTGGTAGGCACGCAAAACATCCCAAGGGTGTGAAATCGTTTGATTTAGAAAATAATGAAGAGAGAAGATTTCAGTCGATAAATGCGGCTGGAAAATATTTCGATATTTGTAGTACTTCAATTCAATTTGTTGCACAAAATTTAATTAAAACTGCTCTGTCTAAAAAAAATGGTCATAAAATAACATTCGTATACACCTGAAACTATTTAAGGGAGATAAATCCTGTATGGATAAATCCGCCGCATTTACACTCTACCTACTAAGTTCCCTTGTATTATGACGTCAAAGGAATTTGTCGCCTGCTATATTACCTGTACTTGACTAGGCGCGCCCACGTGAATGTAATGGAGATATAATGCATGAGTTTTCGATAGAGAATAAAACTTTTTATTGTCGCTTGTGGGCTAAAACTGCATTATTATTTTTATTTATCTACATATCTCATGTGTGGGGTGGGTGGACTAGCAGTAAAGCAGACAGCTAACTCGTTCTTTTCAGTACAAAAATTCTTTATAATCTAACGCATTACCTATGTGTTCGCTCAGCCAGAACGCGAGTGTTTCCTATTCATTGAAGTAAGTAGGTGGGTGTGGTTAAAATCACTATGTGCGAGTTGTATTTTTCTGTGTGTAAAAGTATTTTATTTTCCTTTTTTCTGTATGCATTTTTATAAATATAATGAAAACTCTCTTATTGTTAAGTATACATGTCTTCCCTCCTCTATATTGATCGGTATTCATGTGACCTTCAGTACAAACGTACTTCTGTTTCCCACCCTGTATGTGATCGGTATTTCACTGACGCAGGCATGCGTGATTGATATTTACAAACAGTTAAATTAATTTTTTTTGTGTACTTAGTATTTTAAATTTCCTAAATACGATGGATACAGTAAAATTGTCTATTTTAAAAATCTCTTATTGTTAAGTATATCAGAAGATATATATATTAAAAAATCTCTATTCTGTTTGACTAGTCCGTGGTGTAATGGTATCGTGTTTGTCTTGTAAACATAGATCTATCAACTACGTGTTCGGTCCCCATAGCAGATACATTATTTGATGGCGAAACGGAAGATATTTTTTTCTATTAATTGGGGGGGGAGGGAGGGCGGTCCCCCTCAGCCAAACCAACATGGCAACCCATGCTATCGCATTCTCGGTAGCGTGGGTTGGTGTTTTTTTTCTAACTCATGCAACCATGAATTCGATTTCATGGGTTGCCATGTTGGTTTGGTTTACCACGCCCACATCATTACCATCATCGTTCCATTGAATTATAATCCATCCTTAATTAAGTTAATTAAGTACATGTTATGCCTAAAATTTGCCACAACACTCGAGTGGAAATATATATGGCATTGTGCCGTCCATGTTGTGACGTTACCTCAAGCATATCTTCTGGGCGGTCTAAGATGGCGTTTGCCACCTTAGGCCTCCCGCCGGAGATGTATGTTTCGGGTCCCCTTGGGCTTACTTGGATGCGAAGGCACCCAAGGAGTTCCGAAGATGTGTTGTCATATATGTTTTTTTTTAATAATTAGAGATACAGTATACTATATTTATAAATAGATTTATTTATAAATAAATATAAATAATGGATATCAATGATGTAAATGCTATAATTGCTGAAATCTCAAATTTAAATAATAAAGGGGTATTATTATCTGAAAGTCTCGACGTTGACAAGATTACCTCGGAATATGAAGATATTGAATATCAGTCTAGTAAGGGTCGTTATGTTTTACCTAGGATGTACAGGCTCGTGAAAGGAATTCAAAAATCCATCAATGCTTGTTTGTACGGTAACGACATTAATTTATTTATAACGCTATTTAGCACCGTTGAAGCAATACGTCAAAAGCTCGGCCAAGAATATCAAAAACGAGCTGAAATTGGTTCTAAAGTTCGTGATCTTAGAAAAATGTTAAACGAGGAAAAACCAGTATCTTAACCACGTGGGTGTTACTAAAAAAAAAATAATAGGCTTTCGTAAATAATTTAAATATTTTATTTATTTTTTTTTTAGCGTTTTTTGTTACAAGTGTTACAACTTGTCACATAGGATTTTCTCCTGAAAGGATACTCATCAGTCTGGACTTGCTCATGCAGTTATGTGCATAATGGATGATCTGGTCGTAGTAGCAAGTAATCACCGCGACGCCTCCATTTTCACGTAATTGTTCTTGTTGCCGCGTCGTTAACACAAATCGTTCATCGCCATTCTCAGATATTACAATTCTGAAATCCGCAGCGATGTTATTTCTGAAACACTCGCGGATAGCGTCGTACAGTTTAACCCTGTCGAAGATGAATACGTTAGCTTGATGGTACATTATTTAATAACTAAGTTATTTAATAACTAAGCTTTTAATTATGATAGTTTTACATTTGAAAATTTAGTTCACAAACAATATATGGTTGGTGAATCGCTTACAACTAAATTAGCCCGAGAGCGGCTAGCAGCAATTAAAAAGTTTATACCGGTTCGAGACAGACTTCGCGAGAAACTTCAACAACGACAACAAGCGCAGACTGACTTTTCTGTGTCAAGTGAACAACTGTTTACTCCGATAACAAGTGCGACCAAAGATGTGAAAACAGCAACTGAACGAGCAATATACGGAGATATTCCTAAGGAAGGCAAGCGACGAGAAGTGCCTGTTCTTGGTGTGCTTGAAAAGATAGCAGCAGAGACCAGACAAACACGCACAGGGATACAACAGTTATCCAGTGATATAAAAACTCAACGCGAAATTGAAGAACGCGAAGAAGCAGCTGCAGGAAGAGACTATTCACCTGAAAGTATATTTACAATCGCAGCATTAAATAGAATTGAAAAACTCGGTACGGATTACGAATTAGCTGATTTTGCTAGAGAAAATTTTCCAAAGGGTATAAGAGAGAATTTATTAAAAGACGAGTTTAAAAGTTTTATAAAAAGCAAAGACACTTGGGCATCAAAAATATATTTAGCGAAACATGGCGGGAATAAAATCACAGCGTTGCAGCACCCTGGTTATAATAACTTTCTAGCTGTGGTTAAAGGCGGTCTACAACCACCACCTTATATGGAGGATCCAATCCCGGAACAAATAGACATAAAAGCAGAAGCCGGTTCTAAGAAAACAAGCGGATTTGGATATTCGATTAAAAATCCAAAGGATGTCTTTGACTCTACCGTGACATGCCCTGGTAACATTCTCAGTGATATATCACGGTTAGAGGTTCTCATCGGAGGGAAACGAGCCGGAAATAACTCCGTCGAGATAATTAACGAGGCCGCTGATATCTGTAGACGATTATTTGCTGGTGGTATCATGGACAATAATGTATATCGAGAACTTATTGCTGAATTAGTTGAAAATCACAACGATGACAACGTCATTGATGACAACGTCATTGATGATGAAAATCTTATGGATGTAAGCGATTGATCACTAATTGAAAAACTACTAGTTTTATAACAAGATGATTATACACTATAACCATGATAAACCCGTAAGCGTCTACGTGGTGAACTCACGATTGCCTGTTTATCGCGCGTGGTAGGGAGATGGTTTCGGCAATACCATTGCGGGGTTATTTACAAGAATGGCTCCCAAGGTGGCGCCGTTAGCTAAACAATTATCAATGAAAGCCATTGATGCTATCCGTGATAAGGGAATCAATTTCGTTGGAAATCTTGCCGGAAAGGCATTTTCTGCCGCGAAAGATAAAATAGCATCATTGGTGCGAAAGAAACCAGGAATGACTTCGTCAGTGGTGAAACCACGAATGACTTCGTCATTAGTGCTGCCATCAACTACAGTGATGCCTGCAAAAATCAGCAAAGTAATAAATAACGCAGTGGAAGAAAAACTAGCGCAATTGACTTCGTCACAATTGACAGCTTCACCGGTAACAGATAGCGCTATCATGAACGCGATAGCAGGAAGTGGTTTGAAACAAAAAAGAAATTCGAAGAATTTTCAACGACGATGATTATAAAGAATTAAAACGCTAGCGTTAAACTCTTCGAGTTTCACAATTGAAAACGCTAGTAATGTTATAAATGTTTAAACGAACAGCTGATCCCGCGTTAGATATGGAAGCAAAGATGCGCAAAGATGATTCCGTCCGCGATTATCAATACTATTCCTATCATGCAATACAACCCGACCTACGATCGCGAATTGAACTTCAAGTTCAAGATACCAGTAAATACTTTTTGCCGTGTGAAGCATTTATTGAAGTAGAAGGAAAACTTGTAACAAATGTTGCAGCTGATACCCCATATGCAAATGATTCAAATATCCGAGTTGGTTTCGTCAACAATGGTATAATGGCGTTATTTGAAAGTGCAAGATATCTCATTGATGGAAAAGAAATTGAATCAATAGACCGCGAGGTTGATGTTGCAACAACAATAATCGGACTAGCAAGATACTCCGATGATTATACAAGATCGGCTGGTCCATCTATGATGTTCGCAAAGGATACCTCTGATAACGCTGACCACCTTCAATACATTAAAGTGTTAACACCGCAAGACACTTCAGTTGATAATCAACGAGAAGCAACTAATCCAGAACGTCGAGCTAGACCCGGAGCTGCGTTTGATATTCTTGGAGGCGTTAATGGTAATTTCAATTTAGGATTTGCAACACGAAAATTAGCATTGGAAGGACAAGAGAAAAAGTTTTCATGTGCGATTCCACTCCATCACATATTTGGATTCTGCAGAAATGTCAGAAAAGTCATCTATGGAGCCAAACACACAATCGCATTAGTGCGAAAAGGCAATGACAATGATGCAATTTGGCGTACTGGTGCCGATGAAGGTAAAGTTATTTTGAGTAAAATAGTATTATGGATGCCAGTAATGACCCCATCAATTATCACGGAAGAGCGGCTACTTTCATTTATGGAAACCGGTGGTAAATCATTGCTAAGTTGGCTAACAACAACGACTGATGCTAAAGAGGATAATGTTAATGGTACATTTACATGGCACCTGGCATCAAAACAAGGCGTTTCAGCTCCACGTCATATATTTATAGCGCTGCAGAATTGGAATCGATTAGGTTCCCAAGAACGCAGTCATATGATATTTGATCGGTTAGGGGTAAGTGAGGTTTCACTGAGGATAAACAGACAACAAGAACCATCTGAGGATATACAGCTTAATTACGGAAACAACCAAATAGCACGTGTGTATCATCGGATGCTGTCATATATGGGTCGTGATCAAAATGTTGATACTGGTTTGCAAATATCGCAGCTCGATTTTAAGAACTTGTATCCAATTTATTACTTTTCACTGGAACATCTTGATTTAACAAGGCAATCCGTTGTTGATATACATTTTAGGGCTCGTATAGATCATGGTGGTGTTGATTATAGAGCGGTTGCTGTTATTCTCAGCGACAAATCAATGTTGTTAGAAGGGGCTGGCGGACGAATGAGACTCGTTGATGCACCAGTGGAAAATCTGTAAATGTAAAATCCATAGGATTTCCCCAATTAGATCAATTGAAAGCATAAATGTGTTTTACAATAAAATGCCATATAGTGTTGTTAGTGTCAAGCTGACTGATGGTCAGGTCAAGAAATTAAAATCAAAATCCGCTAAAGAATGTGGAACAACAATAACGTTAAAACCAGCGCAGATGTCCGGAGGTACACATAAAATATCATTAACGGATCGTCAAATAAAACATTTCAATGATGCAATGAAAAATAAGCGAGGAGTTCAAATAGAATTTTCGAAAGCTGCAGTCGCGAACATGATAAAATCAGGTGGTATATTTCCATTGTTAGCCGCAATACCAGCATTGATTGCAGCGGCTGCCCCAGCGGTGGCGAAGGCGGCAGCGTTGGGAGCCGTTGGGACCGCAGCAGGGATGGCGTTGAAAAAGGCAACTGGCAAAGGATATAAAAAAAAGGGAAAGGGGTTGTACCTACCAGGAACCCCGTATTCATGGTATAGCGGCAAATTCGTGAACGGATCGGGTCTAAGAAAAATACCAGGAACGGTTTATTAGTTGAAAAATCTTCGATTTACAAATCTTCGATTTCCGAACCTATGGTTCCTATGTCCAATTTTGATTTAATTGATGCTGCTAAAAAACTAGCGATAAAAAACTTCAGAGGGGTTTTTATGAGAGATCAATTACCGAGAAAACCAAATAACATTGAAACCGGTATCATCAATCTTGATAACAGCAGCGGATCGGGAACTCACTGGGTTGCATACGCGATTGATCCACGTGGGATTGTCTATTTCGATTCATATGGGTTAGCTCCGCCAAGCGAGTTTATGCGGTATATAAATTCCTCGATGAAACTCAAAGGGTTTCCGATTTTTTATTCCACGCTGCCAACACAACAATTAAATGATCCACCGATATGCGGCCGTGAAGTATTAAATGTCCTCGCGGAGATTTCATTAAAATCCTTTGGATCTCCGTGGAAACCACCTCATATTATTGTAAACGAATACACGAGTGGGAAATTACAAGGATCAATAAATTGAAAACACAAGTTACGCTAACAATAATGATCGATATTTGGGGACAATCTCTGTCAATGTTGGAACCCACCGAGGAAACATCTGCGGGTTCTATCGAGGATGTAAAAAAAATAATAGAAGATGAAATCGCTGAGACGTTAAATTTAACAAGTGTTGACCCGAACGAAATAGTTGTATTTCAAGATCGCCAAGGTAAATTGAAAAGCAGTAATATATCCGTGAATGACATTTTGATACGGCATCGCGCTGCCGCTGAAAACTCTATTGCACTGTATTCCAACGATGGACAACTTAAGCCAGGCGCACTTGTGTCTACGATCACCGACGCGATTGCTACCAACGAACGTGAGCTGAATGATCTTATACGAGGTTATAATAGTTTTCGCAAAAATGTCGTACATAAATTCTTTGGAACCCCGCTTGTGGTTGGCATGACTCTCGCTGAAATTAAAAACTATCTATCGCTATTCTTCGCTAACAAGGACGCGGGAAGGATGATGAATGAAAATGAAATCAAGGCAAATTATCTCGAGATTTCTAAACTAATAGAAGATCAAAAACCCACTAACGACGTCATTGTTAGATTTTGTGGATCCCCACCTGTGGCAGACTCGACTCTCGCTGAAATCAGTGAGTTTATTATCAGGCATACTCATAATGCCTACGTCGCTAATAATTTCTTTGGTGTCCCGGTTACATCTACAATGACTCTCAAAGATATTAATATGTTTATGGTGAGACAAACAACACTTAATACCATCGTTAATAAATTTTTAGGGAGAACACCTACATCTGAAACCACATCGTTGACAGGTCCGACTCTCGCTGAAGTTAAAAGCGCGTTTGACGAACAAAAACGCATCAGCGAAATGGCTAATAAGTTCTTTGAGGGCTCTGAAAGTTACAATATCACGACGACATATTCTGAACTCAACGGGCATTATAGTACCGAAAAAGGTTTTGGATTCGGCCTCCTTTTGGTTTCATTTTTTAAACGCCGGAATGGAACGATAATGAAATATACCGAAATCAATAAAACCTATCTCGACATTTATGACGATATTGCTAAACTAAAAGAAACCTCTGAAAGGGTAAAGTATGGGACCTTTGATTGGGTAAAAGAATCTAATGCTAAATTGAAAGTCAATATCGAGAAGTGGCCTCATGGTATCTACAGGATGACGTTAATCTCTGACAAGCAATTTGATATCATCGTGAAAGGTAAAACCTACTTTGGTGGCACCGCAACAGTAATTATCGCGGGGGGAGAAGAAGAATTTGAGATTGTCGCAGTTGATAACACCATTAGAAAAGAAATATCCTGGTGCTTAGAATTCGTAGCGGATTTAAGTAAATAATAAAACCACTAGTGGTTTCAATTGAAAGGAAAATCCTTTAGATTTCACAATTGAAAACGCTAGCGTTTTTAAAATAAAATGATTTCATCAACGCAATGTCGCTATGATCAGGTCAGAGAATTTCAAAATAGACTCAAAACCCTCACTGAGGAGTATCAAATAAAAATTAAAAAATACCGACGAAGAATCACCGCAATTGATATTACTATGTACTCGGTGTCAAGCGTTCTCGCTGGTGCCGGAATAATACTTGCATCGGTTACAATGATTGCCCCGGTCGTAGTTCCAATTTGCATTTCTGCGGTGGCTACAATCGGGGGTATATCAACCGGGATAGCAAAAAAGATATCATCATGCAGCCAGAGTAAACTGCAGAATTACTTAATTCAATTTCATATTGCATCAACCGCATATTCGCAGTTATCCTCGATGATATCGTCGTCACTCGATGATCCAATTATATCAGATAGTGAGTTCTCAGCGATGGTCAGTATTTTTGATTCCGCGATATCGAAATTAGAGCGACAACATGAATATAATAACAATGACAACACCGATGGAATCAGAAAACACGAACCCAAAAAACAAAATGATCTCAATAATATCAACATTACCAGATTGTGAGTTCTCAGTGGTGGTCAGTATTTATGATTCCTCGATACCAAAATTAGAAATAAATCATGAGTATAATAACAATGACAACACCGCAGGAATTACTTCAACAAATAGTGGAGAACACGAACCCAGTACAAACAAGCATGATATCAATAACATCAACGAATCCAGAATTCAGTGTGAATTTCCCCTCTCCGGTCCCAGTGAAGGAGATAGCGCTAGCAAAACTACGAGTGTATCACAGTTGGCCTAATATCAGATCGGTTGCATTTAGTGGTCAGCAACCCAATAACGCACTGGTGTTCTCGTATAAGAATAAACCCGATGGTACTCCAGAGTGGGAAACTGTTTCGTTACCAACTGGGTCGTACCAAATTAAGCAAATCAATGCTGAAATTCAGCGTAGAATAAAATCAATCACTGGAAAAGAATCAAAAATAGCTATTAATCTTCATCAACCGACGCTCTCGTCGTCGATCGAAATAAGCACAGAGGGATACATTGTAGATATATATAACAGCTCGTTAAGAACAGTGTTAGGATGGCCTGAAAAACCACCGGAAAAATCCGCCATCGACTTAACCACGGACATACAATCATATCATGAAATCAATCCCAGTTATCGAGATAATTTATCTGATATAAGAAAAGGAAGAATCGCCGATAGATTTATATTTACCAACAAAGACACATTGCAATGGGATTTTATCATTAAAAGAACAACCGACTCATCTGTTACTATTTCATTTACGCTAACTGACGTCCGTGGTTATTTTAATGAGATTAAACAATTATATGACACACAACTAGAACAACTACGGAAAACAAAATCGCAAAAACACGTTGAAATAATAAATCAACTTATATCTGACATGAAATATATCTATGAACTAATTATTCAAACAATAATTAATGACAACAGCGACAATAAACAACGATTCCTAACCGATTACAATATCACAGAGGACAATCTGCGTAATTTCAAGTTTCCCAAATACAACGCTGATGAACTAGCAAGAATTGTTAAAACCGATATCAAGGCGCTACAAAAATCAGATTCAGCTGTCCTCTTCAGGTATAATAATGATCCAGATGGTGGCGGTAGGCATATTGCCCCTCATAATGTGAATATTTCAACGGTGATTGCGCTCAATTTAGTATGTGATGCAATTGAAGGAAGCTATCAAATTAATCTAGAGAAATCAAATCAAGCTCAGCAGGGATATATTCTTTATTCGTTTGCACCAACAGCTCCTCCAGGATTCCTAATTATTGAAAACCCAATTAATCCTGTATACATGCGATGCCATAATAATTCGTTAACGAGAATTAATTTCAAACTCACCGACCAGTCAAATAATCTGATTGATTTACAAGAAGAGGTGTTAGCGATTAGTTTGTTTGTGAAATCCTAAATTGCTTTGCAATTTCAAAGGATTTTCGTCCTAAAGACTCGATCAAATATTTGGTTGAAATCATTTATTATTTTTGTTAACCCAGTGATGAAATCACTAAGCAGCAGAGAGGGTGGATGACCACATCGTTGCGACCAAAATTGATTAAAAAATCGTAAAGTCTCCGTTTGCTAAATGGAGACTTATTTTTTTTGGTTAAAATAAGGTTTCGTAGGAAGCATTATTTTTGCTTGAAAACGTGGTCTGTTCACCCTCTCTGCTGCTATCTGTAACATATCCACCGTATATACAAGCGTGGTTTAAATGTTAACTTACAGTAGCAAATAAACTCACCTCTATTCATAGAATTTGGACATATATGGGTCTCCTAACTGACAGAACTTTATCCGACCAAAGCATCTTTACGCAGAAAATATGGGATGCAAATGCGACTAAAAAAGAAATTTGTTTACGTCTTTTGTACAGTCTGTTGTTTCAGTCAAATACTGTAAATATCCGGTCACAAATGCATTGCAGTAAATGTGGGAATTTCTGCATCCAGTAATCATATTTCCACATAAACATCGCAACAATGTAACGTTTAGTTATGCAAGTGACATTTCAAGATAAACATGTACTCTAGGCCTACTGTTTACCGTATCAATGTGGCATCACATCGCATTAATCATTCTATTTTGAAAAATGATTTTGTCGTTATAAAATGTTCTGTTTATTCGGATGGATTCTTTTTCTTTGATTAATAATTTGTAAAAATGTACAATCTACTTTTACTAGTACAACTTTGTTTGGGACTATATTTTATGCACAACAAATGAAAGGTGCACCGTCTGTCAGAATGAACGAAATTATTCGTTCTTCTTTCTATCTAATTAATTTCCACTGAAATAAAAACTATGTGATAAAAAGAATCTCAAATGGGTAACGATTTAATATTGAATTTATGAAACTCGTTGAATAATGTCCAGCTTTTGCACGCCAAGGCTCGCAAAAGCTGGACATGATTCAACGAGTTTCATAAATTCAATATTAAATCGTTACCCATTTGAGATCCTCTATTTATTATATCGGATTGCTGCATCTGAATCTAGATATAAGTTTAAGTGATCTGTGGAGGTTTACATACACCTTATATAATGGTATGTGCGCTGATAATATTTTAATATTTAATAGAAGTGCATAATTAAAAGTTGTGCATGAAGCATCTAATTTTTCCATTACCTTCAAAAATTGTGAGTGGTGACTAAAATTTACTAAGTAAAGATATCAAGTGAATTGAATAACTTTTATCTTTGATTTCATATTTTACAGTAGGATATAGAGAAGAGACAAATCCTAAGTCAGTATAATAATTGTTGCTTTTATACTCACTCATTATATTTTTGTAAAGTCAACTTTAATACATTTGGACCGCTTTGGTGGCCTAAGTGTGTAAAGTGTCCACCTAGGATGCTGGAGGTTGTGGGTTCGAACCCCGGCCGAGTCATAGCAAAAACTTATACAAATGGTACTTACAGCTGCCTCGCTAGGTGCTCAGAATTAAGAGGTTAGTGTTAGGACTGATCGGCCTGATCTCAGGATAATGTGACTGAGTGGAACATGATGCTACATGTTTATTGCATTATGCCTCGTTGCTAGACATCACTATAAACTGCAGACAACATAGCGATATAACTGAAAACTTCTCTAAGCTACATTAAAAACCCAAATCTCTCTCTCTCTCACGCACACACGCACACACACACACACACACACACACACACAGTGCCGGACTTCTGCCTAGGCAAACTAGCAGCTGCCTAGGGCCCCAACCTCGGAGGGGGCACCGACCAGGGACCGAAATGGTACACATTGAGGACACAGGACACGGAAAAAAATATGTCAATTTTTCCGAACGAAATATTTTCTAAAGTCAAAGTATGTTAAATATATATTTTTAAAAAAAGTAAAGTTTGTTTTTTTCTAAATTACCAAAAAGGGGGCCCAGACTCTGTTAACTGCCTAGGGCCCTGGGTCTCTATGTCCTGGCCTGCACACACACACACACACACAGACACACAGACACACACACAAATAAATGTGATCAAACATTTTTTTTTTAAAATAATGCAGATCGAAATCATGAAATTAAGAGTCCAGTATGCATCCCAGGAAACTTCAGAGAAAACATCAATAATTGATCAATCTGACATGTATATGCTCTTAAATGACTATATTATTTCTCACTAATGTAATTTAACAGAAACCTGTTAGTCCACGTCTTGAATGCTGAGCTCTTTATTCCACAATAAGAAACCCGCTAGCCCACGTCTTCGATATCATGTGGAAGCCTGTTAGTGCCACATTGAAATACAATTTTCATCTCTTGGATACTACTTAGTATCTCGCAATTACGAGTTGCTAACTCGTAATTATGAGACAATTATCTTGTAATTGCGATTCAGAATCTCGTAATTACGAGCTGGATATCCCTTAATTGCAACTTAATATCTCGTTAGTAAGAGATAGCTATATCGTGATAACAACATACTGTAATATATCTAAGGTGTGCGCCATTTGTATCTATATCTCCATTTGGAGATTTGTTAGATTTTTGTGATAACTTGATTGATTATGGGAAGTCGGTGCTGGAGAAATATTACTCAGCCCGAGTAATTAGCCATTTTCTAGGGATAAATGTCATAGTTGAGTTCAGGTCAGAGCCTGACAAGTGGGAGTGAGCCACGTAGTTCCAATTAAAATCTAGTTGTGTTGATTGATTGTGTATCTCCATGTGAAATGTTTTGTACAATAGAATACACGAGAAGGCAGCCACACTATCAGCTACGCTGCCACACTATCAACGATGCTGCCACTTTAGTAGCTTTGCTGCCTCACTGCTAGCCCTAGCAACAATAAATCTATAAATGAACCGAAACTGGCTAGCTTGTTATATTGAATAATCGTTATTATTGATATATATATAACACATATAATACATAACACTTTATATTTTTTACTACAATAAAAATAAGCAGCAGAGGGGGCGGATCATACGTCTCTAATTGGGTCAGATTTTAAGATAAATATTTTAAGTCTCCTTTTGCCAAATGGAGCCTTAACGATTTTAGAGCCCTATTTGTCAAATTAGGGGTTTCTCAAAATCCAACTTAATTAGAGAAGTACAATTCGCCTCCCGTCACCTGCTGACGGGTTAACAATGAAAATCACTACGATTTCACAAACAGACATCAGAGAGGGCGGATCAGACGTCTTTAATTCGGTTGGATTTTAAGCAAAACATTTTAAGTCTCTTTTCCTTAACGATTTTATAGTCCTATTTGTCAAATTAGGGGTCTCTCAAAACCAAAAAAAATGTGGATAAAAGGGGTTATGAGATCACTTCAATATTTCTTTTTTTTAGAGACCTTATTTTATGAATTGGAAGCTTCTATGATGGCCTTTTTGTACAGTATAACGGGAATGGGATACTTATTTCATGAAATCAATGTGTCTACTGACGACGAGACTAACGGCGTCGTTTCGGTCCTCAAAGACTCCATCACCCTCTCTGCTGCTATGGGTTAACCAAATATTTTATCACGTCCGACACGATATCGCGTCCGAGGATCTGATAAATGTATCGTCACAAATCCATGTTGGATTGACTGAGCGTGAGCAGCAGAGGGGGGGGGGGGGAATCCGACAACTTTTTATAGGCATCTATTCGGAAAATTAAGGCTTCCTCGTAAAGTGAATCGGACATGCGTCGATTCGGCAAACTAAGGCTTCCTCGAAATCGTCAAAACAAAAAAAGGCATGCTTGAGATGCCATAGTTGTTGTCGCCGCCCCCTCTGCTGCTATGGGTTAACCAAATATTTTATCAAGTCCGACACGATATCGCGTTCGAGGATCTGCTAAATGTATCGTCACGAATCCATGTTGGATTGACTGAGCTTGACTAAAGAAATTTCTAAATTGGTTATAATCTATATCAACGCAGCACCAAGTTTGCCAAATATTTCGTAGCGTATGACTATCAACTCCGTTAAACACACACAGTAAATTGCAGTTATCTCTGATCACTATTTTTATGTGAGTGTATCGTTGAGTAACATATATCACATCAGTGTTTTAATGTCTGCCTCTGGAAAATATCCTAGCAGGAGTTTTTTTATTGTCTAACGTGATATCATCGTATACGACTAAATTGTTAATATCTTCATCAATATCATCAATACTCGGTGCTTCTTCGATATCAGTTATAAATTCAATAATACCCTCGCCGGATTTTTCTACCGCGAGGTCGTTAAAATCTTTTAATACATTGTAACATCGGTGATCGTCTACACTAGGAGCTTTCAATACAACTTGTCCCATTTCATCCATCTCGTTATTAAATTAAGTAACAGTTGTGACTTGCCACTTCCAGATGGTCCGATTATAATCATTCTAATTGAATTAGGCAACATCACATGGTGTTTAATAGGTTCCCGTCGTCAGGTAGCTGAATAATCAATTGCATTCATGTTATTATATATAAATTATGGAATATAGTGTGTGAAGTGTAAGACGCGTACTGGAACAAACGACTTGACGACGATTACAACTAAAAATAACAGATCAGCACTTTCTGGTAAATGCGTACAATACAGTACAAAGAAATTTAGATTTGTTTCTCTCGATAAATCAAAGAAATTTAAAAAAAACGAGGAGGTGAAATTGCATCCAAGTTAACTAAACTTCCAGGGACACCGTGGGCGAAGTATCCAGGAGAAAAACACCTGCCTGGATATAGTTACTGTGGACCCGGAACCAGACTCGATATCAGACTCGATGATCAAAACCAACCTCGACCGGGTGAATATCCGATAAACGCCATTGATAAAGCATGTCATGCTCATGATGTCGCTTATAAAAGTAGTAATCTGCAGCACAGACATCTCGCAGATGTAAAATTAATTCATGCGTTGAATTCTATCACTGATAAATCCTTCAAAGAAAAATTGGCTTCATGGTTAGTAAAATCGGCTGTGAAAGGTAAATTGATGTTAGGTGCCGGTAATTAATAACAACATGGAATCTATTTACTATTCTCCACGCGGATACTGGCGGGGTAAAGCAGCAATTGGTAAACTCGCTAGCGCCGCGAAGGTAAAATATACCACTGCAGCGGATTGGTTATCCAAACAGGCGATATGGCAAATTTATATATCGCCGCCTAAACAAATTAACTACTCGCATTTTGATGTGACCGTTCCCAATGAAGTTTATCAAGCTGATATATTATTTTTGCCGCATGATGGTGGTTACAAATACGCGCTAACCATAGTTGATATTGCGAGTCGATACAAACAAGCAGAACCGTTAAAAACAAAATCATCAACTGAAGTGGCTTCTGCGTTTGAAAGGATTTATCGAAGAGGTCCTCTGCGCTGACCAAATCTATTACAAGTTGATCCTGGCAAGGAATTTCAAGGTGCGGTTCTATCAACGTTGAAGAATCATAATACCGCGTTACGACGAGGACATACTGCATTACATCGCGATCAGGCAATTGTTGAACGATTTAATCGCACACTTGCCGAGCGGTTAATTGGATATCAATACGCGAAAGAATTTATTCAATATAAACGATCCCGTGAATTGGTCAAGAGATCACCAGCTGTGATTACTGCGCTGAATAACGAGATTACTCGAACAATCAACATGAAACTTAACAACGCCATTAAAAAGAAGTATATACCTGTACAACCGCAAAAAGATTTTTCAAAAGAACCAATTCTCGGTAATGTCACTGTGAGGTATTTATATGAAGCAGGAGAGCTAGAAGGTGGCAAAAAAGAGCTACTGATCCTATTTGGAGTGTCACCGTGCATAAAATATCCGGTATAACACGATCACCGGGTAGACCAGCAATCTATAGATTGGATTCAACTGTCCCTCAGCGAGGATTTACTCGACAACAACTACAAGTGATACCCGATGATACTCAATTACCACCGCGTGGTCTTAACTAGCACCTCTTCGTCTATTGCATTCAAGACAGGTCAGCATCACATTATTTCTAGTATGACCTACGCTGCTATCTTTTCTGTCTACGGTAAATTGTCGAGGATCCGACCAGCACCAGCGCATTATACAATTGCAACTCGCGCAGTGATAATTCTGTTGTTGATTCAGCGCGATTATTAATTCAGAATCAATATCAAATTCTCTATTATTTTTTTATCCTGTTGTTTATAACCAGATAGTTTTTTCTGATTATGTCCTTAGTGATGAAATCACCAGTGACAGTATCACTTATTGTAGTGTCATTATCATCTCCTGACTCTGTTAGGAGAACCCTTCGAAGTTGATTTATTCTTCGTACTCTGGACACTGCGAGATAAACTAAATTCGACCACTCGATGTGATTATCCACTATCCAAACAACTGTATCGGACATAGTCAATCCCTGTGAAGAATGTATTGTTGCTGCGTATCCTAGCTTCCATGGGGATTTATCAGCACGCAATGCATCTTCGACGACGCTGATATCAACCAACACAATATCATTTAACACTAAATTCTGCTTCTCTGTCAAGCCTGGAATATCAACTTCAATATTCTGCTTTCGTGTATCCGAAGGCCTATAACATAACGGTACTGGAAGCGTTGCAAATTTTTCTTTATGCGTTTCAAATGACTTCATCTGATGTGTGTCTCTGACTATCTTTCTATTTGCGATTATCAAATCGTTTGGTCTCCACGCTTGCCAGAAATCTTTCATGGTAGTTTCCAAAATTATTTCACGCGCTATCTCACATTGGATTCTATCAGGTTGTAATCTCGCGTAATTGTTCATCAAGTGCTCTATGATCGGTGTTAATTTCTTCATAATAGTCTACAAAATTCTTTAGTCAATCATGTGGGGATAAACCGACAAATGATGGTTATTGGCCGTGATCGCCGCACATGACGACTTTTGTGTTCGCGTGCAATAACCACTCGAGAAACTTTTGTAATACATCTAATGACACCGTGCATATCTCATCCCAAATTATGACGCCAGGGATAGATTTCTCACCCATTTGATCAGGAGTCCATTCGTCGCCTTTCCATCGAAAGAAACTGTGATAAGTACAAGCATTAACCTCTCGTTGTTTCATCTCTCTGGCAAGTCTGTGTGTTGGTGTTAACACAATCATGTTTGTGAAATCCGTAAGATTTTTCTCACGAAATAATTCAATCGCGCGAGTCGTTTTTCCTGACCCGCTACAACCGTTTAAATAAACTGTTTTATATCTACATACAGAATCAGATATCTGCGGTGCATTAGGTAGTTCTGATATTTTATCGCCGCTCAAATATTTATCCTCAATCGTAACATCTGCTGATTTTTGAATAATCACAAGGTATTTCCCGCTTAATTCTCCATGATCCCCAACTCTCGTCGGAATTAATGAATTCAGCTACTGCGTTTCTGTGTTTCATGTCTATGTAAAATGAATCAGTGGCGACTCTAAATGCGGTATCAGGAAATCTATTTATCATCGAAAATAAATTTATAGAAGCATAAGCTCGCATAGATGCCCTCAAATGTGTATACTGAAGACTGTGTCCATCGCTGTAAGTAACAATTGTACCTAATTTGGTTCCATCGGACAAGAAAGCGTCTTTACGATCGACATATAAGCCCTTAGATGTTACATGCACGATTATAAAATCGTATTCGACGTTATCTATAATCAACCGTGAAGAATATCGTCCATTGTTGTATTTACCACCTTGAGTGAATTTACCAATTATTCTTCTACCAAGATCTTTTGCGTCTTTGTTTCTGATTTCACATAACAGTTTGGACCAATTCATGATATATTCTTCGTCGAGATCCGGGAATTGTTGTCGTTGTTCGCTGATTATACTATCTAGATCAGGTTGTGGTGGTAACCAGACTTCAGTCTGTGCTCGATATGATATAATCGCTTCACTGACAATCAGCGATATGAGCATGTTACAATCAATCATATATCGTAACAGCACTATTGGTATCCAATGTTTCGCAGACATATGTCTACCAATCCAAACATAACAGCACGGATGAAGTCCTTTAGCTAATTCAAATGATACCATAGCGAATCCGGTTAAATCAAAATGTGGCAGTGGTCCATTAATCGCAACGCGGGACATCTCGTGTGTGGGATGTCCAAATCGCTTGAAATATTCAGCGCATTCTCCGTACCTGAGAAAACTCCCGGGATAACACGCGACTATATCAACCGAAATAATATTTTTGGGGTCGTATTTTGTATTCCATAATCCGCCGTGGTTGTATTCGATGCAGCTTGATTTGATGTCTGTGAGAAATTCAGCTCGTGTTGGTTTCCATGAGTTTCTCTTTCTCGCAAAATGAGCCGCAACCGACGGAATTGTAAAGCAATTTGTTAGTAATTTTTCATTGTCGAAACTCTTCGAGAAACTACTAGCTAGTTTTTTCATCTTGTCATGGAGTGCTTCGGTACGGTATAATTCTCCATTGGGTCTCACAAACTGATCGAATCCACCCTCGGGGTTTTCAGCACTGTGAAGTAACCACACTGACACCGGATCGTTTTTAGTCAACTGGTAAATAGCATCGAACAATTTTTTCTCACAGAATTCTGGAGCGGAAAATTCTTCGGGTATATACTTTATTGTTCTATTTCGCGGGAATATTGTTACCGCAGGTGTCCACGCGTGTTCGTTATGATCAATAATTTTGATTGGAACTCCATTTGATTTATATCTTGATTCGTGTAATATCTCGCCGGTTATCGTCGCTACGGTTATTGGGAATCTTAATGAAGTTTCTAATTTTGATTTATCCTGAATTGATGCTCCGTACTTGTTAACTGTTAATTCCCATTCATTTATTTTTTTCCCATGGAAGCATTTGTAAAGTGTTCTAATATTCGTTCTGCTACACAATTCATTCTTGAAGAAGTCGATGATGAAGTCATCAATGACAGTTTCATGGTGTTTAGTTTTTCAACCCTTGGTTTATCATTTAACGGATATATCCCATAAACAACTGCTGTTACAGGATAAGATCTTTCGTAGTACTGTCTGTCAATTCCAATTAGAATTTCTAGTTTTGAATCATGACTCACAACGACGGTTCTTTTATCCTTCAAGATGGGTTCAAATTTATCTCTGATAATCCAATCTCCAGTGTCTGAACGAATAATGAATTTCACTATAAAAAAATACCTTTTCCGCGTAAGATGTGAGATTATAACTTCTGTGCGTTCGTCGTTCATGGTAGCATCAATACTACCATGAATTCGAAATGTTGACCAACAATGAGATGCTCCATCGTGTTTGAATTCATTAAAACAGTCACTGATTTTACTTATCATGGTTCTATCACCTATTAGATTTTTTGGTGCTACGGAGACTCTATCGAGATTAAATTTAGTATTTTTCCATGGCTTAATTTTCGATAATTTTTCAAACTCCAGCATGTTATAATTAAAACAAGTATTTAAATAGAGAATTTATTTCATAATGAATCATTGAAAATGGCTCATGATTGGATCAGTAACCCCGTGTAACAAATCATGCAGAAAGGAATTCTGTGGGTATCATATGCAAAGTGTCCGACGCGGAAGTTATGGCCCGCTACCCTGCTTACAATGTGGGGTAGGGGTGAGAGGAATATCACAATTATGTCTCGGTTGTGGTGGTAAACGATGCAGAGAGTTGAAGCGTTATTATGATAAGAAAATCAAAAACTCCATTAATGACTGTACCCCTGACAGCGTCCTTGACTCCGTCAGGGACAAAGTCATTAGAATCCCTCAAGATTACATCGAGAGATTTCCAAATGTAATAATTCAACCAAACAATGAATTAGACAAACAATAATATAGTATATAAATGAACCAATAATTTCAACCACATCCCGAGATTCCAAACTATGAAGCTTCCCCTGATGGTATTATCAGACACTGTAGATCAAAGGAGCCAGTCGGTACCGTAAATAATATGGGATACTTGAGATTTACTGTTGGGAAGAAGAAATATCTTAATCATCGTTCCGTGTACGAATGTCATAATGGATTGATCAAGGATGGTTTTGTTATTGATCACTTGAATAATATTAAGACTGATAATTCCTTGAATAACCTTCAAGCTGTTACACCAAGTGAGAATTCCAAACGAGGAAGAACTGGTACTTGTAATACAGTTACAAGGAGACCCGTAAAATCATTTAATACAGCAACTAATGAAGAAATTGTATTTCCATCTATGGATGAAGTCGGGAAATATTTTGATATTTTTACCCCCTCAGTACGAGGAGTAGCAGAACGAATACAAAATTCCGATTTTTCATATCGTTTTAAGAACAGCATCAAGTTTACATACACTTGAATTCCATTTTGTATTATTCGTTATAACACTAATGGAAATAACTCGTCGGGTATATCGGTCTATGAAAGAGTTATCTCCGTTAGATTGTGTCACCGATTTTGATGGGCTATCTTCTGATTGGTTTACAAAAAATGAATAAATTTTAACAAATAATAAATTTGTTATTTTTTTTGGACAGATTTTGGTCGATTTTTGACTGATTTTGGTCAATTTTTGACTGATTTTGGTCTATTTGGATTCGTTTTTGTCGGTTTTTGACTGGTTTTAAGTGGTATCAATCGGGTCAAAACGTCGATGCTGCATGAGATTTCTCGTAGACTTTTTCATGAAAATCATTTTTTGCGATATTTTTTTCATTTTATCGTTAAAAATCAGACAAAATACAAAAAAAAACAGACAAAAACCAGTCAAAAAACACCAAAATAACGCGGTGGTCTCAGTCGGGTCAAGTGGTCGATGCTGCATGGTATTTCTCGTAGACTTTGTCACGAAAAATGACTTTCGTATGCCGATTATGTTTTGGCATTATTCTATATAGTATTAACGGAGATAACTCGTTTAGGTGTGTTTACAACCTATGAAATAGTTATCTCCGTTAGATTGCGATTTTGATGTGCTATCTTTTGATTGACTGTTATAATTATTACGATTCTCAACGGAGATAATCAATTATCGGCTTTTATAGAAAATCGAATCAAATAGGAACTATTTACAAACAGCTGTATTCTTTTTTTTTAGTGATTTTTCAAACATTCAGTCTTGCTTGAATGCTGTTAATAATCATTATTAAGCACACAGCGGATATAGCGATCACACACCTTTGTGTTCAACTTTCATCTATAACCAGCTTATATACTAAATCGTCCTTATTATTATTGGGCTTTAGCGTCGAAGCCCATATGTGACCAATTCATACAACTCACACACTATTCCACGGTGTGTGGGTACTTTTTCCCATACAATCTGGGAATTTTGTTCTGGGTTGTATGAATTAGGTCCGTATGAATGTAGACTCGCCCATCATTCATTTTATCAAATTTCTGTTTATTTTTGAAAAAAATATATCAATGTTTTTTTGTATTAGACATATATTAAATGTTTTCTTTTGTATTAGACATATATTAAATGGTTTTTTTTGTATTAGACATATATTATATAATTATATATGAACTCTGAAGATATTGATGAAATTATAAATGAAATATCTAATCTAAAATCCCTAAAAATATCATTGTCAGATGGTTTAGATTGTGATAAAATCCTCTCTGATTATCAGGATATTTGTTTCGCTTCTATGCATAATAAATATGTATTACCAAAGAAATATTCTTTGATAAAAAAGATCCAGAATTCTCTCCGTGACACCCTTAAACTTTATAACGATATTAATGTGTTTTTCCCGTTATTTACCATCGTAGAAAGAGTTAGAAGAGAACTAGGCCAACAATATGAGATCAAAAAACAGGTTAATGCAAAAATTAGAAATATACTGGCATTAATAAATGAACAAAAACCGCTAGATAACGACCATACATGAATTTCCTTGTTGTCCTCACCGTTAGTTGTATGACATGTATAACGCGTAGTAAAATTCTCGCTATAAATACACCACTGCAGATGTTGCATTCCGCTATAAGCTTGTAACTACAAAGTAAAATTTGTACTATAAATAACCATGGACTGCAATACAATGGAAAGGCGCACTGTATAATCAATACCAGCTTGCAACACGGGAGTAAATTACCATGGTGAAAAACCTTTCAGCGAGTGTTTTTTTTATGTTATTTTTCATTGCCTATCTGAGTCTGGTTAAACGTGAAAATCATTTTATGATGACAAAATCACTACATGAAATCTATTCGGGATTCAAATTGAAATTGCTTTACTGTTTCAATAATGGTAAACAAAGCATTCCGCTATAAGCTTGTAACTGCAAGGTAAAATTTGTACTATAAATAACCATGAACTACAATACAATGGAAAGGCATGTACGCTCAATCAATACCGGCTTGTGCAACACGGTAGTAAATTGACACGATGAAAAACATTTCAGCGAGTAGTTTCGTTTTGGTTATTTCTCATTGACATTTATCGGGTTAAAACGTTAATTCCTTTAAAATGAATCAATTAGACTCTTTCCATTTAAAATGCTTTGGATTTTCATGTATGATGACAAATTCACTACATGAAAATCTCTTCGAGATTCAAATTGGAAGATTGTTTACGATTTCAATAATGGTAAATGAAGCATTAACCACTCGATCGGCGAGAGAGAGACTTGCGAATATCAAAAAATATATACCCGTCCGTGATTCTGTCAGGGGTAAATTACAAAATCGGAAGAGTCTTCAGACTGACCTTTCCGTGGGATATGAACAGTTATGTCAACCGGTTACTATAGCAACAAAGGAAGCAGCAAAAGGGATAATATCAGCTACTGAGCGAGCTATATGGGGGGATGTTCCCAAGGATGAACTAAGAAAAGAAAAGCCTCTTATTGGTGAACTTGCAAAAATAGCAGCGGAAACTGAACAAACAAAACAAGCTGTACAAAAACTCCACGGTGATGTTAGTGAACCACCTGAATCAAAAAGAACAGTAGATGATTTACGCGCGAGATTTAACGAGGAAGGGTTAGCAGCAATTGATAAGACTGATCCAGCAGAAATTCCTGCGCTTGTTGTTACAACTTATGAAAACAGAAAATAAATGTTGAAACCAGAACATCATAAGTATATTAAAGATATAACTCATTGGGCTGATGTATTCTACAAAATCAAAACTAAAACAAGTCAAATTTATAAGAATAAAGTATCATACATAGAATATATCAATGCGGTGGATACAGTGAATAATCAATATGAAGAGTTTAAACAACAACAAAAACCGCAAAAATTGCAAAGAAAGCGACTGCAACCTTCAAAGAAAATATCTTTCTCGCCTCAACAACAAAAAGAACCTCAAAAACATCTACCACCCAAAGCTTCGCTTGGATCATTGTATACACCTGATTGAGATGATGATGATCGAGATGATACTCTTGATTACTTACAAAATACGGTTTTAGAAAAACTGGATACAGCAACTGCTTATAGTAGCGGAAAGGGATTTTCTGGGAGTGGAATTTCAAGGGAAAATCGAAGATTTTTAGGTCTAGTTCGTTGTCCTGGTAATATTGTCGGTGATATAGCACGATTAGAGGTTCTCATCGGAGGGAAACGAGCCGGAAATAACTCACCGGAAATAATTAATGAAGCAGCTGATATCTGCATGCGGTTATTTCAAGGTGGCATCATGGATATCAAAACATATCGAGACTTCATCGACGAGTTATTGGAAAATCATACGGATCACCATGGTTATCATAGTGATTATTCACCATGACTGAAAATCCTTTGGATTGGAAATTATTTCCACATTAGATAAATATCATTTAAATAAGATAATCATACACTACAACCATGATAAACCAATCAGCGTCTATATAGTAAACTCGCGGTTTCCATTTTATAGAACATACTATGGTGATGATCTCGGTAATACAATTGCAGGGTTATTTGCAAGAATGGCTCCAAAAGTGGCGCCGCTAGCAAAACAGTTATCGATGAAAGCTATTGATATTATTCGTGATAAGGGTATTAGCAATGTTGGAGATGCTGCCGGGAAAGCATTTATGTCCGCTCGGGATAAACTAACAGCACTAGTTCGACGGCGAAAGAAACCGGGACTGTAACCATCTACAGCGGAAATGCCTGCGAGTGTTAGTAAAATAATAAATAACGCAGTAGATCAAAAACTAGCGTCACTGATGACTCCGTCATGCACCAGCGACCAAAGCATCATCGCAAATATGATAGCGGGAAGTGGTTTAAAAAACCACGACGACGGTGATGATTTAGACTTTGATTTATCAAAGTGATATATATAATAAAATGTTCAAAAGGTCACCTGATCCAGCGTTTGATATGAACGCCCCAGTTCGCAAGGATGATTCTGTACGTGATTATCAATTTTATGCCTATCACGCAATAGATTCAAATAGTCGATCAAGAATTGAACTTCAAGTTCATGATACCAGTAAATACTTTTTACCTTGTGAAGCATTTATCGAAGTAGAAGGAGAACTTGTAATGGCTGCTGATACTTCTGCTGTACCAGCACCGTATCCAGCTGATACCTAAGTCGGGTTTGTCAATAATGGAATCATGGCGTTATTCGAGAGTGCAAAATATCTCATCAATGGAACGAGATCGAGTCGATAGATCGTGATGTTGATGTGGCTACAACAATAATAGGGTTAGCGAGATATTCCGATGATTATACAAGATCGGCGGGTCCGTCTATGATGTTTGCAAAGGATGGTAAAAATTACACTGGAAAAAATCCGTTTATTGTAAGACGACCACAGAATAATGCTGGTAATGCTAATGTTGATGTCGAGAATATGATTATAAACGAAAATCTCAATTTCAATCTAGGAGCTGCGACACGTATATCAATGTTGCAAGGAGCGCGTAGATCATTTTCATGCGCGATTCCACTACATCATATTGTTGGATTCTGCAGAAATGTTCGAAAAGTTATCTATGGAACAAAGCATACAGTAACACTCGTGCGAAAGGGTGATGACAATGACGCAATTTGGAGGATTCCAGCAGTTGAAGCAAATGCAGATGCTGATGCTGGTAAAGTCAATTTAACAAAATTATCACTGTGGATACAAGTGTTGACTCCATCAATTACCGCAGAAGAACAACTACTATCATTTATGGACCAAGGAGGAAAATCATTACTAAGTTGGCTAACGGTAAGTACAGATGTTAAACAATCAAATATTAATGGACTATTTACGTTTAACCTAGCATCAAAACAAGGTGTTACTGCGCCACGTCATATATTTATTGCGTTACAGGATAACGCACGAGTTGGTAATCAACTCCGCAGCCATATGATATTTGATCAATTAGGTATTAGAGACGTTTCACTGAGAATAAACGGCCAGCAGGAACCATCCGAGGATATACAACTTAATTACAGTCAAAACCATATTGCCCGCGTGTATCATCGTTTATTATCATTTATGGCACGCGATCAAAATGTTGATACTGGTCTCCAAATATCACAATATGACTTTAGGAATTTATATCCAATCTATTATTTTTCGTTAGAACATCTTGATTTAACAAGACAATCCGTCGTTGATATACATTTAAGAGCTAATGTGCTCCGTGGTGCTATTGCCGATGATAGAGCGGTTGCTGTTATTCTCAGCGACAAATCAATGCTACTGGAAAATCTGTGATTTGCCAAACATATAACAATTAGATCAATCTGTTATTGTATAATGAAATACATTTATATTAGTGTTGCGTTAAGTCCCGGACAACTCAAGAAATTGCAATCGGAATTAGCTACAAAATGCGGAACTACAATAACACTGAAACCCAATCAGATGACTGGTGGTCAGAATAAATTGTCACTGACAACTCGTCAAGTAAAACACTTCAATGATGCTTTCAAAGATAAAAAGGCGTTCAGATCACTCTCTCTCTCTGCAGCTGCGATCAGTGACATGAAAAAATTAGGCGGTATATTCCCGTTGTTAGCTGCGTTACTAGCATTGATTTCTGAGGCTGCCCCAGCGGTAGCTAAAGCGGTCGGCGTTAGGAGCCGTTGGTACCGCGGAATGAATGGCACTAAAGAAAGCAACTGGGCGAGGAAATGAAAAAAGGAAAGGGTCTAAGACTACCAGGAACCCGTATTCATGGTACAGCGGAAAGGGTCTGAGACTACCAGGAACCCCGTATTCATGGTACAGCGGAAAGGGTCTAAGACCACCAGGAACGGCTTAAAAAGCTCGCGATTAAAAACTGTTGAGGTGTTTTTATGAAAGATCAGTTACCGACACAACCAAACAGTGTTGAAACCGGCATCATTAATCTCGATAATAGCACCGGACCCGGAACCCACTGGGTTGCATACGCGATTGATCCACGTGCAATCGTTTATTTCCATTCATATGGATTAGCGCCGCCAAAGGAATTTAACCGCTATATACAACAATTAAACACCCCTCATTGGTATTCTACGCTACCAACACAACAAATGAATGATCCACCAATATGCGGCAGCGAAGTATTGGATGTTCTTGATGCTATTTCAACATCTGGGAAACCACCACATGTCGTCGTAAATGAATACACCAGCAATCGCTGGAAATCAAAGATCTTAGAGAGAGAAAGAGTTTTACAATAACATTATTAATATTTGGGGAAGACCTCTATCAGCGCTGAAGAAACCAACCACAAAAACATCTGCGACCGGTGATAGAAAAAAAATAATCGAAGATGAAATCGCTGAGACGTTGAACTTAACAAGTGTTGACCCCGGGGAAATAGTTGTATTTCAAGATCGTCAGGGTAAATTGAAATCTAGTAATGTTTCCCTGGATGATATTTTAGTTATACAACGAGACGCAACCGAAGGCGCTGTCGCGTTGTTTTCCGATCAGGGTAAACTCAAACCGGGTGTACTTGTATCAACTATCTTGGAACGAATTAACAATATTGACAAACCGTTATTAGATTTCCTTGGAAATCCACCGGTGACTACACCGAAGCTCACAACAATAAAAGATTCTATGTTGGAACTAGCAACACTTCAAAGCAAATATGCAGATCACGTTGAAAAGTTTACATCATTTCGTAAAAATATCATTGAGAAATGTTTTGCAACCACACTGGATAAAATTGATATAAAACTTCCTGATATTAAACAATCCATCGATGAGATGAAAAACACCATCGAGGCAATCAGGGAAGATGCAACGAGGATGATAACAATCGTTGAAAAAACAAAAATCCCTCATGCGAAAACCAACAACGTAGTATACACCATTCAACACGGATCATTTGCGTGGACACCCACAAACAACAAATTAGATATCACTGCAACCGTCAAAGGTATTTATCGATTAACACTAGTGACACCAACTCAGTTTAATATATCATCGTCGAGTTCATCTGGGGTTAACAATATGATATCAACAATCATCGACAAGGATACAACCGAACAGTTCACAATAGCATCCACTGATAAAAATTTGGTTAGAATTTCGGTATCATGGTATGTGGAATTCGTAGCAGATTTGAGTAAACAACTAAACTGGAAATTGCAAAGCAATTTCACTAACGGTTTCAATTGAAATCGTAAACTGATTTGGAAATAAAATGTCATCAACGGTACCTTCGGTATCTCAATATCGCTATGATCAGGTCAGAGAATTTCAAACTAGACTCAAAACCCTCGCCGAGGAGTATCAAATAAAAATAAAAAAATACCGACGAAGAATTACCGCAATTGATGTTACCGTGTACTCGGTGAGTGGTGTAATCGCCGGAGCCGGAATTATACTATCTTCGGTGACAATGATTGCCCCGATAGCTGTTCCAATTTGTATATCCGCGGCGACAACAATTGCGAGAATAATTTCGATTGTAACAAAAAAATTATCATCATGCAGTCAGTATAAACTGCAAGATTATTTAAATAAATTTCATGTTGTATCAACCGCGTACTCGCAATTATCTTCGTGTATATCGTCATCGCTTGATGATATATTTATATCAGATAGTGAATTTTCAGTGATGGTAAGAATTTATGATTCCAAGATTTCAAAATTAGAGCGACAACATAAATATAATAACAATGACAACACCGCAGGAATTACTTCAACAAATAGTGGAGAACACAAACCCGAAAACCAGCATGATCTCAATAACCTCAATGATATCAGATAGTGAGTTCTCAGTGATGGTAAGTATTTATGATTTCGCGATGTCAAAATTAGAAATACAACATAAGTATAATAACGATGACAACACCACAGGAACTACTTCAACGAATAGTAAAGAATACCGAACCGATTCAACAAATAACGGAAAATACCACACCGATGAAGACCAGCATGATATCCATAACCTCAACGAATGTTGAATTCAGTGTAAATTTCCCGATTCCGATTCCGGTGAAGGAGATAGCGCTAGCAAAACTACGAATCTATCACAGTTGGCCTAATATCAGATCGGTTGCATTTGGTGGTAAACAACCGAATAATTCCTTGGTGTTTGCGAATAAGAATAAACCCGATGGAACTCCAGACTGGAACGTTGTTTCGATACCATCTGGGTCATACCAAATCGAACAAATCAATGCTGAATTCCAACGTAGAATAAAATCAATTACTGGAACAGAAGAATCGAAAATCGCTATAACGGTTCACGAGCCGACGTTATCATCTGCCATCGAGATAAACTCACTTAGTTATGTCGTAGATATCTATCAGAGTTCAATAAGAACCGTACTAGGATGGCCTGAAATACCACCTCGACAGGTTAACATACCACCTGAACCGAAAAAATCTGATTATATCACCGACAGGATAAAATCTGATAATCCAGTAAAAAGCTATAGAGAATACAATAAGTGGGAATTTTTCGCTGGAATAATGGAAAATCGCGTTGGTAGAATCACAACCCGACGGGATAAAATCGTTGATAATCTCATAGCGTTCAATATCGATTTTTCGCTGTTGTTAATATCTCTTAAATCCGGTACTCTCACCCGAGATGAATTTATTAGCGTCGTAGAAACATGTAACAAAATCATTGATGACATGGAAATATTTCATTTGAAAATTATTCAAGGGATATTAAGTGACGATAATCCTAAAACGAGAACAGAGTTTGCGACATTTTATGGTATAAACATAGAAGATATTCCAACATTCAAACTACACGAATATAACCGCACCAGAACTAAAAAAACTTCTCAGTGACACCATCGATGAAGGTTTCCAAAAAATCCATGACGCATGGAAAAAAAACAGCACCACAACCACAAACAACAATACTCAAACATAATAATGACCCAGACAGAGGCGACAGGCATATCTCTCCGTTCAACGTGAATATAACCTCAGTGATAGCATTGAATTTAGTATGTGATGTTATCGACGGTAGCTATCAAATAAATCTCGAGCGATCAAATCAAGCTCAGCAGGGATATATTTTGTATTCATTTGCACCAATAGCCCCTCCAAGATTTTTAATAATTGAAGACCCAACTAATCCAGTCTATATGCGATGTCATAATAATTCGCTAACGAGAATCAACTTCAAACTCGTTGACCATTCCAATAATCTAATTGATTTTTAAGGTGAGGTTTTACAAATTAGTCTGTTTGTAAAATCGTAGCCATCATAGAAGCTTCCAATTCATAAAATAAGGTCTCTCTAAAAAAAGAGATATTGAAGTGATCTCATAAGCCTTTTATCCACATTTTTGGTTTTGAGAGACCCCTAATTTGACAAATAGGACTCTAAAATCGTTAAGGAAAGGAGACTTAAAATGGTTTGCTTAAAATCCTACCCAATTAGAGACGTCTGATCCGCCCTCTCTGATGTCTGTTTGTGAAATCGTAGTGATTTTCATTGTTAACCCGTAGCAGCAGACGGGAGGCGAATTGTATTTCTCTAATTAAGTTGGATTTTGAGAAACCCCTAATTTGACAAATAGGGCTCTAAAATCGTTAAGGCTCCATTTGGCAAAAGGAGACTTAAAATATTTTGCTTAAAATCTGACCCAATTAGAGACGTATGATCCCCCCCCCCCTCTGCTGCTAAATACGTTAACATGCAATTCCATCCAAATAACTATTTGACATACCCTAACAAAGTTCAATTTAACGAAGTTCCAAAGATCCATGATAAAAGGTAAAATTGTTCATCCATATAAGACATTTAAAGTAAGGATACAATTACAATTAGAACTTCGTAGTGTAAAATACGACTCACCCCTATGGCTGTAGTAAATTTTCTAAGTATACACTTCCTGTCCGCACATAGCGTATGCATCCTGTAAATTATAAAAAAAAATCACGTGTTAGACTGAGGGGTAAATAACCCTTGCACATCATGAAATATGCGCACCTCGCTGCGAACGAACTAAAGGTATAACGGTACCAATTGCGCAAGTCCATATGGGTGGAGCTTAAGGTGTAGGGTCCATACCATTCAGAAATAAAGAACAACACAAGCTATGATTGGTGGATTATGTAAGAGTTGTACTTTCTGTTAGGCTTAAAAAAAAGTTTAGCCTCTTGGCCACATGTGAATTTATGTTAATTCCTATATAGATCATATTTTGTATTTTTTATGATTTTTTTAAAATGTGATACACATGACTGAAAATAGGCATGTTGTGACTAGATACCTCATACCCCTGTCTAGTTCCAGCAGAGTTATCTCTCTTAAATGCAATGGAGTACCTGGTTTTGTCATCATCAAA
Organism: Unio delphinus; assembly: GCA_029339505.1. Taxonomy (NCBI): domain Eukaryota; kingdom Metazoa; phylum Mollusca; class Bivalvia; order Unionida; family Unionidae; genus Unio; species Unio delphinus. Next base: position 956,312 of record JAQISU010000217.1, read on the forward strand.
TTGGCAATCCAACATTGTTCTCTATAACAGTATGTGAGATGCACGCTAAATTAGGATAGCAAATATATTTATCTCTCCAAATATTAGCATTGAGGTCTATGGAAAAACAATTGGTACCGTGATACCTAAAACGAGATGCATCCATTACTCCAATACTATTAGTCTAGGTAAAAAAAAAATACTCTAGTAACTCTGTACGCGTAAATGATATCAATTACACCTAAACATTTTAATGCATTGCAAAGTTATTTTCTTGCCTTATTCCGCGACAATAGGTCCACACCCCAAAGTAAAATGGACACATATTTGAGAAATCAAGGAATATGAATAAAAGAAATTTGTCGTAACAGTTCATCATTTGCAATACCAAGACTGGGTAAACAAATATCAGATTAGCCAAACACGATCTACTCTGCACCTACGTTTTAAACCCCTTTGATGGACTCTATACGAGAACCAAAGATTGTAGTGTCAACGCTCAACGTATTAATCGAACATTATCTTTTGGGGTCAGGTTAAAGAACGAAATCTCTCAGAAAAAGATAAAAATGAAATTTGCCAATCCCACAGAAATAACGGCCAGACACCCTTTCTCGTTTACGGAGTAGTTTGTTTTCCAAGCAGCAGTTTTATTTACATCGGACAGCTTCATTATAGGTGCACTAATTAGCTTTTTTTTGAACATGCAATAAGCTCTCTTTTGTGATTTTCTTCAAATCAGTATATCTTTGTTTGTCTCCACAAGGTCTGCCGTACACTGTACATTCAATACTCCCTTTTACCCACTTTTCTGCATTGTCTATAGATCTCTCGACGCATTGTTGAAGCATATTAGCATGAAATATGCTCAACGTGCCATTCAGGTCAATCTTATGCTCCATGTCGCCTTTAACTCCTTACCAACGTAGGGACCCTTCCATTGAACTAACAACTAGTTTGTTATAGTAGGGAAGAGTACTCCCACAAGTCAAGCACGTAAGTAGTGTTTACTTCATCTTTTTGTAACATCACCTGTCCAATGTTCGCGTAATAACCGCATAAAACCTAGAATTGTCGTTCCATGCAACAGTTCCAAGGGCGAGAAGACCAAACGTTCATAGGGTACTTAATGATGCCAAAACAGAACCGCATTCGCCTAGCGGTCCAAATCTTGGGGCTATTCCGTGCACATCAGTCGTAATATCTGTTTCAGGGTACCATTACATTTCCCTACCAGTCTACTGCACATTGGATGTTGTATTGTATCAAGATGTTTTATGGACAACAGACAATTCTTAAGTCATTTTGGCGCCACAATGCGTACGGATTTGTTCCTGTCAGTGTTAAACATATCAATCAATGCTTCGGCCAACCGTTTCGTTTCATTGCTTAGCTATGCTATGGCCTCGGTTACCTAGTAGTCGACTATGATAATGTATCTGTTTTTCCTATCGGTTACAGGTTATATTGGTCGTAAAAGTTAAGTGGCACAACCAACTGCCAATATTTCTTACCCTCTGGTGTAGTAAAACCTTATGTATTAACCCATTTCACGTATTTTTGGCATTTTTTCTCAGTTCGCATACAAGATTTGCTAATCTTCTTCGTCCTTCATTCATCAGCAATAGTAGGTGAGTAACAATCAATGTGTATGTGCATGGTACACACGGTGAAACAAAAGAGAAAAAAATCTCTCATATTATATCGAATAAAAATACACTGTGGTAGGATTCTGATCGTGTCAGTTAACCTAATACATCTGATCAACTTGTCATCTGTTTTAAGACAATATTCGAATTTTATCTTTGACAATCTCATACACGTCTGGGATACGGTAGACAATTGAGATAGAATGATGGTGGAATATTCCTTTTAACCTTTCTCCCATATGTTGTCTGTTCCAATTTTAAGACCAAAATGCAAAAAGGCCTTAGGGACGGCTGCCCCTCCACAAGACCTTCCCACCCTCCTCAGTTCTCTCGTCGTGGTGTAAGATGGTTTTATATATATATATATATATATATATATATATATATATATATATATATATATATATATTTATATAATTTAGAGTAAATTATAGGTTTCAGATTACGAGATCAAAGCAAAATATCTTGACCCTGTCCGTTGTTCGTGATCGAACTAGCTTTTATGCACTGCTTGAAAGTCTTTTTATTTCTATAAACGTCTTGACAGAAATAAAAAGCATACTAAATACCTTTGATCATCAAATATATCTTATACGTTTTCCTCGTCATGTATCTTATTACCTTATCAATGCCCCAGTATGCATGTCAAAGGTTTTGATGGATCTCATTGGTTAGTATGTAAATAAATATTAATTTTTAGTAGAACAGTTAATGTAACATGTAAATAGATAAAGTACATTCGAATAATATTGAAGGAATTTGTTTAAAAATTAGTACAACTAAACTATTTTACTTTACCTCTAGGTCTGAAGTTGAAAGAGTGAGCTGTCAGTCTCCGGTGAACAATGCCATTTGTTACGAGTATGAAAGGCCAAGGAATAGCCTCACTGTTCATTCCTACTTAGAACCCGAAGATGTGCCAGACCTGCCCTAAACTTAGGTCGAAAATATTTCACTGAAACTGAAAAAGAGGAACACTTTATCATTCATAACTTTCATATTACATCAGTTTGTGTACATATGCGTGTCCGAGTTCTTATTTCAATGCCACTTAAATTAGTAACGTTTATGAATCGCTCCGTTAACTTGAGTATATTTACACTGTATAACACTGTCATGTTACCTTAATGCAGTTTCTATGTGTATATACCGTTGTGCTGAATGAATTAGGTAGATAAAGACATATTATACTGAATTTCTTTTAAACTTGAATAATGACAAATGCGTCCGTCTTAAAAGAAAAAAGATCGATTTTATCCTTTGTCTTCCATCCTATTGGCATATTTTATTATAAGGGTATATTGTACTTTCGATCAAAACTTCGCAATGAAACAATTTTAAAAAATCAAATAAACAAATAGAAAATATAACTTTACAGGTATCTAGTTCTTTCGATGGCGTGTCCACACCTCGTTATAGACGACGACTTTTGTTCAGGATCGAGGGATGTTAATTAACCTTTTGCATATCTGACTTATGCTATGATTGTAAACTTTAAAGCTGTGTACTAAACTGAAATCAAGGTATAGCCATTGTTTCATTGTAATTACAGATTACTCTGTTGCAACATAGGACAAGTGGGGATGTGCATAACTTTTTAGTTCGGTAAACAAATAGATTAATTCCTGTTAGGGGTCAGTCTCTGGAAATATATTGAGCATACATCTGTGTTGTTGCAATCCGATGTCAATTGAGAGGAAAGTTTTAATCATTTATTGAAGTTCTTAATTTACTCATTGACTTTGGATAAATATATTACGTTGGATTTTTGTCAATTCATTCCAAGACATTGTGAATGGTATCAACATTCAAGACTATTGACATATCAGAACATTAATACTACTGCTGCTATATATATATATATATATATATATATATATATATATATATATATATATATATATATAAGCAGAAGAGGGGCGAACAGACTAACTTTTGGAGGCGTCAATTTGGCAAACTGAGGCTTCCTCGAAATCGTAACAAAAAGCGTCGATTCGGCTAACCAACGCTTCCTCGAAGACGCCAACGTCATTGGCACTCGCCCCCTCTGCTGTTATGGGTTAACAATTTTTTCCGGGATTCAGTAAACGATTTTAACCAAATATTTTATCAAGTCCAACACGATATCGTGTTCGAGGATCTGCTAAATTTATCGTCACAAATCCATGTGGGATTGACTGAGCGTGACTAAAGAAATTTCTAAATTGATTATGATCCATATCACCGCAGCAGGTGTTTTTATGCCTGAATGGGAAAATATCCTGGCAGGTTTTTTTTGATTGTCTAACATCAAATCGTCGTATACGACTAAATTGTTAATATCTCCATCGATATCATCAATGATCGGTGCTTCATCGATATCGGTTATAAACTCAATAATACCCTCGCCGGATTCTTCTACTGCTTTGTCATTAAAATCTTTTAACATATTGTAACATCGCTGATCGTCTACACTAGGAGCTATCAAATACAACTTGTCCCATTTCATCCATCTCGTTATTAAATTAAGTAGCAATTGTGTCTTGAAGCTTTCAGATGGTCCGATTATAATCATTCTAATTGAATTCGGCAACATCGCGTAGTGTTTAATAGGTTCCCGTCGCCGGGTAGCTGAATAATCAATTACATTCATGTTATTATAACTATATTATGGATCTATATTGTGCGAAATGTAAGGCGCGTACTGGCACAGATGACTTGACGATGATTACAACTAAAAATAACCGATCAACACTTTCCGGTAAATGCGTACAATGCAGTACAAAGAAATTTAGATTTGTTTCTATGAAATCTGCGGATAATTTTATAAAAAACGAGGAGGTGATATTGCAGCCAAGCTAGCTAAACTCCCTGGAACACCGTGGGCAAAGTATCCAGGAGAAAAGCACCTTCCAGGATATAGCTACTGTGGCCCAGGAACACGATTAGATATCAGACTCGATGATCAAAATCAGCCCCGACCCGGTGAGTATCCGATAAACGCTATTGATAAGGCGTGTTATGCTCATGATGTTGCTTATAAAAGCAGCAATTTGCAACACAGGCATCTCGCGGATGTAAAATTAATTCATGCGTTAAATGCTATTCCTGATAAATCCTACAAAAGAAAAGTTCGCTTCGTGGTTGGTAAAATCAGCTATGAAAGGCAAATTGATGATGGGCGCTGGTAATTAATAACAACATGGAATCTATTTATTATTCTCCGAGAGGATACTGGAGGGGTAACGCTGCAATCAATAGACTCGTCAACGCTGCAAAAGTGAAAAAGGACACTGCGGCTAATTGGTTATCCAAACAGGCTGTATGGCAAATTTATCTACCGCGTCCTAAACAAATCAATTTCTCGCATTTTGATGTTACTGTACCCAATGAAGCTCATCAAGCTGATTTATTATTTTTGCCACATGACGACGGCTATAAAAACGCGCTAACCGTAGTTGATGTTGAGAGTTGATACAAACAAGTAGAGCCGTTAAAAACAAAGTCGGCCACTGATGTAGCTTCTGCATCTGAAAGGATTTATCGAAGAGGTCCCCTGCGCTGGCCAAATCTATTACAAGCTGATCCTGGCAAGGAATTTCAGGGTGCGGTGTTATCAAAAATGAAACATCATAATGTCACCATACGACGAGGACATACTGCACTACATCGCGATCAGGCAATTGTTGAACGATTTAATCGCACACTTTCTGCGCGGTTATTTGGATATCAGTACGCGAAGGAATTTATTACTTTCTCGTGAATGGGTCAAGAGATTACCGGGTGTAATTACAGCGCTGAATAATGAGGTTACTCTAACAATCAACATGAAACATAACAACGCGATTAAAAAGAAGTATATACCCGTACAACCACAAGAAGATTTTTCAAAACAACCAATACTCGGTAATGTCACTGTTAGGTATTTATATGAACCAGGAGAACTCGAAGGTGGCACAAAAAGGGCTACTGATCGTATTTGGAGTATCACCGTGCATACAATATCCAGCATAACACGATCTACGGGTAGACCAGCAATCTATAGACTGCTCCTCAGCGAGGATTTACTCGACAACAATTACAAGTGATACCCGAGGATACTCAATTACCGCCGCGTGGTCTTAACTAGCACCTCATCGTCTGTTACATTCAAGACAAGTCAGCATCACGTTACCGTTGGTTTGACCTACGCTGCTATTCTTTCTGTCTACGGTAAATTGTCGATAATCCTTATCCGACCAACACCAACTCATTATACAATTGCAACTCGCGCAGTGATTATTCTGTTGGATGCTTCAGTGTAATTATTAATTCAGCATCAATATCAAATTCTCTGTTATTTTTTTTATCCTGCTGCTTATAACCAGATAGTTTTTTTCTGATTATGTCCTTGACGTTGTCAACGCTGACAGTATCACTTATTGTAGTGTCATTATCATCTCCTGATTCTGTCAGGACAACTCTTCGAAGCTGATTTATTCTTCGTAGTCTGGATACTGCGAGATAAACTAAATTTGACCACTCGATGTGATTATCCACTATCCAAACAATTGTATCGGATATAGTTAATCCCTTTGAAGAATGTATAGTCGTTGCGTAACCTAGCGTCCATGGGGATTTATCAGCGCGTAATGCATCTTCGACGACGCTGATATCAAGCAACACAATATCATTTAACACTAAATTCTGCTTTTCACTCTGCCCTGGAATATCACCTTCGATATTTTGTCGCCGTGTATCGTTTTGTCTATAACAGAACGGTACTGTAAGTGTTGCAAATTTACATTTATGAGTTTCAAATAACTTCATCTGAAGTGTGTCTCTGACTATTTTTCTGCTCACTATTATCAAATCGTTTGGTCTCCACGCTTCCCAGAAATCATTCATGGTAGTTTCCGAAATTATTTTACGCGCTATTTCACATTGGATTCTATCCGGATGTAATCTGATTAGTTTTTTGAACTCGCGTAATTGTTCATCAAGTGCTCTATGATCGGTGTTAATTTCTTCATAATAGTCTACAAAATTCTTTAGCCAATCATGCGGGGATAAACCGACAAATGAACATGTGAGTGGTGGTTGCCCATGATCGCCATGATCGCCACACATGACGACTTTGTGTTCGCGTGCAATAACCACTCGAGAAACTTTTGTAATACATCTAATAACACCGTGCATATCTCATCCCAAATTATGACATCAGGGATAAATATTTCACCCATTCAATCAGGAGTCCATTCATCACCTTTCCATCGAAAAGAACTATGATATGTGCAAGCATTCACCCCTCGTTGTTTCATCTCTCTGGCGAGTCTGTGTGTTGGTGTTAACACGATCATGTTTGATTTGCCACGAAATAATTCAATCGCGCGAATCGTCTTTCCTGACCCGCCACAACCGTTTAAATTAACTGTTTTGTATCTGCATATTGGATCGGATATCTGCCGTGCATTAGATAGTTCTGAACACTGATTGCTTTTCAAGTATTTATCTTCAATCGTAACATTTGCTGATTTGGAATAATCACACGGTATTTCCCGCTTAATTCTCCAACACCCCCAACTCTCGTCACAATTAGTGAATTCAGCTACTGCGTTGCTGTGTTTCATGTCTATGTAAAATGAATCAGTGGCTACTCTAAATGCGGTGTCAGGAAATATATTTATCATCGAAAATAAATTGATAGAAGCATAAGCCAGCATAGATGCCCTCAAATGTGTATACTGAAGACTGTGCCCATCGCTGTAAGTAACAACTGTACACAATTTGGTTCCATCGGACAAGAAAGCGTCTTTACGATTGACATATATATCCTTAGATATTATATCAGCGATAATAAAATCGTATTCAACGCTATCCATAATTAACCGTGAAGAATATCGTCCATTGTCGTATTTGCCACCCTGAGTGAATTTACCGATTATTCTTCTACCGAGATCTTTTGCATCTTTGTTTCTGATTTCAAATAACTGTGGACCAATTCATGATATATTCGTCGAGGGACGGGATATGTTTTCGTTGTTCGCTTATTATACTATCTAGATCAGGTTGTGGTAACCAGACTTCAGTCTGAGCTCGACAGGATATAATCGCTTCACTGACAATCAGCAATATCAGCATGTTACAATACACATATATACAGTAACAGCACTATTGGCATCCAGTGTTTCACAGACATCCAAACATAACAACACGGATGAAGTCCTTTAGCCAATTAAAATGATACCGCACGAGCGAATCCCGTTAAATCAAAATGCGGCAGTGGTCCATTAATCGCAACGCGGGCCATCTCGTGTGTGGGATGTCCAAATCGCTTGAAGTATTCAGCGCATTCTCCGTACCCGAGAAAACTCCCGGGATAACACGCGACTATATCAACCGAAATAATACTTTCATGGTCGTATTTTGTATTCCATAATCCGCCGTGGTTGTATTCGATGCAGCTTGATCTGACATCTGATAGAAACTCAGCTCGTGTTGGTTTCCACATGTTTCTCTTTCTCGCAAAATGAGCTGCAACCGACGGAATTGTAAAACAGTTTGTTAATAATTGTCGTCGTCGAAACTCTTCGAGAAACTACTAGCTAGTTTTTTCATTGCGTGTTGGAGGGCTTCAGTGCGGTATAATTCTCCATTGGGTCTTACAAACTGATCAAATCCACCCTCGGGGTTTTCAGCGCTGTGAAGTAACCACACTGACACAGGATCGTTTTTACTCAACTGGTGAATAAAATCAAACAATTTTTTCTCAGAGAATTCTGGAGCGGAAAATTCCTAGGGTATATATTTTATGGTTCTATCCCGTGGGAATATTGTTACTGCAGTTGTCCATGCGTGTTCGTTATGATCAATAATTTTGATTGGAGCTCCTCTCCATTTATATTTCGGTTCGTATAATATTTCTCCGGTTATCGTCGCTACCTATATTGGGAATTTTAGTATTCGTTCCAACGTTGCCACATTTTGAATTGTCGCCCCAAACTGTGTCATTGTTAGCCCACATTCATTTTTTTTTTGCGTCTTAGATCAGTCAATTTGTTCCCCCGGGATGCATTTGTGTAGTGTTCTATTATTCGTTCTGCTACACAATTTATTTTTGTTAGTTTCATCGGTGCTAGTTTTTCAATACTCGGTTTATCATTTAACGGATATATCCCATAAACAACTGCTGTTACAGGATAAGATCTCTCGTAATACGCTTTGTTAATTCCAGTCAGAATTCCTGGTTTGGAATCTTGACACACAGTGACAGTTTTTTTTATCCTTCAAGACAGGTTCGTATTTATCCCTGATAATCAAATCTCCCGTGTCTGAACGGATAATGAATTTTATTCTAAAAAAAATACCTTTTCTGCGTAAGATGTGAAATTATCACTGCTACGCTTTTATCGTTCATAGTAGCATCAACACTACCATCAATTCGAAATGTTAACCAACAGTGAGATGCTCCATCGCGCTTGAATTCATTAAAACAATCACGAATTTTACTTATCATGGTTCTATCACGAATTTTACCCTTTGGTATATCAGAGACTCTATCGAGATTTAATTTAGCATTTTTCCAAGGCGTAATTTTCAATAATCTCTCAAACTCCTTCGTGCTATAATTAAGACAAGTATTTAAATAAAGAATTTATTGTATAAAGAATCATTGCAAATGGCTTATGATTGGATCAGTAATCCCGTGTAACAAATCATGCAGAAAGGAGTTCTGTGGGTATCATATGCAAAGCGTTCGCAACGGAAGTTATGGGCCTTTACCCTGCTTACGATGTGGGGTAGGGGTTAGAGGAATATCACAATTGTGTCTCGGTTGTGGTGGTAAACGATATAGAGAGTTGAATCGTTATTATGATAAACGAGTTAAATCTCCATTAAGAACTCCATCAATGATTCTACCTCTGTTAGCGTGAGTGACAAGGTCATTAGAACACCCCAAGACTACATCGGAAGATTTCCAAGTAATAATAATTCAACCAAACAATAAAATAGACAACAATAGTATAGTATACAAATGAACCAAGAATTTCGACCGCATCCCTTGATCACAAACTATGAGACATCTAGTGATGGCATTATCAGACATCATATACTGAAGAATCCAGTTAGTTTTGACAATAGTATGGGGTATTTGAAGTATAGCGCTGATAAGAAGAAATATTACTGTCACAGATTCATCTTCGGGGTGTTTAATGGATTGATCGAGGATGGTTTTGTTATCAATCACATTGATTCCAATCCTCAGAATAACAAATTGGATAATTTAGAAGTTGTTACACAGAGTGAGAATACCAAACGAATAGGAACTTGTATTTATAAATCAATTGGGAAGAGACCTGTAAAATCATTTAATACAGTAAATAACGAAGAAAAAATATTCCAATCAATATCTGAAGCCGGTAGATATTTTGATATTTGTATTTCCTCAGTACGATATGTTGCAGAGGGAATAACCAAGACGGCTTTTTCTAAAAAAAATTGAACAAAAAATTCGATTTTCGTATGTCTAATCATTTTATATAACACCAAGGGAGATAACTCGTTTAGTCATATTTAAGGGTTATGAAAGAGTTATCTCTCTTAGATTCTGTCACCTATCTTCGTATTGTCTGTTATTCTCAACGGATCTATTTTTGTAAGAAAAGAAATCAAATATATAGTGTTTTCAAACAATTGTATTCTTTTTTTTAGTGTTTTATTCAAATATTCGGTCTCATTTAAATACTGTGAAACACCATTGACAAGTATTCAAGGAAATAAAATAACATACCCAGTGGATTTACGCTGCTGTATTAGCTACCTTATATACCATATTAAAGGTATTAAGCTTGGGGCTTTCAAAAGCCAATCCGACCGATCAAAACTAACCCACGCCATTGACACGGGCGTGGTTGTCTTTTGTCAATCATGCAACCGGGTTGGTTTCATGGGTTGCTTTTGATTGGTCGGAGTGCCGTAGAAAATCCTCCCCGTCGTTTCATGTTTGTATCGTCTAGTGCTGTCCCATCATTGTATCATATATCATCCTTAATTAAGTTAATTAAGTACATCTAGTGATATATCCCCAAGCATATCTTCTGGGCGGTCTAATATGGCGTTTATCATGTTAGTCCTCCCGCCGGAGACTTATGTTTCGGGCCCCCTTCGGCTTACTTGGATGTGAAGGCAACCAAGGAGTTCCAAGGATGTGTTATCGTATATGTAACCTCTGGGTCTCTTTCACGTTATTTGACGCGAAAGGGGTTTCCAGATGGGGTTTTCATGTATGTGCTGTACTTCATTAAGTAACCTCTGGGCGTCTCCGATGAAATCACACCTGAGGCGCCCAAATGGAGTTCATCGTATATATCTGAATGTGCTAAGAAGAAAAACACCTTATCACGGACAGGGTTCACATATCATTGTACAATATCTCTGAACGTGCTAAAATGACAAACACCTTATCACGGACAGGGTTCACATATCATTGTATAAAAATAAACTTTGAACGTGCTAAGATGACAAACACCTTATCAAGGACAGAGTTTATTTTTGAAAAATGAATTAGAAATATGTATTATCATATATTAATTCTGAAAATATGAAGAACATTATAGCTGAAATTTCAAAATTGAAAAGCAAAGATTTTAAATTATCTGACAATTTAAACCCTAACCAAATTATGTCTGACTTTCAAGATATAGAATACGGTATTATAACTAACAAATATATGCTGCCAAAGAAGTATGCGCTGATAAAAAATCCAGAATTCTATTCGCGATTCTCTTGCATGCTGTAGTGACGTAAGTGTGTTTGTCCCCTTATTTGCAATCGTGGAAGGAATACGAAAAGATTTGGGCCGAGATTATGAATTGAAAAAACAAGTTAATTCTAAGATTAGAAATATACGAGCGTTAATTCAAGAAAATAAAATAAACCATCTGGATACAACTAACGATTTGACAGTATAAATATAATTGATCAAACAACACGGAAATATTTTAGTGAGTTTTTTTTTTGTTACTTGTCTATCTGATTCGGGTTGAATGATGACAAAATATCTACAGTCTCTTCGAGATTCAAATTGGAAACTGCTCTACTGTTTTAATAATGGTCAACGTAGCTTTAACAACTAGATTGGCTCGTGAAAGATTAGATGCAATTAAGAGATTTATACCAATCCGCGATTCTGTCAGAAATAAACTACAAGCTAGACCGAGATTACAAACGGATTTTACTGCGGGATCTGAAGAGTTGTTTAAACCAATAACCACAGCAACGAAAGGGGTAATATCAGCTACTGAGCGAGCTATATACGGAGATATCCCCGAGACGGGGGAGAAAAGAAAAGAAAAACCTATTATTGGTGAACTTTAAAAAATAGCAGTGGAAACTGAACAAACAAAACAAGCTGTACAAAAACTCCACGGTGCTATTGATGTCAGTGAACCACCTGAATCAAAAAGAACAGCAGATGATTTACGCGCGAGATTTAACGAGGAAGGGTTAGCAGCAATTGATAAGACTGATTCAACAGAAATTCCTGCGCTTGTTGTTACGACTTATGAAAACAGAAAAAAAAATGTTGAAACCAGAACATCATAAGTATGTTAGAAGTATAACTCATTGGGCTGATATATTCTACAAAATCAAAACTAAAAAAAGTCAAATTAAGACAGATAATGTATCATACATTAAATATATCAATGCGGTGGGTACAGTGTATAAACGATATGAAGATCTAAAACAACAACAAAAAACGCAAAAATTACAAAGAAAGAAACAACAACCTTCTAAGAAAATATCTTTCTCACCTAAAAAAAAAACAACAACTACCACCCCATGCTTCGCTTGGACCATCTAATCGAGATGATGATGATGATGATTTTAATTATTTACCAGAAACGGATTTAGAAAAAATGGATGCAGCAACTGGTTATAGTAGCGGGGAGGGATTTTTAGGTAGTGGTCTAGTTAGTTGTCCTGGTAATGTTCTCAGCGATATAGCACGATTAGAAGTTCTCATCGGAGGAAAACGAGCTGGAAATAACTCACCGGAAATAATTAATGAAGCAGCTGATATCTGCAGGCGGTTATTTCAAGGTGGTATCATGAGCATTGATATATATTGAGATTTCATTGATGAGTTAGTGGAAAATCCTACGGATGGTTATCATAGTGACTAAGTCATTGGTGATGAATCACTGATTAGATAAATATTTCATTTTGAATTACTAGTAATTAGAAAACACTAGTTTTTTTACAATAAGATGATCATGCTCTACAACCACGATAAACCAGCCAGCGTACACGTAGTAAACTCACGATTTCCAGTTTATAGAGCGTACTATGGTGATGGTCTCGGTGATACAATTGCAGGGTTATTTGCAAAAAATGGCTCCAAAAGTGGTGCCGCTAGTAAAACAGTTATCAATGAAAGCCATTGATGTTATTCGTGATAAGGGTATTAGTGCTGTTGGAGATCTTGCCGTAAAAGCGTTTTCAGCCGCGAAGGATAAACTAACAGCGCTAGTTCGGCGGCGAAGGAAACCGGGACCACTGCCATCTACAGCAGAGATGCCTGCGCGGGTTAGTAAAATTATAAATAACGCAGTAGATCAGAAACTAGCGTCGCTGGAGACTCCGTCATACACTAACGACCATAGCAACATCGCAAACATGATAGCGGGAAGTGGCTTAAAAAAACCACGACAACGAGAAAGTCGTCTTCGACGATGAAAATCCTACGGATTGGAAATTGCTAGCAATTTCACGATTTAGACTTTGATAATTAGAATAAAATGTTCAAACGGTCACCTGATACAGCGTTTGATATGGACGCCCCAGTGCTCAAGGATGATTCTGCACGCGATTATCAATTTTATTAATATCTCGCAGTACAACCAGATCTCCGATCAAGAATCGAACTTCAAGTTCATGATACCAGTAAATACTTTCTACCGTGTGAAGCGTTTATCGAAGTAGAAGGAGAACTTTTACTAGAAAATTATACAGCATATCCAGATGACGCCCAAGTTGGTTTTGTTAATAATGGTATCATGGCGCTATTTGATAGTGCAAGATATCTCATTGATGAAAAAGAAATTGAGTCGATAGAACGTGATGTTGATGTAGCCACAACAATAATAGGGCTGTCAAGATATTCCGACGATTATACAAGATCGGCAGGCCCTTCTATGATGTGTGCAAAGGATAATAAAAATACCACTGGAATAAAACCATTTACTGTGAGACGACCAAAACAAATCAGTGCTGCTAATGATGATGCTGATGTCGAGGCTGTAGTTTTTTGTAATAATCCTGATTTTAATCTAGGATCTGCAACACGTATGTCAATGTTGAAGGGGGGTGGCGTAGATCATTTTCATGTGCAATTCCACTACATCATATATTCGGATTCTGCAGAAATGTTCGAAAAGTTATCTAAGCAAGCGAAGCATGCAGTAGCACTCGTGCGAAAGGGTACTGACCATAACGCAATTTGGAGGATTCCAGCGGATTTACGTCCAGATCATGTAAATGATGATGCCGGTAAGGTCGTTTTAACAACACTATCATTGTGGATGCCAGTTTTGACTCCAACACTCGGCACAGAAGAATGGTTACTATCATTTATGGATCAAGGAGGAAAATCATTGCTGAGTTGGCTAACGACTACTACAGATGTTAAACAGGGCAACGTTGATGATATATTCACATGGAATCTGGCATCGCGACAAGGTGTTTCAGCTCCGCGTCATATATTTATTGCGTTACAGGATACGACGGGAATAGACGATCAAACACGAAGCCATATGATATTTGATCAACTTGGGTGTGAGGAAGTCTCGCTGAGAATAAACGGACAGCAGGAACCATGCGAGGATATACAACTTGATTACGATCACAACCATATTGCGCGCGTGTATCACAGGTTGTTATCGTATATGGCGCGCGATCAAAATGTCGATACTGGTTTGCAAATATCACAACACGATTTTAGTGTTCTTTATCCGATGTATTACTTTTTGTTGGAACATCTTGATTTAACAAGACAATCTGTCGTTGATATACACTTTAGAGCCCGTGTAGAGCGTCCGACTAATGCGGCGGGTGATGTTGTTCTTATCCCGAATTATAGAGCGGTTGCTGTCATTCTCAGCGACAAATCAATGCTATTAGAAGGTGTTGGTGGACGAATGAGAGTGATAGATGCACCAGTGGAAAAACTATGATTGAAAATCCTTCAGATTTTTCCATTAGAATCTATCTGTTATTGTATAATGTCATATAGTGTTATTAGTGTTACGTTAACTCCCGGTCAACTCAAGAAATTGCAATCAGAATCAGCTAAAATATGCGGAACCACGATCAGGTTGAAACACAATCAGATGACTGGCGGGGCGAATAAATTGTCGCTGACAACTCGTCAAGTAAAACACTTCAATGATGCGTTCAAGGATAAAAAAGGCATTCAGATCACTCTCTCTGCAGTCGCGATCAAAACCATGATTAAAACCGGCGGTATATTCCCATTGATAGCTGCGATTCCGGGTTTGATTGCTGCGGATGCCCCCAGCGGTGGCTAAGGCGGCGGCGCTAGGAGCCGTTGGTACCGCGGCAGGGATGGCATTAAAGAAAGCAACTGGGACTGGGTATAAAAAAAAGAAGGGAAAAGGTCTAAGACTACCAGGAACCCCGTATTCATGGTACAGCGGGAGCGGCTTAAGAATACCAGGAACGGTTTATTAGTGGAAAAACCAATTATCCCCATGTCCAATTTTTATTTAATTGATGCTGCTAAAAAACTAGCGATAAAAAACTTCAGAGGGGTTTTATGAAAGATCAATTACCGAGAAAACCAAATAACGTTGAAACCGGTATCATCAATCTTGATAACTTCAACGGGGAGGGAACTCACTGGGTTGCATACGCGATTGATCCACGTGGGATTGTTTATTTTGATTCATATGGGTTAGCCCCACCAAAAGAGTTTATGCGGTATATATCAAATCGCTCAATTCCGATTTTTTATTCCACGCTGCCAACACAACAATTAAATGATCCACCAATATGCGGCCGTGAAGTATTAAATGTCTTCGCGGAGATATCATTAAAATCCTTTGGATTTCCGTTGAAACCACCCCATGTGGTTGTAAACGAATATACCAGTGAGAGGTTTTTAGTGAAAAAATCCATAAATTGAAAACACAAGTGCGCTAACAATAATGATTCATATTTGGGGACGACCTCTATCAGCGTTAGAAAAACCCACCATGGAAACACAGGATGTAAAAAAAATCATTGAAGATGAAATCGCTGAGACGTTGAATTTAACAAGTGTTGACCCTGAGGAAATAGTTGTATTTTAAGATCGCCAGGGCAAATTGAAAACCAGTAATGTGTCATTGGATGACATTTTAATACGACAACGCGATGTTGCTGAAAACACAATAGCGTTGTATTCCAGTGATGGAAAACTGAAACCGGGCGCACTTATATCTACGATCACAAATACACTTGCCAACTACGATAAAGAATTTGACGATCATGTGAAAAATTATAACCAATTTCGCAAAAATGTCATCAATAAGTTCTTTGGATCCCCGATTGTAGTTACGCCTTCTCTCGCTGAAATTAATTCATTTATTGATGATCAAAAGGTCATCAATGACCTCAATGATAAATTTTTTACAACAACAACATCCGAAAATGTTAAAACTACATATTCGGAAATAATCAAAAAACTTAATGAAATCGCAGATATTAAAAAATCTATCGAGGATAGTAAAACAACAGTTGATGCCGTCAGAGATGATTTTCCTAAAATGATCGAACGACTCGATAAAGTAAAAATTCCACACTCCGCAGAAAATATCCGTAATGTCGTGTATGTGGTTCGGTACGGAACTCTCGATTGGATCAAAGACACAAATAGTGGAATAGATTTTACTCCAACCGTAGCAGGTATTTATCGATTTACGTTAACTACATTTGGCGGGGATAATTTTAATATTAGAGATAACTATGGCGGTATAGGCCAAGACCAAACCGCTGTAAATACAATAACACATCAAATTAATGCAAATTCCACTTGGCATATTTTTATATTATCGTCTATTCAAGTTTATAGAGTTAGATTACCAATAACATATGTGATAGAATTTGTAGCAAGTATGGGCGATGATTAATTCAACGATGGTGTTTTCAATAACGATAACATCAATGACGTCACCAATGATTTCATCATCGCAATATCGCTATGATACAGTCAAAGAATTTTCAATGAAACTCAAAACACTCGCTGAGGAGTATGCAATGAAAATAAAAAAAGTATCGCAGGAGAATTAGTCATTGACGTTACAGTGTACTCAGTATCTGGTGTAATGGCCAGAGCTGGTATTATACTGTAGCCAGCATTAGTGGCAAGTGGGTTGCAATGCCAATAATGATAAATAATGTCGGTCATCTTTTAAGACAGTACTGTTAAAGAATCGTTCAGTTATATGCACTATCGGTATCATTAGTTGCCGATGTGAAATTCAATCCGAACTTCTCAACGTTTACCCGGATGGTTACCTAACCGTCTTTGGTGGTTGTGTTTAAAATTAGATTTATCATTCCATATAAGCAACGGATTATAAAAGCGGTGACGACGTGGCAGAACCTACTGACTATTGATATTACAGCTGACCATTGATGCTAGCATCGAAGGTGATTTCGTTCTACATGTTGAAGAATATTTGTTTCATAGCGATGTTAACAAACTCTCGTATATACTCAAATGTAATCTGTTTAGGGGCCAAATAGAAATCGATAGTTGGAACTACCATCACGTAAAAATACCAACTCGAGGCAAGCATGATAGTCAAGCATTAACACGCGAGAAAAATGTCTTGTCGCTAACTGCACCACCAGGTGTAAAAGCACTTGGTGATTGTTTCTACAATAATGATGTGGAACACACCAATCAAACCACCCCGGTTGCATTCCCCATTTATTATTTTAAACCAGCATTGACTCAGCTAAGAAAAGATAGATCTCAACTGTCATTCAACAAGGACGCACATGTAGACGTAACAGTTGTTGGGAAAAGCCGGGAACTACCGTTCAGACGTTGTTCAATGGTGTAATTAGTATGGTTTGAAATTAAATGGTGTTAGGTACACAGAACACACAAACACCGGAAATTTAAATATTCCCGACTTAGATAATTTCTATGACTGTGTGAATGGTTAGAATTGTGTCTGCTTGGTACACATGATCAAGGTTGACCTGTCGAGCAAGTGTATAGAGTGCCAGCGTACCATTTTATCGGCGACGAAGAACCTTCCTTGCAATTGCAGCGTGGGTCATCCCACCTTATTTTTACCACTACTGTTCTTCCCTGCCCGAATTGCAGGGGGTACGGCCCAACCATTTTCCTTGCATCGCTAAATTTTGCCGCGCCGCAGTAAGGTCCATCTCATTGTTTTTCACACATAGTCAGTACTGGT
The DNA here is from genome assembly GCA_029339505.1 of Unio delphinus. Classification (NCBI taxonomy): domain Eukaryota; kingdom Metazoa; phylum Mollusca; class Bivalvia; order Unionida; family Unionidae; genus Unio; species Unio delphinus. The sequence continues at coordinate 974,394 of JAQISU010000217.1, forward strand.
CCTCACCACCACTGAAAACTGCAGCATTGACCGTCCCTACTGCCCGTTGCAACGGGGTAAAAAAACGGGAAATACGCAATCTTGCATGCAGAGAAGCACTGTTATTGTTTGACGGTGATATTACCTTTGCGGAGCTACAATGTTATGTTATCGATCGCTGAAAATATTCTGCATGAAATTCTATTAAGTGCTTATCTTAACTGTATGAAGGCACCAACTCAGTTTGTCCTAATAAAGGAAGTCTTAGTTTGTTGTTATTATTCTCAAGAAGGAATCAGGATATGTTAGATTTTGATTCATCCTTGGTCAAACTTGAGTTAACTGTTAATATAAAACTAAATATATGTTACAGCTTAGCGGGCGTACTAATTAAATATTGGTTTCATGGAGGTGGTATTATACTATTCATTCTCAATACCATGGTTACCTTTGTAACAGAATTGTTACCGAGTGGATGGTGGATTAAATGAAGAACACAAACACAATGTGTGAAAGATAATGTAAATTTATGAAATAAATTGTTTATGAAAAATAATGATGTATCAACACAATAACTCATGCGTTCAACCCACAATTACACTCACAACCATTCACAATACATGAATAAATTAAATATTAATACAAAATAAAACACAGATACAAAGGAGTAGTATAGAAATAACCCGGTTCTGGACCACTTTAATGTATTTCCTATGGGAAGTGATTTCTCCTTTTGCCTTTCTGACACTTTCATTTTTGCTTAAAAACACGAAAAAAGGGGGGTACCAAAAAGGCCTCAGATTGCCAAAATAACGCTTCTTTCACAGAATAAACTAAAAACAAAAATCTCATGGAACCCTCTATTTGCCAATCTAGCACTTAAAAATAAAATTGCTCCATAGAAACTTCTATTTGTTGAATAGAGTCTTCGCTACTGGACCACTCTATTTTTTAGTTTTAGTCTCCGTTTAGCAAATAGAGTGTTCTATAAAAAACTCAAAAGGGGTACCAGAAAAAGCCTTCCATTCACTGAATTAAGGCTTCTATTGTGAAAATAATTTAGGTCTCAGATTACCAAAATAACGCTTCTATACCCCTGGACCAGTCCATTTTTTATAATTAAGTCTCCGTTTAGCAAATAGAGGCCTACGAAAAAAATTTAAAAAAATCACAAAGGGGTACCATTTTAAGTCTCAGATTGCTTCTACACCCTGGACCAGTCCATTTTTTATAATTAAGTCTCCGTTTAGCAAATAGAGGCCTACGAAAAAAATTTAAAAAAAAAATAAGGGGGTACCATTTTAGGTACTAGATTGACAAAATAGAGACTTCAGGAGGTACCCACTGTTATGGAGGTTTGAAAGATTTCTCTTTTACCCCTTGGTCGGTACCCAGCAATGAATTCTTCTATCGTGGGAGGTTTTTCAATAATGATACCATGTTTATTATCACGGTTTTTGTAATACGTTAAAATAGCTCGATAGGCATTTTTGCCACATTTAGCACAAAGATGGATTTTTCCCATAACCCCCACACCACAACTGACACAAGGATTTGTACCAGCACGGAGACCATTTCGTAACAAATACGCATGGACTCCACAGTGTTCCCCATAACAGGGCTTTCCGCATTGATTATTAGAATTTTTCAGAAGCCAACGGCATGAACTTAGTTTATACATAGTTCTATACCATACTTAACTATTTCTTTAATTCATATTTAACATAGGTTATATTTTGATTTAGCAATACGGTAATTTTGCGTATGTTATATTTTTGCTTTAGAAATATGATAATTTTTGCGTATGGTTGATATTTGCTTTAAACATACAGTAAACTGAATTAGAGATATGATAAAATATATAGAAAAATGATGAACCTGAAAACGATCCAGACACCAAAAAAGCCTCGTCATATAGTTGCGAGGGAACTCGTCAATGAATACTATGAACTCACTAAAACAAAACCCGATTGGCCTAGAAGTAATCAACAATTAGCAGAATTAACCAATAGAATTACAATTTTACGACGAAAGAAGAAAATCAACAAGGAGATCCTTCAAGGAGGTTATATCATCGATGAAGCCTTTTCTGGTGCTGATAAATACATCAAATTCATTCCAAAGGGGAAGCACTATAATCATTTTGTGGTGGGTGATCTGATTAAAATCTTCAACAGCGTGATTCCGACAGTGTTACTTGAACGGCCTCTATTGAAAATCAATGTCACTTATAACCTCGGTATGTACTTGGCATCCAATCCTGATATTACCATAACGGTCCCATTACGAGCGGAACCACAGATTATTTTGAGGTCTACTCACCTTGAGGATGCAGCAAAAGATTTCTTCGCAGTGCTATCAAGACAGTACGAAGTGTTCACATCACTTAAAACTGGACTAGTCTTCAAGAAAATCAATTATATCCAACTGAGTATCCACGATTTTAAACCTACTACTGGAGCATCTTATAAGCCGTTACCTAAAAGCATCCAGGCAACGAAATCATGCATTAACGTGAAAAATGATGATAACAAGTGCTTGTTGTGGGCGCTATTATCAGCAGTATTTCCAGCAGAACATCATGTAGATAGAGTTAACAACTATAAGCCGTATCAATGCCGAATCAATATGACAGGAATTGATTATCCAGTACCAATCAAACACATACCTAAAATAGAACATCAGAACCCAGCATTGTTCCGATCTGGAATTAACGTGTTCTCATTCGATGATAAACTAAGAGTGTTTCCGTATCTGATTTCCCCGGCTAGTAAGCACATCACGGATGGCACTACAGTGAATTTGCTATGGTATGATGAACACTATGTTTGGATTAAAGACCTCAGCCGATTAATGAGTTCGAAATTTTCAGGGTATGATCATAAGATGTTCTTTTGCTATAGTTGCCTCTGTGGGTTTCGCAGTCAACAAGAACTTAATGAACACAACAAGTACTGTTTTGAAGTAAAAGCAGTAACCACACCAGAAGCGCCTAATAATCTATGTTACTTTAAAAAACATGAGAGAACTAAAAAACTGCCTTTTATTTTCGTAGGAGATTTTGAATCCTTCGTAGTACCAGTCAGTGCCAAATGTGGTTGTGAAAAATCAGTCTGCGAGTGTCAGTTTAAAACGTTATCTACTCACAAGCATGTCCCAGCGAGTTATCAGATCAATAGAGTTTGCACCAATGATAGATACTCACAATTATCACCGATCTATCGATTGGAAAAGGATTCTGATTTGCCAGCAGAAGTGCACATGCTGAAATATCTGTTTGAACAGCAACGAAACATCGAAGCGTTATTATCGCAACATGATGATAGATTTACCAGATTGGATTCTTTTGTCAGGGGAAAACAATGCTTCAGATGTAAGAAAGAATTTACTGTGGACAATCCAAAGGCACCCTTCTACGATATTACTACAGGCGAATACATCGGAACTGTCCATCTGCGCTGCAGATCTTTTCAGCAATTCTATCCTGTTGTTTTTCACAATTTGAGAGGATATGACGGCCATTTTATCATTAGCGCGCTAGCACATCCTGAAATATCGAAATATTGTAATGACAATCATATTTCATTGAAATGTATCCCCAATAACACAGAACGATTGATGTCTATCACGGTTGGGAAATTGAGATTCATTGACAGCTATCAGTTCATGAGCACTTCCTTGGAGCAATTAGCAAAGAATTGTACTAGTTATCCCATCACCGAAAAGCATTTTAAACGGGACATGCTAGAATACATCACCGTGAAGGGAATATTTCCCTATGAATACTTCAACAGCGTAAAACGGTTTTCAGAAACATCTCTGCCATCCATTGATAAGTTCTATTCTTCATTGATAGACACCAATATCACTGACCAAGAATACCAACGGGCACTAACTACATGGAATGTTTTCAAGTGTAAAAATTTTGGTGATTATCATGATATTTATCTCACCGTGGACGTGTTATTGTTATCAGATATTTTCGAAGGATTCAGGGTAATGTCGATGAACAATTATGGATTGGACCCAGCTCATTATTACTCGGCACCAGGACTATCTTGGGATGCATTATTGAAATCAACAAAAATGAGATTAGAATTACTCACGGATGTCAACATGTATTTGTTTATTGAGAAAGCGATTCGAGGAGGAATTAGTGTGATTACAAAGAAATACTCCATTGCAAATAATAAATACCTCAATCAATATGATATAAATCAACCTAGTCAGTATATTGGTTATTGGTACATAAATAATCTCTATGGTGGAGCCATGTCAATGCTGATGCCTTATGGAGGTTTTAAATGGGTTTCTGTAGAAGAATTTCTATCTGCCGCATCCAATTGGAAACCTAATGGCAGTGACACAGTCACCAGAGACATCAATGACGATTTAAGCACTATAACGTTTCACAACAATGACGGCATTGGATACTACGTAGAGTGTGATGTAGACTATCCAGAACACCTTCATGATTCACACAATGACTATCCCTTTCTTGCTGAAAAAATGATAGTCACCGATAAAATGTTATCTCTGGAGCAATTAGCACTGAGAACTACGAAATATACCCCAATAGCGAAATTGATACCCAATCTGTATAATAAACGCAATTATGTTTGCCATATAGCAGTGCTAAAACAGGCTATTGAGGCAGGATTGATACTTAGAAGAGTACATAAAGTGCTACAGTTTAATCACTCCACATGGATGAGATCTTATATTGATTTGAATACAACTCGAAGAAAACACGCAAAGAATGAATTCGAAAGAGATTTTTTTAAACTGATGATTAATTCTGTATTCGGAAAGACGATGGAAAATATTAGAAAACGAGTTAACATCGAAATTGTAAACAATAAATCACGACGAGATAAACTAGTACGAGGAAATCGCTTTGCTGATATCAAAATAATAACAAATCAACTCTCATTAATCACTTTGAAGCAATCTCGGCTGCATCTCAATAAACCCGTCTATGTCGGTGCTGCAGTGTTAGAAATGTCGAAATTTATGATGTATCAATTTCATTACGGTTTTGTTAAACAGAAATGGTCTGATGCTAGATTGTTATTTACGGATACTGATTCATTGGTGTATGAAATCAACAGCGATGATATCTATCAGGAGATTAACCAGCATCGTGAATTATTCGATTTATCCAATATAGATCCTAACGGGGCTATGGGAAGATTTCATGATAGCACTAACAAAAAAGTGATCGGGAAAATGAAAGATGAGTTCTCATTTCTCCCTGTCAGAGAATTTGTAGGTCTTCGGTCTAAAATGTATTCAGTGTTAACTGATTCAGATAGCGTTGGAAGTGCTAGCACGGGAAACACTAGTGTTTCTACCAATAAAGCAAAAGGGATTAATAACAACTATGTGAAGAACAAATTGAAATTCAATGATTATTTGACAGCATTAAAAAGGCCACCAGGAGAACACTTACCGACAGTAACCAAATATGGCTTTAGATCTTATCATCATACCGTTTTCACAGATAGAATAACTAAATCAGGATTATGCAATTTTGATGACAAGCGATATTGCCGTGATGGTATAAACACGTTTGCACACGGTCATCACTCCATTGAGATCATAGCATGATACAAGGTCAACCACTAGTCGATTTTATTTTTTTGCAGTCAAACCCAAATTGCAGTCCAATAATTCAACTCCATTCATTATTAATAATGTCCTATCTGAATTGCAATATAGAACGTTTACCCGGGATTATTCAAGAGCGGCAATCATCAATCCCAAAATCAAATATGAAAGTGAGATTCCATGATGGGAAAACGCGGTTGGTACAAAAAACACCAACAGGGATTTTTATAGCTAAAATACTTGAAAACCGATCAGGTGCTGCACGGTTAAGACTACAACAAAAACGACTTAACAAAATGAAACAAAATGGAATCTCTGATGAAGAATTAAATGCAGAAATGGAACGATTAGGTCTACTTCCCGTTTAGTTTTCTTCGAGTCTGTTCTTGCAGTTCTTCATATTTCTGTGTTGCAAGGATTTTTTCACGATGAAAGGCTCTGGTGACTGTATCATTGGTGACTGTGTCATTGGTGACTGTGCCACTGGTTCGTTTTCCAAGGGCATCTTCAAGTTCATTAAAAAACTCACGGTCTTGGTCAGGAATATATTGCTTCCATGAATCATCGTCGTCGATGGCTCTGTCATCATTAGCGATTTTACGTTTCCGTTTTCGTTTGCCACTGTCATCATGTGATTTTCGTTTACCACTGTCATCATGTGATTTTCGTTTGCCACTGCCATCAGTGGTGGCTCTGTCATTGATGACTCTGTCATTGGTAGGCATCCTCGAATATATTTCATTGATTTCCGCAGCAATAGAATTATACTCAGACAATAATGAATTGTATTTATTAGTTAGCGATGAGTAGTCTTCAGTGAGAGATTTTAATTCATATCGCACTTCATTGAGTTCAGTCCTTAGCCGTTCACGGTCCTGAATCACTTCATTACGACGTTGTATTGTATGATCTAACCGATATTGTAGATCATTGTCCGTTATTTTCTGATGCTGAATAGTTAATAGTTTTCCATGCAATGATTTGTTTTCATTAGTAAGATTGGATACTTGCTGTTGTAGACACCGAATGGTTTCTTTATACATAATGTTATCAGTAACAGCATCCACATCTTGTTTTTCCCCATCTAGAAAATCTGCTACTTCATTTTCAACTTCAGGATCAATAATTCTTTCCACAGGAATATCATTTCCATCATTAGATGATTTCCATATTTTGTAGATGCGCTGGTAACCGATTTTATACTTATCAGCAATTTCAGATATTGGAATAGCATCCTTGGAGGCTTTTATAGCAGATATATCATGATGGGTTAGTGTTCTGCGATAGGGCATTATTATACAAATAGAAAATATTTTTTAACAATAACAACAATAATAACAATAACAATAACAACAATAACAACAAAGACGGTTCAGATAGGTCAATGACTAAAACCATCACTGACTCTGTTGCAATAGAAAATATTTTTTTTAAACAATAACAATAACAACAATAACAAAAACAAGACGGTTCAGATGGGGTCAGTTGGTACTAGAATGACTAAAACCATCACTGAATCAATAATTGTATCACAATCTCAGATGATAAATGATTTTTTCTGCACTAATAATATATATCATCATGGGTTAGTGTTCTGCGAATCGGTTCAGATGGGTCAGTTGGCACTTTCAACATCACTGATAGAAGCTGTTCAATGGTACTATCACCACACACTGAATTGATAGAGCCTCCATGGTGTTAAAAATCAAAAAGTGGAGAACGTTGCAGTTAATACTTTCCACTTTCATGGTTGGTTATGGAAAATCAATCCTAACAGCTTTTCTTTACGAGAATTTCCATACAAAATCGACTACTTAACCCTACGAGGTTTTTTATCAAAAATCATCAAAAATTGACTCAAAATCATCAAAAATGACTAAAAATCATCAAAAATTGGCTTAAAATCATTGAAAATCAATCCTAACAGCTTTTCTCTATGGAAAATCCCATACAAAATCGACTACTTGACTGTAAAATCTCAACTGGAAAAACCACCAAAACTGTCAAAAAATCAGTGAATAACCACCAAAACTGTCAAAAAATCAGTGAATAACCACCAAAACTGTCAAAAAATCAGTGAAAAAACAGATAAAACCAGTGAAAACTACCAATGGCACTATAAATAAAAAATATTTCAATGGCACTAATTACATTGACTCTGTTGCAATAATCAATAATTGTATCACAATCATTCATCTTAGAAACCTCAGATGATGAATTAACAACTCTGACACAATATCATCTCAGATGATAAATATAACAGCATTGAGATTTTTTCAAAAATATTATTTTTTCTGCATCAAAAATATATCAACTCTTTTTTTATTATTGTTATTGTTATTGCGAAATTGCTTTAGTAAATAATAACAGTTAGTAGTACCATAGCAAATTCACTGTAGTGCCATCCGTGATGTGCTTACTAGCCGGGGAAATCAGATACGGAAACACTCTTAGTTTATCATCGAATGAGAACACGTTAATTCCAGATCGGAACAATGCTGGGTTCTGATGTTCTATTTTAGGTATGTGTTTGATTGGTACTGGATAATCAATTCCTGTCATATTGATTCGGCATTGATACGGCTTATAGTTGTTAACTCTATCTACATGATGTTCTGCTGGAAATACTGCTGATAATAGCGCCCACAACAAGCACTTGTTATCATCATTTTTCACGTTAATGCATGATTTCGTTGCCTGGATGCTTTTAGGTAACGGCTTATAAGATGCTCCAGTAGTAGGTTTAAAATCGTGGATACTCAGTTGGATATAATTAATTTTCTTGAAGACTAGTCCAGTTTTAAGTGATGTGAACACTTCGTACTGTCTTGATAGCACTGCGAAGAAATCTTTTGCTGCATCCTCAAGGTGAGTAGACCTCAAAATAATCTGTGGTTCCGCTCGTAATGGGACCGTTATGGTAATATCAGGATTGGATGCCAAGTACATATCGAGGTTATAAGTGACATTGATTTTCAATAGAGGCCGTTCAAGTAACACTGTCGGAATCACGCTGTTGAAGATTTTAATCAGATCACCCACCACAAAATGATTATAGTGCTTCCCCTTTGGAATGAATTTGATGTATTTATCAGCACCAGAAAAGGCTTCATCGATGATATAACCTCCTTGAAGGATCTCCTTGTTGATTTTCTTCTTTCGTCGTAAAATTGTAATTCTATTGGTTAATTCTGCTAATTGTTGATTACTTCTAGGCCAATCGGGTTTTGTTTTAGTGAGTTCATAGTATTCATTGACGAGTTCCCTCGCAACTATATGACGAGGCTTTTTTGGTGTCTGGATCGTTTTCAGGTTCATCATTTTTCTATATATTTTATCATATCTCTAATTCAGTTTACTGTATGTTTAAAGCAAATATCAACCATACGCAAAAATTATCATATTTCTAAAGCAAAAATATAACATACGCAAAATTACCGTATTGCTAAATCAAAATATAACCTATGTTAAATATGAATTAAAGAAATAGTTAAGTATGGTATAGAACTACGTATAAACTAAGTTCATGCCGTTGGCTTTTGAAAAATTCTAATAATCAATGCGGAAAGCCCTGTTATGGGGAACACTGTGGAGTCCATGCTTATTTGTTACGAAATGGTCTCCGTGCTGGTACAAATCCTTGTGTCAGTTGTGGTGTTGGGGTTATGGGAAAAATCCATCTTTGTGCTAAATGTGGCAAAAATGCCTATCGAGCTATTTTAACGTATTACAAAAACCGTGCTAATAAACATGGTATCATTATTGAAAAACCTCCCACGATAGAAGAATTCATTGCTGGGTACCGACCAAGGGGTAAAAGAGAAATCTTTCAAACCTCAATAACAGTGGGTACCTCCTGAAGTCTCTATTTTGTCAATCTAGTACCTAAAATGGTACCCCCTTATTTTTTTTTTAAATTTTTTTCGTAGGCCTCTATTTGCTAAACGGAGACTTAATTATAAAAATGGACTGGTCCAGGGTGTAGAAGCAATCTGAGACTTAAAATGGTACCCCTTTGTGATTTTTTTAAATGTTTTTCGTAGGCCTCTATTTGCTAAACGGAGACTTAATTATAAAAAATGGACTGGTCCAGGGGTAAAGAAGCGTTATTTTGGTAATCTGAGACCTAAATTATTTTCACAATAGAAGCCTTAATTCAGTGAATGGAAGGCTTTTTCTGGTACCCCTTTTGAGTTTTTTATAGAACACTCTATTTGCTAAACGGAGACTAAAACTAAAAAATAGAGTGGTCCAGTAGCGAAGACTCTATTCAACAAATAGAAGTTTCTATGGAGCAATTTTATTTTTAAGTGCTAGATTGGCAAATAGAGGGTTCCATGAGATTTTTGTTTTTAGTTTATTCTGTGAAAGAAGCGTTATTTTGGCAATCTGAGGCCTTTTTGGTACCCCCCTTTTTTCGTGTTTTTAAGCAAAAATGAAAGTGTCAGAAAGGCAAAAGGAGAAATCACTTCCCATAGGAAATACATTAAACTGGTCCAGAACCGGGTTATTTCTATACTACTAAAGGAATCTCTTGGACTATACACAGATCCAAGGAACCTTTACAAAAGTTATATTAACGCAAGTATAAATTGCGATAAATAAATACAAACATCAAACTATACTATCGCACGTATGGATTGCGACAACTGGCACGAACATATACATGTATTTAATCAAGTTGCTAACTTTTATTGAGATTCATGTAATCCCTTGAAATACTACTGTGATTTGAAGTAACTATGTAAATATAACAATGTATTCAATTGTACTACAATTGCAACACACACATGTATCTCGACCCTGTATAACCGTACGATTCACCAACTGTTGAATCGCCGCCCAGTTTCCCCGAATACCTAGGGTTGACCAATACTTTTATCGGCCGTTTGCCCTTCACGGATCCACCACAGTTATACGTACAGACAGCATACAGCATCTACTAGAGCCAACGTTCCCATCTACCTAGATGCCACCCCGGATGTTTACACCTCTAGACAGCTCCGACACTCAGACTTCTAGATTTCCGGATATTTACACATCACGACAGATGTAGACGGACAGACAATCCGACAGACAGACAGTCAGATACCTCAATTTGATCTCACAATCAAATGGCTCAATTAATCACATTCAGCTACAATTCAGAGACATTCAGAGAACTTCAGCTACAATCAGATACGGTCAGAGACGTTCAGCTACAATCAGATACGTTCAGAGACGTTCAGCTACATTCAGCAACAATTTCAACAACAATATCAGCCCTTTGGCTGGAGATAGAATGACGAGCTATCTTTCCTGTGATAAGATACTTTTGGTCCCGTCATATTTATCAGAAATATTCTGCCTTATATATCCTCAAATAGGTGAGCAGAATTCACGGCATAATTACCGTGCATCCCGTGATTCTAATGTTCTTGACTTCAAGTGATACGAAGTCAGGCACATGCAAATCGTTACACACCGCTTACCTTGAAAAAGCACGTATTCACCCCAGGTAACGCATGTACGACGAAACAAAAAATATGGTGAGATTAGTTTGTAATTCAAGAAAAAAATAAATTCAATTTTCGCCTAATTCTGTGACAACCTTTATATATTAGCGTTTACTTACCTATATCAAACAATGGTCTGTGGCCGAGATGGAGTCTGTAAAACAGTATACACTGAGAGGGAAACGTAAGCTCGAAAGTAGAATGGGGGGGACAATAGCGGGACTAAGTGACTTCAATGTTAAAACAATGTTTGTAATACGGAGACAATGGGACTTTAACATTTGTAAGACTGTATAGGGAAAATGGTAATATAACATGTGCATTTAACATGGGACTGTCTATGGGCAAGGGGAACTTGAACATGGATGGGATTGTCTAGAGACAATGGGGAAATGGTATAGGGACAAAGAGAAATACTTAGACAGACATAGACAATCAAATGCCTACAAATTAGAAAGAAATTTTTATAGCAAATAGAGAGGATATATCTTCAAGACAGATGAGTGGTCCTGAAAAGGGCCTTTTGGATTTTGTTAACATCATGGCATCGCACGGGTCTTCTTCTCTTCCTCAAACTTCGTCTGACATCCGGATCTTAGATTAAGGCTCACTTCAGTCAGCCTTGCCTCTCAAGATACATCCTTAGTTTCCAAGTGGTCACATTGGTGATCTTGGTAATAGTCCATGACGATCTGACATACATGGGTAAGTCCGGGTGGAACAGCATCAATGATATGAGGGTAGACGATTCTACGATAGTCCTCATCATGTCGTGAGAATAGGTGAATGGAATGAGGTGGAACGTGGCTATTTATAGCGGATGATCATATCAAAACGGATTGACTTCTTTCACCAATCCCATCACGCGTTACAAATTTCAGTCACAGCGCGGAGTCTGTCTTCCAATCCGAAGAGAGCTACTTGTGACGTCACATTTCCTATATAGGTGCGCCAGCGTCTGTGCGTAGTGAATCGATGCAACAGAGTTAAAATATGACGGAAACTACGAAGACTATGAATTGAAGTGCACCGGCCATGGACACCAGAAGTGATGGCATAGCAGCAGCTACTAAAGCAAACACAGTCCAACTTCCAGAAAAGAACGATTTTAATTGGATTTAGTAGATTTTTCATTTTGCAAGAATTTGTTCAGCTACCAGTAACTTCGCCACCTCCCCCTTCCTAAACGCAAGTTGAGGATTTTAGATATTAAAAAGAATTGGAGAAGGTTTTGCAACAACAGAAAGAAGCAGAACACGCCTTTCTCATTCAAAAGCAACAGTGAGAAGAAGAAGCAAGAGAAAAACGACAGGACGAAGAATGAGCAGAGAAGAAACAAGGTCTAGCAGAGAAGGAGGAGAGTGAAAGTCAAACGGTAACGGTACTCTTAGACATTATGGAAGAGTTAAGAAGTCTAAAACAAATGTATCAGACGTTTTAAACTCGACACAAGAGAAAAAGACCTTAGCGAGTCCAACAGTCTAACCCAGTCAACACTGCCACTACTCCTGAGATACCAACAGTGGTCATCTCAATCAAATCAACAACTGGAGCAGACAAAGAAATAGGTCTTGGTCGTGGCAAAGGGAGAAGCCAGTTAAAGTTGATTGCCTCCCGTTCCTAAGTTTGTTTTATATAAACAAACACCCAACGATCCTTTTCAAGGCCACTCACTTCTACCAAACAGAGTGACTACTCCATGTTTGCCAAATCAAATAAAAACTTAAATCCCATGATGTACGTGTGTGAGTGCATGAGTGTCGGTCCTTTTTTTTTTAATAAAATTCAAAACCAAGAGACTCTTGCTATTTTCTTTCTGGTCCGTTCTCTTAAAAGTTACAATCCAATTTCACAGCACATCACCTTAAAAAGTTCATTCACTTCTTCTTTTCTTATCACTCTCTCCTTTTTGTTTTGAATATAAACACGTGGACGTCATTAGCGAAGACTTGATCTTAGTCAATTACGAAGAAGAATTCGAGTTTGAACAGCCCGACGAATTTGAAAATGTGATCATTGCGGCTTACGTGACAGCCTATAATTATTTAAAATTTCACGAAGTCTTACAACTGTTAGGAGATCGTGTGCTATATTTTGACACGGACTTCCTCACCGTCACTCTGACATTGAAGGAGACCGTTTAAGAGCCTGGACGGACGAGCACCCTGACGACAATATTGTAAGGTTTACTAGCGGCGGTCCAAACAATTACGGCTACGAATACCGGGAACAACAAGGAGAAGTGCACACCGAGTGTAAGGTGAAACGATTGACTCTCGATCATCGCACCAGTCAATTGGTGAACTTCAGCCTGCTGAAAGAAGCTTTTCAATCTGGAAAGGATCAACATTTTAAAGTGACCACCTACGAACAGCACAATATTGTACGTTTGCCTAGTCATCAAATCGTCAGCCGACGGTTGGAAAACCTGTATCAAATTGTGTACCAGAAGCAAGTGGGGCTTCCTAAGCAATTCACTTTACCGTACGGACACGTCGATAATGGCCAATATATAAAGGAGAAAAAGTTCAAGACCGATACTTAATTACGAGAAGAAACGCCAAGCTAGAAAGATGAATCATTTCAGACAAGCACAAATCAAGATCACAAGGGCACAATTCAAGTTCGGTGATTCTCAAGCCGAGTGAGATGATGTGCCTTGCGATGTCAGTAATTCTGTACGCTACGACTTTTGTGATTCAGTATGACATAATGGGAACTCACCTATGACTACTATACCTACCATGGAAAGTAATGTGTGTGTCGATCTGCGATTCTGCACATCACGGGAACTTCGCTATGACTATTACTACCACTATACCTACTATGGAAAGTGATGCTGTGCGTGTTAAACCCGACGAATGCGAAAGTGATTCCACTCGATATCGTGGACTCTTTATTATTTACAGTACACCTTTTCACTTTACTGGTTTTCATCCTCAACGTCATACTACCGTGCAGTTACCACCCTACATATGTCATACATGCCTGAGCCAACTACTGAGGGTATTACCACCACTTTATCGAAATGAATCTGTGAAAGAAGAATATGGGTTGCCTGTGCGTTTGCCTGAATACTACCACTTTGAAAGTCGATTCCAACCCTTCCAAAGAAAGTGGCCCAAATATCTTGTAGGACCTCTCCCCCTAAGAATTAGCCAGAGCTGGATTTGTCTACTTGGTCGAAGGTGATAAAGTCAAGTGCTTCAGTTGCGGTGTGTCACTACACGAGTGGGAGTAGAAAGCCTCGTCTTACCTGGAACATGCTTGATGGTCGCCGCACTGTCACTACGTACCTTTAGTGGGACCCCAGTAATTTAAGTGTCTACAGCAGGGTAATACCATGTTCTTTAAGAAACCAGCTTGGCTAGGAGTCAAACGTTGGACAACACCGAGACAAATATTTAAACCCCATTTGGAAACTCATAAGATCCACAAGGAATTTTGGCAGGGACTTCCCAGAGCAAAATCTCAATTTGTGACTGCAGAGCTTTTATATCGAGTAATTCACAAGAGGAAAGTGACAAAAGTCAACACACTCGTCAGATTTATCTGGGTCAAGTGTGCGTTAGTAGTAATATGGGGCGATATGGGGACAATGGAAAATAAAGTCAAAAACAGCTTGGGGCACTATGGGGACAAGATTTATGGGGACAATGGAAAATCCAGTCAAAAACAGCTTGGGGCACTATGGGGACAAAAGGTCGTGGGGTACTATAGGGACAAGGGAAATTTAACATGGTGGGCCTGTATAGGGACAAGGGAAATTTAACATGGTGGGCCTGTATAGGGACAAGGGAAATGGAACATGGGAAATATGATTTGTATGGGTATAGGTCACTGTCTAGTGACAAGGGGAAAAATGGTGGCAAAGAAAGCTAATATCTTCTCCTCACTGTTGGACCATAGAAGAGAACTCTCTTTAAAAAACCTTGTCTTTCCACATAGATCCTTCTCTTCCAAAAGGCTGTATCCGTCATATGAATGACACTCCACGATGATCTGACATACATGGGTATGTCAGTCCGAAACAGCATGGTAGAAACAAGGGTAGAAGATTCTACGTTAGTCCACATCTTGTGATGAGAAACAGGTGAAGCGAATGCCGTGTACTGCAGTTATTTATAGTGGAAGAGCGAATCGAAACGGATTGAGTGTATCCACCAATCCAAACGTGCGTTACAAAAGTCAGTCACAGTCATCCAATCGGAAGAGGGCGGTCTGTGACGTCACCTTACCTATATTTGTGTTCAGTCAATCGATGCGACAGAGTTGTTCAATGATGTCGGACACTAAGAAGACGATGAATTTGGGTAAGTCAGGAGTAGAGACAGCAAGTCATGGGCCAGCAGTGACTACTAAAGTCATGACAAATTTACATCCAGAAGAAGTTGATTTTAAATGGGATATTGTGGATTTTTTAACATCACAAGAATTTATTCCGGAACCTTCGTTGCCTTCTGCTTCTTCTTATGTACACGTTGATGATTTTAAGCAAAGACAAAAACAAGAATTGAAGCGATTTTTACAACAACAGAAAGTAGAAGAACAAGCTTTTCTTATTCAACAGCGGGACGAAGAAGAAGCAAGAAGGAAATATTAGGAAGAAACAGTAGCAGCAACCGAGAAGAAAGAAGACCAATGACAGAAATATAATAGTGAAAATCAAACGGTCACGACGGTACTTTTAGATATTTTAGCAGAGTTAAGGAGTCTGAAACAAATGTATCAGACCTCTTTATCACGACCGAAGAGAAAAAGACCTTCTCGAGCTAAACAACCCAATCTCTCTGTGACTACGTCTGCCATACCACCGTTAGTGATTTCTGCCAAATCATTGACAGGAACCACCAGTCCCGAAGTAGGCCTTGGCCGTGGCAAAGGCTTAAGACAGCTCAAGATGGTTACATCCCGTTTCTGAGTTTGTTTTGTTTTAAACACACAAAACACCAGGACTATTCCAATTATTTCGAAAAGAAATACTATTTCAATTGCCTAATTCAATGAAAACTCAAAAGTCCTTTTTTAAAACCCATGATGTATGTGTGAGTGAATGAAAGTGTGAGTGTAGGTTCTTATTCTATAAAATCAAAACCAAGAGACACTTACGTTTTTTTCTCTCTGGTGTATTCTGGTACAAACGTTACAATTCAATATCACAACATAACATAACATAACAAAATACCACTTTTAAAAAGTTCATAGGTTTCTTCTCTTTCACTCTTTCTGTTTTTTCATTTTCTTTACTGTCACAGTTTTTCTTTTTCTTCTTCCTCTTCACTTTCGTTTCGTCTTCTTTTATTGTCTTTGTGAACGTGTCGGGGTTCTTCCTTGGGGGAGGGTATCTCTTCCTCCTCCTCCTCCTCCTCCTGTTCAGAATTCCTTTCCTCCTCCTTCTGTTCCTGTTGTTTCTTAGGGCAGTTTGGAGACCAATGTCCTTTCTCTTTACAATAATAACAGGTATCTTGACTTTTGTCTCTATTGGTACCTTTTTTGTTTTTGTCACGATGTGAACATTCTGTAGCCCAGTGTCCTTTCTTCTTACATATATAGCAAGTATCTTGACTTTTATCTCGAAAGGAGGGAGAGTAGTCCGTAGGCTTGTCTGAAGAAAACTTTCGTATGACCCCACGTAAAGCTCTGATGAAAAGTTCAACTTGTGTAGGTTCTTCCATCGTTCTCATCGTTCTGGTCAATGTGAGAGTGAAATGAATACTGAAAGGTTAGACACTAACCCTTTTTATATGCACGGATCGGACATGAATATATAGGGGTTATGGTCTTTAAAAGGCAGTCATTTGACTTTTTGCAGACAAGATGAAAAGACCGCATCATGTTGTGGAGAAAGGAGAAAACAGTAAGAGACAGAAACGTAATGTATCGCCTAGCACAGTAGCTGAAGTCTTGGCTCAAATTCATGCCAGTGATTTTGAAGATGACATGAGTGAGCCCGAATCCACACCTAAGCAATCGACATCCAAGCAAAGTTCACCACCCTTAGTAAACCCTGAAAATAACTATCACATTCGAGAGATGGAAAAGCGTTCCTCTCGAAAATTTAGAACAACGGCTTACACGTATGCCGTAAAGTTTAAAGATTTCAAGTCCAAGGTACCTTTGGAGAATACAGAAGGGTTCATTACCGAGGTGTGGGATTCAGTGTTAACTGCACTGAAACATCAATGTCAAGCCAAAGAAGACGATCGCCTGAGACTTTCCATTCATCACGATAATTTGAAGTCTCCGGTTTGGATCGAGTTTACTAACTCATCACAATTAACACCTTCCAAAGTTATCGACAAAATTCAACATGTGCAGCAATCCAACGACAAGTTTCACATCACCGATGGAAAAGCCACACTGTTCATGACTCACGTGTCTCTTCCTCAGGGGACCGGACGACGCAAGCAAGTGTTATTGGTGGACAGCCTTCGCAACATTAAGCGAAGCCTCGTCCAAATTAATAATTCTCAAGACCAGATGTGTTTAGCCCGTGCCATCGTCGTGGGACAAACGTATGCCAACAAGAACGAGACGATAGAATGGAAAAGAGCCTGGACAACTATTAGAAAATTGGGTCGAGCCAAACAAAGAAGTGAAGCAGAACTCCTGTTACAGCAATCAGGGATATCCAAAGACACCCCGTGCGGTATTCCAGAAATGCAAAAATTGCAAGGTGCCTTGGCTCCACATTACACCTTGAAAGAACACCCTCAAAAAGTGCGTGGACCTCTTTTGTTTCGAGGCCACGATTTCAAAGACGGAAAATACATTCACGTCTATCATCACGATGGTCATTTTGATATCATTACCAGTATCACTGGATTTCTGGGATACAGTTACTACTGTGAAAAATGTGACTATGGTTATAACAATCGAGAACAACACAAGCATTGTGGATCGAAATGTGAGGGATGTTTGGCCTCTCAACCTTGTCTGGACAAAGGACAAGTAAGAGTGCATTGCCCTGTTTGTCAGCGCACTTTTGTCAGTCTTACCTGTTACCAACAACATTTGAAGATGCAAGGTTCACAGCAGAAAAGTACTTGTCAGCTTCTGAGATTGTGCCCTACTTGTGTACAAGGCATACGTACCAGTAATGCCAAGTTTCACGTTTGTCGAGGGAAGAAACGATGTCACATTTGTCACCAAATCGTGGACATGGAGCACGAATTCAAAAATATCAACCCCGACCAGAAGATACCCAGAAGAAAGGGAATTTTATTTTTTTTTATTTCGGATGCATGCAAGAGACTGATATTCACATTCCTAATTTCTGCGTGGCTCACCGTGCGTGCGAGAAGTGCATCCAAGAACCTATCTTTCGTCATTGCCCTCACTGCAGCAAGATTCCTGGAAGACGTGAAAAAATATTTCGAGGGTCAAACACGCTAGCCGATTTTGCCCAATGGATCCTAAACCCCATCGACGAAACGTGGAGTCCAGAAGACAGCGAACGTTACGGCGATTGTCATTGCCATGCCACGGTCATGGCTCATAATTTCTCGGGATACGATGGGCAATTTCTGCTCAGATACTATGCCGAACAAAGTACCGAACGACCTCAAGTCACTTTAAACGGAGCCAAAATAATTTCTATGCAAGTAGTACAAGTACAGTTTAAAGATTCGATGTGTTACTTGGCCATGCCTTTGAGTCGCATGCCTAAAACGTTTGGAATGACAGAAATGGCCAAAGGTTATTTTCCACACTTTTTTAAACCGAAGCCAATCAACATGCCGTTCTACCCCATTTGTCTGAGGCTAACGACTACGACCCCGATAACATGCGCACCAAACAACGAGAAGCTTTCCATGCTTGGTACCAGACTCACGCCTCTGACCCCTTTGAATTTCGAGAATTGTTCATGGAGTACGGAGGGATCGATCCTTTGAAAGAAGCTTGTACCATTGCCAAAGCATGTTCCTTAGTGTACCGAAAACGCTTTATGCCTGAAAATACTCTAGCTGTCATCAGTCCTAAAACGACAAATTTTGTCAAACGTCAATATTCGGTCAAAGCCCTACGCTGGCTCCATTATTTGTGCGACAAGGAAGACAAATGGATCCATCACGCTCGCAACGGAGGAGGCGAAAAGACCATCGGAACGTATTCGGTAGATGGATGGGACTTAGAAAACCCTCAGATCGTGTACGAGTTTAACGGATGCTTATTTCACGGATGCCCCATGTGCTACCCTCAGCGTGACACCAAAAATCAGTTTTTACAAAGGACTATGGAAGACTTGTACCAGACCACGTGTCATCGACGTTTGAAGTTAGAACAGCAAGGATACCAGGTAGTGGAAATGTGGGAACACGAGTACGATCAGCGTTTGAAAACCGATCCCGAGTTTAAACGCATCGTAGAAAGTTACAAGTTGGTGGACCCCCTGAACCCAAGGGATAGTTTGTACGGAGGACGAACGAATGCCACCTGTTTGCTGTACCAAGCGGACGAAGAGAAAGGAGAAGAAATCAAATACTTGGACGTATGTTCGCTGTATCCTTACGTGTGCAAATATTGTCACTTTCCCGTAGGGCACCCAGAATTAATGACAGAACACATTGACTTGGGCCACATACGTCAGTACGAAGGATTGATCAAGTGCAAAGTCTTGCCTCCCACAGACTTGTACCATCCCGTTTTACCTCCCCATTGCCAAGGAAAACTGATGTTTCATTTGTGTCGCACATGTGCCGAAATGTGCACCCAAGACCAACCTTGTCAGCACAGCCAGGAACAACGCGCCTTGACAGGAACGTGGGTGAGCGTGGAATTGTTTAAAGCTCTGGATCTGGGATACCGACTGTTAGAAGTGTACGAAATTTACCACTTTTCCAAGACACAACAATACCGCAAGGGCGGCGAGATACAGAAAGGTATTTTTGCAGACTACGTGGATGCCTTTTTAAAACTAAAACAAGAAGCTAGTGGCTATCCTTCTTGGTGTCACACTCCCGAAGACCAAAAAAGATATTCAAAGAAAAATATCGGGAGCAGGAAGGCATCACTTTAGGCCACATCGAGAAAAACGAAGGAAGGCGGTCGTATGCCAAAGAGATGCTCAATTGCTTGTGGGGTAAAATGGCACAACGACCGTCTTAGCCCAAGACAGAGTATTTGTCCGAACCTTCCCGCTACTTCCAGATGATTCACCACCAAACCAAAGTCATGAAACACGTCGACGTCATTCGTGAGGACATGATCTTAGTCAATTACGAAGAAGAACTAGACTTTGTAGAAGCCGTCAAATTTGGAAGCATCATCATTGCGGCTTACGTGACAGCCCACGCTCGCTAAAAATTGTACGAAGTGTTCGAACTGTTAGGAGATCGTGTGTTGTATTTTGACACGGACAGTTGCATCTACATTCACCGTCCGAAACAGTGTAACCCTGTCATCGAAGGAGACCGTTTAGGAGCCTGGACCGACGAACATCTCGACGACAAGATTCTATGTTTTGCAAGTGGCGGTCCTAAGAATTACGGCTACGAATACCGAGACCCCCAAGAAGATATGCACACCGAATGTAAAGTGAAAGGATTGACTCTCAATTATCGCACTAGTCGAGTGGTGAAATTTAACGTACTACAAGAAGCCTTACAGTCTGGACAGGATGAAACTTTTAAAGTGACCACCCGCGAACCGCACAAGATGGTTCGTTTACCCACACACCAAATCGTTAGCCGACCTTTTTAAAAAGTCTATCAAATCGTGTACCAAAAAAGAGTACGACTTCCCAATCACTTCACTCTACCGTACGGTCACGTCGAAATTAGGCAGCATATAAAAAGGGACAGTGTCCAAGACCAATAGTTCATTTGTCACTACAACGACCAAGCGAAAGAAGATGAATCCATTTAAACAGACATCATTTAAATTTGGGAATTCTCAAGTGGAGTGCGATGCTAAACCTTACGATTGTAGTGATGCCAGACGCTGTGACCTTAGTGATTCAGCAGGATATCGTGGGAACATTGCTATGACTACTACCCCTATATCTACCCTGGAAAGTGATGCTGTGCGTGTCAAACCTGTGGGATGCGAAAGCGGTGCCACACGTTATCGTGGACTCCTAGGAATTTCACCGTACCTACATCGAACGGAAGTGAGGAGAGTCGAATATTCGTTCCCGACTAGTTTGCCTGAATACTGTCACTTTAAAAGTCGATTCCAAACTTTCAAAGATAAATGTCCAAAATATCTGCCTGGACCAACTCCTGAAGAATTAGCTAGAGCCGGATTTTTCTACTTGGGCAAAGGGGATAAAGTCAAGTGTTTCAGTTGCGGTGTGTCCATTTACGAGTGGGAACATAAAGATTCCGCTTACCTGGAACATGCTCGATGGTCTCCGAATTGTCAATACCTACCTTTAGTGGGACCAAGTGATTGAAAGTGACACTACTGCTCCATGTTGTTTAACAAACCTAGACCAGTATATAAGCCCTCTCTAAAACATAATATTCAAGGATTACCACACGAATTGCAAGAGAAGATCTACAAGGATGTTTAGCAGGGTCTTGCTAAAGAAAAATCTCAATGGGTGACTGTAGAACTTTTGTGTCATGAAATTCACAAGAGGAAAGTGACAAAAATTAACCAACGTGTTAGATTTCTCTGGATCAAGGGTATTTTCTTGCTCTGTTTCCAATTTAGTACGTTTAAATCTGAAGATGTTTTGATCCTTCTTAACCGTTACCCTGAATGGCAGTGGGACGAAATTTCACGTTATATTAATCACTTTCGCTTTTGGAGCAGATTTGATTCTGTGTAGAATATACACTGATGGCTTTCGACAAAGAAAGAAGTATAAAAGAGAACAACCATGCCACAACCTTTATCACTTGTGATCAAACAGATTCCGTGGAAGGATATCAATGAGAATATTAACACGGTGAAAGATTACGAACACTTATTGCAAGAACTGTGCCCTATGAATTGGGGTCGACGTGTAGTGTGTGTTTTACTGACTTGCTTTCTGTGATTTCGTTTACCTGTCGATTCCTTGTGGACACTTTACGAACACTACCTACCAAAATAGACAGTATGTTGACTCCTTTAAATGTCCACGAGAGACTCATTCTGTCAAAAGTCTTACGCTTTCATCTGGATACGTCTCGACCTCTACAGGACAAAAAGATTCGTCAACTTTTACGTACGGTAGCGGTGTACGAAGATGTGTATGTAGCTTGTGCTTTACACCCTCATTGGACAGATGTACGTGACTGGAAAAGTTGGGATTTTGAGGCGTGGACAAACGAAGCATCCCATTATGCCCAAGCGTTGTATTCCTAAAATACATCGTCGAGTGAAAAAAGTCACTTTTAAACCTGTGTTAGTGACAGTACCAGAAGAAGAAGAGAAAGAATCTGTCACCCAGGACAATCCCTCTGTTCAAGACAGAACTGTCATGGACATTCCCCCACAAAGACCCTTTCGAGAAGACACGTATGTGACTGTACCCCATGTAGAGGAGACTATAAGAACATTGCACACTACCTCTAGGACACCTTCGTTACCCAAACAATGTTGTACAGAGACTTGTTTATATGCCACTTTGATCGTTTCCCTATGTATTTTATCCCTGTTTTTATCCATTTGGCTTTTATGTATTTTTGTCTTTCGTGTTGCATTGAAATAAACGTGTCTTGAAAAAAGTATAAAAACCTCTTGTCTTGTCTGTTTTTGTGTCAAAAGTGTCATACCCTACACGACTACGGCTAACTCTGCTATTTCTACTACTCCTTCCTCCTCCACATTCAAAGTCATTGACGAACACTTAGATCATGCTAGCTGGGAAGCCTTGTATCTTCGTTATCCTTTTAACATGTTAATTTCTGGACCGAGCGGTTCAGGCAAAACCAAATTTGTCAAACGTTTGATCGAACATAAACATCATTTGATCGATCGTCCACCTCAACGCATCGTGTGGTGTTACAAAGAGTGGCAATCGGCATACAGTCTCTTGCAAGAAAGTCAAGGTGATTCCACTGTGTTTGCGGAAGGTATTCCTAGAGAAGACGAGGGGATCGTGTCTGACCCTATTCAAACTCATTGGGTCATTTTTGACGACATGTTAGGAGAAGACGAAGAAGAAATTAAACTGTGGTTTACGCGTAAAGGGCATCATCGTAATGCCAGTGTCATTTACATTACACAAAATTTATTTCAACAAAGTAAAGCCCATCGTACCATTAGTCTCAATGCTCATTACGTGGTCTTGTTTAAATGTCCTCGAGATAAATCACAAGTGCAAGTCTTAGCGAAACAGTTAGGAACACCTTGGCTGACTCATGCGTACGATGATGCCACTCAATCGCCACACGCCTATTTACTCGTGGATTTAAAACACACTACCCCTGATTATTTGCGATTTCGTAACGATTTGTTTCACGACTGGAGTCAAGACGGAGGACCTGTCGTGTACACGTCCTCGTCATCGACATAACCATATGAAGCACTAAAAAATCTATTAAAACCTTGGGTCACTTTGACCTTGTCTCATACATCGTCAACATGACGTCCCTTCAGTCTCATCTTCCCATCAAATTGATTCGTGCCTTGTACGGCATCAGTCGCGAAAAAAATCCACAAATACGTGCTCACGTCTTAGAAGCCAGTCTCAAAGAAGTCTTACGACGGTTTACGGTGACAGCACGTCAAATACTGCAAGGCATCATTCACATTTCACATCAAACCAAACGCCTTTTTGACAGAAACAAAGTAGCCTTGACGCAACTAGCCGATCCTTGCATCGACACTTAAACCAAAAAGCAAATCCCAATACTCCCAAAGTTCACCCCAAGAAAATAAAGCCAAACGAACTCCTAAGAAAAAGAACAATGGTGCCAAGACCAAAATACAGAAAAAGAAAAGTCCACAGAAAAAAGCGGTCACCCGCAAAAAAGGCACTTCGGCCAGGACGCAACCTTACAAGGACGTTTGGCAGGGACCGCGTTGCCAGTAGCCTCAGGTGCTTCTACTTCTCCGTTGCGGGTGATGCCAGCCAAATCCAATT
Source organism: Unio delphinus (assembly GCA_029339505.1). Taxonomy (NCBI): domain Eukaryota; kingdom Metazoa; phylum Mollusca; class Bivalvia; order Unionida; family Unionidae; genus Unio; species Unio delphinus. Next base: position 998,499 of record JAQISU010000217.1, read on the forward strand.
TGACACCCGTTTTTCCTAATTTGATGAAACATTGGAAATCTGCCTCTCCCAAAACGTCTCCTCCACCGGTGACACCCTCTTTTACATTAGCGGCAGTAGCAGCTGCTCACAAAGACCAGCCCCCAAAGTCAAAGTCCAAGAAAGATCTGGCATGTTAAAAAGTTTACTGGATTTGTCCAAACAAGAACTGTCCCGATTGAGTCCATTGCGAACCCGTTCGCGACGTGTGTTACCTGTCATGAAGTTGATACGACGCAAAGATAATCAGTGGCGTCGCATTCCAGTATAAAAATGACTTGAGGACAACAAGGGGAATCAGTATTTTCTGTACCACTGCTGAACACTCAAGGATGCCGCCTCAAAAACGTGCACACCACAACCCTCGACGTTCTACCGTCCAAAAAGGAACAGGAAAAAGACAATCTCGTCATCCCACAAAACGCTTAAAAACCAAACATCGACGTCATCCCCTAAAAGACACAGTCGTCCAAACAAAAGGAGAAGTCACCAAAGGGGTTTGGGACTTTAACGATTGGATTTGTTAACTCCTATACTAGGACCTTTAATCAATAGGGTCGCAGAAATGAAGATGAGGAAAAAATAAGATAAAAGAGTCGTCTCAAGCCATAGTCTTCAGTGTATTTAATTTTTTTGTGTGTGATCCTTAACACATAGAGATGTCAACTCAAAAACGTGCAGACCACAACCCTCGTTGTTCTGCTGTCCAAAAAGGAAAAGGAAAAAGACAATCTCGTCACCCCACCAAAGGCTTAAAAACCAAACATCGACGTCCTTCCCTCCAAAGACGTAGTCCTTTAAAGAAAAAGAAGAGTCACCAAAAAGGAGGATCCTTTGGCAATTTTGGGAAACACATTGTTACCTTTTTGACGAAGCGGTAGTTCCCAGAAAAGTAGATAAAAGAGAGTGTGTACCAAGTCATTGACACCAGTGGTATTGTGAAACGAACAAGCAAAGATGTCAACTCGCAGAAAACATTCTTATTCACCCCACAAAGGAAAGAAAAGGAAAGGACGTTAAGCCAAACATCGACACGTTCTTCGTCAAAGGGCGCAAAAGAAAATACCCATCCGTCAAAAGAAAAAGATGCTGGTGCAACGCGAAGGCTTTTTAATTTATTCGCCATTTTTAAAACTGTTGCAACAAAAAAAAAGATAAAAGGGTGTGTGTTCCAAGTCATTGACGCCAGTGGTATTGTAGAACGAACAAGCAAAGATGGCACCTCGCAGAAAACATTCTTATTCACTCCCCAAGGGAAAGAAAAGGAAAGGACTACCTCCTCGTCTAGTCAAACATGGAGACATGTTGTCTGTCCTGTCCAAAGCCTCTTCACCCATGCGAAAACAAATCATTAAAACAGCTTCCAAGGATGTCCTCGATACCGTGTGCGAATGTTGTTTGAATGTCTAGAAAGGCACGATACCTTTGTCTCCACACCAGAAAAAATGCTTAGCCAAACATCGACACATGGTCCAAAAGAAAATACCCGTCCGTCAAAAGAAAAAGATGTTGGTGCAACGCGGAGGATTTTTACCCTTTCTTCTTCCTGTGTTGGGAGGATTAGCGAAATCCGGCATCCTATCCAGCATATTACCAGGTTTTTTTTAAGTGATGACACAAGGGATGCCCCAAGGGATGCCCCAAGGGATGTCCCCAAGGTATGGGTAGCAATATGTATGATCCTTCCAGAAGATAAAAGGGACTCATGGAACACCACGAACTCAGACGTAACCTTTGGAAGCCCATGGAAGGACGAAAACTGACTTTAGTTCCTTACAAACGATGGATGGAATGCCATCGTTGGGAAGAACAACGTATCCCCCCCCCATTTACCACCCAATCCTGATTTGAACGAGATGTCACAATTACAACACGAATTGCAATCCTTGATGCATCGCCACGATTTGTCGGAAACCGAAAAATCGCAAAAGTACGGTCAACTTTTGCAACTACAACTCTTTCATCGAAAAGCTGTGGAACAAACAGCTCTACCTACTCTGTCCGATTTGAAGGCTCTAATGAATAATCCGTCGCCCTTACCATCTACAGCGGTCAAAACAGACGTCACCCCACCATTACCCAAGGAAGAAGAAGAACCCCATGATCTCTTTCAAACACCCTCTACCACTCCCATTCCGAGTAAGATTGCCGCTTCCTTGTTGACCCCGTCCCCCACTCTCCAACGAGAAGAACTCAAAACTTGGGTTAAAAAGATGATGGCTACTCCTTCTTCAACAGAAGTGAAAAAGAAAGAAAGGAAACCAGAAGTGAAAAAAAGAAAAGAAGACCAAAGCTATCTCATTACCTCCGCCACCACCACCACCACTACCACCACCAGTACCCCCGACGTCAACTCCTGTGGCACATCGGACACGTAAAACCGTTTCCAAACAACCCCCATTTCGTCCCACCCAAAGCAATATCCTCGAAGAGTGGGTCACTTATTAAACAAACCATGGAGAAGGTATTAGCCAGCATTTACTACGATGCAACTCACCCTGCAGGTTACGGAGGCATTCAGAAATTGTATCGTGCTGCAAAAACTCGCCTGAAAAAGCTCCGTTTAACTGCAGTACAACGATGGTTACAAGAACAAGCAACGTACACTTTACACAAACCCATTCGACGAAAATTTCACAGAAGTCGCACTCAAGTGGAAGGCATCGATCATCAATGGCAAGCCGATTTAGCCGATGTCTCTCATTTAGCCACCTACAATCGTGGCTACAAATATTTGTTTTGTGTCATCGACGTCTTTTCTAAATTTGCCTGGGTCGTACCATTGACATCCAAATCGAGCGGAAAGCTAGTACGAGCTTTGCAACTGGTGTTGAAACAAAGTGGTCGTCACCCCCTTCGATGGCAAACCGACAAAGGCACCGAATTTCTGAACCAAGCTTTCCAACGAGAATTAAAGAAACGTGACATTCATTTTTTCACTTCCGAAAATCCTGAAACCAAAGCCATTATCGTGGAACGTTTTCAACGTACCTTGAAAGAACGCATTTGGAAATATTTTACGCATCAACACACTCTCAAATACATCGACGTCTTACCGCACTTAGTCCAAGCCTACAATCAATCTTACCATAGAAGCATTGGACGTACCCCACAAGAGGTGACACCCGACAACGAAGTGACTGTTTTTGAGCGTCTGTTTGGTGCGTCCCGGACGATGGATGTCCCCAAGAAAGGTGGAGAAGTGTTAACCCCGGGAGATTGGGTACGCATTAGTAAAACCAAACGCACATTCGACAAAGGCTACTTACCCAACTGGACTACCGAATTGTTTCGTGTTACTGGACGAGTGCGTGATCGTCATCCTACCGTCTATAAATTGGAAGACATGAACGGAGAAGTATTAAAAGGAACGTTTTACTTGCCTGAGTTACAACGTGTCACCAAAGGCATGAAAGGAGAAGTATTAAAAGGAACATTTTACTTGCCTGAGTTACAACGTGTCACCAAAAAATAAGACGACGTGTACGACATTGAAAGCATTCTCGAACGAAGAACCCGTAAAGTAGGAAAACGTCGTGTCAAAGAAGTCAAAGTACGTTGGAAAGGATATCCTCCTAGTTTTGATTCTTGGATTGACGCTTCGCAAGTCATCGACTATAAAAAGAAGTGATCATCATGCCCTTCAATACAGTTTCAGCAACCACAGTGACTACTCCTTCACCCACTTCATCTCTGCAAGATTTACAAAATCAACCCTTGTGGGTGTGGTGTGGAGAACGTGTCCCTAAAACGCAAATCGTCTTTTTCTGTCAAATCTTTGTGGTGTATTGTGTCATCGGTGCAGCCATTGCTAATTTGAGTTTGCAACAAGGAGACAAACAATTGTGGACTATTTTACTCAGCAGTTACATCGGTTATCTTCTTCCCAATCCTTCCCTGAAATACTCTTACAACGGGAACAACAGTAACACTATTGGGAGTCTTGCATCCAACGTTAGTCATTCTCCTGCCAGTCACCCTTCCAATCACAATCCTCTTTTAGACACTCCTTTAACCTCGAGTGACTCCTCGGACAGAAGAACATTGGAATTATGAGCAACACTATTAACCAATTTTACTTAACGTTACCCAGTGACAGTTCCATGGATGTGTTTCCTACCAACACGTTGTGCTGTTACACGGCTAAATTACCTCAAACGATGCATTTGAATGAAGATGCTCATTGGAAAGCAGCTTTAGTGGAAATAATACACCCGACACAAATCAAAAACATCGTCGAAAATCAAAACACTTTTACAGTAGAAGTGTATGACGAGAGATTGCAATCAGTCTTAGACGAACGAGGCATCACTGGCATTGACACAAAAAAATCAGATGGACCCACAACTAAACAACTGTCCACTCATCTGTTCACCATTCCTGCAGGCTACTATTTTAGTGGTCAACATTTAGTGACTACACTTGCAATCAGGTTCAATACTTTGTTTGGTAAACCCCTGGACAAAATCAAAGAAAATGTTACCTTTGAGTACATTAAAGTAGTTCGTCGCCTCATGATCAAATTTTCAGAGAAAAAAATAATATCCATTACCTTTGGTCCTGAATTGTTTGATATTTTAGGTGGAGACCTCAAGAAACTCCCGAACAAAAAAGAAATACCAGGCATATCCAGTAACTTGGATTTTGCTAAATATTTTCGATTCCTTGTAGAAATGAACCAAGGACTCAACTTGATGTTTGTGTACTCCGATCTGGTGGAGTACAACGTGGTAGGACACACCTCTGTACCGTTACTGCGTGTCATTCCTTTCAAAGTGGATACCACTACCGCTGACGAGGAAGGTGGAAATACCTATCACGTTCACCGCGAATTTGTACATCCTCATTATTTGCCTGTCAGTAAGTCGTATTTCGACAATGTCAACGTTACTATAAAAGGAGAACTAGGACAAAATATTCCATTTACCAAAGGGAAAGTCACAGTGAAACTCCATTTTCAAAAAACGATTCTCGAACAACTGAAAAAGTGATGTATTCTGTGTACCAAGGAGTCACTCGACAACGAGGACATGGTTTAGAAGATATGTTTAAATCAGCCTTTCGTTCCGTGGTCCCTGTTTTAAAACCGATAGTGACACGAGGATTGCACGCTTTAAAAGATGCCGCATTGACTCACGGCAAAGATTTTCTTCAAAATGTTCTCATTGACAAACAAAACCCCAAAGAAGCTTTTTGAGAGCAGACAAAAATGTCTTGCTTCAAACGGGTAAAGAGATTTTGGGTCGACGAGAAAGTCCTATTAATGCCCTGAACGGTACCGAGTCTGGCATTCCTGCCTCTCTGACGACACAGCAAGGATAAGGTAGAAAGCTACGACGAAGGCACCCTTTCAAAAGTCTCCGTACCTCTAAAGTTAGAAAGACGAAGAAAAAATGAACCGCTCGAGACTTAGACATTTTTGATTATTAAAAGTAAAAACACATAGAGACTGAGAGAGAATAAAATGATGCACCAAGAATCTTGTGCCTGTTCCAAGTCGGAACTAGATCTCTTTGCCATGCCACCCACGATGATGACCATGCAAGAAGCCCAATGGGTTGAATTTCATCCCGTCTCCTCTTTGACGGATTGAGCTCCCATCGAGTTTGAAATCATAGGACAACCCGAAGATTACATTGATCTCAACAACAGTTACTTGTATTTGAAAGTGAAAGTAACCAAAACGGACGGCTCCGATCCAGCAGTCGATACCCTATCAGCTCCCGTCAACAATTTCATGCATTCCTTGTTCAGCGAAGTTGATTTGTACATGAATAACAAACTGGTCAGCAGTAGCACGGATACTTACCCTTACCGAGCGTACCTCGAAAATCTCTTGACGTACGGAAAAGAAGCCAAGAACGCTCATTTAGATGCTTGTGTGGTATGGAAACCTGACACCGCAGATAAATTTAACGACACAGCCTTGCCCACACCTGCCGCCGGTGAAAATCCTGCCGATCCTCACAATGTGGGTTTTAACGAGCGTCGAAAGAAAATTCTGCAAGGACGTAGTTTAGAACTGTTCGATCGTTTGCATTTAGACATGTGGTTTCAAGAGAAGTATTTGCTGAACGGAGTAGATATTCGCTTGAGACTAAATCGTAGCAGTGCTGCTTTCCGTTTGATGGCTACTGAACCTGTTGATCTTAATCAGCAGACTCTCCACCACTGTAAAACCATGATCCAAGAAGCCAGATTATACGTGCGTCGTGTGGAAGTGTTACCTAAAGTGGGAAATAATATCAGTGACACTTTGAGCAGAACCACAGCCGAGTATCCGATACGACGCGTGGAAGTCAAAACTTTCACCATTGCCCAGGGACTCCAATCTAAGATCGACGATCATCTGTTCCAATTACAGTTACCCAAGCGTTTATTCATTGGTATCGTCAGCAATGCAGCCTTCAACGGTGCCTACACTCAAAATCCTTTCCAGTTTCATCACTACAATGTATCCAAAATCGAAGTCAGTCGCGATGGGAAAACTTTGTGTACCCGACCCTTTGAACCCAACTTTGCCCCGAAGAATTACTTGAGATCGTACTTGTCACTGTACTAAGCCACAGGACAATTAGGAACCAACACCAGTCACGGTATTTCCTACGACGATTATGCAGGAGGTTACACTTTGTGGGGTTTTGATTTCACTCCAGACCAAGGCAGTGACGAGGGACATTTCAACCCTATAAAATCTGGACAACTGCATGTGGAACTTCAGTTTGTAGTAGGTCTTCCCCATACTGTGAATGTCATTCTGTATGCCAAATTCGATAATACCATAGAAATCAACAGTTTGAGAGAAGTCATTCTAGACTATTAGACACTATGGAAGACCCTTGTCCCTCTTTGAATAGTGGAGAATCCATGGAAATGGAATGGGAAGTTACAGAGAAAGCAGACCCTCAAGACCAAAAAGAAGAAGTAGTGATCATGCGGTCCAGATGGTCAGAACAGGAACAACAGTTAGTCACCTGTTTTGCCAAACACTTGGAAGATAAAATGAGGGACATGATTAAAAAAGATTGTTATGGATGTCAAATCGATCATCTCAGTCAAATTCAACACGATAAATGTATGATGATGAGTCAAGAAGAAACATTGGACGATTATCTGAACGAAGCTTGGAGTCTCATCTCAGAAGAAGCCGTGTTACTTCAGTGGTATAAAGACTTGTGTGATCATTCCTCTCCTCCACTGTTTGCTCGAGGTGACTAACTGTTGTTCCTGTTCTGACCATCTGAACCGCATGATCCAAGAGGGCTTCGATGCGATTGGCCAAGAGTAAAGAGACGAAGCAAACCAACAGTTACTTGACAGACCTTTTCAAGCGAAAAGTCTGGATTGAATTGATGACTTATCATCACCTGTGAAGAAAGGGAAAAAAAACAAGGCTACACAACAAACAAATGGATACCTGGGAACTTTATTATCTTTTAAACCGTAGTTCGTACACTGTTTCTTGGAATCCTGTCGTGTGTGCTAAAGATGAACTACCTCATTGCAAACCTCAAGAGAATCAAGCTTATGTCATCAACACAGATGACAGTCATCTTCCAGGAACTCACTGGGTAGCTGTCTACTTTCCTCAAGAGGGTTATGTGGAGTATTTTGATTCGTATGGATTATCCCCTTTCGAAGATGATATCATTGGGCCTAACAATGTCCACAGCCACTCTTTTGAAAAGTGTGCCGATCAAGGGCATTTGGCCTAGTGGAACACGTGTAACTCCCCCCTTAGACACAGTTTTCTGACATACGTCAAAAGACCGACAAAACCTATTAATATCACTATTTACACCAGGCCAGTAGAACTCCACCAGTACTCTCCTGGTAGTATTTCCGGTACCCAGATTACCTGCCATATTAGAGTCATGGGCACCCCTCAATACACGAGGTGGGTATTTTTGAGGTACCAAAAATTGCAAAAATTTCTTTCCACCTTGTGTGGTAAACTCCCTATGAATTAAACCATGTCTTTTGACAAACTTCGAACTTCCCCCTCCTTTATAGCGTTTAATGTAGTTATACGTATGTGTCGCGCTCCTGCTCCCAACAAATTCGTCACACGAGATTCCTTCGATTGATTCTGGAGGGTTTACTTTCGTAACGCGCATTTCTCCCGCTGGATCTGCGCTCGAGTTTCAACGGCTAGAGCTAGGGGTGTTTTAAAATCTTCTAGTCAGCAGACGAGACCCTTCGACGTTGCCGATTGTCAAATCGTAAATTGGGTGATCCATACAGAGCGCATCAACTGTTCCGGTTAAGAAAGGAGTTTCAATCCTGACTCTTGCAACAGGAACGCGATCGATCGTCTGATCAGTTAGCATGCAGGGAGTCTCTATCCCCAGCATTTGGTTATCCTTCACGAGACTACGCTTGATAACCACACCTGTGCAACCGGTATCACAAAGCTATCACCACCTGACCGTTAACAGTACCGTTCGCTATTGGTACGGGCTCTTTAGGGAACATACACGTACCGAATAAAGGAATATCTATCTTAACCGTTCTTGTTACGTATTGCTACTGCTGCCTTATGAATGGGACCCTTTCTTTAAGGACAACTTGATTTCATATGGCCCCATTCGTTAAATGCATAGCATTGTACACCTTGACGTCTTGTTTCTCTATCAGATTTACCCATCTCAGCTGGTTTCGATGGCTCTCTGGGAGTCAAACCCTTAGATGGATTTCCATACTTATCTTTCGAAACCACGTTTTGAGTTCCACCATGTGCTTCAGCGAAACGATCTGATTGCTTAGCCATGTTTTGAACATCTGTGGACGCCTTTTCCTGAAGAAATTGGTTCAACTCCCGCCCTACTATACTTAATAACTGATCTCTGAGCAATAAATCCACTAAACCTTCAAACGTTTTGTGCACCTTCGCACATTCAGTCCAGCGTTGGAAGTAATTATCTATTCTAGCAATAAACTGTCCAAAGGTTCCTCCTTCTCAGGTTTTCTATACCTAAACTTTTTCCGGAATAAATGCTCTGTCAGTTCATACCGTTTTAGTAGTGCTTCCTTCGGAGCGTCGTAGTTAAACACATCGTACATTGGAAGTCGCGAGTATAAGTCGAGAGCCTTACCTTTTAACAAAGCACTGAGATAAAGAGACCAATCATCTTGCTTCCATTTCTACATATCGGCATACTGCTCGAACCGATGAAGATAACTATTCATGTTATCTTTTTCATCTTCAAAGAAAGGTAATTTAGGCCTCTTAATTTGCTCGCCATAATCTTCTTTTAGCTTAGTTATTTCTTTTGTCCCAGTCGTCAGCTTTGTTTGGTCGCCGCGTCCTCGCCTCCATCCGGGTCATGTACATAAACTATTTTGTTATTGCTCATATTGAGTTCTCGAATCATTGTGTCTCTGGCTCCTGCAACTCGGCTCTTTATTGCGTCGCTCATGATCGAGTGGGATACTCCAGGATTTCTGATCTTCCCATCGTCATTGATCTCAGCGAATTTGCCCACGTTTGACATTGGCGCTACAATGATAATATTAGTCGCCTTGACATTGCGGGTGGTGGCGAACTGGCGCGCTCTGGACATAATTGATAAATTCGCACGATGGTGACAGCCCATGTGAATTGAAACAACCGCGCTTGGATCAGTGAGTTTGCGCCCCAGACAGTACCAGGGCGTACATTGGAATCTAACTTTATTATTCCTGTTACACGCGCATGTGGCACCACTGGTACTTCATCGCTCATAACAATAGTTCTAGAATATTTTGCTTCTCTCTCTGCATATCAAATAAATCAAAATTCTAAATTTGCTTTATTCTTGTAATTCATTTCCAAAGATTTTACAACTGAATCGTACAAAGATTAAATCATACAAACAACAACAATTATTATTATTATTATTATTATTATTATTTATTATTATTATTATTATTATTATTATTATTATTATTATTATTATTATTATTATTATTATTATATCTTTGTAGGGCGCTCAACAGTTACATATATTGCACAGGGTTAGAATTTTAAATAAATGAATTTCCCCAGGTTTCCTCACTGGTTATTCTGACTATTTAAAAAAGACCTTGTATGTCTTAAGTATTATTCAAAGAACCGTTAATTCGCTTGATTTTGGTGCATGATTGCTGGGAGTAATATGAGTTAGAGAGTATACAGCTTGGTCTTAATTCAGATGTGCACCTCTACAAATACTGCTAGCTCTGCCTAGTAATTTTCACCAACTGGACTTCAGAGATAAATTGAAAACAGGAAAGTCCGACAACATTTTTCACATTTCCACTAGTACAATATCCAAAGAAACTTCAGCCACAGCACATGAAATTAACACAGAGGTATACCAACATTCTCGCCATTGTGCCTGTTGCAAATGTAAACAATTGCACCTTACATCCACCACTTTCTCTCCATCGAAATACCCGAAACCACTCCAAACCTTAAAAATACCCCAAACCACTCCAAACCACATCAAACCCTCGAATCATCCCAAATCGTCTCGTTAGGTATAAAAAGAAATAAAATAAAAAAATACTTTTTATTTATATAATTTAATGGAATTATTGGTAAAAATGCTTAAAATGCTTTACAAGAAATTCGATACGAAGTACGTACATAGATAAAAACGCAGAAAGAAACTTCAAAACCAAAGAGAATAAAACAACCATTGAAATAATACAAACAAGCGAATGTTTTCTCTTAGTACATACATACATACATACATACATACATACATACATACATACATACATACATACATACATACATACATGCATACATACATACATACATACATACATACATACATACATACATACATACATACATGTAAATCTACCAAGACTTCATTATAAGCGTCTTTTTTATGCTTGGTTAAAAAAGGAGACCGTCCTTTTCTTTTTCCTTTTTTGGCAAGAGAGGGACGATGGTGGTGTGCACTTCATGGGGGTGACATTTATTTTTCAGGAGCACAAAAATTACACTAAGTCGATCGTCTGGTACGGGTCCTTTTCATTATGGGATACGTCTCCACTGATTATAGGTTCCCCGTGTCATATTCATGACGGGCATCACTCGACGTTGAGGTGTTCGCAACGGACTAAATCGTCACAGTTCTTGCTTGGATGAATTCAGGAAACTCTGTAACAATCTAGGTCTCTCTGCGACTTTGATTTCGGGGCAGGGTACATTTTAGCGACTGTCGATGGGGCTAAAGATGAAGACGAAGATGATGAGCTGGTCATCGTCGTTGCCGAAGGAGAAGTTCCTTTAGAAAGGGGTTTCCATTTTTTTCATCAAATTTGGAAATATGCGTATCAAATCGGGTTTGGCTAGCATTACTAGAAACGGTGAAGTGGAAGACACTGCTGTTTCTGATACTAATGGATATACGATCACTGAGGGTCGTGGTTTTGGGAAATTAGGGTGTGTCAGGGCGGCAGTACCTCTCTTTCGGGTAGAAGCTGTTTTCTTGGGAGTTTTCTGTTTTGGGGACTTTTCTTTTTTTTGGGTATGTGACCTGGTCTTGCCACCACTACTGTTCTTCTTCTTGAAGCGCTTTTATTTGAGAGAGGCTTTTTGTCTTGGAGGCGATTGCTGCTGACATTAGGATTCAATGTTAAAAGGGAGCGAATGATGAAGACCCCTAGAGAACCACTACCTCCAGGTTTCAAAATCATTTGATTTTGGGTTTGAGTATCGATTTTGAGATCTGCCTGTTGCGACAAGGATACTTTATGTTTGTCCTAAAAAGCGTTTCGTTTGATAAGGGATGTGAATGATGTCTTTAAATAATTGACGTACTGTCACCGTAATCCATCGTAAAGTTTCTCTGAGACTGGCTTCTGAGACACAAGCACGCAGTTGTAAAAAAAAATTACAGGGCACGAATCAATCTGGATGGAAGATGAGATTAAAAGGTCATCATGCTGACTTTTTGTGAGACAGACCAGAAGTCCCGAAGGATTTGACATCTTTTTTTTTTTTTTTTTTTTTTAAATATTTTAATACACCGAAGGGAACGTGTCCACGACAACTCCGTATTAGCACCAGTTGAATGAAGAAATTCAAGTAACGAAATCGCAAAAATCGGGTGTGATGGGTTTTATGTCGACGAGTAAATAGACATGAGGTGATTGAGTGGCATCGTCGTACGCATAAGTCAGCCAAGGAGTTTCTAAATGTTTGGCTAACACTTGCACTTAAAATTTATATCTGAGACTTTTAAACAACACCACGATATGAGCACAGAGGCTGAAGGTGCAATGGGCTTTACTTTTTTGAAACAAACTGTGGCTAATGTAACTGACACTGGCATTATAATCATGCTTTTTGAGCGCAAACCAAAGTTTCATTTCTTCATCGTTTTCTCCTAACATGTCGTCGAAGATAACCAGATGTGTTTGACTCGTGTAAGACACGATCTTGTCGTCTTCGCGAGGAATGCCTTCCACAAAGATAATGGATTCTCCTTGGCTTTCTCGAAAGAGACTGTAAGCCAAGTGCCACTCTTTGTAACATCACATTGTGCGTTGGGGTGGACGATGGATTAAATGGGTTTGGGGTTCGATTAAACGTTTGACAAATTCGGCTATGCCTGAATAACTTGGTTCAGTAATTAACATGTTAAAAGGACGGCGAGGATACAAAGCCTCCCAACTAGAACGATCTAACTTTTCGTCGATGACTGTGGAAGTAGAGGAAGAGGTAGAAAAGGCAGATGTAGCCTTAGCGAACAGGACACGTTTATTGAGTGTTTAAAAATGGCGAGTTGACTCGAAATACTATAAGTCATAAGTGAAAAATACTTAAGTAAATCGATAAAATACAAATCAACACAATCAAAATGGAATACAAACAAGTCACTGTGCAACACTTTTGACGAATGTTCAGTGTCCTAGAATGTCTAACACTCTGTAATTTTCGTTTAGTCTCAACAGGTTACACAGTCTCTAATGTTTCTCTAGTCTTTCCTTTCGAAATCACTTTTCGTTCGTGTCAATGTCGATGACAGTACTGCTGCTGCTGTCCTGAATTTGGGTTTCCTCTGTGTCATGGTCTTCTGACTCTTTGGTTAACAGGGGTATAAATATCACAATTTCACTTAACGTTTTAACTCATTAGCTCATCTATTTGGCTTAATTAGCAGCTTCTTGAGTCCAAGCATCTAAACCAAGACGAAATCACATACATCTTTCCAGTGAGGGTGTAGGTCACAAGCTAATCACAAATTCGTAAGCATCCCAAGTCGCTAACGTTTTCCTAATCATTCCGTCCCGTAGAAGCTGAGAAGTATCGATGTAAAAGCGCAATGCCTTTAACAAAATAAGTATCTTGTGCCCATTTAAAGGAACTACTATAACGTTTTTGAGTTGGTCTGTTCGTAAATAGTCTACAATGAATCTTCTGGTAAACGATATGCTAAAACCGATGTCACAAACACGCACACCACATACCGACCGAAATTCAATGGAAATAGTTTCTGTAGAAACTTTTGGTAATCCTCCAAAGTCTGAATAGTGTCATTGAATTTGTTACAAGGAATCTGCAGTATCACTTTTGATAAAGGTAGTGGCATGTTATAAAGTTGTTATACCCACGTCGGACGACTTCTGAATGTCCTTAATTATTCAACATCCTGTGCCAAAGTTGAAGTGATTGATGTATAGGCTATTTGCTAACCACTGCCATTCAGGGTAACTGTCAAGAATGGCAACGAAGTCTTCTAATGTAAATGACCAAAATGGTATACTCTGAAGAACAAAGTCTTGATCAAAAGAACTCTGTTGAGCCAGTTCACGTTTTTCACTCTCATCTTGTGAATTTCTCGACACCAAAGTTCTACAGTCACAAATCGAGATTTTACTCTTGCCAAGCTTCATTGAAGATTTTCTCTTGCAATTATATTGGTCATCCTTGAACATTACTTTTCAAATTGGGTTTAAATAATTGACTCCAATGAATCAATGGCGTTGTCCATGGTTTGACTCCTGACCAATCTGGTTTCTTAAACAACATGGTATGCAAACTTGGTTTAAATACTTAAATTACTTGGATCCCACTAAAGATAGGTAGTGACAGTGCGGAGACCATCAAGCATGTTAAAGGCAAACCAAGTCTTTCTGTTACCACATTTGAAGAGACACATCGCAACTGACTCTCAAGCAAAAAAATCCGGCTCTGGCTTATTCTTCGAAGGTTGGTCCTCCTAAATATTTTGGCCACTTTTCTTTGACTGTTTGGATTGACTTGCTAAGTTGCAGTAACTAAGCAAAGGCACTGTCAACGTGTATTCTTCTCTGACGGGTAAATGTCGTTGAGGTGGCTGTGACTTTCCGAGTTGTTTTCTCAGTCATGGATGAGATACGTAGGGTGGTAGGCACACATTATCCCGTTGACTCTGAAAACCAGTAAATAGGTGAGCTGTATTGTAACTAGTGGCATCACTTTCGCATCCGTAAGGTTTGACACGTACAACATCACTTTCTAAACACATTTGTAGAGAAGTTTCAATGTCGTTCTGAATCGCTGATATCACACCGTACGGCATCGGTGTAAGCGCAAGGCATTGAATCGCATTCGAGTTTATCATCACTGTACTTGAACCTCTCGTTGGTTTGTGTATGTGTGAAAGATTCATCTTTCTAGTTTGGCGTATGTAGTCACAATGAAGTGGCGGTCTTGGATGTTTTCCCACTTATATACTTGCCAATATCGGTGTGTCCGAGCGGTTAAGTGAAGTGATTGATAAGCCGGGCTCGCTTCTGGTACACTATCTGATACAGTTTTTCAAGAGTCTACTGAGGATTTGGTGAATGGGCAAACAAACATTTGTGATCCTCTCCAGACTGCAAGGCTTTTTTTCAGCACACCAAAGTTCACCACTTGACTCTTTCGATGATCTACAGTCAATCCGTTCACTTTACACTCTGTATGCACTTCTCCTCGTTTGTCCTGGTATTAGTAACCGTACATTTTAGGACCACCGCTAGCAAAACTTAAAATCTTGTCGTCGATGTGCTCGTCGTCCAGGCTCCTAATTAGTTTCCTTCGATTTCAGGATGAGAATGATGAGGGCGATCAATGCGGATGCAACTGTACAGCACATGATCTCATAACTGCTGTAAGGCTTTGTACAATTTTAAGCGAGCATGGGTTGTTACGTAGGCCGCAATGATGACATTTCCAAATTCGTTGGGCTGTACAAACTCAAGTTCATCTTTGTAATTGACTAGAATCAGTTCATGGCGAACGACCTCTACGTGTTTTATATATTTTGTTTTGTCATGAATCATCTTGAAGTAACGTGAAGGTTTTCTCAAGTACACCGACTATGGTAATCACGGTCGTTGTGCCATTTTCCCCACAAACTATTCAACATGACTTTGGCAAACGATCCCTATCCTTCGTTTTTCTAAACGTGGTCTAAATTGATGCCTTCCTGCTCCAAGTATTTCTCTTTGAATTTATTTTGGTCTTCGGGAGTTTGACACAAAAACGAATAGTCGCTTGCTTATTGCTTGAGTTTCAACAAGACATTCAGGTAGACCAAGAAAATACCTTTCTGAGTCTCGTCCCCCTTTTGGTACTGTTCTGTCTTGGGAAAGCGATAAATTTGTATACTTATGACAATTGGTATCCCAGGTCCAGAGCGCAAAACAATTCCACACTGACCCACTTTCCTGTCAATGCGCGTTCTTCCTCAGTGTGTTGACAAGGTTGTTCTTGGTTACAAGTTTCGGCACAGATGCGACACAAAGGAAAATCAGTTTTCCTTTACAATGATAAAGTAAAATGGGATGGTACAAGTCCGTGGGAGGCAATATTTTGCATTTCATTAATCCTTCGTATTGTCGAATGTTTTCCACGTCGATATGCTCCATTGGCAATTGTGGATGCCCTACTCGAAAGTAATGATATTTGCACATATAAGTATACAGCGATCGCACGTCCAGGTATTTGATTTGTTCTCCTTTCTTATCGTATGTGATGCACAGCAAACACGTGGCATTCGTTCGTCCCCCAAACAAGCAGTCCCGTTGATCGAGAGGGTCCACCAACTTGTAACTTTTGACGATACGCTTAAAATCGGGATCGATTTTCTAACTACTGTTTTTTCAACGACACGTTATCCTTGCTGTTCTCACTTCAAATGTCATTGACAAGTGTCCTGGTACAAGTCTTCCATGGTACGCTGTAAAAATTCAATTTTAGTGTCACGTTCAGGATAACAGGTCGGACATCCGCGAAATAGGCATCGTTAAACTCGTACACCACCTTTGGGTTTTCTAAGTCACAACCATCCACCTAATACGTTCCAATGGTCTTTCTTCCTCCTCCGTTTCGGGCATGTTGGATCCATTTGTATTCCTTGTCGCACAAATAATGTAGCCAGCGTAGAGCTTTGACCCGAGTAACGGCGTCTGACAAAGTTAGTAATTTCAGGACGTATGATAGCCAAGGTCTTCTCGGGCATGAATCGTTTGGGGTACACTAAAGAGAACGCTTTGGCAATGGTACAGGCTTCTTTCAAGGGATCGATTCCTCCTTGTTCCGCAAACAATTCTCGAAATTTTCCTTGGGAACGCCGTAAAATGTCCACGTTAGATCGACAATACTGTAACATTTCTTTCTGAAAGTCGAAGGGGTCCGATGTGTATGAGTGGTTCCAAGTGTAGAAAGCTTTTTGTTGTTCGGTGCGCATGTTGTCGGGGTCGTAGTAGTGAGCATCAGGTATTGCAAAAGAGCGGAAGAACTCCTTTTGCCATTCCTGTCATTCCAAACGCTTTAGGCATTCGACTCAAATGCATGGCTAAATAACGCATGGAATCTTCAAACTGTACTTGTCTCACTTGCATGGAATTGATTTTGGCTCCTTTCAGGGTGACTTTGGGCATTCGATGCCTTGTTCCGTATAGTATTTCAGCAGAAATTGTCCATCGTATCCTGATAAATCGATCGTGAGCTATCACCGTGGCATAGCAATGACAATCTCCGTAACGTTCGATGTTCTCTTGATTCCACTTGTCATCGATAGGGTCTACGATCCATCGGGCAAAACCAGCAAACGTGTTAGGTCCTCGAAAGATTTTTTCACGTCCTCCTGGAATCTTGCTACGGTGAGGGCAATGATAAAAGATAGGCTCTTGGAAGCAGTTCTCGCACACTCGATGAGTCGCGCAGAAATTAGGAATGTGAATACCTGTCTCTTGCATGTATTCGAAATCGAAAAATTTGAAATTCCATTTCTTCTTGGCATCCTCCTCCTGTTTCGAGTGGTCTTTTTGAATGTATGATTCATGTTCCAATTTCATGATTTGGTCACAAATGTGACATCGTTTCTTCCCTCGACACACGTGCGCTTTGGAATTATTAGCGCATATGACTTGTCCACAAGTAGAGCACAATCTCATTAGTTGGCAAACACTTTTCTGCTGTTCACCTTGCATCATGAAATGTTGTTGGTAACACGTTGGGCTGACAAATGTTCTTTAACAAGCTGAGCAATGAATTCGTTCTTGTCCTTCATCAAGGTAGGGTTTTGAAGCTAAACATCCACCACATTTTGATCCACACTTTTCTCGATTGTTATATCTGTAGTCTTATTTTTCAGTAATATCCGTAGCCGAGGAATGCAGTGATACTGGAAAGCGCATCGAAATGTTCTTCGTGATGAAAGATGTGAATTTATTTTCCATCTTTAAAATCTTTGCCTCGAAACAACAGAGGTCCACGTACCTCTTGAGGGTACACTTTCAACGTGTAGCGTGGAGCCAAGACAACTTGCAAGTTTTTTTTAATTTCAGGAATGCCACAAATTGTGTCTTTTGGATAGGCCGGCTTGCTGTAACAGGAGTTCTGCTTTTATTCGCTGCTTGGCTCGGTCCGATTGTCCAATGCTCTCCCAATCTCTTTTCCATTCTGCCGTGTCGTTCTTGTCGGCATACGTTCGTCCCACGACAATGTCACGGTCCAGACACATCTCGTCTTGAGTGTTGTTAATTTGGACAATGCTGCGCTTGGTTTTCTGAAAGTCGTCCACCAATAACACTTTTCTGCGTCTGTCCCCTTTGGGAGGGGAAACGTGGGTCATCTACAGTGTAGTTTTTCCATCGGCGATGTGAAACTTGTCGTTGGACTGCTGAACGTGTTGAATTTTGTCAATGACTTTGGAAGGTTTCAGTTCTGCCCGGTTGCTAAACACGATCCAGACGGGCGACTTCAAACTGTCGTGATAAATAGAAAGTCTCAAGCGATCGTACTCCTTGGCTTCACATTGTCGTTTCAGTGTGTTTAACAAAGAATCACACACATTGGCGATGAATTGTTCTGATTTTTCCAGTGGTACTTCAGACTTGAAATCTTAAAACTTCACCGTGTACGTGTCGGCCGTAGTTCTAAATTTATGGGAGGAGTGATTTTCCGTTTCTGTAATTTGGTAATACTTTTCGGTTGATACAGGTTGACTTTGGCTTGGCGTAGAATCTTTGGGTTCGTGTATAGACGTAAAAGGTGTTAATTCGGACTTACTCATGTCGTCTTCAAAATCGTTGGCATTGATTTAAGCCAAGACTTCAGCTCATGTGCGAGGCGACATGTCACGTCTCTGCCTCTTACGTACGTGTCCTTTCTCACTGAAATCGTTCGATCGTTTCATCTTGATTGCAAACTTGCAAATGACTAAATTTTAGACCCAATGAACCCTGTATATAGGGTAAGTGTCTTGAATCAGAGTATTCATTCAGCTCTCAATCATTCAAGAAAGATGGAAGAGCCAACACAAATCGAGCTTCTGATCAAAGCTTTGCGAGGTGTTGTCATACGAAGGTTTACTTCAGAGCTGGCTACTCCACCTCCTTCCGAGATAAAAGTCAAGACACTTGCTATATCTGTCAAGAGAAAGGACATTGGTCTTCAGAATGTCCACAACGTCAAAGTAATACAGGAGTAAAGAGAGCCAAAGGTCAAGATACATGTCATCATTATCAGAAGAAAGGACATTGGTCTTCAGAGTTCCCTAAGAAAAAAGAGGACCGATCAAAGAAACAAGAGGAGCAGGAAGAGAGGGCTTCCTAAAACAAAGAAGATGTATCCTTCGAAAAAGAAGAAGAACCCATGTCAGTCAAGAAAGATAAGAAAAGAAGACGAGAAGAATATAATGAAGTAGAGGAGAAAAAACTATGCCAATGAAGAAATTCAAGTAACGAAAAAAAGAGTGTAAAGAAAAGAAGAAGAAAATGAACTTAGGTTATGTGTTGTGAAATTTCATTATAACTTCTAAAAGGAGAGAATATACCAGTAAGGAAAACAATTTTATTATAATAATAAGGTCTCATACACGTACATTATGTAAAAAGGGGATTTCAGTTTTACTTGATTTGGCAAACTTTGAGCAGTCACTCTTTTCTAGAGAGGTGGGTGTCCGTGAAAAAGGATCGGTGGGGGTTTGCTTTGTTTTTTAAAAACAAACTGATGATCTGGAGGCAATGAGTTTTAACTCCCTTATATCTTTACCACGACCAAGTTATACTTCGTGATGACACTGTTGCTGCTGATATCTCATGAGTAGTCAGCTTAGAGGGAGTAGTGATGTTTGGCTTGAGGAGGTCATTTTCTCTTGTGTAGAGTTAAAGAAGTCTGATACATTTGTTTCAGACTCCTTAACTCTGCCAAAAATGTCCAAGAGAACCGTTAATGTATGACTTTCACTGTCCTTCTTCTCTCCTTGATACTTTCTTTTCTCTTTTCTCTGTTGCTGTAAAATGATAAAGGTTTGCTCTGCTCCTTTCTGCTGTTGCAAAAATGTATCTAATTCTTCCTTCTGCCTTTGTCTATAGTACAAGTCACATGGATCGAGTATGCGTACTTACTCATTTTGAATTAAAAATAAATTGTTCTTTTAAAATTTAACATTTATGTTTTTAACCAAAGTCTGTTAAATCCTAATTATTAAATGTTCTGCACTTAAACAGTCACAAAGAAACTTCCAGACGAAAATTATCTATCGCTATGGACTTTTACAATGGCGGCCATGTGCTAAACTCGGGTCAAAATAAGAGCACGTCGAGTGGAATCGTAACAATTCAGGGTAGCATGAATTTGCTTATCAATATGAGTAGCTTTCGTTGTGTCATCATAGCACGTGACATTCAATCTGGACTGTACTGGCCGTCCATTTAGTACGTACGCATTGAGGGGAGGGAGGGGGTTAACCCAAATGCATACGCTTGTGTATGGGGTGGGTCTACTGGTAATGTACGTACGCATATGAAACGGGGGGGGGGTGGCGGGCGGTTGTATGCCACCATATCCCCTTTTGTTAGCTATCACGCAGCTCAACAGCGAGTCTGACAGTCTGGCGGCCTGCCCCATGGATTACACATCCTTCAATCTGGCCTCACTGCGGACTGCCGCTAGCTCAAGATTTTAGCTGTCGCGGTGCTCAGTTCGTGCTGCTGCACCAACATTAGTACTTACACTGGTATGTACATCGGTCTACTATTAGTATAACAGATGTTCAGTCGCCGCATTTATTATATAAAGTGTAGATCGCTGAGTTTAATCATTGTGTTTTAAGATCGAAATAAAAGTGTTTTTGAATATTCATTCAGGATGGATAATACGGTCAAGTATTACTGTTTGTACAAAGCTGTGTAGAAAGATAAGCCGCAAGCCAGTAAACAAGAATAACAGCTAAAAAAAATCTAATCGGTTATGGGATAAAATCAAGCGTGATGAAACTACGTGTGAATATGTTACTGCTGATCTAGCAAGTGAAGCTTTGGCAAGCAGAAGCAATCTTCACTCTTTCTGGTCACGCGCGCAAGGCACTAGCACCGGCATCAGTGGCGACTGCATAGGAAGCCTGAAGAACCTGAGATATCCTCTCCTGCTGACGTTGACGCTTTAGCACCTACAATCATGATTTCAGCTGCATCTGATGTGTTACCACCTATATCAGCTGCCGACACTGCATCAAGTCCGTCGACTTCAGCCATGTCTGAAGTTACCGCCAGGATCATGAAAACATCAGAAACTCCGCAAAAGACAAGTATTTAACGTGACATTAGCTATTAGCTTTACTACATTTAAGAGATGCAGGCCTCATAACCGAGGAGCTAAAAGAGAAAATGATGTCAGTTGAATTCAATCTGAAGCAGAAGAAACTGAAATTGATGCGGCTCCATCCGGAGGCCACAAGGCAGCGTGAGGGCCGTCTCAAACCCAAACGTACTCTCAAAGATACAGCAGAAAAACATCAGAATCTGTGGCAAAGACTACGAAAGTTTACAATGACTAGAGGCGGTAATCCGGTCATCACAGACGACAACCGGGTTCTTCTCTAAGCAATTATTGATATGGCGTGTAAGACACTAAATGACCTACATAAAATCTTATGGAAACAATGCTATTATCTGTCGAGGTCAGCGACGTATCGGCGGATTCTTCCAAGATGATCCAGTTCAATGGAATGCAAACGTCACATAAAGACAACACCTGTGAAACTGAACTGACAAGAGCTGCCAATATCGCTCATGACCATCACAAAGATGCAGCATTTGCGTTTGCATCTATGTCATACATAGATCAAATCTGTTCTATGTTTGGAGTAGACGTGTGCTTCTACCTCAGCCAAGTCGACAAAGCTAAAGTGCCACTTGGAATCGCGGCAGCGACGAAGCAGTCGTCAAAACTGATGCATCTCGAGAATTTTGCGTTTTTCAGATAATGACTATGCTATTGCGTCTCACCATAAACTGATCCCATCTGTCCATGCTGCCTGTGTCATGACTCTAGGAAAGTTAGTCGATGCTATAACATATTCTGGTCCTGCCTATATTGCAGTGCGCTCAATGAAACACGGCAGCAGTACAGCTTTAACGCATTGTCATGGTATGGAACGTCTGCGCTCAATCTCAAATTTTCCTCCAGTGATGTGCACAGCTGATGGTCGTGTGAAACCAATAGTGGTCGTGGCGAATGATGAAGGACTGGACAAGAATCCAAGATTTCCCAAACCTCTCCTGTCACGGAATTGTATAAATTCTTTTATTTATTAAATACTTGTATTCGGGTTTCGTTTTTTGTGTACAAAGATACCCGATGGTGATTTATGTATATTGTGCTGTATTTCGAAATAGTGAGTTCGGTTCATCCTGTGCTGCACGTGCGAAGTGCTTTCGATGGATGAACCGAATGCCTTCAGTGCACAGACGATATTTGTGTATAAATACCTCATCATAGGTAAAACTCTTTACATTACGAAACGTCTTGTCAGTGAGCGGTCTACTTTAAGGACTTGCACATCTTCAGCTGTAGAGGTATGTAAGTTTATTAATTTCTTGTGCATAAGTTATAACTATTGTACTATCACGTTTATTTTTGTATGTTTGCTATGTAGCTTATCTTTACACAGCTTAATGCAAATATTTATATTTGCGACGTAGCAAGGATTTATATTAGTAATATAAAGCTATATTCTTAAGAAGCATTTAGTACTGTGGGATTCTTGTCGAGCGCGGTTAGATTAATTTCTGAACCTGTTGTTTTGTAATTATTGTGCCGATAATGTAATCCGTATAACTAACCGTATGTAACGTCATTACGTTTTATCTCTTATGCCAGTGTCATGTATAGTACTCGGTAGTGGTTGTATTTTCAGCTGACCCCAGTGACCCTGGTAACCCGAGGGATCACATAATTCAAAACATGCTATTCTTCCCGAGAGTTCGCAAGCTTCGCGAAAGAATGGGACTTTCAACATGTTACACCGAGTCCCACATACCCTCAGTCGAACGGCCTAGCGGAGAAAACAATTCAAACTGTAAAGAAAATTCTCTCAAAAGCAAAAGCCGATGGCAGAGAACCGCTTATAGGCATATTAGAGTATCGAGCCATTGTGCTTGATATCGGGTTCTCACCAGCACATTTGTTGATGGGTAGACAACTTAGATCTATTCTCCCAACAACCCGCGAGAAATTAATGCCCAAAATACCCAACACCGCTGAGGTCAAAAAGAAAATTACGCTTCGCAAGAATAAAACAAAGAATTATTATGATAAAAGTGCAAAACCACTAAAAACACTTAAGGAAGGGGAATCAGTTAGAGTTCAATTCAAAGGTCAAAACTGGGAACCTGCCGTTATAAGAAGAAGACACAACGAAAGGTCATACTCAGTTCGCACCAAAGATGGTACCATTTATCGTCGAAATAGACGTCAGCTCATGAAAACTAATGAATCACACACCCTGCAATGTAGTATAAATGCGCCCTTCTCTCAGAACGAAAACACACTGTGTACAGCTGTAACATTTCCCGCAAATGCCAGTATGCCAATTTCACAGTCCATGGAATCACAATGTTTCAGTCAAAATACGCCTGAGCCTGACGCAACATTCCCACAAGATTGTCAGCAAAGTGGATATTACACACGTTCTGGTAGGTTAGTAAAATCAAAGATAATCGAGTCAATGTAATCAGATGCTCTCAGATAGAGAGACTCAGCCGAGAGAACCGTCATTAGTGTCACGGTGTATCGTTTTGTTGATTAACAAAGACGGTGATTCAAGATAAGGACCAGTTGTGTACATTAAATATATAAGGACCAGTTGTGTACATTCAATAGCAATCAAGCATGCAACAAGATTTTTAAAAAACTGTAAAATGCATTCTCAGTATGTTGCAGAAATTTATTAGTTAATCATTGTAATATTTGCTATCAAAGATGCTTTTAATTTTGATATGTTAGTTATAATGGCTCATGATTAATTTAGACAGTTTAATAAAGTGTATTAATACCTTCTTCTTTTTAAGAAGAGAGATGTAACATTATACATGTGTTGCTGACCAATCGGAGCCCTCTGTGCATGAGTCATTGGTTCCACTGGTACTATCATCAGGCGTCTGCCTCTTTGATAGCACTCTGTATGAAGACCTCACAGTAGTGAGTAGTCGTTTGTAGATATTAGAATTTGAAATACAACATTGTAAGAAATGGGGAAAAGGATACTGGAAATTGAATTCAAGTGTCCTGAAACTTAAGGAATTACAATTTGAAGTTATAAATGAAATAGAATCCTTTTATTTTGAAAATTTTAAATCATGGGATGCATTAAAAGAAAAATTTAAAACAATTTGTCAAAAATATTCAAGACTTAAAAGTAAAAGTAATCAAATATTAGAGAAAGAATGCATAAAAATTTTAGAAAATGAGCATAGTACTGAAGAGCAAAAAGAAAAAAAGTAAAAGAAGTATTAGATAATCTTAACGAATATAAAAATAAAGGAGAAAACAAAGAGCTGGTTTCTATCATGATAGACATGACTTATGAAAAGATATATATAGAAGAGAGGAATTCAAAAAGGGGAATGAGAAATTATTGACTAAATTAAAAATAAATGGACAAATTACTGAAAACAAAATGGAAATTATAGATAATATTAGGGAATTTTATACAAAATTATATCAAAGTAAGAATATACCTGAAGATAGGATAGATAGTTATTTAGATATATAACTTTACCTACTATAAAAGAAGAAGATAAAGAAATGTGTGACAAACCGATAGAAACAAAAGAGATAGAAAAAGCAATTGATAATCTTTCCAAAAATAAATCTCCTGGTCTAAATGGATTAACTTCAGAATTTTATAATACAACTTTTACCTACTTTAAAAACCTTATACAATAACATATTCCACTGTGAAATAATGAGCAACTCAATGAGAACTGGATTGATAACACTTATATATAAGAACAAAGGAGAGACAATTGACCTAACAAACTGGAGACCGGTGTCACTCCTTAATATTGATTATAAAATATTAAGTAAAATCCTGGCAAATAGACTAACAAACACACTCAGTGAGTTAACTATGAATAACCAAAACATGTGGAGCACCAGGAAGACAAATACATGACAACATTCTCTCTATCAAAACAATAATTGAATATATGCAAGATAAAAACTTAGGTGGTGCTCTAATACAATTTGACCAGGAAAAAGCATTTGATAAGATTGAAATAAACTGTATAATAAAAACTCTTAAACAAAATGGATTTGATACTAACTTTACCAAATGGATAAAAATACTATACAACCAAATAAAATCCAAAATTCAAATTAATGGGACAGAAACAAAACCTTTCTCTATCACCAGATCAGTGAGACAAGGCTGTCCATTGTCAATGCTACTTTATGTAATTGGAATAGAAACACTAAATGTCTCTATTCAAAATGATGATATGATTAAAGGAATTTCACTACCTAATATGACAGAACAAACGAAAAAATTTTTACATGCAGATGATTTAACAAATTTTATCACTACAAATCATTCTTATGAAAACTTAATTAATCAATTTAAAAAGTTCAGTGATGCCTCAGGATCTGAACTGAATCAGGAAAAAACGGAGATTCTAATGATTGGAAAATGGATAAAAGGAAAATACTTAACATTACCTAAAGATAAAATTAAAGAACAAATAAAAGTGTTAGGAGTAATTTTAGGAAAAAATAATAAAATAAAAAATTTACAGCAAATTCTTAATAAAATTCAAAGACACAAAGATACATGGAACATGAGGAATTTTAACTTCATGGGACAGGTCTATATTACTTAGAATTACTTATTTAATTCAATTTGGCACGAGTTTGATGTGATAGATTTTGATATATATCACATTAAAAAAATGGAACAATCCATTTATAACTTTTTTTGGGCAAAAATACATAAAATTTCAAAATCTTCTTTACAATATGATAAAGAAATGGGAGGTTTAAATCTTCCTAATTTAAAATTAAAACAATCCTCTAATTATTTATATAGATTTTTGACACTTGATGTTCCACCAAAATATCCATGGCAAGGTATATACATATATTGGTTTGGTCAGTCTTTACCAAATAATAAAAGGGTATACAACAACAATAGACTTTTAAGAACTTTGGACCCTCCAATATTTCTAAAAAGACAGATTGAAAATTTGAAAAAATACAAGTATTCTGAATTAATATGGAAATCCTCCAAAAAAACAGAAATATATGGAATATTGAAAAAACTTATGTTACCTAAACATAAGATTGAAATAAAAATACCTAGCTTGACTTGGACAATCATTTGGAGAAATTGGTCTCAAATAAAAACTTTTTACAAATCTAACTTAATGTTTAATTACCTACATGATATTTGGTGGACAAGTGAAGTAGCCTTTAAAAGGAAAATTATTCCAAACATTCTGAAATGTACATTATGTAAGAATTTTCAAGATAGTAAAATTCATTTGATATTACAATGAGATGTATTTAAGAATGATAGAGAAAAAATAATAAAGAAAATTAAAAACATAAACGGAAAATTTTAAAATAATGACTTATTGTACACTAATAACATTAATAATAAACAACTTTATCAAGAGGTTGTAAATTATATAATTGAAATAATAAAGAAAAGGAATAAAGCACTAGAAAACATATAATATGATAGGGGAATTGGGAGGCCTTGGATGGGGGTGGGGACTGAACGATGGATTACATTTACATAATTGGATAGCCAATTTTGGCTAGTTGTAAAAACACCAGCTGTGGATTGTGGTACTGGCTTTAAGTCTTTATTTTCATCTGGTGCTTTCTAATTTCAAAATGTCATTAAATAATATTAAAAAAACATAATCAAACGCAAATGGTAATACTCTACTTTCTTCTTTCTCATGAGATGCACACCATCATGATCCAGAAACGTCCTATGGAAACCGTAATTTCCTATAATATGGACACTATTAAAGTATATTGAGCAATCTCGTTGTTAATAAATCTAACTCTTCGATTGTACTGTCCTATGGTTAGTCCTCTGGGACGAT
The DNA here is from genome assembly GCA_029339505.1 of Unio delphinus. Classification (NCBI taxonomy): domain Eukaryota; kingdom Metazoa; phylum Mollusca; class Bivalvia; order Unionida; family Unionidae; genus Unio; species Unio delphinus. Next base: position 1,025,370 of record JAQISU010000217.1, read on the forward strand.
CCCTAGGCAAGAAGGCTCCAATTAAAATGAGATTTATACCTTGTTGAACATAAATTTGAATCAAACTTTTGAGTTTATTCACAATCTCAGAAGGTGATAAGGTGCCGACTTCATTCTCTCCAGCCTGAATGAAAATGACGTCTGGTAATGGATTAGGTCAAAATCCATCCAAGAAATTGGAGATCCTAGCTCCAGGAATACCATAGAAAAAAACACTTAATCCAGTAGATATTCGACATGAACTTAGAAGATACCAGTCAGAACTCAATCTGGCAACAATACTATGTCCGATAAACAGGAGATGCATTCTTGAAATGACTCTTAGAAATAACTAATGTATGCAAAACTTATGCTGCCACCTACAGTTAGTTGTGGAGAACTTTACCTTTTATTCATCCTTCTTTCTATCACTATTTTAATTATATACACACAATGAACAAGGAAATAGAGGTAATTGCTATTTGTTTTTTTTATAAATTAATTCCAAATTTCATGTCAATCAATAAGGGGTTTTACAATTTGGACAAATATATTTGATTATATAATTAAAGAAAATCACAGAAAGAATATTATCTTATATTCTTAAAAACAGTCTTCATGAGACTAAGTGAATAATGGGAAACAACAGCGAGAACTGGACAACCCAAATGAATCATGGTAAAACACATCGCTAATAGACACAACAATTGGTTATGCCACAGCATATAAAAAGAAATTATTAGAAAACAAAAACACATAAAGCGTGTACAAATTTTCTTTATTACAATCTAGGGATGTTAATATCAGTTTTTTCCAAAACCGATTATCGTTTGTAGAAATCCGATTTTAAACCGATTATCGGTTTTTGTCCTACATTGAAATTACAAGAAATATATTCTTATAATGCAAGTTAGTGAATGCCTCTTGCGAATAAAAGATATTCATTACATACCATAATGTATAGACGCGCATCATCTGATGGCATGAAGGACAAAAGCCATCAAATCACGGAAGGAATTGGATTCAACAACCGATATTGGTAGCATGTTTTCAGCGACAAACTTAGCTACAGCAGCAGTAACTTTTTCTTGATGACTATCAGGACAGTTTCTTTGTGTTCCAATAAATGTTGTTAATCGCGGCTGAACATTTGAAGGAGCCGCAATTCCGGGATGTTTGCTACGCAAATGTGCATGCAATCCAGTAGTAGTACCACCGCTCCGACTTATTTGTTGTGAACATAGTTTACAGCGTGCCATGCTTGATGAAATGTTTTCAAAGTTTTCCCATACATCAGATTTATTTATACGACCATCCATATTTGTAAACTTGAAAAGACACAACCAGCAGAGACCAGTCCTCAACAACAGAGACTTTAGCTATTAACAGTCAATTGTTGTCAATTTCGGACATCAAAGAACTTAGCGACCGATCGGTCGACTAACTATTGACATCCTTCAACAATAAATGTATACATTTACAAACACGCTGCATGGAGCGCTCACAAATTTTAAACAAACACACCTTCTTATCTGCTGGCCATATTGTATTAAAATGTAAACACTAAACAAATGCATGAATGAATTTTTTTCCGGCATTTTTTAAACTTTTCACTACAAATATGGTAAAAAAATATTGAATTCGATTATCGTTTTGTAACAACAAAAACCGATAATCGTTTTCAAAACCGATAATCGGATTTCCGATTTTCGTTTAACAACCCTATTACAATCCTAATAATAGCCCATTATCTTGTGAAGATATTTGTATAATATTAAGACTCGTCTTGGATTATTTTCAATTTAATAATACGAAATACATGTACATAATGGGTACGGCAATGTGTATTAATATGGCTCCTTCCTACGCTTTTCTTTCATGGATAAATTTTAAAGGGAATTTCTTCAAAACAAAAAGTTGACATTTATATCTGGAAGCAGTCAACCGAAGAACTGTAAAATTGTATTGATCGCCTAAATCATTTTCACCCGACAATTCAATTTACTTGTACTACATCTAGTACGCATGTTTCATTTTCAGATGTAAATGTGATATAAAATACTGATAACACTGTCTCTGCAAATATTCATATCAACGAAACCAATTTTCACCAATTTTCATCAATAAGTCAATAATCTTCATGTCATCTCATGTCATTTAAAAACAGCATACCACATAGCCAGTCGAAAAGATACCGACGTATTATTTCAGATGACTTGTCAAAATTCGTTGAATAAATTCCAAACATATTTACAAAAAAGAAATTATTCTACACATACAATTGATTCTGCGCTGAACAAAGCCCGTAATATTACTCAGCAGTGGGCTTTAAACAAAGCAGTATGTACAATAGATATAGAGATGTAATTACTTTCACAATACAATCGAATCCTTCATTATCTAATCTATGTCGTATAATTAATACATTTTAGTCTCCTGAATTTGTCAAATAAATTTATCAATTTACCAGCGTAAAAACACTTTACAAAAATAAATCAATTATCGCTTAAAGAAGACCCAAGAATTTGCAAGATTTTCTTTTATTAGTACTAAACAGACTGAAAAGAAAGAGAATAAAGAACATTTTCATCATCTAAATGTAACATACATTGGTGCTCTCAATGTGCAAATATAAGAGAAACTACTATGAATAATCATCGCTTTCGTATATAAAATTATAGAGATCCGCAGTTTTCATCTAATATTTCAACACAGTTTAACACCAATAATAACTGTCTAAGCGAATTGTCTTTCATGCCGATATTTTATAACCAATGAACATCACAACATATGGCACTTAAAAATGGTATGCGTCAACAATGACCATTTATTTGGTGTGATTTTTATAATAAAGCGTACAAGTAAATTTTGGTTAGCAAATCTCGAATTTGGTCGATTTTTTATAATAGTAAATAAATAGACAGAAAAGAAGAAAAAAATTTTCGTTATCTAAATGTAACATACACTGATGCGATGTGCAAACATAAGAGACAAAGTATTATGAATAATCATCACTTTCATATATAAAATTAAAGAGATCATCAGTTTTCATCTGTTGTGCGTTTCTTTTAAAACACTTCGTACCTGAAGAAGCACAAATTAAATGCGAAATTATTCAACCATTCAATGTTAACATTTGATTTATTATTTACCTATTTTCAATGGATTTTAATCGTTGCCTCAAATTTTAGTAATATATAAATTATATCGGTGAGTATTCTTTTCAATAGAAACAAACCGGAGTTAGAAATACTGAAATGGTTTCACTAAAATACAGACATAGTACAATGGTATTATATTGCTCACGGAGGAAAGATCACAATTATCGGGTACAAAATAATATATCAAAGAGGTGCATCTGTCACAAGGAGTTAGCACAATGCCATTGTCTTTCATTCAACGCGGAGAAAAGCATTGCAAATTTTATAGATTTAATAAGTTATTAAATTGAAGAAAAACAACAATAAATAAAGCTTTGACAACCGTGTGGCGAAATCTCAGAATTATTATACATTATCCTTGGGGCGACTTCTCCAGGCAAAGTGGGGCGACTTCTCCTGACACCTGGGACGAGTTCTCCCAGGGCGAGTTCTCCGCTATTCCAAGGACACATACTAGCGACACTTGGTCTGCGTCCTCGCAATATTATAGCTCCAGACGTTTTGTGAGATTTGCAGATATACAGTAAAGGCAACGATTCTGCTAACCCGCTATCATCTTTTTGACAATCCCTTATTCCCGAAAACAGGTGCTAGGTATCAGACTACCAATACCTGAACTATGTCCTCTCACTACTCCTCGCTCTAGGAGTTAACTGAGAGATTCATAGTTTGAAGGAGTAAATAAACTCTTCTAACCTACTTAGTAACACTTCCTCACCTTCTCTGGTAGTCCGAGTTTCCACTGACCCTTGACATCCCATTTTTTATATTTGGTTTTTTATGTTGGGGTGTAGGGTCAGAGTGCATCCCCTATCGAAAAGTTGGAATTCGGTGACACCAGCTGGTGTCGGCATGGGATACTCGCCTACTGACAGGCCTAGAAAACTTTAATGATATTATATTGGGCCATACTTACATTAAATCAATAGGGAAATCATTTGTCTTCTCAGAAATTACAAGTATAACACTGATTGTGTATTTAATCCAGTCGGACGAGACGAAATTACAGCGTTGATGTTTGCATTGCTAGTCACATGACTAGCCAAATCTCGCAGCCGATGTGCATAATACGTCACAGGTCAAATAATCATGTGATAACAACAAACCCGCGTTGTCGTGTGCTTTCAGCGTGATCAGGTATAACGGTACCAATTGCGCAAGTCCATGTGGGCGGTGCTTAAAGTGTAGGGTCCATTGCAGGCAGTAATAAAGGACAAGACAAGCTTTGATTGGTGGATTATGTAAGAGTTGTACTTTCTGTTAGGCTTAAAAAATAGTTTAGCCTCTTGGCAACATGTGAATTTATGTTAATTCCTATACAGATCATATTTTGTATTTTTTATGATTTTTTGAAAATGTCATAGACATGACTGAAAATAGGTATGTTGTGACTAGATAACTCATACCCCTGTCTAGTTCCAGCAGAGTTATCTCTCTTAAATGCAATGGAGTACCTGGTTTTGTCATCATCAAATTGACAATCTAACATTGTTCTCTATAACAGTGTGTGAGGTGCATGCTAAATTAGGATAGAAAATATATTTATCTCTCCAAATATTAGCATTGAGGTCTATGGAAAAACAATTGGTACCGTGATACCTAAAAGATAATACCAGCTTCACAGTGTATCCATAGCACCGAGTATACATAGCCACCATTTATATACTGTCATAGTGTCATTTGGTTAAACAATGGATATTGAGAAGTTTTTGTCTAATATTGACAGACTTTTACATAGAAAATGTATAAAATCTTCAGAAAATAAGACACATTAGCTTTGGAATGAGGCTTTTGTAAATATACTTATAACATATATAGACTGATGGCTTTGTGTCTGTGTAGTCAGCTTCAAGATTAGCATACAAGCAAAAAACATAAGTTATGTAAAGTTAATTTAGTTAATTTTAGCCAAATATTGACTATTTTATGCGCAAAAGATGAAAAATCATGGATAAAAAGCAACTCTCTTGTTCTTCTAAAGCATGTCATAGACCAGGAATAGAGGACACTTTTGGTCCTCTTGTAGATAGTTCACTTGTATCATAAAGAATATTCTGGTATGAGTATTTGAGGTAATTTATTAAAGATATGGTATTCCTTTTTATTTTGATTTGAATTGTCCTGCTCTAATTGTCTTTTTTTTCTTGTAAACTTTTGTGCCTTGAGAAATGAACATGCGATTCCTTAGTTAGATAATCATTCTTGAGGTCTCTACTACATATAGTTGCCTGGATTTTAGGTTCTCGCTTTATCAGTAATGCATTTTTGAATAATTTAATTGCATTGAAGTTAATACATGTGTTCTTGAACTCATCTATAGTACATGTATAATATATTGCATAAAATAAAAAGACCACACCTTATGTATATCATTCAGTTATCTCCCTTACACCAGACATGCATTTCAATAGATATAAACCCACAATTTAAGTGAGTTTTTATGAAAATCAAGAGAAGATTTGTGAATTATCATATTAGTCCTTGGTCTTGATGCAAATTGAACTAAAAGTACTTTAATAATTTCTCCCAGTAAAGTTTACAAGTTTGAAAACTGATCAAACATGCTTTGTTTGATTTAGGTATTTTTTCTGTCTAACAGAAGCCCATTATTGGTAATTTCTTATTTAGAAGAAATATAACTTATATGCATCTATATTATCTACATTATTCACCCTTATATATTAGCTAGGAATGAACACCATGTCACCTGATATTTGGTGCCTGTAAGGGATGTAATAGCACATGTGCCTTTGAATTGTATTTGCACCTTTGGTCCACTGCTGCCCTATATTTTCTAAGATAATATTATCAAGCTCTCACTTCTCATTTTTCTCATTGCTGCTTTTGTCTCCTTTAATTACATTATCATTAGCTGCATCTCCCATTTAGATACACACTTTCCTCCTGTTTTTAAATCCATTGAACTCACTATACTCATTGTTAAACTTGAGCCTTTTTCAGTATTTCAATCCACATTTTCACCTGCAAATCCAACATAACCACTAAGAAAGCTTTTATTTAATTTATTTGGTGTCAGATTGGCTTATTACATCAACTGTATTCACTACACAAAGGAGGGAAGCTTTCAATTTGTATGACAAAGAGGCTGGGTAGCTTGACCTTTGTGTGAGGACTTGGGGTTACTGACATCATTCATATGCTGACACTGTAAAGTATTCAAAGCTAAGACTTTATAATTAGATTGGGCCATGTCCACCTGTCCCTGTTGTTAGTTTCTGTGTTCATGAAACAAATATAAGTCCTTTATTTTAGATCAAAAGGTCTCTTTAAGAGTAGAACTGGTACATGCTAACTAGTGCATTGACCTTTGACCTTACTATTAAACAATATGACATAATGTGATTTATCCCCTATCACCAAAGTGAAGTTCGATAAGTGCTAATATGAATAAAACACAACTCATAGTTAAAAGAATTCATTTTATTTCAAAAGATGAGTTTGATAGTGAAGCAAAAGTATGAAAACAAAGAGTTCAAACAACTCCATAACATTTCTATACACAATCATATAAAACATAGCTTAGTACTTCATAAAATTGCTTTTGACAAGCGAGACTAAGTACATTTGTTAGTTATATAGACCTGAGCTATTTCACAGATTATTGGAAAAATCAAGGTTTGCTATAGGTATAACGGTACCAATTGCGCAAGTCCATGTGGGCGGTGCTTAAAGTGTAGGGTCCATTGCAGGCAGTAATAAAGGACAAGACAAGCTTTGATTGGTGGATTATGTAAGAGTTGTACTTTCTGTTAGGCTTAAAAAATAGTTTAGCCTCTTGGCAACATGTGAATTTATGTTAATTCCTATACAGATCATATTTTGTATTTTTTATGATTTTTTGAAAATGTCATAGACATGACTGAAAATAGGTATGTTGTGACTAGATAACTCATACCCCTGTCTAGTTCCAGCAGAGTTATCTCTCTTAAATGCAATGGAGTACCTGGTTTTGTCATCATCAAATTGACAACCTAACATTGTTCTCTATAACAGTGTGTGAGATGCATGCTAAATTAGGATAGAAAATATATTTATCTCTCCAAATATTAGCATTGAGGTCTATGGAAAAACAATTGGTACCGTGATACCTAAAAGGTAATACCAGCTTCACAGTGTATCCATAGCACCGAGTATACATAGCCACCATTTATATACTGTCATAGTGTCATTTGGTTAAACAATGGATATTGAGAAGTTTTTGTCTAATATTGACAGACTTTTACATAGAAAATGTATAAAATCTTCAGAAAATAAGACACATTAGCTTTGGAATGAGGCTTTTGTAACTATACTTATAACATATATAGACTGATGGCTTTGTGTCTGTGTAGTCAGCTTCAAGATTAGCATACAAGCAAAAAACATAAGTTATGTAAAGTTAATTTAGTTAATTTTAGCCAAATATTGACTATTTTATGCGCAAAAGATGAAAAATCATGGATAAAAAGCAACTCTCTTGTTCTTCTAAAGCATGTCATAGACCAGGAATAGAGGACACTTTTGGTCCTCTTGTAGATAGTTCACTTGTATCATAAAGAATATTCTGGTATGAGTATTTGAGGTAATTTATTAAAGATATGGTATTCCTTTTTATTTTGATTTGAATTGTCCTGCTCTAATTGTCTTTTTTTTCTTGTAAACTTTTGTGCCTTGAGAAATGAACATGCGATTCCTTAGTTAGATAATCATTCTTGAGGTCTCTACTACATATAGTTGCCTGGATTTTAGGTTCTCTCTTTATCAGTAATGCATTTTTGAATAATTTAATTGCATTGAAGTTAATACATGTGTTCTTGAACTCATCTATAGTACATGTATAATATATTGCATAAAATAAAAAGACCACACCTTATGTATATCATTCAGTTATCTCCCTTACACCAGACATGCATTTCAATAGATATAAACCCACAATTTAAGTGAGTTTTTATGAAAATCAAGAGAAGATTTGTGAATTATCATATTAGTCCTTGGTCTTGATGCAAATTGAACTAAAAGTACTTTAATAATTTCTCCCAGTAAAGTTTACAAGTTTGAAAACTGATCAAACATACTTTGTTTGATTTAGGTATTTTTTCTGTCTAACAGAAGCCCATTATTGGTAATTTCTTATTTAGAAGAAATATAACTTATATGCATCTATATTATCTACATTATTCACCCTTATATATTAGCTAGGAATGAACACCATGTCACCTGATATTTGGTGCCTGTAAGGGATGTAATAGCACACGTGCCTTTGAATTGTATTTGCACCTATGGTCCACTGCTGCCTATATTTTCTAAGATAATATTATCAAGCTCTCACTTCTCATTTTTCTCATTGCTGCTTTTGTCTCCTTTAATTACATTATCATTAGCTGCATCTCCCATTTAGATACACACTTTCCTCCTGTTTTTAAATCCATTGAACTCACTATACTCATTGTTAAACTTGAGCCTTTTTCAGTATTTCAATCCACATTTTCACCTGCAAATCCAACATAACCACTAAGAAAGCTTTTATTTAATTTATTTGGTGTCAGATTGGCTTATTACATCAACTGTATTCACTACACAAAGGAGGGAAGCTTTCAATTTGTATGACAAAGAGGCTGGGTAGCTTGACCTTTGTGTGAGAACTTGGGGTTACTGACATCATTCATATGCTGACACTGTAAAGTGTTCAAAGCTAAGACTTTATAATTAGATTGGGCCATGTCCACCTGTCCCTGTTGTTAGTTTCTGTGTTCATGAAACAAATATAAGTCCTTTATTTTAGATCAAAAGGTCTCTTTAAGAGTAGAACTGGTACATGCTAACTAGTGCATTGACCTTTGACCTTACTATTAAACAATATGACATAATGTGATTTATCCCCTATCACCAAAGTGAAGTTCGATAAGTGCTAATATGAATAAAACACAACTCATAGTTAAAAGAATTCATTTTATTTCAAAAGATGAGTTTGATAGTGAAGCAAAAGTATGAAAACAAAGAGTTCAAACAACTCCATAACATTTCTATACACAATCATATAAAACATAGCTTAGTACTTCATAAAATTGCTTTTGACAAGCGTGACTAAGTACATTTGTTAGTTATATAGACCTGAGCTATTTCACAGATTATTGGAAAAATCAAGGTTTGCTATAGGTATAACGGTACCAATTGCGCAAGTCCATGTGGGCGGTGCTTAAAGTGTAGGGTCCATTGCAGGCAGTAATAAAGGACAAGACAAGCTTTGATTGGTGGATTATGTAAGAGTTGTACTTTCTGTTAGGCTTAAAAAATAGTTTAGCCTCTTGGCAACATGTGAATTTATGTTAATTCCTATACAGATCATATTTTGTATTTTTATGATTTTTTGAAAATGTCATAGACATGACTGAAAATAGGTATGTTGTGACTAGATAACTCATACCCCTGTCTAGTTCCAGCAGAGTTATCTCTCTTAAATGCAATGGAGTACCTGGTTTTGTCATCATCAAATTGACAATCTAACATTGTTCTCTATAACAGTGTGTGAGATGCATGCTAAATTAGGATAGAAAATATATTTATCTCTCCAAATATTAGCATTGAGGTCTATGGAAAAACAATTGGTACCGTGATACCTAAAAGGTAATACCAGCTTCACAGTGTATCCATAGCACCGAGTATACATAGCCACCATTTATATACTGTCATAGTGTCATTTGGTTAAACAATGGATATTGAGAAGTTTTTGTCTAATATTGACAGACTTTTACATAGAAAATGTATAAAATCTTCAGAAAATAAGACACATTAGCTTTGGAATGAGGCTTTTGTAACTATACTTATAACATATATAGACTGATGGCTTTGTGTCTGTGTAGTCAGCTTCAAGATTAGCATACAAGCAAAAAACATAAGTTATGTAAAGTTAATTTAGTTAATTTTAGCCAAATATTGACTATTTTATGCGCAAAAGATGAAAAATCATGGATAAAAAGCAACTCTCTTGTTCTTCTAAAGCATGTCATAGACCAGGAATAGAGGACACTTTTGGTCCTCTTGTAGATAGTTCACTTGTATCATAAAGACTATTCTGGTATGAGTATTTGAGGTAATTTATTAAAGATATGGTATTCCTTTTTATTTTGATTTGAATTGTCCTGCTCTAATTGTCTTTTTTTCTTGTAAACTTTTGTGCCTTGAGAAATGAACATGCGATTCCTTAGTTAGATAATCATTCTTGAGGTCTCTACTACATATAGTTGCCTGGATTTTAGGTTCTCGCTTTATCAGTAATGCATTTTTGAATAATTTAATTGCATTGAAGTTAATACATGTGTTCTTGAACTCATCTATAGTACATGTATAATATATTGCATAAAATAAAAAGACCACACCTTATGTATATCATTCAGTTATCTCCCTTACACCAGACATGCATTTCAATAGATATAAACCCACAATTTAAGTGAGTTTTTATGAAAATCAAGAGAAGATTTGTGAATTATCATATTAGTCCTTGGTCTTGATGCAAATTGAACTAAAAGTACTTTAATAATTTCTCCCAGTAAAGTTTACAAGTTTGAAAACTGATCAAACATACTTTGTTTGATTTAGGTATTTTTTCTGTCTAACAGAAGCCCATTATTGGTAATTTCTTATTTAGAAGAAATATAACTTATATGCATCTATATTATCTACATTATTCACCCTTATATATTAGCTAGGAATGAACACCATGTCACCTGATATTTGGTGCCTGTAAGGGATGTAATAGCACACGTGCCTTTGAATTGTATTTGCACCTATGGTCCACTGCTGCCTATATTTTCTAAGATAATATTATCAAGCTCTCACTTCTCATTTTTCTCATTGCTGCTTTTGTCTCCTTTAATTACATTATCATTAGCTGCATCTCCCATTTAGATACACACTTTCCTCCTGTTTTTAAATCCATTGAACTCACTATACTCATTGTTAAACTTGAGCCTTTTTCAGTATTTCAATCCACATTTTCACCTGCAAATCCAACATAACCACTAAGAAAGCTTTTATTTAATTTATTTGGTGTCAGATTGGCTTATTACATCAACTGTATTCACTACACAAAGGAGGGAAGCTTTCAATTTGTATGACAAAGAGGCTGGGTAGCTTGACCTTTGTGTGAGGACTTGGGATTACTGACATCATTCATATGCTGACACTGTAAAGTGTTCAAAGCTAAGACTTTATAATTAGATTGGGCCATGTCCACCTGTCCCTGTTGTTAGTTTCTGTGTTCATGAAACAAATATAAGTCCTTTATTTTAGATCAAAAGGTCTCTTTAAGAGTAGAACTGGTACATGCTAACTAGTGCATTGACCTTTGACCTTACTATTAAACAATATGACATAATGTGATTTATCCCCTATCACCAAAGTGAAGTTCGATAAGTGCTAATATGAATAAAACACAACTCATAGTTAAAAGAATTCATTTTATTTCAAAAGATGAGTTTGATAGTGAAGCAAAAGTATGAAAACAAAGAGTTCAAACAACTCCATAACATTTCTATACACAATCATATAAAACATAGCTTAGTACTTCATAAAATTGCTTTTGACAAGCGAGACTAAGTACATTTGTTAGTTATATAGACCTGAGCTATTTCACAGATTATTGGAAAAATCAAGGTTTGCTATATTAATAACAGCTTCACAGTGTATCCATAGCACCGAGTATACATAGCCACCATTTATATACTGTCATAGTGTCATTTGGTTAAACAATGGATATTGAGAAGTTTTTGTCTAATATTGACAGACTTTTACATAGAAAATGTATAAAATCTTCAGAAAATAAGACACATTAGCTTTGGAATGAGGCTTTTGTAACTATACTTATAACATATATAGACTGATGGCTTTGTGTCTGTGAAGTCAGCTTCAAGATTAGCATACAAGCAAAAAACATAAGTTATGTAAAGTTAATTTAGTTAATTTTAGCCAAATATTGACTATTTTATGCGCAAAAGATGAAAAATCATGGATAAAAAGCAACTCTCTTGTTCTTTTAAAGCATGTCATAGACCAGGAATAGAAGACACTTTTGGTCCTCTTGTAGAGCAGCAGAGAGGGTGAATCCTACAACGTTTTCAGACAAAATTTTGATTGAATCATTAAAACGAGCCTTCCAACGATCTCATTTTAACCAAAAAAAATGTCTCAGAGGCAAACCCTACAACGTTTTTAGACAAAAAATTTATTGAAATCTTAATGAGCTTTCCCTACGAAATCTCATTTTAACTAAAAAAATGAAAACGGAGACTTTTACGATTTTTTAATTAATCTTGGTCGCAACGTCGTTGTCAATCACCCTCTCTGCTGCTAAAGTGTTCAGTTCTGGGATAACAAAAAATAATAAATGATTTGATCAAGTCTTTAGAATCTCACAAACAGACTAATCGCTAACACCTCTTCTTGTAAATCAATCAGATTATTTGACTGGTCGGTAAGTCGGAAATTAATTCTCGTTAGCGAATTATTATGGCATCGCATGTAGACAGGATTAATTGGGTTTTCAATAATTAGGAATCCCAGAGGAGCTGTTGGTGCAAGCGAATAAAGAATATATCCCTGCTGAGCTTGATTTGATTGCTCTAGATTAATCTGATAGCTTCCTTCAATTACATCACATACTAAATTAAGCGCAATCACCGTTGAAATATTCACGTTGAACGGAGCGATATGCCTACCACCACCATCTGGATCATTATTATATTTGAGGAGGATAGTTGAATCTGATTTTTGTAGCGCCTTGATATCGGTTTTAACAATTCTTGCTAATTCATCAGCGTTGTATTTCGGAAACTTGAAATTACGCAGATTGTCTTCTGTGATATTGTAATCGGTTAGGAATCGTTGTTTATTGTCGCTGTTGTCATTAATTATTGTTTGAATAATTAGTTCATAGATATATTCCATGTCCGATATAAGTTGATTTATTATTTCAACGTGTTTTTGCGATCTTGTTTTCCGTAGTTGTTCTAGTTGTGTGTCATATAATTGTTTAATCTCATTAAAATAACCACGGACGTCAGTTAGCGTAAATGAAATAGTAACAGATGAGTCGGTTGTTCTTTTAATGATAAAATCCCATTGCAATGTGTCTTTGTCGGTGAATATAAATCTATCGGCGATTTTTCCTTTTCTTATATCAGATAAATCATCTCGATAACTGGGATTGATTTCATGATATGATTGTACATCCGTGGTTAAGTCGGTGGTGGATTTTTCCGGTGGTTTTTCAGGCCATCCCAGTACGGTTCTAATAGAACTCTGATAGATATCTACGACGTATCCTTCTGTGCTTATCTCAATTGCGGATGATAGCGTCGGCTCATGAACTGTTATAGCGATTTTTGATTCTTTTCCAGTAATCGATTTTATTCTACGCGCGAATTCATTATTGATTTGTTCAATTTGGTATGATCCGGTTGGTATTGAAACGACGTTCCAGTCTGGAGTCCCGTCTTCTTTATTCTTATTCGCGAACACCAAGGAATTATTCGGTTGTTGACCACCAAATGATTTTGATCTGATATTAGGCCAACTGTGATACATTCGTAGTTTTGCAAGCGCTATCTCCTTCACGGGAACTGGGCTAGGGAAATTTACACTAAACTCGGGTTTCGTAGATGTTATTGATATCATACTTGTTTGTACTGGGTTTGTGTTTTCTTACTATGAGTTGAAGTAATTCTATCGGTGTTGTCATCGTTGCTATACTCATGCTGTCGCTCTAATTTTGACATCGTGGAATCAAAAATACTGACCATCACTGAGAACTCAGGATCTGATATCGTTGATGTTATTGATATCATTCTGGTTTTTGGGTTCGTGTTTTCGAATTCCATCGGTGTTGTCATCGTTGTTATACTGTTGTTGTCTCTCTAATTTTGATATCGCGGAATCAAAAATACTGAGCATCGCTGAGAACTCACTATCTGATATATTTGTATTATCGACATTGCGTTGATGAAATCATTTTTATTTTAAATCCGCTAGTGTTTTCAATTATTTGTCATCGTTAGCGGGAATTGCTAGTACTTCAGCCGGAAAAATGATCTACGAGTTCTATGCACAAGGCTATTTTTGATCTAATGGTGGAGCTATCAACCGCGACGAAGTAAAATTCTGGTGTTATGCCAGTCTCGATAATTAACGTCGCGACGCCACCAGAGTAGGTTCTATTGTTCATTATCATATTAAATTGATCGATAGAGGCCCACGTTAACCTATAGATACCATCAACCTTCACTTCCCCCTCATCTCACAAGAGATCGATGGTAATTCTAGGAGCTTTGTCTCTTATCCAATCCTCGATTCTATGTTTGACCGTATAAACGATATTTTTAATGCGCTTGTGCGGAATTTTTATCCTTTCAAAGTCTTCTTTTAGTTCAAGAAGATCGTTGGAAATATCGAGATAATTTACCCTGATTCTGGCAGGATCTATTGTTCCCCCCCCCCCAACTGTCAAAAAAGAATGAAACCAGAAGTTCGTTGATTCTAATCCGTGCTTGGGTTTTAATATGGTTGTCGATGTCAGAAAATTTCGTCGTGATATCTTGGAGGCTACTGCCCTCAAAGAAATTTTTAACAAACTCGTTGGTGAGCTTTTGTTCGTCAATAGCGCTTTTAATTTCAGCGAGGGTCGGGCCTGTCAACGATGTGGTTTCAGAAACAGGTGTTCTCCCTAGAAATCTATCAACGATGGTATTAAGTGTTGTTTGTCTCATCATAAACATATTAATATCTTTGAGAGTCATCGTAGATGTAGCCGGGACACCAAAGAAACTATTAGCGATGTAGGCATTGTGAGTGTGCTTGCCGATAAACTCACTGATTTCAGCGAGAGTCATGCCTGCCACAAGCGGGGTTCCAAAAACTTAACAATGACGTCGTTAGTGGGTTTTTGATCTTCTATTAGTTTAGAAATCTCGAGATAATTTGCCTTGATTTCATTTTCATTCATCATCCTTCCCGCGTCCTTGTTAAAAAAGAATAGCGATAGATAGTTTTTAATTTCAGCGAGAGTCATGCCAACCACAAGCGGTGTTCCAAAGAATTTATGTACGACATTTTTGCGAAAATTATTATAACCTCGTATATGATCATCCACATTACGGTCGTTGGTAGCAATCGCGTCGGTGATCGTAGACACAAGTGCGCCTGGTTTAAGTCGTCCGTCGTTGGAATACAGCGCAATAGAGTTTTCAGCGGCGTCGCGCTGCCGTATCAAAATGTCATTCAATGACACATCACTGGATTTCAATTTACCCTGTTTGTCTTGAAATACAACTATTTCATTAGGATCAACATTTGTTAAGTTCAACGTCTCAGCGATTTCATCTTCAATTATTTTTTTTATATCCTTGATAGAATCAGGTGGTGCAGTGCCATCGGGTTTGGGTTTCAAAGATCTCCCCCAAATATCAATCATGTTATTGTAAAACTCTTTCTCTCTCTAAAATCGTTTTTGACGACTTCGTTGAAAAATCTTCGATTTTCTCCAGCGATTACTAGTGTATTCATTCACGACAACATGTGGTGGTTTTCCGCTTGGGTTACTCAAGGAGTTAGAAATAGCGTTAAGGACATTTAATACTTCGCTGCCACATATTGGTGGGTCATTCATTTGTTGTGTTGGTAGCGTAGAATACCAAGTCTTCATTGGAAGGGTTTTTATATAACGCATAAACTCTTTTGGTGGGGCTAATCCATATGAATCGAAATAAACAATCCCACGTGGATCAATAGCGTATGCAACCCAGTGAGTTCCAGGTCCGGTGCTGTTATCTAAATTAATGATTCCGGTTTCAGTGTTGTTTGGTTGATGTGGTAATTGATCTTTCATAAAGACACCTCTGAAGTTTTTTATGGCGAGTTTTTTAGCAGAATCAATTAAATCAAAATCGGACATAGGAACCATCGAAGATTTCTGGGTTAATAAACCGGTCCTAGTCTTAGGCCTTTTCCGCTGTACCACGAATACGGGGTTCCTGGTAGTCTTAGACCCTTTCCACTTTTTTATAACCCTTCCCCGTTGCTTTCTTTAATGCAATTCCTGCCGCGGTACCAACAGCCCCTAACGCTGCCGCTTTAGCTACCGCTGGGGCTGCTGCCGCAATCAACGCTGGAATCGCAGCTAGCAACGGGAATATACCGCCTGTTTTTTCCATGTTTTTGATAGCAGCCGCAGAAATAGTAATCTGGACACCCTTTTTTGCTACAAGTGCATCATTGAAATGTTTTACTTGACGAGTTGTAAGCGATAGTTTATTCGCCCCGCCAGTCATTTGATTGGGTTTCAGCGTAATTGTGGTTCCACATTGCTTAGCTGATTTGGATTGCAATTTTTTTAATTGACCAGGTGTCAACGACACATTGATATTATTATACGACATTATACAATAACAGATTAATTCTAAATAGAGGATTTCAATTACATGTTTTTGGAAAAATCCGAAGGATTTTCAATCAAAGATTTTCTACTGTCGCATCTACCACTCTCATTCTTCCTCCAACACCTTCGAGTAGCATTGATTTGTCGCTAAGAATGACAGCAACCGCTCTATAATTATCAATAGCATCAGGCTTGGTTACATTAGCTCTAAAGTGTATATCAACGACAGACTGTCTTGTTAAATCGAGATGTTCCAGCGAAAAGTAATAGATCGGATATAGATTCTTAAAATCTAATTGTGATATTTGTAGACCAGTATCGACATTTTGATCACGTGCCATGAACGACAACAATCTATGATACACGCGTGCAATATGATTTTCTGTGTAATCGAGTTGCACATCTTCGGATGGTTCCTGCTGGCCGTTTATTCTCAGTGAGACGTCTTTCACACCTAACTGATCAAATATCATATGACTGAAACGTTGATCGCCAACTCGTGTGTTATCCTGTAGCGCTACAAATATATGACGTGGAGCTGAAACACCTTGTTTTGATGCTAGATTCCACGTGAATAACCCGTTGAGATTTGATTGTTTAACATCTGTACTCACGGTTAACCAACTCAACAACGACTTTCCTCCTTGGTCCATAAATGATAGTAATCGTTCTTCTGCGGTGATTGCTGGAGTCAACATTGGCATCCATAATGATATTTTTGTTAAAATAACTTTACCGGCATCAGCATTGGGATTTGCATTGTCTGCTGGAATCCTCCAAATCGCGTCATTATCATCACCCTTTCGTACAAGCACTACTGTATGCTTTGCGCCGTAGATAACTTTTCGGACGTTTCTACAGAATCCAAATATGTGATGCAGTGGAATCGCGCATGAAAATGATTTACGAGCCCCTTGCAACATTGAAATACGTGTTGCGGCTCCTAGATTGAAATTAACGTCGTTGTTTATAACTACAGCCTCGACATCAGCATCATCATTAGCAGCACTGGCATTTTTTGGTCGTCTTACAACAAATTGAATTCCTCCAGCGGTATTTTTAATATCCTTTGCAAACATCATAGAAGGTCCTGCTGATCTTGTATAATCATCAGAATATCTCGCTAACCCGATTATTGTTGTAGCCACATCAACATCGCGATCTATCGACTCGATTTCTTTTCCATCAATGAGATATCTTGCACTCTCAAATAGCGCCATGATACCATTATTGACAAAACCGACTTGAGTACCAGCTGGATATGATGCTCCAGCAGCTGTTACAAGTTTTCCTTCTACTTCGATAAACGCTTCACAAGGCAAAAAATATTTACTGGTATCATGAACTTGAAGTTCAATTCGCGATCGACTATTTGCGTCTATTGCATGATAGGCGTAATATTGATAATCGCGTACAGAATCATCCTTGCCAACTGGGGCGTCTATATCAAACGCCGGATCATGTGACTTTTTGAACATTTTATTCTATTTATCAGAGTCTAAATCATGAAATCATAAACGATTTTCATCGACGTAGTTTTTTAAAGCCGCTTCCTGCTATCATATTTGTGTCGGGGGTTAAAGCCATCGACGCTAGTTTTTCGTCTACTGCGTTATTTATTATTTTACTAACCCGTGCAGGCATTTCCGCGGTAGACGGTAACGGTTTCTTTTTTCGTGATTTCACCAATGATGTTAATTTATTCTTCGCGGCTGAAAACGCTTTCCCGGCAAAATCTCCAACAGCACTAATCCCCTTATCACGAATAACATCAATTGCTTTCATTGATAATTGTTTAGCTAACGGCATCACTTTTGGAGCCATTCTTGCAAATAACCCCGCAATGGTATTACCTAAACCATCACCATAGTATGCGTTATAAACCGGAAACCGTGAATTAACTACATAGACGGGGGTTGGTTTATCATGATTGTAATGTATGATCATTATTTGAAATCAGAAACCATTTTTCAATTGGAAACGCTAGCGTTTTTATTCAATCACTGTGATAATCCTCTACTAACTCGCCAATGAAATCTCGATATGTGCTGATATCTATGATACCGCCTTGAAATAAACGTCTACAGATATCAGATGCTTCATTAATTATTTCTGGTGAGTTGTTTCCAGCTCGGAAACCTCCTACAAGAACTTCTAATCGTGATATATCACTGAAAAACACTACCAGGACATGAAATCCAAGGATTTTCCCTCGAAGAGTTTCCAACGCTAGCGTTTTGCAATCCACTTCCGCTATAACCAGTTGCTTCATCTAGTTTTTCTAAATCGGTTTCTTGGAAATAATCAGAAACATCACCATCTCGATCAGGTGGTGGTAGTTGTTTTTTAGACGAAAAAGATATTTTCTTTGTAGGTTGCTGTCGCTTTCCTCGCAATTTTCGCGGTTTTTGTTGTTGTTTAAACTCTTCGTATTGATTATACACTTCGCCCACCGCATTGATATATCCAATGTATGATGCGTTACCCTTCTTCTTAATTCTACCTGTTTTCTCAGTTTTGATTTTGTAGAATATATCAGCCCAATGATCTAAATTCCTAACAAAGTTATGATGTTCTGGTTTCAATAAATTTTTCCTGTTTTCATAAGTCGTAACAACAAACTCAGGAATTTTTTCTAGTTTAGTTACATCAATTGCTGCTAACCCCGCCTCGTTAAATATCACGCGTAAATCATCTACTATTTCTTTTGATTCTATTTGTTTTGTTTGTTCAGTTTTCGCTGCTATTTTTTCGAGTTCACCGATAACAGATTTCCCCGTCTCGGGAACATCTCCCAGTATAGCACGCTCTATCCCTTTCGTCGCTGTGGTTACTGGTTTAAACAATTCTTCAGATCCCACAGCAAAATCAGTTTGTAAACTCTGTCGTTGTTGCAGTTTATTTCTTACAGAGTCGCGAATTGGTATAAATTTCTTGATTGCATCAAGTCGTTCACGAGCCAATCGGGTCGTTAATGCTTCATTGACCATTATTTGAAATCGTAAACAATTTTTCAATTGTAAAACAATTTTCAGTTAATTCAACACTTCGGATGATTTTTAACACCACCGTAGAAGCGTTTTAACAGCATTATCATTGATGGGGAAAGGGTGATATTATTTATTTTATAAGGAATTTCACCCTTTCCCCACTTTTCCATTGATCAATCGGAATCATCATATCGACTAAACCAACCATTAACGGCCTATCGATTTTGTTGTTTTCAATCAAACAATGCTAAAAAAAAAAATGAAAATCTCTCTGAGGGTCAGTCACAATCAAAATCTCTTTGAAGATCGGTCACGGTCAAAATTGTTCATTTTCTAAAATTAACGCCCGTAGGTTTCTAATTTTAGAATTAACCTCCTTTTTCAATTCGTATTCGTGACCTAATTCTTTTCGTATTCGTTCTACGATAGTATATAACGGAGCGAACACACTTACGTCACTGGAGAATGCAAGAGAGTCCCGAATAGAATTCTGAATTCTTTTGATGAGCGCGTATTGCTTTGGTAGCATATATTTATTGTTGTTAACTCCGTATTCTATATCCTGAAAATCAGACATGATTTGATCAGGATTTAAACCATCTGATAGTTTGATATCCTGACTTTTCAATTTTAAAATCTCGGATATGATGCTATTCATGTTTTCAGAATTCAATATTCTATAATAATGATATATTTCTAAATGAAAAATATGACGCATTAGACATAACTAAATTGAACTTTTTGTCCCGTCCTTTTTGAAATAGCCGATCGATAAATCCCTTCTGCAACATATCGTACTGAGGCTCTACAAATATCGAAGTGCCTACCGGCTTCATTCATTGATTGAAATATTTTTTCTTCGTTAGTTATCGTATTCAAAGATTTTACTGGTCTCGCTTTTTTTTAGCAAATGCCAGTCTTTCCTCGTTTGGTATTCTCACTTTGAGTAACAGCCTGCAGATTTGATAAAGAATTGTTTTTCGGATTAGAATCCTTGTGATCAATGACAGAATCATCCTCGATCAATCCATAAAAACATTCAAATGCGAAACGATGATTGAGATATCTCTTCTTCCCGCCAACAGTAAACATCAAGTACCCTTGATTATTCACAGAACCAACTGGTTTCTTCAGTCTGCGGTTTCTTACAATACCATCACTGGATGCTTCATAATTTGTGATCACAGGGTGTTGTCTGAATTCTTGGTTCATTCGTATACATAATACTATTGTTTGTCTAATTCATTGTTTGGTTCAATAATGAATCTTTCAATGTAGTCTTGAGGGGTTCTTATGATTTTATCCTTGATGTTGTCAGGGTCAAGGACCTTTTCAGGGTCAAAATTTCTGATTGATTGTCCATTTTTTATTCTTTTATCATAATAACGCTTCAATTCCCTGTATCGCTTACCACCGCAATTTAGACACAACTGAGATTTTCCCCTGACCCCAACACCACATAGAATACAAGGTAACGGACCAAGGCTTCCACGACGATAGCTTTGCATATGATACCCACAAACTCATTTCTACATGATTTGTTACACGGGGTTACTGATCCAATCATAAGCCACTTGCAGTGATTCATTATATATAAATTCTTCATTTAAATAATTATAGCATGAGGGAATTAAGGAGAACGCCTTCGAAAAATGCTGAATTCAATGCTGATAAGGAGTTTAAGTGATTATTAAAAATTAGTCCTAAATTTAATATCGATAGACCCAAAAAACGTCCAAGAGACGGAAACATGAAAGAGTTTAAGAGATTATTAAAACTTAGTCCTAAATTTAATCTCGATAAACCAAAAAAACGTAACAAACGTCCAAGAGACGGAAACATGAAAGAGTTTAAGAGATTATTAAAAATTAGTCCTAAATTTAATCTCGATAAACCCAAAAAAACGTAACAAACGTCCAAAACGTCCAAGAGACGGAAACATGAAAGAGTTTAAGAGATTATTAAAAATTAGTCCTAAATTTAATCGCGATAAACCAAAACAAACGTCCAAGAAATTACCCTGGAAAGATGCTCAATTCAATCTCGATATAGTTTCTAATACACTAAAGAATACAATTCTTGATAAAGCCATGATTAGTAAAATCAGAGACTGTTTTAATGAATTCAAGCGTGATGGAGCATCTTATTGTTGGTCAACATTTCGAATTGATGGTGTTGTTGATGCTACCATGAATGATGAAAAAGCAGCAGTGATAATTTCACGTGTTGGGGAAAAAAGACATTTTTTCCGAATCAAATTCATTATCGAAGTCGATGGCAAATGGATTATTAGGGATAAATTTGAACCAATCCTCAAGAATAAAAAAGCTGTCATTGTGAGTAGAGATTCCAAACCAGGAATTCTAACCGGAATCGATAAGCCATACTACGAAAGATCTTATCCCGTAACAGCAATGGTTTATGGGATATATCCGTTAAATGATAAACCCGATATCGCAAAACTAGCTCCTATGAAATATTCGTCAGGGCTTAATTGTGTAGCAGAACGAATAATAGAACACTTCACAAATGCATCCCGAGGAAATAAACTAACTGATCTGCGACGTAGGAAATTAACCGAGTGGGAACTGACAGTGAAACAGCATGGTGCAAAGATTTCTGATATAGCTAAATTAGAAACATCATTAAGATTTCCAATAACCGTTATGATGATAACCGGAGAGGTTTTATACGAACCGAAATATAACAAAAATGGAGCGCCGATACAGATTATTGATCATAACAAACACGCGTGGACACCTGCAGTAACAATATTTTCACGAGAACGAATCGTGAAATATATCCCCAAGGAGTTCGTCGGGGATGTTTTCTATGAAGAGAGATTATTTGATGCTATTCAGACGCTGTGTAAGGATGATCCTGTGTCAGTGTGGTTACTTAGAAGTGATGAAGATCCCGAAATAGGATTCGATCAATTTGTAAGACCGAATGGCGAATTATATCGCATTGAAGAATTAGATAACAGAATGAGAAAAATCGCTAGTGATTTTTCACCGGAGAATTCCCATGAAAAACTACTCACGGATAGTTTTACTATTCCATCAGTGGTAGCTAACTTCGCAAGAGAAAAAAACTCATGGCGTCCAACACGAAGTGATTTTCTCGAGGATGTTAAATTGAGTTGCGTCATATTTGGTCATGGAGGACTGTGGAATACGAAATACTCACGTGATGGTATGATTTCAATTGATATATCCGCGTGTTATCCCGGAAGTTTTCTCGGATATGGGGAATGTGCTGAGTACTTCAAACGATTTGGACACCCCACGCATGAAATGACTCGTGTTGCCATTAATGGGCCATTACCTGATTTTGATTTAACCGGATTCGCTCGTGTGATATCATTTGAATTAGCGTCAGGATTACATCCGTGTAGTTATGTTTGGCTCGGTAGACACCTATCTGAAAAGGCCTGGATGCCAATAGTGCTATTGAGATATATGATTGATTGTGGTATGCTAATATCGTTGATTGTTTCCGAGGCTATTATATGCTATCGAGCTCAGAAAGAAGTTTGGCTACCACAACCCGATCTAGATCGTATAATCAGCGAACTACGAAAACAGTGTCCAGATTTCAGTGAAGAAGAAATCATAAATTGGTCTAAGAAGTTATTTGAAAGTAAAAAAGAACAAGCAAAGGATCTCGGACGAAGAATAATCGGTAAATTTACCCAGGGTGGACGATACGACAATGCAAAATATTCTTCGCGGTTGATCATAGACGTCGCTGAATACGATTTTATTGTAGCGGATTTAATGAAACAGGGAAAACTTGTATCCCGTAAGGATGCTTTTCTATCCAATGGTGAGAAATTAGGTACGGTTGTTACCTACTGTGATGGATATAATTCCCAGTACACACATTTGAGAAGTTCAATGCTAGCCTATTCTTCTATTAATCTATTTTCGATGATAAATAGATTTCCTAATACCGCGGTTAGAGTGGCCACTGATTCGATGTATATACACAATAAGTACAAATCAGCTGTAGCGGCATTCACAGATCCCGAAGAAAATTGGGGGCGTTGGCGATTTAAAAAGGAAACACTATATGAGTATTGTGAATCCGCAGACGTTACCATGGATGATAAATATCTTTGTTGTAACCGTATTGAAATTCAATCAGAATTTTCTAATGCACCACCGGTATCTGATCCAGTATGTAGATACAAGACAATTTATTTAAACGGTTGTGGTGGGTCAGGAAAGACAACTCGTGCAATTGAATTATTTCGTCGGTCAACCATGATTGTGCTAACACCGACTCACAGACTCGCCAGAGAGATGATACAGCGAGGGGTAAATGCTTGCAATTACCACAGTTTCTTTCGATGGAAGGGTGACAAATGGACTCCTGAGCATATGGGTGATAAATTCATTCCTGAAATCATAATTTGGGATGAAATATGCACAGTGTCATTAGATGTATTACAAACATTTCTTGAGTGGTTGTTAAACAAAAACACAAAAGTCGTCATGTGCGGTGATCACGGCCAACCACCACCATTTGTCGGTGCATCTCCACATGAATGGCTAAGGGGTTTTGTAGACTATTATGAAGAAATTACCACTGATTATAGATCAATTGATGAACGATTACGAGAATTCAAAGCGCTAATTAGATTACAAAAGGATAGAATCCAATGCGAAATAGCGCGTGAAGTGATTTCAGAAACTCCAATGAATGATTTCTGGGAAACATGGAGACCAAATGATTTGATAATTGCAAGTAGAAAAATAGTCAGGGACACACTTCAGATGAAGCTATTTGAATTGCATAAAGAAAAATTTGCAACGCTTCCAGTACCCCTTTGTTATAGGCCTTCGGATACACGAAAACAGAATATCGAAGTTGATATTCCAGGACAGAGTGAAAAACAAATTCTTGTATTAAATGATATTGTGCTGGTTGATATCAGCGTCGTCGAAAATGCATTGCATGCTAATAAATCCCCGTGGACGCTAGGATACGCAGCAACAATACACTCTTCACAGGGATTGACTATATCGGATACAATTGTTTGGATGGTGGATAATCACATCGAATGGTCGAATTTAGTCTATCTCGCAGTATCCAGAGTACGAAAAATAAACCAACTTCGAAGAGTTGTTTTCGATGATAATGACACAACAATAAGTGATATTGATGTT
Source organism: Unio delphinus (assembly GCA_029339505.1). Lineage (NCBI taxonomy): Eukaryota > Metazoa > Mollusca > Bivalvia > Unionida > Unionidae > Unio > Unio delphinus. Next base: position 1,050,100 of record JAQISU010000217.1, read on the forward strand.
AGCATCATTAATAAAAAACTCTCCGGTTACAAACAACAGGACAAAAAAAAACAACGAGTATTTGATATTGATGCTAAATTAATAATTACGCTAAAACAACAACAGAATAATCACTGCGTGAGTTGCAATTGTATAATGCGTTGGCAGTATTCGAATAAGGATCCTCGCCAATTTACCGTAGACAGAAAGAATAACAGTCTCGGTCATGTCAGAAACAATGTGATGTTGACTTGTCTTGAGTGCAATAGACGCAACGGCGCTAGTTAAGACCCTGTGGTGGTAATTGGGTATCGTCAGGAATCACTTGGAGTTGTTCGCGTGTAAAACCCCGTTGAGGGGCAGTTGAATCCAGTTTATAGACTGGAGGTCTACCAGTTGATCGTGTTATACTAGATATCTTGTGTGCAGTAACACTCCAAATAGGATCAGTAGCCCTTTTTCTACCCCCTTCAAGCTCTCCTGGTTCATATAAATACCTAACAGTGACATTACTACCAAGAATTGGTTCTTTGAAATCTTTTTGTGGTTGTACGGGTATAGACTTCTTTTTAATAGCGTTGATAGGTTTCATGTTGATTGTTCTAGTAATCTCGTTATTCAGTGCAGTAATCACAGATGGTAACCTTTTAACCCATTCACGGGATCTTTTTTCTTGAATGAATTCTTTTGCGTATTGATATCCAAATAACCGCTCAGCAATTGTCCGATTAAATCGTTCTACAATGGCCTGATCGCGATGTAGCGCAGTATGCCCTCGTCGTATGGTGACATTATGATGTTTCATTGTAGATAACACTACACCCTGAAATTCCTTGCCAGGATCAACCTGCAATAGATTTGGCCAGTGCAGAGGACCTCGTCGATAAATCCTCTCAAATGCAGAAGCGACTTCAGTGGCTGATTTTGTTTTTAATGGTTCTGCTTCTTTGTATCGACTTGCAATATCAACTACGGTTAGCGCGTATTTGTAACCACGATCATGTGGCAGAAATAATATATCAGCCTGATGAACTTCATTAGGAGCGGTCACATCAAAATGCGAGAATTGAATTTGTTTAGGCGGTGGTAGATAAATTTGCCATAGTGCCTGTTTGGATAACCAATTAGCCGCAGTGGTTTTTTTCACTTTTGCAGCGCTAGCGAGTTTATGGACTGCTGATTTACCCCTCCAATATCCTCTTGGGGAATAATAAATTGATTCCATATTATTAATTACCGGCACTTAACATCAATTTACTTTTCATAGCCGATTTTATCAAAAATGAAGCCAATTTTTCTTTGAAGGATTTATCAGGAATAGCATTTAACGCATGAATTAATTTCACATCTGCTAGATGCCTGTGTTGCAAATTGCTGCTTTTATAAGCAACATCATGAAGGTGACAGGCCTTATCAATGGCGTTTATTGGTTCTTCACCGGGTCGGGACTGATTTTGATCATTGAGTCTGATATCAAGTCTGGTTCCCGGTCCACAGTAGTTATATCCTGGAAGGTGCTTTTCTCCGGGGTACTTTGCCCATGGGGTTCCAGGGAGCTTTGCCAATTTGGCTGCGATATCACCTCCTCGTTTTTTTTTAAAACATCTCCGAATTGTAAAATCTTTGATTTTGTAGAAACAAATCTAAACTTTTTTATACCACATGTTGCACATCTACCAGTTAGTGCTGATCTGTTATTCCTGGTTGTAATCGTCGTCACGTCATCTGTGCCAGTACGCGTTTTACACTTCATACAATATAGATCCATAATTTATGTATAGAGATATGGATATAATTGATTTTTCAGCGACTAAAACAAGAGAACCGGTTAAGCATCATAAAGCGCTACCAAACTCTATCCGGATGATTATAATCGGGCCATCTGGATCCGGTAAAACGCAATTGTTACTCAATTTAATAATGAGATGGATGAAGTGGGATAAGTTGTATTTAATTGCCCCTAGCGTAGATGATCAACGATGTTATGAAGTGTTAAAGGATTTTAATGAAAACGCTTCAGAAATTAAGGGTGAGAACGCCATTGAATTTATAACCGATATCGATGAAGCACCGAGTATTGATGATATTGATGGAGATATTAACAATTTAGTCGTATACGACGATATAATGTTGGATAAACAAAAGAATCCTGCTAGAATATTTTCCCGTGGGCGTCACAAAAACACTGACGTGATATATGTCACTCAACGCTACACTCAGGTTCCAAAAGTCATCAGAGATAACTGCAATATTCTTTCTGTATTCAACGGAGTTGATACTCATACTCTTAGAAATATTTGGCAGACATGGTGTTCTGATATGGACTTCAATCATTTTCGAGATTTCTTTAGTCATGCTCAGTCGACTCCGCACGGATTCGCAACAATAAATTTACATGATCCTCGGACACGATATCGTATCGGACTTGATCAAATCTTCGGTTAAAATCATTTATTATTTTTTGTTAACCTGTAGCAGCAAAGAGGGTGAGTGACAACAACGTTGCGACCAAAATTAATTGAAAAATCGTAAAAATCTCCGTTTTCATTTTTTTAGTTAAAATGAGATTTCGTAGGGAAAGCTCATTAAGATTTCAATAAATTCTTTGTCTAAAAACGTTGTAGGGTTTGCCTCTGAGACATTTTTTTTGGTTAAAATGAGATCGTAGGAAGGCTCGTTTTGATGATTCAATCAAAATTTTGTCTGAAAACGTTGTAGGATTCACCCTCTCTGCTGCTTGTAGATAGTTTACTTGTATCATAAAGAATATTCTGGTATGAGTATTTTAGGTAATTTATTAAAGATATGGTATTCCTTTTTATTTTGATTTGAATTGTCCTGCTCTAATTGTCTTTTTCTTCTTGTAAACTTTTGTGCCTTGAGAAATGAACATGCGATTCCTTAGTTAGATAATCATTCTTGAGGTCTCTACTACATATAGTTGCCTGGATTTTAGGTTCTCGCTTTATCAGTAATGCATTTTTTAATAATTTAATTGCATTGAAGTTAATACATGTGTTCTTGAACTCATCTATAGTACATGTATAATATATTGCATAAAATAAAAAGATTACACCTTATGTATATCATTCAGTTATCTCCCTTACACCAGACATGCATTTCAATAGATATAAACCCACAATTTAAGTGAGTTTTCATGAAAATCAAGAGAAGATTTGTGAATTATCATATTAGTCCTTGGTCTTGATGCAAATTGAACTGAAAGTACTTTAATAATTTCTCCCAGTAAAGTTTACAAGTTTGAAAACTGATCAAACATACTTTGTTTGATTTAGGTATTTTTTCTGTCTAACAGAAGCCCATTATTGGTAATTTCTTATTTAGAAGAAATATAACTTATATGCATCTATATTATCTACATTATTCACCCTTATATATTAGCTAGGAATGAACACCATGTCACCTGATATTTTGTGCCTGTAAGGGATGTAATAGCACACGTGCCTTTGAATTGTATTTGCACCTATGGTCCACTGCTGCCCTATATTTTCTAAGATAATATTATCAAGCTCTCACTTCTCATTTTTCTCATTGCTGCTTTTGTCTCCTTTAATTACATTATCATTAGCTGCATCTCCCATTTAGATACACACTTTCCTCCTGTTTTTAAATCCATTGAACTCACTATACTCATTGTTAAACTTGAGCCTTTTTCAGTATTTCAATCCACATTTTCACCTGCAAATCCAACATAACCACTAAGAAAGCTTTTATTTAATTTATTTGGTGTCAGATTGGCTTATTACATCAACTGTATTCACTACACAAAGGAGGGAAGCTTTCAATTTGTATGACAAAGAGGCTGGGTAGCTTGACCTTTGTGTGAGGACTTGGTATTACTGACCTCATTCATATGCTGACACTGTAAAGTGTTCAAAGCTAAGACTTTATAATTAGATTGGGCCATGTCCACCTGTCCCTGTTGTTACTTTCTGTGTTCATGAAACAAATATAAGTCCTTTATTTTAGCAGCAGAGAGGGCTAACCTCACAACCTTTTTAGACAAAATTTTGATTGAAATCTTAAAACGAGCCTTCCTACGATCTCATTTTAACCAAAAAAAGGGCGAACCTCACAACTTTCCGGCAAAAAAAAAATATCTCCATTTGCCATATGGAGATTTCACGATTTTTTAATTAATTTTGGTCGCAACTTGTTGTCAATCAACCTCTCTGCTGCTGAAATTTTCAGTTCTGGTTAATAATTTTTTTACGATGAAAATCACTATGATGAAAATCCTTAGGACTTTACAAACAGACTAATCGCTAACACCTCATCTTGTAGATCAATCAGATTATTGGACTGGTCAGTGAGTTTGAAATTAATTCTCGTTAGCGAATCATTATGGCATCGCATATAGACTGGATTAACCGGAGACTCAATTATTAAAAATCCTGGAGGGGCTATTGGTGCAAATGAATACAAAATATATCCTTGCTGAGCTTGATTTGATCGTTCGAGATTTATTTGATAACTACCTTCGATAACGTCACACACTAAATTTAACGCTATCACCGAGGATATATTCACGTTGAACGGAGCGATATGTCTGCCGCCACCGTCTGGGTCATTATTGTGTTTAAGCGTTTTTATTTCCGATGATGTTGTGTTTTTCCATGCATCATGAATTATTTTGAAACCAACATCGATGGTATTACTGAGAAGTTTTTTTTAGTTCTGGTACGTTATATCCTGGTAGTTTAAATGTTGGAATGTGTTCTTCGCGTATATTATATACTGTCATAAATTCTGTTCTCGTTATAGGATTACCGTCACCTAATATAACTTGAATAATTCGTAAATTAAATTTTTCCATATCGTCGATGATTTTATTGCATGTTTCTACGACGCTGATAAATTCATCTCGGGTGAGAGAGCCAGATTTAAGAGATATTAACAGCAGCGAAAAATCATTATTCATTGCTGTGAAATTTTCATCGATGATATCTTGTCGAGTTGCGTGATATATTGGGTTGTTGTACTTTTTCACTACAGTGAAAACTATCAATTCCTTGTATTCTTTATAATTTTTTATTGGATTATCGGGTTTTATCACGTCGGTGATATAATCTGTTTTTTGTGGTTCGGGTATATCAACGGTTTTTCCCCCGGGTGGTAATTCAGGCCATCCTAGTACGGTTCTAATAGAACTCTGATAGATATCTACGACGTATCCTTCTGTGCTTATTTCAATTGCGGATGATAGCGTCGGCTCATGAACCGTTAAAGCGATTTTTGATTCTGTTCCAGTAATCGATTTTATTCTACGCGCGAATTCATTATTGATTTGTTCAATTTGATATGATCCGGTTGGTATTGAAACGACGTTCCAGTCTGGAGTCCCGTCTTCTTTATTCTTATTCGCGAAAACCAAGGAATTATTCGGTTGTTGACCACCAAATGATTTTGATCTAATATTAGGCCAACTGTGATACACTCGTAGTTTTGCTAGCGCTATCTCCTTCACCGGGACTGGGCTAGGAAAATTTACACTAAACTCGGGTTTCGTAGATGTTATTGATATCATACTTGTTTGTACTGGGTTTGTATTTTCTACTATTTGTTGAAGTAATTCTATCGGTGTTGTCATCGTTGCTATACTCATGCTGTCGCTCTAATTTTGACATCGTGGAATCAAAAATACTGACCATCATTGAGAACTCAGAATCTGATATCGTTGATGTTATTGATATCATTCTGGTTTTTGGGTTCGTGTTTTCTAATTCCATCGGTGTTGTCATCGTTGCTATACTGTTGTTGTCTCTCTAATTTTGATATCGCGGAATGAAAAATACTGAGCATCGCTGAGAACTCACTATCTGATATATTTGTATTATCGAGTGACGACGATATCATCGAGGATAATTGCGAGTACGCGGTTGATACAATATGAAATTGAATTGAGTAATCTTGCAGTTTACTCTGGCTGCATGATGATATTTTTATTGTTATCCCGGTTGATATACCCGCGATTGTAGCCACCGCAGAAATGCAAATTGGAACTACGACCGGGGCAATCATTGTAACCGATGCAAGTATTATTCCGGCACCAGTGAGAACGCTTGACACCGAGTACATAGTAATATCAATCACGGTGATTCTTCGTCGGTATTTTTTTATGTTTATTTGATACTCCTCGGCGAGGGTTTTGAGTCTATTTTGAAATTCTCTGACCTGATAATAGCGACATTGCGTTGATGAAATCATTTTTATTTTAAAAACGCTAGCGTTTTCAATTGTGAAATCTAAAGGATTTTCCTTTCAATTTAGTTATTTAATAAATGGCTTACGAATTCTAAGCACCAGGTTATTTTTGATCAAACGGTGTTATCAACCGCGACAATCTCAAATTCTTCTTCATCCCCCCGGATAATTACTGTTGCGGTGCCACCAAAGTAGGTTTTACCTTTCACGATGATATCAAATTGCTTGTCAGAGATTAACGTCATCCTGTAGATACCATGGGGCCACTTCTCGATATTGACCTTCAATTTAGCATTAGATTCTTTTACCCAATCAAAGGTCCCATGCTTTACCCTTTCAGAGGTTTCTTTTAGTTTAGCAATATCGTCGATGACGTCGAGATAGGTTTTATTGATTTCGGTATATTTTATCATCAATCTTTTATCGCGGCTATTAAAAAATGAAAACAAAAGGAGGTCTATTCCCAAACTTTCTTGCATGCCATAATGCCGGCTGAGTTGAGAATATGTCGTCGTGATATTGTAATTTTCAGAGCCCTCAAAGAACTTATTAGCCATTTCGCTGATGCGTTTTTGTTCGTCAAACGCGCATTTAACTTCAGCGAGAGTCGGGCCTGTCAACGATGTGGTTTCAGAAACAGGTGTTCTCCCTAAAAATTTATCCACGATGGTATTAAGTGTTGTTTGTCTCACCATAAACATATTAATATCTTTGAGAGTCATTGTAGATGTAGCCGGGACACCAAAGAAATTATTAGCGACGTAGGCATTATGAGTATGCTTGCCGATAAACTCATTGATTTCAGCGAGAGTCATGCCAGCCACAAGTGGGGTTCCAAAAAACTTAATAACGACGTCGTTAGTGGGTTTTTGTACTTTTTCAAGATTTTCTATTAGTTTAGAAATATCATTGTAAATATCAAGATAATTTGCGCATTTAACTTCAGCGAGAGTCGGGCCTGTCAACGATGTGGTTTCAGAAACAGGTGTTCTCCCTAAAAATTTATCCACGATGGTATTAAGTGTTGTTTGTCTCACCATAAACATATTAATATCTTTGAGAGTCATTGTAGATGTAGCCGGGACACCAAAGAAATTATTAGCGACATAGGCATTATGAGTATGCTTGCCGATAAACTCGTTGATTTCAGCGAGAGTCATGCCAGCCACAAGTGGGGTTCCAAAAAACTTAATAACGACGTCGTTAGTGGGTTTTTGTACTTTTTCAAGATTTTCTATTAGTTTAGAAATATCATTGTAAATATCAAGATAATTTGCCTTGATTTCATTTTCATTCATCATCCTTCCAGCTTCCTTGTTAGCGAAGAATAGCGATAGAAAGTTTTTGATTTCAGCGAGAGTCATACCAACCGCAAGAGGGGTTCCAATGAATTTATGAATGACATTTTTGCGAAAATTATTATAACCTCGTATAAGATCATCAAGATTACGGTCTTGGGCGGCAATTGCGTCGGTGATCGTAGACACAAGTGCGCCTGGTTTAAGTCGTCCGCTGCTGCAATACAGCGCAATAGAGTTTTCAGCGGCGTTTTGTTGTTTAACCAAAATATCATTCAACGACACATTACTGCTTTTTAATTTACCCTGACGATCTTGAAATACAACTATTTCCCCGGGATCAACATCTGTTATATTTAACGTCTCAGCGATTTCATCTTCGATTAGTTTTTTTATATCCTTGTTAGAATCACCGGTTGCAACGCCATCGGGTTTAGGTTTCAGAGGTCTTCCCCAAATATCAATCATATTATTGTAAAACTCTCTCTCTCTCTAAAAAGCGATTGCTGGTGTATTCATTTACGACAACATGAGGTGGTTTCCCCCTTGGGTTACCCAAGGAGTTAGAAATAGCGTCAAGGATATTTAATACTTCGCTGTCGCATATTGGTGGATCATTCATTTGTTGTGTTGGTAGCGTAGAATACCAAGTCTTCATTGGAAAAGTTTTTATATAACGCATGAATTCCTTCGGCGGTGCTAATCCATATGAATCAAAATAGACAATCCCACGTGGATCAATAGCGTATGCAACCCAGTGAGTACCAGGTCCGGTGCTGTTATCGAGATTAATGATACCGGTTTCAACGCTGTTGGGTTGTGCTGGTAATTGATCTTTCATAAAAACACCTTTGAAGTTTTTTATGGCGAGTTTTTTAGCAGCATCAATTAAATCAAAATTGGACATAGGAACCATCGAAGATTTCTGGGTTAATAAACCGGTCCTAGTCTTAGACCTTTTCCGCTGTACCACGAATACGGGGTTCCTGGTAGTCTTAGACCCTTTCCACTTTTTTTATAACCCTTCCCCGCTACTTTCTTTAATGCCATTCCTGCCGCGGTACCAACAGCCCCTAACGCTGCCGCTTTAGCCACCGCTGGGGCAGCCGCGGCAATCAATGCTGGAATCGCAGCTAACAGCGGGAATATACCACCAGTCTTTTCCATGTTTTTGATAGCAGCCGCAGAAATAGTAATCTGGACACCCTTTTTTGCTACAAGTGCATCATTGAAATGTTTTACTTGACGAGTTGTCAGCGATAATTTATTCGCCCCGCCAGTAATTTGATTGGGTTTCAGCGTAATTGTGGTTCCACATTGCTTAGCTGATTTGGATTGTAATTTTTTTAATTGACCAGGTGTCAACGACACATTGATATTATTATACGACATTATACGTAATAGATTAATTCTAAATAGAGGATTTCAATTACATGTTTATGAAAATCATAGATTTTCTACTGGCGCATCTACCACTCTCATTCTTCCTCCAACACCTTCGAGTAGCATTGATTTGTCGCTGAGAATGACAGCAACCGCTCTATAATTAGAAATACCAGGACGGGTTACATTAGCTCTAAAGTGTATATCAACGACAGACTGTCTTGTTAAATCAAGATGTTCCAGCGAAAAGTAATAGATCGGATACAGATTCTTAAAATCTAATTGTGATATTTGTAGACCAGTATCGACATTTTGATCACGTGCCATGAACGATAACAATCTATGATACACGCGTGCAATATGATTTTCTGTGTAATCAAGTTGCACATCTTCGGATGGTTCCTGCTGGCCGTTTATTCTCAGTGAGACGTCTTTCACACCTAACTGATCAAATATCATATGACTGAAACGTTGATCGCCAACTCGTGTGTTATCCTGTAGCGCTACAAATATATGACGTGGAGCAGCAACGCCTTGTTTTGATGCTAGATTCCACGTGAATAACCCGTTGAGATTTGATTGCTTAACATCTGTACTCACGGTTAACCAACTTAACAACGACTTTCCTCCTTGGTCCATAAATGATAGTAATCGTCCTTCAGCGGTGATTGATGGAGTCAACACTGGCATTCACAATGATATTTTTGTTAAAATAACTTTACCGGCATCAGCATTGGGATTTGCATTGTCTGCTGGAATCCTCCAAATTGCGTCATTATCATCACCCTTTCGTACAAGCGCTACTGTATGCTTTGCCCCGTAGATAACTTTTCGGACGTTTCTACAGAATCCAAATATGTGATGCAGTGGAATCGCGCATGAAAATGATTTACTCTCCCCTTGCAACATTGAAATACGTGTTGCAGCCCCTAGATTGAAATTAACATCGTTGCTTATAATCATATCCTCGGCATCAATATTAGCAGTGCCAGCATTATTCTTTGGTCGTCTTACAACAAATTGAATTCCTCCAGCGGTAATTTTAACATCCTTTGCAAACATCATAGAAGGTCCTGCTGATCTTATATAATCATCAGAATATCTCGCTAACCCGATTATTGTTGTAGCCACATCAACATCGCGATCTATCGACTCGATTTCTTTTCCATCAATGAGGTATCTTGCACTCTCAAATAACGCCATAATACCATTATTGACAAAACCGACTTGAGTACCAGCTGGATATGATGCTCCAGCAGCTGTTACAAGTTTTCCTTCTACTTCGATAAACGCTTCACAAGGCAAAAAATATTTACTGGTATCATGAACTTGAAGTTCAATTCGCGATCGACTATCTGGGTCTATTGCATGATAGGCGTAATATTGATAATCGCGTACAGAATCATCCTTGCCAACTGGGGCGTCTATATCAAACGCCGGATTATGTGACTTTTTGAACATTTTATTCTATTTATCAGAGTCTAAATCGTGAAATCATAAACGATTTTCATCGACGTAGTTTTTTAAAGCCGCTTCCTGCTATCATATTTGCAATATTGCTTTGGTCGGGAGTTAAAGCCATCGACGCTAGTTTTTCGTCTACTGCGTTATTTATTATTTTACTAACCCGTGCAGGCATTTCCGCGGTAGACGGTAACGGTTTCTTTTTTCGTGATTTCACCAATGATGTTAATTTATTCTTCGCGGCTGAAAACGCTTTCCCGGCAAAATCTCCAACAGCACTAATACCCTTATCACGAATAACATCAATTGCTTTCATTGATAATTGTTTAGCTAACGGCATCACATTTGGAGCCATTCTTGCAAATAACCCCGCAATGGTATTACCTAAACCATCACCATAGTATGCTTTATAAACCGGAAACCGTGAATTAACTACATAGACGGGGGTTGGTTTATCATGATTGCAGTGTATGATCATTATTTGAAATCAGAAACCATTTTTCAATTGGAAACGCTAGCGTTTTTATTCAATCCCGGTGATTAATCACTGTGATAATCCTCCACTAACTCGCCAATGAAATCTCGATATGTGCTGATATCTATGATACCGCCTTGAAATAATCGTCTACAGATATCAGCTGCTTCATTAATTATTTCCGGTGAGTTGTTTCCAGCTCAGAATCCTCCTACAAGAACTTCTAATCGTGATATATCACTGAGAACACTACCAGGACATGAAATCCAAGGATTTTCCCTCGAAGAGTTTCCAACACTAGTGTTTTGCAATCCACTTCCGCTATAACCAGCTGCTTCATCCATTTCGTCTAAATCGGCTTTTTGTAAATAATCAAGAACATCATCATCATCATCAGGTGGTAGTTGTTGTTGTTTTTTAGGCGAGTAGACTACTTTCTTTGCAGGTTGCTGTCGCTTTCCTCGCAATTTTTGCGGTTTTTGTTGTTGTTTAAACTCTTCGTATTGTTCATACACTATAACCACCGCATTGATATATTGAATATATGATGCACTATCCTTCTTCCTAATTCTACCTGTTTTTTCAGTTTTGATTTTGTAGAATATATCAGCCCAGTGAGTTATATTTCTAACAAACTTATGATATTCTGGTTTCAACATATTTTTCCTGTTTTCATAAGTCGTAACAACAAGCTCAGGAATTTCTGTTGAATCAGTCTTATTAATTTTTGCTAACCCCGCCTCGTTAAATATCACGCGTAAATCATCTACTATTTCTTTTGATTCCATTTGTTTTGTTTGTTCAGTTTTCGCTGCTATTTTTTCAAGTTCACCAATAAGAGATTTTCCCGTCTCGGGAACATCTCCCAGTATGGCACGCTCTACCCCTTTTGTTGCTGTGGTTACTGGTTTAAACAATTCTTCAGACCCCACAGCAAAATCCGTTTGTAAACTCTGTCGTTGTTGCAGTTTATTCCGTACAGAGTCACGAATTGGTATAAATCTCTTGATTGCATCAAGTCGTTCACAAGCCAATCGGGTCGTTAATGCTTCATTGACCATTATTTGAAATCGTAAACAATTTTTCAATTGTAAAACAATTTTCCGAATCTGACTAGAACATATTTATTGTGCCGCAAAACTTTCTTGTTTGCAAAAGAAAAAAGAAAAACACGTGCGTACGGAGGACTCCTGCGTGGGTAATTTTCTGCATCCCAGATTAAACATTTGCATCCAAATACGCGTAATTAAGCGTTTCCGAGATAATAATGCATTTTAAGATAATTTTTTTTAATATTAAATCTGACACGTATGTTACATAATTCTGAAGAAAAAAAAACAACGAAAGTTAAGCTATCTTCCAGATCATTATACAGTCCTACCCGTTTATATTGACATCGCTTATCTCGAGTGGCTGCCTATGTTGACAAAAAAGCAAAGTCCCGGTCCCATGGTCTACTATTACTATCAAATTGTCATGCCTATGTCGACGTCGAGATAAAAGAAAAACGTATATGTCAACAGAAGCCCTTGGTCCCAGCTTGAACAAATCCTTTGTTTTCAAAACGTTTATGTCGACAAGCTGCCAATTAAGACCAATACTTTGTTCAACAATTAGTTGATCTTGCCGCCAGGCTTTAATGTCGCGGTCGGATTATTAAAAAAAAACAAAACATAGCAGCACGTTTTCTCACCACACTACAGCTAGTTAAGTCTTTGATCTTGCCACCTAGCTTGTGGGTCATGTTCTTCAAATGTACTCTTACAATGACAGCATGTACATCTGTGGGTCTTTCAGCCACTGAATTTTCTGATTGTAAATATATCAGCACAGCGAAAAGGATCAATTGATGAACACAATTTCCCAATCAACAGGTGGTCGAAGCAGGACTAGCATGCCCTTAAATTTGCCGTCCAGGAAACTGATGCGTACAGAGGACTCCTGTATACGTGATTTTCTGAATCCCATATATAAAAATTGCGTGAAAATACGGATTACGCGTTTCCGAGACCTTTGAAAGTGATCGGTGATTTTCGCTGTGAAAGTTTCATTTTTAACTTTATTTACATTTACGATGGCTACCGACAGAAGGGTAAAACGCAAATTAAATTTACAGTCTTTGGAAACTAAATATCTGGCTGTTAATGAAGTTAAGAGATGAACATCTCGCAAAGAGGTCTGTGAAATTTTTTCATTTAAAAATAACATGTCCAGGAAGGATGAAAGCTGCAGAATCTATAAAGAAAGACTAAGATGAAGGTAACTGCGCTTCCCGAAGGAAGAAGCAAGACTGGTACATTTGAAAATGTGGAGGAAGCATCTAAACGGTTCACGGTTCAATTAATCATTATCGAAAAAGCTTAGTGTGGAGAACTTCTGCAACAAGTGGTTGGTGCAGTCGCTTTAATGTTCGTCATAACATCGGATACAAAAGTATTTGTGGAGAATACATGTACTGTTGACAGTTTTTCATTTCCCTGTGAATAGTCCTCTTGGTAGCCTCAATAACATGGGAACAGACTGACCGAAATCTAGGCTGATTGAAGTACATGTACTTGAAGCATGCAACTAACAACTAGAGTCTAGACAAACACGTGCTAATACTGACATTGAATCTCTCATGTTTTTCATATCAGGATTTGACCAATGCAATATTTTATTGTGGACTTTATTACACAAAGGTAACTAAAATGTTATTTGTCAATATACAAGTGTGTTTCACTCTAGTTTTGTCCCCACTTACTAAAAATTTAGTTTTTTTCAAACTGTAAATACTACTCACTGATGACCGGTTACCCCTTACTGAAGAATTTAACTTGCATTTTTTTTTTTTTTTTTTGCAGACATACACACACACACACCCCAAACACTTATCTCGACATCCGCTTATCTCTACAATATTTCCTCGGTCCCGAGGATGTCGAGATAATAAACGAGTAGGACTGGAATACAAATTTAGAAAATTAATTATAGTTCGACTTTAATCAGTAAACAGTATTGTAGTATTTGGCATTCATTGGTTTCTCATATCACCTGTATACACAATGCTAGCAAAAATAGGTCTTGGATGTCTCTGTTTGTGGTCTTTGAAAGTTTGGGAAAAGTCTTTGAATTTATCATTCATAGTTCAGTATGAACCCTGATCCATATTTCTGGTCGGAGTTTTTATCAAACTTGGAATTTGGGCTTATATCATCCAAATCTAAGTCAAGATGAGTTGGATAATGATTGAAATCCATGCAGATTAATTAGGTGATCTTGCATCTACCGGCTGACATATTTTACACTTGGATTTCATAAAAAAAAGTGTTACATCTTAGACAATGTTTTCAAAACTTTTATATATGTTTTATGTTGACCAAGTTAATTTTGAAACACCAGATTATGGGCATTTTATTTCCACATGATAGTTCCTTGTATTTACAAAGATGTAGGACACCATTAGGATCATTGTTATACAAGATTCTCATTGAAAAAATCCAACAGATGTTTTGATTACTGATAACAGGATACCATATTTGCTTTTCCATCAAACACTATGAAACACACTAGAGAACTCTTCAAACAAATGTCATCAACTTGAAAAATTTAAATTGAATTCTGTACATTCTTGAATTAAATTAAATGTGCCAAATGTTTTTAGCATAAATCGATTCATTCACATGTAGTTGTAATCAGAAAGCGTTGATTCTATTTTCTGGCCGCTTCATTATGAATCCAAAGGTCACCTTCTATCAACCGTGAGACAGTTTTAGCAGTAATACAGTACATGCTGTTATTTCTATGTTATCTCATTTCCTTGCATTAGTCCACAGTTCAAGATAAATTTCTATTTCCAGTTAGTACTATGAAGCCTAGAACAAAAGTGATGTCTTGGTACCTTCTATCATTTGGAATATCATCCTTTTTACCTTGGACTTTGTGTATAATGTGTCTGTGAGCACTCATGATTTTTGCTAATTCATGTGTTGATTTAGCCATAATTGAATTTAGTTGCATCTATTTTTGTTTTGCAATTGACCTTTTCTCCCAAATTAACGGTATTTATTTATATTTATTTCTTCCCCCATATATTATTTTGTTGATTTTTGTACATGTGTGTTGCCATTGTTTGATCTCCCCACAGTGGTACCATTTGTTTGCGTTTGAAATTTTTGTTTAGTCTTTTGGCATGCAATAGAAGTTGGCAAATGTGGCCATATAAAGACTCCTTGGTACACCCACCCCACCAGTTTGGCATGTACGAAGTGTTTTTGCATGCATGGATGTCCTTTATCTGCATTATGGTCAGATGGGGTGTTAGATATAGCAAATATCAAACAGTTGTATAGAATCCAGCATAAAGGAGATGAATCCCTACACGCTTTTGGCATAATCATTACTTTTTTTTTCTCACCAAATTGTGCATTACACTAGACTGTATATGGATTACGCTTCTTTGGTAGACTTAAAAGTAAAATAGAAATAAAGCAATAAAAAGCTGTTTTTGTAATTTTTATTGTCTCTTTAATTCCACTGATATAAATTTGAGAATATTCTTAAAAATGACTGCTGCACGAGAACAGCATAAAAGTACTTTCCTTGTTTGCTATTTATAGCAACTGTTTTTGTGTGTGTGTATATATATATATATATATATATATATATATATATATATATATATATATATATATATATATATATATATAACCTACAGATTCATTTTATTGATAAACTAGGAAAGTTGTGAACCAGTCAGTACTTTTGAAGAAAAGGGTACAAGATGTTAAGTGAAACGCTTTATGGTTAGAGTTATGGATGTTATATGACAGAAAATGTTAGCAGATGGATCTTTTCAAAACATGTCAGATCAGAAGAAAAAAAAGACAAATCAATACCACTTTACAAATAATGCAATATAGCAATCTGAGCACCTGACCTCATTGCAAATTTCCAGTTCATTGCCATTAAGCAAAATTTATACATTTTACATTAATTTTTCAGTATATTTTGTGTTTTTTTTTCTGGTTCTAATCAATATGGATTTTCCCATTGCGACAAGAAGTTTGACCAGCTGCGGTAAAAAATGTATCTTATTCATATGTGCTGTGATTCAGACATATACTATAGAAATTACACTTTTTACACCCAAATAAGGTTTTTTTGGCTACTTGTAATAGCAATAATTATGCTTTTACCCCCTGGGGTTGGCATGTATGTGAATCTTCCTCTCTAATGGACCCCCTCTATTCTAGTGAGGATTCATTGGCGCTTCCTATTGCAAGGTAGTTGTAAACATGCTCATCAAAGAAGGAATCAGTGGCACTGACCAGTTTTACGAAGTTGCCCAGGGCTAATAGGCACTCACATGTTAAGGAAAAAGCACCATTAAACAAAAATGTGTTGCCTTATTCTACTTGCTGATGAAAATTGTCATGATATTGAGACTAATCAAGTTCCACATTGTTCACTTCCTGACACCAGGGGGAAAATTAGAGAAGACAGGAGGATGAGCTGTAAATTTTTAGTGGATTTGCACGCACGAGTTCAGTGAGACCCCAGTTGCATCAGCATGCTATTTTCATCAGGTGTCACCATTTCTATTCCACCACACTGGTCAGGTGATGGGAAATGGATTTTTTTGCCAACTTCTTTCTCAGATCAGCATCTCGGATCATCCCAGGTCTTCAAACACTAAGTTCCTCCAAGTCTGGAGACACTTTCAAAGACAAGAAAAACTCTAATCTTCTGCTTTCCCACTCGGCTATGGTACACAGTATAAAACAAAAGTTGGCATAAGGCCAGGATGCTGCCAGATAGCAGAGAGATTGATCATTTCTCTCTTTCACCCATGTAGCCCCATTTTGATAATGCTAGCTGCAGGGTACATTCATCTGTTTAGCCACCCAAACCTCCTAGCCTGGATTCAGGAGTGCCAAATATGATTTCAATGTGGGCCCACATTTGCATCCTCTTTCAGGTCAGTTGAAGTGAAGGTGTTTAAGGCTCAAACCCTTGTTACATAGCTTCACACGCCAATCTTCTTGTGGTGGCCTCCTTCAGCCTTTTAATGAGGAGTTTCTTTCTGAGGCTTCCATGCAAAGACATGTAGAGGGGGTCCACAAAATAGACATTAGCTATTGATGTCAATGGTCCTTTCAGCTGTGCTTGTTCACTTATAGAGGGATGTCACCTTAAATTTTTTTTAATGTTTTTTTAATCACAGCAGCAATCTTATTGTCAATAACTCCCCTGGATCCAGAGTCATTAGTTGTTTGTTTAATTCTTACACTGACTTGCTTTGATCTCTGGGATAAACAACACCAGTTATTGGCAATAGTTCCAGGACCGGCTAATATGACTAAGACATGTCTCTAGCGAGCGGGGTATATGGGACTCCAGCCTAAACTCTTTAAGCAGGGATCACAGTGGAACTGCCAGATCCTCTCAGAAATTGTCTCTTGCCCTTCAGTCATTAAATAGGGTTTGCTGTAAAGGCCAGGGAAAGAAAGCTATGAACTCCTGCATTGCTAAGGAGGGAGGTGCTCAACTCTCTCCTACCAAGTCTTCTTTTTCCTGACATCCCAATAGGTGCAGGACTAGGCTGCTTATCATATGCCTAGTTGAAACTTACAGACAATGCATAGGTCTTCTCCATAGTAAGAGATGGTTATGGGCTTTGCTTCTGGGACCCTCCATCTCTCTCAAGGATCCCCATTTGGTTTCATCAGACCAATCAGGTATCACAAATGAAAGGAAAACTAGTACAACTGTGTGAATTCAGGGTCCCAAGGACAGAGCTAGTAGTGAGCAGACAATATTAAAGTCTTCTCAACATTTTTATTTGGAAATGGAGGGAGCATTCATTCTAATGACTATTCATGGGCCCTTATCTAATATTTTTGGGGGAAAGTCACCAAGTAGTAATGGCAGGCAATTGATTGTTGCAATTTAAAGTTAGTAGTTGCAAACAGAAACTAATGAATTATACATACCTGCTGTTCTATGAAAAATTCCATTATCCCTCCCTGCTCTGATGTCCTTTTAGTCTTGATCAAAGTCAAAGGAGGATTATATTCCAAATGACAAAAGTGACTAAAGCATCACACTGCGACAGCATTTATTTTGTCCTAAGCAGCAAAGTACTAATTGGGAGTTTACATTTGTTTGGAAATTATATGCTGCACAGAGTATTTTAGTACTTAGTAGTAGGTTTAGTAGTATTAGTAGCATGTGCCAGTTACATCAAAGTTATTTATTCTTGACATTTTAATAGTATCAATAACTAATTCTGTTGAAAACATATGCACATTTATAATGCCTTTACACTATTTTGTACTGTAATTTGTGCAAGAGAGACAAAAGGATAAAATGCACTCGACATGTTATAGGTTGAATAAAACACCAAATATTGCAGAATGAAGACTTGTTCTACATTCTCTAGTCCTGCCCTGCAGTGATCCATTCCTGAATGGGAGATTTCTTATACTGACTTCAAATATTGCAAATTCAGCATGTTTGTCATACTTGACAGAATATGTGAATTGAAAACTTCCTTGTATAGAACAAATCTGAGATGAGGTTGTATTGTGCCAACAGTGCATGGACACAAACACCTGACTCATGCAAGCATTCAGTGCCTTGACTAAATTAGATATCATGCCAGTGTCCACTGACAGTGGAAAACATTCTTGTTGATTGTTTGTCACCAAAGTTATTAGCCAGTTTAAATTAAACTTGGAATATGGGTTTATATCATCAAAATTTCAGACAACATTCCTCTCAATGATTTCAATAGCTTCCCTTACTTTTCTCCTTAGTGTATTTTTCACTTTACCAAGTCTCTGATGTTATCCCAATAGAAACTATGCCCTGAATCTTTGCAATGTTTTTCAACTGCTATCAGGGTTTCTCCATTGGTATATAAGTGTTCTTTAACTCTTGTTACAAGGTTTCTAGAAGTCTCCCCAATTTAGTCTTTCCACAATTATCACACCCGAGCTTGTAGATGATTGAGCACTTGTCCATTGTTGAATGATTATTCTTGATTTGAACTCCCACCATTGTACACTAGGATTTAATTATCAAGCGATTCCAGTCCAGAAAAGGTTGAAAGCTTAGAAGTAAAGAAATATCAACATATTTTGTTACAGAAAGGTATCTATTGTTAGTTTCATAAAATAAATATGATATAAAGTTTTGGGATAATAATTTATATTGGTTGTGTTCTTACAACACTACAATTGGTTGCTTGGTGAAATGGTGAATTATGAAGTTACATAAGCCTGTTGAGCATTATTAGGCCTATTTTGGCCTCTTGTATATATTTAGATCTTGATTGGGTTCAAGTCATGTTGGAATCCAGCGAAAACAAAAGATATTTTGTTTATCAGTGTGATTGTTTCCCCAAGATGTTGGGCCCTGGTCCTATTTCCAATCAATATTTAACCTATGACTCCACCACTTTTAATGTTAAATGAACTAATATTTATCCCACTTTTTTATTTAAGGTTCAGGAAAGGAAAAATTCAGAGAGTGTGCCATCCCTCTCACGGAAAAAGGAAAAGCTGACCAGGAAAGCTCTAACAAAGAGGACAGCAAATTTAACAACCTTCATGAAGATAAATAAAAAATTTGTTTAAATTAATTATCTTCATTGTATATGCTTAAGGATATTTTGCATTGTAATTTTTTTGTTTCTTTCTTCAAAAAGATTGCTTAAATAATAAAACAGTTTGTTCATTCCAGACTTACAGTAATGGTGTTTGATATTTCTACATGTGCCTCAGTTTCCCAAGCAATTTCTTAACATACGGATTGGAAAATCTAACACCATGGAGCCTTTGTCATCATCACTTGTTGAATTGTAAGTTAAACTCCAGAAATATGTTCAGTGACAGATGGACTTATTGCCATTGAGAGATGAGCATTTTGTCATTTCTGCTGCATTTTAATAAGTGGATGATTATACATCTCTAAGGATTGTATTAGCTGTAACCAACTTTGCCTAAGTTTGGGTCAGTTGCCCAGTTACGGGTCAGTTGTCCAGATGTGTCATTTATGGGTCAGTTACTTATATATAGGTCAGTTGCCCACTGGTGGCTTGCAGGTCGTGTAAACAGAAGTTTAATATGTAAGGCTATCCTTGTAAGATAATACTACAGTTTCTATAGTTTTTGCATAAATCCCCATTTGTTTGTACCCCCCTACAGAATTCAATAATGAAATTCTTTAATGTGATAAAAAGTGCACGTAACTTCATTCATTGATTTATAATTTTTAATCTGACTGTGATGAGAGTGGCCCTATCAGTGGTATTGTCTGCTCGTTTCATGCTTAACAGGATTTCCATACCAACACTGCGCCATATTGCATACATGATGGGTGAGTCTATTTCCCTCAAACAACAGAGTGATGTAGTTCACATTATTCGGTAAGTGCCAGATCATTCCATGAATTAACATAGGTGGTGAGTTTAGAGTTATATCCCTTTGCACACACGAGTATAGAAATTACACTGCCTGTTAAATCCATGTGAGAGTCAAATTAATTGCTGTCATTCTCTTCCTTTGCCTGATTCAACATTATAAATTTCAGAAGACGACGATGTAGTATTTCCTTCTTTGAATGCACACGAGTAGTTGTGTAAACACCACTTTGCTGAAAATGGACTTGTTCTTTAAATAGATGAAAATTTAGTAATTATAAATTAATACAAATGTGTTATATTCTATTTTAACAGTTATATACAGTTGCTCATGAGACTGTACACCATACTATATAGAGAGCTTCATCACAAATCTTTGGGCAATATATTTCTTCTTTGATATGTATTTTGTATTCAGATTGTCAAATGTTTTATGAGGAGTACAGAACTTTTAAACCTGGCTAGCCAAAGGGAAAATATATATTGATCAAAAAGTCTCTTCAGAGCTTATTTTCAAATTTTTCAGTTTTTTTGTTTCTTCTATAAATTCCTTTTTTGAAGTATTACTGCTCTTCTGGTAAATTTATGTAAGATGAGGCTGTATTGAAACAAACATGTAAAATTTTGTTTCATTAAGTTCGTTTGCATATATCATTATGCATAGAGATACTTGTGACACATAATCTCCTTTTATGTTTATATTCCACTCACATTGGAATGTTTCAAATGCTGATAACAATAACTCTTAAAGATGAATTTTCCATACAACTGATGTAATTTTTGCATGTGTATATCATCAGCAGCAGGGGGGTGAACCGACCTTTTTGTGGAGCATCTTTTTTTGAAAAATAAAGCTTCCTACGAAAATGAAAAAAATAAGGTCAATAACGCCAAATTGTCAACTTTCATATATTTCTCTGCTTGCAATGTTTTATGAAATGTATGTTATTCTAGCTATTTGAAAATGGTCTCTATTTTTTACTACTCTTTGTAATGGACATTCAGATTTCGCTTGATGATGCTCTCATATTTGGTAATATTCATTAAAACTGTCATCCAATTTCCCGGGTGTGTTCCCAAAACCTATAAATAGAGGTGAGGTCTGCCATTCTGGCAGTTGTTCATTTAGGATCTAAAGAACAAAGAAACAAAACTCTATTTAAAATCAGCTGTTAAAATTTCATAGGGTGCAACAGGAAGGTAGACTAGTTACTACTCTCACATTAAGTTATCAAAAATAATTCTTAATAATGACCATTTGAGAATGTCTTCACAATCAACACATTGCTGACCACTAGCTGGAAAGAGTGTTTCATTAGTTATTTTACAAAAGAAACTTTGCCTTTTAGACACACTTACAAACCCAGATGATAATTATTTTCTAAAAGTTGGTTCAGCATTTATTTTCCTTTTCATAACATAAAAAAGTTTCCACATGGAGCTTTGACTGATGACACTGCCACTGTATCATCATCAACATTGTGATCTGCTATCCTTTAAAAAATGATTATTCCATTTGGCATTATCAAATTTACTACTACTTATCACTTTGAAAGTGCAAATTTCCATCCATTTTATAGTTTTGTGTCATTTGTTTTTAAAAAATCTACTAGATTCAATGAGACTATATCGCAAAAAAAAACAACACGACACACTATTGACATCTAGTTCTAAACTGTGCCACTAACATATCTACCATTTCATTCTAAAACATACCCTCATGTATAGTTCTAAACCTTGTTTTAACTCTAAAATCTAGAATCACTTTGGTATATTGCATGAACATGTTTGGTAACCACTGAATCGTTTTTCTATGCATGATTTATTTTGGAATTAGGAATTTTTTAAGTAGAGATTATGTGAATCATGAATAATTAAACATTTAGGCTGGGTTGCACCTGCTATTTAACACTTCTATAATTGTTGTCATTTCAACATGCATTGGTTATCACATCTTTCTTATTTATGTCATTCTACACATTTGTAACTTTCTTATTTATGTCATTCTACACATGTGTAACTTTCTTATTTTAACATTCAAATTTGTGTGAGAAAATAAAGCCTGGAAGCAAGGAAATATTGACTATTCATTTGCTTTGTATTCTAGTATAATCAAGATATTGAACTTCATTGGTGAAAGCATAGTTTAGGATAGATCTAGTAAATGAAAAAGGTTTCAGCTGTCCATCTATTCCATTTTGTTTCCCTGTTTTAGCATTATCGACCTGATAAGATAAATATTCACTTTTACATGAGTATGTATTGAAATAAATTAATCTTTAGGTTGAAAATGAAAACTTGTCTCAAGTTGATGTAAATGACCATCTCTTCTTGGCAATTATTGGTAGTTACAAAATGTGCACAAGGTATTAGTCATTTTCCAGAAAAATGTTTGAGTATTTTTTTGCTTTTACTTCAGATGGCTTCAAGTGAAGCAAGACTATGGGTATTGGAAGTATTAAACATTCCTGGGTGGCTGTGTGGTCTAAAGCGCTCAGCTTGATCGATCATTACCATTTCACCTCTGTCCACATGGTTTGAATCTTGAGCTCAGCCTATGTGGATATTTGAGAAAGTTGCCAGTAGCTTCTCATGGGTCACTGGTTTTTGTGGGATGGATTTAAGAGCAACTTGCTGGCTAAAAAATGCACAAGTAAAATTTTTTGGGCTATGTTGATTGACTGGTCCCTTGATAATAGTATCCAAACTGCTTGTAAAGTTGTCATTCCAGCCACTTGTGAATTTAAAGACCTTGTCAAAAAGGCCAAATTTTGATATATCTCTCTCCTGTTGGATCTCCTCCCCTCTCACTCACATGCATGACATTTGTTTTGGTTAAAACTTTTAAATTTGTTATTACAATTTCATGCATTCCACAATTAAATAAATTTATGACCATTAAATAAATTATTATGAATTTATATTTTTCCAATAATGTTCTGCTAAAGTGGCATCCTGGCATACAAATATAAGGGTTGATGTACTTGGTTGGCATCAAGAATTATGAACAGGCTAATCTGGTAATTATCATATCATGTACTTGGTTGGCATCAAGAATTATGAACAGGCTAATCTAGTAATTATCATATCCTGATAAATTCAATCTTTAAAAAGTTGCTCACATAACTAAAGTCATGGACAAAGTGGCTTGTCGCCAAATGATCATATTTCTCCCGTATTAATTCTCCTTAGGTCAGTGCAAAGAATAAACGTGAATTATTCTTATTATAGAAATTATGAAGCTAATTTAATATATATCCTAACACATGCGAGTACCAAGGTTTACAGGGTAGGAAATATCTAATTACGGAGACGGGTATGCACGTGAGCAAATGCATATTTAACCGATCTTCAATCAGCTATTTTTGTAGTTGTGCGTTGGTCTGGAACAAAAGCATTGGTTCACCTGTAAGCTGGCGACAGCAGCCAAAGTCTCGGAGGAGTGTGCGTTCGAAGCTAATATTATCCTCCATAATATTTTTCCCGTATGAATTCTCCTTAGGTCAGTGCAAAGAATAAACGTGAATTATTCTTATTATAACAATTATGAAGCTAATTTAATATATATCCTAGCACATGCGAGTACCAAGATTTACAGGTTAGGAAATATCTAATTAAGGAGACAGGTTTGCACGTGATTACATGCATATTTAACCGATGTTCAAAAGTGTTTTAAAGTAGACGTTTATGACAACCAATTGCAACAAACTTAAACGAACGCACCACTGTCAGTGACCCTATGAAAACACAGGACCACAAAACTAAACGGTCCACCTTTCTGTTAACCATTCCAACAAGCTATTATTTTAGTGGTCAACATTTAGTGACTACACTTGTTACCAGGTTCAATACGGTGTTTGGTAAAGTCATGGACAAAGCCATAAAAAGTGTTACCTTTGACTACAATAAAGTGGCTAGTCGCCTAATGATCAACTTTTCAGAGGATAAAATTACGGCCATTACCTTTTCTCCTTAATAATATGATATTTTGTGTGGAGACTCCAGGTTGGTCAAAAGAAAAGAAATATCAGCTATTACCAGTAACTTGGATTTTGCGAAATATTTTCGATTCACTGTAGAAATGAACCAGTGGCTCAACTTTATTTTTGTGTACTCCGATGTGATGTAGTACAACGTGGTGGGACACACCTTTGTTGCTACTGCGTGTAATTCCTTTCAACGTGGAATCTGCCGCGGCCGCTGATGAGGAAGGTACAAAAACCTATCATGTTCACCGTGAATTTGCACATAGTCATTATTTGCCTGTCAGTAAGTAATATTTTGACAGTATCAACATTAGTATAAAAAGAGATCTGGGACAAAATATTCCATTTACCAAAGGGAAAGTCACAGTGAAACTCTTCAAAAACGATTCTCTAACAACTGAAAAGTTATATATCTTGTGTACTGAAGAGGCGCTCGACAAAGAGAACATGGTTTAGGAGATGTGTTTAAATCAGCCTCTCGTTCAGTGGTCTATGTTTAGAAACCGATGGTGACACGAACACTGCACGCATTAAAAAATGCCGCATTGACTCACGGCAAAGAATTTCTTCAATAAGTCATCATGCATCGAAGTGTTACATAAAGTGGGAAATGACTTCAGTCACACTTTGAGCAGAACGCCAGCCAAGTATCCAATGAGACGTGTGGAAGTAAAAACATTCACCATTGCCGCTGGACTCGTCTGTTCCAAGGACAGTTACCCAAACGTATTTTCATTGGTATCGTTAGCAATGCAGCCTTCAACGGTGCCCACAATGAAATCCTTTCCTGTTTAAGCACTGCAGAGTATCCAAAATCGAAGTCAGTCACGATGGCAAAACTTTGTGTACCCATCCATATGAACCCAAGTTTACCCAGAAGAATTACTTGAGGTCGTAGTTGTCCCTGTACGAAGCCACACGACAGTTAGGAACCAACACCAGTCACGGCATTTCCTATGATGATTATGCAAGAGGTTACACTATGTGGGCTTTTGATTTCACTCCAGATTAAGGCAGCGACGAGGGAGATTTCCACCCTATAAAATCTAGGCCAGTGGAACTTCAGTTTGCAGATGCGCTTGTCGAAACGGTGAATGTCATTCTGTATGCTGAATTCGATAATACCATATAAATCAACAGTTTGAGAGAAGTCATTCTAGACTATTAGAAGCTAAGGAAGAACCTTGTCCCTCTTTGAATAGTGGAGAATCGATGGAAATGGAATGGGAGGTTACAGCAAAAGCAGACCCCCCAAGACAAAAAGAAGAAGTAGTGATAATGCACTCCAGATGGCCAGAACATGAACAACATTTAGTCACCTGTTTTGCCAAACACTTGCAAAATAAAATGAGGGACATGATTTAGAAAGATTGTTATGGATGTCAAAACGATCATCCCAGTCAGATTCAACACGATAAATGTATGATCATGAGTCAAGAAGGAAAATTGGACGATTATCCGAACGAAGCTTAGAATCTCATCTCAGAAAAATCCGTGTTACATCAGTGGCATAAAGACTTGCGTGATAATTCCTCTCCTCCATTGTTTGCTGGAGAGATTGATCACATTGAATCTCTCTTGGCACAGAGTAAGGACACGAAGCGAAGAAACAATTACTTGATAGACCTTTTCAAGCTAAAAGTCTGGATCGAATTGATGACTTACCACCACCTGTGAAGAAAAAACAAGACCACAAATATGGATACCTGGGGACTTTGTTACCTTTTGAACCGCAGTTCGTACACTGCTTCTTGGAATCCTATTGTGTGTGCTAAAGATAAACTACCTCATCGCAAACCCCAAGAGAATCAAGCTTATGTCATCAACACAGAAGACGGTCATCTTCCAGGAACCCACTGGGTAACTATCTACTCTCCTCAAAGAGATGTGTGGAGTATTTTGATTCGTATGTATTTTCCTCTTTGAAATACGATATCATTGACTTACTGAGTAGAAATGCCCAAACGACAGGATTCAATAATGTGAAATTACAAGGCACAGATTATATGGTGTGTGGACAATATCGTGTCTTTGTTCTGCATCTTCGCAGTCTTGAATATTCTTTAGAACATTTAGTGATTTATTTTAATTGTCACTCGTCTAGAAACGATGACAAAGTAGATCGGTGATGTTGTGACCATTATGGCTATATTGATGTCTTTAGCTAGGAAACGTAATGTACATCAATGGCTCAATGACTGCCAACAGTGGAAATCATTTAATTCACAACTTAGTCAACCATGCCAAAAATAATTTATTTGTTTTATTGAAAAAATATTTGTTTGTGAATTTAAAATATGTTAGCTAGTTGAAAAAATTGTGTGTTGTTAGTTGTTTGTTATTTGAATATAAATGTTGTCTTTTGAAACAAATGCGTCTGTCGTTTGTATTGAATTTTTATTAATACAGATGCTCTTTGAATTCTTTCTATCCCTCACATCAAACTATCCTAACGTTTCCAACACTAAATCGTAGAGGTGTGTTTTTTATCGCGTCCGCGCTTGAACCTGTGGCACCATTCCTTAGCCCACGGGAAAAATTAAATAACTGTCTATGACAGATAAACTAGTGAACAAATGACCCTTCGTGGTAGGTTTCACTATAATTCAAACTAAGTAAGCTGACCATCAGTAGCGGCAAACACAGGAGAAGCAACACCTATGGAACACTACTTGCCAGCTAGCGGAATTATCCCACAATAAGCACTGAGCGCACTAGTGGGCATTGGGCTCACTACAGCGACGAGCTGGAGCCTTAGGGCCCAGGAGAAAAGGACCGCCTTACTCCTTATATGGGAAAACGACAGCAATGAAGCAACGACACAACAGGGAAATCTCAATTGTAGGAGAACTAGGGCTAGCAGACAGCGGCGGAGAAATACCTCGCATGCCTGTGATTCCACCCCACCCCCAAAGTGAGATAGACGGCCGGCCACTCAAATTTCCACGGAAGCCCCTACAATCGAAGTGGTACAACAAACGACCGCCACTAACTTGCTGGAAGCAATTTTCAGTCAGTGCCTAGAGTTCAATACAGCAATAGAAAATTTGAGGAAATTTACCAAAATGGCGAGCATTGAACAAACACCACCACTTCAAAGTACGGTAGCTAACCTGGACGATACACTACCAAAATCACAGGCAGCCACCCCACCCCTACAGAAGAGGATATACTAGTCGGGGACCTAGACGTTTCTTCTTCTACCGGAGAAGAAATCATAGAGGAAGAAATGGAGGAGAAAGAAAAACAAGAGGTAGAAGAAGAAGAGGAAATTGACCCTGTAGAGAAAAAATACATGAACATGGGACTCAGCGCAGCAATAGACGATATCAAAAAAGCGGGAAATTTCATCAATGCGGAATCATACATTGCCTACAAATCTCATGCAGCCTACCTGGCTACAGACATACAATGGAATTCTCTCCATCTACTACAAAAGAGCCTTCCAGAACCATCCCACCCACGTACAAGTAACTGCAGCCAAGTATGTAGTCGCATCTCATGGCTACATTTTTCCTGAAGTAGTACGTAAGGAAAAACGAACCGCCACTAAAAGCAAAGAGGCAGAAGAACGGCGGAGCTCGAGTTTGTAACCTGCCATAAACAGCCTTCTCTATTCGAACAAGCTCTTTTGAGAAACCTGACTTGATCAATTTTGAAATAACGCTCAAAATTTACAATCTATCCTACCTAACAGTGATAAAACTACACATGTCACTTAGACATTTTAGAAAACAATTTGTTAGGGACTTATAATATGTACACTATGTACTAGAAACATTGGTATGATAGGAGATAGGAAAATTCTATAACTTTTAGAATTTATGTAATTACACAGGTGGCATACACAATATTGGTATATTTTTTGTCCATTAGTATAACTGGACTGAATTTGAAATAAGTATGGCTAGGGCGTTTCAAGGCTAACGACATCCATAGGCTCGCTTTCCGGGATTATTTCCTCCTTTTCTGCGACCAGTAACTCTCAACATGACGATATGAGAAAACTTTTTCTCTCGTCATTATTCGGTGCCATTGCACCCCTAGTACCTTCAAACAGATTGGTTGATAGGGTTGAGTGAGTGTCTTACATTCATGTCGATAGCCCCTCAATAGGGGCGCGACATGACCAAATTAAATAGCACACTATGTGTGCATAAATGCCCGTGGGAATGTGGCACTATTCCTTACCCCACGGGAATAATTAAATAGTCATCTGTGCTGACATTAAACAGTGCTAAATGTTCGTCGTGAACGAAGCATTTTAATTCAACATTCGTTCGTTCAGTCTGACTATCCATTGTTTGACTCATCCTCCTACGAAGATGTGCTCAAGATTAGCCAAGCTGAACGAAGCTTACGTCAATCTGCATTGTATCAGACAGAGTCTGATGCCAAAGCCTGAAGAAATAGAAAATGTTAGAATGTTGCAAGTGTCGAAAGACATAATAGAAGAACTCTTCAGAGAGGAAATTAAGAAAGAAAAAAAATAGTCTGAGAAGTATAGTCTTCAGAGGCATCAGAGAGAACAGCAGCAGCAGGAACAAGACAGAGGTTTTGTCGACTATCGTGTCGACACGAAAGAGTTCTCCTTCTCTTCCCGAAGAAGCAGACCCTATCCTGTTGCCAGACGAGGACGCAATCTTAGACGAAAAAAGATTGCCATCACTCCTCGTGCACACCAAAAACAGCCCTTTTCAGGGCTACCAAATATTCTCGAAAAGAAATAATAATTCAATTTGCTAATGGTATGTTAGGAAGTTAGAAAAAAATAGTAGTGAGTCTATAATCACAGTCTTTCTTTACCTTTGTTAGAAGTGCGTCCATAAGCACAACTTTTTTTAGAGTAAGTTGTTACATTTATATCTAATGTTTGTAAAGCAAAATAGTGAGAGTGTTTCTTTTAAGTCCGCGTGTTTTGGTGATGATAGTGGTAATGTAAGTATTTGATCACATGTTTTCCTTCACGTCCGCGCTTGTCCCATATAAAGAGAAATGCTCATCATTCTGGCTACCTATCGTTGGCGTATCAACCCAAAGAAGATGAGCAGACTCAACAAGCTTCGGGAACTTCAGATGCATCTGGAAAATGCTAGACGTCTCCTGGACGAACAACTGGCTATGGAGGCCATAGAAGAATAGATCAGGATTAATGAAGAAGAGGAGGAGGACAGGAAAATACCAATCTGATCTCATCTCATGATGCTTGAGGTCTGTCAGTTGAAACCTGAGGTGAGGACACAACCAGAACCGGTAGGACAGCCACAGTCAGTCACAACCGCAACAACCACAACGTTATCCACGGTTGCGGTATAGAGGAAGACACGAACAAGCTTTCACTATCCCTCAAACGGAAGATTTAAATATTGAAGCCACTCAAGCTTCCTCTTCATTCCCAACCACACAAATTAATTGGGAGAATGATTGGAGTAGAAGATGTGCGTGCGAGGCTAGACCTGGGAGGTGCCAGCATTAGCCAGGTGCATTTTGGAGTTTATAAAACCAGCCCGTCTCAGAGCTAACCAATACTCTAAAAAAGAAACTGTTCAAATTGCCAATTTTTAAAATGAGGAGTAGTGTGATTATAAACACTCACCCTTTTCCTGATATGGTAGTGTGTGCGTGTGCGCGCGCGCTTTCGTGCGGTTTTGTGGATTGTAGATTTGTGGTTTCTGTTGGCTTCTTCTCCGTGTGTGTATGGTAGATTGTATGGCTTGTTTTCGCTCCTGTCTGTTTGGTTGGTAAATTGTTTGATTTTTGATAGTAGATTATGTGATTGTCATGTCTGTTTCCCCGTGTGTGGTTAGTAAATTGTATATTTAGTTTTGGCTGCATCCCCGTATTTGGATGGTAGATTGTATGGTTTGTTTCCGCTCCCGTCTGTGTGAACGGTAGATTGTGTGATTTTTTTTATAGTAGATTTGTGTTTTGTTTTGGCTGCTTCCCTGTGTGTGTCTATTATATTGCATGGTTTGTTTTCGTTCCTTTCTGTGTGGATGGTAGATTGTATGATTTTTGATAGTAGAATGAGTGGTTTATTTACCCTCCTTGTGTGTGGATAGTATAATGTGTGTTTTGTTTTCACTCGTTCTGTGTGGACAGTAAATTGTGTTTTGTGGAAAGTATAATATGAAAAGTGAGTGTAGGGGATGTTTTCCTTCACTTTCGTGCTTGACACTTATAAACTCAAGTGTCAGTCATTCGAGACATTCAATTTTGAACACATCAAGATGGCCATCGACTTGTTCAACCAACTCCTACACAGCTGGTTTTGGATAATGGATGCAGAATATGTGGTGGAAAGGCTTGAGAAAAAATATCAGTGTAGCCTGGACTTTGTAACCAATTTGAAATTAGCTAGAGATCTGCTAGAAGGTATGATAGAGGAGGAAGTCCAGAAATTTAGAAGATTTATTACAACAAAATATGTAAGAGTAGGGAGATTGAAGGAGGCACCTGATAATGTCATCAAAAGTCAGGTGCTTTCGAGAAGACACACTGTATTGGATAGAGTGGACGTAAGTATTACGGAGGGCGAACAGACCAACTTTTTATACGCGTCGATTCGGCAAACCGAGGCTTCCTTGTAAGTGCTTAATAGGGCAAAAAAAGGACGCCAATTTCGTTGGCACTCACCCCCTTTGCTGCTATGGGTTAACAATTTTTTTAACCGAATATTTGACCTAATCCGATACGATATCGCGTCCGGGGATCTGCTAAATTTATCGTCACAAATCCGTGTGGGGTTGACTGAGCGTGACTAAAGAAATTTTTAAATTGATTATAATCCATAACACTGCACCAGGTTTGCCAAATATTTCGTAGCGTGTGAGCATCAATCCCATTGAATATACATACAAAATTGCAGTTATCTCTGATCACTTTAGGTATTTGCGAGTATCGTTGAGTGGCATATATCACGTCGGCGTTTTTATGTCTGCCTTTGGAAAATATCAGCGGGATGTTTTTGATTGTCTAGCATCACATCGTCGTTTACGACTAAATTGTTAATACTTCCATCGATATAATCAATGCTCGGTGCTTCTTCGATATCGGTTATAAATTTAATAACACCCTCGTTGACAATCTATATGTCTCTTTCGGAGTCATCTTTTAACGTGACATCGTCGTATGCGACACTTCCGTCGATCGATATTTCTTCGATATCGGTTATAAAATTGCTGGCCATCTCTATGACTCATTCGTTGTAATCTTTTAACACGCGGTAACATCGTTGATCATCTACGGTCGGTGCCACTAAATACAACTTGTCCCATTTCATCCATCTTATTATTATATCAATTAACAACTGTGTTTTATCGCTTCCGGACGGTCCAATGATAATCATTCGAATAGAGTCTGGTAACATACATGGTGTTTTACGGGTTCTGGTTCTTGTGTTGATGAATAATCAATTAGAGTCATATCCATATAACATAAATAAATTATGGATCTATACTGTGTGAAATGTAAGAAGCGTACTAACACAAACGACTTGACGACGATTACAACTAGCAATAACAGATCAGCGCTTTCTGGTAAGTGTGTACAATGTAGTACAAAAAAAATTAGATTTGTTTCTATGAAATCTGCAGATAATTTTTTTTAAAAAACCGAAGTGATAGGGTTAGGGATAGGGTTGACGCGCAACACGAGTCATCTCATGTGTGGGATGTCCAAATCGCTTGAAGTACTTAGCACACTCTCCGTACCCGAGAAAACTCCCGGGATAACACGCAACCATGTCAACAGAAATAATAGTTTTGGGGTCATATTTTGTATTCCATAATTCTCCATGGCCATAATCGACGCAGCTTGATTTGATATCTGATAGAAATTCGGCTTTTGTTGGTTTCCACGTGTTTTTCTTTCTCGCAAAATGAGCTGCAACCGACGGAATTGTAAAACAGATTGTTAATAATTGTTTGTCGTGTTCTGTTGAAAAACTACAGGCTAAATTTTTCATCGCGTCATGGAGGGCTTCAGTGCGGTATAATTCTCCATTGGGTCTTACGAATCGATCGAATTTGCCCTCTTCGTTTTCAAAACTGTGAAGCAACGGTACTGACACAGGATCGTTTGCACTCAACTGGTAAATGAAATCAAATAGTTTCTCCTCCGGGGAGAATTTCGGGGAGAACTCCGCTGGTATATATTTTATTATTCTATCTCGCGGAAATATTGTTACCGCAGGTGTCCACGCGTGTTAATTATGATCAATAATTTTGATTGGAGCTCCTCTCGATTTATATTTCGGTTCATATAATACTTCTCCTGTTATCGTCGTTATCGATATTTGGAATTTAGTAATCGTTCTAACGCTGCCACATTTTGAATTGTTGCTCCGCGCTCCTTTACTGTTAGTCCCCATTCATTTCTTTTTTTTGCGTCTTAGATCAGTAAATTTGTTTCCGCGCAACGCATTTGTGAAGTGTTCTATTATTCGTTCTTCCACACAATTCAACGATGACAGTTTCATTGGTTGTAGTTTTTCAATACTCGGTTTATCATTTAAAGGATATATTCCATAAGCAACTACTGTTGCAGGATATGATCTCTCGTAATACGATTTGTCAATTCTAGTCAGAACTCCTGGTTTGGAATCTCAGTTACAGTTTTTTTTATTTTTCAAGATGGGATCATTTTTATCTCTGATAATCCAGTACCCTGTTTCCGAACGGAAAATGAATTTCACTCTAAAAAAATACTTTTTCTTGTCAAGTGAAATTATCTCGGCTGTTCTTTCGTCGTTCATGGTAGCATCAACGCTACCATCAATTCGAACCCTAACCCAACAGTGAGATGCTCCATCGTGCTTGAATTCATTAAAACAATCACGAATTCTACTTATTATGGTTCTATCACCTATTAGACCCTTTGGTGTATCAGAGACTCTATCGAGATTGAATTTAGCATTTTTCCAGGGCTTAATTTTCGATAATCTCTCGAACTCCTTCATATTATAATTAAAACAAGTATTTAAATAAGAAATTTATATATAATGAATCATTGCGAATGGCTTATGATTGGATCAGTAACCCCATGTAACAAATCATGCAAAAAAGAGTTCTGTGGATATCATATGAAAAGTTTTCGTCGGGGAAGTCTTGGCCCGATCCCTTGTATACGATGTGGGGTCGGTGTGAGAGGAAAATCGCAGTTGTGTCTCAGTTGCGGTGGTAAGCGATAAAGGAAGTTGAAGCGTTATTATGAAAAAGAATCAAAAAATCCATTAATGACTCTACCTCTGACTCTGTCAACGACAAGATCATAAGAACTCCTCAAGACTACATTGAAAGATTCCAAAGTAATACTTAAAGAAAATAATTAATTAGACAAATAGTGTTACTGTATATAAATGGACCAAGAATTTCGACCGCATCCTGTGATTAGCAATTACGATGCATCCTGTGACGGTATTGTCAGAAATTGAAGACTGAAGAAACTAGTTGGGTGGGATAATGGTGTGGGGTATTTGATGTTTAGTGTTGGAAAGAAAAAAATTTTACTGTCATCGTTTTGTGTATGAAGTATATAACGGATTGATCAAGGATCAAGTATGGTCTTGTTATCGATCATATTGATTCCAATCCTCAGAATAACAAATTGGATAATCTAGAAGCGGTTACACAAAGTGAGAATTCCAAACGAGGAAGGACTGGACAATACTCGAAAAAAGCGAAACCTATAAAATCATTTAATACTGAAAATAACGAAGAAAAAATATTTCAACCCATGAAAGAAGACGAAAGATATTTCAATATTTAATGATCCTCAATAAGAAAGGTAGCAGAGGGAATTTATCGATCTGCGATTTCCAGAAAAAATAGACAAAGAATTCAATTTTCATATGTATAACTGTAGATATATATATATATATATATATATATATATATATATATATATATATAGTGCAAAATATTGTGTTTTTTTTAAGTATTCGGTTGTCAATAATCAGTATGGTACACGAAAGGTATATAGATTCATTCATTGTCATATCATTCTATAATTGTTCTATGGTCCCGTGCTGTCCTATATAATCCACATTCATTAATTTTGTATATAATACCATGCCATTGACGTCATTCATTGTGTATATAATACCTCTTCGCTATTGACTTCCGCCAATCTGTATTAACTTACATATATATTATATTCAAAAGCATATACCTGTAATAAGAACAGCTAGCGTATTCGCAACGCGTTGCGGTTTCGTTCCGAAGCCCATGGTTCAAACCCCGTAACAGGCATATTGTCGACGGTACCGACAGATGGTGTTTAATAATTGGGGGTGGGGGTGAGCACCCGAAACAGCAGCAGAGAGGGTGAACAGACCACCCTTTTCCGACAAAAAATTGATTAAATCCTCAAAACGGAAAATAGAGCCTTCCTACGAAATCTCATATTTTAACCAAAAAAAAAATAAGTCTCCATTTAGCAAACAGAGACTTTACGATTTTTCAATCAATTTTGGTCGCAACGATGTGGTCATCACCCTCTCTGCTGCTACAAGTTAACAAAAATAATAAATGATTTCAACCGAATATTTGATCGAGTCCGATACGATATCGTGTCCGAGGATCATGTAAATTTATTGTTATAAATCCGTGCGGGGTCGACTGAGCGTTACTAAAGAAATTTTTTAACTGATTGAAGTCCATATCGGTACACCATGTCTGCCAAATATTTCGTAACGTATGTGTATCAACGCCGTTAAACACAGCAAGAATATTACAGTTATCTCTGATCACTTTTGGAATCTGAGTGTAGCGTTGAGTGACATATATCACGTCGGTGTTTTTATGCCTGCCTCGGGAAAATATTGTAGCTGGGTTTTTTTGATTGTCTAACATCACATCGTCGTATACGACTAAATTGTTAATGCTCCCGTCAAGGTCATCTACGGATGGCGCCGCGTCAATATCAGTTATAAAATCAATGGCGTTCTCGCCTTTAATTTCTGATGCATTCTCGTTAAAATCCTTTAACACTTCATAGCAACGCTGGTCATCTACGCTAGGAGCAACTAAATACAACTTATCCCACTTCATCCATCTCACTATTATATTGAGCAACAATTGCGTCTTGCCGGATCCAGATGGCCCGATTATAATTGCGCGGATAGAGTTTGGTAGCGCTGCATGATGCTTAACTGGTTCTCTTGTTTTAGTCGCTGAAAAATCAATTATATCCATATCCTTATACATAAATTATGGATCTATATTGTGTGAAGTGTAAAACGCGTACTGGCACAAATGATGTGACGACGATTACAACTAGGAATAACAGATCAGCACTTACTGGTAGATGTGCCACATGTGGTATAAAAAAGTTTAGATTTGTTTCTATGAAATCCGGAGATGTTTTTAAAAAAAACGAGGAGGTGATATCGCAGCCAAGTTAGTAAAACTCCCTGGAACGCCGTGGGCAAAGTATCCAGGAGAAAGCATCTTCCAGGATATAGCTACTGTGGCCCAGGAACACAATTGGATATCAGACTTGATGATCAAAATCAGCCCCGACCCGGCAAGTATCCGATAAACGCTATTGATAAGGCATGTCATGCTCATGATGTTGCATATAAAAGCAGCAATCTGCAACATAGACATCTCGCTGATGTGAAATTAATTCATGCGTTAAATGCTGTTCCTGATAAATCTTTCAAAGAAAAATTGGCTTCGTGGTTGGTAAAATCGGCTATGAAAGGCAAATTGATGATGGGCGCTGGTAATTAATAATATGGAATCTATTTATTATTCTCCGAGGGGATACTGGAGGGGTAACGCTGCAATCAATAAACTCGCCAACGCCGCAAAAGTGAAAAAGGCCACTGCGGCTAATTGGTTATCCAAACAGGCTATATGGCATATTTATCTACCGCGTCCTAAACAAATCAATTTCTCGCATTTTGATGTGACTGTCCCTAATGATGTTCATCAGGCTGATATATTATTTTTACCTCATGACAACGGTTACAAATACGCGTTAACTGTAGTTGATGTTGCGAGTCGATACAAACAAGCAGAGCCGTTAAAAACAAAGTCAGCTACTGAAGTAGCTTCTGCATTTGAATGGATTTATCGAAAGGGTCCTCTGCGTTGGCCAAATATATTGCAGGTTGATCCTGGCAAGGAATTTCAGGGTGCAGTGTTATCAACAATGAAACATCATAATGTCACCATCAGACGAGGACATACTGCGTTACATCGCGATCAGGCAATTGTTGAACGATTTAATCGGACGATTGCTGAGCGGTTATTTGGATATCAATACGCAAAAGAATTCATCCAAGAAAAGCGATCTCGTGAATGGGTCAAAAGGTTACCAGCTGTGATTACCGCACTGAATAATGAGATTACTAGAACAATCAACATGAAACCTATCAACGCGATTAAAAAGAAGTCTATACCTAAAATGGAAATTCGAAGAATTTCACAAAAAGATTATAGCGTTTCCCAACCAATTCTTGTTAGTAATGTCACTGTTAGGTATTTATACGAACCAGGAGAGCTTGAAGGTGGCAGAAAAAGGGCTACTGATCCTATTTGGAGTGTTACTGCACACAAGATATCTACTATAACACGATCAACTGGTAGACCTCCAATCTATAAATTGGATTCAACTGCCCCTCAGCGGGGTTTTACACGCTTACAATTACAAGTGATTCCTGACGATACTCAATTACCACCGCGGGGTCTTAACTAGCGCGTTGCGTCTGTTGCACTCAAGTTAAGTCAACATCACATTGTTTCTGACATGACCGAGACTGTTATTTTTTCTGTCTACGGTAAATTGGCGAGGATCTTTATCCGAATACTGCCAACGCATTATACAATTGCAACTCGCGCAGTGATTATTCTGTTTTTGCTTCAAAGTGATCATTAATTCAGCATCAATGTCAAATACTCGTTGTTTTTTTTTTGTATTGTTGTTTGTAACCGGAGAGTTTTTTATCAATAATTTTACCATCAACGATGCTAGCATCATCCATTGTGGTGTCATCATCGAAAACAATTCTTCGAAGTTGATTTATTCTTCGTACTCTGGATACTGCAAGATAGACTAAATTCGACCATTCGATGTGATTATCCAAAATCCAAACAATTGTATCTCATATAGTCAATCCCTGTGAAGAATGTATTGTTGCTGCGTAACCTAGCGTCCACGGGGAATTATTAGCACGCAATGCATCTTCAACGACGCTGATATCAACCAGCACAATATCATTTAACACTAAATTCTGTCTTTGAAATCCTTCGGATTTTGGTCTTGGAATATCAACTTCTATATTCCGTTTTCGTGTATCCGAAGGCCTATAACACAACGGTACTGGAAGTGTTGCAATGTTTTCTTTATGCGTTTCAAATAACTTCATCTGAAGTGTGTCTCTGACTATTTTTCTACTTGCAATAATCAAATCGTTTGGTCTCCACGTTTCCCAAAAACCATTCATGGGAGTTTCTGAAATTATTTCACGCGCTATTTCACATTGGATTTTATCCGGCTGTAATCTAATTAGCGCTTTGAACTCGCGTAATTGTTCATCAAGTGATCTATAATCAGTGGTAATTTCTTCATAATAGTCTACAAAACCCTTTAACCATTCATGTGGGGATGCACCGATAAATGGTGGTGGTTGGCCGTGATCACCGCACATGACGACTTTTGTATTTTTCAATAACAACCACTCAAGAAATGTTTGTAATATTTTCAACGATACTGTGCATATTTCATCAAAAATTATGATTTCAGGAATGAATTTATCACCCATTCGATCAGGGGTCCATTCATCGCCTTTCCATCGAAAGAAACTATGATAAGTACAGGCATTTACCCCTCGTTGTTTCATCTCTCTGGCGAGTCTGTGAGTTGGTGTTAGGACAATCATGTTTGATTTTGAAACGCTAGCGTTTCTATGATATAATTCAATTGCACGAGTTGTCTTTCCTGACCCACCACAACCATTTAAATAAACTGTCTTGTATCTACATATTGGATCAGATACCGGTGGTGCATTAGAAAATTCAGATTGAATCTCATCACACTTTAAGTACTTTTCATCCATGGTAACATTTGCCGATTCACAATACTCATGTAGCGTTTCCTTTTTAAATCTCCAACATCCCCAATTTGCCTCCGGATCTGTGAATTTAGCTACATCTGATTTGTATTTCTCGTGGATATACATAGAATCAGTGGCTACTCTAACTGCGGTATTAGGAAATCTATTTATCATCGAAAATAAATTGATAGAAGCATAAGCTAGCATAGAACTTCTCAAATGCTTATATTGTTTAATATATCCATCACAATAGGTAACAATTGTACCTAATCGTCTTCCATCGGACAGGAAAGCGTCTTTACGATTTACAAGTTTTTCCTGTTTCGTTAAATCCGTTACAATAAAATCGTATTCAGCGATGTCTATGATCAACCGCGAAGAATATTTTGCATTGTCGTATCTTCCACCCTGGGTAAATTTACCGATTATCCTTCATCCAAAATCTTTTGCTTGTTCTTTTTTAATTTCAAATGACTCCTTAGAACAATTCCTGATTTGTTCTTCATTGAAATCTGGAAACTGTTTTCGCTGTTCGCTAATTATACGATCTAGATCGGGTTGTGGTAGCCAAACTTCTTTCTGAGCTCGATAGCATATAATAGCTTCGGAAACAATCAACGATATTAGCATACCACAATCAATCATATATCGTAGTAACACTATTGGCATCCAGGCCTTTTCAGATATATGTCTACCAAGCCAAACATAACTACACGGATGTAACCCTGTAGCGAGTTCAAATGATATTACACGAGCGAATCCGGTTAAATCAAAATCAGGTAATGGCCCATTATTTGCAACACGAGTCATTTCATGTGTGGGGTGTCCAAATCGTTTAAAATAGTTACTACATTCTCCATACCCGAGAAAACTTCCAGGATAACACGCAGATATATCAATTGAAATCATACCGTCACGATGGTATTTTGTATTCCACAGTCCTCCATGACCAAATATGACGCAACTCAATTTAACGTCCTCGAGAAAATCACTTCGTGTTGGACGCCATGAGTTTTTTTCTCTTGCGAAGTTAGCTACCACTGATGGAATTGTGAAGCTATCCGCGAGTAGTTTTTCATGGAATGAAATCTCTTTTGGATTTTCCGATGAAAATGGAAATTGCAAGGCAAATTCACTAGCGATTTTTCTCATTCTGTTATCTAATTCTTCAACGTGATATAATTCACCATTTGGTCTTACAAATTGATCAAATCCTATTTCGGGATCTTCATCACTTCTAAGTAACCACACTGACACAGGATCATCCTTACACAGCGTGTGAATAGCATCGAATAATTTCTCATTATAAAAACATCCCCGACGAACTCCTTAGGGATATATCTCACGGTTCTATCTCGTGGAAATATTGTTACTGCAGCCGTCCACGCGTGTTTGTTATGATCAATAATTTTAATTGGAGCTCCTCGCGATTGATATTTCGGTTCGTATAATACTTCTAAGGTTATTGTCCTTACTGATATTGGGAATTTTAATGATGCTTCTAATTTAGCTATATCAGAAATCTTTGCAACGTGCTGTTTCACTGTCAGTTCCCATTCGGTTATTTTCCTACGTTGCAGATCAGTTAGTTTATTTCCTCGGGATGCATTTGTGAAGTGTTCCATTACCCGCGTTGCTACACAATTCAGTGAACTAGAATATGTCATAGGAGCTAGTTTTGCAATATCGGGTTTATCATTTAACGGATATATCCCATAAACAATTGCTGTTACAGGATAAGATCTCTCGTAGTATGGTTTGTCAATTCCAGTTAGAATTCCTGGTTTGGAATCTCTACTTGCAATGACAGTTTTTTTATCCTTGAGGATTGGTTCAAATTTATCCCTGATAATCCATTCGCCTTCGACTTCGATAATGAATTTTATTCTGAAAAAATACTTCTGTTGGGAATTGCTTTGCAATTTACCCTTGAATTTCCAGCCAAGATGTGAAATTATCTCAGCTGCTCTTTCATCGTTCATAGTAGCATCGAGGTTGGGTACATTGAAATTTTCATCAATAATTCGAAATGTCGACCAACAGTGTGCTGCACCGTCTCGGTAGAATTCATTAAAACACTCCCTGATTTTACCCAGTATAGTTCTATCACCGATTAGACGTTTTGGTGTATCAGAGACTCTATCGAGATTGAAATTAGCATTTTTCCAGGGCTTAATTTTCGATAATCTCTTGAACTCCTTATCGAGATTGAATTTAGTATTTTTCCAAGGCTTAATTTTCGCTAATCTCTTGAACTCCTTATCGAGATTGAATTTAGCATTTTTCCAGGGCTTAATTTTCGATAATCTTTGGAATTCTTTCATGGTATAATCAATGAATTTAGTATTTTTCCAAGGTTTAATTTTCTATAATCTCTTGAACTCCTTCATATTATAATTAAAACAAGTATTTAAATAGAAGAATATATTATAATAATGAATCATTGCAAATGGCTTATGATTGGATCAATGACCCCGTGTAACAAATCATGCAGAAATGAATTATGTGGGTATCATATGCAAAGCGTGAGAAACGGTTCCTTCGGCTCTCTCCCATGCCTCCGATGTGGGGTGGGCGTCAGGGGAAAATCACAATTATGCCTCAGTTGCGGCGGCAAACGATACAGAGGACTAAAACGCTATTATGACAAACGAATAAAAAATACCGTCATTGACCCGTTTAGTGACAATGTCATCAAAACCCCTCAAGACTACATTAATAGACTTATAATTAAAGCAGATATAAATTAGACAGATAGTATTATTATACAAATGAGCCAAGATTTCAGACCCCATCCAGTGCTTGTTAATTACGAAGCCTCCAGTGATGGTGTTGTCAGGCACCGCGGACTAAAAAAACCAGTTGGATTTCTGAATAATATGGGATATTTGCTGTTTAGTGTTAGAAATAAAACATATCTCAGTCATAGAATTATTTTTGAATGTCATAACGGATTGATTAAAGATAGCTTTGTGATTGATCACATAAATGGCGTGAAGACTGATAATTGTCTTGAGAATCTTCAATCCATCTCGCAACGCGATAACCTTTTAAAAAGCAACGCTGGTAGGCACTCAAAACACCCTAGGGGCGTCAAATCGTTTGATTTAGAAACCAAAGAGGAGAAAATATTTCAATCAATAAATGAAGCCAGTAGATACTTTGACATTTGTAGGACTTCAATACGATTTGTTGCAGAAAATATAATTAAAACTGCTCTGTCAAAAAAGACAGGTCACAGGATAAAATTCGTATACACCTGAAACGATTCACGGGAGATAAATCCTTATGTATAAGTCCAACCACTCATAACACTCTACTCACTAAGTTCCCTTGTATTATGTGTCGTCTGCTATTACCTGTAGGAGAGGTATAATTGACATGTGCGCGCCCACGTGACTGTAATGGAGTATATAATACATGAGTTTCGTTAGAGTTGATAAATAAAACTTTTTATTGTCGCTTGGGCTAAAACTGCATTATTTAAACAGTTGTATTTTTATTTATCTACATTCAGCTAAGTGTCTCATGTGTGGGGGTGGGTGGACCAGCAGTAAAGCAAACAGCCCAACCACGTTCTTTCAGTACAAACGTTCTTTATAATCTAACGCGTTACCTATGTTCGCTCAGCCGGAACGAGCATGAAACACTAGTGTTTTCCATTCATTGAAGTAGGTGGGCGTAGTTAAAATTCCTCTGTATACAGCTCTTTGTGATTTAATCGATAACGCATTTGTCTAGAGGATTAGAACAGAGTAAATATACGCTGTTATCTAACAACTGTATTCTTTTTTTTAGTGTTTTATTCAAATATTTGTCTGTTTTAAATGTTGTGAAACAGCATTAATAAGTAATTCAAGGAAATAAAATAACAACACCCGTGAATCAGCGCGGCTGTATTAGTCACCTTATATACGTTTTGACTCGTAATAAGCTTGGGGCTCTCGAAAGTCGATTCCGACCAATCAAAACTAACCCACGCCATTGACACGGGCGTGTGGTTGTCTTTTGTCAATCATGCAACCGGGTTAATTTAATTGGGTTGCTTTTGATTGGTTGGATTGACCGTAGAAAATCTGCCCCGTCGTTTCATGTTTGTAATGTCTTGTGCCTTCCCACATCATTACATCACAAATTCCATCATCGTTCCATTGAATTATAATCCATCCTTAATTAGGTTAATTAAGTATATGTATGCCTACAATCTGCCGCAACACTCGAGTGGAGATATATATGGCATTGTGCCGTCCCACATCATTACATCACAAATTCCATCATCGTTCCATTGAATTATAATCCATCCTTAATTAAGTTAATTAAGTATATGTATGCCTACAATCTGCCGCAACACTCGAGTGGACATATATATGGCATTGTGCCGTCCATTAATTAAGTTAATTAAGTACATGTAGTACGTCACCTCAAGCATATCTTCTGGGCGGTCTAAGATGATGTTTGTCACCTTAGGCCTCCCGCCGGAGATGTATGTTTCGGGTCCCCTTGGGCTTATTTGGATGTGAAGGCAACCAAGGAGTTCCAAGGATGTGTTGTCACATACCTCTGGGTCTCTTTCACGTTATTTGACGCGAAAGGGGTTTCCAAATGGGGTTTTCAGTACAGCATATACATGTACTTAATTAAGTTAATTAAATAACCTCTGGGTCTCTCTGACGTCATAGGGCGCCAGCGAGATTGCCAAATGAGTGTTATTTATTTTTTAATAATTAGAGATATAGTATACTATAAAAATATGGATATCAAAGATGTAAATGCTATAATTGCTGAAATCTCAAATTTAAAAAATAGAGGGGTAGTATTATCTGAAGGTCTCGACTGCGACAGGAATATGAAGACATTGAGTATCAGTCTAGTAAGGGTCGTTATGTTTTACCTAAGATGTACAGACTCGTGAAAGGAATTCAAAAGTCCATCTATGCTTGTTTGTACGGTAACGACATTAATGTATTTATAACGCTATTTAGCACCGTTGAATCAATACGTCAAAAGCTCGGCCAAGAGTATCAAAAACGAGCTGAAATTAGTTCTAAAGTTCGTGATCTTAGAAAAATATTAAACGAGGAAAAACCAGTATCTTAACCACGTGAGCGTTACTATAAAAAATAGGCTTTCAGTAAATTTTAGTAAAAAAATTTATTTTTTTTAGCGTTTTTTGTAACACTCACATAGGATTTTCTCCTGAAAGAATACTCATCAGTTTGGGCTTGCTCATGCAGTTATGTGCGTACTGGGTGATCTGGTTGTGGTAGCAAGTAATCACCGCGACGCCTCCATTTTCACGTAGTTGTTGTTGTTGCCGCGTCGTTAACAAAAATCGTTCATCGCCGTTCTCAGATATTACAATTCTGAAACCCCCAGCGATGTTATTTCTGAAACATTCGCGGATATCGTCGTACAGTTTAACCTTGTCGGAGATGGATACGTTAGCTTGATGGTACATTATTTAATAACTCAGCTTTTAATTGTGATAGTTTCACATTTGAAAACTCAATTCACAAACAATATATGGTAGGTGAATCGCTTACAACTAGATTAGCCCGAGAGCGGCTAGTAGCAATTAAAAAGTTTATACCGGTTCGAGACAGACTTCGCGAGAAACTTCAACAACGACAACAAACGCAGAGTGACTTTTCTGTGTCAAGTAAACAACTGTTTACTCCGATAACAATTGCGACCAAAGATGTGAAACAGCAACTGAACGAGCAATATTTTGGGATATTCCTGAGGAAGGCAAGCGACGATAAGTGCCTGTTCTTGGTTTGCTTGAAAAAATTGCAGCAGAGACCGAACAAACAAAAAAGTCTTTAGAAACACTTCCAGAAGATACAGTAACTACTTCACGGCAACAACAAAAAAAAGAGCGAGTACTAGAAGAACTAGGTGCTACTGCAAGAAAACCAGAAGAAGAGGAAGGAGATGTTACTATAGAAAAAATGTATTCACCGAAAAGTATATTTACATACGATGCATACAACAAAATTAAAAATTATAAAGATGACAATAATTTAATTGACTTTACCGTATGGAATTTTTCAATCG
Organism: Unio delphinus; assembly: GCA_029339505.1. Classification (NCBI taxonomy): domain Eukaryota; kingdom Metazoa; phylum Mollusca; class Bivalvia; order Unionida; family Unionidae; genus Unio; species Unio delphinus. The sequence continues at coordinate 1,094,435 of JAQISU010000217.1, forward strand.
ATCAAAGAGAAATAACTGTAAGCAAAGGGTATAAAGTGCATATAAAAAACGACGAAAATTGGATAAAAAAAAGTATACCTGGCGAACCGAGATAGATTTAGAATCACAGAAAGTATCCGCAATGATTTTGAGAGTTTTAAAGACAAAGTATTGAATAAAGTAAATAAAGCGTATCCAACTGGATTTTTTGGTAAAGAGGAGTCAACTGGAGATGGATATTTAGGCAGCGGCATAGTTGAAAACACTAGCGTTACTTGTCCTGGTAACATCCTCAGTGATATATCACGGCTGGAAATTCTCATCGGGGGGAAGCGAGCCGGAAATAACTCTCCGGAAATAATTAATGAAGCAGCTGATATCTGTAGACGATTATTTGCCGGCGGTATCATGGACATTGATGTATATCGAGAACTTATTGCTGAATTAGTTGAAAATCACAAAGATGCCAATGGTTATTACAGCGATTGATCACTAATTGAAAAACTACTAGTTTTATAACAAGATGATCATACACTACAACCATGATAAACCCGTAAGCGTCTACGTGGTGAACTCACTATTGCCTGTTTATAGAGCATATTACGGAGATGGTTTCGGCAATACCATTGCGGGGCTATTTACAAGAATGGCCCCAAAAGTGACGCCGTTAGCTAAACAATTATCAATGAAAGCCATTGATGTTATTCGTGATAAAGGAATTAGCGCTGTTGGAAATCTTGCTGGAAAGGCATTTTCTGCCGCGAAAGATAAAATAGCATCATTGGTGCGAAAGAAACCAACGGTGCTGCCATCAACTACAGTGATGCCTGCAAAAATCAGCAAAGCAATAAATAGCGCAGTGGAAGAAAAACTAGCGTCGTTGGCTGCTTCGGTGACTCCGTCGCCATTGACGGCTTCACCGGTAACAGATAGCGCTATCATGAACGCGATAGCAGGAAGTGGTTTGAAACGAAAACAAAAACGACGATGATTACAAAGAGATTTACAATTGAAAACACTAGTGTGAATAGTATAATGTTTAAACGAACAGCCGATCCCGCGTTTGATATGGAAGCCCCAGTACCCAAGGACAATTCCGTCCGCGATTATCAATACTATTCCTATCATGCAATACAACCCGACCTACGATCGCGTATTGAACTTCAAGTTCAATATACCAGTAAATACTTTTTGCCATGTGAAGCATTTATTGAAATCGAGGGAAAACTCGTAACAAATGTTGCAGCTAATACCCCATATGCAAATGATCCAAATATCCGAGTTGGTTTTGTTAATAATGGCATAATGGCGTTATTTTAAAGCGCAAGATATCTCATTGATGGAAAAGAAATTGAATCAATAGACCGCGAGGTTGATGTTGCAACAACAATAATCGGGCTAGCAAGATATACCGATGATTATACAAGGTCGGCTGGTCCATCTATGATGTTTGCAAAGAATACCTCTGATAACGCTGACCACCTTCAATACATCAAAGTGTTAACAGCAAGAGATAATGCAGAAGCCGATCAACAAGAAGCAGCTAATCCAGAACGTCGAGCTAGACCAGGAGCTGCGTTTGATATTCTCGGAGGCGTTAATGGTAATTTCAATTTAGGATTTGCAACACGAAAAGGAGCATTGCAAGAACAGCAGCGATATTTTTCATGTGCGATTCCACTCCATCACATATTTGGATTCTGCAGAAATGTCAGAAAAGTCATCTATGGAGCCAAACACACAATCGCGTTAGTGCAAAAAGGCAATGACAATGATGCAATTTGGCGTACTGGTGCCGCTGATGGTAAAGTTGTTTTGAGTAAAATAGTATTGTGGATGTCAGTAATGACCCCATCAATTACCACGTAAGAGCGGCTACTTTCATTTATGGAAACAGGTGGCAAATCATTGATAAGTTGGCTAACAACAACAACTGATGCCAAAGAGGATAATGTTGCTGATACATTTACATGGCACCTGGCATCAAAACAAGGCGTTTCAGCTCCACGTCATATATTTATAGCGCTGCAGAATCGGAATCGATTAGGTTCCCAAGAACGCAGTCATATGATATTTGATCGATTAGGAGTCAAGGAGGTTTCACTGAGAATAAACGGACAACAAGAACCATCTGAGGATATACAGCTTGATTACAACACTAACCACATAGCACGTGTGTATCATATAATGTTGTCATACATGGGCCGTGATCAAAATGTTGATACTGGTTTACAAATATCGCAACTTGATTTTAAAAACCTATATCCGATTTATTACTTTTCGCTGGAGCATGTTGATTTAACAAGGCAATCCGTCGTTCACATACATTTTAGGGCTCGTATAGATCCTGGTGGTGTTGATTATAGAGCGGTTGCTGTTATTCTCAGCGACAAATCAATGTTGTTAGAACGGGCTGGCGGACGAATGAGAATCGTTGATGCAACAGTGGAAAATATGCAATTGAAACTTGAAGAGTTTCAAATTAAATCAATTGAAAGCTGAAAAGCAGTAATATATCCGCGGATTACATTTTGATACGGCAGCGCGACGCCGCTGAAAACTCTATTGCGCTGTATTCCAACGGTGGACGACTTAAACCAGGCGCACTTGTGTCTACGATCACCGACGCGATTGCCGCCCACGGCCGTGAGCTGGATGATTATATATGAGGTTATAATAGTTTTCGCAAAAATGTCGTACATAAATTCTTTGGAACCCAGCTTGTGTTTGGATCGCGCTGGCAAAATTACGAGTATATCATAGCTGGCCTAATATCAGATCGATTGCATTTGGCGGTCAGCAACCCAATAACGCACTGGTGTTCTCGTATAAGAATAACCTCGATGGTACTCCAGCGTGGGAAACTGTTTCGTTACCAACTGGGTCGTACCAAATTGTGCAAATCGATGCTGAAATTCAGCGTAGAATAAAATCAATCACTGGAAAAGAATCAAAAATAGCTATTAAAGTTCATGAACCGACACTCTCGTCGTCGATCGAAATAAGCACAGAGGGATACATCGTAGATATCTATAACAGCTCGTTAAGAACAGTGTTAGGATGGCCTGAAAAACCACCCGGAGCCACCACCGACTTAACCACAGACGTACAATCATATCATGAAATCAATCCCATGTATCGAGATAATTTATCTGATATAAAAAAAGGAAAAATCGCCGATAGATTTATATATACCAACAAAAACACGTTGCAATGGGATTTTATCATTAAAAGAACAGCCGACTCATCTGTTACTATTTCATTTACGCTAACTGGTTAATTTAATGAAATTAATCAATTGCATAAAACACAACTAGAACAACTATGGCAAACAAAATCACGAAAACACGTTGGAATATTAAATCAGCTTGTATCTGACATGGAATATATCAATGAACGAATTATTCAAACAATAATTAATGACAACAGCGACAGTAAACAACAATTCCTAACCGGTTACAATATCACAGAAGTCGATCTGCGTAATTTCAAGTTTCCCGGATATAACGCGGAGGAACTAAAACAATCTGTTAGGAATGTTATTAAGGTATTACAAGTACAAGATTCAACTATCCTCAAGTATAATAATGACCCAGATGGTGGCGGTAGGCATATTGCCCCGCACAATGTGAATATTTCAACGGTGATTGCGCTCAATTTAGTATGTGATGCAATTGAAGGAAGCTATCAAATTAATCTAGAGCAATCAAATCAAGCTCAGCAGGGATATATTCTTTATTCATTTGCACCAACAGCTCCTCCAGGATTCCTAATTATTGAAAACCCAATTAATCCTGTCTACATGCGATGCCATAATAATTCGTTAACGAGAATTAATTTCCGACCCACCGACCAGTCAAATAATTTAATTGATCTACAAGATGAGGTGTTAGCGATTAATTTGTTTGTAAAGTCCTAAAGACTCGATCAAATATTCGGTTGAAATCATTTATTATTTTTGTTAACTTGTAGCAGCAGAGAGGGTGATGACCACATCGTTGCGACCAAAATTGATTGAAAAATCGTAAAGTCTCCGTTTGCTAAATGAATACTAATTTTTTGGGGGTTAAAATATGAGATTTCGTAGGAAGGCTCTATTTTCCGTTTTGAGGATTCAATCAATTTTTTTGTCGGAAAAGGGTGGTCTGTTCACCCTCTCTGCTGCTGAAATTCAAATCGTGAACAACCATACCAAACACCTTTTAATTCAACCCGGGGAGATGTTGTGGGGGGCATGGTTGTTCAGTTTGAATGTAGAGTGTCATTATCATTCATTGACATCATTCATTGTATATACCATTGTTAATCATTTTATAATCCATTGTTGTGTTGTATTGTCCTGTGCTGTCCTATATCATTCATTCATTGTGTATATAATACCACGCCATTGACGTCATTCATTGTGTATAATCCATTCATTGTATGTCTTGTATTGTACATATGTATCATGTGACGCCCATTCCCCTAAGCATATCTTCTTAGATTTCTAATCCGTTATTTGACAAACTAGATATATTATCGGGGAATATGCTTTGTGGTATGATTATGGACGTCAAAATAAACAGTAACGTGGATGTAATAAGCTTTCCATCAGATTGGGTAACCCCACAGGGGAGTTCAGAATGAACTATCGGCTAAAAGAAACGGTCATAGGGTCATATCTCAAAGAGAGATTCGAAGAGAGAAAAATCTCTGGCTATAACCAACAGAGGAAAACATTTCTGATATATAACCAACAGAAGAAATACTATCAAAGAAGGAACCTCGTTGGAATCTCTTGATTTAACAAGACACAAAGGCCTAATAAGGGACCCAATGAATGATAACAACTCATCATGATTTACTGTTTATTTCTGAAACATATTTCAATGGGTTTTTTTTGTATTAGAAATATATAAATTTATCATATAATATGAATTCTGAAAATATCAATGAGATCTTAACTGAAATTTTAAAAGTGAAAAACCAAGGGATTCAATTATCAGATCGATTAAACTGTGATCATATTATTTCAGATTTTCAGGACATTTAATACGGCGCTATTAATCATATCACAATATGATTTTAAGGAACTTTATCCGATCTATTACTTTTCGTTGGAACCTCTTGATTTAACAAGACAGTCCGTCGTTGATATACAATTTAGAGCTACTGTGCTTCGTGGTGCCATCCTCGAATACAGAGCAGTTGCTGTCATTCTCAGCGACAAATCAATGCTACTCGAAGGTGTTGGTGGACGAATGAGAGTGATAGATGCACCAGTGGAAAATATGTAACAATTAGATCAATATGTTATTAATAAAATGTCATATAGTCATATTAGTGTCACGTTAACTCCCGGTCAACTCAAGAAATTGCAATCGGAATCAGCTAAAAAATGTGGAACCACAATAACGCTGAAACCCAATCAGATGACTGGCGGGGCGAATAAATTGCTGCTGAAACTCGCCAGATAAAACATTTCAATGACGCGCTCAAAGATAAAAGGGCGTTCAGATCACACTCTCTGCAGTCGTGATAAAAAATTCATGATATTTCCGTTGTTAGCCGCGATTCCAGCGTTGATTGCGGCAGCGGCCCCAGCGGTGGCTAAAGCGGCAGCGCTAGGAGCCGTTGGTACCGCTGGTACCGCGGCAGGGATGGCACTAAAGAAAGCAACTGGAAATGGTACAAGGGAAGCGACCTGAGCCTAGGACCGGTTTACTAGCTCGAGTACCTTCGGTTCCAATGTCAAATTTTGATTTACTCGCTGCTGCTAAAAAAAAACTAGCGATAAAAAACTTCAGAGGAGTCTTTATGAGAGATCAATTGCCGGCACAACCAAACAGTGTTAAAACCGATATCATTAATCTCGATAACAGCAGCGGACCTGGAACCCACTGTGTTGCATACGCGATTGATCCACGTGCGATTGTTTATTTTGATTCGTATGGATTAGCGTAGCCGAGAGAGTTTATGCGTTATATAAACCACTTAAAAACTCCTTGTTGGTATTCTACGCTACCAACACAACAAATGAATGACCCACCAATATGCAGCAATGAAGTATTAAATGTCCTTGACGCTATTTCAACATCGCGGACACCACCTCATCGGGTCGTAAATGAGTATACTAGTAGTCGCTGGGAATCAAAGATTTCATCGAAGATTTAGAGAAGTAGTTAATGTTACAATAACATGGTAGATATTTGGGGACGACCTCTATCACCGTCGAAGAAACCCGATGCCGATGGCACTGCAACCGGTGATATAAATTCGTTAGTTTTCTGAATTACAAAAAAAATATAATTGACAATATTGACAAACCTCTATTAGATTTCCTTGGAAATCCACCGGTGACCACACCGAAGCTCACAGAGATAAAAACTTCTATGTTGGAACTAGCAACACTTCAATCCAAATATGATGAACACGTTGAAAAGTTTTCAAATTTTCGTAAAAATCTCATTGAAAAATTCTTTATTACCACATTGGATAAAGTTGAAATAAAACTACCAGAACTTAAAAAATCCATCGATGATCTTAAAGAAACCAGCAATGAAATACCCCCGATTAATCTACGAATAGAAGCTATCAACGCTGATATTAAAACGAGCAACGATATTATCAGGGATGATATGCCGAAGATAATAAAAAATACTTGAAAATAAACAAAAATTACTCATGAGAGAACCAACAACGTAGTATACACGATTCAACATGGATCATTTGCGTGGACTAACATATTAAGTATCACCGCGACCGTCAAAGGTATTTATCGATTAACACTAGTGACACCGACTCAATTTTATATTTCATCAACGAGTTCATCTGGGGTCAACAATACGATATCAACGATCATCGACAAGGATACAACTGAACAATTCACGATAGAATCCACTGATAATAATCTGGCTAGGGTTTTAGTAACATGGTATGTGGAATTCGTAGCGGATTTAAGTAAACAACTAAATTGAAATCTATTGTAATAAATAAAATGTCATCACAGCAGTATCGCCATGATCAGGTCAGACAATTTCAAACTAAACTCAAAATACTCATTGAGGAGTACCAAACAAAAATAACAAAAATACCGACGAAGAATCATCATGCAGCCAGCGTAAACTGCAAGATTACATAGTTAAATTTCATGTTATATCAACCGCATACTCGCAATTATCCTCGATGATATCATCGTCGCTCGATGACACATTAATATCCGATTGCGAGTTTTCAGTGATGGTACGTATTTATGACTCCGCGATGTCCAAATTAGAGCAGGATAGTGATAATAACAATGGCGAAATCGGAAGAACTACTTAAACAAATAGTAACAAATACCGAACCGACTCAACGAATAACGGAAAATATCACACCTGTGAAAACCAGCATGATCTCAATAACATCAACCAATCCTGAATTCAGTGTGAATTTCCCTACTCCGATTCCCGTGAAGGAGATAGCGCTAGCAAAACTATGAGTGTATCACAGTTGGCCTAATATTAGGTCGGCACCATTTGGTGGTCAACAACCGAATAATTCTTTGGTGTTCGCGTATAAGAATAAACCCAATAAAACTCCAGACTGGAACGTTGTTTCGCTACCATCTGGGTCTTTCCAAACTGAACAAATCAATGCTGAATTACAGCGTAGAATAAAATCTATTACTGGAAGAGAATCAAAAATCGCTATAACGGTTCACGAGCCGACATTATCAGCTGCCATTGAGATAAACTCACCCGGATATGTTGTAGATATGTTGTATCATAGTTCTATAAGAACAATACTGGGCTGGAAATAACACCTCCACCTGAACCACAAAAATCTGATTATGTCACGGATAAACAATCATACCATGAAATTACTACATCATATCGAGAACACCTCAGTGATATAAAAAAAAAAATCATCACTGCCGGGTAGTTATTTTAATTTTGTTGATCGGGATTCCGCTTTTTGGCGATTTAAGGTTGGACAGACTCCAGAATCAATCACATACATAAATATTGACCATAATAGAATTATTGAGTACTTTAGAGAAATCAATCAAAAACACAGTCAACAACTACAAAGACTACAACAAGTTTTCAAGGAGTCTAATCGGAGTGAAATTATTAAACGAATTGAAGTATTAAATCAACTTGCATCCGACATGGAATATATCAACCAGCGAGTAATTCAAGTAATAATTAATCACCGTGATGACAGCATATTCACTCTAAACAAAATTTTCTAACCGGTTACAATATAACAGAACCCGATGTACCGAGTTTCAAGTTTGTTGGGTATGACGCAAACGAACTAAAAACATCCGTTAATGATCTTATCAATGAAAAATTTAATACGATAGTCACAGCACAGAGACAACAAAACAGGGGTCCAACTATCCTCAAACATAATAATGACCCAGATGGCGGTGGTAGGCATATCGCTCCTCAAAATGTGAATATATCCTCGGTGAGAGTTCTAAATTTAGTATGTTATATTATCGAAGGAAGCTATCAAATAAATCTCGAGCGATCAAATCAAGCTCAGCAGGGATATATTTTATATTCATTTGCACCAGCAGCTCCTCCAGGGTTTCTAATCATTGAGGATCCAACTAATCCAGTCTATATGAGATGTCATAATAATTCGTTAACGAGAATTAATTTTAAACTCACCGACCAATCCAATAATCTGATTGATTAACGAGGTGAGGTTTTACAAATTAGTCTGTTTGTAAAATCCTAAATTGTTTACAATTTCATCGTAAAAAAAATTGTTAACTCATAGCAGCAGAGGGGGCGCGACAACGACATTGGCGTCCTTTTTTTGCCCCGTGGACGCTTCTATTAAGTATTTATGAACAAGCCTTGGTTTGCCGAATCGACGGTTAAAAAAGTTGGTCTGTTCGCCTTCCGTACTACTACATATGTGAAGCGGGGACTAAACCGGCTAAAGAAAGCGGAAGCAATGATGAGAAAGGTGATGGAAAAAGAGGTGATCAATATTAAAGATAACTGGACAAAGGAGAGAAAGGAACAAGACAACAAAAAGAAGAAAGAGCACTTTGATAAACTAAATCAGAGATGGATTAAAGTTCAGAAAAAGTTCAAAGCTATGGGACATCCTGACCGGATTCCCGAGGACGAAAAGAAGAAAAGGAAGAAAGGAATCATTGATAAAATCAAAAAGGTGGTGGAACAACGGCAGAAAAAAAAGAAGTACCCAAAGACCCTTTTCAAGGCCACTCATATACCTCGAAAAGATATTTTATTTTGCTTTCTTTGCCTAAATCTCCTTTGTCGCTGGACAGGCCTAAATAATATTCCCCTTGTTAAATTCCCTTTGTCGCTAGATAGTCCCACCATGTTAAATTCCGCTTGTCGCTAGATAGGCCCACCATGTTAAATTTCCCTTGTCGCTAGATAGGCCCAAATATTCCCCATGTTAAATTCCCCTTGTCGCCAGACAGTTCCAGGCCCTTTCTGACTTGGATTTCTAATGTCGCCAGATCGCCCAACATTACTGCTCATCTTATTTGTTATCCATTTATCTAATCACTATGATAGTTATCAACTAGTTCATCCACAAGTTCCCGGTTAATGCTAATATTCATGATACCACCTTGAAATAATCGTCGACAAATTACAGCGGCTTCATTAATTATTTCCAGCTCATTTTCCTCTTATGAGAATTTCTAATCGTACTATGTCAGAAAGAACATTATTAGGAAAAGCAATAAGACCACTTCCTCCAGTTATTGGAATACCACTACCAGTAGCACCAGGAGGAACATGCTATTCTTCTTCTTTTGTTTAGAGTTGATCTTCTTTTTTCAGAAAACTGAATCATCCCTACTAATACTACCCTTATTACGATGAATTTTAAAGATCATTTTATGTTAATCATCCTCATACAATGTTTGATGTTCTGATAACACATCAGACAAATAATTTTGAATTATCTTCAGTATATTTAGCTAATTGATCATCATCCATATCTTTAATAATTGCATAACAGATGGAAGAATTCCCTTCTCTTGTGGTTTCTGATATGTTGTTCTTTCTTTCGCTGTTTTTGTTCTCCTAATTTTTGTTATTGCTGTTTTTTTTCTTCATATTGACCGAAAACCTTGTCTACCGCATCGATGAATCCTATACACGATTCACTTTTTGTGTCGACTTGACTTGTGTAAGTTTTAAATTTATAAAACACATCAGCCTAGTGTTGTAGACCGGAAATATATTTTCCATATGTCGGTCTCAATATTTTTTTCCTATTTTCAGAAGTCGTAACAACAAGAGCTGGAAATTCATTTGGATCAATTTTATCAATTGCTGTTAAAGCATCTTCAGTAAATTTATTACTTAATTCTTCGATTATTTATTCATCAGTTGCAATGAAAAAAAAACATGTAGCAATTACTCAGATTTATTCCGTTTGAGGAATCCATACTTTTTTAACCAATGATTATCCCTTGAGGCTCTGTGGTCATCACTACGGAGGGGTGGGGTATCTTCATCAGTTGTTATTAAATTAGTCTTCCGCTGAATATTGATTTATCTGACTTTTCAGGTTACTATCTAAACTCTTCATCATTATAAACTGGTACGGGTTGTTCTGTTGTGTGAGTAATCCAAACTGTTTTGTCCATTGGTAGTGTTTGTCGATCTGTCTTTCAGTTTATCAAACTTCGTAAGTTTCGGCCTTTATTGTTTTAAACCGGTTATTTAGCGGCTATGGCGCAGAGGGTTACGGGTCAAAACGGACCGGTACCAAAAAGGCCCACGACCAAAACGGACCAGTGCTTAAAAGGCCCGGTCCAAAAAGGCCCGACCCAAAAAGGCCCATTTATGTATTATATTACCAATTACTAGTATCATGTCTAATAAAAGTAACTAATATGTAATATCAAATTCTTGTTTTCTGGTAAATCATAAATGTCTATAAATAATGTGCAGTAGAGATTCATTGTGCTGCATGTCACAATCATAAGTCAAATTATCATGAGAATAACTGTGACACGCTAATACATGTTCTATGTATGATGAACAAGAAAGGCAAATAATAATTGTGTAAGAAAACATTGTATGTAAAGCAAATAAGTAATATCTTTGTTATAACATATCAAGAATGAATACGATTTAGTGTCACCCACGTGTGGTTTGTGCATGCCAACTTTGTTATGGTAATGCCTTAACTAAGGAATGGCGATTTCATTTATGATGGATGGATGAATATTTTAATTTGCGAAGACTATTGACTCTTCCTGTTTCATATACATTCAATATCGTTAATATGTGTATGCGTAATTTATCTGCGTTGATTATAATGTATGTTTTTAATAGACATTTGTTATATTTCTGTGCCTAGTAGGCACCGTTATTGTGTTGTGCTTGCAATGAAAGTCAAGATACAATTGGAAATGATTTAAGAGCTTATTTATAAATAAAAAATTAACAACATGAATTTGTATGATAGGTTAGAAAGAGAAAAAGAAGAAAAGATATCATGTCTAACTAGTATGAGCACATAAAAGACAAACGCTAATGCCATTTCAGATTTATTAATGTCAGTAATAACAATCATTATCGATAATACATGAATATTAATATCTAATATCAAATACTACAACACTATTGCCCATAATTGCTGTCCAAAAAATTTAAAAGCAACACAGATTAACTAATTATACTGTTATGACATATATTTACAGTAAATGCTATATGATTGGAATTTTTCTCTAAAATGGTTTATTAAAGTTTATTTGCATTAAATAATACTGAAAGTAAAACGAATACTAAAATATATTGGGATAAATTCATTCATTACAGTTATATACTATTCAATAAGAAATCACTATACGGGTATGTTAGGAAAACTCGCTTGTAAGATATATATTAAGACAAACTGGCTTGTAATATATGTTATGTACATTATGCTTATGTACATTGAAAGTCGGCAGACAATAACTAGAGAGGTTACAGAGTATACATTACAGATCACGAACTCAGCACTACACATTCATATCATAAAAGAATCACACTTTAAACTATCCAAATTTAATTACGAACTATATATATATATAATAAATTTTATCTTCAAAATATAACTGACTCCAGATATTAAGAATAATGAGCAAACATTATAAAAAAAGAAAAATCAATTAGTTTAAATTGTATAGTCAATTAATATCTAACTGTAGATTTGTCAGATTTCTATATAAACCACAAACTTCAAAGTCCAACGTTCTTGGCTCCTCTGGACGTAATTTCGCTCTGGATCTATTTGCAACTCTTTTCAAAAGCGCCTTTTTGGGGAGAGATACAGCATCTGGTCCAGCACTCTCCATAATAGCGTCTTCGGCAATTTTCAAGGCTGGTGTGAACAGTTGTTCTCTAGCAGCACGTCTCACCTTTGATAAGGAGAAAATCTTGTTATGTCAAAGGAGGTAATTACAAGCGTATAATTAAACACTAAACATGTATGAAAATTTCTTGCCTTTACCACGAAATCCACTAAAATTATGAAAAGCATTTTTAAAAAAACATTATTGCCTTTAATATCACCACTGTGTTATGATTGAATATTTACATAATTATAGTATCGTGTAATTTTTGTCTTATAATTCTAATTTTGCGTTGTTTGTGTACAAAAGGTACAGTTAGCTGCCAATGTAACATGCTATGCTGGAAAAAAAATTCCTTGGCGTACGCCTGTGCCTTTAGCTGACGGTCAGATACAGCGGGGTGGGTGGGTGTGCTGTGCATAGCTTTGAGCAAACAAGTTTCCTTGCTGGCGTATTGTCACTTTGCACTTCACGTTGACACTTCTAGAAGTGCAGCGCCACAAAGTTGAATTCACGTTGTCTCGCTGCAAGGACAAAAATGCATTATGTATGTCATTGAACAGTCTTGTCCAATGAGGAAATGTAATACAATTAAAGATTCGATATCTCACACACACACACACACACACACACACACACACACACACACCAATTGTATTGTAACAAAGTAAGGTCGAGAAAGATGTATTTTACTGCGTATTTAATATATACATGTCATTTGTAATTGATAAGTGATTAATTTCCTAGAAACAACAGTATTCAGTGTTAGAAATTATACAATCAATTAGGTGACATTCAATACACAAGTTCACATCCATATTAACAAACTAAATTGAAGTTATCATGTGGAATTTGTTTGTTGATATAAGTAAAAATGTTTGTCCAGGATTTTGAAGAAATTGTTTTGTCAGAATTGAAAATAAATCATATGTATTTGTCTATGTTTACAATAATTGATGTAAATACTGTTAATATCGACACATTTTCACACACCCTAACCCCATATGAATATCCAAGACTGGACCCTGGTATGTTTTTGTGACGATCACTCTAGGATTGAATACGTCATACCTTGGTATTCGATCATCGTCTCAGTCAAAACATCGTGCACTGACCTGAAATAAACAATGTTATGCAAGCAATGTTACAAAATTGAAGTATTTATGTTGTAAGGAAGTATTGCAGTTGTACATGTTTCATGTTTGTATATGATTACCAAGGAATTCAAAATCATGTTTATAATAACGTGTCTCATACTCTTTGCAAATAAAACTAGTATTACTTGCATATACGTACTTTTCTTCAATAATATTCACTTGATCAATGTTTCGGTCACTTATATCGAATGAAGTGTCTGCGTCGGGGATGTCGGGAATAGTAATCGCCCCATATGGATCCACTTCAATTTCCGTTGACTCGGCCACCGGAATATCAGTCGATAAATCGGCAATACTAGGGATCTATGAAATAAATGAAACAATAAAAAACATTTTAAAAAATTTCTTCGCACCAGATAAACCAGATAATAATTTTTAATTTAGTTTCATCATTAGCCTTATATACTTTAAACACTTACACTTAACTCCAAAAATGGCGGGTCTTCTGGCTCATCTTGGTCTTGACCGTATAGACCTATGGACGCTGGAACCTGTTGTAAACGATTAAGGATTTATTTAATTAATACAAAATTTGCCTTGATAAACGCTCATCAGAAACAAAATGGTTTTGGCGAAATCAAGATTTTCGATAGGAAAGTATTTCACTACACCCCAACATAAATGTACAAATATTAAAAAGGGGGTGGCAAGGGTCAAATGAAACTCGGACTACTTGAAAATGTATTCACCACCAAGGAAAAAGAAATGTATTGCACAAAAAGTGAAGTTTAGTTTGGAATATACATAAAAAACGGACGTGCATTTAGCCATCAAACATATATACATCATACTATTTGCACACAGTGTGCCACAAATTTTAGCATTTGGCATGGTGGTAGCTACGATGTCGTAGTCTCAACTTGATTTGTAATGGTTGTCCACAAAGTATGAATAAAGGTACTAATATAACTCCTGGTTGCAGATGTACTTTGTGAATCTAGACATATAAATTGGGGGGTGGGTGTGTCTCATTTATTTCCTGAATGCATGAAATCGACGGTCGCATTATACGTCACTTGTTTTATATTTCAAAGTATGATCATAGGGTTTTAGTATTAAAATGTCATTAACTAAAGTTCCTTACAAAACTATTATTTGGAAAATAATATGTATAACAGAGTTGCTTAATACCTGATGTTTCTATTAGAGAGAGAGAGAGAGAGAGAGAGAGAGAGAGAGAGAGAGAGAGAGAGAGAGACTGTTAAAATCAGGAAAGTAGATATTTTACATTTGATAATACACTTATTTCAAGTAACAACGGTCAAACCTATACACTGTGATGCGGGATACAATGACCATGGAAGTAGTGCACAACAGTCATGTAATGATTTATTTTGTACTATTATGGCTGTATTGATTTGTTGTTAATACAGTAATAACTATCCCATCTTTTTTAATTAATACTGCATGCCATGTACAGCCTATATCTTGTGCTGAAATATATATATATATATATATATATATATATATATATATATATATATATATATATATATATATATATATATATATATACGACATGAACACGATTGTATTATTATTTTACCTTATTACAAACGTTCTGAAAAATTCTCGTGTCGCCTTATATAAAACACTTACACTTAACTCCAAAAAGGGCGGGTCTTCGGGCTCATCTTGGTTTTGACTGTATACACCTATGGTCACTGGAACCTGTTGTAAACGATTAAGGATTTATTTAATTAATACAAAATTTGCCTCGATAAACGCTCATCATGAACAAAATAGTGTTACGAATTGTCAGCAGCATTTCTTGAACAACCGTCTTGAATTGTATGTGAAATGAATCAACTATATTTTTACTTGTTTTATATATATACGACATGAACACGATTGTATTATTATTTTACCTTGTTACAAATGTTCTTAAAATTTCTCGTGTCGCCTTATGAATTTTAAACACTTACACTTAACTCCAAAACAGGCGGGTCTTCTGGTTCATTTCTGTCTTGATCGGATACACATATGGTCACTGGAACCTACTGTAAACGAATAAGGTGTATTTATTAAATGAAAAACAGTATTACGACTTGTCAGGAGCATTTCTGGATAAACGCCGTTAATTTTATGAGAAATTAATCAACTATATTTTAATTGTTTATATATACAACAAAGTTGGATTCATCAGCTCGTCTTTGTCTTCACCTTCCACCGCCATAGTCATACGTGGTAGAAATAATTTCTTAATATTTAGTTGCTTTATATCATACCTGATTCAAGTCTCTGCATGGCCTGCACGTAAAACTGATTTCCCCTCTGCTATTTACAGCATCCCTGTTCGCCAGCAAGGATATTCCTAGAATAAATAATTTATTATATAATATTCTTAGATAAATGTTTTCGAATCATACTCTGTAGGATGTACAATTAAAACATGCAAAGGATAAAAAATTCATATGTGATATAACTGAACACATAAAGCTAAAACTTTTCGTAACTAAAGAACTTTCTTATTTGTTGTGCTCTTTGTTGCAAAAGTCCGCAATGGGCAAAACTATCAAAGACACACACTGTCATCTTTATATGTTTCATTGTAGTTCTTGTAACTTCAAGAAAAGGTAGAGTACATAAGAATAATAAAAATGTGTTTGCTCGTGCTCCCCTATTTTCAATTGAATAGAAGTGAATATGAAGATTTTCACAACTTTACAAATATATTTAAAAGTGTACTTACCAGTGCTGCATGTGCGATGTTGCCAAAGTCCACACACGTCACAAGCAATCGTATGCTGTCGCGGCCTAACTTCCCGAGCACAATGAATACAGTGAACATACACCATTATACAAAGTGCTTATCTTTTTTTATAAGTAATAATTAATTAATAGACGAGTATAGAAAACAGATTATGGTGAAACAAGACGAAACAAAAAGTACTACAAACTTAGAAAAACAATCCTAAAAATAAAATAGATTGTAATAAACTTGGCACACAAGTAAATCCATAAGCACCAGGATCAGTGATCACCATTAAAGACTTTGCCATTTATATAGGTATTACATGCTGTAATTATCTTATTATTTGTTGCTGTGCATGCGCAGGTACCTTATGGGAGTATATGTTTTCTGATCCCATAGGAATTTGACAGTTAATCGCCTGGGGTAGTTCAGTAAGTAGTGTCTCAGTAATCGTTAAAAAAAAAACTGTTAAAATTATATGACACATCAAGCGCTGTTAAGACAAGAGGCATAGGAAAATGTTGTGATTGTAGAGATTTGTATTTGACTCTTAATTGTGATTATCAAAGTTTCCTAACATATTAAAAAAACCTGAGACAGAAAACAGGTAAAGGATGTGTTAAAAGTACAAGGCGATCGCTGATTCTTAAGTAAGATCGGGACTAATAATACAATCGTGTTCATGTCGTTGCTGCGTAATCGGTAAAGGTCTGCTGTTTGCTATCCGTTATTTATTTTTGTCTAGGTGTTAATCTTCACTAACCAATGTTTCAGTTTTGGCAGCTCAGTGTTTGAGCAGTATATGTAAAAATATCATTGAATTAGAATTGAATAGATATTGTAGAAAAACTGACTTTTTTCTTCTTCTTCTATTATTATTATTATTATTATTATTATTATTATTATTATTATTAATTTTATTATTATTATTAATCAGTCTTGTTAACGGTCCTTTTTAAGCCGGGCCTTTTCCGTCCAGGTCCTTTCTGACCCGTTACTGGCCTTTCTGGACCGGGCCTTTTTAACCCGGGCCGTTTTGGTATTGGGCCTTTCTGACCCGTTACCGCGCAGAGTGTTAGTTTAGACACTTCTTTCAAGCATCTCATCAATCCAGATCAGAAGGTAGCGCGAAAACTAAAATATTTTTAGAAAAAAATAGATATGTCAGTAGACGTCAACATTGTAATAAGATATAATACAAAACCTGGCGTGGTGTTTAAAATCTAGTAGATCAGATGTAGTTAAATCACTGTTTTAAAACAATATAATTCAATTACCAAGTATTTATGGCACCACAAAAAATATGTCCGCCAAACACAGTTGGATTTTGGTAATGCACAGTTCAGTACGTAGAATGAGAGACAATGAATAATTGTTAAGTTGAAGTTGCATTAATTTATATAATAAGAAACATTAGCTAGTTGGAGTTATTTTACCGTCTGTAAAATACAGTTGGATAGTACTCTGATTGTGAAGAATGGCTACAAATTACGGTAATATTGATGTCCCATTTTATTTTATTATCATAGGAGTGTGTGACAAAATAATGCGTAAAACATTTTGGCACTTTTATCGTTAGGCATGGATGAAATGTACAGCAATAAGGTGTGTGTACGGAAGAAAATATCAACGATGCGTTGGAATAATCCATGATTTAGTAGCAAAGAGAAGTGGACTATTTTTGATAAAACTTTTGGGAAATGGAATATAAGTTGTTTTAAAAATACTGGTTCCACTGATATGATATCTGTGAAAAATCCGGGTGATTTCTGGGACTTCTTGAATGTGTTCAAATGTTCATGAGTAGATTTACAGATGCTCAGCTTTGAAGGCGGTTATAATGGGGATGTAGGTGAATGTGATATCAGCTACATTGTGTATTTTCAATGGGTTGTTTCACGTGACGTCACAAAACGTGTGTACTTCCATATCCGTCATTTTGATTCCCTATCTCCCATAACCGGCAACTAATAACATTGTACTAACCACATAATTACGCAGGCATGTTTCATTTCGTGAGTAAGAATATATAAATACATCATATTCTGTTGTGCATGTCAACCGCATGAGATCGAATGCATACATGCCAAGTTTTCTGGAACCAAATCTGGGAGATTTGTGTTCAAAATCAGGGAGATTGGATGCAATCAGGGAGATCAGTGTAACGACTATTTTTCTCATAAGTTTAAGTGCATAAGTGCAGATCGTACCACAACAAAGTAAAAAATACTAAAATAACTATAATGAATAATAATTACTGAACTTTATTTTCTTAATAAAAATAATATAAGAATCTTCACAAGAATCACTGTGGTTAAAAAAATAATGACACACTGGAACCTTAAACACTCAAACAAACTTAGTTTTTTTTTCATCATGTGTTGGTTGTCTTTCAGTCTTGTAGAGAAGCTCCTTTTGCAGCGATACACAAATCATTTGAAGGTCTGAGCTCAAAACAGTCTCACTTTGCATTTATCTTACACGATATTAGTGACGACACAGTTTTTCCACATAAATTTCCACGGTTTTCCTTGCATAGTAAAGTTACTTGATTGTCATACGTTAGACCCAGTGCATTGTTAACAATGTTTGTTACCTTAGTTCTTTTGTAGCGAAATTTCTGAGCAATTTGCAAGTCAGGAAACATAACCTTACACAGCTATGATCAGCATCCTAGAATGATAAATTATGCTCTGCCACAAAGTTTACAAACAGAACCTCAGCTTTAGTGACACTGTCTACTGATGTTGGTGCAAACATTTGTGTTACTTTAGGCACATTATGTGACGATGTTTCATTTGCAATGTGCTGCATACTTTTCAAGTACCTTGTAAAATCATTTTTCCCCCACTAGAAATGTTCAAATGTGTGCTGCAAGCTGTGCAGTACACAAAGCTTTCTCCCTTTTCACTAATCTTTACACATTTAAATTTGCCTATCCAAGCACTGTTGAACTTGCAAACATATAACTTTTTTTTTGGAAGGCATATTTTCCATCAAATCTGTTAGCGGAAGTTTAGACATGGTACCAGAATTTTTTAAATAACCCAGGAAGTAGTTGTAGGAATATACATCAATTTTTATGTGTTTGGTAATTTGCCTCTGGCGGAGCGCACTACGTACTGTACAACAGCAAAGGCCAATGATATTACAATTGTGATGTGATGGAAAAGGCAGAGAATATTCTGATAGTAATAACTTGATTGATGGATTACGGTAGTTGTGAACAGTGAATATTGTTTTAGCTGGAAATACCTATGCTTGGCAGGTTTTTTTTTATTTCTGGGAGATCTTGTCGGCAAATCGGTAGTTCAAAAGATGGGGTCGAAAATGGATGCGAATGCGTGACCTTTCTTCGTGTTTTATTCAAGTAAAATATTTAAATTTCAACCATCTTTGTTTTTCTTTCTTAAACAAATAGATCGATCAGTAAACAAACACATAAACAACTGGATACACAACCAAGTAGAAACATGTAATGATTTTCAATTTTCACAGGCTTAAGTCAATAATTTGGTTATTGTTCAAGTTAAAAAGCTAATTGTTAATATATAATTTCATATTTCTAAAAGCATGTCAGGAATACATTGTTTTAACATTCAACATAAAGTCATGTTGCGTTAGACATGTGTTTCATTTGAATACACTGAAGTTGACACTTTTTTGACTGGTTATTGCTTTCGTTTAGTATAAGCCTACGTCCACCAACTCCTCCACAAGTGCAATATTTGACCATAACTAATTAAAATGGTTTGTCAAATATTCTTTGACACAAACACATGTTGTCACGAAAAGTATTTGTACATAA
The DNA here is from genome assembly GCA_029339505.1 of Unio delphinus. Lineage (NCBI taxonomy): Eukaryota > Metazoa > Mollusca > Bivalvia > Unionida > Unionidae > Unio > Unio delphinus. The sequence continues at coordinate 1,114,387 of JAQISU010000217.1, forward strand.
AAGTTCTAGCGTAAAATAAATGCTATAAAATTTTAATTTGTAACTTATATTGTATCCAAAAAATCATTATCTGGAAATACTCTTTCAGGATGACAAGCTTAGGGATATGATACTATTGACTTTTTAAAACTGTCAATATTGTCTGTTTTTAAAACAAAATAAGTGCATTTCTATCAGATATCAGTTTAACTTGCATGATTACGGTTCAACCTTACTGTTCTGTCTTTCGATATAAGCAAGGGAACTTCCAGCTTTATTTTTATTTTTGTGGTATGGGGCACATAATTTCAAGTATAATCTATGTATCGTGTTGAAGAAGTACATATCCTTATTGATAGTTATATCAGATTATTATCTTGAATATACATGATGACTAATGTTGATAATGGTTTGTTAGGGACTTAAAATGGCGGCAGAATGTGCGCTTGTGTTGCATTGTGGGTATTTGCGTACTTAATTGTGACGTCTGTGAAAACAACCCATTTGGTTTCCATCATTTTACTAGGGGATTGTTTCATAGTGTAAATTTCAATAGTAGTACAAAACGGGTACATTCAGACAACTGTATGACAACTTTGGAATGATACATGGTAACTTGGGTAATTGAGAGGCAGTTTCGAATATTTGCAACAATAATCATTAGGGCATAACCGACTTTTGATCCGGAAATCGGATTCCACCGGATAGTATGAACTTCCGATTAATCGGAGTCGGACAAGGCAGGAACGACCGATTCGGATAATAAAAATAATAAAGTTGAATTTCTATAGCACCGTGTCTAACACTGCGTGTCATTCGATAGTGCGTTAATAAAGTTAAATAAGAAGTCAGAAAAGTCCAATATGGTCAACACAACCACGCTGTGAGACAATCTATTTGAACCGACGGGTGAAAACCGGAAATGAAGCCGGATATGGTAAAGTACTAAGTAACATGCTAGACGCGGCAAAACCAGATACCAGAAACCCAGAAACGGAAGATGAAATTTTTTAGAAAAAAAATACGGATTTAGCATTTCCGATTAATCGAATCGTATCCGCAATCGGAAAAATTTCATGCCCAAAATCCGGAATCGGAAATCGGTAGAAAAATGCTAATCGGTTATGCCCTAATAATCATACTTTCCTGCTACTAATTATATCAAAGCAATCATAGTGATGATCATGATGATGATTGTGGAAGTTGTGATGATAGTAACGATGAAGAAGCTAAAGAACAATTAAAAGATATATAAATCCTGGCTAAAATCAGTCTTATTTAAACAATATTTAAATAAGAGATTTGTTTGTTTGGTGTTTTTGGCACACTAGAATATGAAGGTCAAATCATGCAGAAGCAATGTATTCAAGTGCTTTGACCATGAATACACCAAGGTGGGGAAAGTCTTGGCGGTTATCAAACACAACCTGTGGATTAGGAGTCTGACACTCTTAGAACTGAGACAGAGAGAAAGAGAGTTGTTTACTATTATCTCGCCTAATATGTCATATTTTATAGGTATATTGTGTGTGTGTAAATTGATTAAAATGATTGTAATATGCTATTTTAATGTCAAATTCATGCAAAAGTCTGAATTTTGTGTAAATATTTTACTCTTGTAACTGGAATCTACCATTCAGAAGTTTAATATCATAAAACAAAATATCCTTAATATTAATGAAATTATGGATTCAGTTATATTAAACTGGATTATGCACTAGGTAATACTTAAAAGCTATAGTGGTGCTTGGTTTTACAGCTGTAGGACTAAGTTTACCCTGAGTCCGAAATAAACAAGATTTTCCCAAGGGATAAAACACAGTGGCTCAACAGTTGATTGCTCATGGGTAGAGCTGTACCAATGTCACATTTTGCTGATTATGTCAATACCATATATAGCCGATTATTAAAATTGCCGATACTGATTATGAGACCAATTATTTCATTATCACAATATATACTCTCGTATAAGATGAATAATTTAGGAAAAAATAGGGGGGGGGGCAGTCGGCTTATCCGCAGACCAATGTGTAAACTTTACTGTTTTTAGGTCTTTTTGTTAACTACTGTAACGGATTTAAATCTTGTGACATGAAACAATAATTTTTTCCATGTCCTAAGACATAGGCAAGTTAAAAAAATAACTTTCGGTGACCCGACAGTTATTAAACTGTTATAAAGTACTATCATTGATCATAGAGTGACCCGTCGTCAGTGAGTAGCATTTACACTTTGAGAACAAATGGAAATTTTGAGTACATGAAGAGAGAATCAGTGTGAAATACACTTGTATATTGACAAATTACATTCTGGTTACCTTTGTGTAATAAAATCCACAATAAAATATTGCACCGATCACATCTCGATACGAAAAACAGTACGTTATTTAATGTCGGCATTTTCACATGGTTGGATAGTTGTTATTTACACGCTTCATGTACATGTACTTAAATTGGCCTTGATTTTGGTCAGTCTCTTCTCATCTTATTGAGGATGACAAGGGGATGGTGCTATTCACATGGAAATGAAAAGCTGTCAACAGTACATGTATTCTCCACAAATACTTTTGTTTTTGTTTGTTTTTGTAGGGTTTAATGCCATTTTTCAGCACACGATTGACTATACATGGCCGCCAGTATTATTGGTGGAGGAAGAACCAGGGAAAACCCCAGGAAAGAACCACCGACCCACGAGAAGCTACTGGCAAGCTTTCTCACATAATAAATACTTTTGTATCGGATGCTATGCCGAACATTAAAGCGACTGAACCAACCACTTGTTGCAGCAACGTTCTCCACACTAAGTTTTTTCGCAAATATTCATTGAACCATTTTGTGGCTTCCTCCATATCTTCAAATATAGCAGTCTTTTGCTTCTTCCTTTGGGGAGCACAGTTACCTTCAACGTAGTCTTTCTTTATAGACTCGGCAGCTTTCATCCTTCCTGGACGTGTTATTTTTAAGCGAAAAAATGTCACAGACCTCTTTGCGAGATGTTCAGACCTCAATTTCCTTAACAGCCAGAGATTTAGTTATCAGAGACTGTAAATTTAATTTGCGTTTTACACTGCTGTTGGTAGCCACAGTAAATATAAATAAAGTTAAAAACGAGACTTTCACAGCAAAATAAACTTGTTTTAATCACCGATCACTTTCAAAGGTCTCGGAAAAACATAATCATGCATATTTGGACACTTTTTTTTATATCTGGGATTCAGACAATAACTTATACAGGAGTTCTCAGTAAGCATCAATTTGCTGGATGGCAAATTTAAGGGCTTGCTAGTCCTGCTTCGACCACCTGTTGAGTGGGAAAATGTGTTGATCAATTCATTATTTTTAGCTGTTTACAATCAGAAAATTCAGTGGCTGAAAGACCCACAGATGTACATGTTGTCATTATAAAAGTACATCTGAAGAACATGACCCACAAGATAGGCGGCAAGATCAAAGACTTGACTACCTGCAGAGTGGTGAGAAAATGTAAGATATGACTGATTTCAGAGGTAGAATGACCCATTGATATACTTGTGTATAAGAAGAGTACATCAAATGAATAACTTTCGCCTTCATTATTGTTTTCATTTTCAAGTGTAGCAATCTAAGTAGTGCTTGTGACCTCAAAATCAAGACATGTTGAGAGTTAGACAAATTGCTGTTTGCAAATTTTAACAAGAAGGATTAAACGGCTAATTGGCGAATGTAATGAAATTCGACAGAGTGTTAGAAGTTGCTAGAACTGACATTTCACATGGAACACTATGTATGATGCCTAACTTAGTGCATGGAATAAGACCTTATCTTCACATGACAATTCACTCTCACTCTAATGGACAAACAAGGGCTACATGTCAGTGCTGTAAAGAAGTTTGAAAATTAAACTCGATGGCAACTGCTGTTTCTACTCGTATGGAAATATAGCCTTTGTAGGTAGGCCCAGTTTGCTTCTGGTAGGGGACTGCAACATTTACTGGTGGTACTCTTGAACTCCTATTTTTAAAATCCTAGCTATACCTCTGTGCATTCTTTGGAAAATGCTAGAATTGATAAGATTTCACTTCGTTTAAGTTGCCGTGAGAGGCCAGCTTTATAGGCCGAAATAAAAGTTAAGGGTGGTTGTGTTTTTTTTAAAAATCTGACCATGACATTAAAGCCTGGGTGCAAGGTCAACTAATTGTTGAACAAAGTATGGGTTGGAACTAGCAGCTTGTCCACATAAATGATTAGAAAACAAAGGATTTGTTCAAGCTGGAACCAAGGGCTTCTGTCGACATGTACGTTTATCTTTTATCTCAACTTCGACATAAGCATGACAATTTGGTAGTAATTGTAGACCAAGGGACTGGGACATAGGCAGCTTGTCGATATAAGTGATGTCAATATAAACGGGTAGGACTGTATTTAATTCTGATTTAAAATTCAAAGCTATGTCAAGATGAATGTTATGATTGAATTTATATTTTGGAAATTTTTTAATTTTTTTTTTTACATCGGCACTGATTATTTCTGCCGATACCGATTGTTCTAATAATCAGCCCGATTATGAGTACGGATGATTAATCAGTACAGCTTTACTCGTGGGTTAAGTAAGAGTACAGTGATGACCTATCCATGATCTGTTAATTTCTGCTGTTACCATAGGTTGCTTTTTGTTCCCACTTAAATGACCACACTACGACAACATAGGTACTGTTGAATGTATTTGATACATGTATATGCAGTGGAAGGCAGTTGCTAACCAGACCAATATAAATCATTGATGGGCACATGACATTACATATAATTCCTTTAAAGTGACATGTAAACATAAATAGCATGCTAGTTCTTATATCATTTATTGCAGGAACAAACTTAGAGACCTAATCGTGTTTTGTATCTTATATGTTTTCAGCATGTTTTTATGTTTTCCAATTTCATTGTTTTTGTCATTTGTTTTTCTGTAGTGTAGTCATATCATTATTGATGGTGTAAAGCGCTTAGAGCTTGAAAGATTAGGCGCTATACAAAGTCCTCATTATTATTATTATTATTATTATTATTATTATTATATCACTTGGTTTTTAATTGATGTGTACCCTCAAGTTTTGATGTGTGGAAATTTCTGCTTGAGCATCTTTTTGACGCACATAAATTTGGGCGGGATGCACCAGTCTTAATTACCCTTGGTTAGCTTCTAGTACGGATAGTACGCTGTCTATAACAAATATACTGAATGAGGCACTGATTGACATCTGCTTGACAATGGTTTAGACTTGGATGGCCAATAATATTGCACCAGTGGAATATAATGAACTGGGCGGAGCTAACAGTTCACTGAAATCGGGCCTAGATTCAGCTGAAGTAGGTTGGATTGTTTTAAGATTACGTTTGAAATTTATAACAGGAAGAGGAATTATGACATGAATGGATTGCCTTTTGATCAAATATCATCATTGGTATGTTTTGGACATCAACTTATAATCAACTTGAGTATATCATTATGGTGACTCTTTAAAAGAAACGTACTGGCATTTGTTTGCTTACACTTTAAATTATAATCAGATAGACATAATGGGAATATGTGGTTTCTCACTTCTCACTAGTTTTCAGTGTCGGATTGCATTTTATTGCTGATAAATGATTGAATCAACAAAATGTTTGAAAACCTTAACTGTTTTAGTTAGTTGATCAGTCAGAAAAAAATTGAATGGTCATAATGCTCACTGAATACAACTGGTGCAAAGAAGTATATTTTCTGTCTCTTTCATGGAAATGATCTGCCAGTGATGAATTTTCTGACCCTGAGACCCCAAAGAAACAGAAAGATAGTGTCAGCTCTGTTTAGAAAAGAGTCAATCGCTGAGATTTGATTTTGAAAATTTAAAGACAGTCAAAAAAGTGAACTGACAATTCTGTGATGTACATCCTTGATATGATATAACCTTCATAATTGTATGAATATATTTTTGCATAAAACATTATTTGAGTGGTTGATACTATGTTCATCAGTTGAAAATATAATAAAGTATAAAATAATTCTATCTGTTTCATATACAAAATATACACACAGTAACATATACATGTAGTTAGAAAGAGAAACAGTTTACAAATATGAGGATTGTATATGTTTTTTTAACAAAATACTGTACAAGTATTTCTCATTCAGCACAATACAAGAAATTGCAAACATCATTTTTTTTTCCACCAATAATGAAGAATCACTGCTATGGGCTCGTAACTGTCAAAAATAATTTACTCTTGAGATTTTCATTTTGAGATTTTGGTGTTAAGGGGAAATCTTTTGACAACCTGTATCACTTGTTCTATTTGCATTGGTGATCCATACAGAACACCAGCTAGAATATTATACCTGGATTTTAAAGCATCCCATGTCATTGCAAATGTCTGCACTGTACAGCAATATACAACTGGATATCTTGTAGGTGGGAAGTTTAAATACACCTAGCCAAGGGAATTGTAAGACAGAACAATATCAGTGTTATGATTAGTTGTCTATAATATCATTGACATGGATAAAAGGGATATCTGCAAAAGAAACATTTATCTATATTGTACACCACATTTCAGTTAAGCTTCATAATAAAAATGCTACATTTTAAATAAAGCAGTCTGTAAATGATTTGGTCCATTGTAGAATGAAACACCTAGAAAGTCTGATAGAGCATGTCATTGACATTTCAACCATGCTTTATGTGAGGGATCCCAGAAGATACTACAGTATAGTAGCAGTCAAGTAACTGCATGCTGAAAGTCATAAATGGGGACATGCAAGCATTTTATGATATATTTTCTCTGCAGAGGTCTCAATAAGATTATAAAACAGGAGTCCAGGACTCCCATTTTGATAGAAATAGGAGTCCCAAAGGCAAAAGTTGCAGTCCCATCTCATAAAATGTTGAACTTTGCAGATTAAAAGAACTGTTGGTTGCCATTGTATTTGAGTTTAATTTACACATTCTGTATAACACTGACGTGTACAACCATTTCAGCCTATTTGGTGCATCTGGTTGTTGTTTTTGTAGGGTTTAATGCCATTTATCTGCACAAGATAGGCTATACATGGCGGCCAGTATTAATGGTGGAGGAAGAACCTGGGAAAACCCAAGAAAGAACCACCGACCCAGGAGAAGCTAATGGCAAGCTTTCTCACATATCCACATTGGCCAAATCTGAGACTCAAACCCACACAGACAGGTGAGATGGCAGTGATCCGAACGGAAGTGCTTTCGGCCACTCTGGTCACCTTTGGCGCATCTGGTAATTCTGCACAACAATACTTCATTTCTGTAAACCTTGGTTCGTTTGTTGCTTTAGTTGAAAATTCAATTATTCACTGAATTGTCATAAAGATTCCAAAATAATCCATTTCATTTCCATAGCCTGATGCATAAATATTACATCTTTTCAAAGCCGATGGCCATATCTCGAGTCATGGAAACATAGGAGAGGTATTCTGTTTATCAAAACTTAGTATTATTTTGAATATAAAATTTTGGGGGCAATTACCGCTTTTCATTTAGTTAGCATTGCATAATTTTTTTTTCGTCAATTGAATTCGGTATGGGTTTTGCATCAATATTGGTGATATTAGATGCGCAGAATAATGTGACAGTGGTGTAACATGTTAATCCTTCAGGATGAGACTGAATTTTGTCAATCTAAGGAATGGTCGTATTTCAAACACTAAGCCAGTCATCACACACTTTATTACACTTAGCTACTATTCCATCCAAACTGTCAGTCCTAGAAACTTCAGCTTTCTTTTGAATCTCATTAAAATCGTTGTCAGTTTTGCACTTTAAATCCAAAATACTTATCCAAATTTGCAAATGACATTTAGTCCAAATCTGGATGTGTCTTGATTTTGATTTCGCATGCACTATTTATTTGGCTACAATCAGAAATGAACACAATAATGGAAATTAAAGTTCTGATATACTCTTATAATAACCACATGTATATCTCTGGATCTTTCTGTCAATGTCAATTTCACCCCAGCTGCTAGTCGAAGTCTTTGAACAAGATGCCTTGCTATTGCAACATGTTCTTTTGATTTACTCTTATAAATACAGCAGACACATCTGAGAGTATTGTAACCATGAATTCTGTCATATCAGCATAGCTAGAATGATAAAGTAATCAACATATTCTCAGTAGGTTGATGAAGTTGGACTGGTGACTGGCAAATCTTTGAATTTAAATGTGTATGGAGAACTCCTACATGGGTAATTTTCTGCACCCCCAGATCAGATATTTGCATCCAAATACACGTAAATAAGTATTTCAGAGACCTCCGCTATGGTTGCAATTCAAATTAAATTGAATATGGTCAGGGAGGCAGATATAGATAGAGAGACAAATGGACAACATGTACAGAAAGAATATTCTGTAACATTTGTCACTGACATTATTCTCATGATAGTTATTACAAACATACATCTACATGTACTACAATATCATGCTCTCATAGAATGGTGTCTATCAACAGACGTGATCTCAGTATAGAAGTTATCAAATGATATGAATGATATATGGATCTATCAACAGAATATGATCACAGTATAGAAGTTATCAAATGATATAAATGATATATGGATCTATCAACAGAATATGATCACAGTATAGAAGTTATCAAATGATATGAATGATATATGGATATGAATGATATATGGATCTATCAACAGAAATGATCACAGTATAGAAGTTATCAAATGATATGAATGATATATGGATCTATCAACAGAATATGATCACAGTATAGAATTCAGAGGTCTCGCTAGGATTTTAAGACTAGCATTCCAGGACTCACATTTTGGTAATACATGTAATTGGAGTCCAACCAGCAAAAGTTGCAGTCCCATCCCAGACAATGTTGAACTTTGCAGATTAGAAGAACTGGTAGTTGCCATTGCGTTTAATTTCCACATTCTTTATAACACTGACATGTATAAATGTGTCAGCATATTCGGTGTGTCTAGTAATTCTGCTCAAGGATATGTCATTTCTGTAAACAATGGATCACGTTGTTTTGATTGAAAATTTTATTTTTGGCTGAAATGCCAGAAAGAGTCCAAAGTAATGTATTTCATTTCCATAGCCTGATGCAATAACATTACATCTTTTGAAAGCTATGCGCATCTTTAGAAAAAATTGATCGCTAAGACAAATTGTTTTGGTGGTAAAGAGCACCTGCACATTTTTGTGATTTTCTGGGAAGGATCTTATTGCCATTTAGTGTTCCCATCGATTGGACAGCATCCTGTAGCATTTTGCTGCCAGTGATGCTAATAGAGGTATTAGGAAACATAGCTATTTGGTCTTGGGTGCTGCCAGTCCAGTATTTAAACCTGAGACCACCAAAACAAGAGACTACATTGCAAACACAAGGCCACTCCCTCTCACATGTGGATTATAAGCAAGAACCATTTGATTAATTGACAAAATAGAGGGCATAGATTATATGCTGAGAGAATAATTTGTTCACTTCTCATCAGGTGCAGAATCTATAATACATAAATGTATAAAACCTAGCACTCCATAAATATTGAAATCTGGGTTTTGAAGTGACCTGTTGATCACTCATTCTTGCATGTTAAGGTAGAAATACCTGGTCAAATTGGCAAATAATTAAAACAACCAAACAACTTATACAAACTTACTAGTAAATCAGTTGCTGCATTTTCATGATGAATGATCTACCCACCTTCATGTACCAGAAACATATGTCCTTACAGTTATGGACATTTTCATGCTAATGATCTACCCACCTTCATGTACCAGAAACATATGTCCTTACAGTTAAGTTCCAGTGGTAAGAACAGACACCAGAGGCCAAGTTTAGCTACATGAAAGAAAGTGTTATCTGAAAGGATGTGGAGGCCTACCCTCCCATCTGCTAGGTGTCAATATTATGTCCTTGGGGCAAAGTGTATTTATAGCTATCAAGGATCTGAATACATTGAAATTGTGACCCACATCTTTATGCCCCAGTGGCATAACATAACCCAGGGGTCCCATTCATCTACTGATACCTTGATCTGGTTATCATACACATCAATTCTCAAACATTATAGACACATAATTTGATAAAAATAACCCCCACCCCTTAATTCACTTTGACACAATTTTAAATGTTCTCAATATCTACAGACTAACCCAAATAACATCCAAGCTAAGCTGATTTGATCAAAGTTAGGACTGTTTAAAAACCATGTAGTTAGCCATCAAGACAGTCATGACATTACAGCAGTCATTACTGTTTGATGGCAGAATTGTTAGGCTAACTTTGATTTTTAAAATTTCTACCAGTGATTTTGATATGACTAGTACGACTATAACAGAAATGAAAAAAGTAAAATAACTGTCTCAGAAGATCTTGGTTAATATTGATGTCTAGTTTGGATGCTGGCCAGAATTTGTGAACTTGAGTTATTTCAGGCCTATATGTAACTAGAGTTGCAGCAGATGAGACATACAATTACAAAAAGCAGATGAGACATACCGTTCCATCTGCAAATGAGACATACAGTTCCATAAACAAATGAGACATACAATTTCATATAGCAGTTGAGATATACAATTCTGTAGTCAATAAATGCCATGTGTGTTTCATATATACTAACCACTGCCTGGCTTTCTGGCACAGTAATTTTGTTTCATTTGGGGTCAAGATAATCTATATAATTTTATTATTTCTACATAATTTGATTATCCTCTGAGGAATTTTCATTTTCTATGCAAAATAGATTGACCTAATTCAGTCATCGTACTTCAGTTCTTTGTTGATAACATTCATGACCCAGATTGGTGACAACTTGCTTAGTAAATTTTGGTTTTAACTTTTCAATAACTTTGGTTTAAATTACATTTTCTTTATATGTTAAAGATCATAGTATTAGCCTTCTTCATTATTAAATTATACTAATGTATTTACTTTTTATAGTGAGATACATGTTAAATTATGCTAATGTATGTGCTGGTTATATTGAGATACATGTTAAATTATACTAATGTATTTGCTTTTTATAGTGAGATACATGTTAAATTATACTAATGTATGTGCTGGTTATATTGAGATACATGTTAAATTATTCTAATGTATTTGCTTTTTATAGTAAGATACGTGTTAAATTATACTAATGTATATGCTTTTTATAGTGACATACGTGTTAAATTATACTAATGTATGTGCTTTTTATAGTGAGATACGTGTTAAATTATACTAATGTATATGCTTTTTATAGTGACATACGTGTTAAATTATACTAATGTATGTGCTTTTTATAGTGAGATACAGTGAGAATGGCTTCTGACAAATGGAACCATGGCAGTTTAAAAAATTATAGTAAGTATTACCAGTGTACATCGTGAATGTGTCTGAAAATTGAATTGTATGATACCGTGAATTCTCCATTTTTGTTCTACAGTCATAGTGTTACATTTTTATTTTATTTCATATGTGAAGCATAATTTTTTAGTTTTTAATGTTGCAGTGTGACAAGATGCCTTTACCAATTCGCGGATTTGAAATGTTTTGAACTTTTGAATTGTTACAAGCTGCTATTAAGAGTTTATTTTGAGGCATGTATCTATAGAGTTTAATTCCATACCTGTTATCATGACCAGTTTGTTTTTTTTTTATATGCCTGTGCATATGTTTTTGCGGGCATATCAAGCTGTTGGTAATAAAAATGTAACATTTACCCCTACGTGTGTAGAACAAGAATGGAGAATATACACAACTTGACAAGATCGAAAGGCTATTGTGTCGGTTAGAAATGAAACTTGCCTTAAATCTACAGTATTAGTCAGGGTAAAATAACTGCGTTTTTAGTGTCTATCATTGCAAATGATCGACAATGAAATCTGTGCTAGTTCAGTTGCTTAACTAGAAAAACAATTATCCACCCTAGGTAACTCTGTATGTATGTACAACAAAAAATGGTAAATTGTTCCGAGGTGAAACAAAGTTATTTCTTGCCTTATTCTGTGACAATTAAGTAGGTCACAGTTTTCTCATGTGATAAATCTATGTGCATGGCATCTCTCTTTTACCAATTATCTCACTGATGATGTTATCAACAATCTCACTTTTACCAATTATCTCACTGATGATGTTATCAACAACTGCATTATTTACAAATAAATGAAATGTTTTACTGACATTTAAACACAGTATTTATAATACATGTAAAAGACAAATTGTACATGCATTTAAACTCAGTATATACAAATAAGACAAGTTGTACTAACATTTAAGGGGGCCCCAAGTGGACTAAAGTACTCTCCATTATGGATCACTGCGATGTCACCTCTGTCTGTGTGGGTTCTAGTCTCAGATTCAGCCAATGTGGGTATGTGAGAAAGCTTGCCAGTAGCTTCTTGTGGGTCTGTTTTTTTTGGGAAGGGGTTCTCAGGTTCTTCCTCCACCATTAATACTGGCCGCCATGTATACCCTTTCTTGTGCTGAACAATGGCGTTAAACCCCACAGCAACAACTAACATTTAAAAACAGTTTTTAAAAATAAAAGACAAGTTTTACTGACATTTAAACAGTATTTACAAATAACACATCTTGTGCTGGCAGTACACACTACATGTAAAAAAAAAAGTCAAATTCTAAAATTCATTTAAGGACAGGATTTGCAAATGGAAGACAAGTTGTACACTGTACTGGCACATGCACAGTATTTACAAACGAAGGGCAATATGTATTGGCATTTAATCAAATTATTTACAAATAAAAGACAAGTTGTTCTGACATTTAAACAGTTTTTACAAATAAAAGATATGCTGTATAGGCATTTAAACACACTAGTTACAAATAAGAGAAGTTGTACAAGCATTTAAGGACATGGGAAAATTGTTACCTACATTTAAGGACAGTTTTTACAATAAAAAGACAAGCTGTACAGGCATTTAATTAAAAAGACAAGTTGTACAGACATTTAATTAATCAGATAAGGATGCATCCTGAAAAATCTAATTACTGCCTTTACACAGAAATAGTTATTCCCAGGCTTTTGACATCAGGTTTGTATCATAATTGATACTCTTGGAGTTTCTACTAAAATGGATGGTCATGTTACCTTGGAGCTTTTTGTACCAAAATGGATGCTCATATTACCTTGGAGTTTCTAAAAAAAAAAAAGGTTTCTTATCATACCATATTTTGTAATAAACTCATCTCTGATCATTTTGACCATCATGTTTTGTAATACACTTATCTCTGATCATTTGACCATCATGTTTTACTATACACTCATCTCTGATCATTTGACCATCATGTTTTGCTATGCACTCATCTCTGATCATTTTCACCATCATGTTTTGCTATACACTCATTTCTGATCATTTTGACCATCATGTTTTGTAATACACTCATCTCTGATCACTTGACCATCATATTTTGTAATACACTCATCTCTGATCATTTTGACCATCATGTTTTGTAATACACTCATCTCTGATCATTTGACCATCATGTTTTACTATACACTCATCTCTGATCATTTGACCATCATGTTTTGCTATACACTCATCTCTGATCATTTTGACCATCATATTTTGCTATTCACTCATTTCTGATCATTTGACCATCATGTTTTGTAATACACTCATCTCTGATCAATTTGGCCATCATGTTTTACTATACAGTCATCTCTGGTTGTTTAACCATCATGTTTTGTAATAAACTCAACTCTGATCATTTGACCATCATGTTTTGCTATACACTCATCTCTGATCAATTGACCATCATATTTTGTAATAAACTCATCTATGATCATTTTGACCATCATGTTTTGTAATACACTTATCTCTGATCATTTTGACCATCATATTTTGTAATAAACTCATCTCTGATCATTTGACCATCATATTTTGTAATACACTCATCTCTGATCATTTGACCATCATGTTTTACTATACACTCATCTCTGATCATTTTGACCATCATGTTTTGCTACACACTCATCTATGATCATTTTGACCATCATGTTTTGTAATACACTCATCTCTGATCATTTGACCATCATAGTTTGTAATACACTCATCTCTGATCACATTTTGACTATCATGTTTTGTAATACACTCATCTCTGATCATTTGACCATCATGTTTTACTATACACTCATCTCTGATCATTTGACCATCACGTTTTGCTATACACTCATCTCTGATCATTTGACCATCATATTTTGTAATACACTCATCTCAGATCATTTGACGATCATGTTTTACTATGCACTCATCTCTGATCATTTGACCATCATATTTTGTAATACACTCATCTCTGATCATTTGACCATCATGTTTTACTATACACTCATCTCTGATCATTTGACCATCATGTTTTGCTATACACTCATCTATGATCATTTGACCATCATGTTTTGCTATACACTCATCTATGATCATTTTGACCATCATGTTTTGTAATACACTCATCTCTGATCATTTGACCATCATAGTTTGTAATACTCATCTCTGATCACATTTTGACTATCATGTTTTACTATACACTCATCTCTGATCATTTGACCATCATGTTTTACTATACACTCATCTCTGATCATTTGACCATCATGTTTTGCTATACACTCATCTCTGATCATTTGACCATCATGTTTTGCTATACACTCATCTCTGATCATTTGACCATCATGTTTTGCTATACACTCATCTCAGATCATTTGACCATCATGTTTTACTATGCACTCATCTCTGATCATTTGGCCATCATGTTTTGCTATACACTCATCTCTGATCATTTGACCATCATGTTTTGCTATACACTCATCTCTGATCATTTTGACCATCATGTTTGGCTATACACTCAACTCTGATCATTTTCACCATCATGTTTTGTAATACACTCATCTCTTTTCTATGATGAGTGAATTTACATAAGTAATTGTTCCATGTAGCTTTATTTTTTTTGTGAAACAATTGACTTTTATGGTAAGCTAATTTCATGTTTTGACCATTATTATTAATGAGATGAACGAAAAATGAATCACATACAGGAGCTTAAAAGGATAAGGCATTAAATTATTTCATTCTTCGTAGGTTTTGGACCAGGAGATTTTGATACAGGCACTTCAAAAGACCTTTCTGAAGGAGTTGATGTCATTCATTCTGATCTGACAAAGTTTTCATTTGGTGCAAATGACCAGGGATCTCCAGTTAAAGATGACTGTGGACCTGCTTCAGTGTAACCTTTGATACTTTTTGTTTCCTTTGTGCTAACATTGGTTTTAAACTATCTACTTTATGTCATGATACAAGTTTTTTTCAGTCATAGTGCATAATGTTCACAGTATGACAGTTTATAGTGATATCTTGCACTGGGGCATCATGCCACAGACATTTAGCATGATGTCCCACCCAGTCACATCCTGACACCAAGCCGAACAGTCCTAACACTAACATCTTTTTGCTGAGCGCCTAGCGAGCCAGCTCTTAATACCATTTTTATAAGTCTCTGATATGACTGCTAAAGTTTGAACTTTTGACCTCCCACATATGAAATGGACACTCTAAATACTAGGCTGCCAGAGAGGTCCCCTTTCAATATTGTATTCCTCCAATGTAATAGCACAAGGCCTTTCAATTTTGCATGCAGAATCATGTATTTTTGTTGATTTTCAATCCATTTTAGTGCAGTATCAAAAATTTGGCTCATTATTTTACCTGTGCTTCAAGGGTCACTCATAATATTGGACCCACATTACTCATCCATCATTGTATCTATCACCCTTGGTCAGGCTATAAGAGTATTCATGTTATTGTCCCATGCCTTGACATCAGTCTTACACTTTGTGTATCCCAGGATGAAGATGGGGTTAACAAAACTAGATGCTTGTGACCGATTTTCCAGAAATTATTCAGGCTTTGTTTCAATACTTTTTCACAAAATTCCACTGATCTTAAACTAAAGTATTTATTAGGATAGACATGTTGAACACCATAACTATGCATTCTGACCCAAAATAATGTAATGCCATTGACATCAACCTGTGCAGTGTGCACATCTAGGAATATACATATGATGTGCTCCAAAATGGTAAGGATACTTTCATTCCAGTATTTATTAAAGATTTCAAATAAGCTCCAGTTACAATACCTTTTACATCTTGACACGGACTTTACAATGAAGGTATATCTAAACAAAGCTGCTTTGGTGACCTCTTTTCAAGCATTTCTTCACAGATGTTTTTAAAGTATGTTCACTCGCCCTGTCAACACATAAACGTATTAACTCCGATTCATGTTGAAATCAGATTTCACTTTGAGATTGTGCATCTTGTAATAAGTACATTTTTTCCCATGTATGGTCACTGTGACTGAAATTTTAGAATTTAAACAAAATTAGTTTTTATTGTATTTGGTTCTAAGAAGATTTCTCTTATTGGTACCAAACTTATTCTAAAAATGTGTTTAGGAGTGAAGGTGTTTCTCATGTTAAATGGGATTACTGAAAATGTTCGGGATGTTGAACACTATTGAAAGATACAGTGTGTTTTAATTTTAGCACCATTTAACCCTTTTATCTCTATGGAAAAACAAGTACTACCTTCCAACACTAAGTAACATTAAAGATGTTGAAAAAATGTTTGCAGTATGACTTATAAAAACCTTATTTCTTATGAAACGAATACATACATGGTACCATTGTAAAGAAGACAAATTCAGGTATATGAAACTAAGCTCATAAGCAAGTTAAATCTCACACAGGTTAATCAAAAGGTAATTTAAATGTAAATGTCATGGTATTCAACCAAAACTGTTAAATGAAGCATTTAAAGAGTAATATGTGATCTTTTTTTATCCAGTGTCAAGTCCATACAAATCACAACCTGATTAAATGCAATATTATGTGACAAATCAGGGAAAGCCACATGTGGGTAAATATATTTTTACAGGTGTTACAAAAACTTGAATATACAAGGAATTTTGTTCTTTATCGAAATTAATATGAATAAAAATGTGCACTGCCTTTGATTACACCAGATTAATTTAACAAAAGTGCAAGACAGTTGCACATAGATGTATATATTATCTACTTGTATCATCACTGGACAAACATGTCACATGATAAAATCTTCTCCAAAATTGGACCCAACAAGCCAGAATTCTCATTATTTTAGAATTTCAGTTAATTCTCAGTCCAAAATAGTAACTTATTTCCGAAATGATATCGTCACTGTAAAATATGTTAAAATATTCAAGAGGTGTTCAAGATCCATGAAATAATCATACAGGGCCTATGGTTTCAGAAAATGTGTCAACATTGCAATCCAGCTGAGATTTAGTCTGTTGCCAAAATTCAGGTTTAGTACACATCAGTGCAGAGCCATCAAAAGACTCATTTCTCTTGCCTAGAGTTATTCCCCTTTCTTCTTTGTTTATGTATACAAGATCAGATTTCTCTTTTTTTCAGTTATTTCATCCATTGACAATTCATACTCATCATCTAACGTTAAAGTCCACAATTTTGGATGTACTTAGATAACTTCAAAGATTAACATTTCTAGATCAGAAAACCCAGTTTTCGTGTTTACATCTATCTTAAAGTATGACTGTATCCAAATCATACACTAATAAATATATTGCAAAATAAGTATTTAAGAAAGGAAGACCCCAGATATTGACCAATTAGAAAAGATATCACCAAAATGAGACATGAACATGAGACTGGTATATCAATCTGCAGTGCTGAGAAGAAGAACTTTACTGGTCTGCAGTGTTGCATGGTTTAATCTATTGCCACCAGATGTATGCTGAATGTGATTCTGACCTATTTTTAAAATACTTATATGTGCAACAAAAACAGAAGTTTTTTGTGGTCTGCTCACTAACAACTCTAGTTTGATTTTTTATCTTTCAGCTTTGGACACTTTATGGGACCTACTGATAATCCTTTTGTATCCATGACAGATGGTCTGGAGTTTGATGATCAGAACTTTGTATCAGCTGGTTTGTACTAGTTTTGTTGTCAAGCCCATGTTGATGGGAAGTGATGCATAGCAGTCATTTTTTGGACAACAGCAGTGTTGTCACCATGAAGATTCTCATTTTTATGCTTAGCATGAATCATTACAAAGCTCAGACAGTTCAGTGTTGGGCATTTTCACTTGCCCCTTTTCCCTTTGGATCAATTATATTTCCCAATAAGTGTTTAAGAAAGTAGTTGATTCAAACTTAATTTGATTGAATCTTTTGATTAAGAATACCATATTCAATCATGATTTTCATAAGTTTCTTACAAAATCTAATATTTACATCACCGATTTAAAACAGAACCTTTATATGAATGGCCCTGTTTAAAACACAAAATAATTGTAATGGCCCCTGTTTAAAACAGAACCTTAATACTAATGGCCCCTGTTTAAAACAACCTTAATATGAATGACCCCTGTTTTAAACAGAACTGTAATATTAATGACACCTGTTTAAAACAACCTTTATATGAATGACCCCTGTTTAAAACCTTAATATGAATGACCACTGTTTCCAACCTAAATATGAATGACCCCTGTTTCAAACCTAAATATGAATGACCCCTGTTTCAAACCTAAATATGAATGACCCCTGTTTAAAACCTTAATATGAATGGCCCCTGTTTAAAACAGAACCTTGCCTTTTAGCTGCATCAGTTTCTTATAAGGATTTACTTCAAAATGACTTAAGTTATGTTTGATTTTCATAGTTATGATACCTTTTTTTACTTAAAAATTTATTGCTTCTATTGCATCATTTGAAATTGGCATATGTATTTTACTGACACATTTGTAATATTTGATATACATGTATGTGTTAACCCCTAATGATAATGTTCTACAGGAGATTTCATGGGACAACTGGATGCTGATGAAGCAGAATTTGAACGTGAGAATGTCTTCCGACAGGTGAGTATGTGTCTCTTTGGTAGGTGAGGGGTAAGGAATTTTCCCAGGATGGTTTAGCTTGTGGCCACTTTAATTAAAGATGATACTGCTCTGACCCCTTCTACTTCCTACAAACAAATTAATGATATTTCTGGATAAAGTTTGCAAAATGCTATTAATATATGTTGAATACATTTTCATTGTTGAATTAAAGCATTGTTATATACAGTGGGACCCCGCTATAACACGAATTCGGATATAACATGGTCGTGGCATGGC
The DNA here is from genome assembly GCA_029339505.1 of Unio delphinus. Lineage (NCBI taxonomy): Eukaryota > Metazoa > Mollusca > Bivalvia > Unionida > Unionidae > Unio > Unio delphinus. The sequence goes on from JAQISU010000217.1 coordinate 1,133,534, forward strand.
TCCCAAATTTCAGGTAATTTATTACAGGTATTTTTCTCAAAGACCAAAAAAAAATTATTAAGTATGAAAACTAAAATACGTCAAGAGTTTAATTATCATTCTCATACTCGTCTAAAAAGTGTAAAAAAAAAAAAAAAACTTGTAGAAAATATATTATCATTTTGGGGAGGAAATCACACACAAAATTGAATATAAAATAATCGTTGTATGGCTCCTAAAATTTCAAAAATTAACAAATTTCTTTTAGTTTTGTGCCAGAATAAACATCTGAAATACAAACCAATTGCTATGCCTACTGAGAACTTTGATCTTGTTTATTGTTGAAAAATGACAGCTCATAAGTGTCAATATTATTATTACTGATCCCTGAGCAATGAAGCCATCGTGTCTACTTTGTGTTTGTCTTGAATGCATTCTGAATACAATCGTTGCTCTAATAATCTCCGATATATGTTCTCTTAATTTCATACACAACTAAGCAACAGCCAATGCGGACGTTGATAAAAGATTCTCACCAGAATGTATAAATCAATTAATTTAAGTACATTGTTTATCATCAAAGTGAACTGCCGAGCTAAACTTGTTCAAATCAGGGGGAAACGATTTATACAGCATCAAAGAAACAAAAGCCGCCAACATGTGTGCGTAGCTTGGCGGTGTTGTTTTATGCAATCTGTTGACTTGTAAATTCGAATTCTGCAACTGAGAACTATAATTGACTTTGCCAAGAGAAAACATGACATTAGCAGAAAGCAGCTAAATATCAGAGTTTTTCAAAAATTAATAACTATTGGCAGATGAGAAATGTAATGGTATAAAATGTGTACGACACAGAGGTCTCGAAAACGCTTAATTATGCGTATTTGAATACAAATATTTGATCTGGGACTCTTAAATCACTCCATGCAGGAGTCCTCCATACGCATGCAAATAGCTGGGAGACAAAGTTAGTGTTGATTACTTTATCATTTTAGCTGTGCTGATATTTACAGTGACATAATTCAGTGGTTAAAAATACAGCCAGTTCTGCCTGCTGTTATTTATTAGAGTACATCAAAAGAGCATGACGCAATAGCTGGGCGGCAAGTTCAAAGGACTTTGACTAGCAGCTTGGGTGGGAAAATGTGCTGAAATTTACAATGACTGAATTCAGAGACAGAAAGATCCTGAGATGTACATGTAGTTATTATAAGAATACACTTTAGCTTCCATTATTTAATCTACGGACGCGTACTATTTCATCATTCATTGCGTACACCCGTTACGTAATTTTTGTTATTTTCTTTTCATTGAATTCAGTCACATAATGATCTGTGACAAAATTATTGAATATTTTACATCTGTGTGTGGATATTTTCGATGGAAATATTTGTATTATGGATTCAATGTATGTTACAAGATTCACTTGTGAGTACACTGTGTTGATACTCTTTTCATGCAATAGATTATACATGTATATATAAATTAGACACGTGTATGTACCAATGCATGGTTCTCTGAATAAAGTAATATATTATATCTGCAATTTCTGTTACCACAGCAAATGTTTTTCTCATTTAATATATATTGATCAAAAATGGTAATTGTGCCATGCATTTTCGCACCCGTCTTTATGTACCCCCCCCCCCCCAATTAAATCCAAAAATGTGTTGGTATTGTACATGGCTGCTTATAACACGGTTTGGTTCATAACACGGTCGGATTCTATGGCTCCCAACTACTGTGTTATAGCGTGTTATAGCGGGGTCCCACTATATGTAGCAGGCATGTAGAAATAGTCATATATGCCAAACATGTCTGACAGAACTTGAATGACTGTAAAATGACCAAATTGGATGTTATTTGTCTCTGAGAAGAAACTCATATTCTCACTTTACAAATGTAGTCAAACCTGTGGCTAATGGCCAATAATGGGAAAAGTAAATCTGGCCATAGCACATGGTTAACCTCTCTTTAAAATTAATTATTGCTTGATCAAGTTTGCTTTATTTTCACTGTATGTTCTCACCCAGATTTATGTTGCACATATGATTACTGTATCCTGCTCACTTTTATTCATGCTATAAAATAATCAATGATCTTAGTTTATCCATCCTATAAAATAATCACTGATCTTAGTTTATTCATCCTATAAAATAATCACTCTTAGTTTATTCATCCTATAAAATAGTCACTGATCTTATTTTATCCATGCTATAAAATAATCACTGATCTTAGTTTATTCATGCTATAAAATAATGAATGATCTTAGTTTATCCATCCTATAAAATAATCACTGATCTTAGTTTATTCATCCTATAAAATAATCACTGATCTTAGTTTATCCATGCTATAAAATAATCAATGATCTTAGTTTATCCATTCTATAAAATAATCACTGATCTTAGTTTATCCATGCTATAAAATAATCAATGATCTTAGTTTATACATGCTATAAAATAATCACTGATCTTAGTTTATCCATGCTATAAAATAATCACTGATCTTAGTTTATTCATCCTATAAAATAATCACTGATCTTAGTTTATTCATCCTATAAAATAGTCCCTGATCTTAGTTTATTCATCCTATAAAATAATCACTGATCTTAGTTTATCCATGCTATAAAATAATCACTGATCTTAGTTTATTCATCCTATAAAATAGTCCCTGATCTTACTTTATCCATGCTATAAAATAATCACTGATCTTAGTTTATCCATCCTATAAAATAATCACTGATCTTAGTTTATCCATCCTATAAAATAATCACTGATCTTAGTTTATTCATCCTATAAAATAGTCCCTGATCTTAGTTTATTCATGCTATAAAATAATCACTGATCTTAGTTTATCCATGCTATAAAATAATCACTGATCTTAGTTTATTCATCCTATAAAATAGTCCCTGATCTTAGTTTATTCATCCTATAAAATAATCACTGATCTTAGTTTATTCATCCTATAAAATAGTCCCTGATCTTAGTTTATCCATGCTATAAAATAATCACTGATCTTAGTTTATCCATGCTATAAAATAATCACTGATCTTAGTTTATTCATCCTATAAAATAGTCCCTGATCTTAGTTTATTCATCCTATAAAATAATCACTGATCTTAGTTTATTCATCCTATAAAATAATCACTGATCTTAGTTTATTCATCCTATAAAATAATCACTGATCTTAGTTTATCCATGCTATAAAATAATCACTGATCTTAGTTTATTCATCCTATAAAATAGTCACTGATCTTAGTTTATTCATCCTATAAAATAATCACTGATCTTAGTTTATTCATCCTATAAAATAATCACTGATCTTAGTTTATTCATCCTATAAAATAATCACTGATCTTAGTTTATTCATCCAATAAAATAATCACTGATCTTAGTTTATTCATCCTATAAAATAATCACTGATCTTAGTTTATTCATCCTATAAAATAGTCCCTAATCTTAGTTTATCCATGCTATAAAATAATCACTGATCTTAGTTTATTCATCCTATAAAATAATCACTGATCTTAGTTTATTCATGCTACTAAAGTAATATCGTGATTAGTTACTTGCTGATCTCACTGAGATCAAAAAACCGGCAGCTTATGGAAGAAGCCTCTGACGAACAGGAAGAAGAAAAGAAGCTACATATAGCAATTCTATGTGACTTGTAAACTGAAAATTCGCCTGCTTTTGCATACAGGTTTTGAATATAAAATTACCTTTAACTCTAATGAAAGGGTTTTTAACTCTACTCCTTTTAGTATATTCCTTGGTTATATTAACATGAGAAATATAAGCCCTACTCCCTCACTATTCCAGCTCTTCCAAAGTAAAAAATTCATCTTTTCTGTCTACTATATTTATTCTTACACACACCCAAGGGGCAGTGCAGTTTCTTAGGAAGGGGCATTGAATACCAAATACTGTTTGACTGAAAACGTTTGTAAATTAAGTATTGTTCATGTAACAAGGTGTCCAGCTGCACGTTCCTTTCAGCACGGGAGTTTCTTCAGCTCCTTGGCTTTCTGAATGCTGCAACAGTCTTTTGATACCTTGGTTTCCTTTACATGCAGATGGTTTATTGGGCAGCTGATTTCAGGCCATTTAAATCACCAGATCATGATATTGACAAAATCAAACACTTCTTGCTTCAATGACAAGACGGATTGGCTAGTGGCATTATGGTATGGGAATACCTTCATTGCTGTGCCCAATATCATGTAAACATGCATGTCATTATTAAGAAGAAGCAAACTGTTTCATAAGGAGTGGTCTCTCCATCTGTTCATTTTGTAACCTTGTTTTGTTTCTTCAAGTTACCATTGATAGGCTATTTCCCGCCTTGATAAAATCCTTAATAAAGGCAATGCTGCATGATATGCTGTGTTTTCTCAAATGCTATATGAGGTGCACAGAGAATGTCCACAGTGGCTTTTAAATGTCCTTATTGATTAAGGCAGGAAAGCAATGTCCAACCCCACAAGGATTGGTTGCTTGGTTATATGGGGTTATTAGACCAGTGTACTCTGTACTCTCATAGGATTAGAATATGAGTAATGAAGATTTTGACTGATAAAATGAGAAGTTTCTATGAGCCCCTCTCATTTCAAGACATTGACTGACACACTTAGTTTTCTGCTTCCTTTGTATTCTATTTGCATGACATGACCTTGTAAAAGAGAGAACTAATTTTGTCGCTCCAATTTTAGCTGCCCTAACAGTTACCACACCCCATTAATGACAGCACAACCTTGGTGCCAGGCATAACCTTACATGTACAAACAAATAATTATCATTTATGCTTTCCTCAGGTTCATTAAAGTTCATCCTTGCAGTAGAGCAGTTATTCCTACAGAGTGATGTGGATAGAGGTTGGATGAGGGTGACATGGGTAGAGGTTGGATGAGGGTGACATGGGTAGAAGTTGAATTAGGTTACATGGGTAAAAGTTGAATTAGGTTACATGCATAGAGGTTGAATTAGGGTGACATGGGTAGAGGTTGGTTTCTTAAATTTTTCTTCCTCTTCTTCTAATAATGAAACTGATTGGAAAATCTATTTGTTGAAGTTTTTTTTTTATTTTGGTAGATTATGTTTCTTCAAAACAAACTTCCTGGTCAAATTAATATCAATCCCTTCCATCCATCCCAACAATTGTGAGCATCATGATGTGTTTTGCTCATGCTTAAACAGGTGACATCCATGATACAGGCGGCCACCAAGTGTAATTTTTAATCAGAGTTAAACTCTAAGAGTTACATCCTTTGTCTATATAAAGATAGAAAAACTATTTTTGGTCATGCAGGGATTGGGAATACCATCTAAAATTTCAGATACCTGCATGCTGTCTTTATGGACAAAAATCATAACTGCCATTGAATCAATCATTGTATAACCAGAATATTGAATGTACTGGCTACTCACTTAGGATCCATTGGACAAAAATCATAACTGCCATTGAATCAATCATTGTATAACCAGAATATTGAATGTACTGGCTACTCACTTAGGATCCATTGGTTTTGCTTAAATCTGTTTAGACCATTTTATTTCTGTTTAAAGAGAGATCTCAAACAAAAGTTGAGTCATTTTGTATATATCAAGAATGAATAAATGACATAAGCATCATATAGATTGAAAATTATTAATAGCTATGACTTGGAGATAATGCAAAGCAAAAGCAAGTTTGATTATAAAAACATACTCCCACAACTATCACAACTTAGTTGTCTTCCATTGTTTTGCTACCACACACATAGTCCAGTTCTATAATAGCCCAGCAAATCGCAAAACAATTATTACTGTCCACATTTGTTTTTACAAAGGAGTGTATCATATTTTTAGAATATTGGCAATTTCATAACTTAAAAATTGACATGACAAAATGCTAATAATTTTTTTTATTCATAATGACATAAAATGTCTAAAACCATCGTGGACATCTACAGACCATCACAAATGATAACTTATGAGGAGTTAGTTGACATGATTGCACATATTTGTAATGACTTATGAGGAGTTGGTTGTGTGACATGATTTCACATATTTGTAAGGACTTATGAGGAGTTGGTTGTGACATGATTTCACATATTTGTAATAACTTATGAGGAGTTGGTTGTGAGATGATTTCACATATTTGTAATAACTTATGAGGAGTTGGTTTTTTGACATGATTTCACATATTTGTAATGACTTATGAGGAGTTGGTTGTGTGACATGATTTCACATATTTGTAATGACTTATGAGGAGTTGGTTGTGACATGATTTAATATATTTGTAATGACTTATGAGAAGTTGGTTGTATAACATGATTTAATATATTTTAAATGTTTTGGACCATAATATCCTTTTCTTTTCTGTGAAATGGGAATACTTGTATTTATACCTCACTTAAATATTTTGTTACATTTATTATTTATTGCTTGAAAGGAGTTAGTTTTATTTAATTAATTATTTAATTAATTTAAATTATTTCCTATTTCATCCCTAGGATGAGGTTTTAGCTGTGAATGAGTCCCAGGCTAAAAGCAATGAGAGTTCATGGGAATACAAGAGTATTGTGACCATACCCTGCCCATCTTGGCTGGACTGCTCAGGAAAAGACAACCTCATCAACATTTCTATAGATACTTACATGAAGAGCAGGTCAGAGCCTCTTGGAGACATAAGTGCAGTATCAGAAAATAGGAGGGTAAGCATGACTTGAGTCTTGTTCTTAGAAGATTATCTGGTTATGTATGGGTACTGTTATTCATCATAGCACAGATGAAAAATGCTTCTCATAAACTCTTTGCCCAAATTTGTTAAAGAATATCCTGATATGTGGAAATTGTATGAAAGATGCTGATTGGCCATTAATATTATTGATTCAAAAGAACCTTTAGATTTTATTATAAAAAATGTTCTCAAATCCAACTTCGACAACCATTAATGTAAATTTTAAGAAACAGTAAGATATTTTCACCAGAGTTGCTTAAATAGCTTTGACCAGATTTTTGTTTTAAAAAAGCATTGGCTGTTAGGTCAGTGTAAACAAAGTAAACAGTCTCGGTCGTACTTAGAACTCTTGTTTACTTACCATACCTGTTCATAAACCAATAAAACCACCAAAAGAATAATGCGTTTTACTCAAACAGTAACAAAAAATTAGTATTTAATTCATATAGTTAATTGCATACACTCAAATTGTGAAATTATGTAAACAAAAGCCAACAGTTATACAAATTATCTCTACAATTCCATAAAACACCGGGTTTTATGAACCTCAAAAATTTCCCCACAGCTAAAAGATTATGTGCATTGAGTTGTACACTCTGTCACCACAGCTACCAGTCACATTGGCCACTTACGCCATCAGTATTACAAGGTGTTCAATCAAGCAATCAGCACCCACCAATCTCGGTCAGCAACGCCCAATCACCTGCAGCAGCAGGAGAGCTGAGCCCACCAAAATTATTCAGCCCTCCATTTGCTAAATTAACAGCTACAAAATTATGATAAAATCTTTGGGTTTTATCGACATTCAGATACATGGCTGTGATTAATTAATCATAAACCAGCAGGAGAGCTGAGCCCACCAAATTTCCCAGCCCTCGTTTTGCTAAAATAACAGTTCCTTGTAATTGCATTAACGGTGATAAAATCTTAGGGTTTTATCGACATTCAGATACATGGCTGCGATGAATTAATCATAAACCAGCAGGGAAGCTGAGCCCACCAAATTTCCCAGCCCTCCTTTTGACAAAATAACAGCTACAAAATGATGATACAAATTTAGGTTTTCGTTGTGTTTCAGCAGGAAGGGCTGCAATTAATTAATCATATACCTGTCAATATTTGGCAAATATCGGAGAAGCACAGATCACTAGATTAACCATATATGTGATACAGTCCTATTCGATACTGGTTTCTAGAATCGGATAAATTTATCATTACAAATCCATGCGGGGTTGCCTGAGCAACACTAAAGAAATTTCTGAATTTATTATATTCGTAATCGCTGCACCATGTTTGCCAAATATTTCTGAGGGTATGGTTATCAACCCCGTTAAATACTGCTAAAACATTACAATTATCTCTGATCACTTTCGGAATTTGTGTGTAGCGTTGAGTGACATATATTACATCTGCGTTTTTATGCCGTCTGCAAGAAAATATTCTGGCGGGATTTTTCGGTTTGTCCAACATGGTATCATCATACACGACCAAGTTATTTACGCTGGAATTGATATCTTCAACGGAGGGTGCTTCATCGATATCTGTAATAAAATCAATGATATTTTTTCTACTGATCTTGGAGGCGCTCTCGTTATAATTTTTTAATACCTGATAGCATTGCTGATCGTCCATGCTCGGTGCAACCAAATATAATTCATCCCATTTCATAATTAAGTTAAGTAACAGTTGTGTTTTACCGCTACCCGATGGTCCAATAATTATCATCCTGACGGAGTTTAGTGCGGAAAAGTCAGTAACTTCCATTAAATATAACTTACTGGTATTATGAATTTATATTGTGTGAAATGTTAAACATGTACGCCAACAATTGATCTAACTCCCATCATGACAAAAAATAACAGAAGCAATCACTGGCAATTGTGTGTGATGTGGTATAAAAAAAATTTAGATTTGTTTTTTGAAAAAGGGAGGTGATATCATGGCCGGGTTAACAAAATTCCCAGGGGCACCGTGGGCGAAGTATCCAGGAGAAATACACCTTCCAGGATATAGTTATTGTGGTCCGGGAACACGATTAGATATCAGACTTGATGACCGAGATAACCCTCATCCAGGTGAATATCCGATAAACACCATCGATAAAGCCTGTCGTGTTCATGATATCACATATCGAAGTGGTGATCTTGAACAGCGTCATCTCGTGGATATAAAATTGATCCACGCATTAAATTCTATCCCTGATAAATCCTTTAGAGAAAAAAATAGCATCCTGAATAATAAAGGCCGCCATGAAGGGTAAATTAATGATGGGACATGGTATTTAATATGGAATCAATTTATTATTCTCCAACCGGATACTACTTGGGTAAATCTGCGATTGATAAACTCGTCAGCGCAGCTAAAGTTACTAGTGCAACAGTGGCGGATTGGTTATCCAAGCAGGCTATATGGCAAATTTATCTACCACCGCCGAAAAAGATGCAATAAGCATCGTTTGATGTTAATACCCCAAATGAAGTTCATCGGGCCGATATATTATTTCTGCCGCATGATACCGTCAAAAACCACACAAGTACACATTAACAGTAGTTGACGTTGCAAGTCAATACAAGGAAGCTGAACCGTTATCAATGAAGACTTCTTCCGAGGTTGCCTCCGCATTCAAGAGAATTTATTGTCGAGGTCCTCTGCGATGGCCAAATCTCCTTCAGGTTGATCCTGGCAAGGAATTTCAGGGTGAAGTATCATCAATGATGAAACAACATAGCACCATAATACGATGAGGACATACTGCAATCCATCACGATCAGGCAATTGTTGAGCGGTTAAACAGAACTCTCGCAGATAATTTGTTTCATTTTCAGTACGCGAAAGAATTCATCGATGATAAACGATCTCGCGAATGGATCAAACAATTGCCAGAAGTAGTTACAGCGCTCAACAATGAGGTCACCAGGACAATAAATATGAAACCTGCCATCGCAATAACAACAAAAAAATAAATGTAAATATCAAAGAGTTTCAAACAAAAGGATTTCCAATCACATGTTCTTAGCAATATCGCTGTGAGATATTTATATGAACCTGGTGAACTTGAAGGTGGCAGAAGAAGTTCAACTGATTCGATATGGATTATTACCGCACATAAAATATTTTCCACGATAACATCTAAGAATAGACCAACATTATACAAACTTGACCCAACTGCGCCACAACGGAGTTTTACCCATTAACAATTACAGGTTATCCCAGATGATACTCAATTACCACCGCTTGGACTCAGTTAATACAATTCGCCGAAGTTTAATTATTCTTCGTACTCGTGATACTCCAAGATATACTAGATTTGACCACTCGATGAAATCATCTACGATCCACATAGTAGTATCGGTGATAATTAATCCTTCTGATGAATGTATCGTCATTGCGTAACCTAACCTCCATGGAGATTTATCATCGTTTATTGCATTTCTGACCACGGCGATATCAGCTAGTACAATATCATTCAGTACTAGTTGCTGTTGCTCAGATTTTCCTGGGATGTCAACAGAGATGTTTTTTCGTCGTGTATCCTTGGGTCTATAGCACAATGGGACCTCGTCATTGGGGAATTTTTCTTCATGGAGATAAAATAATTTCTTCTGAAGTAGATCTCTTTTTTCTGCTGGCGACAATAACATCTGTTGGTTTCCATGTATTCCACAACTCGTCAGTGGGGGTTCCAGGGATCACCGTTCGTGTTATCTCGCATTGCACATTATCCGGTTGTACTTTTATCCCGGATTTTAACATAGTTAACTCTGAATCAAGTGAACAATGGTCTGTGCTAATTTCTTCGTAGTAATCAACGATGTTTTTCAACCAACAATGCGGAGATAATCCAGTAAATGGTGGTAGTTGGCCATGATCGCCGAACATTATCACTGCGGTGTTTTTCGTTAATAACCAACCAAGAAGTGTTTTTAATACCGTCAACGATACTGTATCAGTAAACTTCCTAATTATTATTCTTCCGAGACGTTTTGCTTCTTCCTCTATGACCTTACGTAAAAATACAATATCGTAATTATCTAATTGTTCTGGATTTGGTAACTACACATCAGTTTGTTTCCAGTATGAGATTATCGTCGTGGATACAGTTAATGAGGTCAATATTCCTTTATCTAACAGAAACCTCAATAATGCTATCGGAGTCCATTTCTTCACACAGAGATGTTTTCCCACCCAGAGTTAAAATATCGGATGAAGGCCATCCTTGAATTGGAATGATGTCACCCTGGCAAATCCAGTTAAATCAAAGTCAGGTAAACTCCCGGTAATAGCTACTCTGACCATCTCATGTGTAGGATGACCAAATCGTTTAAAATATTCTCCGCATTCTCCCATTCCGAGAAAACTTGCTGGGTAGCACGCTGCCATATCAACGGACATCATATCATCGAGGTTATATTTTTGTATTCCATAAACCACCGCAGCCGTGTTCTACGCAGCTAGCTCTAACATCTTTGAGAAGATCAGTGCGGGTTGGTTTCCACGAATCCTTTTCTCTGGCAAAATGAGCTGCTACTGATGGCACTGTAAAACAATTTCGGGTAATTTCATCGGGGTTTATTGTGTCCTTCAGCGCGACATTATTCATTTCCGCCTGAAGTTCTTCTGTTCGATATAAATCTCCATTTGTCCTAACAAATTGATCGTATTTTCCTCCTTGTTCACTCTTAAACAACCACACAGAAATAGGATCGGTTTTATTGATATCGTAGATACAATCAAATATGTCTCCGCGATAGTATTTTACTGTTCATGATGCTGTACATACTCTCACTGAACCACTCCATGCATGAGAATTGTGGTCTATGATTTCGATTGGAATTCCTTCTTTTTTATAGTGACCAGATTCATGTAAAATTTCTCCTGTGAGAGATTTTATAATTATTGAAATTTTTATTTTTTTCTCAAATGTTGCAACATCATTTATTAATGCTCCTGTGGATTTAACGGATTGAGCCCACATAATTATTTTTGATTTTCTCAATTCGGTTAATCCATTACCTCGTTTGGTGTTTTGAAAATATTCCATTACTCGCTCTGCAACACAATTCAGCACCGTTGAAATTCCCAGGACACTTCAAGAGGACGTTTGATACCTCTCAACGATAATAATTTTTGGTGCTCTCATATATCAATCACAGAAGTTTATGCCAAAAAAATTATGCTCAGAAATTACACTCGGAAATTATATTTAGCTTCCACGGGAATAAAAAAATTACGCTCGGAAATTACACGCATATGTAAAATTTGCTGGATTTTTCATAATATTTTTTTTTTTCATTGAGACCTTCTCATGGTGGAATCATAGCAATGATCAATATTTCCGATCAAAAATTTTCCTCATTCAATATTTTTTTAAGACAATCTACGGTCATACACGAGTGAACATAGTTCATTATCTGATCGCGATTACAGCTAATCATTGTTATAGGATCGCGTTAAAGTTGTTTTATCTGATGATCCGTGAACAAAAAATCCTCTTCACCAAATCTGTCTAAGTAAAATTCGAAGTTACCTGCGATTGTTTCATCGAATGATTTTCTAATAGTGTTTTCAAGTTTGTCCTTGTCGTAGACGAATACTTGTGCATGAGTGTACATTATTAATATACTTTGGATTCAATTACAATTTTTATATCAACGGTGATTTGTAATTGTTCTCCTGATAGATCAATCAAGTTAAAATCTTGATCAACTAGTCTGAAATTCATTCTTGATATCGAAAAATTACTTGTTGCCAGGTATATTAGATTAGCCGGATTCTGCACGATCAAAATCTGTAAATCCCCTTAACGGTCGCGGCGATATCTATCGTCTTATTTTCTGATGTCCAAGCAAATGATCCATACTGAATCGTGTATACCATGTTTACAATATTATTTTCTCTTTCATGAGGAATTTTTGTTTTATTGAGTATGTTAATCATCCTCGTAAGATCATCTTTGATCTCATTGATGGATGTTTTAATATCTGTGATATCATTTTGTGTACTTGAAATTATTCCTGAAACCAATTCATCTTTGATATTTCCAAATTGCAGATCAACCAATGAGAGTCTACACTCAATCTCAGGTAACTTTGTATTTATCAAGGATAGTTTCATAGGAACCACTGCCAGTTTTCAAAAAAATTCATCAAGGGTATCATGAGTTCTCTTGATCTCATCGATGGATGTTTTAATATCCGGGAATTTCACATTGATGTTATCTATTGGATCACCAAAGAATTTATCAATGATGTTTCTACGAAAAGTTACAAATTGTTTTATGTGGTCTTCATACGCGGATAGTAATGTTGCTAGTTCATCAATGGTGGCTTTTATCTGTGCAATTTTCGGTGTGGTCACCGGCGGAATTCCAAAGAAATTGAAAATAGGCAGTTGGATATCTGTAACACCTTTTTGTAATCCCGCAAATTGATTTATGTGGGCGTTATACTCGTCATTGAGTGTTTTTAACGATTACATCGATGATAAATAATTGTCGCTGAGTGCTGTTAATCTATCTGATATTGCAGCTGATATAAGTTTATTTACTTGTTCGAGAGAAACTCCTTTTGTTTTTCCTAGATGCGGTAGTGATCTTCCCCAAATATCTACCATTATACGTTTAAGATCTCTTTAAAAAGTTATCACTGGTGTTCTCGTGTACGGTTTTATGAGGTGGTTGAGGAGACTTTGATATCGCTCTTAACACGTTAATTGTTTCTCGGTCGCATATCGGAGGATCAGTTAATGTCTGTGTGGGTAACATCGAATATCAAACAGGAACTTTTAACTCAGATACATATTTGAGAAATTCATTTGGCGGTGCTAGTCCATACGAGTCAAAATAAATAATTGATTTAGGATGTATCGCATAAGCTACCGAATGAGTTCCAGGTTTGGTGTTATCATCAAGATTAATTATACCTGTTTCTGGGATTAATGGACGATTTGGTAATTGATCTTTCATGAAAACACCTGAAATGTTTTATCGGGGAGTTTTTCACCGCGGCGATTAAATCAAAATTTGACATCAGCGTTATTGTCTGATGGTTGCATATCTGGTGAATCAGCTGCCTGGTAATCAGAAGCCTTTTCCTTTTTTTTTTTTGTATCCCTGCCCGGTAACTTTATTTTTTTGGCACCCAACCAGCTACACCAGAAAGTGCACCAGTTCCAATTGCCGCGAGGATATGAGCAATTAAGGGAAGAAATCCACCCAATTTGATCAAGTTAGAAATTGTGGAGGAGGAAAATTCCAACTGTACTCCTGTATTTGCATTTAACGCATTATTAAAATGTTTAAGTTGAGTTTTCTTCAGGGATAGTTTATTTGGTCCTCTATCTGTTCATGCTTCTAAGTTATTATTGCTCTGCACGCAGCAGAGGTTTTCGATTGTAGTTTCTTTATTTGACCAGTTGTCAAGATGACATTAACATGACTATACGACATTTTTATTTAAGTGACAGATCATCTAATTGTGTTATGTTTTTGGATTTCATTACATGTTTTCTATTGGCGCATCAACTACCTTCATTCTTCCACCACCACCTTCTAATGTCATTGTCATATCACTAAGAATAACAGCAATTGCTCTATATGAACCACTGGCAGGAGGTTCTCCTATGCGAACTTGAAACTTTACATCAACGACAGAGTTTTTAGATAAATCAAGATGTTCCAATGAAAAATAATAGATTGGATATAAATTTAGAAAATCCAATTGTGATATCTGTAGTCCCGTATCAACATTTTGATCACGCCCCATATAGGACCACAAACGATGATACACGTGACCTATTTGGTTATTATGATAATCAGTCAGAAGATTTTCAGCGGGATCCTGCTGATTGCTTATTCGCAATGATACCTCTCCTACAGCTAGTTGATCAAATATCATATGACAACGCTGCTGTTTATTGTGTCCATCAACTCTTTTTTTTATCTTGCAACACGGAAAAAATATATCGGGGTGCGGAGATATTTTTTGTTAGCGCGACCTGCCAGGTAAACGTCCCAGCTGTGGTACTGGTCGTGGTAGCTGTTGTAACCATGTCAACAATGATTATTCCTCCACGATCCATAAAAGATAAATGTGTTTCTATAGCTAACGATGGAGTCATTATTGGCATCCATAATGCTAGTTTTGATAGATTTACTTTACCATCGGGAGTATCTGCATTGTGCCAAATAGCATCATCATCATTTGATTTTCTCATAAGCACCACAGTTTGACTAGCACCAAAGATAACCTTTCAAACATTTCTACAAAATCCAAATATATGAGAAAGAGGTATCACACATGAAAATCTTCCATCGCAGTTTAACATTAATTTTCGATTTTGCGAATCCTAGATTAAAATCGGGATTATTACTCATAACAACAGCTTCAGCATCGGCATCAGATTTATCACCTTTTTTTGGTTGTCTTATAACAAATGGATTAATATCAGGATTATTAGTAATATCCTTCGCAAACATCATTGAATGACCTGCAGATTGGATAATATCAGAATATATCGCTAGTCCCAATATTGTGGTTGCGACATCAACATCATTATCGATAGATTCTATCCTGTTAGAATTATTCAGATACTGCGCTCTACTAAATAATGCCATTATACCATTGTTGACAAATCCAACTGGAGTAGTTATCATATGGATTACCATCAGATCGTATTAATCTTCCCTCAATCTCGATAAAAGCTTCACACGGTAAGAAATATTTAGATGTATCATCAAATCGAAGTTAAATTCGTGATCTAGCATTAGCATCTATCGCGTTATACGAGAAAAATTGAAAATCGCATACGGAATCATTTCTTGGAATGGGCGCATCAATATCAATGGCCTCATCTGAAATCGACTGGAACATTTTATTATATAGCTGCTGATCTAAATCATAATCTTCTAAGACCAGAACCAGCAACCAAATTAGCAACAACATTTCTTTGGGAATCATCATCTTGATCTATCATTGATGATTGCACCAATGTAGCCAATTTTTGAGCTACTATATCATTTACTACTTTACTTACCCGAGGTGGCATTAATTCCGTAGACGGTATTTTTACTGGTTTCCGTTTTCCTCGAAATAACGACATAAGCTTATCCCTGATGGTGTTAAATGTGCAGCTAGATCACCAACTGCACTGACAGCATTATTACCAATAGCACCAATAGCCTTGATGCTAGTTCTTTACCAATGGATATAATTTTCGGAGCAATCCTAGTGAACAACCCCGAGATGATATTACCCAATCCATCTCCATAGTATACTTTATATACGGGTAATCTCGAGTTCATGACGTGAACACTAGCTGGTTTGTTGTGGTTACGATAGTTGATCATTTTATTTATCTAATGCGGTGATAAATCACTACTGACATTAATCGCTGTGATAATCATCAACTAATTCATGAATGAAACCAATATAGACCAATATCCATGAAAACACCTTGAAATAGCCGCTGGCAGATATCAGCTGCATCATTAATTATCTTGGGGGAATTATTTCCAGCTCGTTTTCCCCTGATGAGAACTTCCAATCATGATATATCATTGAGGATACTACGCGAACAGGGAACAAGATCACCACCATGAACTTTTGATCGATATCCCTCACCAGTTTTACCTGTTGCATCCTGTGTATCATCATCTTCTTCTCGATCAGATGGGATATAATATTCTTGTTTTTGTTGTTTTGGTGGTTGTTTTCATTGTTGTTTTTGTTCCTGTTTTCGTTGTTGTTCTTCTTGTCTTAATTGTTCTTTTACCACTTCATGTTTTTCATATATTTGCCCCGCTGCATCGATATATGCCACATATTTTGGATCATTTTTGTTAATTTGTTTTATTTGATTTTTAACCTTATAAACCACATCAACCCAATGTTGCATATTTTTGATAAAATTTCTATGTTCTGGTTTTAAGTACTTGATTTTATTGTAATATCCCATAACAGCAAAATTAATAAAATCATTTTTATCACTCTTATCAATATGAGCTAAAGCTTCTTCGGTAAATCTATTTTGTAATTCATTAATTCTTTCCTCGTCTGTTTTTTTGGACCAAATCGAGAGGTTTCAACAGTGCCATCGGCACCAGGTTTAGATTGTTCTACTATTTTTTCGAGTGCAGGTATTACACCTTTTTAAGTGGCGGTAACAACCTTTCAATAGCTGTAGTTACCTGCTTAAATAATTGTTCAGTATCAGTGGTAAAATCAAATTGCTGCTGTTGCCTCGCTTGGAGATTATCTCTATAAGAATCCCTCACCGGAAGAAATTTTTGTATCGCAGCCAATCTCTCTGGTTAATCTAGTGATCTGTGCTTCTCCGATATTTGCCATATATTAACATGTATATGATTAATTAATTGCAGCCCATCCTGCTGAAACACGATGAAAACCTTAATTTGTATCATCATTTTGTAGCTGTTATTTTGTCAAAAGGAGGGCTGGGAAATTTACATGGCTCAGCTCTCCTGCTATATGATTAATTAATCACAGCCTTCCCTCTGAAACACGACAAACATAGGATTTTATCAACGTTGATGCAATTACAAGGAACTGTTATTTTAGCAAAACGAGGGCTGGGAAATTTGGTGGGCTCAGCTGTCTTGCTGGTTTATGATTAGTTAACCCTTTAGCTACGACTACCGCATCTACTGTAAATAGCTCTCAAACCCCAGTGACGCATATATGCAGTGTCGATAAACCTAGTTTACAACCCCAGTGCAGTGATTAATCTACCCCTGCGTCCCGCGTCCAGCACGCACAAAAAATGGCTGGGACTCATTAGTTGTTCATATGTGCATTCCTTTGGACGCAAGAAATTTTGAAGAAACATCAACGTGATTACGGTGATTTTTTGTTTAACAGGACGTTCTTTTCACAAGGCATATATTATCTCTGCACCGGTCATGTGGTACTCACTCCTTAACAGTATAAAATGCCGCTAAAGAAGATTTTGAAAATTGACCCTAAGCAAAGGACATTGGATATTTTATTTAATGATTCAAATTCCACTGATCAGCAGCATTTGGTTTCTTCATCTGATGTTCAGGATGCAAACGTGAGCTCAGCCTCCAGCATAATACATAAATTACCAAAAATTCAACAGTTTCAGCTGAAGTGGTTAAAAACGTACTCGTGGCTACGATATGACAATGGCTGTGCAAATAAAAACGAGGACTTTATGTTTTGTGAGATATGCACAGACAATAAAAAGGTAAATGGTATGAACAAGATTGCTAGGAATAGAAATTTTCAAAATTCAACATTAACCAGACATGCCGATCTTGCTGACCACAAATTATGTCTAATAGCCCCAGAGTTACGAACTAACTTTGAAAAATGTAGTGCAAAGCTCACTTCAGATCAAGACAAAGCCATTACTGCCTTACTGAAGGTTGTTAAGTGGATGGCAGATGAAGACATCCCATTGAACAAATATTAGTCTTTTGTGAATCTTTTACATGAATTGGGAGTTCAAGATCTTGACGTTCTCAGAAAGAGTAATATCAGTTATGAATCTTCAGTGACTGCCAGTGAGCTGCTTGAGTCATTAGCAGAGTTTGCTAACAATGCTGTAACTGTTACAATTAAGAAATCTCCTGTGGTAACCTTACTTGTAGATGAGAGCACTGACATTTCCAACAGGAAAAGGCTGGTCATGTATGCTCAGACATTGAGTGAAGACTTTATTCCAGAGTGTCATTATGTGTGCAAAGTTGAATGCTTAGATGCTATGATGAGCAAGGAAAAAGGAGCAGCTGCAATATTGAGAAGGGAAAATCCTCATATGCATAATGTTCACTTTGTTACCCACAGGTTGGCACTGTGTACCTCCCAGGCAGCAGAGAAAATAGAATCATTAAAAAAGCATCAGCAAGTATTGACTGATCTTTTCTACTATTTTCAGGGATATAGTCAACGCGAGGCTTGACTACATGCCATGCAGGAGATTTTAGACGATCCATGTATCGTATATAAGGAGCTCCATTCAGTGAGGTGGTTGTCTTACTTTAGTGCCCTGACTGCTGTATGGAGAACTCTAGATAGCTGACGACTGTAAAACTGTGTACTGTGCCATTTGATTACAAGTCAGTACTACAGGCCTGGAGATCTAAGAAAGACAGGCGAATTTATGAACTAAAGTGAAGAAGGAGTTGATCTTGTAGTTAATAATGAACTAGTTTTAATAATTCTGTATTATAAATAAATAAAATTAATGTATCTCAATGTGTTTGCAGAATCATTGTACTCATTACATTTGAGTGGGACTCATTATTTGAATATATGCGAGTCCTGTGACTCATTGGGATGAAATTGTAGATTAATCACTGCCAGTGTCGCTCATATGCGTAAAGTTCAGCAGTACTCGAAACCCCAGTGACGCTCATGTGCACAGAATACCTACGTGTTAACTAAACATTGATTGGTTGAATGTACAGAAGTTTACATATTTTTGATTATCATAACCAATGAGAAAGATTGTTTTCTCGACATTTTGAGACAAGTTGGAAAGCTGAGAGGTTAAATTTAGACACACTAAAATGAATTTTCAGCGTTTACGAAACATGTGTTTTCGAGATGAACAAAGATGGATTCTGATTCAGATATGAGCAACTTTAACGGGTCCAGTGCAAGTGATATTGAAAAGTTTAATGGATCATAATTAGAAAATGGATCAGATATTGATGTTAGTCCCATTTCAACATCAGATACAAACGATTTTTAATCGGATGACAAGGCGGACGTAGTTTAATTGCACAATGGAGTGATGACCTCACCGTATTCAAAATCAGTGTTTTTGATTCTTACGTTGGTTCAACAGACAACAATCAAGCTTGGACCAGTGAATGAAAGATTTTTTACTCAGATTTATTCCAGAATATCTGGTAGAAAATCTTGTGAAAGAAACAAACAATGTTGTTAAGAAAATAGGGGACCAAAAGCAAGACATGAAATGGTATGAAATCAGCATCACATATGTGGGCACTAGTCCTACATGTAAGGCATAGAACATGTTAATTTTGCTATACATATATTGTAATATACATGATAACATCGTCATTTATGTGTGGATAGTTACTGTTTTGAGAGGTACCAATTGCAACATTGTAATTAGAGTGGATTTCATTCATGTTTTTATATTGAAAATATTTAATTTATTTTGTGGGATTCAAAGTTTATATGACTGGGATTTCTTATATGATGGGATATAGGAGTACATATAAAGTAGAAATATATGAATAACAGACACTATACAAGATAAGCTGTTTTTTATTTCATTTAAATCTAGTAAATACTTTTGAAATAATGAATATAAATGTAACCATGTTTTTATTGTAAATTTCTGTAGTCAGCCTTGATGATGCTCTAGTATTCAGCCTAGCAGTCAGCCTCAGTAGTCTGAGTAACTGATATGATAGCACAGAGCAGTTGTGAAACTACACAACAGCTCTAGTAGTTAAAGGGTTAATCACAGCCATGTATCTGAATGTCGATAAAACCCTAAGATTTTATCATAATTTTGTAGCTGTTATTTTAGCAAATGGAGGGCTAGATAAATTTGGTGGGCTCAGCTCTCCTGCTGTTCCTGCTACTCAACCAGCAACACTATTCAGCTCTGTGGCTGCTATGTTTCTGCTACTCAACCAGCAACACTATTCAGCTCTGTGGCTGCTATGTTTCTGCTTTACAACTGATATGTTTGACTTGTATTGTTAACTCTGCAGCTGATACCATGTCGACTTCAATCACTCAGTTCAGCTGAGAATATTTCTAACGCTGTGTACTATGCATGACACGTGCATATATGATGGAACATAATGACGTTACATAGGGTAAGCTATACAGATTACATTATCGGCACAATAATTACAAAACAATACACAAGTTCAGAAGTGAACTGAACCATCCCCCGTAAGAATCCTTGAGTAGTACTAAATGCCTCTTAAATATGCAACTTTGTATAGCCCATAAAAGTCTCTTGCTAACTCACAAACAAGATATGAAAATATTTGCATTATACCACATAGACCAAATTTACACAGAAAATATACAAAGATAAATGTGGTAATACAATAGTTATAACTTATACACAAGAAATTAATAACTCACATACCCCTACAGATGAAGATATGCAAGTTCTTCAAGTAGACCCGCTCACTGACAAGACATTTCATACTTTAAGATTTTAAATTACGGTGATGCATTTATACACAGATATTGTCGTTACACTTTAAACGCTTGGTTCATCCCAGCAAAAGCACATCACATGTGTGGCATAGGATGAACCGATCTCACTATTTTGAAATACTGTACTATATATATATATATATATATATATATATATATATATATATATATATATATATATATATATATATAAATCACCCTCTGGTATCGTTGTACACAAAAATGAAACCCAAGTACATGTTTTTAATAAATAAAAGGGTTTATACAATTCCGTGACAATAGGCATCATTTTTCTGGCTGCAATGGCAGCAACAGTGCTACATGTTTGCTGATCAGTCAATCCATAGAACACTTGACAAAACTCCTGCTTGAGGCCAAGAACAGCTTGTGTGATGGTTTAATATCTCTCATTTGGTGTTCATCATCTCCTCATTCACTCCCCTGTCTTAGTTTTATTTCATTTGGTGTCCATCGTCTCCCCATTCACTTCCCTGTCTTTTTAGTTTTATTTCATTTGGTGCCCATCATCTCCTCATTCACTCTCCTGTCTCCTTAGTTTTATTTCATTTGGTGTTTGTCGTCTCCTTATACATTCCCATGTCTTCTTAGTTTTATTTTTTGCAGAAGTACAAGGACTACTATTCGCTTGAAAGATCATTAGTGAATTTTGATTTTAGATAGATATGAGACTTGCATTTAGGTATGAAAAACAGGTCACTTTGCATTTTCTCAGCAATCAACAAGTCTAAGCATGAAAACTCTTGATTAATGAAAGGATAAATTATCATTTTTTAAAGTTATATGCATGTTATTTGTTGTGCATGTGTTTAATTTGGCAGTTAAGTACATGTGCATCTTAATTGCATTAATACATTACATATCTCTAATGCCTTTCAACCTTCTTAGAGATGTAAATTTCCTCATCAAATTACTCTTAATTCAACCTACATTTCAATAGAATATTTATAGATATATAAAATAGAAAGAACCTAGATCCTGTTTGATTACTATGTCTTAGATTTTTAGCATCAGGTTGTAACCAGTGTCACTATCAGATAATTGTCTTTGATTACATGCTTCAATGCATTTTTAATTTATTTGAATTTCCATCCACAAAATAATTTTTTAAATGAGGGCAGTATTTTTAGCAGTACATGATCTTATTAACCAAGTATGGCGTTTTTGTATGATGGTCTCCCTGTACATGTCAGTGGTACAGTACATAATGCTTCTCTTAACATAGGGGCCCCGAGTGGTCTAAAGTGCTGTCCATTACGGATCACTGCCATCTCACCTCTGTCTGCGTGGGTTTGAGTCTCTGATTCGGCCAATGTGGGTTTGTGAGAAAGCTTGCCAGTAGCTTCTTGTGGGTAGGTGGTTCTTTTTGGGGTTTTCTGAGTTCTTCCTCCACCATTAATACCAGCAGCCATGTATAGCCTATATTGTGCTGAAAATGGCGTTAAACCATAAAATTAAGTAAATATTCTCTTAACTTAACAGTTTTGGAACCTTCTTCACTGGTCGCCCTCAGATTGGATTACCCTTTGAATTTGTCTTAATCTGAGCAAGAAAAATATTCTGATGACAGTCTGACTCAGGAGAATCCAGGTTATTTAAATAGAATAATCTCTGCACCAGTCCTTTGGGAGTCCTTGTTATTTGCTGATGACTGCACCCTCACTTCTGGCTCAGAAGGTGACCTACAATGCAGCATTGACAAGTTCTCCAGGTCCTGCAAAAGCTTTGGTCTCACCATCAGTACCAAGAAGCCATATGTTGAGCCCAACATTACCATCAATGGCCAAAACCTCATCGTAAAGAACCGCTTCACCTACCTTGACAACACACTGTCACAGAACATCACTATTGACGATGAGGTGAACCTTCGCTTTGCTAGAGCCAGCACAACTTTCAGCAGATTGTATGCCAACATCTGGAATAGAAGAGGCATCAGCATCCAGACCAAACTAAAGGTCAACAGGGCAGTTGTGCTCCCCACACTACTTTATGCATGTGAAACATGGACGGTGTTCCAAAGCCATGCCAGGAAGCTGAACCACTTTCACACCACAAGTCTCAGGAAAATCCTCAACAACAAATAGCAGAACAATATTTCAGACACTGATGTATTCACCCAAGCAGGTCTCTCCAGCATCCACACCATCCTGATGCAGTGCCAGCTACACTGGGTGGGACATGTTGTATGTATGCCAGACCACCAGCTACCTAGGATACTCTTCTTTGGTGAGCTACAGCAAGAAAAGCGATCCCACGGTCATAAGAAACACTTCAAAGACAATCTGAAAGCTCCATTGAAAGCATTCAACATAAACCCTGATTCCTGAGAGCAAACAGCAAGCAATTGAGTCACTTGGCGTTCCTCTGTGCAGAAAGGCTCCAGGTAGTGAGAATCTAGCAAAACAGCAGCTGCAGAGCTGAAGAGGCAAGCCAGAAAAGTATGTGTCATCAACCCTACTGGAGATGTCCCACTCATCCCCTGTCTCTTTTGCAAATGAACATTCTGTTCAAGGGTTGGCCTTGTCAGCCACCTGCGCATCCACAGAACAGAATGAGCCCCTCCAACCCTCGAGTGACTAAAGAGGTCTTTGTCAAATCAACGGATGAACAACACTATTGGAACATCACTCAGCCACTTCTGTGATGTTGTGAAATAACCTCAGAAGACATCGTATGAATACAATTAATTTTGATTTATTCATTGATTTGCCACTTGTGTTACAACAACAAAGACAGAGATTTTTCTTATTGTGTCTTTGTCCTTCTGCTGCCAAACTGTACCAAGATATGAATAAAAGTAGCTCAGAATATAGTACTCAATGGCAGTGAATTACATCAGAGGCTTCATTAACATCTAAGGCAATCGTTTCTTGCCTTGACCAAAAAGACCAAGGATGCTCTGACTGCCAAAGAAAAAATGTTTATGAAATTGACTCCAATGACATGCCACTAAGACTAGTTACATGAAAACAGTGGACACAGAAATTCAAACCAGAATGCACACAATTTTGCCGTTATCCAGAAATTGGCAAATGGTGAATCCTTTACCTTTTGTAATACATGTAATCAGCATCTCAGCAAATCATGTGGAATGAAGGATGATAATTTAAAAAAAAACATGTTTCAACAACAACAAAAAACAAGGATTTATCTGCCTTGCAAAGTTCATCATTGAATATTTCATCATTCTTTGAGCCCAGAAGATATTGCTGTTATGAATGCATAAACTAACTCTAGTGAATTCATTGAGGAGCATAATCTACTAGTAAGTGTGGCAGATTATGTGAGCATGTTGTTTGTAGAAATGCTCCTGACACTAAAATAGCCACCAAATAAAGTTGTGCATGGAGTAATACTTTAACAATTGTAAATTAACTTTATTTAATAAAGCGGAAAAACATTGTTGACAATATAAATTGCAAAGCCTTTTCAGATGCCACAGAAGGAACTATTGACTTGGACATTTTTTTGGTTTTTGTAATCACCTTTCTATTTATCTTGCCCAACATTACTATATTTCATGGGGCCCCGAATGGTCTAAAGCGCTCACCATTACAGATAATTGCCATCTCACCTGTCTGCTTGGGTTCGAGTCTCATTTTCAGCCAATGTAGGTATGTGAGATAGCTTGCCAGTAGCTTCTTGTGGGTCAGTGGTTCTTTCTGGAGTTTTTTCCCGCGTTCTTCCTCCATCATTTATACTGGCCGCCATGTATAGCCTATGGCTTTTAACCCTACAACAACAATTATTTTTCCTTGTAGGTATCTCTGACGTGAGATGTTGGAATGTTAAATGTGTGGAATATTGGTATGTTAAATGTGTGGGATGTTGTTGTTAAATGTGTGGAATGTTGGTGTGTTAAATGTGTGGGATGTTGTTGTTAAATGTGTGGAATGTTGGTGTGTTAAATGTGTGGGATGTTGTTGTTAAATGTGTGGAATGTTGGTGTGTTAAATGTGTGGAATGTTGGTGTGTTAAATGTGTGGAATGTTGGTGTGTTAAATGTGTGGAATGTTGGTGTGTTAAATGTGTGGGATGTTGTTGTTAAATGTGTGGAATGTTGGTGTGTTAAATGTGTGGGATGATGGTATGTTAAATGTGTGGGATGATGGTATGTTAAATATGTGATATGTTGGCCTGAAATGTTCACATTAATAGCAATGATACCTTATTCCATGTTGACATACCTAAAGTTGTTTTCATCAGCATGTATCAAAAAGTATGAGAAATATAAAACTGATAGATGTGTTCTATTCCTGATAGTAACATTCCGTTTGACAAAGCATTGTATGTTGTAAATTAAAAATGTATTCAGATTTGACACAGAAGCAACAGTGGAATTCAAAAAGTGATCTAAATTCTTCCCTTCAAAGTCTATAAATATTTCTTGCTAACGGTACAGAAGGTGGGGCACATCATGATTGAAATAATCTCCTATGGTGAAATTGCTATAAATAAATAAAGTGTCAAAATCATCCTCACCTATTGATTAAATCACAGATCAGTACATTTTTGGCAGGAGTCATGGATCAGTACATTTATTGCAGGAGTCGTGGATCAGTACATTTATTGCAGGAGTCGTGGATCAGTACATTTATAGCAGGGAGTCATGGATCAGTACATTTATTGCAGGAGTCATGGATCAGTACATTTATTGCAGGAGACTGTTTTGGAACAATTCTAGCCTGAAGCAGACCATATTCTGTTTGGCATTTTGTGACTTCAGTCTGACTTGCTAGAAATTTTGAATAAATACAAAAACATTCAATGTATTAAAGATTGTTTTAATCATATAGAATGGATAGTAAAAAAAAAATACCAAAATGTTACATTTTCACCTAGAACTGAAGATTGCTTCCATCAAATGGACAGCTCCCTGACACGTCTCCTATGCATTGTGATGATATTAACAAAACAGCACAATAAGTACTATGGTCATGGTCAAACACAGGGTAAATGGGCCCAACACAGCTGATTCACTTTGTGCATACTGCAATAAAAATAAACATAAATCACTATTTAAAAATTAGCAAGGCTAAGCAAATGAAACTCAGTCTACATTTATCTTCACATAGAAGGTGTATATATGCATTTCTGGGACAGTGATAACATAGAAACTTGTGAGATTATGATCCCATTTATCATACAAGAAATAACTGTACATGCAACTGACATTTACCCCAGATATAGAGACTTATCCCTGGTCATAACTGATGTGATTCCCACCCTTTTACCATTCAGGTATATCCACTTTCTGGATATGATGAGTTTAAATATGCAGCTGAGTATATTTTAATGCCAGGGAACTTCACTCAAGTGAGATGGATTTTATGGATGGTTAGGTATATGCCAGGGATCTTCACTCTAGTGAGATGGATTTTATGGTTGGTTAGGTATATGCCAGGGAACTTCACTCTAGTGAGATGGATTTTATGGATGGTTAGGTATATGCCAGGGATCTTCACTCTAGTGAGATGGATTTTATGGTTGGTTAGGTATATGCCAGGGAACTTCACTCTAGTGAGATGGATTTTTTGGTTGGTTAAGTATTTTAATGCCAGGGAACTTCACTCAAGTGAGATGGATTTTATGGTTGGTTAGGTATATGCCAGGGAACTTCACTCTAGTGAGATGGATTTTATGGTTGGTTAGGTATATGCGATGGATCTTCACTCTAGTGAGATGGATTTTATGGTTGGTTAGGTATATGCCATGGAACTTCACTCTAGTGAGATGGATTTTATGGTTAGTTAGGTATATGCCAGGGAACTTCACTCAAGTGAGATGGATTTTATGGTTGGTTAGGTATATGCCAGGGAACTTCACTCTAGTGAGATGGATTTTATGGTTAGTTAGGTATATGCCAGGGAACTTCACTCAAGTGAGATGGATTTTATGGTTGGTTAGGTATATGCCAGGGAACTTCACTCTAGTGAGATGGATTTTATGGTTAGTTAGGTATATGCCAGGGAACTTCACTCAAGTGAGATGGATTTTGTGGATGGATATGTATATGCCAGGGAACTTCACTCAAGTGAGATGGATTTTATGGTTGGTTAGGTATATGCCAGGGAACTTCACTCTAGTGAGATGGATTTTATGGATGGTTAGGTATATGCCAGGGAACTTCACTCTAGTGAGATGGATTTTATGGTTGGTTAGGTATATGCCAGGGAACTTCACTCTAGTGAGATGGAGGTCAAAAAAAGAGTGTGGGGATCTGTGTTCTACTTTGTTTTCTCTTTAATTTTTATTAATAATGCAACTATCTATTTACTATATATTTTAAAATCTTGTGTATATCACTCTAACACTTAGTATATTTTATATTAGCCACAGTTTGGGATGCAGGTCATCTCACCCAAGAGAGATAAAGCTTGTCCCCTCATTGACATCACTTGGGAGACCAGTGATACAACATTAACCTCAAATGTTGATAAAGGTAAGAAAAATTGTTCATACAAAAATCTTAGATCGTCACTAAAAACAAACAGAAATGAACTTCAAGGATGAACCATTTCTCAGTTTTTTAGTAAATCAGAAAATAAACCTTTTCATCATATACCTGTGAAATAAAGATACTTATTGGTGAAATAATTTTCATATTTTTATCTCGTACCTCTTTTTGTACATGTGAAAATGTCTCATTATATTATTCACATGTGAAAATATATCCTTATATTATTCACATGTGAAAATATATCCTTATATTATTCACATGTGAAAATATATCCTTATATTATTCACATGTGAAAAGATTTCTCATCATACCAATGAATCCTTGATTTTGTTTGCCTACAAAAGTTGTACTTGCAACAACAACAAAAACAAGTACTTTAAGAGCTAAAATAAATAAATAGAAACTACCTTACATTTCAAGCACGGAAATTAGTCTTTGATAAACAAATCTGACCAGACACTTTGCATCTTCCAAAGTTATTTCCCCTTACTTCCTTAACAAGAACAGCAAACCCAGATAGGATAAAAATGTGAACAATATGACAAAATAATGTAAATTTACTATGACAGATTAGGTCAACCATATCTTTTGAATTTCTTAAGTAACTTATATTTATGTGATCAGGCTATGAAAGTGGGATGAATTTACGAAAAGGTTATGTGGGTGAGAGTGTGTTGTACCAGAGAGTGAATTAAATCTTCTAAACTTTGATTCTGAAGAAAATTTGATTTATAATAAAAAGACAAATGGTAAACTATCACATTGAATTATACTAGTACCTGGTATTAATATATGAAAAGAAAATGTCATCTATAAATTGTTTATTTTTGCATTATAAGCATTGTATGTTAAGCCACCTTTTCCTTTATCTGTCTGTAAATGTAAAATGTATTCCTTTATCTGTCTGAAATGTAAAATGTATTTCTTTATCTGTCTGTATATTTTAAATGTTTTCCTTTATCAATCTGTAACTTTCACATGTTTTCCTTTATCAGTCTGTAAATGTCACATATTTTCCATTATCAGTCTGTAAATGTTTCTTGAGCTTTGAAGGGGACTTAATTAGTGGTAGAGGTTTTAGGCCTAAAATTTTTAATTTATTAATTTTACTTGAAGATGTAAAGTACTTAAAATCTTGACAACTCTTATACAAAATCTTTCAGTATCTGTTTGATTGTTCCTTTAGCTCTTTTCATCTTTACCATGTTTGTAGTTGTTATTGTCTTTCTAATTCTTTTAAGTACAATTATATTGTTATTATTCTCAGACAGTGACACTTTACGAGATAGCTGTAGCAGAAATACATCTACACCACCTTCGTCAAACAAGACCTTTAGTTGTAGCACTTTGGGTAAAAATACTGATGCTGTTGTAGTTCCTCCTTGTCCTGTTCCCCATTCTGCTTCTTCTTGTCATGAAGGTATGGTGCTTAGCTCTTCTTTACATTTTCATTGTTTATAAGCTTATATTAAAGGCACATCATATTTGTTGTAAGGACCTACATTTATTTTATCACATCTTTGTGGTCAAAAATTATTTTCTACATTTGATGAATTACTTGTGAATTTTGTAAATTTTATCCATATATGAAACTGTTTGTTAAAGCAGAGATTGTGTTTAACTTGATCTTACTATCAATCCTTAATTTGTGAATGAATGTTCTCAAATATGTTGAATGTAGGAAATCCATGAAAATTGAATTACATTTAGCGTATTATGATTTATAATGACTTGCATTTTGTGTTTGAAAATTTGCATATTTACAGTGCTCAAGAACAATATTAAAACTGACAGTAAATTGTTCTTAATGTTCCAGAACAGCACAGTGTTCTCGATTTAAGTCAATTTCTCTCTAATGTGTCAAGAGACGATCCCAATGAGATGGTCAAGCTGCTGATGCAGTCATTGAAAAGCAAGTCAATTAGGGGCATTTCAAACAAGGAAAAGCCTATAGAGAAGCCAAGTGATAAGCAGCAAAAGCCAACATTGCCGGGAGAAAGGATGCATGATAAGCAAAAGTTGCATCAGCAACAGCACATAAAAGATTTTGAAAGACAAATGGATGAACAAATATTTCGTAAGCCAAATGCACCTTTAACTACAATAAAATCAATTGACAAAAAGTCTCAAATACCAAAACAAATAAAGCCTTTAGAAAAATCAACCAATGAAAAAAGTTTTCATCAAATTAAGCCACCAAAGGATAAAGATCCTGTGAAAATTTTTGAAAAACCCAGTAGCAAACAACAAATCACAGAACAATATTCCCAGATGCCTAGTGACAAGAGAACCAACATTCCAAGCTTTCATTCATCTGAGAAGACAGCAACTTCAGCTGAGGAAGTAGCAGATACACAAAGGAAGACCAATGAATGGAAGTCACCAAAACTTAGCATTGCTTCATATAAGGAACTTGAGTTGAAAACTTCACAGAAATCTTCAGGAAGTAGATCACAGCCTGATTCAGGTGATATGAAGTGCAGTACCTTGTTACCTGACAGAAAGTCTGAGAAATATAAAACTGATGGATGTGTTGCTATTCCTGATAGTAATGTTCATGTTGACAAAGCATTGGATGTTCAAGATTCAAAATGTAATGATTCAGATTTGACACAGAAGCAACAGAGGAATTCAAAAAGTGACCTAAAACTGTCAAGTTATGAAGTTCTTCATCAAGCGCACTTTCAGCTACCTTTACCAGAGCCTTCTAAAAGTCAAGAAACACAATATTATAAGTCTTGTAAAGAGGACAAGAATGATCCAATAGCCATTCAGGTGAGATAATTAGTTACATTGTGTTTTAGAAAAATGACTGGGAATAGTAAACCTGATTGAGTCCAGAAGAGAATCAACAGGTTGTCAATTTTCATCCATGCTGCTAATATACCATGTAATAATTTTAGAAATACTTTCATTTTGTTTAATTTTATTTATATTTCAGCAATGCAAGCCACAAGATTGAATTGGTTTAAAGCTAAATGTGACCTCACATGGACATGATAGAGTGTACTTATAAAACCATTTTTTTTTAAGATTTTGGAAACTAAGGTGTAAATTAGAACAGCAATGCCTTTCTAATAGAAGGTGTAAATAGGAACAGAAATGCATTTCTAATAGAAGGTGTAAATTAGAACAGCAATGCCTTTCTAATAGAAGGTGTAAATTAATAAGGTGTAAATTAGAACAGCAATACCTTTCTTACAGAAGCTGTAAATTAGAACAGCAATGCCTTTCTTACAGAAGCTGTAAATTAGAACAGCAATACCTTTCTTACAGAAGCTGTAAATTAGAACAGCAATGCCTTTCTAATATAAGGTGTAAATTAGAACAGCAATGCCTTTCTTACAGAAGCTGTAAATTAGAACAGCAATACCTTTCTTACAGAAGGTGTAAATTAGAACAGCAATACCTTTCTAATAGAAGGTGTAAATTAAAACAGCAATGCCTTTCTAATAGAAGGTGTAAATTAGAACAGCAATACCTTTCTAACAGAAGGTGTAAATTAGAACAGCAATGCCTTTCTAACAGAAGGTGTAAATTAGAACAGCAATGCCTTTCCAACAGAAGGTGTAAATTAGAACAGCAATACCTTTCTAACAGAAGGTGTAAATTAGAACAGCAATTCCTTTCTTACAGAAGCTGTAAATTAGAACAGCAATACCTTTCTTACAGAAGGTGTAAATTAGAACAGCAATGCCTTTCTAATATAAGGTGTAAATTAGAACAGCAATACCTTTCTAACAGAAGCTGTAAATTAGAACAGCAATGCCTTTCTAACAGAAGGTGTAAATTAGAACAGCAATGCCTTTTCAACTGAAGGTGTAAATTAGAACAGCAATACCTTTCTAACAGAAGGTGTAAATTAGAACAGCAATACCTTTCTAACAGAAGCTGTAAATTAGAACAGCAATGCCTTTCTTACAGAAGCTGTAAATTAGAACAGCAATACCTTTCTTACAGAAGCTGTAAATTAGAACAGCAATACCTTTCTAACAGAAGCTGTAAATTAGAACAGCAATGCCTTTCTTACAGAAGCTGTAAATTAGAACAACAATGCCTTTCTTACAGAAGCTGTAAATTAGAACAGCAATACCTTTCTTACAGAAGGTGTAAATTAGAACAGCAATACCTTTCTTACAGAAGGTGTAAATTAGAACAGCAATACCTTTCTAATAGAAGGTGTAAATTAGAACAGCAATACCTTTCTAATAGAAGGTGTAAATTAGAACAGCAATCAAAGGTGATCTTTTTTAAGCAGTTATGTGCAGGAAAACATTTGGTTGAAATTTGTATAGTAGTTTATGCACCAGAAATGCCTTTGTACAGTTACTACTTTTGTAGGTATTTAGATGGGGTCAACAGTATTAAGAATGATGAAACCAAAATATTGCTTAGTTTCCAAGTTCCTTTTCGTGCAGTGAACAGGGACACTATTTCAACATGTCTGAAAGTCACCTTGCAAGATGCTAGGATCAAGACTGATATTTTACACTACATAGTAAAGAATGGCATTGACTAGTGCTACTTTTCAGACAAGGTACCTGTGGTTACAATATTAAAAACTGTTGGTATGAGCACGGATGTTACATTCTGATATATTATTTGAAACCTATCTCATCTGTCTTGGCAGTCAGGTAAACACTGCTTGAATCAGCTTTAAACCTTTGCTAGAAAATTTATTACATGTATGTACCATGTTCATTAGAATTGTCTGCAAAAAAATATTCATTACATGCATTTACCATGTTCATTAGAATTGTCTGCATACAAAGATTCTCATGAATTTTGTCTTTTTTAAGCCAGTACTTGGCTTCTGTTGCAGATAGAAACACTAAACATCTCATCTCATGTGGTCCTTTAGAGCACAGGATACACTGTGAGCATCTCATATGGTAGTTTATGTGGTGCTTTATAGCACAGGATACACTGTAAATATTTCAAGTGTTACTTTAGAGCACAGGATACACTGTAAATATCTCATGTGGTCATTTAGAGCACAGGATACATTGTAAATATCTCATGTGGTTACAGGATACACTGTAAATATCTCATGTGCTAGTTTCGGGTACAGGATACACTGTTAATATCTCATAAGGTCCTTTAGAGCACAGGATACACTGTAAATATCTCATGTGGTCATTTAAAGCACAGGATACATTGTAAATATCTCATGATCTCATGTGGTGCTTTAGAGCAGAGACGATTCAATGAAAATTGGAAAATTAAACGATACTTACAAAGCTGAAGTTTTGATGATAATTTTATTGAACCTGTAGTATCTTTAGGGATCACATACCCTCTCACCCCTCCTGTCTCTCATCTCTCATATTGTATCCTGTCTAAAGATTGACCAGTCATGTGACCTGTGTCATCTTGTGTGATTGGTAAAGGTATTACAGGTTCAATGAAATTATCATCAAACTTCAGCTTGTTGAGCATTGTTTCCATTGTCAATTAACAGACTAGTATTGTTTACTCTTCCTATTAACAGACTGGTATTGTTTACTCTTCCCATTGACAGGCTGGTATTGTTTACTCTTCCTATTAACAGGCTGGTATTGTTTACTCTTCCCATTAACAGGCTGGTATTGTTTACTCTTCCTATTAACATTCTGGTATTGTTTATTCTTCCCATTAACAGACTAGTATTGTTTATTCTTCCCATTAACAGGCTGGTATTGTTTACTCTTCCCATTAACAGGCTGGTATTGTTTACTCTTCCCATTAACAGGCTGGTATTGTTTACTCTTCCTATTAACAGACTGGTATTGTTTACTCTTCCCATTGACAGGCTGGTATTGTTTACTCTTCCTATTAACAGGCTGGTATTGTTTACTATTCCCATTAACATTCTGGTATTGTTTACTCTTCCCATTAACAGGCTGGTATTGTTTACTCTTCCCATTAACAGGCTGGTATTGTTTACTCTTCCCATTAACAGGCTGGTATTGTTTACTCTTCCCATTAACAGGCTGGTATTGTTTACTCTTCCCATTAACAGGCTGGTATTGTTTACTCTTCCTATTAACAGACTGGTATTGTTTACTCTTCCCATTGACAGGCTGGTATTGTTTACTCTTCCTATTAACAGGCTGGTATTGTTTACTATTCCCATTAACAACCTGGTATTGTTTACTCTTCCCATTAACAGGCTGGTATTGTTTACTCTTCCCATTAACAGGCTGGTATTGTTTACTCTTCCCATTAACAGGCTGGTATTGTTTACTCTTCCCATTAACAGGCTGGTATTGTTACTCTTCCCATTAACAGGCTGGTATTGTTTACTCATCCTATTAACAGGCTAGTATTATTTACTCTTCCCATTGACATGGTCCTTTGGTATTGTTTACTCTTCCCATTAAAAGGCTGGTAGACACAATATAGGCATGTAATGTCAAGTTGAATTAGCACCCATTAAGAGCTAAACAAGATTTTCCTGAATTACACCCATATACCACTAAACTACACTCAACATCACACTTCACCCCACATGTGTAATATGGTCAGTCACTTTATTAACCCCTAGCAACGACTTTATGAGGGAAAAACCAAAGTTTTTGGACCCGTTTTTTTTTTAACCCAACAATCCGCAATGGTCGGATTCCGAATTTGTGTCCAGATTTTAGACTTTATGGCCTCAGATATATGGCAGACCAGTCTGAAGTGCACACAGACAGGTGAACCTGTGCAAAAAGTAGAAAAAGGTAAATAAAGAGTCTTCTCCATACGAAAATTATGGGTCTGTTAAGCATAAAAACCCACAAAAAAACCAAGATTATTTTTTCACCTTCTGCTCATGCGCCAGCAAACTAACAAATGAAAAACATTTTCTTTAGCACGAATAGCCATTTGTCTAACGGAATATTGCTTGGAAATCGATGTATTAGGATGTATTCAGAAATAGTCCCCAAAAGTACAACTTCATCTTATCAAACATAAGTTAAAGGTACCGAAATATTGGTTCAGTCATATCTCCAACCTTTATCAAAAAAATTTAGTTCTTGAATAGTTCCTGATGGTAGGCTACTTTAACCAATATTTTGCACTCTGTTGATTACATTACAATATTCCTTAACTATTAGGCACT
This sequence comes from Unio delphinus, assembly GCA_029339505.1. Taxonomy (NCBI): domain Eukaryota; kingdom Metazoa; phylum Mollusca; class Bivalvia; order Unionida; family Unionidae; genus Unio; species Unio delphinus. The sequence continues at coordinate 1,167,999 of JAQISU010000217.1, forward strand.
TCATTTGAAGTCAGTCCCTTTCATAATGTGGGTATTGCATACATGCCAACCATTACGCTTTTGGCGTAATCATTACGCTTTTTCCCACTAAATTCCGCGTTACGCGTTAACGTTTATAGATTACGCTTTTTCGATATATCCATCTTGCCAAAAAAAAAAATTTTTTTTTCGTTTTTATTAGCATTACTTTATTTTTTACATACTGTTTTATTTTTAATTAAAAAATACCCCGCTTCTACATAACTACGATATACGAGTATACTTGTCCATGGACTTTCCTAATATTCATGTTCTATTTATAGCAACTATCATGTTACTAAGATACTTTCAAACTTTCGACCTCATATTCTATTTATAGCGGCTTAGTGAGGAGAGAACAGACTGGTTTCTATTTTGTTTAAAGCATTATGTACATACTCTTTGTTCTAATTTTGTATAGTGCAGAACCAGTCTAAAAGTTTTTTTTGCGCTAAAAAGTATTACAAAATTCTCAATGCGTTTATGAGTGCAACAAATATCTCTTAAATAATTTCACAGATGGGTTAGAAAAAGTCAATAATAAACAAAGCAAAATGTAATCAATCCTCCAAACACGACGAGGGCATCATCACGTGACGTCTAATCGTTGGCGCTAAATGGCTTCAGATGTTAAGATGGATTATAGTCTTTGTGTATGTTAGAGCACATTTTTTTCCCCCAAGAATTTCGCAGATGGATCAGAAAAAAGCAAAACAACGAGTCCTCCAAAGATTCAAAGATGAATATATGAATGGCATAATACAGCGTTCCATTCTAGGACAGCATCATTCTCATTGCAGACTGTGCGGAAACGATTTTAGCATTGGTCATGGTGGTAAATTTGATGTGGAAAAACACATGAAAACAAGGAAACACATCGAATTAGCTCGCCTTACGAACTCTAGTACTAAGGTAACTTCTTATTTACAGCAGAGCTCAAGTGCAGACTTGAATACTATAAAATGCTGAGGTGTTATTTACCGAGTTAAATGCTTCAGTTGCTTATGTAAATGAAAGACAGTCAAAAAGCTTCAAAAGTGTTAGATTCTTTGTCAAGAGATATTCTTTTCTATTGCCACCCTTGTCTAACTTGGATCATCTGGAAGAAGAATTCCTGAAGTATCAAGTTGGGATTCTACCTGACAATATACTTAATGCAGATAGAGTTGATGTGCAATGGCACCTTAGTTCCCAGCTAAAAGACTCTATCACTGGAAGAAATAAATTTCCTCTTCTTTGTCAGGTTATGAAAGGAATATTGGTTCTTTACCATTCTAATGCTGACTGTGAGAGATTGTTCAGTGTTGTTAACAAAAATAAAACTGAACTCAGGTCCAGGCTAAGTAACCCGGTACTGAGTGCTCTACTGGTATGCAAAACATTCATGGCCTCAGCTGGTACAAAATGTTTTGAAATGCAACATGACAATCTGTTTCTTTCTAAAGCTAAAAGTGCTACATATGAACACTTGAACCATTAATGAATGATAATAGACGAGAAAAGCAAATACATCATTGTTAATTGTAATTGTAGTATGTTATATGTGGATTACTCTTTTTCTGCTTGGATTCCTCTTTTTGACCACTTGGATTACACGTTTTCCTCGTCAGGGGTTGGCATGTATGGTATTGCAATGAGTCCCATTCCATAAGTCAGTCCCTTTTAGAATGTGGGTATTGTAATGAGTCCCATTCCATAAGTCAGTCCCTTTCATAATGTGGGTATTGCAATGAGTCCCATTACATAAGTCAGTCCCTTTTAGAATGTGGGTATTGCAATGAGTCCCATTCCATAAGTCAGTCCCTTTTAGAATGTGGGTATTGCAATGAGTCCCATTCTATAAGTCAGTCCCTTTTAGAATGTGGGTATTGTCTTGGGTCTGAATGCATAAAGCAGTCCCTTTTATAATGTGGTTGATTTCATGGGTCCCATTGCATAAAGCAGTCCCTTTTTATAATTGGTTGATTTCATGGGTCCAATTGCATAAAGCAGTCCCTTTTATAATGTGAGTATTTAAGGCAGTCAAATTAATAGCTTCCATGAATGGTGTGATATTGAGGGAATACTGTAAATAACCTGATACTAGGAAATTCGGCATTAAATTCCAAATACACAATGATACAACTTGATTGATACTAGGAAATTAGGCATTAAATTACAAATACACAATGATACAACTTGATTGATACTAGGAAATTCGGCATTAAATTCCAAATACACAATGATACAACTTGATTGATACTAGGAAATTCAGCATTAAATTCCAAATACACATTGATACAACTTGATTGATACTAGGAAATTCGGCATTAAATTCCAAATACACAATGATACAACTTGATTCTTGTATTTTGGGAAACTAGGCATTAACAGATAACACAATGAGTTATTGGGTCGTCTTTCTGGACATTAAGCATTACAAATTACCCTGTCAAAGGTACACAATAATACTTGCTACTGAGTTGTATTTTTAAAAATTAGATATTTACAAAATACCCTACCAAATAGACACAGTTTAACATTTGTAAATGATCTCTTGGTACACAGAAATAGTCACAGTTTTATCTTTTATTATTTTATATATGCACAAGGAAATGTATTTCTGTGATTTTTTTTGTTGTTTGAAAATGAATTTCATTTCATGATAGTATGCTTTAAACAGGTATTAACTGAATAGTATTTGTTTTCATTTCCTAAAGCAGTCAATTGCAACTCCCCACAGGGAGCAGGGGGGATAATACATTTTAAAGCCATACCTTATGATGCAAATAAATGATATTCAAAATTTCTAGCAAGTCAGACCAATGTCGCATAATGCCATATCTGGCCTGTGGGACAAGCTGTATATACATGTCCTAAAGAGTGTGGAATATTTCATGTAATTGATTTCAATTTATTTTATGACTAAAGTTATGTCGATCAATTCTGTTTCAGGTTTTTCCAGCAGATCTTAATTTTGGACACATTGCCTGGGGGAGTTGCCAACACCAACATCTGGCAGTAAGAAATCTGAGTTCGTGCATGATAAGAGTGCTTATTAAACCAGTAAGATCATTTTTACTTCATATCAGTCATATTATAATTTATTCCAGCTGTATACTACACAGACTTATATCTGCAGTTGCATGATGTAAGAGCAGTTCTGTGTCTTTACAGTTGTTAGGAGTAATCAGTAGAACAAACAATTAAGACCTATATCTGCCAATAAATAATGGACTGGCAGATGAGGGTCTATTTTATTTTAAGTTGGACTTAAATTACAAATTAGTAAGGAGATATTTTGTTTTATTTATTTCAGTACAACTGCTATGATTAAGCAATAATTGCATTATCCCCATTCTTCTTAGAAAGCTTCAAGATAGTGTGATGGGGAGGTTTATACAATCTGGTGGAAAATTCCTCATAATGTAAAGTGGCATGACAGATATGTCATTGCTTGCACCAATACCCATGATACCAAAAGAGTAGGGGTCCCGAATGGCCAAGTGGTCTAAAGCGCTTTCCGTTACGGATCACTGCCGTCTCACCTCTGTCTGCATGGGTTCGAGTCTAAGATTCGGCTAATGTAGTTATGTGAGAAAGCTTGCCAGTAGCTTCTCTTGGGTTGGTGGTTCTTTCTGGGAATTTTCCCAGGTTCTTCCTCCACCAATAATACTGGCCATCATGTATAGCCTATTGTGTGCTGAAAAATGGCGTTAAACCCTAAAACAATCAAACAAAACAAAACCAAAATAGTACCAGAGTCATAACTTAAACCATCAAGATTCCCACCATATATATATATATATATATATATATGAAGATGAAGAAAATGATGCAAGTACCAGCCCCCCTCCCCAGATTGGGGAGGGGATTAATAAAAGCATGAATTTTATTGATGTTTACATGGAATCATGTATTACTTTACTAGAGAGTAGTGTCTTGGTTATGGTCGAAAACTGGGAAATGATTATATATTTTTGAGGCAGGCTTCTATTTATTCTGATATGAGGTGGAATGTCTGTTGGTCATTAAACTTTATGCAAGGAAGAAATCTGGAATAATTATTGATCACCATGCAAATAGTGACTATGACCTATTTTTTATTGTCAATAATCATGGTCTTATATGTATTAAGGTTGGAAAATTTTGGACATTCAAAAATTTTGAGCAGCATTTTCCCCCGTCTGTTAAGTCATTATTGCCTATTTTTACACATATCATATTTCTTTGTAAATGCTGTTTCTATGTATTAAGTCATTATTGCCTATTTTTACACACATCATATTTCTTTGTAAATGCTGTTTCTATGTATTAAGTCATTATTGCCTATTTTTACACACATCATATTTCTTTGTAAATGTTGTTTCTATGTATTAAGTCATTATTGCCTATTTTTACACACATCATATTTCTTTGTAAATGCTGTTTCTATGTATTAAGTCATTATTGCCTATTTTTACACACATCATATTTCTTTGTAAATGCTGTTTCTATGTATTAAGTCATTATTGCCTATTTTTAAACACATCATATTTCTTTGTATATGTTGTTTCTATGTATTAAGTCATTATTGCCTATTTTTACACACATCATATTTCTTTGTAAATGCTGTTTCTATGTATTAAGTCATTATTGCCTATTTTTACACACATCATATTTCTTTGTAAATGCTGTTTCTATGTATTAAGTCATTATTGCCTATTTTTAAACACATCATATTTCTTTGTAAATGCTGTTTAAAAGTTTGTGTATGGAAAATGCAGACCTTGGTTGAATATTTTTTTTATATATAGATCTTTATTTTTATATTAGCTTGGACGGTTTTAAATTTAGAACCTGAATAATAATTTGGCAATTAAATTAACTTCAACTTTTTCATCCTAGGATGTCCCTACCAATCCATTTTGGTTTAGTGCCCATGAGGAGATACGCTCAAAATTGTATCAGCCAGACAAGGATAAGAAGGATCAGAAGATTCTGATTTACTGCAGAGCCCCATCCAAGGAGTTGGATAAAGGTAGTCATTGTGATTTACTGTCTAGCCCCATCCAAGGAGTTGGATAAAGGTAGTCATTGTGATTTACTGTCTAGCCCCATCCAAGGAGTTGGATAAAGGTAGTCATTGTGATTTACTGTCTAGCCCCATCTAAGGAGTTGGATAAAGGTAGTCATTGTGATTTACTGTCTAGCCCCATCCAAGGAGTTATATAAAGGTACAGTTGTTGTGATTTACTGTCTAGCCCCATCCAAGGAGATGGATAAAGGTACAGTTATTGTGATTTACTGTCTAGCCACATCCAAGGAGATGGATAAAGGTACAGTTATTGTGATTTATTGTATCAACCCATCCAAGGAGTTACACTTAACATGCCAACCATTATGCTTTTGGCGTAATCATTATGCTTTTTTTCACTAAACTACGCATAAACATATATTGATTACACTTTTTCTGTATATCCACTTTCCAGAAAAATCAGTTATTTGTTTTCTCGTTATTATTAACATTCCATTAATCCCATAGACCGTATTTTAGAAAAAAAACGGCTTTTACGTAACTACATTATAAGAGTATGATTGTCCGTTGACTTACATGAACTTTCCTAACAGTATCATATTCTAATTATAGCAAACCTGGTTTACTTTCAAACTTTCGACCTTGAATTATATTTATAGCATCTGTGTGGCTTAGTGAGGAGAGAATATAGCCCCATCCAAACAGATGGAAAATGATAAAGTTATTTTGATTTACTATATAGACTTAGCCAAGAAGTTTGATTAACAGAGATGCAGCCAGGATGCTGGATTGTGGGTTTCTATTAAAATCTATCTTTAGCCACACAACTTCCCCAAATCAATGGGGGTAAGGTGACACAAATTATTTCCCAATTCAATTTTTTTCTTTCATTTTTAATGAAGACAAAATTTTAAATTTATGATTTATCAGATTAAATCTTTATCTTTCAAACAGAAATATCCTAGGGACAACATAATCGATATTTGATAACGTGTGTTCAAATATCAGGAAGATCAGCTCACTAATTTTTTTAATAATTGGTTTACCCATTACAAATAACAGCTCACTAATTTGTTAAATAATTGGTTTACCCATTACATACAACATATTATGAGAGGGGGATGTGGTTCTCAAAACAGAATTCACACGTCTCTTAAAATCAGAAACAGTGAATAAACTGATGAGGATTCAGATTAAAGGGGGTCTAACAGACCATTTCCTGTTTTCAGATTATTTGAAGAAGCAGAGTGATAATAATCAGAGAAGAATATTTACCAGCAAAGCAAACTTAATTGGGTATGCAGGGACTTTGTATATTTGTTATCAGAGAAGAATATTTACCAGCACAGCAGACTTAATTGGGTATGCAGATCCTTTGTATATTTGTTATCAGAGAAGAATATTTACCAGCACAGTATACTTAATTGGGTATGCACATCCTTTGTATATTTGTTATCAGAGAAGAATATTTACCAGCACAGCAGACTTAATTAGGTATGCAGATCCTTTGTATATTTGTTATCATAGAAGTGATATAAAGTCATAAAATGCTTGTCCTTAAGTAGGTATGCATATACCTTATAATTATGTTGTCACTTATCAGCTCCCTTTTGGAATTGTCCCCTTGATACCCTCCCCCCCCCATTAGAGGTGGATGTGGGGGAACTCCCCCTTTTAAGACAATTCCTGTCAACATCACTGGATAAATGTAGAATTCTTGTGATTTGCTGTCTAGTACCATCCAAGTAGTTGGATAAAGGTACAACTATTGTGATTTTCTGCACACACAACAAAAAGTTCAATAACCATACAGTTTTTGTGATTTACTGTATAATCCCAGTGATGGAGTGTAATGAAGGTACATGATTTGTGATTTCCTAAGGATTTCTAGAGAGGGAGTTAGATAAAAAATATTCTTTTTGTCACTTAGAGCAAAGGTTGACCACTATATACAACCACATTGTATGTAAATATAGCATGCATTGAAGTTACATTATAACTGATAGAAATATAGCATGCATTGAAGTTACATTATAGCCAATAATGCGCTCCATTAAAAACCAGCCAACCAAACAACCCTTCTTCTATCACTTAGAGTAAATGAAAACTATCATACCCAGCTGCAACTGATAGAAGTATTCTACACATAGAAGTTACATTATGACTGATAGAAATATAGTATGCATAGAAGTTACATTATAACTGATAGAAATATAGAACTCATAGAAGTTACATTATAACTGATAGAAATATAGTATGCATAGAAATTGCATTATAACTGATAGAAATATAGTATGCATAGAAGTTACATTATAACTGATAGAAATATAGTATGCATAGAAGTTACATTATAACTGATAGAAATATAGAACTCATAGAAGTTACATTATAACTGATAGAAATATAGTATGCATAGAAATTGCATTATAACTGATAGAAATATAGTATGCATAGAAGTTGCATTATAACTGCTAGAAATATAGTATACAGTAGTCCCCCTCTTGAACGGCCCCCCCGACCAGCGGCTACCCGCTGATACAAGTTTGAATGCTGGGAGGTTAAATTTAGACACGCTGTAACCATTCTTCTGCCCTGTGAAAACACGTGTAGTTGAGTTTTACGAAAATGGATTCCGATTCAAATATGAGCGACTTTGAAGGATTCAATCCAAACAGATGGTTGCTGGCTTTCAGGGAAGTAGGAAAAGAAAAGCTCTGTCCAATGTTGATTCTGAAGGTGTACAGCACTGGCCAGGATGATTTCCAAAACGTGGGAGATGCAAGATGTGTGTTAGGGAAGGGAGGAGGCATGAAGTTTTTATTGGATGCAAGCAATGTTAAGTGCATTTATGTGTTGATAATGACTGTTTTGAGAGGTACCACTCTCAGCTTTTTAATTAGAGTGTATTTTATTCATGTTTTTATATGTACATATGTAAATACTGGATTTACTTGTGTGATTCAAAACTTGTTTACATGGCTGGGATTTCTTATGTGATTGCATGCAGCAGTATATAAAATGGTAATGTATGAATAACAGACACAGTGCAAGGTAAGCTGTTTTTTATTTCATAGAAATCCAACAAAAACTAATGAAATAATGAATATAAAAGTAACCATGTTTTTACTGTCAGTTTCTGTAGTCAGCCATGCTGATGCTCTAGTATTCAGCCTAGCAACCAGCCTCAGTAGTCTGAGTAACTGATATGATAGCACAGAGCAGTAGTGAAACTACACAACAGCTGTAGTAGCTAAAGGGTTAACACATGGCTGAGAAGTTGTCAGTTACATGCTTCATGTACATATACTTAAATTGGCCTCGATTTTGGTCAGTCTGTTCCCATTCACAGGGAAATGAAAAACTGTCAACAGTACATGTATTCTCCACAAATACTTTTGTATCCGATGTTATGACGAACATTAAAGCGACTGCACCAATCACTTGTTGCAGCGAAGTTCTCCACATTAAGCTTTTTCGATAATGCTTCATTGAACCGTTTAGATGCTTCCTCCACATCTTCAAATGTAGCAGTCTTGCTTCTTCCTTTGGGGAGCGCAGTTACATTCAACTTAGTCTTTCTTTATAGACTCTGCAGCTTTCATCCTTCCTGGACGTGTTATTTTTAAATGAAAAAATTTCACAGACCTCTTTGCGAGATGTTCATCTCTTAACTTCATTAAGAGCCAGATATTTAGTTTCCAAAGACTGTAAATTTAATTTGTGTTTTACCCTTCTGTCGGTAGCCATCGTAAATGTAAATACAGTTAAAAACGAAACTTTCACAGCGAAAATCACCGATCACTTTCAAAGGTCTCGGAAACGCCTAATCCGTATTTTCACGCAATTTTTATTTATGGGATTCAAAAAATCACATATACAGGAGTCCTCTGTATGCATCAATTTCCTGGACGGCAAATTTAAGGGCTTGCTAGTCCTGCTTTGACCACCTGTTGATTGGGAAATTGTGTTCATCAATTGATCCTTTTCGCTGTACTGATATATTTACAATCAGAAAATTCAGTGGCTAAAAGACCCACAGATGTACATGCTGTCATTGTAAGAGTACATTTGAAGAACATGACCCAAAAGCTAGGCGGCAAGATCAAAGACTTAACTAGCTGCAGAGTGGTGAGAAAACGTGCTGCTATAGGTTTGTTTTGTTTTTTTATCTGACCGCGACATTAAAGCCTGGCAGCAAGATCAACAAATTGTTGAACAAAGTATTGGTCTTAATTGGCAGCTTGTCGACATAAACGTTCTGAAAACAAAGGCTTTGTTCAAGCTGGGACCAAGGGCTTCTGTCGACGTATACGTTTTTCTTTTATCTCGACGTCGACATAAGCATGACAGTTTGATAGTAATAGTAGACCATGGGACCGGGACTTTGCTTTTTTTGTCGACATAGGCAGCTTGTCGAGATAAGCAATATCGATATAAATGGGTAGGACTGTATATCATTATCTATAAAAGTCGGTGTTTTGATAGAGTTTGGGGTTTAACTCCTATGTCGAGTTCTTCTCTTTGATGATTATAACCAGACGTAATTGTTATAATCATAACAGGGTCAGCAAGGGCTAAAAATAGATTTTGTACATTGGCACACACGGAGAACCTTAAAAAATCAACAGGGTACCAGACAAAGAAAAATCACGTGACCACACATTATGGCTTCCTTTAAGAAGACTGTATTTCGTACACTCGACACAAGTTTTGTCTGCATAATTAAATTGCATACAGTCAGCAATAACCGAATAAATCATTACCAAACATTAAAATGTCATCACGTTAACGGATACATTATTTTAGAAGAAAGTCGGTTATGCTACTCGACTTTGGGGAAGGGGGGTGGGAATGCCGACTCGAAAAAACAAGTTTATGTTGAAACAATTTGAAAACAAAAATTCATAACCGATAAGGTTATTCAGCAGCAGTGGGAAAATGGAGCAAATAGAAACATAATTATGTATGTACCAAGATGTAAATTACGTTTTTTAATCCATTTGCAATGTGCATGACATCAATACCCGCTCGCATATCACACTTACGCCAAGAAAGAAAAAATAGTAACATATATTCATTTGAAATAAATTTGTTATTATAACAAAACAAAAAAAACTTATTGATTAATGTTTCATTTAGATGAAGATATTTAATGTTTTGAAGTATGTAGCTTTCTTACTACGTACATTACATATGCATGTACTTCTCATAATAAATTTAGCCCCCTCAGGAACGGCCACCCGTCTTATAAGGCCACTTTCCCGGTGCAGCAGGGGTGGCCGTATAAGTGGGGGACTTCTGTACATAGAAGTTACATTATAACTGATAGAAATATAGAATGAATGGAAATAACATTATATAAATATAGTATTATGGAAGTAAATGGCACAGTTAGTAATGTGTTTAAAGTGCCATTAAAAAAGAGTCAACTGAACAACCATCCTTCAAAGTAACAGTTACCCACTTTATACCAAGATATGCAGATATACAACTTGAATAGGAATACCAGTTTCTTTCTACACTCTAAAGTCTGGCCACTATACTCAGCCAAGAATGCAAGAATACAGTGTTACTGTGTATATCCACTATACTCAGCCAAGAATGCAAGAATACAGTGTTACTGTGTAGATCCACTATACTCAGCCAAGAATGCAAGAATACATTGTTAGTGTCTATATCCACTATACTCAGTCAAGACTGCCAAAATACAGTGTTACCATGTATATCCACTATACTCAGCCAAGAATGCCAGAATACAGTGTTACTGTGTATGTCCACAATACTCAGCCAAGGTGGCCCAGAGTGGTCTAGTGGTCTAAAGCACTCTCTGTTACAGATCACTGCCATCTCACCTCTGTCTGTGGGTTCAGGTCTAAGATTCTACTAATGTAGCTATGTGATAAAACTTGCCAGTAGCTTCACGTGGGTCGGTGGTTCTTTCCAGGCTTTTTCCGGGTTCTTCCTCCACCAATAATACTGGCCGCCATGTATAGCCTATTGTGTGCTGAAAAATGGCGTTAAACCTTACAACAACAACATACTCAGCCAAGAATGCAAGAATAGTGTTACTGTGTATATCCACTATACTCAGCCAAGAATGCTAGAATACAGTGTTACTGTGTATATCCACTATACTCGGCCAAGGATGCAAGAATACAGTCAATATTCACTATACTCAGCCAAGATTGCCAGAATGCAGTGTATATCAACTATACTCAGCCAAGATGGAAAGAATACAGTGTTAATGTGTATATCCACTATACTCAGTCAAGTATGCCAGAATACAGTCTATATCCAAAGGTAATTAGATTGATGGATAGAAGATTGAGAGGATTGATAAAAATGATTTTGCTTTCTACAACTCCAGTCAGATATTAAGCCTTGATTATGACAGCTGGCCACAGGTAATTGACATGGTCATCTGACTCAAATCATACTCATATTTAGGACAGCTGACTACAGGCAGTTTTATTTGTTGACATGTTCATCTGATTGATTACACTGCTGAGATTTAAGGCAGCTGACCACAGGCAATTCTATTTGTTGACATGTTCATCTGACTGATTACACTGCTGAGTTTTAAGGCAGCTGACCACAGGCAGTTCTCTTGGTTGACATGGTGATCTTACTCGGCCCACACTACTGAGATTATACATAAAGAGTTCCATGGTAGGAAGAGGGACTAGTCAAAGATGTTGCATAAGCAATTAGTGCTGTACAGTCTCTCCCTTAATATAACACCCTTTGTTATAATGCATTTCAAGATGTAAAATGGTACTGATATTATAACCATATCATAACCATAATGCTACAAACTTATAAAAATAACACATTTAGAATTTTCAACATCCATGATGATGAGGTGGTGCATAGGTGGTCCATGCAATTACTTAACCATATGTAATCTGGATTCAGATTTTGTTATCTCATAAACACTTTGATATAATTATGTACTTTATTAAATGAGAGAGATAGAGTACCGATTTTATCAATTTCTTTAAAGTTAAACTTTTTTAGATACTAAATTTATACTTCTTTATCAGACTTTTTTGTATGTATGGATTAATTAGATAATATTAGGGTTAAAATATATAGATACGGAAAAAAACAGCTGTGTACCGTGTCATACTTACTTTATTTCTAAGACTCTCAGCATCTTCCCCCGCTATCCATTGATTTCCACTGATCCAGTATGGCACCAAACTGGCACCATTCCACACCCGCTTAGCGTCTAGATATTGATCATTTCAAGATGTAAAATGGTACTGATATTATAACCATATCATAACCATAATGCTACAAACTTATAAAAATAACACATTTAGAATTTTCAACATCCATGATGATGAGGTGGTGCATATGCATTGGATTTGTCTGTCATATATATGGTAATCTCAGTTGAATTGATCTGTCATTTGTATGGCAATAATATGGGTTAAACACATCTATCCAGTGTGTGGGACAATATGAGTTAAACTCATCTATCCAGTGTGTGTGACAATATGAGTTAAACACATCTATCCAGTGTGTGACAATATGGGTTAAACACATCTATCCAGTGTGTGGGATAATATGAGTTAAACTCATCTATCCAGTGTGTGTGACAATATGAGTTAAACACATCTATCCAGTGTGTGACAATATGGGTTAAACACATCTATCCAGTGTGTGGGACAATATGAGTTAAATTCATCTATCCAGTGTGTATGACAATATGAGTTAAACACATCTATCCAGTGTGTGGGACAATATGAGTTAAATTCATCTATCCAGCGTGTGTGACAATATGAGTTAAACACATCTATCCAGTATTTGTGACAATATGGGTTAAACACATCTATCCAGTGTGTGGGACAATATGAGTTAAACTCATCTATCCAGTGTGTGTGACAATATGAGTTAAACACATCTATCCAGTGTGTGACAATATGGGTTAAACACATCTATCCAGTGTGTGGGACAATATGAGTTAAACTCATCTATCCAGTGTGTGTGACAATATGAGTTAAACACATCTATCCAGTGTGTGACAATACTGGTTAAACACATCTATCCAGTGTGTGGGACAATATGACTTAAACTCATCTATCCAGTGTGTATGACAATATGGGTTAAACACATCTATCCAGTGTGTGACAATATGGGTTAAACACATCTATCCAGTGTGTGGGACAATATGAGTTAAACTCATCTATCCAGTGTGTGGGACAATATGAGTTAAACACATCTATCCAGTGTGTGACAATATGGGTTAAACACATCTATCAAGTGTGTGGGACAATATGAGTTAAACTCATCTATCCAGTGTGTGACAATATGGGTTAAACACATCTATCCAGTGTGTGGGACAATATGAGTTAAACTCATCTATCCAGTGTGTGGGACAATATGAGTTAAACACATCTATCCAGTGTGTGACAATATGGGTTAAACACATCTATCCAGTGTGTGGGACAATATGAGTTAAACTCATCTATCCAGTGTGTATGACAATATGAGTTAAACACATCTTTCCAGTGTTTGTGACAATATGGGTTAAACACATCTATCCAGTGTGTGTGAGAATATGAGTTAAACTCATCTATCCAGTGTGTGTGACAATATGAGTTAAACACATCTATCCAGTGTGTGACAATATGGGTTAAACACATCTATCCCTATCCAGTGTTTGTAACAATATTATGAGTTAAACACATCTATCCAGTGTGTGTGACAATATGAGTAAAACACATCTATCCAGTGTGTGTGACAATATGAGTTAAACACATCTATCCAGTGTGTGACAATATGGGTTAAACACATCTATCCCTATCCAGTGTTTGTAATAATATTATGAGTTAAACTCATCTATCCAGTGTGTATGGCAATATGAGTTAAATACATCTATCCAGTGTGTGTGACAATATGAGTTAAACACATCTATCAAGTGTGTGTGACAATATGAGTTAAAACACATCTATCCAGTGTTTGTGACAATACGAGGTAAACACATCTATCCAGTGTGTGTGACAGTATGAGTTAAACACATCTATCCACAAGAACCCAATATGAAGCTTAGTAGAATATTACATCTATCAAGTGTGTGTGACAATATGAGTTACACGGATGTATCCAGTGTTTGTAATAATATTATGAGTTAAACACATCTATCCAGTGTGTATGGCAATACGAGTTAAACACATCTATCCAGTGTGTGTGACAATATGAGTTAAACACATCTATCCAGTGTGTGTGACAATATGAGTTAAACACATCTCCAGTTTTTGTGACAATATGAGTTAAACTCATCTATCCAGTGTGTGTGACAATATGAGTTAAACACATCTATCCAGTGTGTGTGACAATATGAGTTAAACTCATCTATCCACTGTGTGTGACAATATGAGTTAAACACATCTATCCAGTGTTTGTGACATTATGAGTTAAACACATCTATCCAGTGTGTGACAATATGAGTTAAACACATCTATCCAGTGTGTGTGACAATATGAGTTAAAACACATCTATCCAGTGTGTGTGACAATATGAGGTAAACACATCTATCCAGTGTGTGTGACAGTATGAGTTAAACACATCTATCCACAAGAACCCAATATGAAGCTTAGTAGAATATTACATCTATCTAGTGTGTGTGACAATATGAGTTACACAGATCTATCCAGTGTTTGTAATAATATTATGAGTTAAACACATCTATCCAGTGTATGGCAATACGAGTTAAACACATCTATCCAGTGTGTGTGACAATATGAGTTAAACACATCTATCCAGTGTGTGTGACAATATGAGTTAAACACATCTATCCAGTTTTTGTGACAATATGAGTTAAACTCATCTATCCAGTGTGTGACAATATGAGTTAAACACATCTATCCAGTGTGTGTGACAATATGAGTTAAACTCATCTATCCACTGTGTGTGACAATATGAGTTAAACACATCTATCCTGTGTTTGTGACATTATGAGTTAAACACATCTATCCAGTGTGTGACAATATGAGTTAAACACATATATCCAGTGTTTGTGACATTATGAGTTAAACACATCTATCCAGTGTGTGACAATATGAGTTAAACACATCTATCAAGTGTGTGTGACAATATGAGCTAAAACACATCTATCCAGTGTGTGTGACAATATGAGGTAAACACATCTATCCAGTGTGTGTGACAGTACGAGTTAAACACATCTATCCACAAGAACCCAATGTGAAGCTTAGTAGAATATTACATCTATCTAGTGTGTGTGACAATATGAGTTACACAGATCTATCCAGTGTTTGTAATAATATTATGAGTTAAACACATCTATCCAGTGTGTATGGCAATACGAGTTAAACACATCTATTCAGTGTGTGTGACAATATGAGTTAAACACATCTATCCAGTGTGTGTGACAATATGAGTTAAACACATCTATCCAGTTTTTGTGACAATATGAGTTAAACTCATCTATCCAGTGTGTGACAATATGAGTTAAACACATCTATCCAGTGTGTGTGACAATATGAGTTAAACTCATCTATCCACTGCGTGTGACAATATGAGTTAAACACATCTATCCAGTGTTTGTGACATTATGAGTTAAACACATCTATCCAGTGTGTGACAATATGAGTTAAACACATCTATCCAGTGTTTGTGACATTATGAGTTAAACACATCTATCCAGTGTGTGACAATATGAGTTAAACACATCTATCAAGTGTGTGTGACAATATGAGTTAAACACATCTATCCAGTGTGTGTGACAATATGAGTTAAACACATCTATCCAGTGTGTGTGACAATATGAGTTAAACACATCTATCCAGTGTTTGTGACATTATGAGTTAAACACATCTATCCAGTGTGTGACAATATGAGTTAAACACATCTATCCAGTGTTTGTGACAATATGAGGTAACACATCTATCCAGTGTGTGTGACAGTATGAGTTAATCACATCTATCCACAGGAACACAATATGAAGCTTAGTAGAATATTACCCCTTTTTAAAACAATGTTATGTGGCAAAATTAAATGTAATTATACAACAAAGTAAAACATTTCTATTTAATTTACATAAGGTAAAATTATTACTTTTTAAAAACTAATTTTTTCCATGAAATATGAAAAGGAGCCCCGAATTTGTAAGGCATAGTGTTACGAAACAGTTGGAAATGTCTTGACATTGGGAGATACCCAAGGAGGTTTGAGTAATGTGTTGTAGCTGGGTCATACACATCTGTGGCTCTATGAATGGCTAGATTCATAAGGGTTGTAGCTAGGTCATACACATCTGTGGCTCTATGAATGGCTAGATTCATAAGGGTTGTACCTGGGTCATAAACATCTGTCAATTTACATCCATTCATCCACAGGCACATGTTTGTAATTGCTACTGCTCCTAAACTTCTTGGAGAATTGCCATGAACTTTATGCACACATTCATCCTAAGGTCTATTTGATCCTAGATGAAAATGGTGCTGATCAAATATCCAATGTGTCTGATGCCACAGCCATCTTGAAAATCTTATCATCACTGCTCCACCTTAGTAGATTGTCATATTAGTATATGTATAGTTTTTCATTGTAGAAAAAAAAAATTCTTATGATGTCTAGTTGCTCAGAAATGAAAATGGTGCAGATCTGGTTTCCAGTATGAGTGCCATGGTTGATCTTGAAAATCTTGTTGTTGCTTCTCATTCTTCTCAATATTGTTGATAGTTATACTGAACAGGTCTTATCAACTCAAACCCACTTAATGATGTCTAATTGGTCCTTAATTAAACTAGTACATATTGGATGTCTTGTATTGTGCCATGGCAGAAACCTTCTTTAAAATTATGTCATTGCTACTTTTATATATGGGAAGCCATATTAGTGTGGGATCCACACCAAAAATCCTTGCATAGTGTCTTGATGATCCTGATCAGCTATCCAGGATTGTCACAATGGCAGCCATCTTGAAACACTTGTTATTGCTACTGCTCTTAAATCGATGGCTATATTGAGATAGGGTTTTCACCAGCAGACTTTAATGATAAATAATTGCACTTAAATGGTGCCCTGCTTTATGTATGCTACAATGAACATATTTAATGGTTATGTCAACATGGGGTTTTCACCAGAAGTCTTCTAATGGCGTCTAGTTTGTTCTAAATGAAAAAGGTACCAATCTTACATCAAATATAGCTTCACAGCAGCTGATTTGAAAATCTTAGCATACAAAATTATCAAAGATGGTTTTAACACTTAGAAGTTTGGTCTTATCTTAAATTGCTGGAAATTCATTTAGACGCAGAATGTCAGCTAGTTTGAGGAAATCTTGTTTAATTTATGCCATCCATGTTATTTGATTTAAGAAACACTGTTTTCCGAGAATACAAAGTGAAATTTTAATTTAAAAATAGGAACTTATGGTCTCACAAATCAAATCTCAAATAATCTATGAATTACCAAGTCATTAATAATTAAAGTTCTGAATAAATCCATCAGTGGAAATCCAAATTAAGTCCAGTAATGAAGGTGTTGAGTTGCTTGTGTATGTATGTATGTATGTATGTATGTATGTATGTACATGTATGTAGGATTTAATAGTAAATCAGCATACTACAGGTTTTGTAGTGCCAAGCAAGTTGAGGTATCCAAACATGGCATAAGCATCAAAATAATCCTAAACAGTATATAATCAAACTACAAAGTAAGATTGGTATGCAAGTTAAGCTTTTAATATTATCCTCATTCCAGAGCTTTCAAAGAAACCACCTCAAGAATCAAAAGCTACTGTACAAGTAGAGGCACTGTCCAACAAGTCAAATATTATTCAGACAGTAAATCTACATGTAATGCTGGGATATGCCAAGTTATACATTCCTGCTGATGCTAAGGTAATGAAAGATTTTTATATGTGCCTGGACAGAAAGAGAGAGAGCTATCTTTATCTTTTTATTTGTTATTACCAAAAATTAATGTCAATGATTAAGAGAATATATGTTTGGTTTTGCACTGAGACAAAGAAATCGCAGTTGTGGTACATATATCCACAGAATCTTTTTCTCACCTTTTTTTTCTTCCATTTAAATTAAAATATTCTGTATTTTTGCAATAATGTTACAGATTCAAAACACAGTACTGTTATTGCCTCTGACTCTGTAAATGTCATTAGATTTTGCATTCTTTTATGAAAAGCTGAATAATTATCTAAGAAAATAGAAGCATAAATCATTTGATTTGTTTGTTTGATTAGGATTTTTAACATAGCTTTAAAACAATTCAGTCATATCGCTATGATGTCTGCAGTGGGGCAGTTTATATTGATGTCTAGCACTGTGGCATCAAGCCGCAGACGTGTTGCATGATGTCCCATCCGGTCACATTATTCTGACACCTGGCCAACCAGTCCTAACACTAACCTCTTAATGTTGAGTGTCAAGCTAGGCAGCTGTTAGTACCATTTTTGTAATTCTTTGGTATGACTTGGCCGGGAATTAAACCCATGATCTCCCGCTTCTGCAGCGGATGCTCTAACGTGTTTTGGATGTCTAACAATGTTGTGTCATCAGCATATAGATCTGTAGATGATATTGAGTCCCATAGTAAAATTGTTAGGTCATTAATAAATATTAATGGACCTAGAATTGAGCCTTGTGGTGCTCCATAAATTATCTAATTGTTTCAGGTTCAGACAGAATATCATTTATATAAACATGTTGTGTTCTCACACTTAAGTATACAGTAAACCATCTAACTGCTTTTATCACACTGGTAGATTTTCAGTTTCTTCAAAAAGATTTCATGATCCACTATGTCAAAAGCTTTTCTGAAATCGAAAAATATAGATCCTATTATTCTACCGTGGACATATGCTTGAAGCCATTTAGAAACTGTAACAAACTTTTTTTGGATCTATATGCACATTGATACTGTATTTATTATGTTTGACCCTCAGGAATTCTGGATAAATGTCAGCCATATTGGATAACTCAAATCATCATCTGTACCACTGTTTTCATTTTCACTCTGTACATGACGTTCCTGCATGGGATTTTCTATGTGGCTCTGATCTTCAGATATATCAGATATAATAAAGCCAGAGAATGATGCAAAAAGAAGTAACATTCTTGGAAATAGAGAATTGGATTAATATTGAAATTCAAACAAGGATATATTCTTAGATTGTATTATTTTTAGTCAATAAAAGACTGTTGGTACATCACTACAACACAATCCATCACAAGCACATCAACACTTCCAGCATTGAATTTATTTTGGAATACGACTAATGTTTATTCAGAATCATTAGGATTTGTGTTGGTAATTCTAGGATTGTATGGGATATAATACACAATACCTTAAGTTCTGTTTACTTTTTTTTTCAGTTAGTATTCTAGAGGAATACATTTTTGGTTGAATTTTACAAACTTGTTTATTGCACTTTTCTATAATTCAAGATCATAGAGTCATAATAAACCAAACTTAATATACGTAAATCTTGACATTGAGTAATGTGAGCTTCTATCCACTCCATCAGTTTCCGGTCAAAAGTAATGACAAAGAATTTTGGATAGCAGTTACATTTATATTATGATAATGTTAACTCAGGACACATACAAATCTGGTTTGTCATTAAAATTTATTTAAAAAATGTTTAGTTCTCGGCAGAAATGGACTTGAAGTAGATTCATGGAAGTTCATTTCTGCTGATAGTTCATCTTTGAGAGACATGTGCTATTGAGATATTGACATATCATAATACACTTTTAATCACCTAAAGTTAGACCTTTCTTAAAGTATTCACCAAAAACAGAGATAAGAAAGGAAAGGAAACTTGTTATAGATTTCTTTCATGTGCTTTGGGAAAATGATGAATGATTAAATTCAAGTTCTACTTTAAGATATCACTAAATATGGGCAGAAAGGTCAAAATATAGTATATGTATTAAAATTTTTTTATTAAGTTTTAAAGAATTTAAGACAAGTTTGACTTAATTTCCCAGCAAGTCTCAATTGCACATGAAAACCACAAATCATAACCGATTTTTTTTTTTAAAACAGTAATTCAGAATTAAACTGTCAGTATATAATGAAACAGTAATAAATTATTTCAATAAAATAATGTGTGGTAGGTTTTCACCATCTGTCTTATCAACTGATTTTTATGCATATGCATAATCTACATTCTTCTTTTTTTGTTCTTCTGTTTAAGTTTGTTCAGTGTGATTTATATTAACAGTTCCTGTATTATTTAATATTATTATTCTGTGGGAATTTTTTTTAACAGTTCATGCATTGCTAAACAGTGTTATTCACTGTGATTTTTAATAGCAGTTCCAAAATGCACTTTAGGGTGACTTAGTAAATTAGAACAATATGGTGATTGGGTGACTTTCAATGCCCAGACTGTCAACACAAAAGTTTCACTTCATTAGCTGTATTATTTAAAACCATTCTGTGGATTCAGTGTATATTTCCATTCAGTTAGTATATTAATTAATTCGAGGTAATGTTCAGCATGTATTTCCATTCATTTAGTATATTAATTAATTCCAGGTAATGTTCAGCATATACTTCCATTCATTTAGTATATTAATTAATTCCAAGTAATGTTCAGCATATATTTCCATTCATTTACTATATTAATTAATTCTAGGTAATGTTCAGCATATATTTACATTCATTTAGTATATTAATTAATTCTAGGTAATGTTCAGCATATATTTACATTCATTTAGTATATTAAATAACTCTAGGTAATGTTCAGCATATATTTCCATTCATTTACTATATTAATTAATTCTAGGTAATGTTCAGCATGTATTTCCATTCATTTAGTATATTAAATAACTCTAGGTAATGTTCAGCATGTATTTCCATTCATTTAGTATATTAATTAATTCTAGGTAATGTTCAGCATATATTTACATTCATTTAGTATATTAAATAATTCTAGGTAATGTTCAGCATATATTTACATTCATTTAGTATATTAAATAATTCTAGGTAATGTTCAGCATATATTTCCATTCATTTAGTATATTAAATAATTCTAGGTAATGTTCAACTTCAGCATATATTTCCATTCATTTAGTATATTAATTAATTCTAGGTAATGTTCAGCATGTATTTCCATTCATTTAGTATATTAAATAATTCTAGGTAATGTTCAGCATATATTTACATTCATTTAGTATATTAAATAATTCTAGGTAATGTTCAACTTCAAACATATATTTACATTCATTTAGTATATTAATTAATTCTAGGTAATGTTCAGCATATATTTACATTCATTTAGTATATTATATAATTCTAGGTAATGGTTCATTTTCCAGTAAGTAGTAAATTGTACTTCTGTGACTTTTATCACAGGTTTTGGAGTTTAGATCTCTCTATGGCCAGAAAGTTGAGAAGTCATTTCAACTCAAAAATGGTGGCAATATTGACCTTCAAGTGACCTTGTTAGTCTCCAAGCACAAAGAGCTCTTCTCTGTGATGCCTTCAACTATCACAATACAGCCACATAGCCTCTTCAGGGTCAAGGTTATTTTTCTTTGTCCTAGCACCAAGCCAGACAAAATAGAGTGGTAAGTTTGTTGTATTACATTTTATGAGTCAACAGATCGCTTTTATTTAAGTGTCTTTTTGCGGGGTTATCTTACCTGACTTTGAGCTGATGTGAGCTTATGATGCATTCTTCAAGCAACATGTTTTGTCTGTCAGCAACTGTTTGTTACCATTCTGAAGACAATTTTTTTAACTGATTTGAAATATCAGCTTATAACATCACGATATGGAACACAATTGATCATGATCATATGAACTAAGGTTATATTTCAAATGATTGGCTGAGCATTACCACATGAGGCTTTTTATTTATTTTAATTGATATTGATCAAGCTTGGAATGTGGATTTATATTGTCAAGATGTTGAATGAGTTTGGTTATGATCAAGATCTATATAGATCTATGAGACAATATTTTATATAATTAGTGGAGCATTCAGCAGGTCATCATTATGATCTGATTATGCTCAGACTTGGTAAATAAGCTTATAATATCATGCTTTTGGAGAGTTTATATAATAAGTGCATATTAACACATTAACCCCTGGATTTTTTTTCTGTTTTCGCATGAAATGCGAGTAGGAAACACATTTTGGGGACTATTTCTGAATACATCCTAATACATAGACTTCCAAGCAATTTTCCATTAGCCCATATTATTTGGTATCATTGTCGAGCTAAATCTGTCTACCTTTCTATATTACCACCCACTTTAGTGTATCATGCCTTACCTCAATGCTACAGACCTTGGCAGTAGGCTACTACCTGATGCTCCGTTAACTCGACACTAGGGGTAAATATGTTAACAAGAATTTTGAAAAAAAATTGAAAATTGTCATGGAATGGCTAAATTTGTAATTTATGTGCAGTGTTGATGCACAAGTGATTAAATGCACAAGGAATATTTAAATTTGGTGGTATCATGAAAAGTGATTGTTTAACATATTAACCCCATGAAGTTTTTACTGTTTTCACATAAAATGCGAGTAGGAAACACATTTTGGGGACTATTTCTGAATACATCCTAATACATCGACTTCCAAGCAACTTTCCATTAGCCCAATGCCTAACTGTGCTTAAAAAAAAAAAAGTGTTTTCCATTGGTTAATTTGCTGGCACATAAGCAAAAGATGAAAAGTTGAAGTTCTTTTTTTATCTTTCTTTGTTTTGCTTAACAGACGCATAATTTTCTTTTGGAGAAAACTCTTTATTCAAAATGTTTACCTTATCTTACTTTTTGCACAGGTTAACCTGTCTGTTTGTACTTCAGACCGGACTGCCTTAGATCTGAGGCCATAAAGTCTAAAATCTGGACACAAAATCGGATTCCGACCATGGGCAACTTTTGGGTGGAAAGAAAACGGGTCCAAATAATCATGTTTTATCCTCTGTATTTTGTAGTGCAACTAAAATGTCCAGATTATTTGGTATCATTGTAGAGCTAAATCTGTCTGCCTTTTTATAATGCCACCCACTTTAGTCTATCATGCGAAGCTAACCCAACAGAACATGAATTAGGATATAACTGGTATGTGAAATGAGTCCTACAGACTATGAAGTGAATAGTAGTATACAACTGGTATGTGAAATGAGTCCTACAGACTATGAAGTGAATAGTAGTATATAACTGGTATGTGAAATGAGTCCTACAGACTATGAAGTGAATAGTAGTATACAACTGGTATGTGAAATGAGTCCTACAGACTATGAAGTATAGTATATAACTGGTATGTGAAATGGGTCCTGCAGACTATGAAGTATAATATACAACTGGTATGTGAAATGGGTCCTGCAGACCATGAAGTATAATATACAACTGGTATGTGAAATGAGTCCTACAGACTATGAAGTATAGTATATAACTGGTATGTGAAATGGGTCCTGCAGACTATGAAGTATAATATACAACTGGTATGTGAAATGTGTCCTGCAGACTATGAAGTATAATATACAACTGATATGTGAAATGGGTCCTGCAGACCATGAAGTATAATATACAACTGGTATGTGAAATGAGTCCTGCAGACTATGAAGTATAATATACAACTGGTATGTGAAATGGGTCCTGCAGACTATGAAGTATAATATACAACTGGTATGTGAAATGGGTCTTACAGACCATGAAGTATACTATACAACTGGTATGTGAAATGAGTCCTGCAATCTATGAAGTATAATATACAACTGGTATGTGAAATGGGTCTTACAGACCATGAAGTATACTATACAACTGGTATGTGAAATGAGTCCTGCAGACTATGAAGTATAATATACAACTGGTATGTGAAATGAGTCCTGCAGACTATGAAGTATAATATACAACTGGTATGTGAAATGAGTCCTGCAGACTATGAAGTATAATATACAACTGGTACGTGAAATGAGTCCTGCAGACTATGAAGTATAATATACAACTGGTATGTGAAATGGGTCCTACAGACTATGAAGTATAGTATATAACTGGTATGTGAAATTGGTCCTGCAGACCATGAAGTGGAATATACAACTGGTATGTGAAATGGGTCCTGCAGACCATGAAGTATAATATACAACTGGTATGTGAAATGGGTCCTGCAGACCATGAAGTATAATATACAACTGGTATGTGAAATGGGTCTTACAGACTATGAAATATAGTATATAACTGGTATGTGAAATGGGTCCTGCAGACTATGAAGTATAATATACAACTGGTATGTGAAATGGGTCTTATAGACCATGAAGTATAATATACAGCTGGTATGTGAAATGGGTCCTGCAGACTATGAAGTATAATATACAACTGGTATGTGAAATGGGTCCTGCAGACCATGAAGTATAATATACAACTGGTATGTGAAATGGGTCTTACAGACCATGAAGTATAATATACAACTGGTATGTGAAATGGGTCTTACAGACCATGAAGTATAATATACAACTGGTATGTGAAATGGGTCCTGCAGACCATGAAGTATAATATACAACTGGTATGTGAAATGGGTCCTGCAGACTATGAAGTATAATGTACAACTGGTATGTGAAATGGGTCTTACAGACCATGAAGTATAATGTACAACTGGTATGTGAAATGGGTCCTGCAGACTATGAAGTATAATATACAACTGGTATGTGAAATGGGTCCTGCAGACTATGAAGTATAATGTACAACTGGTATGTAAAATGGGTCCTGCAGACTATGAAGTATAATGTACAACTGGTATGTGAAATGGGTCTTACAGACCATGAAGTATAATATACAACTGGTATGTGAAATGGGTCCTGCAGACTATGAAGTATAATGTACAACTGGTATGTGAAATGGGTCCTGCAGACTATGAAGTATAATGTACAACTGGTATGTGAAATGGGTCTTACAGAAAATGAAGTATAATATACAACTGGTATGTGAAATGGGTCCTGCAGACTATAAAGTATAATATACAACTGGTATGTGAAATGGGTCCTGCAGACTATGAAGTATAATGTACAACTGGTATGTAAAATGGGTCCTGCAGACTATGAAGTATAATGTACAACTGGTATGTGAAATGGGTCCTGCAGACTATGAAGTATAATGTACAACTGGTATGTGAAATGGGTCCTGCAGACTATGAAGTATAATGTACAACTGGTATGTGAAATGGGTCCTGCAGACCATGAAGTGAATAGTAGGATATAACTGGCAAAGATTAATACAATTTATCAGCAGATCATCAGACAATAAAACTTAAGCGGATTCATGTGAAATGTTTAATTGTGGCTCATAAGACAATTTCTGTAAGATAAGATTTAATTATTCATGGCTTTGAGAAAGCTATGCTTGTAATTTTAAACATCATGCAAGTCTATCGATGTACACAACACTAGTCATGATGCCCCAGTGCTAGACATCATTATGAACCGCCACACTGTAGACACTTTAGCAATATGACGGACATTTTGTTAAAGCTATGTTAAAATCTAAATCACATAAACACATGGACAACACAACACTTGTGTACACTTGTGAAGTATATTGTGGTACATTACACAAGGCTCTAGATGTACATACCATAAACCTACTGACATTATTGAGTGGGAAGATTTGCCATAAACCTCATAAAGATTGTTGTCATTTGTCACCAAGCATGCATAGCAAAAGTCAGTGGAAGATTGACATTAGTGATGTTGGTGACTGGACATGTGATCATTATTTCTCAACCATTGCCTACTCTCTCACAGAAAGCCAGTAAAATAAACATTTTTTTCCATCTTTTGTCATTTGTTTCTGGTAGATCATATTTCAGATTTTCCTTACTAAAAATGATCTTTGCAGTGGAGCATTTTTATAAAATCCCTTAGTATTTGACTGCCCCATATCATGCAGCTATGGCCATTGTTCAAATTAAATGGTAGCATTCTATTGGTATTGCTAATCCATTATTTGATGTTAAGAAAACTCTGTTGACATAACCGTTTTGAAACATCCCTTATTATAAAGTTCTCTCAGTTGTAACACCAGTTGCTTTCTTATGACCAGTGTTATAAATAGGAGCAATGAATAGAATGTTGTCTTTTTTTATTACAGCCTATTACTTCTGCACCATGAGCCAGATGGCGATCTGTATGAAATACCTATTGTAGGTCATGTGTTGGTTCCCTCAAAGTCGGATCCACCTCTCATCTTCAGTGACCACAGCCAGCTTCCATTCTATGGGGTCCCAGTGGGACACAAAAAGTAAGAGAATAAAATTGTACAATATTCTTATATCAGGCACATTTTAAGAAACACTACCACCTCCTGCCAATTAGTGGATTCTTTCATGTCAATTTATTTTAAACTCACATCATTGTTGTTAAGGATAGTCATATCAAGAATAATTTGTATATATTATTTTTGTATTGTCTCATAAATCATATATATATATATATATATATATATATATATATATATGTGTGTGTGTGTGTGTGTGTGTACACACACACACACAAAGTAGTCCCAGACTTGAACCATTTAAACAATGGGTCCCCCCCCCCCCCGAACATGCTCCTTACGGCCAGAATCTGTTGGCACCTGACGAGCTTCTGTTCAGAAGTATCCATCACGAAAGGCCACCCTGCTAACGCGACCAGCAGCCACAGCATTTTGGTACAATAATATAAAATTTACCCCTCAGAAGCGACCGATTTCTGTTTCCTGATATCATGTTTTTGTTACTGAAAGAAATGTTGACTAAAGTACATGTACCACTAAGGTCAATATTATATCATTTATGCCTCACCAGAAGCCATACTTATTTCATAAAGCCGAGAAAGACTCAAATTTTATTCATTACAAAAGGGTAAGTACATGTAATAAGATTAGACATGCTGCTGTTATCATGAGATGTCTGGTTTAGTCATTCTGATAATCATTATGATTACAATTATTGAATAGTAGTTACAGATGAGAAGTGGCAGTATCGATGTTGTACATACACAAGTCAGCAACAAAATTGTTTGATAGCCTTTATGGCTTCCCTTAGTATGATGTTGAGCTTGTTCACCTTTGATAATTAGTGGCTATTGCTATTGAAAATAATTGTCAAGCAGTAGGATATCAGATTGTGACTAACGAATCATGTGACAAGATTGCTTCCTTTAAAAACACATGGCAATTTGTTTAAATGCAGGAAAAAATTTTTTTTATCAGTCTTGTAGTTGGCAACATTGGAATAAGTAGTGTAACTGCAAAGAGATCAACATTGTAATAAGTACAGTGTAACTGGGAAGGTGGAATGTGCTGAGAAAGGAAGATTGATAGAGCCAGGAGATGTTTGTATCCTGATTTGAATGACAAGGTTTTTAAAAGGTGCTAAGAAAAACCTGTCGATCCAAGAAAAACGACCGTTTTGTCAGTTGAAATGGGATATGACGACTCTACCGCAAATAACAGATGGCAGCACAAATTTCAAATCCGACACAGTATTAACTGTTCTATCCTTTGTGGAGAATCAGCTGATGTTAATAATGGGGTTGTCAAAGATTGGAACAAAAGACTGAATTTTATATGCATGGGATATAACAGCAAGGTTAATTTTAATTGTGATCAGACTGGGAGTCATTCATGACAGAAGGTGCTAGAAACTCTACTGAAACATGCCAGGATAAGGAAAGTGACTTTGACAGTGACATGTGTAACAATCCAAACCCAGCCAAACTGCATTACACTGCATACTGCATGATTACATTCCACAGAATTGATGGATTATGGCCTTGCAGCAAACAATGTTGAACTTGTGGACACAATTATGAAAACACGAGACTTTCTTTAAAAAAATAAAAGCTGTAGAAAGCATGGGACAAATGACACAAGATAACGTTTTCAAGCATATGAATTCTTAGGAACATCTGGCTTGTATTGAGGTGTCTACTGGAGACAGATCATATGATCTGTAACATTATTATTAAGACAGTTTTAATACTACATGTATATCAATGGTTATTCATAACATTCTTTTGAAAATGATGAAATGGTTTCTTTCACATTGATTTCACAACATGCATATGATTTTTAGAAGAAAATATTAAATGCTTTATAATTAAATATACTTATGTATTTACTATTCACATTTGTAATCCCTCTCTAGAAAGGCCACCTTCATTATAAGGTCACTTTCCTGCTGCAACAGAGGTGGCCTTATAAGAGAGGAACTACTGTGTGTGTATGTATGTATGTATATGCATGTATGTGTATATATGCAGGCAGACTGGGACCTAAATCAGGAGGTTTTTCGTGGCATTTGTTAGGCTTCATTTTCACTAAACAGTGATCGATCTTTCTTGTCCAATATTTCTTCCTGTGACATACTTATTTTCTCCCAGAACAATCCCTTTTTTAAATTCTGGTCAGCTGTGGCCAAACTGCAAATGTTAATGCTTAAGTAAACAAGCAAGAAGGCCAGCATGGCTAATTAACAGTCAATCCTTATCACTGCAGTTATCTTGTAAAAAAGACTGGCACACCAAAATAATTTGAAGAAACCAATGTTCTACAGTGTGTTATGTAAGCACCAGTAATTGATTGGCAAATAAACAATGCCCTTATTTTGTTGTAACTAGCAGTACCTGAATATGCAGTCTCAAGCTACATTAAACAATGCCCTTATTTTGTTGTAACTAGCAGTACCTGAATATGCAGTCTCAAGCTACATGTACTTATAAACAATGCCCTTATTTTGTTGTAACTGGCAGTACCTGAATATGCAGTCTCAAGCTACGTGTACTTTAACAAGTGGCAACCTACTTTTCCACGTTTTTTTATTTTTTTTAATTCTCAGCTTGAAAGATATTTTACATTGTTTACTAAATAACATATTCATTCTGAATAAACAATTTTTTAGGGCAGATTTGTATATTGTTTCTCCATTCCTTTTTTTACTTTAATGATGGCAATTAACGTTCATATATATGGTTATTAATGCCAGGTGTTCACACCTGTAAGTTTCGTTGGTGGGAATGGAGAAGCTACAGCATCACAGTGATCATTCATGGGATTGAAATTAATTGCTGACAATTTTATTGTTGTGGTTTATTGTTGTGGTTTACTGTCTGATTTTAATATTGTTTTAAGGTTAGAAGCATTCATAAATTGACTGGAATAATGTTTAAGCTACATTCTTTTTACTAAAGAAAAATATAATAATTGTGAGTTCTGTGCAAAAATAAGAAGATAATATGAAATCGAGAGGTAGGAGTGTAATGACCCCAATATCCTGAGTTTTTTCTCATGCCAGGAAAGTTCACAGGTATGTGTGTGTGTGTATATATATATATATATATATATCAAGAGGTCAAGATCAGTCTTGATTACAGTTTGACTTGGTTTTTCCACTGGAAATCTCCACATTTTGTTATATGTAGGTCAAGTGAAAATGTATATAAAAAGGAATTTGATATATAATTCATTCCTGTTTTGAGATCAGTCTGTGGGAATCCACTACAGTTGATCTGACACTGGTTCTTTCAGCACCGAATTTCAGCCAGTTATAATAAATTTCTTTTAATGCCAGTGATCTCGATGTATGTGGAGTATTGATTCAAGAAGATAACTTGATGTGGATCATGCAGTTTGCTATTTTTCTAAAACAAATTGTTGATTCAAAATATTTTTACCCTTTACTGTGCATCATTCTGGAGGTTTAAGTTCCTGATTGCACAGGATTTATCCATTAATTCAGTTATTTAGCATCCCTTTCGAGTTCACTTCTTGTGCAGTATAAATTTTCTTTATAGTTGTAAATTTATTATGGACACTGGCTGGGTATTGAGTATAATTTATTTCGGCATTCAGGCCAAGATAGGATTGGTTGCCATGGCATCCAAATTCAACTTAGATCATGTATTTTTAGTATTAATTTATATTAAGCTTTCTACTTTCTTGCTGAATCAGTCAAGCTTTAAAATTTTTCAATTTATGATTGTGAAAAGTGAGATTTTCTAATTGTTTGGCTTGGATTACCCATGTTCCACTAGAAATATAGGCACACCAGGTGCTTTGTTTTCAGTTGAGTGTTAAGATTGAACATTTAAAATCAGTCAAATTGTATAAAAGGTGTATATTATGTGCTTATATTTTTCTAAGATGTCCTAACATTGGTCTTAAACATTTCAAATATAAAAAATTAATTTGGTCAAGCATTTAATTTGTTGTTCCAAAGAAGCTTAGTTACCATAGCAACAATAAATACTTATAAGATTATGATCTTAGAGATGGTTTATACCAAATCTTCAGTAATGCATGTGTTAAAGTTCAAAAACTTTAAAGAAAACTTATAAATGACAAATTCATAAAAAGCTTGAAGGTGAAATTAATTTGACTATCATGTATTATGTGTCTCTTAGCATCTGTAACAGATAGAAAATCATTAATTTCTTACCTTTCATTAAAATTTAGATCTAATTACCAAATTATGTTATGCCTGCTGCCAAATTGATATCTCATGATTTGCACAAACATGTCTAGTGTCTTTCAATTTTCATGCTTTCCTAATTTGATTGTTTTAAAATTGCTTGTATGTATTAAACTATATATTTGTTGGTAGTTATTGAAAATACAGGTATCATTATTATGTCATATTTATTTTATTATTGTATGCACTATATTTTGTACATCTAAAACCAGACATATCTTCTGTTAAAATCATGAAACTGAAACTTAAGTGATAATAATAATAATAATAATAATAATAATAATAATAATAATAATAATAATAATGAGGACTTTGTATAGCACCTAATCTTTAGAAGCTCTAAGCGCTTTACAACATCTATAGTGATATGACTACACTACAGAAAAACAAAAACTGTAAAACATAAAAACATGCTGAAAACATATAAGATACAAAACATTATTAGGTCTCTAAGTTTGTTCCTGCAGTTGAAAAAGGTGAGTTTTAAGAGCAATCTTAAAAAAGACCACTGTGTCTTTGTGTCTAATTTCACTGGGCAATTCGTTCCACATTGCTGGGCCCTGGTATGTTAAAGAACACTGTCCATATGATTTCGTTTTCATAGTGGGAACAATGAGTATACGATTGTCAGAAGAGGAGCGTACGGATCATGCTGGTGTATACACATGGGTGAGGCCAGATAGGTATGTTGGAATGGAGTCTGTCAGTGAAGCGTAGCACAGAGAACAAATTTTGTGTTTGATTCTGTATTGAATGGATAGCCAGTGTAGGGTACAGAGCAGTGGTGAGGTGTGCTCTGATTGAGGTACTCTAAAGATGATCTGAGCAGCTGCGTTTTGAACTTGTTGAAGTTTCTGGAGTAGATATTGTGACCAGACAGAATTGAGTTACAATAGTCCAGTTTGAAAGTACTAATGAACACACAAGTGTTTTAGTGTCATCAACTGAAAGATATTTGCAAATGGAACTGATGCATATCAGCTCAAGATATGCAGCCTTGCATATGTTCATAACATGTTGGTGCAATGTGAGAGTACAGTCTAGAGTAACACCTAGGTTTCATACTGAGTTTGTGAATTTAATATTGGTGTTTCTGATATTTATTGTCTGAGGTAAAGGATGTGAATGAGAAATTCTTTGTGTTGTGATCAAAATGACCTCAGTTTTATCTTCATTCATCTGTAACTTGTTACATGTCTTCCATGATTTCACATCAGAAATGCACCTCTCTTCTCCTTGGATTTTAGCATCAACTTCAGTTGGGTGGCTAGACTTGTATATTTGGGTGTCATCAGCGTACAATAGGTGAGACACTGGGTGATGATCTTGAGAGCGGCTTAGTGTATAGAATGAAGAGAACAGGTCCAAGAACAGACAACTAGGCTGGAGTTTATTCCATTTGCAGATACAGTTTGTGTCCTGTTGACTAATTGGACTTGAACCACTGTAAGGCTGTATTCTGAATGTCAAATACATGCTGGACATGGTTAAGTAATATATCATTGTCTATTATGTCAAATGCTGCAGAAAAATCAAAGAGGGTGAGGACTGTAATTTTGCCGCTATCCAAAGCAGAGTGAATGTTATTAAATACTTTCAGAAGAGCAGTTTCAGTACTGTGGCAATGGCGATATACATTGCTGTAAAGACTGTTTGAATTCAAATGAGATACAAGCTGGGTTAGAACAACTTTTTCTTTAAAATTATATGAAAGGGAGATTAGAAACTGGGCGGTAGTTCTTTAAATCATTATGGTCAAGTGTTGGTTTCTTCAGCAGAGGCTTTACGATGGCAGTTTTGAAAAATGATGGGAATTCCTCCTATGAGAGAGATATTAATAACATCTGTGACAACAAATCTGAATTTGAACAATTTGATTTAGTTATCTATCAATGGGCCAAATGTTAATTGGGTTTTTTATAAGAAGATTGATTCAGCTCTGGCCACTGAACATGATGTCACATTGTCAAATATCGGAAGTTGTTCACTTCACAAGGTCCTTGGTGCATGCAAAACAGCAATAGATGCTGTTAATTGGAAAAATAAATAAATTTCTGAGATCTCTTTCCCAGCTTTTTCACGACACACCAGCAAGAAGAGAAGATTTTTAAAGGTTTCTGGTACCTCCATCTTTCCTCTTCAGTTCTGCAAACACAGGTGGTTTTAGAACACTACTCTTGCTCAGAGGGCTTTAAATCTGATGGAACCTTTAAGAAAATATGATGGGGAGGTAATGAAATCAAGTGTTTCTGACCCATAGACCAAGTCTTATAAGATTGTGAAAGAAGCCCTTTTGAAAGATGAATTGTTGGCACCTAAATTGGCATTCTTTAGTTTACTTTCCAAGCATGTTGAGCCCTACCTTACAGAATACCAAACTGATGCAAAAATGCTACAATTTGCTCATCATGTTTTCAGTGCTATTGCAATAGGCCTCCGAAAGATGTTTGTTATCACAGAAAAGATTGAGGAAATCAAAACAACAAAAGACATTGTCTCATTTCAAGTGACTGACCCATTAAATCATGTAACCAGACACAAGATTGCTGTTGGCTTTGTAGCAGATCCATGATTTATGAACTAAAGAAAGTCAAAAAAAGTGAGT
Source organism: Unio delphinus (assembly GCA_029339505.1). Lineage (NCBI taxonomy): Eukaryota > Metazoa > Mollusca > Bivalvia > Unionida > Unionidae > Unio > Unio delphinus. The sequence continues at coordinate 1,201,077 of JAQISU010000217.1, forward strand.
GAGCTACAAATTTTAGAATTTATGATGCATGCAAAAGGTTCATGTTTGTTTTGCTGACAAGTTCCTTACCAAATCTCCACCTCACTATGGTTTAATGAAAGACATGGCATGCCTTGACCCTGCTGCCATTTTAGAAAGTAAGGCACAAGCAGAGGCTAAGTTGAAGAGAATCATGCACTCTTTAGTCAGCAAGAAAGTTCAGTATCAGTTGTGATGCTGTTATTATTTTTATGTTTTTTGTTGACTCCGCCATTAGCAATGGATCACTTCGATCTTTTTCAAGAAAAAAAGAACGTATTGAGACTTTTTTTAATGACAGGCTTGCTCATCAGCTGAAATATTTCAACCTTTAGCCAGTTGTGAAGACCTTGCTGCTCTTGTCACGTGGGCAAGCCACTGCTGAGAGGGGATTCTCAATAAATAAAGAAGTGGAAGAAATAAATATAGCAGAAAGAACTTTGATTTCCAAAAGGGTCATTGTTGATGCCATTAGAGCTGCTGGTGGAATGAATGAAGATCAAATCACACCAAGGCTGCTTATCAGTGCCAGCAGTGCATACAGCAGGTATGAAGCGTTTCTTCAAGACGAGAAGAAAAAAAAGCAGACAAAACAAATCGGAAAAGAAAAGCATTGGACGAGGAAATTGTGGATTTGAAAAAGAAATAATCAGCGTTAACTTATGATATAGAAACAATGAACAGTTTAGCTGATGACTGCATTAAAAGCAGAACATCAGAGGAGCCTTACTTTCATCAGCACATCAGATAGCTTAAGGACATCTGTGGAAAACAAAACTGGAATATCAGTTGGAGCTGGATAAGCAGATCGATGATAAGCTTGAAGCATTGAAATATATATGAATTTTGCTTGACACTTTTTGCAATGTACATTGCTCTTCTTTTGTGAATATATGATTTAATCTTTCAATTCTTGTTCATTAGGTTCATTTAGATCTTACCTTGCTAAGGATGTTGAAAAGAAGTTTAAGTTATATTATTAAAAATAATGTAAAATTGATGAGTATGCTATTAAATAAAAATAATGTAAAAATGATGATGATGCTATTAAATAAAAATAATGTAAAATTGATGAGTATGCTATTAAATAAATAAAAATAATGTACAATTGATGAGTATGCTATTAAATAAAAATAATGTAAAATTGATGAGTATGCTATTAAATAAAAATAATGTAAAATTGATGAGTATGCTATTAAATAAAAATGTAAAATTGATGAGTATGCTATTATTTGTGTGCATGAAAGCCTGAAAACTGTGCAATTCTTTAAACCTAAACTTTTTTCACAAAGGCCTTAAAAAACCTTTTAAAAAAAAGCCTAATTTTTTTAAAATCAGGAATTGCTACTAACCCTGTGAGTGGTGGAAAGCCAAAGCCTCTCTGCTTTACGGCGATGTAATTTAGCAGTGCAAAGCTATTCCCTAACACTGCTATAACATGATACCTCACTATATTTTTATATTTACGGCGATGTCATTTAGCAGTGCAAAGCTGGTCCCTAACACTGCTATACCATGATACCTCACTATATTTTTATATCCATATAATTTGTTCATTTTTGGTTATGTTATTTAATTGCCAGTATGAAATTAATTTATCTCTTTTCTCTATTGCTTATGCTTAGTATAATTAGGATTTTATTGGTTTTTTCGAAATACAAAGTGCATCATTCACTCATGATTGAGGGATGTGCTATCATGTATCAAATTTCTTGTCAAATTCAAAAAGTATAATAACTACACTAATTTTAAAATGACATGTGACATTAAATAAAGATTTAATTTAATTTAAAGTGAAATGCGTTTCTTTAAGAGTAAATACTAAATTGAAGCCCAATATACAAGAACTGTCAGTTAGTGGAGTTGATCAGAATTTGCCATGCCATGCCATGTGACTAATGGTTTTTCCTTGTTTCTAAAAATAGACAAATAAAGGAATTCATTTGTAAATTTATTTTGCCGATTATTATTGCAGTTGATGAGTAAATGCTATTTAAAAAAAGAAAATCTATATTTTTGATAATCTGGTGAATGTTGGTCATATCTTTGCTGAAATAATGGATTTGAACCTAAGAAATGAACACCAAGCAGTAAGTTATTTTTAGCATTTAGTCTCGGTCCAGCATTTGAAGTTTGCTTTTTTTTGGCATAACCTTATATACAATAATCTGGACTAGTTAAAAGAATTGCATATAAACATGTTATGTTATCAAAATCTGTTAAGTATACTATTCACAATTTAAAATGACTTCACATCACAACAAAGGGATGCAGAGCACAGGTTTTATAAATGGAGGACATGTTTACATACAACTGTCGAGTGTAGATTTAACTGAGCATCTACTTTAATCCTGCAAATAAACTAGTGATTTGGTTCATAACTATTTTCTAGATTCATTCTTGCAATTGTATGAGTGATATTTGTGCTTTTACAGACTTTGTTTTTGATAGTACTGTTTATCTTAATCAAGTCTGTAATGAAAGGCATCAATGGCAGTAAAGTGTTAACTCATGCGGAATTAAGAACATATGTTAGTTTCAAACGATATGCACCACTGTACTAGATTTAATTAATCTTTATAAGAAATGATAAAAACTTCACAACTAGTTCTTGGAAAATCTTTTGCATGAATAAATTTTCTGATATAATGTAAAAATAACATAAGCACTGTTAAGTATTGCATGTTTACTTGTGTTGAGTAACACTAATTGATGGTCCGTTTTTAAATTAAGAAGGGGTCATCATACTTAGGAAGATTGGAAACCTATGAACAAAAGGGTCTAACCCTACAAATCTCTGGGACCGCCATGGGCAAGAAATTCGCCCCTAGTTACGCCAATATCTTTATGGCCGAATGGGAGAAAGAAGTTTTCAAAAGGTGTAATTATCTCCCCCTAGTTTACTTAAGATTTTTAGATGACATCTTTTTAATTTGGCCATTTTCACGAAAGAAATTTGATACCTTTTTATCGATTTTAAACAGTTACCACCCATCGGTCAAATTAAAGGCATGTGTGATGGACACTTCGGTGAAATTTTTAGATACGACCATTTTTAAAGGACCACAGTTTGAACATATGGGAAAACTTGACTCCAAAGTTTATTTTAAACCCACCGACCTGCACCAGTTACTCCATAAATCTTCCTTCCATCCTAGACATACATTTACGGGAATTCTAAAATCCCAAATAATTCGATTTCACAGGCTTTGCACAAGAAATGAGGACTTTGAGAGGGCTAGTAACACACTATTCAGAACTTTGAGGGAGAGGGGCTACTCCAAACGATTCCTAAGAAAAATAAAAAACACCACTTTAAATGAACTTAGAGGGGACGTGCATACTTTAGGGAAAGCTACGTCATGTCAAGGCCGGCGATGCGCGACCTGCCCATTTGTTAGGGAATCAAACAATTTCACCAGCCATACGAATAATCAAACCTTTTTAATCAAACAAAACTTATCTTGTAATTCTAGCAACATCATTTACTTGATTACGTGTAATCTATGCAGTAAACAATATGTAGGACAAATCACTCTGACACTTAGAGATCGTTTTACTAGACACCGCTTTGACATAATTCATAAGGCAAATAAATCCATTTCCAATCATTTTAATAGCGAGGGACACTTGTTGGATGACTGTTCAATCCTTCCCATTGAAATGGTAGTAAATAAGGAAAATCTTACCAAAAGAGAGGCCTATTGGATCAAAAAACTAGGAACGATTAGCCCTTTCGGTCTTAATTTGCACGAAGAAGTGATAGACATTATACCATTCGTTATCACATAATACTAAAGCAACTCTTGCAGCAAAATTGATTAGAGAAGGATTCGAATTTATCATCAAAAGCTCATAACGACATATCCGAAGAACAAAAACCTATGCGACATTCTGATAAGAAACAAAATAAGGAGGTAATGCGGTTAATTTTCAATAGGCCCGTGCATGTGGGAGTTTACAAACTCCTACCCTACTCTTAAAACCTAACAAAAGGGTCTAACCCTAACCTAACAAAAGGGTCTAACCCTAACTCTAACAAAAGGGTCTAACCCTAACCCTAACAAAAGGGTCTAACCCTAACCCTAACAAAAGGGTCTTCACTTTACTCATTTTAAGATATGTAAACCTTATTGTAGAAAGAGGTGAGAAAGGAAGCAAAAAAATAAAAATGAATTAGACATGTATATGAAAATACAGTTATCAATAACATGTTTAGACAGATATGAATAACATGCATAAAGAGATATGAATAACATGCATAATGACAGTTTTGAATAACATGCATAAAGACAGATATGAATAACATGCATAAAGACAGATATGAATAACATGCATAATGACAGTTTTGAATAACATGCATAAAGACATATGAATAACATGCATAAAGACAGATATGAATAACATGCATAAAGACAGTTATGAATAACATGCATAAAGACAGTTATGAATAACATGCATAAAGACAGTTATGAATAACATGCATAATGACAGATATGAATAACATGCATAAAGACAGTTATGAATAACATGCATAAAGACAGTTATGAATAACATGCATAAAGACAGTTATGAATAACATGCATAAAGACAGATATGAATAAAATGCATAAAGACAGTTATGAATAACATGCATAAAGACAGATATGAATAACATGCATAAAGACAGTTATGAATAACATGCATAAAGACAGTTATGAATAACATGCATAAAGACAGTTATGAATAGCATGCATAATGACAGATATGAATAACATGCATAAAGACAGATATGAATAACATGCATAAAGACAGCTATGAATAGCATGCATAATGACAGATATGAATAACATGCATAAAGACAGATATGAATAACATGCATAAAGACAGTTATGAATAACATGCATAAAGACAGTTATGAATAGCATGCATAATGACAGATATGAATAACATGCATAAAGACAGATATGAATAACATGCATAAAGACAGTTATGAATAACATGCATAAAGACAGTTATGAATAGCGTGCATAATGACAGATATGAATAACATGCATAAAGACAGTTATGAATAACATGCATAAAGACAGTTATGAATAACATGCATAAAGACAGATATGAATAACATGCATAAAGACAGTTATGAATAACATGCATAAAGACAGATATGAATAACATGCATAAAGACAGTTATGAATAACATGCATAAAGACAGTTATGAATAGCATGCATAATGACAGATATGAATAACATGCATAAAGGCGGATATGAATAACATGCATAAAGACATTCTATACATGGCAGCCAGTATTAATGGTGGAGACAGAACCCCAGAAAGAGCCATGAACCAATAGAAGCTACTGGCAAGCTTTCTGGCTGAATCCGAGACTTGAACCCACGCTGATAGAGGTGAAATGGCAGTGATCCATAACAGAGAGCGCTTAAGACCACTCAGCCACTCGGGGACACTTAACTTGAATGTTCAACTCTTCATTATTTTGATATCATGAAAATACAAGTTTCATTAACACACACAAACACACACAGAGAGTCTCAGTGCCCTTCATCTTTAGTCAAGAAAAGCAACTTGAACTAAACTGACTGTGCGAAAAACATTATTTTCTCAACAGACATATCAATACCTAAAACTTTAGACCCTAGTCTGTCACTTTCTTTTTTATACATTAATTGCCAGCCATCCACAAAGTTTGTAATGGAATTTAAACTTATTACCAGAACAAAAGCTGCTGTGAAAAATTAAGTTCTTTTTTTTGGGGGGGGGGGTATTAAACCAAACTTTAATTAATATTTACCTGATACTATTACATGGCTGTACTTTTTTATAACTGGATGACCAGAATTGAAACAAACAAGATCCCATTCTGACTACTGCATAAACAGCCAAATTATGAAATTATATCATCCTTTGACTTACAGTACAAAACATCATAACATGATGGAAGGAGCAAATCTTTGCAATATTAGTAGGCAAGTAGTACATGATTAAAATAAGTTTAAATCTTTGTATCTCAATAGGGAGTGGGGCAACTGGTGACTGATGATAACTGATTATTCACCAGAAGTCTAAGTTGACAAAGAAGTGAAACTGAATCATAATTACCATTAAACTAAAAATAAATTTTTTTGGGTGCTCACAAAGCATAAATATCACTAATTTTCATCTGTCATGTTAAAGACAGCATGAAAACCATCTTAATGGCTATGTTCTCAAAAGAAGCTTCACTCAGTGGTTTATACAAGGGTTTTGACATTGCCAAAGAATGCACAAAACGTGTCCAACTAGGCATTAGTTAATGATACTGGTCTCTCAAAATACGGGATTTAATGTTGTGACCTATAGAGAACTTGAGTGTTAGAAAGGGCAGCCCTATAACCCTTAACAGTGGATACCAAACATTCTTTCCACTCAAAAATAAAAAGAATAAAATTTGCAACTGTGCTCAAGTGGTACAGCTGGGATCGTCATTTCTTGCCACACCAATCATAGATTTCCCACATTGCGACAGAGACCTTAGAAGTAGATTGCTTTCTAGCCATTATGATGCAGGTTGCACACCTTTTATTAAACCCTGTCCTCTCAGGCTGATTTCTTGATATGTTTACAGGTATATGGTGATATATAGTCATAGACTGTCTTTATGTATGTCTTTATCTGATGGTCATAGCCTGCCTGTATGCATGTCTTTGTCTCATGGTGATAGGTCATAGCCTTCCTGTATGTCTTTGTCTCATGGTGATAGGTGATCTATGGTGATGGTGATCTATCATAGCAGGAATGATCTTTTACAATGATGAGTAGGTAATCAGTTTCAAACCATAATAATAATAATGAGGACTTTATAAAGCGCCTAATCTTTCTAATCTTTAGAAGATCTAAGTGCTTTACAACATTAGACAACACCTAAAAACATATAATATGATTACAAAAAACAAACACCATGAAATTAGAAAACAGAAAACATTCTGAAAATATTTAAGATAAGGAAACATTATTAGGTCTTTATGTTTGTTCTTGCAATCAAAATAGGTGAGTTTTAAGAGCACTCTTGGATGAGATCACTTCGTCTTTGTTCAGCGGGCAATTTGTTCCATGTTGATGGTTCCTGTTATGCAAAAAAATGTCCATATGACTTCATTTTCATAGTGGGAATAATGAGAATACGAATGTCAGAAGAGGAGCATAATTATCTTGCTGGTGTGTACACATGAGTGAGGTCAGATAGGTATGTTGGATTGGAGACCATCAGTGAAACATAGCGCAGGAGGATTATTAAGTGGCACAATGCAGGTAATGAATGTAGTCTGAGGTGATGGCTAGATGAATTGATTGGTTGGAGTTTGGTGGTTGGAGAAGGGTAAAAAGTAAAAAAGTGCAGATATTTGAGTTCCAGAATTAAACAAAATGAAATTATTTATATTTATTTTTTAGAGAGAAAACGATGGGGATCCTGAACAAATATGATCATCCTGTCACAATGACAGCAGAAATACGAGGTCCAGACTTTCAGGTAGGTAGTTTCTGACAAAAAGCTTTGCATAACAATGCCAAGTTAACAACACAAGTTTCTTTGGAGGTGGAGGTGTGCCTTTATATTCAAAGGGCAAAACCGCTTCGGTGGTCTAGCGGTTAGAGTGTCCACCACAGAGGCAGGAGGTCGTGGGTTCGATCCCCAGCCATATCATACCAAAGACTTACAAATATGGTACTAACAGCTGCCTTGCTTGGCGCTCAGCATTAAGATGTTTGTGTTAGGACTGGTTGGCCTGGTGTTAGGATAATGTGACAACATGTTTGCGGCATGAAGACCCAGTGCTAGATATCACTATAAACTGCCTCACTGCAGATATTGTAGCAATATGACTGAAAAATTGTTAACACATTAATCCCTGGCACTGCATTTACAAGGCAGGAGGTAGTAGCCTACTTCCAAACTCTGTAGCGTCATGGTCATGTATGATACACTAAAGCGGGTGGCATTATAGAAAGGTAGACATATTTAGCTCTACAATGATACCAAATAATCTGACCATTTTAGTTGCAACTACAAAATACAGAGGGTAAACCCTAATTTTTTATATACGCTTTTCTTTCCACCCAAAATTTGCCCATGGTCAGAATCTGATTTTGTGTAAAGATTTTAGACTTTTGGGCCTTAGATCTAATGAAGACCAGTCTAAACTGCACACAGGTGAACCTGTGCAAAAAGTTGTATAAGGTGGGCATTTGGAATAAAGAGCGGTCTCTATACGAAAATGAAGAGTCTGTTAAGCAGAAAGAAAAGAAGAAAAAACTCCAACTATTCCCCTTCTGCCCATGTGCAAGCAAAGTAACCAATGGAAAACAATGTTTCTAAAACAACTAGGCATTAGGCTAATGGAAAATTGCTTGGAACTTGATCTATTAGGATGTATTCAGAAATACCAAAAAAAATGTGTTTCCTACTCGTATTTCAAGTGAAAACAGCAAAAACCTCCAGAGGTTTATGTGTTAAAGTTACGTTAAAAATCCAAATCACACACACACCACACACACACCACACACACACACACCACACACCACACACCACACACACACATGCTTCATAACATGTGGCTTCATGACTTAAGCTGCATTTATTTGAAAGCCACTCCCCAGTAGATGGAGACTTCTCCAGTCCGGTTACCTAGAAACTGTCTCTCCTCGGGGGACTGGATATGACATCTCCAGGGTAAGGGGATGTACCTCTCTTCCACTTCTTACCTATTCTCCTAAGGTATTGTGATTAGGTAATTTAAGGTGAGATAGCTATGCCCAAAAGCCACCTAGATTGTCAGGTAACTTTTAGTTTAAAGTGTTATCTGGAAAAGCTGGATTTGTGAGGAAGTAGTAGTTATCCCAAAGGAATTGGTCAAGCATTTCCATTTACAAGGAAACAATTAGTGTCTTGTGCATACACAGCTTCTTCATTTCAGCATGTCCAGATACCTTTCAGACCTGCTTATGAAGTAGCTTACCACTATAAGAAAATCTAATTTTAACACTTTAACGTTAAGTTCTTTATATTGCACACTTTGTCATGAAAAATGCAGCAGTGCACAGAAATTTGAAAGAGTTGACTAGAGCCAAATTATTGATGCATATTTGGGCATGGTTTATGACCTATGAGGCATTAGTTGATTTGTGCCTGCTTACAATGAATACAGTTTCATAGTGAAAGAGAGTCAGCTCAGACATTACTGATGTTGAATTTGAGTACTGCTTGTCAGTTTATTTTATTCAGATGTCTTTTATCAATATAGTCAATTTAATGGACTTAAAATGATTTAACATCCATTAAAATTGTCATATATTAATGAAAAATGCTAGCACTGTCCCCCACCATCACATGTTTCCCATATGTTGTGCTAAGTGTTAATGGATCCCATTGCTTGTGAATTATTGAGGGTAATGCTCAGGCAGGGAGTTCAAAAAGCAGAGGTAGACAGATAAAGAAAACAAACTGAAAAGAGAGCTATAAAGAAGAATAAACAAAAGCTTAATATGGAGCTACACCATAGTCTTCTGTAGATGGACGGATGCCAAAAAGATATATATATATATATATATATATATATATATATATATATATATATATATATATATATATATATATATCATGGAGACGTCATCAGGAGAAAAATCAAGAAGAAGAATGTTCAAGTTGCTATATTTAATTAAAACTTAATAATAATAATAATACATGTCTAAAATTTTACCTTAATAAGCTATGAGTTTCTGTCTTTCCTTTGTAAGCGAAAAAGGAATAGTCATCTTAAAGCAATTTAAAAGTAAGATGCTGCATTCCACAAAACACTTGTGAATTTCTAAACATAAAATGTAACGTTTATAGACTTTAAAAAAGTTGTATATATTTATAGAATACTGCATTAGTTTAACAACTCTGCTGTTTCCAAACACTGTCATTACAGCAAGGTACTGTTAGATTTATATTCAACTTTATAACTTTACTTTCAGATTAGAAATGATAAGGGAGAATTGCTGAGTCGCTTAGAAGAGTTGGTTTTGCCTCCAGGACAGACAAAGGAAGTGAGACTTGTGTATATTCCATCAGCTGGAGCTGTGCAAAGGGCAAAACTGCTGCTCAAACCAAAAGCAGCTCCCTTTAAATTAGTGGTGTGTATTTCAGTAGACTCGACCTGATCATTGTAACAATGTAACGTTACTTTTTATGCATTTGCCAAAAGGCAGATAATATAATGTTATGACCTCAGTTCATCTATTGCCTATTTTGGTTTTGACCCAATAATATTAAATTTTACAATATCAACCTCGTGGATGGCTTGTAGTTATGGTAAGAAGGTCAAAGTCACTGACTGAAAGATAAAATTGGTTTTCTTATCATAATGTTAGTAAGAAGGTCAAAGTCACTGACTAAAGAATAAAATTGGTTTTCTTGTCATAATATTAGTAAGAAGGTCAAAGTCACTGACTGAAAGAATAAAATTGGTTTTCTTATCATAATGTTAGTAAGAAGGTCAAAGTCACTGACTGAAAGAATAAAATTGGTTTTCTTATCATAATATTAGTGAGAAGGTAAAAGTCACTGACTGAAAGAATAAAATTGGTTTTCTTATTATAATATTAGTAAGAAGGTCAAAGTCACTGACTGAAAGATAAAATTGGTTTTATCATAATATTAGTAAGAAGGTCAAAGTCACTGACTGAAAGAATAAAATTGGTTTTCTTATCATAATGTTAGTAAGAAGGTCAAAGTCACTGACTAAAGAATAAAATTGGTTTTCTTATGATAATATTAGTAAGAAGGTCAAAGTCACTGACTGAAAGATAAAATTGGTTTTATCATAATATTAGTAAGAAGGTCAAAGTCACTGACTGAAAGAATAAAATTGGTTTTCTTATCATAATGTTAGTAAGAAGGTCAAAGTCACTGACTAAAGAATAAAATTGGTTTCTTATCATAATATTAGTAAGAAGGTCAAAGTCACTGACTGAAAGAATGAAATTGGTTTTCTTATCATAATGTTAGTAAGAAGGTCAAAGTCACTGACTGAAAGAATAAAATTGGTTTTCTTATCATAATGTTAGTAAGAAGGTCAAAGTCACTGACTGAAAGAATAAAATTGGTTTTCTTATCATAATATTAGTAAGAAGGTCAAAGTCACTGACTAAAGAATAAAATTGGTTTTCTTATCATAATAGTAAGAAGGTCAAAGTCACTGACTGAAAGATAAAATTGGTTTTCTTATCATAATGTTAGTAAGAAGGTCAAAGTCACTGACTGAAAGAATAAAATTGGTTTTCTTATCATAATGTTAGTAAGAAGGTCAAAGTCACTGACTGAAAGATAAAATTGGTTTTCTTATCATAATGTTAGTAAGAAGGTCAAAGTCACTGACTGAAAGATAAAATTGGTTTTCTTATCATAATGTTAGTAAGAAGGTCAAAGTCACTGACTGAAAGATAAAATTGGTTTTCTTATCATAATATTAGTAAGAAGGTCAAAGTCACTGACTGAAAGATAAAATTGGTTTTCTTATCATAATATTAGTAAGAAGGTCAAAGTCACTGACTAAAGAATAAAATTGGTTTTCTTATCATAATAGTAAGAAGGTCAAAGTCACTGACTAAAGAATAAAATTGGTTTTATCATTATATTAGTAAGAAGGTCAAAGTCACTGACTGAAAGATAAAATTGGTTTTCTTATCATAATATTAGTAAGAAGGTCAAAGTCACTGACTAAAGAATAAAATTGGTTTTCTTATCATAATAGTAAGAAGGTCAAAGTCACTGACTAAAGAATAAAACAGGTTTTCTTATCATTATGTTAGTAAGAAGGTCAAAGTCACTGACTGAAAGAATAAAATTGGTTTTCTTATCATAATGTTAGTAAGAAGGTCAAAGTCACTGACTGAAAGAATAAAATTGGTTTTCTTATCATAATATTAGTGAGAAGGTAAAAGTCACTGACTGAAAGAATAAAATTGGTTTTCTTATTATAATATTAGTAAGAAGGTCAAAGTCACTGACTGAAAGAATAAAATTGGTTTTCTTATCATAATAGTAAGAAGGTCAAAGTCACTGACTAAAGAATAAAATTGGTTTTCTTATCATAATAGTAAGAAGGTCAAAGTCACTGACTAAAGAATAAAATTGGTTTTCTTATCATAATAGTAAGAAGGTCAAAGTCACTGACTGAAAGAATGAAATTGGTTTTCTTATCATAATATTAGTAAGAAGGTCAAAGTCACTGACTGAAAGAATAAAATTGGTTTTCTTATCATAATATTAGTAAGAAGGTCAAAGTCACTGACTGAAAGAATAAAATTGGTTTTCTTATCATAATATTAGTAAGAAGATCAAAGTCACTGACTAAAGAATAAAATTGGTTTTCTTATTATTATATTAGTAAGAAGGTCAAAGTCACTGACTGAAAGAATAAAATTGGTTTTCTTATCATAATAGTAAGAAGGTCAAAGTCACTGACTAAAGAATAAAATTGGTTTTCTTATCATAATAGTAAGAAGGTCAAAGTCACTGACTAAAGAATAAAATTGGTTTTCTTATCATAATAGTAAGAAGGTCAAAGTCACTGACTGAAAGAATGAAATTGGTTTTCTTATCATAATGTTAGTAAGAAGGTCAAAGTCACTGACTGAAAGAATAAAATTGGTTTTCTTATCATAATATTAGTAAGAAGGTCAAAGTCACTGACTAAAGAATAAAATTGGTTTTCTTATCATAATAGTAAGAAGGTCAAAGTCACTGACTGAAAAAATGAAATTGGTTTTCTTATCATAATAGTAAGAAGGTCAAAGTCACTGACTGAAAGAATGAAATTGGTTTTCTTATCATAATATTAGTAAGAAGGTCAAAGTCACTGACTGAAAGAATAAAATTGGATTTTTTATCATAATGTTAGTAAGAAGGTCAAAGTCACTGACTGAAAGAATGAAATTGGTTTTCTTATCATAATATTAGTAAGAAGGTCAAAGTCACTGACTGAAAGAATAAAATTGGATTTTTTATCATAATATTAGTAAGAAGGTCAAAGTCACTGACTGAAAGAATAAAATTGGATTTTTTATCATAATATTAGTAAGAAGGTCAGAGTCACTGACTGAAAGAATAAAATTGGTTTTCTTATCATAATATTAGTAAGAAGGTCAAAGTCACTGACTAAAGAATAAAATTGGTTTTCTTATCATAATATTAAGAAGGTCAAAGTCACTGACTGAAAGAATAAAATTGGTTTTCTTATCATAATGTTAGTAAAACAGTCAAAGTCACTGACTAAAGAATAAAATTGGTTTTCTTATCATAATGTTAGTAAGAAGGTGAAAGTCACTGACTGAAGAATAAAATTGGTTTTCTTATTATAATAGTAAGAAGGTCAAAGTCACTGACTGAAAGAATAAAATTGGTTTTATCATAATATTAGTAAGAAGGTCAAAGTCACTGACTAAAGAATAAAATTGGTTTTATCATAATATTAGTAAAACGGTCAAAGTCACTGACTAAAGAATAAAATTGGTTTTCTTATCATAATGTTAGTAAGAAGGTCAAAGTCACTGACTGAAAGAATAAAATTGGTTTTCTTATCATAATGTTAGTAAGAAGGTCAAAGTCACTGACTAAAGAATAAAATTGGTTTTATCATAATATTAGTAAGAAGGTCAAAGTCACTGACTTAAGAATAAAATTGGTTTTCTTATCATAATGTTAGTAAGAAGGTGAAAGTCACTGACTGAAGAATAAAATTGGTTTTCTTATTATAATAGTAAGAAGGTCAAAGTCACTGACTGAAAGAATGAAATTGGTTTTCTTATCATAATATTAGTAAGAAGGTCAAAGTCACTGACTGAAAGAATAAAATTAGATTTTTTATCATAATATTAGTAAGAAGGTCAAAGTCACTGACTGAAAGATAAAATTGATTTTCTTATCATAATAGTAAGAAGGTCAAAGTCACTGACTGAAAGATAAAATTGGTTTTCTTATCATAATATTAGTAAGAAGGTCAAAGTCACTGACTGAAAGAATAAAATTGGTTTTCTTATCATAATATTAGTAAGAAGGTCAAAGTCACTGACTGAAAGAATAAAATTGGTTTTCTTATCATAATATTAGTAAGAAGGTCTAAGTCACTGACTGAAAGATAAAATTGGTTTTCTTATTATAATATCAGTATTAGGTCAAAGTCACTGACTAAAGAATGAAATTGGTTTTCTTATCATAATATCAGTAAGAAGAACAAAGTCACTGACTGAAAGTTGTTATTTTGGGGTTTAACGCCATTTTTCAGCACACAATAGGCTATACATGGCGGTCAGTATTATTGGTGGAGGAAGAACCCGGGGAAAAACCCTGGAAAGAACAACTGACCCACGAGAAGCTACTGGCAAGCTTTCTCACATAACTGCATTAGCCGAATCTTAGACTCGAACTCATGCAGACATTGATGAGACAGCAGTGATCCGTAATGCAAAGCACTGACTGAAAGAATAAAAAAAATTTTCTTATTATAATATTAGTAAGAAGGTCAAAGTCACTGACTAAAGAATAAAATTGGTTTTCTTATCATAATAGTAAGAAGGTCAAAGTCACTGACTGAAAGAATAAAATTGGTTTTATCATAATGTTATTAAGAAGTTCAAAGTCACTGACTGAAAGATAAAATTGGTTTTATCATAATGTTAGTAAGAAGGTCAAAGTCACTGACTAAAGAATAAAATTGGTTTTCTTATCATAATATTAGTAAGAAGGTCAAAGTCACTGACTAAAGAATAAAACTGGTTTTCTTATCATTATGTTAGTAAGAAGGTCAAAGTCACTGACTGAAAGAATAAAATTGGTTTTCTTATGATAATATTAGTGAGAAGGTCAAAGTCACTGACTAAAGAATAAAATTGGTTTTCTTATCATAATATTAGTAAGAAGGTCAAAGTCACTGACTGAAAGAATAAAATTGGTTTTATCATAATGTTATTAAGAAGGTCAAAGTCACGGACTAAAGAATAAAATTGGTTTTCTTATCATAATAGTAAGAAGGTCAAAGTCACTGACTGAAAGATAAAATTGGTTTTATCATAATATTAGTAAGAAGGTCAAAGTCACTGACTGAAAGATAAAATTGGTTTTCTTATCATAATATTAGTAAGAAGGTCAAAGTCACTGACTAAAAAATAAAATTGGTTTTCTTATCATAATATTAGTAAAAAGGTTAAAGTCACTGACTGAAAGATAAAATTGGTTTTCTTATTATAATATTAGTAAGGTCAAAGTCACTGACTGAAAGTTAAAATTGGTTTTCTTATTATAATATTAGTAAGAAGGTCAAAGTCACTGACTGAAAGATAAAATTGGTTTTCTTATTATAATATTAGTAAGGTCAAAGTCACTGACTGAAA
Organism: Unio delphinus; assembly: GCA_029339505.1. Lineage (NCBI taxonomy): Eukaryota > Metazoa > Mollusca > Bivalvia > Unionida > Unionidae > Unio > Unio delphinus. Next base: position 1,216,504 of record JAQISU010000217.1, read on the forward strand.
GATAAAATTGGTTTTCTTATTATAATGTTAGTTCTAGGCTTTGTACCATGACCAAAGTTTGTGAAGGGCATGCACTTATGATTAAAAGTCAATTTTGGGATCAAAAGGTCAAAGATCAAGGTATTTTATGACTTGAAGAAAAATGGGTTTTAATAGCAGTAATACAGTATCAGCTACTGTTGTATTGCTTTCCTTTTTAGGAACTCTGCTTCCCATTCCGGCAAAATTAATTCTTCCTCCAGAAAAAAAAAAAATGAGTAGTCTAACTCCAGCATCACATCTACTATCCACTGTTTCCTTGGATGACATGAATTACATCTGTGTTATTTTGCTCATTGAAATTTGCCTTCCTTTGAACTGTATTTTATAGCATTCCACCCACCATTTTGTGTCATGTAATTTCTGTGCAATATCTTTGTTATCTTTGTCTTTATATAAATTATTTGGTGTAGCCTAGTGATTAGTTAAATTGTTTTCCCTTCATTGTTCTGGTGCTAGAGTAAGTATTCTCTGCCCTTAGTTTTTTCTGGATTTTGTTTTTGCATATTTTTCCCAGATTATAATGTCACAAGATGTGGGCACAAGAAAGCTCCATGGGACATTCACCCGAAAAGGATCCCATATCAGCTCAGATTCTGCTGAGTTGATGGCTAAATCACCCTCAACCTCAACTCCTTGCTGTATATTAGCGAATCTTATTCAGGTTGGGAAGCTCAGCTGGATCCAGAAGACATAATTTATCATGGATGTTGAGAACTGAAAGATATGACTTCTAATGTAAACAAGTTGGAAATGTGGTCAGTGTTTTTATCCCTACAGGATGTGTAAACCTCATATGGCATCATTGCATGGTGGTCTGCTTGAGCAGCAGAGAGGGTGAGCCGGACAACATTTTTAGACAAGTTTTCACTGAAATCAGGCTTAAAAACAATGAAACCAATGACATCAGGCCCCAATGTGTGTGTGAATCTGATATCGTTTCATGGATTAGGTCCAAAAAAAAATATGAAAAAATCAATGAAATTAATGAAATCCTCCATCGATTTTTTTGGGAAAAAGGGACTACAACGTCGTTGTCACTTACCCTCTCTGCTGCTAGAACTTTCAGTTCTGTGTTAACCGAATATTTGATCCAGTCCGATACGATATCGTGTTCGAGGGTCATGTAAATCACTACGACGAAAATCCTAAGATTTCACAAACAGACTAATTTGTAAAACCTCCTCTTGTAAATCAATCAGATTATTAGACTGGTCAGTGAGTTTGAAATTAATTCTGGTTAATGAATTATTATGACATCGCATATAGACTGGATTCACCGGGGATTCAATTATTAAAAACCCTGGAGGAGCTATTGGTGCAAATGAATACAAAATATATCCCTGCTGAGCTTGATTTGATCGTTCTAAATTTATTTGATAGCTTCCTTCGATCACATCACACACTAAATTGAGCGCAATCACCGTTGAAATATTCACATTGAACGGAGCAATATGCCTGCCACCACCATCTGGGTCATTATTATGGGTCAGGATTTTTATTTCCGGTGATGTTGCTTTTTTCCATGCATCATGAATTATTTTAAAACCGACATCGATGGCATCACTGAGAGATTTTTGTAGTTCTAAGATATTATATCCTGGTAGATGGAATTCGGACGTCTTTTTAAAGCTTATATATTTCATCGTAAATTTTATTTTCGTGGTAAAGTTGGCATTGGATACCTCTCGTATGATTAGTGAATGAAATGTTTCCATGTCACTGAGGATTCTGTTACATGTTTCTATGACGCTGATAAATTCATCTCGGGTGAGAGTACCGGATTTAAGGGATATTAACAACAGTGAAATATCGTTATTGAACGCTGTGAAATTTTCAGTGATTTTATCCTGTCGAGTTGTGTAGTATTTCTCCTCTTCATCATCTAATTCAGTGAAAAAATTCAATTTGTCATAATCGCTATAGCTTTTTATTGGATTATCAGGTTTTATTCTGTCGGTGATATAATCGGTTTTTTGAGGTTCTGGTACATCAACGGTTTTTCCCCCGGGTGGTAATTCAGGCCATCCTAGTACGGTTCTTATTGAGCTGTTATAGATGTCTACGACGTATCCTTCTGTGTTTTTTTCAATGGCAGATGATAGTGTTGGTTCATGAACTGTTATAGCTATTTTTGACTCTACTCCAGTAATCGATTTTATTCTACGCGCGAATTCATTATTGATTTGTTCGATTTGGTATGATCCGGTTGGTATGGAAACAACATTCCAGTCTGGGGTACCGTCTGGTTTATTCTTATTTGCAAATACCAGGGAATTATTCGGTTGTTGACCACCAAATGATTTTGATCTGATATTAGGCCAACTGTGGTATACTCGTAATTTTGCTAGCGCTATCTCCTTCACTGGGACCGGAGAGGGGAAATTCACACTGAATTCTGGATTCGTTGAGGTTATTGAGATCATGCTTGTTTGTACTGGGTTTGTGTTCTCCACTATTTGTTGAAGTAATTCCATCTGTGTTGTCATTGTTATTATACTCATGTTTTTGTATTTCTAATTTTGACATCGCAGAATCATATATATCTACCATCGCTGAAAACTCTCTGATATAATTGTATCATCGAGCGATGACGATATCAATGAGGATGATTGCGAGTATGCAGTAGACACAACATGATATTGAATTATGTAGTCTTGTAGTTTCCGTTGGCTGCATGAGGATATTTTTTTTGTGATTATTGAAATAATTCCAGCGATTGTTGTTGCCGCAGAAATGCAAATTGGAACAGCTATCGGAGCCATCATTGTCACTGAAGACAGTATAATACCGGCTCCGGTGATTACACCACTCACTGAATACACAGTAACATCAATTGCGGTAATTCTCCTGCGATATTTTTTAATATTTATTGCATACTCCTCAGACAGGGTTTTGAGTCTAGTTTGATATTCTCTGACCTGATCATAGCGATATTGCGATGATGAAATCATTTTTTATTTTAACAACGCTAGCGTTTTCAATTGTGAAATCCTTTCAATTTATTTACTTAAATCCGCTACGAATTCCACATACCAGGTTACTGAAGCCTTAGTCAAACTTTTATCAGTATATGTTATAGTGAACTTTTCAGTTGTATCCTTGTCGATGATCGTTGAAATCGTATTATTGACCCCGGATGAACTCGACGATGATATATTAAATTTAGTTAATGGTGTTACTAGTGTTAATCGATAAATACCCTTGACGGTTGCAGTGATATCTAATTTGTTGTTTGTAGGTGACCACTCAAATGATCCGTGTTGGATTGTATATACTATGTTGTTAGTTTTCTCATGAGGAATTTTTGTTTTTTCAATGATTGTTATCATCCTCGAAAAATCACCTTTGACGGCTTCGATGAAAGTTTTCGTCTCATCGATGGATTTTTTAATATCAGGGAGTTTTATTTCAATTTTATCTAACGGGGTTCCAATAAATTTATCAATGATATTTCTACGAAATGATGTAAACTGTTTTCCGTTTTCTTCAATTTTAGATTGAAGTGTTGCTAGTTCTAACGCAGAATCGTTGAGAGTTTTTAATCGATCTGTAATCGTCGAAAAAAGTACACCCGGTTTGAGTTTACCCTGATCGGAAAATAACGCGATAGTATCCTCGATTGCGTTTTGTTGTTTAACTAAAATATCATCCAGAGAAATATTACTGGTTTTCAATTTACCCTGATCGGAAAATAACGCAACGGTGTTCTCGATTGCGTTTTGTTGTTTAACTAAAATATCACCCAGAGAAATATTACTAGATTTCAATTTACCCTGTTTGTCCTGAAATACAACTATTTCGTTCGGGTCAACATTTACTAAATTTAACGTCTCAGCGATTTCATCTTTAATTTTTTTTGTTATATCCTTGATAGAATCAGGTGGTGCAGTGCCATCGGGTTTGGGTTTCAAAGATCTCCCCCAAATATCAATCATGTTATTGTAAAACTCTTTCTCTCTCTAAAAAGCGATTGCTGGTGTAGTCATTTACGACAATATGAGGTGGTTTTCCCCTTGGGTTACCCAAGGAGTTAGAAATAGCGTCAAGGACATTTAATACTTCGCTGCCACATATTGGTGGGTCATTGATTTGTTGTGTTGGTAGCATAGAATACCAAGTCTTCATTGGAAATTGTTTTATGTAACGCATAAACTCTTTTGGTGGGGCTAATCCATATGGATCAAAATAGACAATCCCACGTGGATCAATAGCGTATGCAACCCAGTGAGTTCCAGGTCCGGTGCTGTTATCGAGATTAATAATACCTGTTTCAGTTTTGTTTGGTTGATGTGGTAATTGATCTTTCATAAAAACACCTCTGAAATTTTTAATCACTAGTTTTTTAGCCGCATCCATTAAATCAAAATTGGACATGGGAACCATAGACTCCTCAATTAATAAACCGTTCCTGGTAGTCTCAGGCCTGATCCGTGAATGGATCTCCCGCTGTACCATGAATACGGGGTTCCTGGTAGTCTTAGACCCTTTCCGCTGTACCACGAATACGGGGTTCCTGGTAGTCTTAGACCCAATCCGTGAACGGATCGTCCCTTTTTTTTATATCCCTTCCCAGTTGCCTTTTTTAGTGCCATTCCTGCTGCAGTACCAACGGCTCCTAACGCTGCTGCTTTAGCCACCGCTGGGGCTGCTGCTGCAATCAATGCTGGTATTGCAGCTATCAATGGAAATATACCGCCTGTTTTAATCATATTTTTGATAGCAGCCGCAGAGAGAGTAATCTGAACCCCTTTTTTATCCTTGAAAGCATCATTGAAATGTTTCACCTGACGAGTTGTCAGTGATAATTTATTTGCACCACCAGTCATTTGATTAGGTTTCAACGTGATTGTGGTTCCATATTTTTTAGCCGATTCTGATTTTTTTATTTGACCAGGAGTTAACGCAACACTAATAACACTATATGACATTATACATAATAGATTGATTCTAATTCAATGAAAAATCGAGAAAAATCGTTCAAAGATTTTCTACTTGGGCATCTACCACTCTCATTCTTCCACCAACACCTTCGAGTAGCATTGATTTATCACTGAGAATGACAGCAACCGCTCTATAATCAGCAATAGCACCACGAGTCACATTAGCTCTAAAGTGTATATCAACAACTGACTGTCTTGTCAAATCGAGATGTTCCAGTGAGAAGTAATAGATCGGATACAAATTTTTAAAATCATATTGTGATATTTGCAAACCAGTATCCACATTTTGATCGCGTGCCATAAATGACAACAGACGATGATAAACTCGTGCAATATGATTTTCTGTGTAATTAAGTTGTATATCCTCGGATGGTTCCTGCTGGCCGTTTATTCTCAGTGAGACGTCTTTCACACCTAATTGATCAAATATCATATGACTGAAACGTTGATTGCCAACTCGTGTGATATCCTGTAACGCAATAAATATATGACGTGGTGCAGCAGTGCCCTGTTTTGATGCTAGATTCCACGTAAACACATTATTAACATTTGATTGTTTAACATCTGTACTCACGGTTAGCCAACTCAACAACGACTTTCCTCCTTGGTCCATAAATGATAGTAATCGTTCTTCTGCGGTGATTGCTGGAGTCAACACTGGCATCCACAATGATATTTTTGTTAATTTGACTTTACCGGCATCATCATTGGGGGCTGCATTGTCTGCTGGAATCCTCCAAATTGCGTCATTATCATCAACCTTTCGTACAAGCGATACTGTATGCTTCGCTCCATAAATAACTCTTCGGACGTTTCTACAGAATCCAAATATGTGATGCAGTGGAATCGCGCATGAAAATGATTTACGCGCTCCTTGCAACATTGAGTTTCGTGTTGCAGCTCCTAGATTGAAATTAGGATCGTTGTTTATAATCATATTTTCAACATCAACATTAGTATTATCACGTTTTTTTGGTTGTCTTATAATAAATGGATTTCCTCCAGCGGTATTCTTACCATCCTTTGCAAACATCATAGAGGGTCCTGCTGATCTTGTGTAATCATCAGAATATCTCGCTAATCCGATTATTGTTGTAGCCACATCAACATCACGATCTATCGACTCGATTTCTTTTCCATCAATGAGATATCTAGCACTCTCAAATAACGCCATGATACCATTATTGACAAAACCGACTTGAGTATCATCTGGATACTCTGTATCATTTGTTCGTATAATCTCTCCTTCGATTTTGATAAACGCTTCACAGGGCAAAAAGTATTTACTGGTATCATGGACTTGAAGATCAATTCTTGCTCGACTATTTGAGTCTATGGCATGATTGGCGTAATATTGATAATCGCGTACAGAATCATTCTTGGGGACTGGGGCGTCTATATCAAATGCTGGATCAGGTGACCTTTTGAACATTTTATTCTATTTATCAGAGTCTAAATAGTGAAATCGTAAACGATTTTTCCATTCTCATCGTCGTAGTTTTTTAAAGCCACTTCCCGCTATCATGTTTGCAATATTGCTTTGGTCCCCTTGATTTACCATCGACGCTAGTTTTTCATCTACTGCGTTATTTATAATTTTACTAACACTTGCAGGCATTTCTTCTGTAGACGGTAACGGTTTCTTTTTTCGCCTCACTAATGATGTTATTTTATCCTTCGCAGTTGAAAACGCTTTCCCGGCAAGATCTCCAACAGTACTAATACCCTTATCACGAATAACATCAATGGCTTTCATTGATAACTGTTTAGCTAACGGCATCACTTTTGGGGCCATTCTTGAAAAGAATCCTAAAATGGTATTGCCGAGGCCATCTCCATAGTATGCTTTATAAACTGGAAACCGTGAATTAACTACATAGACGAGGGTTGGTTTATCATGATTGTAGTGTACGATCATTATTATAAAAACAATAGTGTTTTCAATTGTTATTTAATCACTATGATACCCATTTGCTAACTCGTCAATAAAATCTCGATATGTTTTGATATCCATGATACCCCCGGCAAATAACCGTCTACAGATATCAGCTGCTTCATTAATTATTTCCGGTGAATTATTTCCAGCTCGGAATCCTCCTACAAGAACATCTAATCGTGATATATCATTGATAACACTATCAGGACAAGTGTTTCCAATCCTTGGATTTTGCAGTCCACTTCCGCTATAACCAGCTGCTTCATCTAGTTTTTCTAAATTCGTTTCTTGTAAATAATCATCATTAGGTTCTTCTTGTTTTTTTTGTCTCCGTGTTGGTGTTTGACGTCGTTCTTCTAAATCATCATCATCATCAGGTGGTAGTTGTTGTTTTTTTTGTCTTCTTGTTTGTCTACGTGTTGGTGTTTGACGTCGTTCTTCTAATTCTCGTTGTCGCTCTTCTATTTGTTCTCTTTTATAATTACTAATTCCCCTTTGAAATTCCTTGTATCCTATCTCATCCTTATTCAAACGACCAATCCCTTTATTTAGTTTATACAAATTATCGAACCAATCATTACTTGATATTCTATCATTCTTATACTCGTCCTTTAAAAAATCTTTTTTTGAATTATAACTTTGAGCAGCAAAATTACCAAAGGCTTGATAATCCTTTGATTTCAATAAACTAGGTTTTTTTATTTCTATTTTAGCATGATCAGTAAATTTATTCAACAGAGAAACAGTCGTTTTTTTCGGATCAGTTTTTTCAGTTTGTTCAGTTTTCGCTGCTATTTTTTCGAGTACAGAAATAAGACCCTCTTCCTTTCTTTTACCGTCAGGATCATCTCCCAGTATAGCACGCTCTACCCCTTTCATTGCTGTGGTTACTGGTTTAAACAACTCTTCAGACCCCAGAGCAAAATCAGTTTGTAAACTCTGTCGTTGTTGCAGTTTATTTCTTACAGAGTCACGAATTGGTACAAATCTCCTGATTGCATCCAGTCGTTCACGAGCCAATCGGGTTGTTAATGCTTCATTGACCATTATTTGAAATCGCAAACAATTTTTCAATTGTAAAACAATTTTTCAATTGCAAAACACTTGACATGTCAGATGATTTTTGATACGGTCATGGAAGTGTTATTTCATCGTGAGACACCTTCTATCAGGTGTGGCGAAAGTATCAAAATTGTATATAAATAAAATAATACTGATAGTTTCGCCATCAATGACATGTCGGATGATTTTTGATACGGTCATGGAAGTGTTATTTGATTGTTTTGACAGCTCTATCACTGATGAGGAAAGTGTCATAATTGTATATAAAATAAATAATACTGACAGTTTCCTCATTCTATTTTTGACATTCCCGTTGAGGGTCGGCTAAAAAAAATGATAAATGATCGGGCAATCAAAAAATGATAATGGTCGGGCAATCAATGGTCGGGTAATCAATTTTCTTGAATTAATGCTCGTAGGTTTCTAATTTTAGAGTTGACTTCTTTTTTCAATTCGTATTCGTTACCTAATTCTTTTCGTATTCCCTCTACGATAGTATACAACGGAACGAACACACTGATGTCACTGGAAAATGAAAGAGAGTCTTTAATAGAATTCTGAATTCTTTTGATGAGTGCATACTTCTTGGGTAGCATATACTTGTTAGTGCTAACCCCGTATTTAATATCCTGAAAATCAGACACAATTTGATCAGGATTTAATCCATCTGATAGTTTGATATCCTGATTTTTCAATTTTGCTATTTCAACTATGATGCTATTCATGTTTTCAGAATTCATTATTCTATAAGAATGACATATCTCTAATTGGAAATTATGACGCATTAGACATAACTAAATTGAACTTTTTGTCCACTCTTTTTTGAAATAGCCGTTTTGGTTATCCCCTCTGCAACTCTTCGTACTGAAGATCGACAAATATTGAAATACTTACCGGCTTCATATAATGATTGAAATATTTTTTCTTCGTTCAAAGATTTTACTGTTCTCGCTTTATTTGAACAAGTGCCAGTCTTCCCCTTTTTCAAATTCTCACTTTGTGTGATAGCTTGCAGATTTGATAAAGAATTGTTTTTCGGATTAGAATCCTTGTGATCAATGACAGAATCATCCTCGATCAATCCATAAAAACATTCAAATGCGAAACGATGATTGAGATAAGTTTTCTTTTCTTTTCCTTCGCCAACAGTAAACATCAAGTACCCTTGATTATTCACAACACCAACTGGTTTCTTTAGTCTACGGTTTCTGACAGTACCATCACTGGATGCTTCATAATTTGTAATCACTGGGTGTGATCTGAATTCTTGGTTCATATATACTATTCTATTGTTTGTCTAATTCAGTGTTTGGTTCAATAATTACATCACTGGAAAATCTTTCGATGTAGTCTTGCGGAGTTCTTATGATTTTGTCAGTGACGTTATCAGGGTCAAAGACTTTTTCAGGGTCATAATTTCTGATGGATTGTCCATTTTTTATTCTTTTATCATAATAACGCTTCAATTCCCTATATCGCTTACCACCACAATCAATACACAATTGTGATCTTCCCTTGACCCCAACCCCACATCGAATACAGGGTAACGGACCAAGACTTCCACGTCGAAAACTTTGCATATGATACCTACAGTATTCATTTTTTCTGCATGATTTGTTACACGGGGTTACATTTCCCATCATGAGCCATTTGCAGTGATTCATTATACATAAAACTTTCATTTAAATGCTTGTTTTATATATAGCATGAAGGAGTTCAAGAGATTGACTTCAAAAAATGCTAAATTCAATACCGATAGAGAGTTCAAGAGATTATTGAAAATCAATCCTAGATTTAATCTCGATAGACCCAAAAAACGTCCAAGAGACGGAAACATGAAAGAGTTTAAGAGATTATTAAAAATCAATCCTAGATTTAATCTCGATAGACCCAAAAAACGTAACAAACGTCCAAGAGACGGAAACATGAAAGAGTTTAAGAGATTATTAAAAATCAATCCTAAATTTAATATCGATAAACCCAAAAAACGTAACAAACGTCCAATAGACGGAAATATGAAGGAGTTTAAGAGATTATTGAAAATTAATCCTAGATTTAATCGCGATAGACCCAAAAAACGTAACAAACGTCCAAGAGACGGAAACATGAGATCACCATGGAAGGATGCTCAATTCAATCTTGATATAGTTTCTAATACACCCAAGAATAAAATTCTTGATAAACCCATCAGAGACTGTTTTAATGAATTCAAGCGTGATGGAGCATCTTATTGCTGGTCAACATTTCGAATTGATGGTGTTGTTGACGCTACCATGAATGATGAAAAAGCAGCAGTGATCATTTCACGTATTGGGGAAAAAAGTCATTTTTTCCGAATCAAATTCATTATCCGTGAGGATGGCAAATGGATTATTAGGGATAAATTTGAACCCATTCTCAAGGGTAAAAAAACTGTCACCGTGAATCAGGATTCCAAACCGGGAATTTTGACTGGACTTGATAAACCCTACTACGAAAGATCTTATCCTGTCACAGCAGTTGTTTACGGGATATATCCGATCAATGAAAAACCTGATATTTCAAAACTAGCACCCATGAAATATTCGACAGGGCTCAATTGTGTAGCAGAACGAATAATAGAACACTTCACAAATGCGTCCCGGGGAAATAAACTAACTGATCTAAGACGAAAAAAAATAACCGAGTGGGAGTTCACGGTAAAAGAGCATGGGGCAACAATTCAGGATATAACCAAATTAGAAACATCATTGAGATTTCCAATATCGGTAAGGACAATCACCGGTGAAGTATTAAAAGAACCGAAATATCAATCAAAAAAAGGAAACCCCATTGAAATTATTGATCATAACGCACACGCGTGGTCATCTGCAGTAACAATATTCCCACGGGATAGAACCGTAAAATATCTATCCCAAACCGAAGAGTTTTTTCAGAGCAGAAATTATTTGATGCTATTTACCTTTTGAGTAAAAACGATCCTGTGTCAGTGTGGCTATTTCATAGTACTTCAGACGAAGAATGCAAATTTGATCAGTTTGTAAGGCCTAACGGAGAATTATACCGTACTGAAGAGCTGCAGAATCAAATGAAACAACTAGCTAGTGAGTTTTCTGGGGACGGGGAAGACAACGATCAATTATTAGCAAACTGTTTCACAGTACCATCCATTGCAGCACATTTTGCTAGAAAGAAAAATGCGTGGAAACCAACACGAAGTGAGTTTTTATCAGATGTCAAATTGTCCTGTCTTGAATACAGCCACGGCGGATTATGGAACACAAAATACACCGCTGATACCGTTATTTCCGTTGATATGATTGCGTGTTATCCAGGAAGTTTTCTTGGGTATGGAGAGTGTGAGAAATATTTCAAACGATTTGGACACCCTACACACGAAATGACCCGTGTTGCTATTAATGGACCACTTAATGATTTTGATTTAACCGGATTCGCTTGTGTAGTATCATTTGAAATGGCTACAGGACTTCATCCGTGTAGTTATCTTTGGATTGGTAAACACATGTCTGAAAAACACTGGATGCCAATAGTGTTATTACGGTATATGCTTGATTGTAAGATGTTAAAATCATTAATTGTCAGTGAAGCAATTATATCCTATCGAGCACAGAAATCAGTCTGGTTACCCCAACCTGATCTAGAAAAAATAATTAGCGAAGAGCGAAAACTGTTTCCTGATTTTAATGAACAACAAATCATGGATTGGTCCCAACAGTTATTTGAAATCAGAAACAATGAAGCAAAAAATCTTGAACGAAGAATAATCGGTAAATTTACCCAAGGTGGCAAAGATGATAATACGAAATATTCTTCACGATTGATTATAGACAATGCTGAATACGATTTTGTAATCACGGATTTAACGAATAAGGGCTTATATGTCAATCGTAAGGACGCATTTATGTCCGATGGAACCAAATTGGGTACAATTATTACTTACAATGATGGATACCATCCGCAGTACACACATTTGAGAGCTTCTATGCTCGGTTATGCTTCTATCAATCTGTTTTCAATGATCAATAGATTTCCTACCACCGCAGTTAGAGTTGCTACTGACTCATTTTACATAAATAGCAAAATGGCTGATTTTAAGGCTACTGGCAACGAGAAATGGGGGACATGGAGAATTAAGAAGGAAATGCTTCATGATTATATTCAATCAGCAGATGTTACCATTGAAAATAATTACTTAGAAAGCAATCAGTGTTCAGAATTTTCTAGTGCACCACCGATTTCTGATCCAATCTGTAGATATAAAACAGTTTATTTAAACGGTTGTGGCGGGTCAGGAAAAACAACCCGGGTAATTGAGTTATTCCGTGGGAAAAATCCTACAGATTTCACAAAAATGATTGTACTAACACCGACTCACAGACTTGCAAGAGAAATGATACAGAGAGGGGTAAATGCCTGCACTTATCACAGCTTTTTCCGATGGAAGGGAGATAAATGGACTCCTGAGCACATGGGAGAGAAATTTATTCCTGAATTCATCATGTGGGATGAAATAGACACAGTATCCGAAGATGTCTTAAAAATATTTCTTGAGTGGTTGTTATTGAAGAATACAAAAGTCGTCATGTGCGGTGATCACGGGCAACCACCACCATTTGTCGGTGCATCCCCCCATGAATGGCTAAAGGGTTTTGTAGACTATTATGAAGAAATTGATACCGATCATAGATCACTTGATGAAAAATTAAAAGAGTTTAAGAAACTAATTAGATTACAACCGGATAGAATCCAATGTGAAATAGCCCGTGAAATAATTTCGGAAACTCCCATGAATGATTTCTGGGAAATGTGGAGACCAAACGATTTGATCATTGCAAGTAGAAAAATAGTCAGGGACACACTTCAGATGAAGTTATTTGAATTGCATAAACAAAAATTTGCAACACTTCCAGTACCGTTATGTTATAGGCCATCGGATACACGAAAACAGAACATTGAAGTTGATATTCCAGGACAGAGTGAAAAGCAGATTCTCGTATTAAATGATATTGTGCTGGTTGATATCAATGTCGTTGAATATGCATTGCGTGCTAATAAATCCCCATGGACGCTAGGATACGCAGCGACGATACATTCTTCACAGGGATTGACTATATCGGATACAATTGTTTGGATGGTAGATAATCGCATAGAATGGTCGAATTTAGTCTATCTTTCAGTATCCAGAGTACGAAAAATAAATCAGCTTCGAAGAATTGTCCTGACAGAGTCAGGCGATGATGAAATCATTGGCGATGATAATGACACCACAATAGATGATATTATTGATAAAAAACTCTCCGGTTACAAACAACAAGACAAAAAAAAACAACGAGAATTTGATATTGATGCTGAATTAATAATTACTCTGAAGCAACAACAGAATAATCACTGCGCGAGTTGCAATTGTATAATGCGTTGGCAGTATTCGGATAAGGATCCTCGCCCATTCACCGTAGACAGAAAAAATAACAATCTCGGTCATGTCAGAAATAATGTGATGTTGACTTGTCTTGAGTGCAATAGATGCAAGGGTGCTAGTTAAGACCATGGGGTGGCAATTGAGTATCCTCGGGTATCACTTGTAATTGTTGTCTAGTAAAACCCCGTTGAGGGGCAGTTGAATCCAGTTTATAGATTGGAGGTCTACCCGTAGATCGTGTTATACTAGATATCTTGTGTGCAGTAACACTCCAAATAGGATCAGTAGCCCTTTTTGTGCCACCCTCAAGCTCTCCTGGTTCGTATAAGTACCTCACAATGACATTACTACCAAGAATTGGTTGGGAAACGCTAAAATCCTTTTGTGGTTTTTCAGGTATCGACTTCTTTTTAATCGCGTTGATAGGTTTCATGTTGATGGTTCTAGTAATCTCGTTATTCAGTGCGGTAACTACACCTGGTAATCTCTTAACCCATTCACGGGATCTTTTTTCTTGGATGAATTCTTTTGCATATTGATATCCAAATAACCGCTCAGCAAGGGTTTTATTAAACCGTTCTACAATGGCCTGATCACGATGCAGTGCAGTATGCCCTTGTCTGATAGCGACATTGTGATATTTCATTGTAGATAACACTGCACCCTGAAATTCCTTGCCCGGGTCAACTTGTAACAGATTTGGCCAGTGCAGAAGACTCCTTCAATAAATCCTTTCAAATGCAGAAGCCACTTCAGTGGCCGATTTTGTTTTTAACGGTTCTGCTTCTTTGTATCGACTTGCAATATCAACTACAGTTAACGCATATTTGTAACCACGATCATGTGGCAGAAATAATATATCAGCCTGATGAACTTCATTGGGTCCGGTTACATCAAAATGCGAGAATTGAATTTGTTTAGGCGGTGGTAGATAAATTTGCCATAGTGCCTGTTTGGATAACCAATGAGCCGCAGTGGTTTTTTTCACTTTTGCGGCGCTAGCGAGTTTACTGATTGCAGCGTTACCCTTCCAGTATCCTCTTGGGGAATAATAAATAGATTCCATGTTGTTATTAATTACCAGCACCTAACATCAATTTGCTTTTCATTGCCGATTTTATCAAAAAGGAAGCCAATTTTTCTTTGAAGGATTTATCAGTGATAGAATTCAACGCATGAATTAATTTCACATCTGCTAGATGCCTGTGTTGCAAATTGCTACTTTTATAAGCAACATCATGAAGGTGACAGGCCTTATCAATAGCGTTTATTGGTTCCTCACCGGGTCGGGGCTGATTTTGATCATTGAGTCTGATATCAAGTCTTGTTCCCGGTCCACAATAACTATACCCTGGAAGGTGTTTTTCTCCGGGGTATTTTGCCCATGGGGTTCCAGGGAGTTTTGCTAATTTGGCAGCGATATCACCTCCTCGTTTTTTTTTAAAGTTTCCTTGGGTTTAGAAACAAATCTAAATTTCTTTGTACTACACTGTACGCATTTACCAGAAAGCGCTGATCGGTTATTTTTAGTTGTAATCGTCGTCAAGTCATCTGTGCCAGTACGCGCCTTACACTTCACGCAATATAGATCCATAATTTATGTATAGAGATATGAATATGATTGATTTTTCAGCGACTAAAACAAGAGAACCAGTGAAGCATCATGCAGCGCTACCAAACTCTATCCGCGCAATTATAATCGGGCCATCTGGATCCGGCAAGACGCAATTGTTGCTCAATTTAATAATGAGATGGATGAAGTGGGATAAGTTGTATTTAATTGCCCCTAGCGTAGATGACCAACGATGCTATGAAGTGCTAAAAGATTTTAATGAAAACGCTTCAGAGATTGCCGGCGAGGATGTTATTGAATTTATAACCGATATTGACGAGGCGCCATCCGTGAATGACCTCGATGGAAGTATCAACAATTTAGTTGTATACGACGATGTCATGTTAGATAATCAAAACAATCCTGCTAGAATATTTTCCCGAGGCAGGCATAAAAACACTGATGTGATCTATGTCACTCAACGCTACACACAAATACCAAAAGTGATTAGAGATAACTGTAATATGCTTGCTGTATTCAACGGCGTTGATACACATACGCTACGAAATATTTGGCAGACATGGTGCTCCGATATGGACTTCAATCAATTTAGAAATTTCTTTAGTCATGCTCAGTCTGCCCCACACGGATTTGTAACAATAAATTAACATGACCCTCGAACACGATATCGTATCGGACTGGATCAAATACTCGGTTAACCCAGAACTGAAAGTTCTAGCAGCAGAGACAACGACGTTGTAATCCCTTTTTCCCAAAAGATCGATGGAGGATTTCATTAATTTCATTGATTTTTTCATATTTTTTTTTGGACCTAATCCATGAAACGATATCAGATTCACACACACATTGGGGCCTGATGTCATTGGTTTCATTGTTTTTAAGCCTGATTTCAGTGAAAACTTGTCTAAAAATGTTGTCCGGCTCACCCTCTCTGCTGCTGCTTGTGTACACCCTTCATACCTTTCAGTGTACACCTCTTATATACACATTGCTACCATTCAGTGTACACCTTACTACCTTCCAGTGCACCCCTGCCATATATACTTGCTACCATTTTCTGTATACTTTTCTGTCTTTCAGTGTACACCTTACTACCTTTCATTGTACATCTTCCTACCTTTCAGAATGATTTTACTAGTGCTCAACTCCCCCTGGTGGCCTCCCTGTGTTCTCAGTAGTCATGCTTTAATGACCTACTTAACCTTTTTGATAGATGAGTTCAGGAGATTTACACTTAGAAGGAACCTGCTGCTTCAGCACAGGGGTCTCCATCTTCTAACATGACTCATCTCAAGCAATCAGCCAGAGAGGACAGGGTTTCATAAAAGGTTTGCAAACTGCATCATAATGGCTAGAAAGCAATCTACTTCTAAGGTCTCTGTCGCAATGTGGGAAATCTGTGATTGGTGTGGCAAGAAATGACTTGATCCTAGCTGTACCACTTGAACACAGTTGCTTATTTTATTCTTTTTATTTTTATGGGGAGAGAATGTTTGGTATCCACAATTAAGGGCTATAAGGCAACCTTTTCTAACACTCAAGTTCTCTATAGGTCACAACATTAGATCCCGTATTTTGAGAGACCAGTATCATTAACTAATGCCTAGTTGGACACGTTTTGTGCATTCTTTGGCATGGTCAAAACCCTTGTATAAACCACTGAGTGAAGCTTCCTTTGAGAACATAACCATTAAGATGGTTTTCATGCTGTCTTTAACATGACAGATGAAAATTAGTGATATTCATTTTATTATTATTGTTTTATAGTTTAATGGTAATTATGATTCAGTTTCACTTCTTTGTCAACTTAGACTTCTGGCAAATAATCAGTTATCATCAGTCACCAGTCGCTCACTCCCTATTGAGATACAAAGATTAAAACTTATTTTAATCATGTAATACTTGCCAACTAATATTGCAAAGATTTGCTCCTTCCATCATGTTATGATGTTTTGTAATGTAGGTCAAAGGTTGATATAATTTCATAATTTGGCTGTTTATGCAGTAGTCAGGGTTTGTTTCAATTCTGGTCATTCAGTCACAAGAAAGTACGGCCATGTAATAGGAGCAGGTAAACTTCATTTTTCACAGCAGCTTTTATTCTGATAATAAGTTTAAATTCCATTACAAACTTTGTTCATGTCTTGCATTTAATGTAAAAAAAAAGAAAGTGACAGACTAGGGTCTAAAGTTTTAGGTCTTGATGTGTCTGTTGAGAAAATAATGTTTTTGCACGGTCAGTTTAGTTCAAGTTGCATTTTTTTTTTACTAAAGATAATGGGCACTGTGAATGTGTTTGTGTGTGTGTGTGCTGTTTACAGTACACTTTTTAAGTTAATGAAACTTGTATTTCATTATATCAGAATAACCAAGAATTGAACATTTAAGTTAAAGTGCCTCGAGTGGTCTAAAGTGCTCTTCGTTACGGATCACAGCTATCTCACCTCTATCGGTGTCGGTTCGAGTCTCATATTCAGCCAATGTGGGTATGTGAGAAAGCTTGCCTGTAGCTTCTCATGGGTCGTGGTTCTTTCCAGGGTCTTCCTCCACCATTAATACTGGCCGCCATGTTTAGCCTGTCGTGTGCTGAAAAATGGTGTTAAACCCTACAACAACATTTGAGTTATTTAAGTATTGACTCAATCATAAATAGATGCTATTGCATTAGATTTAGACACTAGCATTGGCAAAATTAATAGTCAAATAGAATACCTCTTTTTCATTTTATCTCTTATTTTAGGTTTAAATTTATCTTCGTTAGGATTATAAGTATTTTAATAAATTTGTGCTTTGCAAGGAAGGGATGCAGGATCAGTTGCAATGGTCAAGGTTACAAATACCTTGCTTTTTTCTCATTATTGATACCATGGTATTACACAACTTTTTTCCTTTCTCAAAACACATACAACAGAACTAAAGACATATTGGTTTCTACCAAATACATACACGATTGTAGACACTCAGCAGCAGAGAGGGTGAACCCTACAACTTTCCGAGCGTCGATTCGGAAATCTGAGGCTTCTGCCAAATAGTAAAAAAAATGGCGTCTATTCGATAAAATAAGATTTCCTTATATACGCCAACGTCGTTGTCATCCACCCTCTCTGCTGCTAGTGATTTCATCACTGGGTTAACAAAAAATAATAAATGATTTCAACCAAATATTTGATCGAGTCTTTAGGACGAAAATCCTTTGTTGAAAATCGAAGATTTTTAGGATTTTACAAACAAACTAATCGCTAACACCTCTTCTTGTAAATCAATCAGATTATTTGACTGGTCGGTGAGTTTGAAATTAATTCTGGTTAATGAATTATTATGGCATCGCATATAGACAGGATTAATTGGGTTTTCAATAATTAGGAATCCTGGAGGAGCTGTTGGTGCAAATGAATAAAGAATATATCCCTGCTGAGCTTGATTTGATTGCTCTAGATTAATTTGATAGCTTCCTTCAATTGCATCACATACTAAATTGAGCGCAATCACCGTTGAAATATTCACATTATGAGGGGCAATATGCCTACCACCACCATCTGGATCATTATTATACCTGAAGAGGACAGTTGAATCTGATTTTTGTAGCGCCTTGATATCGGTTTTAACAATTCTTGCTAGTTCATCAGCGTTGTATTTGGGAAACTTGAAATTACGCAGATTGTCCTCTGTGATATTATAATCGGTTAAGAATCGTTGTTTATTGTCGCTGTTGTCATTAATTATTGTTTGAATAATTAGTTCATAGATATATTTCATGTCCGATATAAGCTGATTTATTATTTCAACGTGTTTTTGCGATTTTGTTTTCCGTAGTTGTTCTAGTTGTGTGTCATATAATTGTTTAATCTCATTAAAATAACCACGGACGTCAGTTAGCGTAAATGAAATAGTAACAGATGAGTCGGTTGTTCTTTTAATGATAAAATCCCATTGCAATGTGTCTTTGTTGGTAAATATAAATCTATCGGCGATTCTTCCTTTTCTTATATCAGATAAATTATCTTGATAACTGGGATTGATTTCATGATATGATTGTATGTCCGTGGTTAAGTCGGTGGCGGATTTTTCCGGTGGTTTTTCAGGCCATCCTAACACTGTTCTTAACGAGCTGTTATATATATCTACAATGTATCCCTCTGTGCTTATTTCGATCGACGACGAGAGCGTCGGTTGATGAAGATTAATAGCTATTTTTGATTCTTTTCCAGTGATTGATTTTATTCTACGCTGAATTTCAGCATTGATTTGCTTAATTTGGTACGACCCAGTTGGTAACGAAACTGTTTCCCACTCTGGAGTACCATCGGGTTTATTCTTATACGAGAACACCAGTGTGTTATTGGGTTGCTGACCACTAAATGCAACCGATCTGATATTAGGCCAACTGTGATACACTCGTAGTTTTGCTAGCGCTATCTCCTTCACTGGGACCGGAGAGGGGAAATTCACACTGAATTCTGGATTCGTTGATGTTATTGATATCATACTCGTTTGTACTGGGTTCGTGTTCTCCACTATTCGTTGAAGTAATTCCATCGGTGTCGTCATCGTTGCTATACTCATGATTTATTTCTAATTTTGGTATCGAGGAATCATAAATACTGACCATCACTGAGAACTCACAATCTGGTAATGTTGATATTATTGAGATCATTTTTTGTTTTTTTGGGTTCGTGTTTTCTGATTCCATCGGTGTTGTCATTGTTATTATATTCATGTTGTCGCTCTAATTTCGATATCGCGGAATCAAAAATACTGACCATCGCTGAGAATTCACTATCTGATATAATCGTATTATCGAGTGACGACGATATCATCAATGATAATTGCGAGTATGCGGTTGATGCAATATGAAATTGAAGTAAGTAATTCTGCAGTTTACTCTGGCTGCATGATGATATCTTTTTTGCTATCCCGGTTAATATACCCCCGATTGTAGCCACCGCAGAAATGCAAATTGGAACTACGACCGGGGCAATCATTGTAACCGATGCAAGTATTATTCCGGCACCAGTGAGAACGCTTGACACCGAGTATATAGTAACATCAATTGCGGTGATTCTTCGTCGGTATTTTTTTATTTTTATTTGATATTCCTCAGTGAGGGTTTTGAGTCTATTCTGAAATTCTCTGACCTGATCATAGCGACATTGCGTCGATGACAAAGTCATTGTTATTTTAAACCCGCTAGTGTTTTCAATTATTTGTCATCGTTAGCGGGAATTGCTAGTACTTCAGCCGGAAAAATGATCTACGAGTTCTATGCACAAGGCTATTTTTGATCTAATGGTGGAGCTATCAACCGCGACGACATTAAAGCTTTTTTTGCGACCATCCATAATTAACGTCGCGGTGCCACCAGAGTAGGTTTTACCGTCCGCGATCATATTAAATTGATCGATAGAGATCCACGTTAGCCTGTAGATACCATCGGCCCATGTTGGCTTGTAGTCAGGGCCCACTATGCCGGGGAGACCCAAGATACCGATGGATAATGTAGTATAACCGTCTCTTATCCAATCCATGGTTCCATGATTAACCGTATACACGATATTTTTAACGCCCGTGTAGTGATGTGGAATCTTTACCTTTTCAGATATTCTTTTCAGGTTAAAAAGATCGTCGAAAATATCGAGATAATTTACCGTGATTCTGGTAGGATCTATTGTTTTTCTACTCTCCTCCCTGTTAGAGAAGAATAATGAAACCAGAAGGTCTTCAACTTTAAGCTCTGCTTGGGTTTTAATATGGTTGTCGATGTTAGAAAATTTCGTCGTGATATCTTGGAGGCTACTGCCCTCAAAGAACTTATTAACAATATCGCTGGTGTGCTTTTGTTTGTCAATAGCGCTTTTAATTTCCGCGAGAGTCATGCCTGTCAACGATGTGGTTTCAGACACAGGTGTTCTCCCTAAAAATTTATCCACGATGGTATTAAGTGTTGTTTGTCTCACCATAAACATATTAATATCTTTGAGAGTCATTGTAGATGTAGCCGGGACACCAAAGAAATTATTAGCGATTAGCTTGCCGATAAACTCACTGATTTCAGCGAGAGTCGAGTCTGCCACAGGTGGGGATCCAAAGAATCTACCAACAATGTCATTAGTGGGTTTTTGATCTTCTATTAGTTTAGAAATCTCGAGATAATTTGCCTTGATTTCATTTTCATTCATCATCCTTCCCGCGTCCTTGTTAGCGAAGAATAGCGATAGATAGTTTTTAATTTCAGCGAGAGTCATGCCAACCACAAGCGGGGTTCCAAAAAATTTATGTACGACATTTTTGCGAAAACTATTATAACCTCGTATAAAATCATTCAGCTCACGTTCGTTTGTAGCAATCGCGTCGGTGATCGTAGACACAAGTGCGCCTGGTTTAAGTTGTCCATCGTTGGAATACAGTGCAATAGAGTTTTCAGCGGCAGCGCGATGCCGTATCAAAATGTCATTCACGGATATATTACTGCTTTTCAATTTACCCTGGCGATCTTGAAATACAACTATTTCGTTCGGGTCAACACTTGTTAAATTTAACGTCTCAGCGATTTCATCTTCTATTATTTTTTTTACATCCTCGATAGAACCCGCAGATGTTTCCTCGGTGGGTTCCAACATTGACAGAGGTTGTCCCCAAATATCGATCATTATTGTTAGCGTAACTTGTGTTTTCAATTTATTGATCCTTGTAATTTCCCACTCGTGTATTCGTTTACAATAATATGAGGTGGTTTCCACGGAGATCCAAAGGATTTTAATGAAATCTCCGCGAGTACATTTAATACTTCACGGCCGCATATCGGTGGATCATTTAATTGTTGTGTTGGCAGCGTGGAATAAAAAATCGGAAACCCTTTGAGTTTCATCGAGGAATTTATATACCGCATAAACTCGCTTGGCGGAGCTAACCCATATGAATCGAAATAGACAATCCCACGTGGATCAATCGCGTATGCAACCCAGTGAGTTCCCGATCCGCTGCTGTTATCAAGATTGATGATACCGGTTTCAACGTTATTTGGTTTTCTCGGTAATTGATCTCTCATAAAAACCCCTCTGAAGTTTTTTATCGCTAGTTTTTTAGCAGCATCAATTAAATCAAAATTGGACATAGGAACCATAGGTCCCTCAACAATTGGGCCGGAAATCGAAGATTTGGGAACCATAGGTTCCTCAATTAATAAACCGTTCCTGGTATTTTTCTTAGACCCGATCCGTTCACGGATTTGCCGCTGTACCATGAATACGGGGTTCCTGGTAGGTACAACCCCTTTCCCTTTTTTTTATATCCTTTCCCAGTTGCCTTTTTCAACGCCATCCCTGCCGCGGTACCAACGGCTCCCAACGCTGCCGCCTTCGCCACCGCTGGGGCAGCCGCTGCAATCAATGCTGGTATTGCGGCTAACAATGGAAATATACCACCTGATTTTATCATGTTCGCGATTGCGGCTTTCGAAAAATCAATTTGAACCCCTCGCTTATTTTTCAATGCATCATTGAAATGTTTTATTTGACGATCCGTTAATGATATTTTATGTGTACCGCCGGACATCTGCGCTGGTTTCAACGTTATTGTGGTTCCACATTCTTTAGCGGATTTTGATCGCAATTTCTTGACCTGACCATCAGTCAGCTTGACACTAACAACACTATATGGCATTTTATTGTAAAACACATTTATTCTTTCAATTGATCTAATTGGGGAAATCCTATGGAAACTTTTCAAGTTTCATTTACATTTACAGATTTTCCACTGGTGCATCAACAAGTCTCATTCGTCCGCCAACCCCTTCTAACAACATTGATTTGTCGCTGAGAATGACAGCAACCGCTCTATAATTAACACCACCAGGAGCTATACGAGCCCTAAAATGTATGTCAACAACGGATTGTCTCATTAAATCAAGATGTTCCAGCGAAAAGTAATAAATCGGATACAATTTCTTAAAATCGAGTTGCGATATTTGTAAACCAGTATCAACGTTTTGATCACGACCCATATATGACAGCATCCGATGATATACACGTGCTATATGATTTTCTGTGTAATTAAGTTGTATATCCTCGGTTGGTTCTTGTTGTCCGTTTATTCTCAGCGAGACTTCTCTAACACCTAACTGATCAAATATCATATGGCTGCGTTGTTGATTACCAACTCGCTCATTATTCTGTAACGCTATAAATATATGACGTGGAGCTGAAACGCCTTGTTTTGATGCCAGGTGCCATGTGAATATATCATCGACATTATCCTGTTTGACATCAGTCGTTGTTGTTAGCCAACTTAGCAATGATTTGCCACCTGTTTCCATAAATGAGAGTAGCCGCTCTTCTCTGGTAATTGATGGGGTCATTACTGGCATCCACAATACCAATTTAGTTATTTTAACTTTACCCTCAGCGGCACCAGTACGCCAAATTGCATCGTTGTCATTGCCTTTTCGCACTAACGCGATTGTGTGTTTGGCTCCATAGATGACTTTTCTGACATTTCTGCAGAATCCAAATATGTGATGGAGTGGAATTGCACACGAAAACTTTTTCTCTTGTCCTTCCAATGCTAATTTTCGTGTTGCAAACCCTAGATTGAAATTACCATTAACACCTCCGAGAATATCAAACGCAGCTCCGGGTCTAGCTCGACGTTCTGGATTAGTTGCTTCTCGTTGATTATCAACTGAAGTGTCTTGCGGTGTTAACACTTTAATGTATTGAAGGTGGTCAGCGTTATCAGTAGTATCCTTTGCAAACATCATAGACGGACCAGCCGATCTTGTATAATCATCGGAATATCTCGCTAGTCCGATTATTGTTGTTGCAACATCAACCTCGCGTTCTATTGATTCAATTTCTTTTCCATCAATGAGATATCTTGCGCTTTCAAATAACGCCATTATGCCATTGTTAACGAACCCAACTCGGATATTTGGGTCATCTGCATATGGGGTATCCTCTGCAACATTTGTTACGAGTTTTCCTTCGATTTCGATAAATGCTTCACACGGCAAAAAGTATTTACTTGTATCTTGAACTTGAAGTTCAACTCGCGATCGTAGGTCGGGTTGTATTGCATGATAGGAATAGTATTGATAATCGCGGACGGAATCGTCCTTTCGCATTGGGGCTTCCATATCAAGCGCGGGATCAGCTGTTCGTTTAAACATTTATAACATACTAGTGTTTTCAATTGGTGAATTGCAAAGCAATTTCATCTTTGTAATCATCGTCGTTGAAAATTCTTCGAATTTCTTTTTAGTTTCAAACCACTTCCTGCTATCGCGTTCATGATAGCGTTATCTGTTACTGGCGAAGCTGTCAATTGTGACGAAGTCAATTGCGCTAGTTTTTCTTCCACTGCGTTATTTATTACTTTGCTGATTTTTGCAGGCATCACTGTAGTTGATGGCAGCAAAATCGGAGATTTCGTTGGTTTCTTTCGCACCAATGATGCTATTTTATCTTTCGCAGCAGAAAATGCCTTTCCAGCAAGATTTCCAACGAAATTGATTCCCTTATCACGAATGATATCAATGGCTTTCATTGATAATTGTTTAGCTAACGGCGCCACCTTGGGAGCCATTCTTGTAAATAACCCCGCAATGGTATTGCCGAAACCATCTCCGTACCACGCGCGATAAACAGGCAATCGTGAGTTCACCACGTAGACGCTTACGGGTTTATCATGGTTATAGTGTATAATCATCTTGTTATAAAACTAGTAGTTTTTCAATTAGTGGTCAATCGCTTACATCCATAAGATTTTCATCGTTGTGATTTTCAACTAATTCAGCAATAAGTTCTCGATATACATTAATGTCCATGATACCACCAGCAAATAATCGTCTACAGATATCAGCGGCCTCGTTAATTATCTCGACGGAGTTATTTCCGGCTCGTTTCCCTCCGATGAGAACCTCTAACCGTGATATATCACTGAGAATATTACCAGGACATGTCACGGTAGAGTCAAATACATCCTTTGGATTTTTAATCGAATATCCCTTTCCGCTTGTTTCCTCAGTTGTACCAGTTGCGCCCTGACTATCATCAAGTAATTGCCTTTGTCGGCCTCGACTTTGTTTTTCTCGTTCTTGTTGTTTTTGTATACCATAACTATCAACTCCTACTTTAAAAGATCTATACTCAATTGTATCCTTTTTCAAATTACCAATAATCCCCTTATTCGTTTTATACAACCAATTAACCCATTCATCTCGGCTTATTCTACTGTTTTTATACTCGTCTTTTAAAAAGTCTTTTCTGGAATGAAAGCTTTGGGCGGCGAAATCACCAAAAATCTTATAATGTTCGGGTTTTATTAATTCAGGTTTTTTTATTTTTGTTATAGCTTCTTCGGTGAGTTTGTCTATAAAGGAAACACCTCTTGGGGTGACGACATCAACAGGTTGTGGTTCAGGTGTGGAATCATCAATATCAGCTAATCGTTCATACTCACGCTGAGTTTTTATATCACTGGATAACTGTTGTATCCCTGCGCGTGTTTGTCCGGTCTCTGCTGCTACCTTTTCAAGCACACCAAGAACAGGCACTTCTCGTCGCTTGCCTTCCTTAGGAATATCTCCGTATATTGCTCGTTCAGTTGCTGTTTTCACATCGCTGGTCGCCTTAGTTACCGGGGCGAACAGTTGTTCACTTGACACAGAAAAGTCAGTCTGCGCTTGTTGTCGTTGTTGAAGTTGATCGCGAACTCTGTCTCGAACCGGTATAAACTTTTTAATTGCTGCTAGCCGCTCTCGGGCTAATCTAGTTGTAAGCGATTCACCAACCATATATTGTTTGTGAACTAAATTTTCAAATGTGAAATCCGGAGGGTTTCCATCATAATTAAAAGCTTAGTTATTAAATAACTTAGTTATTAAATAATGTACCATCAAGCTAACGTATTCATCTTCGACAGGGTTAAACTGTACGACGCTATTCGCGAGTGTTTCAGAAATAACATCGCTGGGGATTTCAGAATTGTAATATCTGAGAATGGCGATGAACGATTTGTGTTAACGACGCGGCAACAAGAACAATTACGTGAAAATGGAGGCGTCGCGGTGATTACTTGCTACTACGACCAGATCATCCATTATGCACATAACTGCATGAGCAAGTCCAAACTGATGAGTATCCTTTCAGGAGAAAATCCTATGTAACAAGTGTTACAAAAAAACGCTAAAAAAAAAATAAATAAATAAATTATTTAAATTATTTACGAAAGCCTATATTATTTTTTAGTAACACTCACGTGGTTAAGATACGGGTCGCTCCTCGTTTAACATTTTTCTAAGATCACGAACTTTAGAACCAATTTCAGCTCGTTTTTGATATTCTTGGCCAAGCTTTTGACGTATTGCTTCAACGGTGCTAAATAGCGTTATAAATAAATTAATGTCGTTACCGTACAAACAACCATTAATGGATTTTTGAATTCCTTTCACGAGCCTGTACATCCTAGGTAAAACATAACGACCCTTACTAGACAGATATTCAATATCTTCATATTCCGAGGTAATCTTGTCAACGTCGAGACTTTCAGATAATAATACCCCTTTATTATTTAAATTTGAGATTTCAGCAATTATAGCATTTACATCATTGATATCCATTATTTATATTTTTATATAAATAAATTTATTTATAAATATAGTATACTGTATCTCTAATTAATAAAAATAAAACATATATGACAACACATCTTTGGAACTCCTTGGGTGCCTTCGCATCCAAGTAAGCCCAAGGGGGACCCGAAACATACATCTCCGGAAGGGAGGCCTAAGGTGGCAAACGCCATCTTAGACCGCCCAGAAGATATGCTTGAGGTATAACGTCACAACATGGACGGCACAATGCCATATATTTCCACTCGAGTGTTGCGGCAAATTTTAGGCATAACATATACTTAATTAACTTAATTAAGGATGGATTATAATTCAATGGAACGATGATGGTATGATATATTTCCGCTCGAGTGTTGCGGCAAATTTTAGGCATAACATATACTTAATTAACTTAATTAAGGATGGATTATAATTCAATGGAACGATGATGGTATGATGTGGGCGTGGTAAACCAAACCAACATGGCAACCCATGAAATCTCATTCATGGTTGCATGAGTTGGAAAAAAACACCAACCCACGCTACCGAGAATGCGATAGCATGGGTTGCCATGTTGGTTTGGCTGAGGGGGGACCGCCCCCCCCCCCCCCCAATTAATAGAAAAAAACATCTTCCGTTTCGCCATCAAATAATGTGTCTGCTATGGGGACCGAACACGTAGTAGTTGATAGCTATGTTTACAAGACAAACACGATACCATTACACCACGGACTAGTCATACAGAATAGAGATTTTTTAATATATATATATATATATATATCTGATATACTTAACAATAAGAGATTTTTAAAATAGACAATTTTACTGTATCCATCGTATTTAGGAATATAAAATACTAAGTACACAAAAAAAAAATTAATTTAACTGTTTGTAAATATCAATCACGCATGCCTGCGTCAGTGAAATACCGATCAATATAGAGGAGAGGGAAGACATGTATACTTAACAATAAGAGATTTTTAAAATAGACAATTTTATGCTGCAACAATGAGAAATATTTTAAACAAAATAATACAGTTGTTTAATAAAACAGCGTTTTATATACTCTGTTATAATTCTCTAGATAAAATACATTCACATACAAGGAATTTTAACCACGCCCACATACTTCAATGAATAGGAAACACTCGCGTTCCGGCTGAGCGAACATAGGTAATGCGTGGATTATAAAGAACGTCTGTACTGAAAAGAACGAGTTAGCTGTCTGCTTTACTGCTAGTCCACCCACCCCACACATGAGATATGTAGATAAATAAAACTAATAATGCAGTTTTAGCCCACAAGTGACAATAAAAAGTTTTATTCTCTATCGAAAACTCATGCATTATATCTCCATTACAGTCACGTGGGCGCACCTAGTCAAGTACAGGTAATATAGCAGGCGACAAATTCCTTTGACGTCATAATACAAGGGAACTTAGTAGGTAGGGTGTGAATTGTAGTGCGGATTTATCCATAAAGGATTTATCTCCCTTAAATAGTTTCAGTGTATACGAACTTTATTTTATGACCATTTTTTTTAGACAGAGATGTTTTAATGATTTTTTCAGCAACAAATCGAATGGAAGTACTGCAAATATCGAAATATTTTCCAGCCGCATTTATCGACTGAAAGCTTCTCTCTTCATTATTTTCTAAATCAAACGATTTCACACCCTTGGGATGTTTCGCGTGCTTACCAGCGTTGCTTTTTAAAAGGTTATCGCGCTGCGAGACGGCTTGAAGATTCCCAAGACAATTATCAGTCTTCACGCCATTTATGTGATCAATCACAAGACCGTCTTCGATTAATCCGTAAAATGCTTCATAGATGGCTCTGTGACAGAGATACTTCTTCCTCCCAGCTGAAAACATCAAATAGCCCATATTATTCAGATACCCAACAGGTTCTTTGAGTCTGCGGTGCCTGACAACACCATCACTAGAGGCTTCGTAATTAGCAAGCACTGGGTGAGGTCTGAAATCTTGGCTCATTTGTATAATAATACTACTTGTCTAATTTATTATCTGCTTTAATTATAAATCTCTGGATATAATCTTGAGGGGTTTTTATTACTTTGTCCTTGATTTTATCAAGGATGACGGAGTCAATGATTCGTTTGTCATAGTAGCGTTTTAGTTCCCTGTATCGTTTACCCCCACAAGCAAGGCATAATTGCGATTTTCCTCTAACACCCACCCCACATTGGAGGCATGCGAGAGGGCCTTTTGAACCGTTTCTCACGCTTTGCATATGATACCCACAGAATTCGCTTCTGCATGATTTGTTACACGGGGTTGTAGATCCAATCATTAGCCACTTGCAGTGATTCATTATACTATATTTTTCTATTTAAATACTTGTTTTAATTATAACATGGAGGAGTTCAAGAGATTATCGAAAATTAAGCCTTGGAAAAATACTAAATTCAATCTTGATAGGGAGTTCCAAAGATTATCGAAAATCAAACCTTGGAAAAATACTAAATTCAATCTTGATAGGGAGTTCCAAAGATTATCGAAAATCAAACCTTGGAAAAATACTAAATTCAATCTTGATAGGGAGTTCCAAAGATTATCGAAAATCAAACCTTGGAAAAATACTAAATTCAATCTTGATAGGGAGTTCCAAAGATTATCGAAAATTAAGCCTTGGAGAAATACTAAATTCAATCTCGATAGAGTCTCTGATACACCAAAACGTCTAATCGGTGATAGAACTATACTCGGTAAAATCAGGGAGTGTTTTAATGAATTCTACCGAGACGGTGCAGCATACTGTTGGTCGACATTTCGAATTATTGATGAAGATGTCAATGTACCCATCATCGATGCTACTATGAACGATAAAAGAGCAGCTGAGATAATTTCACACCTTGGCCCGCCAAGGGGCTGGAAATCCAAGGGTGTAAAATCCAAAGGTGAAATTAAAAATCGAAGATTTTCAAAGCAATTTCCAATCAAAGATTTTCAACAAAGCAATTCCCAACAAAAGTATTTTTTCAGAATAAAATTCATTATCGAAGTCGAAGGCAAATGGATTATCAGAGATAAATTTGAACCAATCCTCAAGGATAAAAAAACTGTCATTGTAAGTAGAGATTCCAAACCAGGAATTCTAACTGGAATTGACAAACCATACTACGAGAGATCTTATCCCGTAACAGCAATCGTTTATGGGATATATCCGTTAAATGATAAACCCGATATTGCAAAACTAGCTCCTATGAAATATTCACCATTGACTTCGTCAAGGCTCAATTGTGTAGCAACACGGGTAATGGAACACTTCACAAATGCATCCCGAGGAAATAAACTAACTGATCTGCGACGTAGGAAAATAACAGAATGGGAACTGACAGTGAAACAGCACGGTGCAAAGATTTCTGATATAGCTAAATTAGAAACATTATTAAGATTTCCAATAACAGTTATGACGATAACCGGAGAGGTTTTATACGAACCGAAATATAACAAAAATGGAGCCCCAATACAGATTATTGATCATAACAAACACGCGTGGACACCTGCGGTAACAGTATTTCCACGAGAACGAACCGTGAAATATATCCCCCGGAAATTTTCCGGGGAATTTTCCGGGGATGTTTTCTATGAAGAGAAATTATTTGATGCTATTCATGCGTTGTGTAAAGATGATCCTGTGTCAGTGTGGTTACTTAGTAGTGCTGGTTCCGAATCAGGATTTGATCAATTTGTAAGACCAAATGGTGAATTATATCGCGTTGAAGAATTAGATAACAGAATGAGAAAAATCGCTAGTGATTTTTCACCGGAGAGTTTCCATGAAAAACTACTCACGGATAGTTTTACTATTCCATCAGTGGTAGCTCACTTCGCAAGAGAAAAAAACTCCTGGCGTCCAACACGAAGTGATTTTCTCGAGGACGTTAAATTGAGTTGCATCGAATTTGGTCATGGAGGACTGTGGAATACAAAATACCATCGTGACGGTATGATTTCAATTGATATATCCGCGTGTTATCCTGGAAGTTTTCTCGGGTATGGGGAATGCGCTGAGTACTTCAAACGATTTGGACACCCCACGCATGAAATGACTCGTGTTGCGATTAATGGACCATTGCCTGATTTTGATTTAACCGGATTCGCTCGTGTGATATCATTTGAACTCGCTACAGGGTTACATCCGTGTAGTTATGTTCGGCTTGGTAGACACCTATCTGAAAAACACTGGATGCCAATAGTGATATTGAGATATATGATTGATTGTGGCATGCTGATATCGTTGATTGTTTCCGAGGCTATTATATGCTATCGAGCTCAGAAAGAAGTTTGGCTACCACAACCCGATCTAGATAGAATAATCAACGAACTACGAAAACAGTTTCCAGAAGAACAAATCATGAATTGGTCTAAGAAGTTATTTGAAATTAAAAAAGAACAAGCAAAAGATTTTGGACGAAGAATAATCGGTAAATTTACCCAGGGTGGACGATACGACAACGCAAAATACTCTTCGCGGTTGATCATAGATGTCGCTGAATACGATTTTCTTGTAACGGATTTAACGAAACAGGGAAAACTTGTATCCCGTAAGGATGCTTTTCTATCCAATGGTGAGAAATTAGGTACGGTTGTTACCTACTGTGATGGATATAATTCCCAGTACACACATTTGAGAAGTTCAATGCTAGCCTATGCTTGCATTAATCTATTTTCGATGATAAATAGATTTCCTAATACCGCGGTTAGAGTAGCCACTGATTCGATGTATATACACAATAAGTACAAATCAGCTGTAGCGGCATTCACAGATCCGGAGGAAGCGTGGGGGCGTTGGCGATTTAAAAAGGAGATGCTACATGAGTATTGTGAATCCGCAGACGTTGCCATGGATGAAAAGTACTTAAAATGTGATGAGATTCAATCAGAATTTTCTAATGCACCACCGGTATCTGATCCAATATGTAGATACAAGACAGTTTATTTAAACGGTTGTGGTGGGTCAGGAAAGACAACTCGTGCAATTGAATTATATCGTGGTGGTGGAAATACTTGTATTTCTACTAACATGATTGTGTTAACACCGACTCACAGACTCGCCAGAGAGATGATACAGCGAGGGGTAAATGCTTGCACTTACCATAGTTTTTTTCGATGGAAAGGTGACAAATGGACTCCTGAGCGTATGGGTGATAAATTCATTCCTGAAATCATAATTTGGGATGAAATATGCACAGTGTCATTAGATGTATTAAAAACATTTCTTGAGTGGTTGTTAAACAAAAACACAAAAGTCGTCATGTGCGGTGATCACGGCCAACCACCACCATTTGTCGGTGGATCTCCACATGAATGGCTAAAGGGTTCTGTAGACTATTATGAAGAAATTAATACCGACCATAGATCACTTGATGAACAATTACGCGAGTTCAAAGCACTGCTTAGATTACAACCGGATAAAATCCAATGCGAAATAGCGCGTGAAATAATTTCAGAAACTCCTATGAATGATTTCTGGGAAACGTGGAGACCAAATGATTTGATAGTAGCAAGTAGAAAAATAGTCAGAGACACACTTCAGATGAAGTTATTTGAATTGCATAAAGAAAAATTTGCAACGCTTCCAGTACCGTTGTGTTATAGGCCTTCGGATACACGAAAGCAGAATATAGAAGTTGATATTCCAAGCCTGACAAAGTCAGGAAGTGAAAAGCAGATTCTCGTGTTAAATGATATTGTGCTGGTTGATATCAATGTCGTTGAAGATGCATTGCGTGCTAATAAATCCCCATGGACGCTAGGATACGCAGCAACAATACACTCTTCACAGGGATTGACTATATCGGATACAATTGTTTGGATAGTAGATAATCGCATCGAATGGTCGAATTTAGTCTATCTCGCAGTATCCAGAGTACGAAGAATAAATCAGCTTCGAAGAATTGTCGTCATGACAGAGTCAGGTGGCGATGATGAAATCATTGGTGATGATAATGACACAACAATAAGTGATATTGATGTTAGCATCATTAATAAAAAACTCTCCGGTTACAAACAACAGGACAAAAAAAAACAACGAGAATTTGATATTGATGCTAAATTAATAATCACTTTGAAGAAACAACAGAATAATCACTGCGCGAGTTGCAATTGTATAATGCGTTGGCAGTATTCGGATAAGGATCCTCGCCAATTCACCGTAGACAGAAAAAATAACAATCTCGGTCATGTCAGAAATAATGTGATGTTGACTTGTCTTGAGTGCAATAGACGCCGGGGTGAAAGCACAATGCCTCTGGCATCGGGTGCTAATTAAGACCATGCGGTGGCAATTGAGTATCCTCGGGAATCACTTGCAGTTGTTGTCGAGTAAATCCTCGCTGAGGAGCAGTTGAATCCAGTTTATAGATTGCTGGTCTACCAGTTGATCGTGTTATACTAGATATCTTATGCGTAGTGACGCTCCAAATAGGATCAGTAGCCCTTTTTCTACCCCCTTCAAGCTCTCCTGGTTCGTATAAGTACCTAACAGTGACATTACTACCAAGAATTGGTTGGGAAACGCTAGCGTTTCTAGGGAAATCTTTTTGTGGTTGTACGGGTATAGACTTCTTTTTAATCGCGTTGATAGGTTTCATGTTGATTGTTCTAGTAATCTCGTTATTCAGTGCAGTAATCACAGCTGGTAACCTTTTGACCCATTCACGGGATCGCTTTTCTTGAATGAATTCTTTTGCGTATTGATATCCAAATAACCGCTCAGCAATCGTCCGATTAAATCGTTCGACA
Organism: Unio delphinus; assembly: GCA_029339505.1. Lineage (NCBI taxonomy): Eukaryota > Metazoa > Mollusca > Bivalvia > Unionida > Unionidae > Unio > Unio delphinus. Next base: position 1,249,852 of record JAQISU010000217.1, read on the forward strand.
ATGGCCTGATCGCGATGTAGCGCAGTATGCCCTCGTCGTATGGTGACATTATGATTTTTCATTGTAGATAGAACTGCACCCTGAAATTCCTTGCCAGGATCAACCTGCAATAGATTCGGCCAGTGCAGAGGACCTCGTCGATAAATCCTTTCAAATGCAGAAGCAACTTCAGTGGCTGATTTTGTTTTTAACGGTTCTGCTTCTTTGTATCGACTTGCAATATCAACTACGGTTAACGCGTATTTGTAACCACGATCATGTGGCAGAAATAATATATCAGCCTGATGAACTTCATTAGGAGCGGTCACATCAAAATGCGAGAATTGAATTTGTTTAGGTGGTGGTAGATAAATTTGCCATAGTGCCTGTTTAGATAACCAATCCGCCGCTGTAGTTTTTTTCACTTTTGCAGCGCTAGCGAGTTTATGGACTGCTGATTTACCCCTCCAGTATCCTCTTGGGGAATAATAAATTGATTCCATATTAAAATGCTAGCATTTTCAATTACCAGCACCCATCATCAATTTGCCTTTCATAGCTGATTTTACCAACCACGAAGCCAACTTTTCTTTAAAAGATTTATCAGGAATAGCATTTAACGCATGAATTAATTTCACATCCGCGAGATGCCTGTTTTGCAGGTTGCTGCTTTTATAAGCAACATCATGAAGGTGACAGGCCTTATCAATGGCGTTTATTGGTTCTTCACCGGGTCGGGGTTGATTTTGATCATCAAGTCTGATATCTAATCGTGTTCCGGGACCACAATAGCTATATCCTGGAAGGTGCTTTTCTCCGGGGTACTTTGCCCACGGTGTTCCTGGGAGTTTTGTCAATTTGGCTGCAATATCACCTCCTCGTTTTTTTTTAAAACATCTCCGGATTGTAAAATCTTTGATTTTGTAGAAATAAATCTAAACTTTTTTATACCACATGTTGCACATCTACCAGTTAGTGCTGATCTGTTATTTTTAGTTGTAACCGTCGTCACATCATTTGTGCTAGTACGCGTTTTACACTTCACACAATATAGATCCATAATTTATGTATAGAAACATGGATATAATTGATTTTTCAGCGACTAAAATAAGAGAACCAGTTAAGCATCATGCAGCGCTACCAAACTCTATCCGTGCAATTATAATCGGGCCATCTGGATCCGGTAAAACGCAATTGTTGCTCAATTTAATAATGAGATGGATGAAGTGGGATAAGTTGTATTTAATTGCCCCTAGCGTAGATGATCAACGATGCTATGAAGTGTTAAAGGATTTTAACGAGAATGCATCAGAAATTAAAGGTGAGAATACAATTGATTTTATAACTGATATTGACGAGGCGCCAAACGTGGATGACCTTGATGGGAGCATTAACAATTTAGTCGTATACGACGATGTGATGTTAGACAATCAAAAAAACCCAGCTAGAATATTTTCCCGGGGGCGTCACAAAAACACTGATGTGATATATGTCACTCAACGCTACACTCAGATTCCAAAAGTGATCAGAGATAACTGTAATATTCTTGCTGTGTTTAACGGCGTTGATACACATACGCTACGAAATATTTGGCAGACATGGTGTTCCGATATGGACTTCAATCAATTTAAAAATTTCTTTAGTTATGCTCAGTCAACCCCGCATGGATTTGTAACAATAAATTTACATGATCCTCGGACACGATATCGTATCGGACTCGATCAAATTTTCGGTTGAAATCGTAAATGATTTTTGTTAACCCAGTGATGAAATCACTAGCAGCAGAGAGGGTGGATGACAACGACGTTGGCGTATATAAGGAAATCTTATTTTATCGAATAGACGCCATTTTTTTTACTATTTGGCAGAAGCCTCAGATTTCCGAATCGACGCTCGGAAAGTTGTAGGGTTCACCCTCTCTGCTGCTCACTCGGTTATTTTAATAAATTTATATGTGATCAGTGCTTGCTGGTATGACCTCTGATGCCTGAAATAACTACTTCATATCCATACACAGATTCCTCTGTCAGGGTACGGTGGAGTAAGCCAGCTGGTGGTTCTAGAAGCTGAGGCCCTGCCAATCCCAAACTATTACAAGACTGAAGTGGGACCAGTGATCCCAGACCACCCTATCATCAAAACGTTGGTGCTAAGCAACAAGGGCTGTCGACCAGCCCACATTAGAACAGCTGTTTTCTCAGGTATATTTGTATCATTAGTATTTTTGTATTTTTAAGTAAGCCAGCATAGATAATTTCTTTGAATATCTACTATTAAGATTGTGAAATGTATTCCCATCATCCATGATTTTCCTCATGATAGTGATCCTGCACACCCATCCCCTGCTCATGTATACAGCAGCAGAGAGGGTGAACAGACCAACTTTGTAGGTGTCAACGAGGCGTCCTTCTCGTTAATATTTAATAGAAAGGTCTATTTGACAAACTGAGGCTTCCTAGTAAATATTTGATAGAAAGATCTATTTGGTAAACCAAGGCTTCTTCGTAAGGGTTCATTTGGCAAAAACAAGACACCAATGTTGTTGGAACTCACCCTCTCTGCTGCTATGGGTTAACGATCTCTTCGAGATTCATGTAAACGATTTTAACCGAATATTTTATCAAGTCAGACATGATATCGCGTCCGAGGATCTGATAAATTTATCGTTATAAATCCATGTGGGAATGACTGAGCATGACTAAAGAAATTTCTAAAGATATTATGATCCATATCACCGCTGCACCAAGTTTGCCAAATATTTCTAAGAGTATGTGTATCAACTCCGTTGAATACGGTAAGAATATTGCAGTTATCTCTGATTACTTTTGGTATTTGTGTGTATCATTGAGTGACATATATCACGTCAGTTTTTTTATGCCTACCTCTGGAAAATATCCTAGCAGGATTCTTTTGATTGTCTAACATGATATCATCATATATGACTAAATTGTTAATACCTCCATCAATATCATCAATACTTGGTGCTTCATCGATATCGGTTATAAACTCAATAATACCCTCGTTGGATTCTTCTACCGCTTTGTCGTTAAAATCTTTTAATACATTGTAACATCGCTGATCATCTAGACTTGGAGCTATCAAATACAACTTGTCCCATTTCATCCATATCGTTATTAAATTAAGTATCAATTGTGTCTTGCCACTTCCAGATGGTCCGATTATAATCATTCTAATTGAATTCGGAAACATCGCATGGTGTTTAATAGGTTCCCGTCGTCAGGTAGCTGAATAATCAATTACATTCATGTTGTTATAAATATATTATGGATCTATATTGTGAAATGTAAGAAGCATACTGGTACAGATGACTTGACGACGATTACAACTAGCAATAACAGATCAGCACTTTCTGGTAAGTGTGTACAATGTAGTACAAAGAAATTTAGATTTGTTTCCCTTGATAAAATCAAGAATTTTAAAAAAAAATGAGGAGGTGATATTGCAGCCAAGCTAACTAAACTCCCGGGAACACCATGGGCAAAGTATCCAGGAGAAAAATACCTTCCAGGATATAGTTATTGTGGACCCGGGACTAGACTCGATATCAGACTCGATGATCATAACCAACCCCGACCAGGTGAATATCCAATAAACGCCATTGATAAGGTGTGTCATGCTCATGATGTTGCTTATAAAAGCAGCAATCTGCAACATAGACATCTCGCAGATGTAAAATTGATTCACACATTGGATTCTATCACTGATAAATCCTTCAAAGAAAAGTTGGCTTCATGGTTAGTAAAATCGGCTATGAAAGGTAAATTGATGTTAGGTGCTGGTAATTAATAATAACATGGAATCTATTTATTATTCTCCAAAAGGATACTGGAGGGGTAAAGCAGCAATTGGTAAACTCGCTAGCGCCGCAGCGGTGAAATATACCTCTGCAGCGGATTGGTTATCCAAACAGGCGATGTGGCAAATTTATCTACCGCCGCCTAAACGAATTAACTACTCACATTTTGATGTGACCGTTCCTAATGAAGTTCATCAAGCTGATATATTATTTCTGCCACATGATTGTGGTTACAAATATACGTTAACTGTAGTTGATGTTGCAAGTCGATACAAACAAGCGGAACCGCTAAAAACAAAATCATCAACTGAAGTGGCTTCTGCATTTGAAAGGATTTATCGACGAGGTCCTCTGCGTTGGCCAAATATATTACAAGTTGATCCTGGCAAGGAATTTCAGGGTGTGGTTCTATCAACAATGAAGAATCATAATACCATGTTATGACGAGGGCATACTGCACTACATCGCGATCAGGCAATTGTTGAACGATTTAATCGGACGCATGCTGAGCGGTTATTTGGATATCAATACGCGAAGGAATTTATTCAGGATAAACGATCTCGTGAATGGGTCAAGAGATTACTTGGCGTAATTACTGCGCTAAATAATGAGATTACTCGAACGATTAATATGAAACCTAACAACGCGATTAAAAAGAAGTCTATACCCGTACAACCACAAAAAGATTTTTCAAAACAACCAATACTCGGTAATGTCACTGTTAGGTATTTATATGAACCAGGAGAACTCGAAGGTGGTAAAAAAAGAGCTACTGATCCTATTTGGAGTGTCACCGCGCATAAAATATCTAGTATAACACGATCTATGGGTAGACCAGCAATCTATAGACTGGATTTGACCGCTCCTCAGCGAGGATTTACTCGTGAACAACTGCAAGTGATACCCGAGGATACTCAATTACCACCGCGTGGTCTTAACTAGCACCTCTTCGTCTGTTGCATTCAAGACAAGTCTTCACATTATCTTTGGTATGACCAATACTGCTATTCTCATACATGCCAACCATTACGCTTTTGGCGTAATCATTACGCTTTTTGTCACTAAATTACGCGTTACGCTTCAACGTATATGGATTACGCTTTTTTGGTACATCAACCTCCCAAAAAAAAAATTTGTTTTCTCGTTATTATTAAAGTTCCATTAATCCCACAGACCGTATTTTAGAAAAGACAGCTTTTACGTAACTACAATATAAGAGTACGCTAAACCGTGGACTTTCGTAATAGTATCATGTTCTATTTATAGCTAACCTGGTTCTACTGTTGACCTCGATTCTATTTATATTTATTTATATGCGTAGTGAGGAGATAGCAGACTGGTTTTCCAAATTTAATATTTACTCGCAGATTCCATATTCTAATTCATATTTCTTGCAGCACCAGTCTAAATATATTTTAGCGCTTAAAAGTATATTTTATTTTTCTCTATGCATTTATGTGAGCAAAAATATCTCCTTTCAAAACTTTCCCAGATAAATTAGAAAAAGGCAACCGAAAACCACCGAAACAAAATATAACAGAATCCTCTAAATATTAAGAACCAAAAAAAAAAAAAAGTACAGCATCACGTGACATCTATTTCCGGCCGTGTCGAAATTTTTTTTTAAAATTTAGCGCGAAACGTCTTAAGAAGGTTTCTAGTCGATGTGTGTAAAGCTAAAAGTGCTACACATGAAAACTTGAAACAGTAAAGGATGAGCAGGGCAAATAATCGTTGTTTATTGAAATTTTAGCATGTTATATGTGGATTACGCTTTTTCCGCCTGGATTCCGCTTTTTTACCACTTGGATTACGACACTTCCTCGTCAGGGGTTGGCATGTATGTATTCTTTCTGTCTACGGTAAATTGGCGAGGATCTTTATCCGACCAACACCAACGCATTATACAATTGCAACTCACACAGTGATTATTCTGTTGTTGTTTCAGTGTAATTATTAATTCAGCATCAATATCAAATTCTCTATTATTTTTTTTGTCCTGCTGTTTATAACCAGAAAGATTTTTCTGATTATATCATTGCTGACAATATCACTTCTTGTAGAGTCATTATCATCTAAAACAACTCTTCGAAGTTGATTTATTCTTCGTACTCTGGATACTGCAAGATAAACTAAATTTAACCACTCGATGTGATTATCCACCATCCAGACAATTGTATCTGATATAGTCAATCCCTGTGAAGAATGTATCGTCGCTGCGTAACCTAGCGTCCATGGGAATTGATCAGCGCGTAATGCATCTTCAACGACGCTGATATCAACCAGCACAATATCATTTAACACTAAATTCTGCTTTTCACGCTGTCCTGGAATATCAACTTCAATATTCTGTTTTCATGTATCCGAAGGCTTATAACACAACGGTACTGGAAGTGTTGCAAATTTTTCTTTTTGCAATTCAAATAACTTCATCTGAAGTGTGTCTCTGACTATTTTTCTACTCGCTACTATCAAATCGTTTGGTCTCCACGCTTCCCAGAAATCTTTTAATGGTGTTTCTGAAATTATTTCATGCGCTATCTCACATTGAATTCTATCAGGTTGTAATCTGATTAGTTTTTTGAACTCGCGTAATTGTTCATCAAGTGCTCTATGATCGGTGTTATTTTCTTCATAATAGTCTACAAAATTCTTTAGCCAATCATGTGGGGATAAACCGATAAATGGTGGTGGTTGGCCATGATCGCCGCACATTATTACTTTTGTATTCACTAGCAATAACCACTCGAGAAATCTTTGTAATACATCTAACGACACCGTGCATATTTCATCCCAAATAATGACTTCAGGAATAAATTTCTCACCCATTCGTTCAGGAGTCCATTCCTCACCTTTCCATCGAAAGAAACTGATAAGTAAAAGCATTTACCCCTCGTTGTTTCATCTCTCTGACAAGTCTGTGTGTTGGTGTTAGCACAATCATGTTTGATTTCCCACGAAATAATTCAATCGCACGAGCCGTCTTTCCTGACCCGCCACAGCCGTTTAGGTAGCTGTTTTTATATCTACATATTGGATCAGATATCTGCGGTGTATTAGATAGTTCTGATATCTGATTATTTTTCAAATATTTATCTTCAATCGTAACATCTGCTGATTTGGAATAGTCACGCAGTATTTCCCGCTTAATTTTCCATGATCCCCAGCTCTCATCAGAATTAGTGAATTTGGCCACTGCTTCGCTGTGTTTCGCGTCTATGTAAAATGAATCAGTGACTACTCTAACTGCCGTGTCAGGAAATCTATTTATCATCGAAAATAAATTGATAAAAGCATAAGCTAGCATAGACGCCCTCAAATGTGTATACTGAAGATTTTCTCCATCTGCGTAAGTAACAATTGTACCAAATTTTGTTCCATCGGACAAGAAAGCGTCTTTATGATCGACGTATATACCCTTAAATGTTATATCCGCGATTATAAAATCGTACTCAATACTATCTATAATCAACCGTGAAGAATATTGTTTATTGTCGTATTTTCCACCCTGAGTAAATATACCAATTATTCTTCTACCAAGATCCTTTGAGTCTTTATTTCTAACTTTATATAGCAGTTTGGACCATTTCACGATATTTTCTTCGTCAAGATCGGGAAACTGTTTTCGTTGTTCGCTGATTATACTATCTAGATTGGGTTGTGGTAACCAAACCTCAGTCTGCGCTCGATAGGATATAATCACTTCACTGACAATCAACGATATCAGCATTCTACAGTCAATCATATACCATAAAGCACTATTGGTATCCAGTGTTTTTCAGATATATGTCTACCAATCCAAACATAACAGCACGGATGAAGTCCTGTAGCCAATTCAAATGATACCACACGAGCGAATCTGGTTAAATCAAAATCAGGCAGTGGCCCATTAATCGCAACACGGGCCATCTCGTGTGTGGGATGTCCAAATCGCTTGAAGTATTCAGCGCATTCTCCGTACCCGAGAAAACTCGCTGGATAACATGCAACCATATCAACCAAAATAATACTTTCACGGTCGTAATTTGTATTCCATAATCCACCGTGGTTGTATTCGATGCAGCTTGATTTGATGTCTTTGAGAAATTCAGCTCTTGTTGGTTTCCATGTGTTTCTCTTTCTCGCAAAATGAGCTGCAACCGACGGAATTGTAAAACAGTTTGTTAGTAATTGTTCGCCATCGAAACTCTTCGAGAAACTACTAGCTAGTTTTTTCATCGCCTCATGGAGGGCTTCAGTGTGGTATAATTCTCCATTGGGTCTTACAAATTGATCGAATCTACCCTCCTCGTTTTCAAAACTGTGATTTAACCACACTGACACAGGATCGTTTTTACTCAACTGGTGAATAAAATCAAATAGTTTCTCTTCTCCGGAGAACTCTGCGGGTATATATTTTATTGTTCTATCCCGCGGAAATATTGTTACTGCAGATGTCCATGCGTGTTCATTATGATCAATAATTTTGATTGGAGCTCCACTCGATTTATATTTCGGTTTGTATAATATCTCTCCTGTTATCGTCATTACTGATATTGGGAATTTTAGTATTCGTTCTAACGCTGCCACATTTTGAATTGTTGTGCCCCGCTCCTTTACTGTTAGTCCCCACTCGGTTATTTTTTTGTGTCTTAGATCAGTCCATTTATTTCCACGCAATGCATTTGTGAAGTGTTCTAATATTCGTTCTGCTACACAATTCAACGACAACAGTTTCATCGGTGCTGGTTTTTCAATACTCTGTTTATCATTTAGCAGATATATCCCATAAACAACTGCTGTTACAGGATAAGATCTCTCGTAGTATGGTTTGTCAATTCCAGTCAGAATTCCTGGTTTGGAATCTTGACTCACAGTGACAGTTCTTTTATCGTTCAAGATGGGTTCGTATTTTTCCCGAATAATCCAAACTCCAGTGTCTGAACGGATAATGAATTTTATTCTAAAAAAATACCTTTTTCGCCCAAGATATGAGATTATCACTGCTGCTTTTTTATCGTTCATGGTAGCATCAACGCTACCATCAATTCGAAATGTTGACCAACAGTGAGATGCTCCATCGTGTTTTAATTCATTAAAACAGTCACGGATTTTACCTATCATGGTTCTGTCACCTATTAGATTCTTTGGTGCTTTGGAGACTCTATCGAGATTGAATTTAGCATTTCCAAGGCGTAATTTTTGATAATCTCTCGAACTCCTTCATATTATAATTAAAACAAGTATTTAAATAGAGAATTTATTATATAATGAATCATTGCAAATGGCTTATGATTGGATCAGTAACCCAGTGTAACAAATCATGCAGAAAGGAGTTCTGTGGGTATCATATGCATAGCTTTTGGCGTGGAAGCCTTGGTCCAATTCCTTGTATAAGATGTGGGGTAGGGATGTGAGGAAAATCATAGTTGTGTCTCGGTTGTGGTGGTAAGCGATACAGAGAGCTGAAGCGCTACGGGCATTAATTCAATAAAATGAAAAAAAAAACACTGGATACCTCTGGTTGTATATCTAACGATTTGACATGTATAGCGCGTTAGTAAAATTCACGCTATAAATACTTCACTGCATGAACAGATGTTGCAAATACAATGGAAAGGTATGTAATCAATACCGACTTTGATCAATGAACAAGGAGGTAAATTAACTGAAAAATATTTTAGTGAGTGGGTTTTTTTTGTCATTTTTCATTGATGATTGTCAATCTGAGTCGGGTTAAAACGTAGAAATTATTTGATGATGACAAAATCACTACATTGTACATTAATTGGAAATTGCTTTACTGTTTCAATAATGGTCAATGAAGCATTAACTACAAGACTAGCGAGAGAGAGATTGCGATTAGAACATTTTTACCAATACGCGTCTCTGTCATAAATAAACTTCAAGCTAGACAGAGTTTACAAACGGATTTTGCTGCGGGATCTGAAGAGTTGTTTAAACCAATAACCACAGCAACGAAGGGGGCAATATCAGCTACTGAGCGTGCTATATGGGGGGATATCCCCGAGACAGGGAAAAAAGAAAAGAAAAACCTCCGATTGGTGAACTTGAAAAAATAGCAACAGGAACTGAACAAACAAAACAAGCTGTACAAAAACTCCACGATGATATATTTGCTCAGCAGGAAATTGAACTACTATGTGATATTAATGTTAGTGAACCACCTGAATAAAAAAGAACAGTAGATGATTTACGCGCGAGATTTAACGAGGAGGGGTTAGCTAAAATTGATGAGAGTAAACCAGTAGAAATTCCTGCACTTGTTGTTATGACTTATGAAAACAGAAAAAAATTGTTGAAACCAGAACATCATAAGTATATTAGAAGTATAACTCATTGGGCTGATGTATTCTACAAAATCAAAACTAAAACAAGTCAAATTGATACAGATAGTGTATCATACATAGCAAATATCAATGCGGTGAATCAAGTGAATAAACAATATGAAGAACTAAAACAACAAAAACCGCAAAAATTGCAAAGAAAAAGACAACAACCTTCAAAGAAAATATCTTTCTCACCTCAACAACAACCATTATATATACCATCTGATCGAGATGAAGATGATGAATTTCTTGATTTAGAAAGTCAAAAAACATACACAAGGTGCAACTGGTTATAGTAGCGGAAAGGGATTTTCTGGGAGTGGAATTTCAGGTAGTGATCTTATTCAATGCCCTGGAAATATTCTCAGCGATATAGCACGATTAGAAGTTTTCATTGGAGGGAAACGAGCTGGAAATAACTCACCAGAAATAATTAATGAAGCAGCTAATATCTGCATGCGGTTATTTCAAGGTAGTATCATGGATATCAAAATATCGAGATTTCATTAGCGGAAAATCCTATGGATTTTCACAATCATGGTTACCACAGCGACTAATCTGATGACTCACGGTTTCCAGTTTATAGAGCGTACTATGGTGATGGTCTCGGTGATACAATTGCAGGGTTATTTGCAAGAATGGCTCCAAAAGTGGCGCCGCTAGCAAAGCAATTATCAATGAAAGCCATTGATGTTATTCGTGATAAGTGTATTAGCGCTGTTGGAGATCTTGCCAGAAAAGCGTTTTCAGCCGCGAAGGATAAACTAACAGCGCTAGTTCGGCGGCGAAGGAAACCACAATGTGGACCACTACCATCTACAGCGGAAATGCCCGTGAGTATTAGTAAAATAATAAATAACGCAGTGGATCAGAAACTAGAGTCGCTGGTAACTAACTCCCAAGATAACATAACCGCAAATATGATAGCGGGAAATGGTTTAAAACCACGACGGGGTCGTCAACGTCGATGATTTAGACTTTGATAAATCAAAGTGAATATATAATAAAATGTTCCAACAGTCACCTGATTCAGCGTTTGATATGGACGCCCCAGTGCGCAATGATGATTCTGTATGCGATTATCAATTTTATTCTTATCACGCAGTACAACCGGATCTTAAATCAAGAATCGAACTTCAAGTTCATGATACCAGTAAATACTTTCTACCGTGTGAAGCGTTTATCGAAGTAGAAGGAGAACTTCTACAAGAAAATGATACAGCATATGCAGATGACCAAAATATTCGAGTTGGTTTTGTCAGTAATGGTATCATGGCGCTATTTGAAAGTGCAAGATATATGATTGATGGAAGAGAAATTGAATCTGTTTAGCGTGAGAATGATATTGCCACAACAATAATAGGGTTAGCAAGATATTCTGACGATTATACAAGATCGGCAGGTCCATCTATGATGTTTTCTAAGGATATTACTGATCACCCTGAACATGTTCAGTATACTAAATTATGGACACCAGTAGCTACTGCATCTGACCCACAACCAGTTGATACTGGTGAACACAAAGTAAGACCAGCTAACCCCTTTGATGTTATCAAAAGTGTTAATGGTAATTACAACCTAGGATTTGCAACACGCGTATCAACATTGAAGAGGCCCTGTCGACAATTTTCATGTGCGATTCCACTACATCATATTTTTGGATTCTGTAGAAACGTCCGAAAAGTTATCTATGGAGCAAAGCATACGGTAGTACTGGTGCGAAAGCGTACTGATCATAATGCAATCTGGCGCAGTGTTCTTGTTGCTGCCGGTAAAGTCGTTTTAACAAAACTATCATTATGGATGCCAGTGTTGACCCCATCAATCACCACAGAGGGGCGATTACTATCATTTATGGACCGGAGGAAAGTCGTTGCTGAGTTGGCTATCAGTGACCACGGATACTATAGATTCAAATATTGATGGTACACTTACATGGCATCTAGCATCAAAACAAGGTACTTCAGCTCCACGTCATATATTTATTGCGCTACAAGATAGAACGCGATTAGACAATCAACAACGCAGCCATATGATATTTGATCAGTTAGGCATTAATGAAGTCTCACTGAGAATAAACGGACAACATGAACCATCCGAGGATATACTACTTGATTACAACACTAACCATATCGCCCGCGTGTATCATCGTCTGTTGACATATATGGCGCGCGATCAAAACATTGCTACTGGTCTACAAATATCACAATTGGATTTTAAAAATCTATATCCGATTTATTACTTTTCATTAGAACATCTTGATTTAACAAGACAATCTGTTGTTGATATACACTTTAGAGCCTGTGTAACTCGTCTGACTAATGCGGCGGGTGATGTTCTTATCCCGAATTATAGAGCGGTTGCTGTCATTCTCAGTGATAAATCAATGCTACTCGAAGGTGTTGGTGGGCGAATGAGAGTAATTGATGCACCAGTGGAAAATCTATGATTTTCAAAAACATGTAACAGTTAGATCAATCTATTATTGTATAATGTCATACAAGGTTGTTAGTGTTACATTGACTCCTGGTCAACTCAAGAAATTGCAATCGGAATCAGCTAAAAAATGCGGAATCACAATAACGCTGAAACCCAATCAGATGACTGGTGGTCAGAATAAGTTGTCGTTGACGTCTCGTCAAAAGAAACACTTCGATGACGCGTGCGAAGCAAAAAAAGGTGTTCAGGTTACTCTCTCTGCGAAAGCGATCAGCAACATGATAAAATCAGGCGGTATATTCCCATTGTTAGCTGCGATTCCAGCATTGATTGCGGCAGCGGCCCCAGCGGTGGCTAAAGCGGCGGTGTTAGGGGCCGTTGGTACTGCAGCAGGAATGGCACTAAAGAAAGCAACTGGGAAGGGATATAAAAAAAAGAAGGGAAAGGGTCTATGACTACCAGGAACCCCGTATTCATGGTACAGCGGGAAAGGCCTGAGACTAGGATCGGTTTATTAATTCAGAAATCTTCGATTTCCAAACCTTCGATTGTGAAATCTTTAATTCCTATGTCAAATTTTGATTTACTCGATGCCGCTAAAAAATTGGCCATAAAAATCTTCAGAGGTGTCTTTATGAAAGATCAGTTGCCGACACAACCAAACAGCGCTGAAATTGGTATTATTAATCTCGATAACAGCAGCGGACCCGGAACCCACTGGGTTGCATACGCGATTGATCCACGTGTAATCGTTTATTTCGATTCATATGGATTATCACCGCCAAAGGAATTTATGAGTTTTGTAAACCACTTAAACACCCCTCGTTGATATTCCATGCTACCAACACAACAAATGAATTACTCACCAATATGCGGCAGAAAAGTATTGAATGTACTCAACACTATTTCAACATCTGGAAAACCACCACATGTCGTCGTAAATGAATATACTAGCAGTCACTGGTAACGATGAAGTTGTCAACGAAGATATTTTAGAGAGAGATTATATAGAATAACATGATTGATATTGGGGGGAGATCTTTATCAGCGCTGAAGAAACCCAAACCTGATGGTGTTGCAACCGGTGATATAAAAAAAATAATCGAAGATGAAATAGCTGAGACGTTGAACTTAGCAAGTCTTGATCCTAATGAAATAGTTGTATTTCAAGATCGTCACGGTAACTTGAAAACCAGTAATGTTTCTCTGGATGATATTTTAGTTAAACAAAGCGGCGTAACCGAGAACACCGTTGCGTTATTTTCCAATCAGTGTAAACTCAAACCCAGCATACTCGTTTCGACGATTACAGATAAATTAAAACTCTCAAAGATGAGTTAAAATTCATACTAAGTTTTTTTGGTGATCCAGTGACAACATCACCGAATTTATCATTAATAAAAATCTCTGAACAATATAAAGACTGTCAATGACAAATTAAAATCAATTATGGCTTTTTTTGGCGAACCAGCTGTGATATCACCGAATTTACCATCAATAAAAAAAATCCATGGATAGATTAATTGAGCTTGATTATAAAATTGACCAATTTGAAAACAAGTATAAAAAACACGAAAAGGATTTTAACACACTTCAAAATAAAATTGTTAGAGAATTTTTTGGAACTCCACCGGCGGTCACAATGAAACTCGCGGATATAAAAAATTCTCTAGATGAAATAACCGCGATTTATCGGCAAATACAAACTATCAACACTGATATTAAAACAACCAATGATATCATCAAGGATGATATGCCGAAGATGATAAAAATACTTGAAAATACAAATATTCCTCATGAGAGAACCAACAACGTAGTATACACAATTCAACACGGATCATTTGCGTGGACACCATCCACTAATATATTAAATATCACCGTGGCCGTCAAAGGTATTTATCAATTTACACTAGTGACGCCAACTCAATTTAATCATCGTCGAGTTCATCTGGGGTCAATAATACAATATCAACGATCATCGACAAGGATACAACTGAACGATTCACAATAACATCCACTGATAAAAATTTGGCTAGGGTTTCAGTAACATGGTATGTGGAATTCGTAGCGGATTTAAGTAAACAACTAAATTGAAATCGTAAACTGATTTGGAAATAAAATGTCATCACTGTTGACTTCGTCATCAACGGTACCTTTGGTATCTCAATATCGCTATGATCAGGTCAGAATTTCAAACTAAACTCAAGACACTCACTGAGGAGTATCAAACAAAAATAAAAAAATACCGACGAAGAATCACTGCAGTTGATGTTACCATGTACTCTGTGAGTGGTGTAATCGCCGGAACTGGTATAATACTATCCTCGGTGACAATGATTGCTCCAATAGCTGTTCCAATTTGTATATCCGCTGCGAGAACAATCGCTGGAATTATTTTGATAATAACAAAAAAATATCATCATGCAGCCAGCTTAAACTGCAGGATTACGTAGTTAAATTTCATGTTGTGTCAACTCGCAATTATCCTCAATGATATCATCGTCGCTCGATAATACATTAATATCAGATAGTGAGTTTTCAGCGATGGTACATATTTATGATTCCGCGATATCGAAATTAGAGCAGGACAATAATAATAACAATGACAACACCGCAAGAACTACTTCAATGAATAGTGGAGAACACAAACCCAGTACAAACCAGCTTGATCTCAATAACATCAACGAATACTGAATTCAGTGTGAATTTCCCTATTCTGATTCCGGTGAAGGAGATCGCGTTAGCAAAGTTATGAGTGTATCACAGTTGGCCTAATATTAGGTCGGTAGCATTTGGCGGTCAACAACCGAATAATTCTTTGGTGTTCGCATATAAGAATAAAAAAGACAGGACTCCAGACTGGAATGTTGTTTCGTTGCCATCCGGGTCTTACCAGATCGAACAAATCAATGCTGAATTAGCGCGTAGAATAAAATACATTACTGGGCGAGAATCGAAAATCGCTATAACAGTTCATGAGCCAACACTATCATCCGCGATTGAAATAAACTCACCAAGTTATGTCATAGATATTCTATATCTATAAGAACAATACTGGGGTGGCCTGAAATCCCACCTCGACAGGAACTAATTAATCCTGAACCACAAAAATCTGATTATGTTACCGACAGGATAAAACCCGATAATCCAGTAAAAAGCTATAATGAATACACCAAGTTGAATTTTTTCACTGGAATGATAGACGACTGCAACCGACGATATTACTCAACTTGACAGGATAAAATCACTGAAAATTTCACAGCCATGAATAATGATATTTCGCTGATGTTAATATCTCTTAAATCCGGTACTCTCACCCGAGGTGAATTTATCAGCGTTGTACAAACATGTAACAAAATCATCAATGACATGGAAACATTTCATTCACAAATTATTCAAGAGGTATTAGGTGATATTAATTCTAAAAAGAGAATGGAGTTTGCAACAGTATATAATATACGCGTAGAAGATATTCCCACGCTCAAACTACACGGATATAATATCTCAGAACTACAAAAATCTCTCAATGATGTCATCGATGAAGGTTTCAAAAAAATCCACGACGCATGGAAAAAAAACAGCACCACAACCACAAACAACTATCCTGACATATAATAATGACTCAGACGGCGGTGGTAGACATATCGCTCCATTAAACGTAAATATATCCTTGGTGATTGCATTGAAGAATTTAGTATGTGATGTTATCGAAGGAAGCTATCAAATAAATCTCGAGCGATCAAATCAGGCTCAACAAGGATATATTTTATATTCATTTGCACCAACAGCTCCTCCAGGGTTTCTAATCATTGAGGATCCAACTAATCCAGTCTATATGCGATGTCATAATAATTCGTTAACGAGAATTAATTTCAAACTCACTGACCAATCCAATAATCTCATTGATCTATGAAGTGAGGTCCTACAAATTAGTCTGTTTGTGAAATCGTAGCGATTTTCATCGTAAAGAATTGTTAACCCATAGCAGCAGAGAGGGTGAGTTCCAACAACATTGGTGTCTTTTTTTTTGCCAAATGAACCCTTACGAGGAAGCCTTAGTTTACCAAATAGATCTTTCTATTAAATATTTACTAGGAAGCCTCAGTTTGTCAAATAGACCTTTCTATTAATATTAACGAGAAGGAAGCCTTGTTGACGCCTACAAAGTTGGTCTGTTCACCCTCTCTGCTGCTTATACATATGTCCATTTGTAATCCTGTATATATATCCACTGTCCATGTTTATATGTGTCCATTTGTAATCCTGCATATCTATCCCCTTTTTATGTATAATTTGTTCATATGTGCTTGATGATTATCCGGGTTTCATATTATAAGTAGTGAAATTGGTCATGGAACTAGACTAACTTTACAGCATCACATCAGACGCTTTAAACTGCGCCTGTTAATACAAAGCATTTGCATGATCAAACTGCTGATCATCAATTTTTGTAAAGATGGTTTCCAGCAAGCAATGCATGTTTAAGATGAAATTGAAAACGAGCCTTTTGAAAAATGTTAATAATCAACATAAGAAAAATAAAAAGGAATATTTAGATTCTTATGTATTAAAGCTGTAAAGGACACAATTTAGTCTTTTTTTTTTAATGAACAATTGAATCTTCTGTTATAGAAAGGCATCCAGATCTGACAGTGCATCTGTGAAGATGGTACCGGAGGAAAGATGAGGGAATGTTAATTTGCAGGAGTTCACGTGCATCACCACTTTAGTGCGTGAATTCGTTCAAATATTGTCAGAATCACATGATCATGTACACTGGAATCATCTCTGATACCAAATATCTAAGGATAGTCACTATATGCAATTAGTGTAGGTCAAGTGACCTACTTTTGGCAGACATTGTGCTACTTTCTTTGTACTTCATACTTTCAAAGTTAAAGTATGATAACAGTGCCAGACATTGTTTAAAGCTAAAAAATATCATGATGTTATATTTTTAGACTTGTATCTTTATTGATTGCCATCTTTAATATGGCATAGGTTCCAGTTAAAGAATGCTTCACACAGCATTGTGCTTTTTTCTTCTTCAGATGTTAACTGTACAAAGGAAATATCCTCACAACAAGTAGAGATGAGTCCTGTTTCATTCCATTTACTACCAAGTAAACAGCAGGTAAATTTAATGTACACTATTCAATTGCAAACAATGATGACATCAGATTTTTATTTTTACATCTTATTTTCATTTGTAAATGGTTTGGTTTGGTTTTAGCAGTACAGCAACACAAATAGGTTTTTTAGTGTTACATGTCCAATCTGTCAATGGTGAAAGCTCTGTTAAGATTCAGGCTTGGGATTTTGTGTTAAACATGTTACAAGTCTAATCTGTAAATGGCGAAAGCTCTGTTAAGATTCGGGCTTGGGATTTTGTGTTAAACATTGTTACAAGTCCAATATGTCAATGGCAAAAGCATTGTTAAGATTCAGGCTTGGGATTTTGTGTTAAACATGTTACAAGTCCAATCTGTCAATGGTGAAAGCTCTGTTAAGATTCAGGCTTGGGATTTTGTGTTAAACATGTTACAAGTCCAATCTGTCAATGGTGAAAGTTCTGTTAAGATTCAGGCTTGGGATTTTGTGTTAAGCATGTTACAAGTCCAATCTGTCAGTTGCAAAAGCAGTGTTAAGATTCCCTGGTTATCTGTCCTCCTGACATTGGTTATGCAATATATTTATTAAGATTTTTTCAAAATTGTAGTTTTATGTGGATTAGACCTTGGATGAGTTTCCATTTCCAGCATTCCACACCATTTACAAGAATGATGCTGCCTGACTTCATGGTATTGTTTCTGCACCCTTACATTACCAAGAACTAAATTCAGCATTCCACTTTATCTTTATAAGACCTGGCATGACTTCGATTCCAGAATTGTACCACATCATTTACAGGAGTTATACACCTTGATTGCCTGTCCTTCTGGCATTAGTTTCATCACTAACAGCTACATCCAATATATGACAATATAGTGTCTGCATAGTCACAATGTTGTTCATTAATTGGTATGTATAAATAGTTCATTAATTTCTGTGTACCAATAATTATTCATTAATTTCTGTGTACAAATAGTTATTCATTAATTTCTGTGTACAAATGTTGGCTTGACTTCACTTGTGAAGATATAGGAAGGGGGATGTTCACGTCTATTGCACGCGTGCAGGTGGCTGATAAGCTGTATACATGACAGGCATGTCCATCCACAGAGGCTGCAGGGGAATGTCTGGGTTGTGGTGGGTGCTGCCGATGGTACCCAGTATTTTCTTTGCCATAATTTTTCTTCCCAGCTAGCCCGTCTATTTTGTTCAAAAGTGGCAGTGACCTGGTAAACTGAGCTTTGCCAGCTTTCACAGTCAGAAGCTTGTGATACCCATTGGCAGTGATCGATGCTACACTTTGTGAGGGTCTTTTACAAGGAATCTTTATATCTCTTTCAAGGTGTCCCTATATCACTGTGGTCAGTGGACAGCTCACCATACAGTGCAATCTTTGCAGGCGATGATGCTCCATCCAGGACACGTGCCCTGCCTAGCATAGCTGTATTTTCATTAGTATTGCCTCAACACTGGTGATCACTGCTTGTTTGAGGACTTCATTGTTGGTGACGAAGTCACTCCAATGGATGTTGAGGATGGTGCAGATGCACTGCTGATGGAAGTGTTCAATGATGCAGAGATGGCAGCTGTAGGTGACCCAAGATTCAGTGCCATATAGGAGGGTGGTCAGTACAACAGCTCTGTAGACACTAACCTTTGTACGTCTCTTGAGACTGGCATTGTACCACACTCATTTATAAAGTCTGCTGTTTGCCTTGGCCAGTCTGTTGTATATTCCTATGTTGATCTTGGCATCAGGGGATGTAACACAGCTCAGGTTTTTGAACTGGTGGACTACATTCAGCTCTGTCTGGTTAATGAAGATGCTTTGTTGCCAGTACTCTTCCCAGGGTGCAGACTGGTGAAGTACCTCAGTTTTCTTTAGGCTGACCTCAAGACCAAACTGATGGCAAGCTTCTGCAAAGCAGAATGTTCCATGCTATAAAGCAGCTTCTTTGTGGGCTACAAGAGCAGTGTCATCTACAAATAGTTCTCTAATAAGTTTTTCCAAGGTCTTGGTGTAGGCTTAAAGTCACCTTAAGTTGAAGAGGTTGCCATCAGTATGAAATTGGATATAAATGCCATCTTCATCCTTAAGGTCTTCTGTTGCTTTTTGGAGCATCATTCTTATGTAGAAGGTCTGTAACAGGTCTTTATTGTTTCTGACTTCATCAAACTGGTCTTCATGCAGTTGGATGACCATGGTAAGGAACTTGGGAGGACAGCCAAGCTTTTTAAGGATTTTCCACAGTCCAGTTCTGTTCAACATGTCAAATGCCTTTGTCAGGTCCACAAATGTGACATATAGACCTTTGTTTTATTACCAACATTTTTCCTGGATCTGTCTCAGGATGAACACGATGCAAGTTGTGCCCCTATTGCCTCTGAAGCCACATTGACTCTATGAAGCATGTTCTTCTGCATTGATAGACACCAGTCTGTTCAGGAAGCCTCTAGCAAGGATTTTGCCTGCAATGGAGAGCCGAGTTATCTCATGGTAGTTTGAGCAGTTGGACTTTTCCCCCTTGTTTTTGTACAAGGTGATGATGTCTATATCTCAGAGGTCTTGTGGAAGTTTTCCTTGCTTCCAGCAGCAAAGGAAGAACTCGTGAAGTTAGATGTGTAATACTGGGCCTCCACTCTTCCATATCTCTGGTGGGATACCATCTTTTCCTGCAGCCTTTCCAGTCTATAGCTGTTCTATGGCTTTTACAGTCTCTTTCAGTGTGGGTGCCTCATTGAGTTCCATCTTTGGTGGCTGTTGTGGGATGCGATCAATAGCTTCCACCTAGACTGTATGAGGGTGTGGAAGTGCTCTGACCAGTGGTTTAGGATAGATTCCCTGTTAGTGAGTTGTTCTTGGCCATCTGCACTCCTTATACTACTTTCAATGCCTCATAGAACCTCTTGTAGTCACCAGTGTAAGTGTACAGCTGGGTTCTTTCTGCAAGCTTTGTTTTCAATTTATTGATGTATAAATAGTTATTCATTAATTGCTGTGTACAAATAGTTATTCATTAATTGCTGTGTACAAATAGTTATTCATTAATTGCTATGTATGAATAGTTATTCATTAATTGCTATGTATAAATAGTTATTCATTAATTGCTGTGTACAAATAGTTATTCATTAATTCCTATGTATGAATAGTTATTCACCACTCTGGTAGCCTAGTGGTTACAGCATCCATCTCAGATGCGGGAAGTCACAGGCTTTAACCCTGGCCAGGTCATACCAAAGACTTTAAAAAATGGTACTAACAGCTGCCTTGCTAAGCGCTCATTGTTATGAGGTTAGCGTTTGGACTGATCAACCTGGTGTCAGAATATTGTGACTGGGAGGAACATCATTGCCCTGGTGATAATATTAATATGAATTGCCACACTGCATACATTGTAGCGATATGACTGAAAAATTGTCAAAGCTACGTTAAAAATTCAAATCACACACACAAAAATAGTTATTCATTAATTGCTATGTACAAATAGTTTTTTTTATTAATTGCTGTGTACAAAAATCAGGTTTATCAGATGTCCATACAGATCAATCCATGACTTTTATAACTGTTTTACCTTTATTGACTTACAGGTGGAGGCAATTAGTCCTATAGTTGTCTTCATTTGAGACAGTACTGTAGACTGAGATCCATCATGGGCTTTGAAGTTAGATATGGGATGTCTAATCATCCCTCTTGTTTTGATTGTATTCTCATACTTATTAACTTCTATATTTTGATCATTGTCTGGAGATTATTACTTTTTTATTCCTAGGTAACTTATCTTAAAAATGTAAAATCTAACAAAGCAATAACCATTTGTTATTGGTTTATATTTCATAAAACATATTTGGCTGGTTTTATTTTCTTTCATTGTTTGAAAGTATTCAAACATCAAGGAGTGAAACTTGTAAATTTATAGGCTTGTCATGGTAAACTTTATGGTATTCTACTTATTTCTGCAACAGAATGTAACTTTGGTCCTCCAGCCCACAGAAAGAGAATTAACACTTGCATCAACCAGGCAGACTGTAGCAGTGCTGGAGTTTACATACACAGACGAAATAAATGAATCTGGTGTTGAGAAAAGGTAAATGTCCTCACATGCAGATTACTACAAGCATAATATTGAAGTGTCACTTTTTATGGAAGAAAATACTTGGTCCATATTGTGCTTAAGGAATTCCAAGAGTAAAAGGCATGATTAGCATTACTCGTGCCATGGTTTATTATGGTAGGCATTGATTTGCATTCCTGATGACATGGTATATTATGGTAGGCATTGATTTGCATTCCTGATGGTATGGTTTATTATGGTAGACATTGATTTGCATTACTGATGGTATGGCTTATTATGGTAGGCATTGATTTGCATTACTGATGGTATGGCTTATTATGGTAGACATTGATTTGCATTACTGATGGCATGGCTAATTATGGTAGACATTGATTTGCATTACTGATGGTATGGCTTATTATGATAGACATTGATTTGCATTACTGGTACTATGGTTTATTATGATAGGCATTGATTTGCATTACTGGTGGCATGGTTTATTATGGTAGGCATTCATTTGCATTCCTGATGGTATGGTTTATTATGATAGGCATTGATTTGCATTACTGATGGTATGGCTTATTATGGTATGCATTAATTTGCATTACTGATGGCATGGTTTATTATGATAGGCAATGATTTGCATTACTGATGGCATGGCTTATTATGATAGCATTGATTTGCATAAATGATGGTATGGTTTATTATGATAGGCATTGATTTGCATTACTGACGGTATGGCTTATTATGATAGGCATTGATTTGCATTACTGATGGTATGGCTTATTATGATAGGCATTGATTTGCATTCCTGGTACTATGGTTTATTATGGTAGACATTGATTTGCATTACTGATGGCATGGTTTATTATGATAGGCATCGATTTGCATTACTGATGCCATGGCTTATTATGATAGGCATTGATTTGCATAACTGATGGTATGGCATATTATGATAGGCATTGATTTGCATTCCTGATGGTATGGTTTATTATGATAGGCATTGATTTGCATTCCTGATGGTATGGCTTATTATGATAGGCTTTGATTTGCATTCCTGGTACTATGGTTTATTATGGTAGACATTGATTTGCATTACTGATGGTATGGCTTATTATGATAGGCATTGATTTGCATTACTGATGGTATGGCTTATTATGATAGGCATTGATTTGCATTCCTGATAGTATGGCTTATTATGGTAGACATTGATTTGCATTACTGATGGTATGGCTTATTATGGTAGGCATTGATTTGCATTCCTGATGGCATGGTTTATTATGGTAGACGTTGATTTGCATTACTGGTACTATGCTTTATTATGACAGGCATTGATTTGCATTACTGATGGTATGGTTTATTATGGTAGGCATTGATTTTCATTAATGATGGCATGGCTTATTATGATCGACATTGATTTGCATTACTGATGGTATGGCTTATTATGGTAGGCATTGAATTGCATTGCTGATGGTATGACTTATTATGATAGGCATTGATTTGCATTCCTGGTACTATGGTTTATTATGGTAGACATTGATTTGCATTACTGATGGCATGGCTTATTATGGTAGGCATTGATTTGCATTACTGATGGTATGGCTTATTATGGTAGACATTGATTTGCATTACTGATGGTATGGCTTATTATGGTAGGCATTGATTTGCATTACTGATGGTATGGCTTCTTATGGTAGACATTGATTTGCATTACTGATGGCATGGCTAATTATGGTAGACATTGATTTGCATTCCTGATGGTATGGCTTATTATGGTAGGCATTGATTTGCATTACTGATGGTATGGCTTATTATGATAGGCATTGATTTGCATTCCTGATGGCATGGTTTATTATGGTAGACATTGATTTGCATTACTGGTACTATGCTTTATTATGATAGGCATTGATTTGCATTACTGATGGTATGGCTTATTATGGTAGGCATTGATTTGAATTCCTGGTACTATGGTTTATTATGGTAGGCATTGATTTGCATTCCTGGTACCTTGGTTTATTATGGTAGGCATTGATTTGCATTACTGATGGTATGGCTTATTATGGTAGGCATTGATTTGCATTACTGATGGTATGGCTTATTATGGTAGACATTGATTTGCATTACTGATGGCATGGCTAATTATGGTAGACATTGATTTGCATTACTGATGGTATGGCTTATTATGATAGACATTGATTTGCATTACTGGTACTATGGTTTATTATGATAGGCATTGATTTGCATTACTGGTGGCATGGTTTATTATGGTAGGCATTCATTTGCATTCCTGATGGTATGGTTTATTATGATAGGCATTGATTTGCATTACTGATGGTATGGCTTATTATGGTATGCATTAATTTGCATTACTGATGGCATGGTTTATTATGATAGGCAATGATTTGCATTACTGATGGCATGGCTTATTATGATAGCATTGATTTGCATAAATGATGGTATGGTTTATTATGATAGGCATTGATTTGCATTACTGACGGTATGGCTTATTATGATAGGCATTGATTTGCATTACTGATGGTATGGCTTATTATGATAGGCATTGATTTGCATTCCTGGTACTATGGTTTATTATGGTAGACATTGATTTGCATTACTGATGGCATGGTTTATTATGATAGGCATCGATTTGCATTACTGATGCCATGGCTTATTATGATAGGCATTGATTTGCATAACTGATGGTATGGCATATTATGATAGGCATTGATTTGCATTCCTGATGGTATGGTTTATTATGATAGGCATTGATTTGCATTCCTGATGGTATGGCTTATTATGATAGGCTTTGATTTGCATTCCTGGTACTATGGTTTATTATGGTAGACATTGATTTGCATTACTGATGGTATGGCTTATTATGATAGGCATTGATTTGCATTACTGATGGTATGGCTTATTATGATAGGCATTGATTTGCATTCCTGATAGTATGGCTTATTATGGTAGACATTGATTTGCATTACTGATGGTATGGCTTATTATGGTAGGCATTGATTTGCATTCCTGATGGCATGGTTTATTATGGTAGACGTTGATTTGCATTACTGGTACTATGCTTTATTATGACAGGCATTGATTTGCATTACTGATGGTATGGTTTATTATGGTAAGCATTGATTTTCATTAATGATGGCATGGCTTATTATGATCGACATTGATTTGCATTACTGATGGTATGGCTTATTATGGTAGGCATTGAATTGCATTGCTGATGGTATGACTTATTATGATAGGCATTGATTTGCATTCCTGGTACTATGGTTTATTATGGTAGACATTGATTTGCATTACTGATGGCATGGCTTATTATGGTAGGCATTGATTTGCATTACTGATGGTATGGCTTATTATGGTAGACATTGATTTGCATTACTGATGGTATGGCTTATTATGGTAGGCATTGATTTGCATTACTGATGGTATGGCTTCTTATGGTAGACATTGATTTGCATTACTGATGGCATGGCTAATTATGGTAGACATTGATTTGCATTCCTGATGGTATGGCTTATTATGGTAGGCATTGATTTGCATTACTGATGGTATGGCTTATTATGATAGGCATTGATTTGCATTCCTGATGGCATGGTTTATTATGGTAGACATTGATTTGCATTACTGGTACTATGCTTTATTATGATAGGCATTGATTTGCATTACTGATGGTATGGCTTATTATGGTAGGCATTGATTTGAATTCCTGGTACTATGGTTTATTATGGTAGGCATTGATTTGCATTCCTGGTACCTTGGTTTATTATGGTAGGCATTGATTTGCATTACTGATGGTATGGCTTATTATGGTAGACATTGATTTTCCATTACTGATGGTATGGCTTATTATGGTAGGCAGTGATTTGCATTACTGATGGTATGGCTTATTATGGTAGACATTGATTTGCATTACTGATGGTATGGCTTATTATGGTAGGCATTGATTTGCATTCCTGGTACTATGGTTTATTATGGTAGGCATTGATTTGCATTCCTGGTACTATGGTTTATTATGGTAGGCATTGATTTGCATTACTGATGGTATGGCTTATTATGGTAGGCTTTGATTTGCATTACTGATTGTATGGCTTATTATGATAGACATTGATTTGCATTACTGATGGTATGGCTTATTATGGTAGGCATTGATTTGCATTACTAATGGTATGGCTTATTATGGTAGGCATTGATTTGCATTCCTGGTACTATGGTTTATTATGGTAGGCATTGATTTGCATTGCTGATGGTATGGCTTATTATGGTAGGCATTGATTTGCATTACTGATGGTATGGCTTATTATGGTAGGCATTGATTTGCATTCCTGTTACTATGGTTTATTATGGTAGGCATTGATTTGCATTCCTGGTACCATGGTTTATTATGGTAGGCATTGATTTGCATTACTGATGGTATGGCTTATTATGGTAGACATTGATTTGCATTACTGATGGTATGGCTTATTATGGTAGACATTGATTTGCATTACTGATGGTATGGCTTATTATGGTAGGCATTGATTTGCATTCCTGGTACTATGGTTTATTATGGTAGGCATTGATTTGCATTACTGATGGTATGGCTTATTATGATATACATTTATTTGCATCAATGATGGCATGGTTTATTATGATAGACATTGATTTGCATTACTGATGATATGGCTTATTATGGTAGACATTGATTTGCATTACTGATGGTATGGCTTATTATGGTAGACATTGATTTGCATTACTGATGGTATGGCTTATTATGATAGACTTTGATTTACATTACTGATGGTATGGCTTATTATGGTAAGCATTGATTTGCATTACTGATGGTATGGCTTATTATGGTAGACATTGATTTGCATTACTGATGGTATGGCTTATTATGATAGACATTGATTTGCATTACTGATGGTATGGCTTATTATGGTAGACATTGATTTGCATTACTGATGTATGGCTTATTATGATAGACATTGATTTGCATTACTGATGGTATGGCTTATTATGATATACATTTATTTGCATCAATGATGGCATGGTTTATTATGATAGACATTGATTTGCATTACTGATGATATGGCTTATTATGGTAGACATTGATTTGCATTACTGATGGTATGGCTTATTATGGTAGACATTGATTTGCATTACTGATGGTATGGCTTATTATGATAGACTTTGATTTACATTACTGATGGTATGGCTTATTATGGTAAGCATTGATTTGCATTACTGATGGTATGGCTTATTATGGTAGACATTGATTTGCATTACTGATGGTATGGCTTATTATGGTAGACATTGATTTGCATTACTGATGGTATGGCTTATTATGGCAGACATTGATTTGCATTACTGATGGTATGGCTTTATTATGGTAGACATTGATCTGCATTACTGATGGCATGGCTTATTATGGTAGACATTGATGTGCGTTACTGATGGTATGGCTTATTATGATAGGCATTGATTTGCATTCCTGATGGTGTGGTTTATTATGGTAGACATTGATTTGCATTTCTGGCAGTATGGTTTATTATGATAGGCATTGATTTGCATTATTGATGGCATGATTCATTATGGTAATCATTGATTTGCATTACTGATGGCTTGGTTTATTATGGTAGACATTGATTTGCATTACTGATGTATGGCTTATTATGATAGACATTGATTTGCATTACTGATGGTATAGCTTATTATGATGGGCATTGATTTGCATTACTGATGGCATGGCTTATAATGATAGGCATTGATTTGCATTACTGATGGTATGGCTTGTTATGGTAGTCATTGATTTGCATTCCTGATGGTATGGTTTATTATGGTAGGCATTAATTTGCATTACTGATGGTATGGTTTCTTATGGTAGGCATTGATTTGCATTCCTGATGGTATGGTTTATTATGGTAGGCATTAATTTGCATTACTGATGGTATGGTTTCTTATGGTAGGCATTGATTTGCATTACTGATGGTATGGCTTTTTATGGTAGGCATTGATTTGCATTACTGATGGTATGGCTTATTATGATAGGCATTGATTTGCATTCCAGGTACTATGGTTTATTATGGTAGGCATTGATTTGCATTCCTGATGGTATGGCTTATTATGATAGGCATTGATTTGCATTACTGATGGTATGGCTTATTATGATAGGCATTGATTTACATTACTGATGGTATGGCTTATTATGTTAGACATTGATTTGCATTACTGATGGTATGGCTTATTATGGCAGACATTGATTTGCATTACTGATGGTATGGCTTATTATGGTAGACATTGATTTGCATTACTGATGGTATGGCTTATTATGGTAGACATTGATTTGTATTACTGATGGTATGGCTTATTATGATAGGCATTGATTTGCATTCCTGATGGTGTGGTTTATTATGGTAGACATTGATTTGCATTACTGGCAGTATGGTTTATTACGATAGGCATTGATTTGCATTATTGATGGTATGGTTTATTATGGTAGGCATTGATTTGCATTACTGATGGCATGGTTTATTATGGTAGGCATTGATTTGCATTACTGATGGCATAGCTTATTATGATGGGCATTGATTTGCATTACTGATGGCATGGCTTATTATGATAGGCATTGATTTGCATTACTGATGGTATGGCTTTTTATGGTAGGCATTGATTTGCATTACTGATGGTATGGCTTATTATGATAGGCATTGATTTGCATTCCAGGTACTATGGTTTATTATGGTAGGCATTGATTTGCATTCCTGATGGTATGGCTTTTTATGATAGGCATTGATTTGCATTACTGATGGTATGGCTTTTTATGATAGGGATTGATTTGCATTCCAGGTACTATGGTTTATTATGGTAGACATTGATTTGCATTACTGATGGTATGGCTTATTATGATAGGCATTGATTTGCATTACTGATGGTATGGTTTATTATGGTAGGCATTAATTTGCATTACTGATGGTATGGTTTCTTATGGTAGGCATTGATTTGCATTACTGATGGTATGGCTTTTTATGGTAGGCATTGATTTGCATTACTGATGGTATGGCTTATTATGATAGGCATTGATTTGCATTCCAGGTACTATGATTTATTATGGTAGGCATTGATTTGCATTCCTGATGGTATGGCTTATTATGATAGGCATTGATTTGCATTACTGATGGTATGGCTTATTATGATAGGCATTGATTTGCATTCCTGATGGTATGGCTTATTATGTTAGACATTGATTTGCATTACTGATGGTATGGCTTATTATGGCAGACATTGATTTGCATTACTGATGGTATGGCTTATTATGGTAGACATTGATTTGTATTACTGATGGTATGGCTTATTATGATAGGCATTGATTTGCATTCCTGATGGTGTGGTTTATTATGGTAGACATTGATTTGCATTACTGGCAGTATGGTTTATTATGATAGGCATTGATTTGCATTATTGATGGTATGGTTTATTATGGTAGTCATTGATTTGCATTACTGATGGCATGGTTTATTATGGTAGGCATTGATTTGCATTCCAGGTACTATGGTTTATTATGGTAGGCATTGATTTGCATTCCTGATGGTATGGCTTTTTATGATAGGCATTGATTTGCATTACTGATGGTATGGCTTTTTATGATAGGCATTGATTTGCATTCCAGGTACTATGGTTTATTATGGTAGGCATTGATTTGCATTACTGATGGTATGGCTTATTATGATAGGCATTGATTTGCATTACTGATGGTATGGTTTATTATGGTAGGCATTAATTTGCATTACTGATGGTATGGTTTATTATGGTAGGCATTGATTTGCATTACTGATGGTATGGCTTATTATGATAGGCATTGATTTGCATTACTGATGGTATGGTTTATTATGATAGGCATTGATTTGCATTCCAGGTACTATGGTTTATTATGGTAGGCATTTATTTGCATTACTGATGGTATGGCTTATTATGGTAGGCATTGATTTGCATTACTGATGGTATGGCTTATTATGATAGGCATTGATTTGCATTACTGATGGTATGGTTTATTATGATAGGCATTGATTTGCATTACTGGTACCATGGCTTATTATGATAGGCATTGATTTGCATTACTGATGGTATGTCTTATTATGGTAGACATTGATTTGCATTACTGGTAACATGGCTTATTATGATAGGCATTGATTTGCATTACTGATTGTATGGCTTATTATGATAGGCATTGATTTGCATTCCTGGTACTATGGTTTATTATGGTAGTCATTGATTTGCATTCCTGATGGTATGGCTTATTATGATAGGCATTGATTTGCATTACTGATTGTATGGCTTATTATGATAGGCATTGATTTGCATTCCTGGTACTATGGTTTATTATGGTAGTCATTGATTTGCATTACTGATGGTATGGCTTATTATGATAGACATTGATTTGCATTACTGGTACCATGGCTTATTATGATAGGCATTGATTTGCATTACTGATGGCATGGTTTATTATGGTAGACATTGATTTGCATTACTGGTACTATGGTTTACTATGGTAGGCATTGATTTGCATTACTGATGGTATGTCTTATTATGGTAGACATTGATTTGTATTACTGGTACCAGGGCTTATTATGATAGGCATTGATTTGCATTACTGATGGTATGGCTTATTATGATAGGTATTGATTTGCATTATTGATGGTATGGCTTATTATGATTGACATTGATTTGCATTCCTGATGGCATGGTTTTTTATGATAGGCATTGATTTGCATTCGTGATGCTATGACTTTTTATGGTAGGCTTTGATTTGTATTACTGGTGCCTTGGTTTATTATCAGGGTTCCCATGCTAACAATAAATTTTTAAAAATCAGGAGAAATAATATTTTGCCCCGATTGTGAAAAGTCCTTGAATTTTTAATTATTGACAAAGGTGGGAGGAAAAAACCCTTGAATTTTTTTTGTCCACAACTTGATGCCAAAAAACTTTTATGTAATTATGTCATAAACTAAACTGATCGTGAGTTAAATTGATTGAGTTCTAACCAGAATATTAGGAAGTTGCAGTATGGATCATTTGGGTGCTTGTTATACATATATCTGTTGAGACAATCCAAACTCTCAATGGATTAGATTCTAGACTTTTTGTTTCGCTGGCAGCTTGATATCTGCATCTCATCAAGATGGGCTAGCAAACTTACAGGTTAAATCAAGTTATACCTGCATGAAATCGATATAAAAACTATTTATTTTCTCACAGATTGTGAGTATTAAAATCATTATGTCTTTAATCTGCTGAAAGACGATACAACTAACACTTTGATGAAATTTGAGATGGTACTAACGATTTCAATTGCTAGTCACACAGGCACACAGAATCTCACAATCATCATTTTCAGATATTGTAGAAAAAAAACTTAAATGATGAAGAATCAGTCTGGCCAAGTTTCTTGTAGTTGTTCTCAAAATAAATATTTTAAGATTTATATGTTCTTTTTGGTCTTTACAAAAGGTTTCAGACTGTAATTAATATAATTGAAATTTTGTACAATAACATTTAAAAGGAGTTTGTTGTTGATATCACTTGACTATTGGACTTCCAATGTCATTATTTGAGATTTGTGAAGACATGTGACTATTAACGCAATTGGTGAGTACTGGGTCAGGTTTCATCTGTGCTGAGTTTCGTATACTCTGTCACCGGATGAAAAGGACATAACAATTATAATACTTGCCATTTTTGAGAAAATAAATAATTTTCCTATCAATTTCAGCAGGTATAACGTGATATAACATAGTTTAAATCTGCTAAGCCAGCTGATATGCTATCTTAACAATGGCAGCAGATTCCAAAATTTTTATATGTAATTGCTTTGAACCCACAGTCCATCCTTAATGTCTAAATGTGAAAAAATGGGTTAAAATATTCATAGGAAACCCATATAAGAAAAATTTTGGATCTCTGAGCTAAACTTTGGTGTGAAACTATTACACAGTGACATGTAACTGCTCCAGTGGCCTAGTGGTTAGAGCATCTGTCGCAGAAGCGAAAGATCATGGGTTCGATCCTCTGCTGAGTCATAATTAAGACTTACAAAAATGGTACTAACAGCTGCCTCGCTTGGTGGTCAGCATTAAGAGGTTAGTGTTAGGACTGGTCAGCCTGTGGCATGATGCCGCAGTGCTATACATCACTATAAACTGCCTCACCACTGCAGACAGCATAGTGATATGACTGCAATTTTTTTAAAGCTACGTTAAAAATCCTAATCAACCAACCAAACAAACAAAGTGACATGTAGCTTGAAGCATTGGTTTCAGGTCTTACATAGAACGCATGAGGAAATGGAAATTGTTGTCCCTTTTATTATATATTAAGAAATGATAAGAGCCCATATATCAATACAGGTTTGAGGACTGGTTTATTGAACTACATGAAAAAAAATGATTTTACAGAAAATTCAGTTCTTCTTTTTACAACAATATATAATTTTGAAGGTCTTTTGTCAAAATTTAAATCAAAATGATGGAATTGTTAGCCAAATCGTATATAATGATGAAATTGTTTATCAAATCATCTTAAGGAGTTTAGGTTGGTTGAAAACTCGTTTGAGATTTTATTGGCACACATAAATTCAGGGTTAAACATTTTTCTTACAAGATAAGAGTCTAATACTTGCATTTAATGGGGGGAGGGATCATAATGTGGTATTAAATGTTTACTTTGTATAACATGCATAATTATTGCCTAGAATTCTTTAGAATTAAAGGTTTGAAAGGAAACAAAATAAGTTATGCACATTATGTTGTAGCAACAAAATGTACGTCAGCAAAGTAAAGTTAGAATTTGTATTCTACATTGGAATGGCTTTTATGCCAATTTATATGAATATAGTCAGATCTGTTTTGTATGACTCATTTTTTGGTTTTGTACATGATCACCTTTTCTGACATAGATTTTTTGGAGAGTCTTGAAAGAGAAACATCTTCAGATTTGGAAAATGCATGTTTGTTAATCCAAAATGTTCTTTAATTCCATTCAGTAATGGCCATATGTTACCACTGAAAACATTAATTTCATCCTGGAAAAAAAACTGGAAATTTATATTTAGAAAAACGTGGGAACCATGTATTATGGTAGGCATTGATTTGCATTCCCATTGCCATGGCTTATTAATAATTGATTTTCATTCCTAATGCCATGGCTTATTAATAATTGATTTTCATTCCCATTGCCATGGCTTATTATGGTAGGCATTGATTTGCATTCCCATTGCTGTGGCTTATTATGGTAGGCATTGATTTGCATTCCCAATGCCATGGCTTATTATGGTAGGCATAAATTTGGATTACAGATGCCATGGATTATGGTAGACATTGATTTGCATTACTGATGCTATGGATTATTATGGTAGATATTGATTTGCATTCCTTTTGCCAGGGATTATTATGGTAGGCAGTTTTAAATTTGGATGGATTTCTTTATACAATTAATATTTTCTGGAATTACACAGTGCTCAATATTATTCTTAAACTAAAACAATAATTTGGAATTCAGATAAGGACATTTTGGATTATATTAATGTGATACATCAAATGAATGTTTAGTCATCACCATTTGTTTGGAATACCACTAGAATTCAGTTGGAACTTCATACTGTTGGACTTTTTATAGACCTTTCAGGACTATTTAGAAATTAATTTATAATACTGTAAGTTCTATTTAAATTTTCATTTGTACTAAGGTTGTGTTTTATTTTCCAGTCGTGGCAACAGGTTGATGCTGGCTCTTATAGGATCTTTTCACCCCACTTGGAATTTGGGGGATCAAGTGGATGTCACAGGTCTACTGGAGTCTTTCTCAATACAGTGTCTCACACAGGATATGTCTCTTATGAGGACAATATGGTGAGTTAATGATTAAATTCACACATTTGTCTTATTGAAAAAGCATAGGCTACAGGCAGGTATCAATCTTCCAACCACATTGTTGTTTTTGTCACAGTTAGTGTAAGTGTCCTCTCTATAACTGTCTCCTCCTAGGTCAATTTCCATCAACATATCCATCTAAATTCATCTATTGTGTCAATTTCCTCCAACTTACCCAATCAAAATTCATCTAATGTTTCAATTTCCTCCAACTTACCCGATCTAAATTCATATTATTTGTCAATTTCCTCCAACTTACCGCATCTAAATTCATCTAATGTGTCAATTTCCTCCAACTTACCCAATCTAAATTCATATTATTTGTCATTTCCTCCAACTTACCCAATCTAAATTCATATTATTTGTCAATTTCCTCCAACTTACCCGATCTAAATTCATATTATTTGTCAATTTCCTCCAACTTACCGCATCTAAATTCATCTAATGTGTCAATTTCCTCCAACTTACCCAGTCTAAATTCATATTATTTGTCAATATCCTCCAACTTACTCAATCTAAATTCATCTACTGTGTCAATTTCCTCCAACTTACCCAGTCTAAATTCATCTAATGTTTCAATTTCCTCCAACTTACCCAATCTAAATTCATATTATTTGTCAATATCCTCCAACTTACCCAATCTAAATTCATATTATTTGTCATTTCCTCCAACTTACCCAATCAAAATTGATATTATTTGTCAATTTCCTCCAACTTACCCAATCTAAATTCATATTATTTGTCATTTCCTCCAACTTACCCAATCTAAATTCATATTATTTGTCAATTTCCTCCAACTTACCCAATCTAAATTCATATTATTTGTCATTTCCTCCAACTTACCCGATCTAAATACATATAATGCGTCAATTTGTTTACTCTGAGCAGCTTCAGTGTCAGTTTGTGAACTCCAAATTTGTTTACTTGACTTGAATTTCTTTAGAAATTGTTATATACATTGATTTAAAAACAATCAACATATTTTTAAACTCTGAATAATGCAAAGGTCAGAGTTTCTTATTTCACATTGTTTATGATTAAAATCAACATCTTTATTTAGTCGTCAGAATTTGCATGTATCTGTTCAAATGTATAACATGCACCTCAAACATATTGCACTGTACAGTCTTGGACTTAGTGAAGGAGCAGTTTGTAGGACTTCTTACAAACCCTAAATCCTGCCCAATTGCTGCCTCTGGTTATAGAAAACATGACCATAGTATATAGATGTAATTTGTTTGTTTTTGGTTTTGATGGTTTAACGCCATTTTTTCAGCACAATATAGGCTATACATGGCGGCCAGTATTAATGGTGGAGGAAGAACCCGGACAACCCCAGAAAAGAACCACCAACCCACGAGAAGCTACTGGCAAGCTTTCTCACATAACTACATTAGCCGAATTTTAGACTCAAACCCACGCAGACAGAGGTGAGATGGTAGTGATCCGTAACGGACAGCACTTTAGACAACTTGACCACTCGGAGCCCCTATAGATGTAATATCAATCTAATTATAGAAAACATAGCTATACATAGCATAGCACTCTAAACTGACACGTGTCTTGTTAAACCAATGACATTTTAGTACTTTTAATGCTAACACTGGCTAAAGATACTGATGTATTTGTTCACTTAGAAGACCAATTAGTGGAAGGACTTTTATTGTATTATGATCTTGTTATGCAACGAAGAAACAAATAAACTTTTTTGAGAAATTGAGCTTGATGCCTATAAGAGTACATCCCATTTTATCTAACTCATCAAGTCCCATTTCATCTATGCTTAACTCATCAAGTCCCAACTCTTCAAATATCAACTCAAGTCCCATTTCATCTAAGCCTAACTCATCAAGTCCCAACTCTTCAAATATCAACTCGTCAAGTCCTATTTCATCTATGCCTAACTCATCAAGTATCAACTCATCAAGTCCCATTTCATCTATGCCTAACTCATCAAGTATCAACTCATCAAGTCCCATTTCATCTATGCCTAACTCATCAAGTCCGAACTTTTCAAGTATCAACTCATCAAGTCCCATTTCATCTATGCCTAACTCATCAAGTATCAACTCATCAAGTCCCATTTCATCTATGCCTAACTCATCAAGTCCCAACTCTTCAAGTATCAACTCATCAAGTCCCATTTCATCTATGCCTAACTCATCAAGTCCCATTTCATCTATGCCTAACTCATCAAGTCCCAACTCATCAAGTATCAGCTTGTCTTCTGAACTAATGCATCTGCTCCTAAATTGTGTACTGTGTCACCGCTCCAGTGGCCTAAAGTGCCTTTGCATCAGATGTGGGAAGTCTCTAGTTTGAACCCCAGCCAAGTCATGCCAAAGACTTATAAAAATGGTTCTAAGTGTCACCTCACTTGATACTTATCATTAAGAGGTTAGTGTTTGTTAGGACTGGTTGGCATCATGTCAGGATGATGTGACCGGATGGAACATGATGCTACAATGCCTTGTTCATGATGCCCTAGTGCTGGACATTACTTTAAACTGCTACACTGCAGACATTGTAATGATAGGACTGAAAAATTGTTAAAGCTGTGTTAAAAATCCAAATCCCAAAGATACAAACACTCTAATTGGTTGTAGTTGTTGTGGGGTTTAACGCCTTTTTTAAGCACACGATAGGCTATACATGGCGGCCAGTATTATTGGTGGAGGAAGAACCTGGGAAAATCCCCGGAAAGAACCACTGACCCACGATAAGCTACTGGAAAGCTTTCTCACATACCCACATTAGCCGAATCTGAGACTCGAACCCACGCAGACAAGGGTGAGATAGCATTGATCCGTAACAGAAAGCGCTTTAGGCCACTCGGGGCCCCTACATTCTAATTGGTCTACTCACATATTATCCACTGATGTAAACATAGATACATCCATTTCATCTATGCCCAAGTCATCTACTCCCAGCGTATTAACTATCAACTTTGTCTACTGTATCATTTCATCTACTCCCAAATTGTCTACTTGCCCTTGATTTTATAAAAATTAATGTTTCTTCTTGAAATATATTAGCAAATCATAATACCTTAATAGACTTTCTACTACCTTGCAAATCCCACCCTCTCTAGCTAAAGGGAGCTAAAAGTTGTTTGCTGTCCTATATGATGTCACCTTAGGTATAAGACTTGGTGGCAAAGTCTACGAACATGTCAGTTACTACTTCTGCTTATGCCAAGAAGAATGCTGTCAGAACAAGAGACCTTGCAAAACTCTAATCTACGTGGGAGATATACCTTTATAAGCTGGAAGAGTTTATCACTTCAAAGAAGATTTATACTGCATTTATATTTAAAACATTTTCTCATCCTATCCCAACATGTTTAATTTTTAATGTCGCTTTAAGAATTTTTCAGTCATATTGCAATGATATCGACAGTGTAGCAGTTTATAGTGATGCCTAGCACTGGGGCGACATGTTGCAGGCATGTAGCATGATGTCCCAACCAGTCACATTATCCTGACTTTGAAAAATAATACAAACAGCTGCCTCGCTAGGCACTCAGCATTAAGAGTTTAGTGTTAGGACTGGTCAACCTGGTGTCAGGATAATGTGACTGGGTGAGACATCATGCTACATGTCTGCGGCATGATGATGCCACAGTGCTAGACATCACTGTAAACTACCATGCTGCAAACATCATATCAATATGACTGGATTTTTTTTTTAAAGCTACATTAAAAATCCTAATCACACACACACTTTAATGTGAAGTGTTTTCCTTTGTATAGTGTAGACATTTTGTACATTTTTATATCTCTTCCACTCTGGTCAGACATGTACCAGTTGGCTTTCTATATATGGCTTACTCAGACCTGTCTTGTTTATGCACGTTTCTATAGGCAACACTTGAGTGATGTTAATATGCATAGGCATGTCACGAAATTAAAGTGCACTTAGTCACTTGCATGGGTAGACTATGCCACTTACAAAATAGGTTTGGGCTACAATGTTTATGTGTGCATTTCTCTCTGCCCTTAAGAAACTACTTATGTATAATTCCATCAATTCTGCAGGTGAAGTTGCTTTACCACGACAGCCTTAGTTTTGGAACACCTTGCTTCAATAATTCTATCTGTACATGCCATCCTTGACCTCTTGTACAGGTGGAATTTTAATTGAGATCATCTGCTATTGTTTTTTATTTCTCCTGGTAACCATCATTTGGTATAGCTCTGCACCCACACTGTATCCTAAATATCACATGGTACAGGCTCACAGGTTTATACCTCTCCTCCTTACAGGTAGTATTGTAATTATATTTTACTGTATGCGTCACTGTTTTATTAGATGCTCTGTTATCAATTTCTGGGCCAAGATTTCAACTAATGGCAAAGGGCAAAATCACAAAGCTCAGAATGAAGATGTCACCCGTCTTCATGCTAGCTTGAGGGAATGGAGGGAGATATAAAAAAAAAAAGTTCCCACTGAGTAGACTTACAAACAGGGTACGTGGAGCAAACATCCCATAATCCATTTGAAACTGATGATCTTATTATATCCTTCCCACACAGATGGCATATTTCCATTGTGACCAGCCTAGGCCATATACTAGGGATCACAAAAGGCCGAAACAATAATATTACAGGCTCAATCACTAACAGTCCAGCTTCTGGTATGTCAAACCTGACATTTGCAGATATGTGCAGGTAAAAGTCTAACCACCTTGAGACACTCATTCAGCATGATGCCACAGATATTTTCTCAAACTTTAACAGATCTCAGTTTGCTATATCTCTGCACTCTGCCACAAGAAGAGACTCTTTTCTCAGCAACTGTCTCATCTTGAGTTTTTGTCCTCCTCCCATTCAAGCGACAACCTGAACCATAGCTCCAGTGTCTGTACATCTTTCAATGGAATTTAAGAGTCTACCATCAATTACTTCCACAGTCTGGAAGAGTTACAGACATTTTGACCCACCTTCATCAGTTTATCTGATGTTCTACCTTTATTTCTAAACTTTTACAGTTGCCAGTGATATTGCCACTTTGGGGATGACAAAGCCATACTTTACTACTCCAAATACCTTTGGGCATGCATTGGAGCCAATCTAAAGAATAGCCAGAGTTAGGATTAGAGCCACTCTGTACACTTTGACCTATGTCATAACTACCAATTTACAATTTGTGAAATATGACTTACTCTTCTGTGCCTGCACTTCTGTTTAATAGCCAGATTGAAGAAGTCTACAAACAACAGAGATGCTGCCAGGCCGCGGGATCGTGGATTTCTCACAACAACGATCACTAGTCACGCGACTTCTAGAAATCAATGGGGAACATGTCATGCAAGTTATCTGCGGTTCCCACAGTATTTTGTACCCAATGCGTGCTTTTTTGTTTTTAAACACATAAATTAAAAATAAACGTTTTTCAAATTAAATTTTGGTCATCCATTTTACCAGTGATCTCAATCAGGCTATACTGAGGTAGATTTTGTGTTTATATACAAGCATTTGTATAATTGAGATCTGCTGCAGCTTTTGCAGAAATGCTCCAGGGATTCTGATTTAATTGTCACCTAGAGGGGTATGACAAATTGATCCATTGATTAGCCATAACTGAAATTTATA
The DNA here is from genome assembly GCA_029339505.1 of Unio delphinus. Lineage (NCBI taxonomy): Eukaryota > Metazoa > Mollusca > Bivalvia > Unionida > Unionidae > Unio > Unio delphinus. The sequence continues at coordinate 1,289,092 of JAQISU010000217.1, forward strand.
GAGCGTGAGAAACATCGAGTTTCAATAATGTCGAAATGGAAGAAACTGATTTCTTTACAGTAAGATCATCTGCTATGGTTGATACTAAAGAGCAAGAGGAAAGCTCTCGTGTTCTGACGTGAACTGAAGATAGCGCACAAACCAATGACAATGAAATAGCAGGCATCTCGTCCACAGGGCACATGGAAGAGGAACTGGATAAGTTCCAAGATAAGTGGTTGAGTATCCACAACTGATTAAGGAAAAAACCAAAAGGAGGGATGTCATGTGTTTTGTGTCGAGAATATAAGAAAGATAATCCATTAACAACTAAAAATGGTTGCAAACATTTTTGAACATCAACTTTGACATGGCATATGGAATCAGCAGATCATGTTCAAGCACTTAGCGAAAGTGTAATGCAGAAAGAATTCCAGTCTGCAGCGGTAAATGCAGTTTCAAACACGGCAGAGAAAAGAGATGCTATTATTTGTGTCATGCGAACAGCATATTACATTGCCTATGAAAGCCTGCCAATTGCGAAATATTCTAGTTTGATTGAGTTTTAGAAATTGAATGGATCTTAAGCATTACAGTTCTTGAGGTCAGGGGATAATGCACACTATGAATCTCGCAGCACAGGGGAAGAATTCATCGACACTTTTGCGGATTTAATCACAGCAGATCTTGATAAGACAATGCAGTCTAGTGAATTTATTAGTGTTATGATAGATGAAAGCACTGACATTTCTGTAAATAAAAATCTTGTTGCAAAAGTGGTTAATGATGATTTAAATGTACTAACCCTTTTTCTTGGAAACTTGCATGTGTCTGATGTACATGTGACAGCAGATGTTCTCTTCACTGAACAGGAGAACTTTTTGAAGAAAAGAGGTGTGTCTTTCAATAAGATTTTAGAGTTCGGTAGTGATGGTGCCTCCATTATGACCGGCAAAAAAAACAGGTTCAAGTTGCAACTCTGATTATAGAAAAGAATCCCCATCTTGTTTCCGTACACTGTATGGCACATATGTTTAACCTATGTTCTTCCAAGGCTGCAGAGGAGGTAACTTTCTTAAACGAAACCTTTCAAAATGTTTTGAAGGAATTATTCAGATATTTTAAGAAGTCATCTTCAAGGACAGCTGAACTTAAACAAATTCAAAATGTATTAGACTTGTATGAATATTCTATAAAAGAAGTACCAGTTCATGAAATTTGTTGGATGGCATTCTACAGTGCATTATATGCAGTGTACCATTCATGGAAGCCTCTGGTCTGCTACTTTGAAAAACACAAAAAGGACAGCAAAACATGTGCATATTTGCATGAGAATCTTACACACTATAAGTTTGATGCCATGCTTTATTTTCTGATGGACATTATACCATCCTTGACATCTGTTAGCATGACATTTCAGAAACAGCAACTGGATGTGTCTGCAGTGAAACATGTTTTGGATGGGTTTTACACTGCTGCCCAGAGAGCTAAGGAAGGGAAAAGCCATTATCAGACTCTGTTTTTAAATGAACTTGTGATGGATGTTGCTGGTAAATGTGCTTCTATAAAGGGTGTTAAGCTTGGAACAAAAGAAGGTGAAACAGAAAAGGACCAGAAGAAAGTAAGCAAAGAATTTAATCAGGCCAAGAAAGATTTTTGTGATAAGCTTGTAGATCAGATGAAGAAAAGATTTCCAGCAGAACATACAACAATAGCTCACAAGTTTTGCTGCTATGGGACTAAAAATCTTGTCATTTTTTTCTAAAGAAGAGGTTGCTGATCATGGCCTAACTGAAATGGAGACTCTAATAAAACATTTTAGAGAGGACAAGAAAATTGGTAATGTAACCAGCAAAGCTCTCATTCATGGTGCTGCAACCTTGGCTGAATACAGCCTTGCAAAAAATGTGATCCTACAACAGAAATATCCCAGGGACAACATGATCAAGTTGTGGACAATTATGTTTGAATATCATGAAGACCAGTTCCCTAATTTGTATAAATTGGCCAAATTAACAGTGGTTCTCACATTACAAACAGCAGATTGTGAGAGGGGATTTAGTTCACAAAACGGAATTCACACTGCTTTAAGGAATAGGTTAACATCAGAAACTGTGAATAAACTGATGACTGTTCAGATACAAAGGGGTCATATAAATGATTTTCAGTTTCCAAAGGCTTTGAAGAAGTGGAGTGATAAGAAACAGAGAAGAAGAATATTTACCAGCTCAGCAAATTGAATTAGGTATACAGATACCTTATATATTTGATATCAGAGAAGTGATTAAATGCTTGCTTGCTTTAAATTAAGTGCTTGCTTTAAATTAGGTATGCATATACCTTAAAATAATATTGTAGCCCATCAGCTACCATTCGGTATTGTCCCTTCCCCCATGATTCCCCCATCTAGATGTAGGTGTGGGGGACCTCCCCCTTCTTAAGAAAATTTTGGCAGCCTCTAAAACAAGCCACCCAGGAGACAAATTTCCCTTCCTCCCACAACCACAGCATCAATACAGGGATAATATGTCATTTTTTTGTGCCCACTGCAGTGATTTTTATGTCCAAACAGAATCAGAAATTTTGCCCATCCTCTCACCAAAAGTGCACACAATTGAGGCATCTGTAGAATTGGGGCAACCAAACTTTGCTCACATTAGATATACATCTACATGTACAGCTGCCCAAGATTACAATCTACTGATGGAAGGCTGGAGAGTCCACCTACTACCATCCTTTCAAGACACCAATAGTGCATGTTATCCCCAGAAATGGCATCTTCATAGCAATAAAACGTTAAGATGATGGCCATTGTGAAAGCTTTTCACTGATAACAGGAATATCTCCATGGCAAGGGTGTTCTCATCATGAACACTGTCACAAGATAACCTGGTGGGAGTTTGGATTTACAGCACAGCACAATTGATGGTGATACAAATACAATGTTTATTGACAAATGATTTGAATGAGAAATTAATTAGGATTAATATGTATGTTTACATGATCCAAATATGACTAGAAGGAGCCAAGTCTCAAGATCTTTGAATTCTGGTGCAGGACTTTCTAAATGGTGTTGTCAACAACATATGTACATACAAGTTTGCCATATCCGAGGACTCCCAATATACTAGCCAAATCTTTGTACTGTAGCAATACACTAATGCAGACAAAATGATCTCTTCATCCCTCGGTTTTTATTCAGATTTGTACCTGATGGGACCGACCATTGTTGGACCTGTCTGAAAGAAATTAGAATACTAACTCCCAACTTTCCTATATATCTAGACGCAGACTCAAAGCAGTTGATGATTGATTGGAAACACCCTGGATGTGTATGCCTGCCCCTCAACAATTGATTCAAATAGTGATACAGAAAGCAAGAAAATCAGAATGTCGCCTTATCCTCATTACACCAGTCAGATGGTAGAAGTCTTGAATAAAAGACCTCATCAATCTCGCACCAGGAAGTCCATGGAGAATTCGCATTTTCCATCATTTACTCACAAACCATGATGGCAGTTGTTTTCACTTAAAGCTATGGAACATACATATCCAGATCATATGAAACAGGCACTCAAATAAACAATTCCAACAACCAATCATGGAAAGAATTGCTCTGGTAGGAAGTCTCTCCACTCTGAAAGCATCTGAAGGCAAATGGCACATTTTCACCCATTGATGAACAAATGAACACATCATACCTCACCAGACATCTGTGCCACAAATAGAAAACTTCCTTTACATAGAAAGCTTGGTAAAAGGTTACCGCTCCATGACCACTGACACCTTTAGTCATTATTAAAGAAGGATATTGGACAAAACAATGGCTTTTTGAACCTACTCTCCAACTTTAAGTATCTGTGGCCAAAAGCATTAGCCTTATACCCAATATGGAACCTATCTTGTATATCAACTGGTTAAACAAAATATATTTAAACCACTTTCAAGGGTGTCTCTGGTGAACCTTTCCTACAAGACCTGCTTCTTCATGGCATTAACAACTGCAGGCAGAATTAGGAAATACATGACCTATCAGCAGACCCAATAAGATGGATGAGTCGTACTCTTGGTGGTATCCTCTTTCATTGCCAAGAACTGCTTTCCTCTACTGTAACCAGACTTTCATTATAAAACCTCAGTCTTATCTGATACATCAGCTAAAGGCCACCTACAAGACCCATTTCAGTCTGTGAAGTAGTACTTTTTCTTACTCTCAAGACAGGACAGGAGGATATATCAACACAGACTATTTCATCCAGGGTAAATGGGATATTTGTTCAGCATATAGAGAAAAAATCCTAGCTCAAAATAACATGTGCATTTCAACTCACTCAGTTTGAGCAGTTGCCATCAGCCTAGCATTCAGTCAGAACTGTTCACTAACCGGCATCATTCTGACTGTGGGATCAGAGATCTGTCATCCCAGAGAGCCCAATTAAACCTGGTAGGACCTTTACCTGTTGTCAACAAGTCACCATTCCAGATCAGTCGAGAGCTTCTTATGATGCTTCTCAACGACTTCCACTGAATTTGCAGGGAAAATTCTTTCCCTATTTGAATCTGTGCCCCAACAGATAGATTCCCCTCCATTCGGGCTACCTAGAAGCTGTCTTACATACCTTAAGGTACTGGAGATGGTACCTCCAGTTTAAGGGGATGTACATCCCTCCACCTCTTATCTAGTATCCTAAGGGTGAGAAAAAAAACAATTTTGCATTGTAAAATTTGCTTCTTCGAGAATACCTACCCAATAATAATACACATACACCCTCCCAGCCTCCATGTAGTTACATCCATAGAGTGTGCCTTCCACTCCAGTAGTAAATGACACCTTCTTAGACTTTGCCACCATGTCCTTTACCTAAGGGTAGTGTCACAGAATTTGGCAAAAAAATATCTGGGTTTTGCCTTAGAACTATTTGACTAATTTTCTTTGTACATGTGTACAACGTTATCTAGGTTGAACAAGTGTTTTCCAGGTAAGCGGCAATACTAACGTGTATCTCACTGGAAATTACTTGCAATGAGGGACATTAAAAGCATGATATGCATGAATGTTTTACCCTGACTATTACTCACTCTCCTATGGATTTAAGGGAGATCAATTCTAACAGACACACTGGTCATTTTGGATCTTGTCGAGGAGTGTATGCTATCCATTGTGTTCTCCAGCCTAGAGTTGTTTAGGGCTGACTGTAACTGTTTAGGGTGGTTGGAAGCTGTTTAGAGCTGTCTGGAGTTTTCAGAGTATTTAGTGCTGTGTGCTATTGATACGTATATATGTCTTTACATTTGGTGGAGCCACAAATGTAGACGTAGCTAATTCATGGGTGCTGTATGCTGTCTGTACGTGCGTATATGTATGAATGTACATGTGGATCCATGAAGTATGCAAGCGGCCGATTAAAGTGTGGGCTAACTCAAGGACTCAATGAAACTGTGCTGTTCATCAGTTTATAAATAGTATGACTGTACAAGTGTTAAGAAGCATATGTTTGTTCCAATTGTTGCTTCTGTTTGGTACATTTTCATTTACATGAGATTATTTTGAATCTTAGTTGTATTCCAGGAGCTTAGGTGAATCTCACTTACAGTGCATAACACTATTTGAAACACATTTGAATACCTTGAGATTGTGTGAATCTCTCTTACAGTGCATAATATTATTTGAAATGTATCTGTAGTCCATGAGGTTTCTTAAATCTGTATTTTATATTGAATTCATATTTTTGGTTTAGTTTCAATGTGTGAATGTTTGTGTAGAGTGATTGGATCAATCATATGTTAAGATCATGTCAAAATCATCGTATTTATACACCATATAGTTTTCTTTATTAATTCATTAATTAAATGTCCATCTTTCACACATTGTGTTTGTGTTATTCATTTTATCTAAAACCCACTCTGTTTCTATTCTGCAACAGGGAGATCACTGCCACTGACAACTTTAGCTCCCTTTAGCTAAAAGTAGTATGTGGGAGGGCTGGATTTGCAAGGTATTAGTAAATCTCCCAAAGCATTATGGTTGAGCAAATATTCTTGAAGAAACATATTTTACTAAAATTCGCAAAAAAGACTGCAAAATTTTATTATTCTAGGTTTTTTCAGTGAACTGAAATCTGGATTTTTGTGCCATTCATTGATTCATTCAGTTATTCTTTCTTTCTTTCTTATCAGCAATGAAGATTTCTCCATACCAGATAAAGACCTACCTGTTGATACTGAGCCAGACACAGATTGGTTTCCTCATACAGAGACTATAGACAACAGGGACTGTGGACAGGATGGTATGTCTGCTATGTACTAAGTTTTCAAATACAACAGTGATAGGACTTATGTGACTAGCTGCTAAAGTTTGTAGTATAACACTTCCTTGGGTAATAAAAACAGTCATAACAATTTTAATGTGAAGCTTTGAACATAAGAATATGTGTACTGATCAAAGGCACTGAATAATTTTGGAATTATATTCATCAACATGGGATCATTCACAATTTTTTTCCATTGTTTTTTTTTATTCTGAAGTTGTTTGTTGATGTCAATTTAATATTTGTTCAATTAAGTCATTGATTTTTATTGGACATTTTTCAAAAGTTTTTGTTTTTGAAAAAAAGATGCAGGGAAACACTAGTCAAGATTTTTTATAAGTCCTTTAGATAAAGCAAATGTGAAATAACCTCTCTCCTACATTTTGTTGTTGACTAAAATAAATATCTTACCTCACTTATGTATACATCCCTTCTAGAAACTTAAACTCATCTTCTGACAGCTATATTCTCGATATTCCCACCATAAAACCATGTCTTTTGACTATTCAATAATGATATGGTAGGCATCTTAATATTGATATGGACGGAATCTTAATATTGATATTGATGGAATCTTAATCCTGATATGGATGGAAATTAATATTGATATGGATGGAATTTTAATATTGATATGGAAGGCATCTTAATTGTAAGGAAGGCATCTTAATATTGATATGGATGAACCTTGATATTGATATGGATGGAATCTTAATATTGATATGGATGGAATCTTAATATTGATATGGATGGAAACTTAATATTGATATGGAAGGAGTCTTAATATTGATATGGAATGAATTTTAATATTGATATGATATGCATCTTAATATTGATATGGATGGAATCTTAATATTGATATGGATGGAATCTTAATATTGATATGGAATGATTTTTAATATTAATAATGGTAGGCATCTTAATATTGATTAGGATGGAATCTTATTATTGATATGGATGGAATCTTAATATTGATATGGAAGGAGTCTTAATATTGATATGGATGGAATCTTAATATTGATATGGAATGAATTTTAATATTGATATGGTAGGCATCTTAATATTGATATGGGTGGAAACTTAATATTGATATGGATGGAATCTTAATATTGATACGGAAGGAGTCTTAATATTGATCTGGAATGAATTTTAATATTGATATGGTAGGCATCTTAATATTGATATGGATGGAATCTTAATATTGATATGGATGGAATCTTAATATTAATATAGATAGCAGCAGAGAGGGTGTATCGGACAACATTTTTAGACAAGTTTTCACTGAAATCACGCTTAAAATCAATGAAACCAATGACATCAGACCCAAAAGTCAATGACATCAGGTCCCAAATGTGTGTGTGAATCATGGATTAGGTCCAAAAAAAAAATATGAAAAAATCAATGAAATTAATGAAATCAAAAACTTTTCAACTATTACATTTTTTGGGAAAAAGGGACTACAACATCGTTGTCACTCACCCTCTCTGCTGCTATGGGTTAACCGAATATTTGATCCAGTCCGATACGATATCGTGTTCGAGGGTCATGTAAATTTATTGTTACAAATCCGTGTGGGGCAGACTGAGCATGACTAAAGAAATTTCTAAATTGATTGAAGTCCATATCAGAACACCATGTCTGCCAAATATTTCGTAGCGTATGTGTATCAACGCCGTTGAATACAGCAAGCATATTACAGTTATCTCTAATCACTTTTGGAATCTGAGTGTAGCGTTGAGTGACATAGATCACGTCCGTGTTTTTATGCCTGCCTCGGGAAAATATTCTAGCAGGATTTTTTTGATTATCTAACATGACATCGTCGTATACAACTAAATTGTTGATACTTCCATCGAGGTCATTCACGGATGGCGCCTCATCAATATCGGTTATAAATTCAATAACATCCTCGCCGGCAATCTCTGAAGCGTTTTCATTAAAATCTTTTAGCACTTCATAGCATCGTTGATCGTCTACGCTAGGGGCAATTAAATACAACTTATCCCACTTCATCCATCTCATTATTAAATTGAGCAACAATTGCGTTTTACCGGATCCAGATGGTCCGATTATAATTGCGCGGATAGAGTTTGGTAGCGCTGCATGATGCTTCACTGGTTCTCTTGTTTTAGTCGCTGAAAAATCAATTATATTCATATCTCTATACATAAATTATGGATCTATATTGCGTGAAGTGTAAGGCGCGTACTGGCACAGATGACTTGACGACGATTACAACTAAAAATAACCGATCAGCTCTTTCTGGTAAATGCGTACAGTGTAGTACAAAGAAATTTAGATTTGTTTCTAAACCCAAGGAACCCAAGGAACCTTTAAAAAAAAACGAGGAGGTGATATCGCTGCCAAATTAGCAAAACTCCCTGGAACCCCATGGGCAAAATACCCCGGAAAAAAACACCTTCCAGGGTATAGTTATTGTGGACCGGGAACAAGACTTGATATCAGACTCAATGATCAAAATCAGCCCCGACCCGGTGAGGAACCAATAAACGCTATTGATAAGGCCTGTCACCTTCATGATGTTGCTTATAAAAGCAGCAATTTGCAACACAGGCATCTAGCAGATGTGAAATTAATTCATGCGTTGAATTCTATCACTGATAAATCCTTCAAAGAAAAATTGGCTTCCTTTTTGATAAAATCGGCTATGAAAAGTAAATTGATGTTAGGTGCTGGTAATTAATAGCAACATGGAATCTATTTACTATTCCCCAAGAGGATACTGGAAGGGTAACGCTGCAATCAGTAAACTCGCTAGCGCCGCAAAAGTGAAAAAAACCACTGCGGCTCATTGGTTATCCAAACAGGCACTATGGCAAATTTATCTACCACCGCCTAAACAAATTCAATTCTCGCATTTTGATGTAACCGGACCCAATGAAGTTCATCAGGCTGATCTATTATTTCTGCCACATGATCGTGGTTACAAATATGCGTTAACTGTAGTTGATATTGCAAGTCGATACAAAGAAGCAGAACCGTTAAAAACAAAATCGGCCACTGAAGTCGCTTCTGCATTTGAAAGGATTTATCGAAGGAGCCCTCTGCACTGGCCAAATCTGTTACAAGTTGACCCGGGCAAGGAATTTCAGGGTGCAGTGTTATCTACAATGAAATATCACAATGTCGCTATCAGACGAGGGCATACTGCACTGCATCGTGATCAGGCCATTGTAGAACGGTTTAATAAAACCCTTGCTGAACGGTTATTTGGATATCAATATGCAAAAGAATTCATCCAAGAAAAAAGATCCCGTGAATGGGTTAAGAGATTACCAGGTGTAGTTACCGCACTGAATAACGAGATTACTAGAACCATCAACATGAAACCTATCAACGCGATTAAAAAGAAGTCGATACCTGAAAAACCACAAAAAGATTTCCCTAGAAACGCTAGCGTTTCCCAACCAATTCTTGGTAGTAATGTCATTGTGAGGTACTTATACGAACCAGGAGAGCTAGAAGGGGATAGAAAAAGGGCTACTGATCCTATTTGGAGCGTCACTACGCATAAGATATCTAGTATAACACGATCTACGGGTAGACCTCCAATCTATAAACTGGATTCAAATGCCCCTCAGCGTGGGTTTACTAGACAACAACTACAAGTAATTCCTGACGATACTCAATTGCCACCCCATGGTCTTAACTAGCACCCTTGCGTCTATTGCACTCAAGACAAGTCAACATCACATTATTTCTGACATGACCGAGATTGTTATTTTTTCTGTCTACAGTGAATTGGCGAGGATCCTTATCCGAATACTGCCAACGCATTATACAATTGCAACTTGCGCAGTGATTATTCTGTTGTTTCTTCAAAGTGATTATTAATTCAGCATCAATATCGAATTCTCGTTGTTTTTTTTTGTCCTGTTGTTTGTAACCGGAGAGTTTTTTATCAATAATATCATTATCATCACCAATGATTTCATCATCGCCAATGATTTCATCATCGCCTGACTCTGTCAGGACAATTCTTCGAAGTTGATTTATTTTTCGTACTCTAGACACTGCGAGATAGACTAAATTCGACCATTCTATGCGATTATCTACCATCCAAAGAGTTGTATCCGATATAGTCAATCCCTGTGAAGAGTGTATTGTTGCTGCATAACCTAGCGTCCATGGGGATTTATTAGCACGCAATGCATCTTCAACAACATTGATATCAACCAGCACAATATCATTTAATACTAAATTCTGTTTTTGACTTTGTCCTGGAATATCAACTTCAATATTCTGTTTTCGCGTATCCGATGGCCTATAACATAACGGTACTGGAAGTGTTGCAAATTTTTGTTTATGCAATTCAAATAACTTCATCTGAAGTGTGTCCCTGACTATTTTTCTACTTGCAATGATTAAATCATTTGGTCTCCACATTTCCCAAAACTCGTTCATGGGAGTTTCCGAAATTATTTCACGGGTTATTTCACACTGGATTCTATCCGGTTGCAATCTGATTAGTTTCTTCAATTCTTTTAATTCATGATCAAGTGATCTATGATCAGTATCAATTTCTTCATAATAGTCTACAAAACCCTTTAGCCATTCATGGGGAGATGCACCGACAAATGGTGGAGGTTGGCCGTGATCACCGCACATAACGACTTTTGTATTCTTCAATAACAACCACTCAAGAAATATTTTTAAGACATCTTCTGACACTGTGTCTATTTCATCCCACATGATGAATTCAGGAATAAATTTCTCTCCCATGCGCTCAGGAGTCCATTTATCTCCCTTCCATCGGAAAAAGCTGTGATAAGTGCAAGCATTTACCCCTCTCTGTATCATTTCTCTTGCAAGTCTATGAGTTGGTGTTAGCACAATCATGTTAGAAACACTAGCGTTTCTACGGAATAACTCAATTACCCGGGTTGTTTTTCCTGACCCACCACAGCCGTTTAAATAAACTGTTTTATATCTACAGATTGGATCAGAAATCGGTGGTGCACTAGAAAATTCTGAACACTGATTGCTTTCTAAGTAATTATTTTCAATGGTAACATCTGCTGATTGAATATAATCATGAATCATTTCTTTTTTAATTCTCCATGATCCCCATTTCTCGTTGCCAGTAGCCTTAAAATCAGCCATTTTGCTATTTATGTAAAATGAATCAGTGGCAACTCTAACTGCGGTGGTAGGAAATTTATTGATCATCAAAAACAGATTAATAGAAGCATAACCGAGCATAGAAGCTCTCAAATGTGTGTACTGCGGATGGTATCCATCATTGTAGGTAACAATTGTACCCAATTTGGTTCCATCGGACATAAATGCGTCCTTACGATTGACATATAGGCCCTTATTCGTTAAATCCGCCATTACAAAATCGTATTCAGCGTTGTCTATAATCAATCGTGAAGAATATTTCGTATTATCATCTTTGCCACCTTGGGTAAATTTACCGATTATTCTTCGTCCAAGATTTTTTGCTTCATTGTTTCTGATTTCAAATAACTGTCTGGACCAATCCATGATTTGTTGTTCATTAAAATCAGGAAACAGTTTTCGCTCTTCGCTAATTATTTTTTCTAGATCAGGTTGGGGTAACCAGACTGATTTCTGTGCTCGATAGGATATAATTGCTTCACTGACAATTAATGATTTTAACATCTTACAATCAAGCATATATCTCAATAGCACTATTGGCATCCAGTGTTTTTCAGACATGTGTTTACCAATCCAAAGATAACTACACGGATGAAGTCCTGCAGCCATTTCAAATGATACCACACAAGCGAATCCGGTTAAATCAAAATCAGGAAGTGGTCCATTAATAGCAACACGGGTCATTTCGTGTGTAGGGTGTCCAAATCGTTTGAAATATTTCTCGCATTCTCCATACCCAAGAAAACTTCCTGGATAACACGCTATCATATCAACTGAAATAACGGAATCAGAGGTGTATTTTGTGTTCCATAATCCGCCGTGGCTGTATTCAAGACAGGACAATTTGACATCTGATAAAAACTCACTTCGTGTTGGTTTCCACGCGTTTTTCTTTCTAGCAAAATGTGCTGCAATGGATGGTACTGTAAAACAGTTTGCTAATAATTGATCGTCTTCTTCTCCGTCCTCAGAAAACTCACTAGCTAGTTGTTTCATTTGATTCTGCAGTTCTTCAGTACGGTATAATTCTCCGTTGGGCCTTACAAACTGATCAAATCTGCATTCCTCGTCTGAATTACTATGAAATAGCCACGCTGACACAGGATCGTTTTTACTCAAATGGTAAATAGCATCAAATAATTTCTGCTCGGTAAAACATTCTTCAGGTCCCAACCCTGCTGGGGATAGATATTTTACGGTTCTATCCCGTGGAAATATTGTTACTGCAGATGACCACGCGTGCGCGTTATGATCAATAATTTCAATGGGGGTTCCTTTTGATTGATATTTCGATTCGTATAATACTTCACCGGTGATTGTTCTTACCGATATTGGAAATCTTAATGATGTTTCTAATTTGGCTATATCCTGAATTGTTGCTCCATGCTCTTTTACCGTGAACTCCCACTCGGTTATTTTTTTTCGTCTTAGATCAGTGAGTTTATTCCCCCGGGATGCATTTGTGAAGTGTTCTATTATTCGTTCTGCTACACAATTGAGCCCTGTCGAATATTTCATGGGTGCTAGTTTTGAAATATCAGGTTTTTCATTGAGCGGATAGATCCCGTAAACAACTGCTGTGACAGGATAAGATCTTTCGTAGTAGGGTTTATCAATTCCGGTCAAAATTCCCGGTTTGGAATCCTGATTCACGGTGATAGTTTTTTTGCCCTTGAGAATGGGTTCAAATTTATCCTTAATAATCCATTTGCCATTCTCACGGATAACGAATTTGATTCGGAAAAAATGACTTTTTTCCCCAACACGTGAAATGATCACTGCTGCCTTTTCATCATTCATGGTAACGTCAACAACACCATCAATTCGAAATGTTGACCAACAATAAGATGCTCCATCACGCTTGAATTCATTAAAACAGTCTCTGATGGGTTTATCAAGAATTTTATTCTTGGGTGTATTAGAAACTATATCAAGATTGAATTGAGCATCCTTCCATGATGATCTCATGTTTCCGTCTATTGGGCGTTTGTTACGCTTTTTGGGTCTATCGATATTAAATCTAGGATTGATTTTCAATAATCTCTTAAACTCTTTCATGTTTCCGTCTCTTGGACGTTTGTTACGCTTTTTGGGTCTATCGATATTAAATCTAGGATTGATTTTCAATAATCTCTTAAACTCTTTCATGTTTCCGTCTCTTGGACGTTTGTTACGTTTGTTTCCGTCTATTGGACGTTTTTTGGGTCTATCGAGATTAAATCTAGGATTGATTTTTAATAATCTCTTAAACTCTTTCATGTTTCCGTCTCTTTGACATTTGTTTCTGTTTACTACACGTTTTTTGGGTCTATCGAGATTAAATCTAGGATTGATTTTCAATAATCTCTTGAACTCTCTATCGGCATTGAATTTAGCATTTTTCGAAGTCAATCTCTTGAACTCTTTCATGCTATATATAAAACAGGTGTCTAAATGAAAGATTTATGTATAATCAATCACTGCAAAATGGGTCAGTCATTGAATTAGACAATAGTGTAGTATATAATGACCCAAGAATTCAGACTACACCCAGTGATTAAAAATTACGAAGCATCTAGTGATGGTACTGTCAGAAACTGTAGACTGAAGAACCCAATTGGGTGGGATAATGGTATGGGGTATTTGGTGTTTAATGTTGGAAGGAAGACATTTCGCAATCATCGTTTCGTATTTGAATGTTTTAATGGATTGATCAAAGATGGTTTTATTATTGATCACATTGATTCTAATCCAAGGAACAATTCTTTATCCAATCTGCAAGCTATCACACAAGGTGAGAATATCAAACGAGGAAGGAATGGCACTTGTTCAAATAAAGCGAGACCAGTGAAATCTTTGAATACAACAACTAACGAAGAGAAAATATTTCAATCATTATATGAAGCCGGCAAGTATTTCAATATTTGTAGAACTTCAGTACGATTCGTTGCAGAGGGGATAACCAAAACGGCTATTTCAAAAAAGACGGGACAAAAAGTTCAATTTAGTTATGCCTAATGCGTCATAATTTCCAATTAGAGATATGTCATTCTTATAGAATAATGAATTCTGAAAACATGAATAGCATCATAGTTGAAATAGCAAAATTGAAAAATCAGGATATCAAACTATCAGATGGATTAAATCCTGACCAAATTGTGTCTGATTTTCAGGATATTGAATACGGAGTTAGCACTAACAAGTATATGCTACCCAAGAAATATGCACTCATCAAAAAAATTCAGAATTCTATTAAAGACTCTCTTTCATTTTCCAGTGACATCAGTGTGTTCGTCCCGTTGTATGCTATCGTAGAGGGAATACGAAAAGAATTGGGGTACGAATACGAATTGAAAAAAGAAGTCAACTCTAAAATTAGAAACCTACGAGCATTAATTCAAGAAAATGAACAATTTTGATTGCCCGACCATTGATTGCCCCGACTCTTATCATTTTTTGATTGCCCGATTATTTATCATTTTTTTTAGCCGACCCTCAGAGGGATGTCAAAAATCGATGGACGATGTGTCAGATTGGTCAAAACTAGAATGTTGAAACTATCAGTATTATTTTATTTATATACAATTTTGATACTTTCAACATCAATGATAGAGCTGTCAAAACAATCAAATAACACTTCCATGACCGTATCAAAAATCATCCGACATGTAACAAAAGTGGGGAAACTCACAGTATTATTTATTTTATATACAATTATGTGACTTTCCCCATCATTGATAGAAGGTGTCTCACGATGAAATAACACTTCCATGACCGTATCAAAAATCATCTGACATGTCAAGTGTTTTGCAATTGAAAAATAGTTTGCGATTTCAAATAATGGTCAATGAAGCATTAACAACCCGATTGACTCGTGAACGACTGGATGCAATTAAGAGATTTGTACCAATTCGCGACTCTGTAAGAAATAAACTGCAACAACGACAGAGTTTACAAACTGATTTTGCTCTGGGGTCTGAAGAGTTGTTTAAACCAGTAACCACAGCAACGAAGGGGGTAGAGCGTGCTTTACTGGGAGATGGTCCCGAGACGGGAAAATCTGTTATTGGTGAGCTTGAAAAAATAGCAGCGAAAACTGAACAAACTGAACAAACTGATCCGAAAAAAACGACTGTTTCTCTGTTGAATAAATTTACTGATCATGCTAAAATATTAATAAAAAAACCTAGTCTATTGAAATCAAAGGATTATCAAGCCTTTGGTAATTTTGCTGCTCAAAGTTATAATTCAAAAAAAGATTTTTTAAAGGACGAGTATAAAAATGATAGAATATCAAGTAATGATTGGTTCGATTATTTGTATAAACTAAATAAAGGGATTGGTCGTTTGAATAAGGATGAGATAGGGTACAAGGAATTTCAAAGGGGAATTAGTAATTATAAAAGAGAACAAATAGAAGAGCGACAACGAGAAATAGAAGAACGGCAAGAACTAAAACGTCAAACACCAACACGTAGACAAACAAGAAGACAAAAAAAACAACAACTACCACCTGATGATGATGATGATTTAGAAGAACGACGTCAAACACCAACACGGATACAAAAAAAACAACAACTACCACCTGATGATGATGATGATACTCTTGATTATTTACAAACCACGGATACAGACAAACTAGATGAAGCAGCTGGCTATAGCGGAAGTGGATTAGGAAATCCAAGGATTGGAAACATTTGTCCTGATAGTGTTATCAATGATATATCACGATTAGATGTTCTCATCGGAGGAAAACGAGCTGGAAATAACTCTCCAGAAATAATTAATGAAGCAGCTGATATCTGTAGACGGTTATTTGCCGGCGGTATCATGGATATCAAAACCTATCGAGATTTCATTGACGAGTTAGCAAATGGGTATCATAGCGATTAAATAACAATTGAAAACACTATTGTTTTTATAATAATGATCATCCATTACAATCATGATAAACCAACCCCCGTCTATGTAGTTAATTCACGGTTTCCAGTTTATAAGGCATACTACGGAGATGGCCTCGGCAATACCATTTTAGGATTCTTTTCAAGAATGGCCCCAAAAGTGATGCCGTTAGCTAAACAGTTATCAATGAAAGCCATTGATGTTATTCGTGATAAGGGTATTAGTACTGTTGGAAATCTTGCCGGGAAAGCGTTTTCAACTGCGAAGGATAAAATAACATCATTAGTGGGACGAAAAAAGAAACCGTTACCGTCTACAGAAGAAATGCCTGCAAGTGTTAGTAAAATAATAAATAACGCAGTAGATGAAAAATTAGCGTCGATGGTAAATCAAGGAGACCAAAGCAATATTGCAAACATGATAGCGGGAAGTGGTCTTAAAAAACTACGTCGATGAAAATGGAAAAATCGTTTACGATTTCACTATTTAGACTCTGATAAATAGAATAAAATGTTCAAAAAGTCACATGATCCAGCGTTTGATATAGACGCCCCAGTTGGCAAGGATGATTCTGTACGCGATTATCAATATTACGCCTATCATGCCATAGACTCAAATAGTCGAGCAAGAATTGATCTTCAAGTCCATGATATCAGTAAATACTTTTTGCCCTGTGAAGCATTTATTGAAGTAGAAGGAGAAATTGTAACAGCTGCTGATACTACTGCTGTACCAGCACCGTATCCAGCTGGTACTCAAGTCGGTTTTGTCAATAATGGTATTATGGCGTTATTTGAGAGTGCTAGATATCTCATTGATGGAAAAGAAATTGAGTCCATAGATCGTGATGTTGATGTGGCCACAACAATCATAGGGTTAGCGAGATATTCTGATGATTATACAAGATCAGCAGGACCCTCTATGATGTTTGCAAAAGATGGTAAGAATACCGCTGGTGGAAATCCATTTGTTGTAAGACGACCAAAGAATAATGCTGGCACCGCTAATATTGATGCCGAAGATATGATTATAAACAACGATGTTAATTTCAATCTAGGAGCTGCAACACGAAACGCAATGTTGGGAGTAGGGCGTAAATCATTTTCATGTGCGATTCCACTGCATCATATTTTTGGATTCTGTAGAAACGTCAGAAAAGTTATCTACGGGGCGAAGCATACAGTATCGCTTGTACGAAAGAGTGATGATAACGACGCAATTTGGAGGATTCCAGCAAACCCAGCTGCAGCACATATAAATGATGATGCCGGTAAAGTCAATTTAACAAAAATATCATTGTGGATGCCAGTGTTGACTCCAGCAATCACCGCAGAACAACGACTACTATCATTTATGGACCGAGGAGGAAAGTCGTTGTTGAGTTGGCTAACCGTGAGTACAGATGTGAAGCAATCAAATATCAACGGGTTATTCACTTGGAACCTAGCATCAAAACAAGGTGTTTCTGCGCCACGTCATATATTTATTGCGTTACAGGATAACGCACGAGTTGGCAATCAACTCTCCAGTCATATGATATTTGATCAATTAGGTGTAAAAGACGTCTCACTGAGAATAAACGGCCAGCAGGAACCATCTGAGGATATACAACTTAATTACACAGAAAATCATATTGCACGAGTTTATCATCGTCTGTTGTCATTTATGGCACGCGATCAAAATGTCGATACTGGTTTGCAAATATCACAATTTGATTTTAAGAATCTGTATCCGATCTATTACTTCTCACTGGAACATCTCGATTTGACAAGACAGTCAGTTGTTGATATACACTTTAGAGCTAATGTGACTCGTCCTGCTACTATTGCTGATTATAGAGCGGTTGCTGTCATTCTCAGTGATAAATCAATGCTACTTGAAGGTGTTGGTGGAAGAATGAGAGTGGTAGATGCCCCAGTAGAAAATCTTTGAACGATTTTTCTCGATTTTTCATTGAATTAGAATCAATCAATTATATATAATGTCATATAGTGTTATTAGTGTTACGTTAACTCCTGGTCAAATCAAAAAATTGCAATCAGAATCGGCTAAAAAATGTGGAACCACAATCACGTTGAAACCTAATCAAATGACTGGTGGTGAAAATAAATTATCGCTGACAACTCGTCAGGTGAAACATTTCAATGATGCTTTCAAGGATAAAAAGGGAGTTCAGATTACTCTCTCTGCGGCTGCTATTAAAAATATGATGAAAACAGGTGGTATATTTCCATTGTTAGCTGCAATACCAGCATTGATTGCAGCAGCAGCCCCAGCGGTGGCTAAAGCAGCAGCGTTAGGAGCCGTTGGTACTGCAGCAGGAATGGCACTAAAAAAGGCAGCTGGACAAGGATATAAAAAAAAGAGACGATCCGTTCAAGGATTGGGTCTAAGACTACCAGGAACCCCGTATTCGTGGTACAGCGGAAAAGGTCTAAGACTACCAGGGACCCCGTATTCATGGTACAGCGGGAGATCCGTTCACGGATCAGGCCTGAGACTACCAGGAACGGTTTATTAATTCAGAAATCTTCAATTTCCGAACCTATGGTTCCAATGTCCAATTTTGATTTAATGGATGCTGCTAAAAAACTAGTGATTAAACATTTCAGAGGTGTTTTTATGAAAGATCAATTACCACATCAACCAAACAAAACTGAAACAGGTATTATTAATCTCGATAACAGCACCGGACCTGGAACTCACTGGGTTGCATACGCTATTGATCCACGTGGGATTGTCTATTTTGATTCATATGGATTAGCCCCACCAAAAGAGTTTATGCGGTATATAAAAACCCTTCCAATGAAGACTTGGTATTCTACGCTACCAACACAACAAATCAATGACCCACCAATATGCGGCAGTGAAGTATTAAATGTCCTTGACGCTATTTCTAACTCCTTGGGTAACCCAATGGGAAAACCACCACACATTGTCGTAAATGACTACACCAGCAATCGCTTTTTAGAGAGAGAAAGAGTTTTACAATAACATGATTGATATTTGGGGAAGACCTCTGAAACCCAAACCCGATGGCACTGCAACCCCTGATTCTATCAAGGATATAACAAAAAAAATTAAAGATGAAATAGCTGAGACGTTGAATTTAGAAAGTGTTGAACCCAATGAAATAGTTGTATTTCAAGATCGCCAGGGTAAATTGAAATCTAGTAATATTTCTCTGGATGATATTTTAGTTAAACAACAAAACGCAATCGAGAACACAGTTGCGTTATTTTCCGATCAGGGTAAATTGAAAACCAGTAATATCTCTCTGGATGATATTTTAGTTAAACAACAAAATGCAATCGAGAACACCGTTGCGTTATTTTCCGATCAGGGTAAACTCAAACCAGGTGTACTCGTTTCGACGATTACAGATCGATTAAAAACTCTCAACGACGAGTTAAACAATTCTGTGGTTGTACTAGCAACACTTGAATCTAGAATTGAAGAACACATAAAACAGTTTATATCATTTCGTAGAAATATCATTGATAAATTTATTGGAACCCCATTAGATAAAATTGAACTAAAACTCCCTGATATTAAAAAATCCATTGATGAGACGAAAACTTTCATCGAAGGCATCAAGGGGGATGCAACGAGGATGATAACAGCCATTGAAAAAACAAAAATTCCTCATGAGAAAACCAACAACTTAGTATACACAATCCAACATGGATCATTTGAGTGGACACCTACAAACAACACATTAGATATCACTGCAACCGTTAAGGGTATTTATCGATTAACACTAGTAACACCATCGTCTCAATTTAATATTTCATCGTCCAGTTCATCTGGGGTCAATAATACGATTTCAACGATCATCGACAAGAATACAACTGAAAAGTTCACAATCGCATCTACTGATCCTCATTTGGTTAGGGTCTCAACAACGTGGTATGTGGAATTCGTAGCGAATTTAAGTAAATCGTAATTGAAAACGCTAGCGTATTTAAAATAAAAATGATTTCATCATCGCAATATCGCTATGATCAGGTCAGAGAGTATCAAACTAGACTCAAAACCTTGTCTGAGGAGTATGAATTGAAAATTAAAAAATATCGCAGGAGAATTACCGCAATTGATGTTACTGTGTACGCTGTGAGTGGTGTAATCACCGGAGCTGGTATTATACTGTCTTCAGTGACAATGATGGCCCCGATAGCTGTTCCAATTTGCATTTCTGCGGCAACAACAATCGCTGGAATAATTTCAATAATCACAAAAAAAATATCATCATGCAGCCAACGGAAACTACAAGACTACATAATTCAATTTCATGTTGTGTCCACTGCATACTCGCAATTATCCTCATTGATATCGTCATCGCTCGATGATACAATTATATCAGAGAGTGAGTTTTCAGCGATGGTAGATATATATGATTCTGCGATGTCAAAATTAGAAATACATCATGAATATAATAACAATGACAACACAGATGGAATTACTTCAACAAATAGTGGAGAACACAAAACCAGTACAAACAAGCATGATCTCAATAACCTCAACGAATCCAGAATTCAGTGTGAATTTCCCCTCTCCAGTCCCAGTGAAGGAGATAGCGCTAGCAAAATTACGAGTATACCACAGTTGGCCAAATATTAGGTCAAAATCATTTGGTGGTCAACAACCCAATAATTCACTGGTATTTGCAAATAAGAATAAACCCGACGGCACCCCAGACTGGAATGTTGTTTCCATACCAACCGGATCATATCAAATTGAACAAATCAATAATGAATTCGCGCGTAGAATAAAATCGATTACTGGAGTAGAGTCAAAAATCGCTATAACAGTTCATGAACCAACACTATCATCTGCCATTGAAATAAACTCAGAAGAATACGTCGTAGATATCTATCAAAGCTCAATAAGAACCGTACTAGGATGGCCTGAATTACCACCAAGGGAGGAAACCGTTGATTTACCAGAACCTCAAAAAACCGATTATATCACAGACAGGATAAAATCTGATAATCCATTAAAGAGTTATAGAGATTACAGTATTGCTAGCATCTTTTTTGCTCTTGGCACTATAGATAAGGGAGGGAAATATCTTTTTGTTAACGAACTTAAAATCGCTGAAAATTTCACAGCAATGAATAATGATTTTTCACTGTTGTTAATACCCCTTAAATCCGGCTCTCTTACCCGAGATGAATTTATCAGTGCCGTAAAAACATGTAACAAAATCATCAATGACATGGAAACATTTAATTCACAAATTATTCAAGAGATATTAGGTGACAGTAATCCTACAACAAGAACAATTTTTGCAGGAGGCAAGGGCATCCCCGTCAAGGATATACCCACAGTCAAACTACCAGGATATAACGTACCAGAACTACAAAAATCTCTCAGTGATGCCATCGATATTGGTTTTAAAATAATTCATGATGCGTGGAAAAAAGCAACATCACCGGAAATAAAAATCCTGACCCATAATAATGACCCAGATGGTGGTGGCAGGCATATCGCTCCGTTCAATGTGAATATTTCAACGGTGATTGCGCTCAATTTAGTATGTGATGTGATCGAAGGAAGCTATCAAATAAATTTAGAACGATCAAATCAAGCTCAGCAGGGATATATTTTGTATTCATTTGCACCAACAGCTCCTCCAGGGTTTTTATTAATTGAGTCCCCGGTGAATCCAGTCTATATGCGATGTCATAATAATTCATTAACCAGAATTAATTTCAAACTCACTGACCAGTCTAATAATCTGATTGATTTACAAGAGGAGGTTTTACAAATTAGTCTATTTGTGAAATCGTAGTGATTTACATGTCCCAGACAAGTCTGGAACACGATATCGTATCGGACTGGATCAAATATTCGGTTAACCCATAGCAGCAGAGAGGGTGAGTGACAACGATGTTGTAGTCCCTTTTTCCCAAAAAATGTAATAGTTGAAAAGTTTTTGATTTCATTAATTTCATTGATTTTTTCATATTTTTTTTTTGGACCTAATCTATGATTCACACACACATTTGGGACCTGATGTCATTGACTTTTGGGTCTGATGTCATTGGTTTCATTGATTTTAAGCGTGATTTCAGTGAAAACTTGTCTAAAAATGTTGTCCGATACACCCTCTCTGCTGCTTAGATGGAATCTTAATATTGATATGGAATGATTTTTAATATTGATAATGGTAGGCATCTTAATATTGATAAGGATGGAATCTTAATATTGATATAGATGGAATCTCAATATTGATATGGATGGAATCCTAATATTGATATGGATGGAATCTTAATATTGATATGGAATGAATTTTAATATTGATATGGTATGCATCTTAATATTGATATGGTTGGAAACTTAATATTGATATGGATGGAATCTTAATATTGATGCGGAAGGAGTCTTAATATTGATCTGGAATGAATTTTAATATTGATATGGTAGGCATCTTAATTTTGATATGGATGGAATCTTAATATTGATATGGATGGAATCTTAATATTGATATGGATGGAATCTTAGTATTAATATAGATGGAATCTTAATATTGATATGGAATGATTTTTAATATTGATAATGGTAGGCATCTTAATATTGATAAGGATGGAATCTTAATATTGATAAGGATGGAATCTTAATATTGATATGGATGGAATCTTAATATTGATATGGATGGAATCTTAATATTGATATGGATGGAATCTTAATATTGATATGGATAGAATCTTAATATTAATATAGATGGAATCTTAATATTGATAAGGATGGAATCTTAATATTGATATGGATGGAATCTTAATATTGATATGGATGGAATCTTAATATTGATATGGATGGAATCTTAATATTGATATGGATAGAATCTTAATATTAATATAGATGGAATCTTAATATTGATATGGAATGAATCTTAATATTGATATGGATGGAATCTTAATATTGATATGGATGGAAACTTAAAATTGATATGGATGGAATCTTAATATTGATACGGATGGAGCCTTAATATTGATACGGAAGGAGTCTTAATATTGATATGGATGGAATCTTAATATTGATACGGAAGGAGTCTTAATATTGATATGGATGGAATCTTGATATTGATACGGAAGGAGTCTTA
Organism: Unio delphinus; assembly: GCA_029339505.1. Classification (NCBI taxonomy): domain Eukaryota; kingdom Metazoa; phylum Mollusca; class Bivalvia; order Unionida; family Unionidae; genus Unio; species Unio delphinus. Next base: position 1,312,504 of record JAQISU010000217.1, read on the forward strand.
ATATTGATATGGATGGAATCTTAATATTGATATGGATGAAATCTTAATATTGATATGGATAGAATCTTAATATTAATATAGATGGAATCTTAATATTGATATGGAATGATTTTTAATATTGATAATGGTAGGCATCTTAATATTGATATGGATGGAATCTTATTATTGATATGGATGGAATCTTACTATTGATACGGAAGGAGTCTTAATATTGATATGGATGGAATCTTAATATTGATATGGAAGGAGTCTTAATATTGATATGGATAGAATCTTAATATTGATATGGATGGAATCTTAATATTGATATGGTGGGCATATTTATTTATTTTATCTTTTCAGTTACAGAGAAGCTAATTTCTCATACCAAAAACTTCTACAAGAAATAGTTCAATCTTGTAACTCCTACAGAGGTAAATAAGGTTTGTTACTTATTATTCAAAAATTGTATATTAATATTAATATTTAGGATGCTGATATGCCACAAAAGTTTGTTTTATAGCTTGCAAAGCTATTTTGAGTGTCAACTATCTTGTGGTTGTTTTCCTGTACATTTTTAAAAAAGACAAAGTGGTGCTTTTGAAATTAAGAATTTGGTAAGAGTTTTAATTATGACTACTATATGTTTTGTAATAAACAAAGAGATTTTTTTTATATAGTTTTATTAAAAACTATCTTTGTACTGTTCCTTAAGCGTCTTTGATCATAAATCTATATTAAATCAAAGTGTAATTATGTTTTTTAAATGAAACAAGATTTATTTTTTCTGTGTATCAACAGCCAAATCACATAATCATTGTTTTAAGTGAGAGAGTGCTGTTATTTGTTTAGAAAGTATAATTTATGGACAAAAGGTGTTGTTATAAGGACATTTATTCTGAGTTTGTTCTGTTTTCCAGGTCTTCTGTTTGAGAGATCTGAATTTAATCCAAGAATTGCACCAGATATGATTGACATCAAGAGTAATTTTACCAATATTTCTGTAAAATCCTAAGCATTCTGCATGGAGTGATGGAAATGAATAAACAAAAGAGACTTTTTACAGTATTTGTAAACATAATGTTTATTCTTGTTTGTGCTAAAATGAAGAGTTGAATTACTGATAATAATCTTATCATCATTGTTCATGTACTTTTGTAAAAGTGACATGCCTCACTCATGGATTTTCTTATTGTGGACATTTAAGTTCTATAAATTCTAAATGTGACTTCTAATTCACCTCTACAAGGTAAAGAAGTGCTGTTGTAATACTACCCCCAGCATTAGAATTTGTTTATATCAAGAATATACAGATGTATGGCCTCATTCTTCCTTGGGCCAAGGCAACAGTTTGGAGTTTTTTCTTAGAACCTGACCCCTGGATATGGATGTTAAGTGTGTTTGCACTGACATGTACATTATTTACACATTCATAGTAAAGTTTTGCATTTAGCTCAGGTTGTTTTTAAACCCTGATAACATACTGTTACACCTGGAATCATGAAATGTGGTGTATCTGGTTTATAATCACATGGTGTATAATGTATGTATCTTGACAAGTACTACTCCATCAAATAAGAAGTAGTTCACTTTGACCCATGTTTAGGGTTAGGGTTAGAAGTAGGTCACTTTGACCCATGTTTCATGCAATACTAACTTTTACCTCTAATCATTTTATTTTGGTGAGAGGATGCATCTTGAAGAGTATATCATCCTCATCACAAAATAGGTCTCTGTAACCCATATTTTATGATTCAAGGTCTATTCATTGTAGCATCATGAAAATAGAGCTTGTATCCATCTCTACTTGTATCACATCCTAACTACACAAGGTCACTGTGACCTTTATGTCATATTCCACTGGCTGAGGTTACATTTTCTGTGCTGAGCTCGTGACCAGATTTCTTGCATCTGATCTACACACTTATACATGGAAACATGAATCTCATTGAAATGATACATCTTGATGATTAATACAAAGTCATGCACTGTAACTCTTCCCAGACTGCTTTAAATTTTGTGTTTTAATACAGAATTCATTAAACTAAATGATTGTATACATCTCAATCTTTACCACACCTGTACAGTAAACATCACTGTGATCTACATCTCAATCTTTACCACACCTGTACAGTAAACATCACTGTGATCTATATCTCAATTTTTACCACACCTGTACAGTAAACATCACTGTGATCTAAATCTCAATTTTTACCACACCTGTACAATAAACATCATTGTGATCTAAATCTCAATTTTTACCACACCTGTACAATAAACATCACTGTGATCTTCATATCATATTTTACTGACTGGGGTCAAGTTTGTGCATTTAGCTCATAACTACATCATGGGGGTGGGGGGACAATATGGTCCATAGTATACTCTTCAGTGACTTGGGTTAAATTTTGTGTTAGTCTTTCTCTCTTTGTGGTAGAACCATGAAATTAATGATGATGTGTGTCTTCATTAGTATCAGCCTCTTAAAGTGAAAGACTGGAAAGGTTGAAGTTTTTAGGTTTAGGTCATGATCATAAGAGTTTTAGGCAGGTTATATGCACAATATCCAACCTAGAATCAAGGCATTTGCTGGGGTAATTCATTTCAATAAATACTGTAATACTTTTGCATACAGAGTTCTCTATAAACTATAATTCATGCTTCAGTGACATTCTTGAAATGTCATGTTTGAAGATTATGTATATTGCATGTTGATTATGTTGGATTCATGAAACTTGATATTTGGATGCATCTATATTAGTACTGCACCATTTCAACCCAAACAGGTTACTGTAACCTACATTTTATGCTTTACAAACCATAGATTCTAGCTCATTGTATGCTTTGATAAGTTACCCTCAAAAGGTTTTTGCATGTAAATGAGTAGAGAAATTAGATGAGTGCATTGACTGCATTTTGTGTGAGGCTGGTCAGGGTAATTATTAACACATGAACTATGGGTTAGGGTTATTGGATTGACTGCATTTCATGTGAGGCTGGTCAAGGTAATTACTAATGAATGAATTATGGGTTAGGGTTGTTGCATTGACTGCATTGCATGTGAGGCTGGTCAGGGTAATTACTAAGATATGAAATATGGGTTAGGGCTATTGCATTGACTGCATTGCATGTGAGGCTGGTAAGGGTAATTACTAAGATATGAACTATGGGTTAGGGATATTGGATTGACTGAATTTCATGTGAGGCTACTCAAGGTAATTACTAAGATATGAAATATGGGTTAGGGCTATTGCATTGACTGCATTGCATGTGAGGCTGGTCAGGGTAATTACTAAGATATGAACTATGGGTTAGGGATATTGGATTGACTGAATTTCATGTGAGGCTACTCAAGGTAAATATTAAGATATGAAATATGGGTTAGGGCTATTGCATTGACTGCATTGCATGTGAGGCTGGTCAGGGTAATTACTAAGATATGAAATATGGGTTAGGGCTATTGCATTGACTGCATTGCATGTGAGGCTGGTCAGGGTAATTACTAACATGAACTATTCTGTAATTATGGTCCAACTTGCTGTCACTCCAAGGTTACTCAAAGCCTGTAACTTTCATACAGGATACTCTAGCTGTTAGTGATGGATGATAATAATAGTGTATGAACTAGATTTTAAGAACAGTGTATTAAACAGAAAGACTTATTCCATTAGTTCTGGTCAAAGGCCAACTGAATATGGTTTTGAATCCATCATATATAAGACACTGCCTGTCTGTCAGTAATTGTTTGTTACCACATTCTGTAGTCCAGATTTCTGATCCAGTTTCAATCAAATTTGGAATCTGGCCTTATATGATCAAAACCTTGGACAATATGGATAATGAGCAAGAGCTATAAATATTAATGAGTTAATCTTGCATCTGTTCGGCCTGACCTTGCTACCACTTGTGATGCCAAGTTCTTTTGTACATTGGGAAAGCACACGTATATCCTGAAAAGTTAATAGTGAGCAAGATCCATATGTATTAATGAGGTGATCTTGCTTCTGATTTGATGAGCTTTTTACTATTGTGGAGGCCAAATTTCTGATATGATTTAATTAAACCTAGAATATTGTCTTATATCATCAAGGTCACAGACATGGCCAATGAGATGCAAACACATTAATGAGATGATAATATGATTGGCTTCTTTCCACTTTAATTATTGGTTGAGCTGTATTATCCAGTTATTATCAAATTGGATAAATAGTATTTAAATAATATTTTGTTATGAGCAACATTTGTGCATCTTAATGAGGTGGTGTTGTTTATTATTGGCTGAACATCTTGCACCTTGTGAAACTAGTATTTCAGGCCTGATTTTAACCAAACTTGGTTCATAGGCTAATATCAAAATTTGCATGATTTTTTTTTATGGGTGTGACCTAGGCATATTTATGTGATGGTCTTGCATTTGATTGGCTGAGCGGTTTTACTGCATCTTAAAAACACATTTTGTATTAGGATTATGATCTTAGTTTCTAGTGATATGTTATAAAGATTTTGGTATAAATCGAAGTCATGCATGGGAATGTCATGACCTTGCATATGATAGGCTGAGCTTGTCAATTTTATGTCATCTATATTTCTGACCATAGTCTTATAATGTCAAGACAACTGGATAAGACTGATTATGAGCAAGATTTGCACATACTATTCAGGTAGTCTTGTATCAGACTGTGCAAGCTTGTTGACACTAGACTAATTTCCAGTTGGAATTTGCACATTCATAAATTAGCTTTTATTGTTATTGGCATGGAATAGTTCTATAATAAGCTAGATAATTTGTATATAAATGAGATGCCTCACATCTGGTTGGCTGATTGGTATGGAATAGTTCTATAATAAGCTAGGTAATGTGTACATAAATGAGATGCCTCACATCTGGTTGGCTGATTGGTATGGAATAGTTCTATAATAAGCTAGGTAATGTGTATATAAATGAGATGCCTCACATCTGGTTGGCAGATTGGTATGGAATAGTTCTATAATAAGCTAGGTAATGTGTATATAAATGAGATGCCTCACATCTGGTTGACTGATTGGTATGGAATAGTTCTATAATAAGCTAGGTAATGTGTATATAAATGAGATGCCTCACATCTGGTTGGCTGATTGGTATGGAATAGTTCTATAATAAGCTAGGTAATGAGTATATAAATGAGATGCCTCACATCTGGTTGTCTGAGCATGTTGCCACCCTAGATATGGAGCCAATGTATCAGATTTCTCAAAAACTTTGTAATTGAGTTGATATCATATAAATCTTTGATGACTTTTATTATTCATAATTAATTATGCCCTTATCTTTAAATGGAAATTTTTGTCAGGTCTTCGTAAGCCATGTACAATCAACATGACAGGACTTACTAAGTCCTGTACAATCAAGATGACAGGACTTACTAAGTCCTGTACAATCAAGATGACAGGACTTACTAAGCCATGTACAATCAACATGACAGGACTTACTAAGCCATGTACAATCAACATGACAGGACTTACTAAGCCATGTACAATCAAGATGATACAAAATTGTTTACATAGGTTGTATTCTTACACTACTACATAAAACTGCATAGCAAACTTGTCAGCAGTTAGGTTTTAGTTTATGTAAGATACAGGAACAATAAGTTGTTTACATGGATATATTGTTATCAATTCATTATTATTGTACCTTTTCTTTAATATTGAAATATTATTCTTTTGTCACAGTAACCATTACAAGATCACACAAGTCAGAATTAATTTTCTTCCTAATAATTGATGTTTATAGTGGCTACTGGAAATTGCTAACAGCTTTGTAGAGGTGAACTAGGTAATCATTGTTTATACTGTGATTGTTATTTTTAGCATGACACATTAAAACAAATGAATCTATAACAAAAGTTAACATGTACCCATATATGTTTTAGAGCTAGTTTGATTCTTGTTAAAATTAAAAGATTTCCAATAACCAAATTGAAACAGTTCAATTTTGCTATTGCTGGTTTCTATTTATTATATTTATGACTTGTTTGCAAACCATAATATGGATACTTGTTCAAGTTAAAAATAAAATAGCTAATTTGATATGGCCCAATGATTTCTTTACAGATTTGAAGCTAAATGCTGAGTCAGTGAAATTCTTCATTTGAAGTGAAATCTCCTGATCAGATTTTGCAACACTCAAGGTTTTACCTTTCTGGGCTGTCATACTTAGCGTATATGTTCAATTATAAGTCGAGTCCAACTGCACATTGCCAGATCTGTTGTTCATAATGCGCTGGCAAATCTGGGTCTATGCAGCTTGTTAATAGTAATTAGTACAACAAACAAACAAACACTGACCTGTGAGTGCATTATGCAAAAGCAGATCTGGGTCTTGGTTGTTTGTTGTTAACCATGACTTTTAATTATAATACTTTTGCTTGGCCATAACTTTGCTCACAAAAAGATACATTTAATTCTATGAAAAACACCTTTTGATGTTGAAAAAAAATATCAGATTTCCTAAATTAGGGAAAATGCACATTTTTCAGCATTTTGAGGCAAATGGGCAAAAGCTTAGGTACAATCACCTATATAGATCACCACTCATAGCTTTGAATTAGTAAATGTTTCAGTTTTATCTGCTTATCTTTAAAAGTCAAATGAGATAATATCAAATCTTACTGTTAATTTTTTCAGTTCCTTAAGAAATGAAATCAAACCATGTGGATTTCAAACCATGTGGATTTCAATAGTGGTTAAAATGGTGCAATCTTAGGGTTGTATGGAAGTCGATACACACTATTTAATACCTACTATCACAAGGTTGAATCAACACTGTGTTGCTAACTTTACTGGAGATTGTGGTTGCATATAAAATGCTGAAATGTGACTTGGTGCATAACATTTTAAAGAAGACTTACACCCACACCCTTTCCATTGTCACTTAGAAGACAATATTGAATCAGAAAGACCAGTTGTAAGCTATTAAAACTGGAAATTAAGCAGTAAACCATCCAATTATTCATTTATTTACCATATCCCTGATGACTGACATAAATTATTAGTGTAATGGTTTATTCCATGTTTTTCTATAAACAGTATAGGTACATCCCTTGACAGCATCCAGAACGTTTGTTTAAAATGATATAAAAATGATTTCTTTGTTAAAAGATATGTGAGAGGTATAACTACCTTAATTATAAGCAATGGCGAGATTGCGCCTATTGTATGTGGGGCTAAAATAATCTGTATGTACTGATCCATGTTTGTATCTATATGTATTGATCCATGTATTTATCAATATGAATTGATCCCTGTTTGTATATCTATATGTATTGATCCCAGTATGTATTTATATGAATTGATCCTTTTATGTACATATTGGTATTGATCCTTGTATGTATTTGTATGAATTGATCAATGCATGCATCTATATATAGTGAACCATGTATATATTTATATGTATTGATCCCTGTATGTATTGATTCCTGTATGTATCTATATGTATCTATATGTATTGATCCATGCATATATCTATATGTATTGATCAATGTATGTATCTATATGTATTGCTCCATACATATATCTATATGTATTGATCCATGTATGTATCTATATGTATTGATCCATGCATATATCTATATGTAATTATCCATGTATGTATATCTATATGTATTGATCCCTGTTTGTATCTAAAAGTATTGATCCATGTAGGTATCTATATGTATTGATGATGGATCGGAATATTCCACCTAAGGTGTCATCAGTCACATGGGTCATGTAGGCATTCAAGACTGTTTCAGTAATGGGTGTCATTTGTTATAGTACAAGTCACTGTCATGTAGGCATTCAAGACTGTTTCAGTAATGGTTGTCATTTATTATAGTACAAGTCACATGGGTCATGTAGGCATTCAAGACTGTTTCAGTAATGGGTGTCATTTGTTATAGTACAAGTCACTGTCATGTAGGCATTCTGATTCAACATTATTTCAATTATGGGGGGCATTTTTTAGAATTTGATTCAACATGGCCAGTATTTACTTCATTTGGATTTGTATACATCCATTTGCTTCTGGAAGGTCACTTTTTTATAGATGCTCTGATGTGCAGGCAACCAAAATCAATGTTAAAATACATAGACATATTTGGATGAAATGAACCTAAAGATGTAATCCAGTACAATCCAGATTGAATGCTGCATGCTGTAATGTCACAATGAAAGCTGTGCATATTGATAAACAAATTCATACTACCCTCAGTTGTGATGATTCCATTCAGCACTGTCTTATTTTGACTCCAGTTTAGTACATGGCTACCATTGTAAAAGTCCTAAGCAATAGATAATTTTTTTATGGAAATTTCTTGGTGAAAGTTAAGGTGTAGAGCATTCAATAATCGGGATTTAATAGACTTTGGTTAAAGAAAATTAGTGTTTAATTTTCAAAAAATACGCTAATTTAATTGGCCCAGAGTGGCCAAGTGGTCTGAAGCTCTTTCCATTACAGATCACTGCCATCTCTCCTCTGCCTGTGTGGTTTCACGTCTCAGATTCAGCCTATGTGAGTATATGAGAAAGTAGCTTCTCGTGGGTCCGTGGTTCTTTCCAGGGGTTTTCCCAGGTTTTTCCTCTACCATTAATACTGGCCACTATGTATAGCCTATAGTTTGCTGAAAAGTGGCGTTAAACCCAAGAACAACATCAAAGAACAATTTATAATTAATTTAAATGAGCAAATGCGCATACATGACCCATGTGACTTGAAATATAGCCTTGGTCAGCTCATACCCTCAAATTAGGAACCTAATGGTGTGATTGATTTTGTTTCTATCCCACATCGATACACATTGTTTATAAACAGAATGGCATATGAGAAATTATAGTTAAATCAATAAAAACACAAATTTTGTCATATAAGCAGCATCAACTCTGATAGCAGTATGGTAACAGTGATGCAAGCAGTATCAACCCTGATAGGAATATGATAACAGTGATATAAAAACAGCATCAACCCTGATAGCAGTGATACAAAAAACAGCACAACCATGATTGCAAATGGATGATAACAGCGATACAAGCAGTATCAACCCTGATAATAATATGATAACAGTGACATAACCAGCATCAACTCTGATAACAATATGATAATAGTGACATAACCAGCATCAACCCTGATAGCAATATGATAACAGTGATACAAAAAACAGCATCAACCCTGATAGCAATATGATAGCAGTGATATAAGAAACAGCATCAACCCTGAGAGCAATATGATAACAGTGACATAACCAGCATCAACCCTGACAGCATGATGATAGCAGTGATATAAGAAACAGCATCAACCCTGATAGCAATATGATAACAGTGACATAACCAGCATCAACCCTGATAGCAATATGATTAATTAGTGCAGTATGAAAAGAATAAATTATGTATTTGATGTGCATATATGCACAAATCTCTGTTTAGCTAAGCATACAGTACAACTTGAAAACCTCAAACTTGACAGGTCAGTATTAAATGATTCTTTATAAATGGAAGTTACATTTAAAACAATACACAGTGAATCTGCATATGAAGTTGTTCTAGCAGAATCAACCATGGGAATGGCAAATTTGATAAATATAACAACCATGGGAATCGAAAATTTGATAAATCTCAGTCAACCATGGGATTGGCAAATTTGATAAAAATGACAACCATTGGAATGGCAAATTTGATAAATCTTACTCAACCATGGGAATGGTAAATTTGATAAATCTGACAATAATGGGAATTTCAAATTTCATTAATCTGACTCAACCATTGAATGGCAAAATTGATAAATCTGACTCAACCATGGGAATGGCAAATTTCATTAATCTGACTCAACCATTGGAATGGCAAAATTGATAAATCTGACTAACCATTGGAATGACCAATTTGATAAATCTGACTAACCATGGGAATGGCAAATTTGATAAATCGGACTCAACCATGAGAATGACAACTTTGATAAATCAGACTAACCATTGGAATGACAAATTTGATAAATCGGACTCAACCATGAGAATGACCAATTTGATAAATCTGACTAACCATTGGAATGGCAAATTTGATAAATCCGACTAACCATTGGAATGGCAAATTTGATAAATCGGACTGAACCATGGGAATGGCAAATTTGATAAATCTTACTCAACCATGGGAATTACAAATTTGACATAAATCTGACTCAGCCATGGAAAATACAAATTGGATAAATCTTACTCAGCCATGGGAATGGAAAGTTTGATAAATCTGACTCAACCATGAGAATGACAAATTTGATAAATCTAATAGAAGTATGAGAATGATAAATTTGGTACAAGTCTTAGCTAACAATGGGAACAGCAAATTTGATAAATCTGACCCAAACATGGGAATGAGAATTTGATAAATCTTACTCAACCATGGGAATGGCAAGTTTGATAAATATGACCCAACCATGGGAATGGCAAGTTTAATAAATCGGACTAACCATGGGAATGGCAAATTTGATAAATCGGACTGAACCATGGGAATGGCAAATTTGATAACTCTTACTCAACCATGGGAATTACAAATTTGATAAATCTTACTCAACCATGGGAATGGAAAGTTTGATAAATCTGACTTAAGTATGGAAATGGTAAATTTGGTAAATCTGACTAAACATGGGAATGACAAATTTGATAAATCTGACTCAACCATGAGAATGGCAAATTTGACAATTCTGACTGAAGTATGGGAATGTTACATTTGGTAAATCTGACTGAACATGGGAATGGCAACATTTGATAAATCTGACTGAAGTATGGGAATGGTAAATTTGGTAAATCTGACTAAACATGGGAATGGCAAGTTTGACATAAATCTGACTCAACCATGGGAATGGCAAATTTGGTAAATCTGACTAAACATGGGAATTGCAAAATTTTATAAATCTGACTCAACCATGGGAATGGCAGATTTGACAGATCTGACTGAAGTATGGGAATGGTAAATTTGGTACAAGTTTTAGCTAACTATGGGAATGGCAAATTTGATACAGTTCTTAGCTAACTGTGGGAATGGCAAATTTGATACAGTTCTTAGCTAACGATGGGAATGGTAAATTTGATACAAGTCTTAGCTAATGAAGGGAATGGCACACTTGACATAAACCTGAGCCAAACATGGGAATAGCAAAATTGACATAAATTTGAGTCAACCATGGTAGTGGCAAATTTAACATAATCTGAGTCAGTCACTGGAATCGCAAATTTTATATGCATCTCAGTCAACCATGGTAATGGCAATTTTGACCAAACAAATTTGAGTCAACCATGGGAATGACAATTTTGATGTAAATATGCATCAGCCATCAGAATTGTTATTACTCTTTGATCATAAGCTAAGTAACAGAAGCAAAGCCAATAAGTTTTATAAAACTTGACAAATCTAGTTATCAATGTTACAGTATTATGAAGTGAATACAAAATAATCCTTAAGAAAATATATTCAACTCCATTCAAGTGAATGTTCTAAATAAATTTTAAATCCTTCAACATTGTCCAGAACTCAGCTGATTAATTCACTTAAGTATCAGAATAATATTAAAGCCCAATGAGCACTTTGTAATTCGAATGAGTAATCCTTGGAAATTTCTCGTCTCAAATTACATATAGATATATCCAAACATATTTGCTGACTGTTTTCAACACATCATTACATACATCTTTAAAAAATAAAGCATCCTATGAAAATGAAAAAACAAATGCCAAACCTTGAGCTAAATTTCTCTAATTGGGTTACTTTTTTTTACCCACCAACCTACTCAATTTTTGTTGTTTGCCCTCCCTGCTTCTATTTCTTAATCAAATCTTTTATCAAGACCTACATGATATCGTAACAGAGGATTATGTGAAGTTATCATTATATAAATTTATGTGAGGTAGCTTGTGAACATGAAAAGAAGATTTTAAACCTAATTACGTCCATATCCCATGAACACCAAGTCTGATGAATATTTCGCAAAGTATGTGTATCAACTCCATGGAATACAGCTAAAAATTAGTTATTTGATCACTTTGGGTATTTGTGCATATCACTGAGTAACATAAATCACATCTGTATTTGTATGCCTGTCTCCAAAAAAATATCCTAAATGGATTTGAGTGTTTGTCCAGCATCACATCATCATAAACAACTAAATTAATCATAATTCCATCGAGATCATCAACAGATGGAGCTTCATCAATATTAGTGATAAAATCAATAATATCAACACCATCTTCATTCAACAATTTTGCATATTCATTAAAATATTGAAGCAAATCATAGCATCGTTGATCATCTATGGAAGTTGCCACTAAATATAATTTATCTCACTTGAGCAATCTCATTATCAGATTAAGTAATAATTGCAGCTTACCTGACCCAGATGGGCCTACGATAATTGCACTGATAGAATTAAGTAGCTCTGGGTGATGTTTGACTGGCTCATTTTTTCGTGTTGCTGAGCAATCAATGACATCCATGTTGTACAAATGAAATAAATATGGATTTATAATGTGTTCAATGCAGAGCTTCCACCTCTACATATAGAATAACAACAATAAAAACGAGAAATAAAAAGCATGCACTTCCAGATAAATGTGTAAAATGTGGTACAAAAAATTAAAATTACTGGCGGTGGTGATATTGCTGCTTCATTAAAAAAATTGCCAAGAGAAAAAACATCATCCTTGATATAATATTATGGTCCTGGAACCCGACTTTATATCCAATTTGACAAGCAAGATCAACGAAGACCAGGAGAGTATCCGATAAATGTGATTCATCAAGCATGTCACGTTCATGATGTAGTGTATAAAAATCCAAATTTACAACATCATGATGCAAATTTGAAGTTGATTCGTGTGTTAAATTCCATAGAAAATAAATCTTTCAAAGAACCGATAGCTAATTAATTGCTAAGATCCGCGATGAAAAGTAAACTAGTGCTTGGAAATGGAATTTCCTGGGCCGGTAAGTAATCAACCAATTATGAACTAATGGAATCGATTATTATAGCGCAAGAGGATATTGGAGGGGTAGAGCAGTGATTAGTAAACTCACTGATGCAGTAAATGTTACATGTTCTGTTGCTTCAAATTGGTTAATACGATATGCAATATTGCAAATTTATCTACCATCACCTAAACAAATTTAGTACATACATTTTGAAGTCGGCACTGCTAATAAAGCTCATCAGGCGAATTTTTGTTTTTACCACGTGATACTATTCAAATTGGTAAACGACAAAACATACCAATACAATTTGACTGTTGCTGATGCTGCAAGTACATATAAAGAAGCAGAGCCGTTATTAACTAAAACGATTGCTGAACGAATTTATCGACGAGGGGACTAGCAATTACCTCAACTTAAACAGGTTGGTCCTGGCAAAGGATTTCTTGGTGCAGTATCCTCTTTGATGAAACAAAATGGCGTCAAAATCATGTTGACATACGGCAATTTATTGTGATCAGAAAATCGTTGAATGATTTAATCGAACACTTGCTGAGCGGATATCAGATATCAATATGGAAGGAAATAATTCAAAAACAATTTTTATGAAACTTAACAATGTGACTACAAAATTAAATAACAATACATGTTTTTTTTTTTTAAAACAACCAGTATTAGGTAATGTGACTACGATATTTATATGAACCTGATTAACTTTAAGGTGGTTTTGAAAAAAGTGACTGATCCTGACTGAAGTGTAACTACACACAATTTCAACTTTGGTAAGATCTACGGGTAGACCTGCAACATACAGATTCGATTAAACTGTTCCTCACTGAGGATTTGTACGTAAACAACTACAAATAATTCAAGAAGATACACAATTACAACAGTCTTCAATTGCACTCAAGACTGGTCAGCATCACATTTTTGTGCGTGTGACCAAGACTACTAACATCTCTACGGTAAATTGTCTTGTGTCATTTTAATATTGCCACAACATTACTTTGTTAAAGCTCTAAAATTGATTATTCTGTTGATTTAGAGTGAAGATCCAAGTAGCGTTTATTTGTTTTTTGTTACATTGGCTAAAACTAGTTAATATTTTTTTTCTTAATTTATTATTGATAACAGTTTGGTTTTTTTGGTGCCAGCGGTTTCAATAATCCTTCGCAATTTAGATATCCTTCTGACTCTAGATACAGCAAGATAATTTAAATTTGACCACTCAGTTATATCTAAAACAATCCAAACAATTGTATCAGAGATGATTAATCCTTGAGAGGAATGAATTGTCATTGCATATCGTAGAGTCCATGGAGTTTTGTCCGTAACTAATGAGCTCTCGACAACACTAACAGGAATTAAAGCGATATCACTTGACACAAGATTTCGTTTCTCTGACGATCCTGGTATATCAACATCAATATTCTGCCGTAGAGTATCTGCTGGGTGATGGCATAATGGTACGGGTATATTTGAAAATATTTTTTGGTGTAACGAAAATAATTCTTGAAATGTATCATGAACTATCTTTCTACTTGTAACTGTAAACTCATCTGGTGTCCATAAATTCAAAAATTCGTTGATATTTGTTTCTGAAATTATATCTAGCATTACTTCACACTGAGATTTATTCGGTTATAGTCTGGTTATTTTCATAAGCTATCTTATTTTCAGATCTAGCCCTCTATGATCATCAGTTATTTCTTCATAATATATATATATATATATATATATATATATATATATATATATATATATATATATATATATATATATATATAAATTCTTTCAGCCATTTAGGTGGAGACAATCCAACAGAGGATGGTGATTGACTATGATCACCGCACAATATCACAGCAGTATATTATTTAAAAAACCAATCAAGAAATAGTTTAAATATATCTGTGCATATTTTATCCCAAATGACGGTCCTTGGAATGTATTTTTCAGCCATACTTTCATGAGTACACGTATCACCTTTCCACCGAATATTTTTTATATGTGCATAATTTAACTCCTCGTTTCCTCATTTCTCTGGCTAGTCTGTATATATGGGTTAAAACAATCGTTTCAATAGAGATTGACGAACTCTTGTCAAAATAAATCTATCGCACGACTTGTTTTACCGTAACCTCCAGGTTCATTGAGATACACCGTTTCATGTCTAGTCACAGGATTATAAACTGATGGAGCAGACGATAATTTTTTATCTGATCGTTTTTCTAAAAATGTCCTTGATTTCAGCGTCGGCAGATTCAGAATAATTATAAAACTTTTCTTGTTTTATTCTCCATTCGCCCAATGATACATCGTAAACAGTACTTATATAAAAATTGATTCAGCAATTCTGAATAATTTCCTTCGATATCAAATGAATCCGTAGCGACTCTAATCGCGGTTTTAGAAAATATTGTTATCATCAAGAATAAATGTATCGAAACACGCGAGCATTGAAACTCTTAAATGGATTAACTGCAGTAACTCGTCATCAATCAAATCAACAAGTATGCCTATTTTAATTCCGTTAAACAAGTAAGCGTTTTTTCCTTCAACTTACAAATATATTTCTCTTCGTTGCATCAGGGATCATAAAATCAAGTTCAGCATCGTGCATAATTAATTTTGTATTATGTCGTTAATGATGATATCGTCGTCCTCATTGGGTAAATTTACCGATTATTATTCTGTCAAGATCTTTTGCGGTTTTATTTACAAAGTCGGTAATATCAGGATTTTCATCAACGGAATATTCCTTTTGTTGTGGTAACCAAACTTTTCCGGACGGTATGATATAACTGCTTCGTTTATTTGACGAAATATCAGTATTTTTGCGTTGATCATATATCGTAACAAGACGGTCGGTACCCACTAACTTTAGGAAAAGGGTCAAGCAAACCATGCATAACAAATTGGGTGAAAACTTTTAGCAAACTCAAATGATTATATACTAACGAATCCAGTCAAGTCAGAATCAGATGACGGTCCGTTTATCTTAAATCAGGTCATCTCGTGTGTTGGATGTCCAAATCTTTTCAAATATTCATGACATTCACAATCCAAGAAAATTTCCTGGATAACACGCTGCCATATCAACCGAGAAAACATCTTTATAATTATATTGAGTGTTCCACAATCCGCCGTGTCCATATTCGACAAAACTATGTTGTATATCCTCAAAAAATTCAAATCGTGCTGGCTTAAACGAATATTTTTTCTCTTGAAAAGTGAGCACAAACTGTCGTAAAGGTAAAATAATTATTCAGCAATTATTCAATATTGTCATTCGTCAAAAACTAATGCGCAAGATTAATAATTTCTTCGTTTAGAGATTCTGGACGATAAATATATCCATTAGGTCGTAAAAATTGATAATATTTTCGAAAATTGCATTGGTTTTAGATCATAAACGCTTGGATTATCATTCAACGGATATAGCCCATAAATAACTGAAGTTACAGGATACGCTCATTCATGATATGGTTTGTTAATACCAGTCAACCTTAGCAGCAAAGAGGGTGAACAGACCGAAACTATTTCAGACAAACCGAAATTAATTCAGACAAACCGAAACTATCTCAGTAAAATCCTAAAGGATTTCAATCGAAACTGTGTTATGTATGACAAAAGAGAGAGAGGGACGATGAATGGTTTCGGTTTATCACAAAATAAGTGTGCTACGGAGACCAATCAAAATTATTATGGTAAAATCCTTTACGATGAAAGTCTTAAGACGAAAATCATTGTTGAAATTCGAAGAATTTTCACGACTTCACATACAGACTAATTTTTAAAATATCTCGCCGTAAATCAATCAAATTATTGGACTGATCAGTGAGTTTAAAATTAATTCTTGTTAGTGAATTATTATGACATCGCATATACACTGGATTAGTTGGATGTTCAATTATTAGAAATCCGGGTGGTGCCGTTGGTGCAAATGAGTATAAAATATATCTGGGCTTGATTTGATCTTTCGAGATTTATTTGGTAACTTCCGTCGATGGCATCAAATACTAAATTTATTGCAATCAAAGAGGATATATTTACGTTTTGAGGAGCAATATGCCTACCACTACCATCTGGATCGAGGATGGTTGTTTGTGGTTGTGCTATTTTATTCCATGCTGTAAGTATCAGAGAAAACTTTTCCTGAATAAGATCATTAACAGATTTTTTTAGTTCGTTTGTGTTATACCCAGGAAATTTAAAATCGGGTAAATCAGTTTCTTTGATGTTGTAACTAGTTATGATTTCCATTCTTGTCATTAATTATTACTTGAACTATTCGTTTGTAGATATATTCCATGTCGAATACAAGTTGATTTAATATCCTAATATGTATTATAATCTCATCACGTAGTCTTGTTATATCAGAGAGATGCTCCTGGAAACCCGGTCGTAGTCGTTCTAGTTGTGTTTTATGTAATTGATTAATCTCTCTAAAATAATCAACGATGTTATTTAACGTAAATGCAATGGTAATACATGAATCAATTTTTTTCTTAAAAACAAAATCCCTTTGCATGGTATTGTTATCGAGAAATGTAAATCTATCGGTTAATTTTGTATTTTTTACATCAGATAAATCATCTCGATATGATGGAGCAATTTCGTGGTATGATTCTACATCTGTGACATATTCAGATTTTTTAGGTTCTGGTATTTGATAAGATGTCCGAGGTTGGGTTTCAGGCCATCCTAGTATTGTTCTGATTGAGCTGTTAGATATATCTACGATATACCTGGGCGTGTTTATCTCAATCGCGGATGATAGTGTTGGTTCATGAACTGTTATATCGATTTTCGATTCTTTTCCAGTAATGGATTTTATTCTACGCTGTAATTCGCTATTGATCTGTTCAATTTGGTAGGACTCAGATGATAAGGAAACAACATTCCAGTCTGGAGTTCCGTCTGGTTTATTTTTACTGCAAACACCAGAAAATTATTTGGTTGTTGACCACCAAATGGTGCAGATCTAATGTTAGGCCAACTATGGAATACTCGTAATTTTGCCAGTGCTATTTCCTTAACGGGAATCGCAGTGGGGAAATTCACACTGAATTCAGGATTGGTTGAGGTTATTGATATCATCGTGGTTCTCATGGGGTTGTATTTTCCGCTATTCGTTGAAGTAGTTCTTGCGATGTTGCCATTGTTATTATATTCGTGTTGTTTTTCTAATTTTGACATCGCGCAATCATAAACACGTCCCATCGCGGAAAACTCACTATCGGATATTAATGTGTCATCGAGTGACGACGATATCATCGTGGATAATTGGGAGTACGCGGTTGACACAACATGGAACTTAACTATTTAGTCTTGTAGTTTGCGCTGGCTGCATGATGATATTTTTTTGTTATTATTGAAATTATTGCCGCGATTGTTGTCGCCGCTGATATACAAATTGGAACAGTTATCGGAGCAATCATTGTCACTCAAGAGAGTATAATACCGGCCCCGGTAATTACACCTGATACTGAATACACGGTGACATCAACTGCGGTAATTCTTCGTCGATATTTATTATTTTTACTTGGTACTCCTCAGTGAGTGTTTTGAGTTTAGTTTGAAATTCTCTGATTTGATCATAGCGATACTGCTGCGATGTTGCCATTGATGACATTTTATTTATTACAACAGATTTCAATTAAGTTGTTTACCCAAATCCGTTACAAATTCTACATACCATGTTATTGAAATCCTAGCCAAATTGTTATCGGTGGATGTTATTGTGAATCGTTCAGTTGTTTTTTTTTTGTCGATGATCGTTGATATCATATGAACCAGATGAACTTGTTGATGAAATATTAAATTGAGTTAGCGACACTAGTGTTAATCGATAAATACCCTTGACATCCGCGGTGATATCTAGTTTGTTGTTTGTAGGGGTCCACGCAAATGATCCGTGTTGAATCGTGTATACTACGTTGTTGGTTTTCTCATGAGGAATGTTTATTTTTCAATGATTTTTATCATCCTCAATGCATCATCTCTGATTGAGTCAATATATTTTTTTATACATCTATGAGTTTTATGTCTAGTTTATCTAATGAGACTCCAAAGAATTTCTCAATGAGATTTTTACGAAAAGTTGAAAACTTCTCGACATGATCTTCATACATAGATTGTAATGCTGCTAATTCTATTATAGCAGTTTTTATCTCTGTTAGCTTCGGTGTGGCCACTGGTGGATTTCTAAAGAAATTTAGTATTGGTGCATCAATCTTGTCAACTATATCTCTTTGCAACTCGGTAAACTGATCAAATTTAGTTATATTGTCGTCATACTTATCATTGATTGATTTCAATGAATTCGCCGAGGATATATAATTGTTATCGAGTGCTGATATTTTATCCACAATAGTTGAAGTAAGTACACCCGGTTTCAGCCTGCCCTGATCGGAAAACACCGCGATAGTATTTTCAGCTGATCGCGGTTTTTGACCACAATGTCATCCAGGTAAACATTACTCGTTTTCAGTTTACCCTGACGATCTTGAAATACGACTATTTCATTGGGATCAACACTTGCGAGTTTTAACATCTCAGATATTTCATCTTCGATTGCTTGTTTTACATCGTTGGTTGCAGATATTTCCGTGGTGGGTTTTTTCAACCCTGAGAGAGGTCTTCTCCAAATATCAATCATGCTATCTTATATAATTTCTCTCTAAAAAGCGATTACTCGTATATTAGTGTACGGTTTTATGAGGTGGTTTAACCGATGATGAAATAGCGTCGAGGACATTTAATACTTCTATGCAGCATATTGGTGGGTCATTCATATTCTGTGTTGGTAGCGTGGAATACCAACGAGGGGTGTTTAATTGTTGTATATAATGCATAAACTCTTTAGGGGACGCTAACCCATATAAATCGAAATAAACAATCACACGCGGATCAATCTCGTATGCAACCCAGTGGGTTCCAGGTCCGGTGTTGTTATCGAGGTTAATGATACCGGTTTCAGCGTTGTTTTGTTTTTTGTGGTAATTGATCTCTCATAGAAACACCTCTGAAGTTTTGTATCGCTTGTCTTTTAGCGGCATCGAGTAAATCAAAATTTGACATGGGAACTATTGGCTCTCGTGATATTGTTAGTAAACTGTTCCTGGTATTCTCAGGCCGTTTCCGCTGTACCATAAGTAAGGAGTTCCTGGAAGTCTTAGACCCTTTCCTGATGGTTTTTTATTTATTTTTGTATCCCTTTCCAGTTGCTTTCTTTAGTGCCATCACTGCCGCTGTACCAACGGCTCCTAGCGCGGCAGCTTTTGCCACCGCTGGGGCAACCGCTGCAATTAGTCTGGTAACGCAGCTAACAGCGGAAATATACCACCTGATATTATCATGTCCTTGATCTCAGCCGCAGAGAGAGAGACCTGAACACCTTTTTTATCTCTGATATCATCATTGAAATGCTTAATCTGACGAGCTGTCAATGACAGTTTATTCTGACCACCAGACATCTGATTGTGTTTCAACGAGATCGTAGTTCCACATTTTCTAGCTGAATCCGATCGCAATTTCTTAATTTGACCAGGAGTTAACGTAACATTAACACTACTATATGACATTTTATTTAATAACATATTGATCTAATTGTCTACATATTTTGGGAAAACACTATATGTTTTCTACTGGCGCATCAACTACTCTCATCCGTCCACCAACACCTTCGAGTAGCATCGATTTGTCACTGAGAATGACAGCAACTGCTCTGTAATGAACAATACCAGCAGGATGGGTTACACAAGCTCTAAGGTGTATATCAACGATGGATTGTCTTGTTAAGTCAAGATGTTCCTGCGAAAAGTAGTAAATGGGATATCGATTTTTAAAATCCAACTGTGATATTTGCCGACCGGTATCTACGTTATTATCGCGTCCCATAAATGTCAACAAACGATGATACGCGCGTGCTATTTGGTTTTGCCCGTAATCAAGAAATATATCCTCAGATGGTTCCTGTTGGCCATTATATTCAATGATACTTCATTAACACCTAATTGATCAAATATCATATGACTGCACTCTTGAGAGTTTAATCGCGCTATATTCTGTAAAACAATAAATATATGCCGTGGCGCAGCAACACCATGTTTTGATACTAGGTGCCATGCAAGTGTACCATCAATATTAGAATTAATAGTATCTGTCGTTGTTAGCCATGATAGCAATGATTTTCCTCCATGATCCATAAATGATAACAATTTTTCTTCTGAGGTGATTGATGGAGTCATTATTGGTATCCACAATGCTAGTTTTGATATAATGACTTTACCAGCAGGAACACCAGCACCACGCCAGATTGCATCATTATCATCACCTTTTCGCACGATTACTACTGTATGTTTCGCTCCATAGATAACGTTTCTAACATTTCTGCAAAATCCGAAAATACGATGTAGTGGAATCACGCATGAAAATCGTCTACGCTGTCCTTGCAACATTGATACACGTGTTGCAAACCCTAGGTTATAATCAGGATTAGTACTTTTTATAATATCAAAGGCACCAGCTGGTCTATTCTCGTGTTCAAGAGAATCGGGTTGTGGATCAGATTCAGTAGCTCTTGGAGTATGCAATTTAGTATACGGAACGTGTTCAGCGTGATTAGTAACATCCTTAGAGAATAGTATAGATGGACCTGCTGATCTTGTAAAATCATCACAGTATCTTGCTAACCCCACTATTGTTGTGGCAACATCAACTTCACGCTCTATAGATTCAATTTCTCTTCCATCAATCATGTATGTAGCACTCTCGAATAGTGCCATGATACCATTATCGACAAATCCTACTCGGACATTTGGGTCATCTGCATATGGAGTATCAGCTGCAACATTTGTTACAAGTTCTCCTTCTACTTCTATAAATGCTTCAGCGGATAGAAAGTATTTGCTGGTATCATGGACCTGAAGTTCGATTCTTGATCGACTATCTGGTTGTGATGCATTATATGAATACAATTGATAATCGCGTACAGAATCATTTTCTCGCACTGGGGCATCTAAATCGAACGCTGGGTTAGGGGACGATTTGAACATTTCTTGATCTTAATCGCGATCTCGCTCGCGATTTCAAACGACTTCCCGCTATCATATTTTCATTAATATTTTCCTGGACGCTGCTCAATGATGCTATTTTTTGATCCACTGCATTATTTATTATTTTGCTAATACTAGTAGGCATAATTTTTATAGATGGTAGTGGTCCCAGCGATAGTGATTTTGTTATCAATGACGAAGTCATCGTTGGTCTCTTTCGTCACCGAACTAACGCTAGTAGTTTTTCTTTGGCGGTGGAAAATGCTTTTCCGGAAACATCACCAACAGCACTAATACCCTTACCACTAATAACATCAATAGCTTTCATCGATAACTGTTTTGAGATTAGTGCAATTTTTGGAGCCATTCTTGTAAATAACCCCTCAAAGACATTCCGAGTCCATCTCCGTAGTACATCTTATAAACAGGCAATCGTGAGTTTACCACGTACGTCATTGTTGGTTTTTTGTAGTTGTAGTGTCTGATCATCTTATTTAGATGCTAATTATCTAATCGTAAAACTCCTACGGATTTTCATCGTAAACGATCTTCATTGCTAGCAATTTTAGTGATCAGACACTGTGATAACCATCCGCTAGCTCATCAATAAACTCTCGGTATACACCAATATCCATGATACCACCTTCAAATAGTCGTCTGCAGATATCAGCTGCTTCATTAATTATTTCCGGCGAGTTATTCCCATCTCGTTTCCTTCCTACGAGAATTTCTAATCGTGATATATCCCCGAGAATAATATTTGGACAACGAACTAGACCACTACCTGAAACTCCTCTTGGATATCCATCTCCATTTTTTCAGTGATAAAAGTTGCGCCCTGCAACGAGAATTTTTCTATATCAAAAAGTTTTGATCGCTCTGGTAATCTAAGAAATCCAGGATCTGATTGCTTTGTTGTTGATGATTCAGCTTTTTTATTTCTTCCATAAGTTCATTATATGTTTTATCTTTTACCGATGCCCTATATGTACTTGTAAACACACGATGTAATCCATTATACCATGTTAATCGATACTGAAAATCTTCGATTTTTAAACTCAGAATGATGATCTAACAGCTCTATCATTGCTGGGACAACTTCGAAATTTCCTATAATAATAAAAGTTCTCGAACTTGTGCCATTTTTCACTCGGATATTATTGAAACATCTCAGATTCGTGGAGAGGTTTTTCACTGTGTTGGGGTAGCCAAGAGGGAAAAGTGATGTTCATTCGGTATACTATTCTGCCTGATGATATCCCTAATTGTTTTGATTTTTTAGTTTATTGTGCGTTTTTTGACTTTATACTGCTGACCCAATTCGGCCCTGACCTCTTCGACCGCTGTGAATATCGGGATAAATCTGTTTGCGTCGTTACAAAACGCAAGTGAATCATTTACCGCATGCTAAAATCGTTTAATAAACGCGTACTATTTTGGTAACACATACTTATTATTCTGAGCGCTATCATCGATACAGTCAGGAGTACCATCGGGTTTATTCTTGCTCGCAAACAATAGGGAATTATTCGGTTGTTGACCACCAAAATGGTGCTGATATAATATTTGGCCAACTGTGATACAGTCGTAATTTTGCTAGTGCTATCTCCTTCACCGGAATCGCAGAAGGGAAATTCACATTGATATCAGGATTCGTTGAGGTTATTGAGATCATGCTGGTTTTCACCGGTGTGGTATTTTCCGCTATTCGTAGAAGTAGTTCTTGCGATGTTGCCATTGTTATTATACTCATGTTGTTTTTCTAATTTTGACATCTCGGAATCATAAACACGTACCATCGCTGGAAATTCACTATCGGATACTAATTTGTCATCGAGTGACGACGATATCATCGAGGATAATTGGGAGTACGCGGTTGACACAACATGGAACCTAACAACGTAATCCTGAAGTTTACGCTGGCTGCATGATGATATTTTTTTGTTATTATCGAAATTGTTTCCGCGATTGTTGTCGTCGCTGATATACAAATTGGAACAGCTATCGGGGTAATCATTGTCACCGAGGATAGTATTATACCAGCTCCGGTAATTACACCTGATACTGAATACACGGTAACATCAACTGCGGTAATTCTTTGTCGGTATTTTTTTATTTTTGTTTGGTACTCCTCAGTGAGTGTTTTGAATTTAGTTTGAAATATTCTCTGACCTGATCAGAACGATATTGTCGTGACGTTGCCAATAATGACATTTTATTTATTATAATAGATTTCAAATTACTGGTGTTAAATTCGCCAGCAATGAAAATCCTATGGATTTTTAATTCAGTAATTACTTAAATCCGCTACGAATTCCACAAACCATGATACTGAAACCCTAACCAAATTATTATCAGTGGATGCTATTGTGAATCGTTCAGTTGTTTCCTTGTCGATGATCGTTGATATCATATTGTTGACACCAACATGAACTCGTTGATGAAATAATAAATTGAGTCGGTGACACTAGTGTTAATCGATAAATACCTTTGACGGCCGCGTTGACATTTAATATTTTAGTGCATGGTGTCCACGTAAATGATCCGTGTTGGATCGCGTACACGTTATTTGCGATATTTTTTTGTTCGTGAGGGATTTTTATTTTTTCAAGTTTTTCTATCATCCTCAGTAGATCATCCCTCATGACATCGTTGGTCGTTTTAATATCCTCGCGAATAACTCCTAATCGCTGATTAATCCTGTTATTTCATCGAGTTTTGTGCTAATATCAGCGAGATCTATTTTAACATCATCGGGTTTCAATTTTTTTTACCAAACAATTTATCAATGGCGTCACCGGTCCTGTTATAGTTTTTACATAACGAAGATGGGTATCATAATCTGATCGCTGCTTTTATCTCCGTAACTTGTGGTGTGGTAACCGGTGAATCTCCAAAGAAATCGTTTAAGGGTACCTGAAAAGAGTTAATAGCTTTTTGTAACGCCGTAAACGCATTTACATGAATGTTATATTCATCACGTAGTTTTTTAAATAATTCTATCGTTGATGAATAATTATCACCGAGCGCTGTTAATTTATCTGTTAGCGTCGAAATAAGTACACCTGGTTTGAGTTTACCCTCCTTGGAAAACAACGCGATATTATATTCTACTGAGTCGCGTCGTTTAACGAAGATATCATCAAGGGAGACATTACTAGTTTTCAATTTATCCTGACGATCTTGAAATACAACTATTTCATTGGGATCAACACTTGCGAGGTTTAACATCTCGGATATTTCATCTTCGATTATTTTTTTACATCACCGGTTACACGAGCTCGAAAGTGTATATCAACGACGGATTGTCTGGTTAAGTCAAGATGTTCCAGCGAAAAGTAGTAGATAGGATATCGATTTTAAAATATCCAACTGTGATATTTGCAGACCGGTATCTACATTATTATCGCGTCCCATAAATGACAACAAACGATGATACACGCATGCTATTTAGTTGGTTCCGTAATCAAGTAGTACATCCTCGGCTAATTCTTCTTGACCGTTTATCTTCAACGAAACTTCATTAACACCCAATTGATCAAATATCATATGGCTGCGTAATTGTGAACCCAATCGAGCCCTATCCTGTAAAGCAATAAATATATGACGCGGAGCTGAAACACCTTGTTTTGATGCCAGGTGCCATGTAAGTGTACCATTAAAATAAGAATCCATGGTATCAGTTGTTGTTGTTAGCCAACTTAGCAATGATTTGCCGCCTGTATTCATAAATGATAGTAATCTGTTTTCTGTGGTGATTAATTGAGTCATTACTGGCATACACAATGTTAGTTTTGATATACATTTTACTATCAGCAACACCATCACCATGCTAGATTGCATCATTATCACTACCCATTTTCACGAGTACTACTGTATGTTTTGCTCCATAGATAACATTTCTGCAAAATCCGAAAATATGATGCAGTGGTATCGCGCATGAAAAATGTCGACGCTGTTCATGTAACGTTGCTACACGTGTTGCAAACCCTAAGTTGTAATCAGGATTAGTACTTTTTATAGCATCAAAGGCAGCAGCTGGTCTATCTTCGTGTTAAACATCATCTGGTTGTGGATTAACTGCAGTAGCTTGCGGTATTAGCACTGTAACATATGGAATGTGATCAGTATGATCAGTGATATCCTTAGAGAACATCATAGATGGACCTGCTGATCTTGTAAAATCATCAGAATATCTTGCCACACCCACTATTGTTGTGGTAACATCAACATCATGTTCTATAGACTCAATTTCTCTTCCATCAATCATTTATCTAGCACTTTCGAATAGCGCCATGATACCATTATTCACAAAACCAACTCGGATATTTCATCATCTGCATATGGTGTATCAGCTATAACATTTGTTGCGAGTTCTCCTTCTACTTCAATGAACTCTTCAGAGGGTAGAAAGTATTTGCTGGTATCCTGGACTTGAAGTTAGATTCTTGAACGAGTATTTGGTTGTAGTGCATTATATGAAAAGAACTGATAATCGCGTATAGAATCATTCTTAGGTACTGGGACGTCCATATCAAACGCTGTATCAGGAGCCGATTTCAACACATTATTATATATTTCTTGATCTAAATCGGGATCTCGCTCGCGATTTCAAACCACTTCCCGCTATCATATTTGCAGTAATATTTCCCTGAGTGTCATATCCATCATTTATCCGTGATGTTATATTCTGCTCCACCGCGTTGTTCATTATTTTGCTAATACTTGCATGCATAATTTCCGTATCTGGTAATGGCCCCATTGATTTGTCATTGGTTTCTTTCACCGCCGAACTAACGCTACTAGTTTTTTTAGCCGCGGAAAATGCTTTCCCGGCAATATCGCCAACAGCGCTAATACCCTTATCACGAATAACATCAATAGCTTTCATTGATAATTGTTTTGCGATGGATGCTATTTTTGGGAGCCATTCTTGCAAATAACCATGCAACAGTATTGCCGAGACCATCTCCATAGTACGCTCTATAAACATGAAGTCTTGAATTTACTACATAGACCACGGTCGGTTTGTTGTGGTTGTAGTATATGATTATCTTATTTAAATGCTATTTATCTAATCGCGAAATTGTAAACGATTTCCAATCCTACGGATTTTCATTGCTAGCAATTTTAGTGATTTAATCACTATGGTAACCATCTGC
Source organism: Unio delphinus (assembly GCA_029339505.1). NCBI lineage: Eukaryota > Metazoa > Mollusca > Bivalvia > Unionida > Unionidae > Unio > Unio delphinus. The sequence goes on from JAQISU010000217.1 coordinate 1,339,664, forward strand.
TAGCGCATTAATAAACTCTCGATATATACCAATATCCATGATACCACCCTCAAATAGTCGTCTGCAGATATCAGCTGCCTCATTAATTACTTCCGGTGAGTTATTTCCAGCCCGTCTCGCCCTACGAGAACTTCTAATCGTGATATATGCCCGAGAATATTATTAGGACAACGAACTAGACCACTACCTGAAAACCCCCTTGGAGTTCCACTTTGAGAAAATCCATTTCCACTACTATAACCAGTTGTAACCTGTGTATCCTTTTCCTGATCTTGTAAATGTCTAAAAGGTTAATCATTAGAGTCATCTTGATCAGATGGCATATACAATGATTGCTTATCATCATCATCAGGTGGTAGTTGTCGTTGAGGTGAGAAAGATATTTTCTTTGAAGACTGTTGTCTTTTTCTTTGCAATCTTTGCGGTTTGCGGTTTTAGTTCTTCATATTGAACATTCACTGTACCCACCGCATTGAGATATCCAGTGTAATATGCATTGCCTTGATCAATTCAACTTGTGTTAGTTTTGATTTTGTAAAACACACCAGCCCAATGTTTCATACTTTTAATATACGCGTTTTGTCCTGTTTTCAACCTTTTTTCTGTTTTCATAAGTCGCAACAACAAGCGGAGGAATTTCCGCTTTATCAGTCTTATCAATTGCTTCTAACCCCTCCTCATTAAATCTCGCATTTAATTCCTCTACTATTTTTTCATTGGTTTTTTCATCAGGAGTGGTTTTTTTCAACAGTGTTGATATTTTTTCAAGTCCTGGTACAGTATCTTTAGTAGCAATGGTTATTGGTTTGAATAATTGATCAGTATCCGTTGTGAAATTAGTTTGAAATTGTTGTCCTGCTTTTAGTTTGTTTCGAACGGAATCACGAATCGGAATAAACTTTATAATCGCAGTTAATCGTTATCGTGCTAAGTTAGTCGTTAGTACTTCACCAACCATTATAAATTAATGTACGATTTAAATTGTAAGTAAAAAAAACTCACCCCCCGACACTGTGTTCATACTTCCGCGTAGTGATCAAATCACCGAACACTATCTTACCTGTCTATAGAATTTCAACTCATACAAATTCGTTCTAGGTGAGTAAGCGCATACCTGTCTATAGAATTTCTGTTCCGTACATGTATATACTCATACTTGCAAACATGTATGGTTGTGTTTAGAGTGTCAATTATCATTTACTATGTTGAGGCAATCAAGGGGGAATTTTCATTTTGTTCGATAATCTTGTTTATTGTTTTGATTTTCGAGTTAATTTTGCGTTTGATTTCATATTGTTTCCCCAATTCAGTTCTGACCTTTTCGACAGCAGTGAATAACGGGACGAACTTATTCATCTCGTTACAGAATGCAAGGGAATTATTTACTGCGTGTTGAATTCGTTTGATCAGTCCATACTCCCTTGGAAGTACATATCTATTATTCCGAGCGCTATCATCAATATCTTGAAATTCAGAAAGAATCTGATTACAATCTAATTTATCTGACAATTGAATTCCTTGATTTTTTCAAATTTGAAATCTCATTAATAATAGCATTCATATTTTCCGAATTCGTATATGAAATATTATATATTTAATATATTTTCAAAAAAAAAAAAAACATTAGCTATCATGAGCGGTTATCATTCACTGGGCCCTTGTGAATTGGCCTTTGTGTCTTTCATAGAGATTTTTTTCTTTGAGATCTTTCTCTCTTCTTTTTTCTGTGAGATTTTTTCTCTTTGAGATTTTTTCTCTCCCTATGACCGTTCTTTTTAGCCGATAGTTCATTCTGAACCAACCTCTGGGGTTACCCTTGTGTCACATAGAGCTTTTTGCATTCACGCTACTGTTTATTTTGGGGGCGCCCATAGACGACATATCTCCAATGAAGATTGTCCTGTATTTGTTGTTGTACACCTCTCCCCCAATAATATAATTTCCCGGGAGTGTAAAAATCACACCGTCACGTACTTGACGTGACGGGAGGTGTATAGCTAAACTGCTGTATTCGTCGTAAAGAATTTAACGAATTGTAGATAAAAATCGTATATCAATCGTAGATGGAAATGGTAGATTTCGCTGTAGTTAAAAATCGTAGACAATATTATAAATTTTCTAGTCAAACCAACACAAAAAAAGCCATTCAATCGGACTATGAGTCATCAAAAAATACTATTGATATACGTGACTCCAACAAAAGAGCAATCGTTGTTTCAAAAAAAATAACAAGACCACACAAGTTATTCCCCTTGGTGTTATAACACAGTAATTTAGATGTAAACGAATTTAATTATATGTTCGGCTCGCTTTGAAATTGATGATTGATATATTTGTTCTGCAACAAATTGCACTGAGGCTCTACAAATATCGAAATACTTTCCAGCTTCATTCATTTATTGAAATACTCTTTCTTCGTTATTTTCTGTATTAAATGATTTTATAGCTTTCGCATTTATCGAGTGTTTTCCAGTCCCTCGACGTTTGGTGTTTTCACTCTGAGAAATAGCTTGTAGATTCGATAAAGAATTGTTCCTAGGATTGGAATCAATATGATCGATTACAAATTCATCTTTAATCAATCCATCGAAACACTCGTATACGATTCTATGATTAAGATGACCATTCCCCAAAAAAGTAAATCTAAGTTATCCATGACTATCAACAAAACCGACCGATTTCTTCAGTTTTCGGTGTCTGACAATACCATCACGAGATGCTTCATAATCCATGATCACAGGATGTGGTTGAAATTCTTGGTTCATTTATACACTATAATATTATTTGTCTAATTCATTATTTTGTTTAATTATTAATTGACATTCTATCAATGTAGTCTTCAGGTGTTCTTAAGATTTTGTCATTGACGCTGTACAGTCAGAGTCATTGATGGAATATTTGATTCTATTATCATAATAGCGCTTTAACTCTCTGTGTCGCTTTACCACCGCAATTCAGACATAACTGCGACTTACAACGCACACCTACCCCACATCGTATGCAAGGTGAGGGCCGAAAACTCCCACGACGTACGCTTTGTAAATGATATCCACAAAATTCATTTCTACATGATTTGTTACAAGTGATTACTGATCCTATCATAAGTCATTATATAATAAATTCTTTATTTAAATACATGTTTTAATTATAAAATGGAGGAGTTCGAGAGATTATCGAAAATTACGCCTTGGAAAAATGCTAAATTCAAATTAGAGTCTCCACTGATGTACCAAAGGGTCTAATAACTGATAGAAGCATGATAAAAAGAATCCGTGATTGTTTTAATGAACTCAAGCTCGATGAAGCATCTCACTGTTGGTCAACGTTTCGAATTGATGGTAGTGTTGATGCTACCATGAACGACGAAAGATGAGCAGTGATAATCTTACATCTTGACAAGAAAAAGTATTTTTTAGAGTGAAATTCATTATCCGCTCAGAAATGGGGAATTGGATTATACGCGATAAATTTGAAGCCATCCTGAAATATAAGAAAACTGTCACTGTGAGTCAGGAGTCAGGATTCCAAACTAGGAATTCTGACTGGGATTGACAAACGATATTACAAGAGATCCTATATTGTAACCGCGGATGTTTATGGGATCTATCCGACGAATGATAAACCGAGAATTGAAAAATGAAAACCCATGAAATATTCGTCAAGAATAAATTGTGTAGCAGAACGAATAATAGAGCATTTTAAAAATGCGTTGCGTGGAAACAAATTGATGGATCTAAGACACAAAAAAATAAATAAATGGGGATTAACAGTGAAGAAGAGCGGAGCAACAAAAAGTTCAAGATATAGCCAAATTATAAACATCATTAAGATTCCCAATAACTGTAATCACGATAACAGGAGAGGTATTGCACGAATCAAAATATAAATCAAATGGAGCTCCAATCAAAATTATTGACCATAATGAACACGCGTGGACAGCTGTGGTAACAATATTTCCGCGGGATAGAACAATAAAATATTACACGGGAAATTTATTTGATTTTATTTCTCAGTCAAGTAAAAACGATCCTGTGTCAGTGTGGTGACTTCACAGTTTTGAAGACGAAGAGGGTAAATTCGATCAATTTGTCAGACCCAATGGCGAACGATACCGTACTGAAGCCCTCCACAACGAGATTAAAAACCTAACTAGTGGTTTTTCAACGGATTACGACGAACAATTATTAACAAACTGTTTTACAATACCGTCAGTTGCAGTTCATTTCACGAGAAAAAAAATCTATGGAAACCAACACGCGTAGAATTTCTCTCTGATATAGAATCAAGATGCATTAAATACGGCCATGGTGGATTATGGAATACAAAATATGACCCCAAAAGTATTACTTCGGTTGATATGACTGCGTGTTATCCAGGGAGTTTTCTTGGGTATGGAGAGTGTTCTGAGTACTTCAAAAGATTTGGACATCCCACACATGAGATGACCCGTGTTGCGATTAATTAAACTGAAGTCTGGTTACAACAACCCGATAGTCTAGATAGTATAATCAGCGAAACGCAAAAAATTTCCTGATCTCGACGAAGAATATATCGTAAAATGGTCAAAATAAATCTTTGAAGTTAGAAATAAACACGCAAAAGATTTCGGTAGAAGAATAATTGGTAAGTTCACAGAAGGTGGAAAATACGACCACAAACGATATTCTTCGCGGTTGATTATAGATGATACTGAATACGATTTTATAATCGCAGATGTAACATCTAGGGGTATATACGTCGATCGCAAAGACGCTTTCTTGTCAGATGGAACCGAATTAGGTACAATTGTTATTTCCACATATGGAGAAAATCCTCAATACGTTCATCTAAGGTCGTCTTTGCTGGCTTATGCTTCTATTAATTTACTTTCGATGATAAATAGATTTTCTGACACCGCGGTTAGAGTCGCCACTGATTCATTTTATATAGACGTAAAACATAAAGAAGCATTGGCCGAATTCACTAATTCAGACGAGAGTTGTGAATCATGGAGATTTAAAAAAGAAATACTGCGTGATTACTCCAAATCAGCAGATGTTACAATTGAAAACAATTACTTGAAAAATAATCAGATATCAGAACTATCTAATGCACCGTCGTGTTCCGATCCAATATGTAGATATAAAACCAGTTACTTAAACGGCTGTGTTAGGTCAGAGAAGACGACCCGCGCGATCGAATTATTTCGAGGGAAATCGAACATGACTGTGCTTACACCAAGCAGCAGAGGGGGCGAATCGGACAACTTTTTATAGGCATCTATTCGGAAAATTAAAGCTTCCTCGAAAATTGAATCAGACAAGCGTCGATTTGGCAAACTAAGGCTTCCTCGAAATCGTAAAAAAAGGCATGCTCGAAGATGCCATGGTTGTTGTCGCCGCCCCCTGGGTTAACCGAATATTTGATCAAGTCCGATACGATATCTTGATTTCGGGTCGTGTAAATTTATCGATACAAATCCATGCGGGTTTGACTGAGCATGACTAAAGAAATTTCGAAATATATTATAATCCATATTACCGCTGCACCAAGTCTGGTGAATATTTCGTAGCGTATGTGTATCAACTCCGTTTAATACGGCAAGAATATTGCAGTTATCTCTGATCACTTTTGGTATTTGTGTGTATCGTTGAGTGACATATATCACGTCAGTGTTTTTATGCCTACCACTGGAAAATATCCTAACGGGATTTTTTTGATTATCTAACATGATATCATCGTATACGACTAAATTGTTAATATCTCCATCAATATAATTAATGCTCGGTGCTTCCTCGATATCGGTTATAAACTCAATAATATCCTCGCCGGATTCTTCTGCCGCTTTGTCGTTAAAATCCTTTAACACATTGTAACATCGTTGATCATCTACACTTGGAGCTATCAAATACAACTTGTCCCATTTCATCCATCTCGTTATTAAATTAAGTAGCAATTGTGTCTTGCCACATCCAGATGGTCCGATTATAATCGCGCGAATGTAATTCGGTAACATCGCATGGTGTTTAATAGGTTCCCGTCGTCGGGTAGCTGAATAATCAATTAAATTCATGTTATTATATATAAATTATGGATCTATATTGTGTGAAGTGTAAGGCGCGTACTGGCACAGATGAATGGACGACGATTACAACTAAAAATAACCGATCAGCACTTTCTGGTAAGTGTGTACAATGTAGTACAAAGAAATTTAGATTTGTTACCCTTGATAAATCAAAGGGATTAAAAAAACCGAGGAGGTGATATTGCAGCCAAGCTAACTAAACTACCGGGAACACCGTGGGCGAAGTATCCAGGAGACAAACACCTTCCAGGGTATAGTTATTGTGGACCCGGGACTAGACTCGATATCCGACTTGATGATCAAAACCAACCCCGACCGGGTGAATATCTAATAGCAGCAGAGGGGGCGAATCGGACAACATTTTTGAACAAGCTTTCAATGGATTACGGCTTAAAACAATGAAATCAGGCCAAAAATCAATGAAATCAGGCCAAAAAAAATCAATGAAATCAGGCAAATTATCAATGAAAAAATTATGAAAAAATCAATGAAATCCTGAATGGTTTTCAAAATGAGTAAAAACTTTTCAACCGAATATTTTATCAAGTCCGGTCCTAGGGTCTGCTAAATTTATTGTCACAAATCCGTGTTGTTTTGCCTCTGGAAAATATTCTAGCAGGATTTTTTTGATTATCGTCATACACAACTAAATTGTTAATACTTCCATTAGATCAAAAAAATGAAAATATCTTTGATTACGCCCCCTCTGCTGCTGGCCCCTTTTTTTACTGTGATTATGATGATTTAACCGTATCAGGGATATGTTTTTGTAACCGAGTCTTTAAAAACTCTTCTGGGGTCGGTATTGGTCTATTTTTTCGTCGAAGATACTCTATTGCGGAACGGTACTGTGGGGATCCACACGCTATACAAATTTGATATTTCCCCGTACGCCTTTTCCACAACCAAGACAGGGTTTTGGCCCCTCGGGACATCCTTGTTTTGCAGTACAATTTTGATAAAATATTCGGTTGAAAAGTTTTTACACATTTTGAAAACCATTCAGGATTTCATTGATTTTTTTCATAATTTTTTCATTGATTTTTTGCCTGATTTCATTGATTTTTTTGGGCCTGATTTCATTGATTTTTGGCCTGATTTCATTGTTTTAAGCCGTAATCCATTGAAAGCTTGTTCAAAAATGTTGTCCGATTCGCCCTCTCTGCTGCTCTAATAAACGCCATTGAGAAGGCGTGTCATGCTCATGATGTCGCTTATAAAAACAGCAATCTGAAACACAGACATCTCGCAGATGTAAAATTGATTCACGCGTTGAATTCTATCACTGATAAATCTTTTAAAGAAAAATTTGCTTCATGTTTAGTAAAATCAGCGATGAAAGGTAAATTGATGTTAGGTGCCGGTAATTAATAACAACATGGAATCTATTAGCTACTGCATTGCTGTGTTTCATGTCTATGTAAAATGAATCATTGGTGACTCTAACTGCGGTGTCAGGAAATCTATTTATCATCGAAAATAAATTGATAGAAGCATAAGCCAGCATAGATGCCCTCAAATGTGTATACTGAAGACTGTGTCCATTATTGTAAGTAACAATTGTACCTAATTTGGTTCCATCGGACAAGAAAGCGTCTTTACGATCGACATATATACCCTTAGATGTTACATCCGCGATTACAAAATCGTATTCATCATTATCTATAATCATCCGTGAAGAATATATTGTATTGTCGTATTTTCCACCTTGAATGAACTTACCAATTATTCTTCTACCGAGATCTTTTGCGTCTTTGTTTCTGATTTCATATAACAGTTTGGACCAATTCATGATATATTCTTCGTCGAGATCGGGAAATTGTTTTCGTTGTTCGCTGATTATACTATCTAGATCAGGTTGTGGTGGTAACCAGACTTCAGTCTGTGCTCGATAGGATATAATCGCTTCACTGACAATCAGCGATATCAGCATGTTACAATCGGTCATATACCGTAACGGCACTATTGGCATCCAATGTTTCACAGACATATGTCTACCAATCCAGATATAACAGCACGGATGAAGTCCTTTAGCCAATTCAAATGATACCACACGAGTGAATCCGGTTAAATCAAAATCGGGTAGTGGTCCATTAATTGCAACGCGGGTCATCTCATGGGTGGGATGTCCTAATCGCTTGAAGTATTCAGCGCATTCTCCGTACCCGAGAAAACTCACGGGATAGCACGCGACTATATCAACCGAAATAATAGTTTCAGGGTCGTATTTTGTATTCCATAATCCGCCGTGGTTATATCCGATGCAGATTGATTTGATATCTGTGAGAAATTCAGCTCGCGTTGGTTTCCATGTGTTTCTCTTTCTCGCAAAATGAGCTGCAACCGATGGAATTGTAAAGCAATTTGTTAATAACTGTTCGTCGTCGAAATTCTTCGAAAAACTTATAGCTAGTTTTTTCATCTTGTCATGGAGGGCTTCGGTACGGTATAATTCTCCATTGGGTTTTACAAACTGATCGAATCCACCCTCGGGATTTCCGGCGCTGTGAAGTAACCACACTGACACAGGATCGTTTTTGCTAAACTGGTAAATAGCATCGAACAATTTTTTCTCAGAGAATTCTGGAACGGAAAATTCTTCGGGTATATACTTTATTGTTCTATTTCGCGGGAATATTGTTACTGCAGATGTCCATGCGTGTTCGTTATGATCAATAATTTTGATTGGGGCTCCTTTTTGATTTATATTTCGATTCGTGTAATATCTTGCCGGTTATCGTCGCTACGGTTATTGGGAATCTTAATATTGTTTCTAATTTGGCTATATCCTAAATTGATGCTCCGCTCTTCCTAACTTTTAATTCCCATTCATTTATTTTTTGGCGTCTTAGATCAGTCAATTTGTTCCCCCGGGATGCATTTATGAAGTGTTCTAATATTCGTTCTGCTACACAATTCACCCTTGGCGAAGTCGATGACGAAGTCATCAATGATAGTTTCATAGTTTTTAGTTTTTCAATACTCGGTTTATCATACAACGGTTATATCCCATAAACAACTGCTGTTACAGGATAAGATCTTTTGTAGTATGGTTTGTCAATTCCAGTCAAAATTCCTGGCTTCGAATCTCGACTCACAGTGACAGTTTTGTATTCTTCATTATGGATTCAAATTTATCCCTGATAATCCAATCTCGGTTTTCCGAACAAATAATGAATTTCACTCTTAAAAAAATACTTTTTCCGTGTAAGATGTGAAATTATCTTGGCTGCGTTTTCGTCGTTCATGGTAGCATCAACGCTACCATCAATTCGAAATGTTGACCAACAGTGAGATGCTCCATCACGCTTGAATTCATTAAAACAATCGCTGATTTTACTTATCATGGTTCTATCACCTATTAGATTCTTTGGTGTATCAGAGACTCTATCGAGATTGAATTTAGTATTTTTCCAAGGCTTAATTTTCGATAATTTCTCGAACTCCTTCATGCTATAATTAAGACAAGTATTTAAATAGAGAATTTATTATATAATGAATCATTGCAAATAGCGTATGATTGGATCAATAACCCTGTGTAACAAATCATGCAGAAAGGAGTTCTGTGGGTATCATATGCAAAGCGTTCGACGCGGAAGTCTAGGTCCGATTTTTTGTCAAATCTGCAGGCTGTTACACATAGCGAAAATTTGAAACGAGGAAAGACTGGGAAACGTCAAAAAAATGCAAGACCTATACAATCTTTTAATACAGTAACTAACGAACAAATTGTATTCCAATCAATGAATGAAGCCGGTAGATATTTTGATATTTGTAGATCCTCAATACGATTTGTTGCAGAGGGGGTTTATCTATCAGTAATCTCCAGAAAAAAAACGGACAAAGGATTCAGTTTTCGTATGTCTAATCGTGTTTTATTTTATATAGTATTAACGGAGATAACTCGTCCGGGTGTGTTTACAGCCTATAAAATAGTTATCTCCCTTAGATTGTGTCACCGATTTTGATGGGCTATCTTCTGATTGGCTGTTATAATTTTCATGATTCTCAACGGAGATAATCAATTATCGGCTTTTGTAGGAGAACAAATCAAATACGCAGTGTTTACAAACAGCTGTATTCTATTTTTTAGTGTTTTGTTTCAAGTATTGTCTTGCTTAAATGCTGTTAATAATCATTATTAAACACACAAAGGATATAGCGATCACACACCTTTGTGTTCAACTTTCATCTATAACCATCTTATATACTATATCGTCTGTGTTATTATTGGGCTTAAGCGTCGAAAATCATATGCGACTAATTCATACAACCATTTACCGTTCATCACGGTGTATGGATACTTCTGTATTCATACAACCCTGGATTTTGTCTGGTTGTATGAATTAGGTCCTTATGAATGTAGACCCGCCCATCATCCATCCCATCATTCATTTAATCCATCATTCATTTCATCCCATCCCATCATTCATTGTACATACCATCCCATCATTCATTGTATATACCATCCCATCATTCATTGTAAATACCATCCCATCATTCATTGTATATACGATCCCATCATTCACTGTAAATACCACATCATTCATTATATATATATATATATATATATATATATATATATATATATATATATATATATGTATGTATGTTGTTTTATCAACAACACAATGGCATCAAAAAGTGATCCGCCGGAAGATTTGACGTCTTTAAAATTCGAAATTATAAAACTTTCAGAAAAACAAATGAAAAGAAGTCTTCACAGCAGCTTTTAAAACAATTGTGTCGAAGAAGGGATAATTCCGTCAGGACTACAGTTAAAACTTAAAATTTACATTGGAAACGGCGGTGAAGAATTCCAAAAATCAATTGACAACCTTTTGGATAAAGTTTCATTAAATATATGCGAGAGACTTGCAGAAGAACAAAAGAAAATATCCCTAGACATAGGAAAGCAAATGGAAAATGCTAGAGATAAACTTAAAAAGAAACTTGACGGACATAGTCTTTTTGACTTTGATCAAGAAGTGTATGAAAAAACAGAATCTTCAAAAAATAGTATACTTCTCAAGCAAAACAAAAAAATTCATAAATTGCGAGAGAATAAAGGACAAAGTCAACTAGAGAAGAAGAATGGAGCACGTTATACGATGCAAAAACAACAGCAAAAACAGCAGTATTCAAAGAACAAACATTCAGTTAATCATTCAAATGTTAAAACAGCATCACAACAGCAGAGAAAAGATACACCCAAACAGAAATCTTCAAAACCGAACCAAATTACAACATTGAAAAATGTAACACCTACAGCTGTACCAAAAGCATCAACAAGCAGAACGGGAGAGGTAAAAAGGAATGTGATAAATTCAAACAAGAACAGTAAAGATCAGCAAGAGCAACAAAAAAACTGGTCTCCCCATGGCACAACAAAGAAAAGTTACGCAGAGGCCGTAATCATGGGGGAATCGGAGTCAGTGACCATGACAAAAACATTGACACACCTTGTCAAAGTTTTAGAAAAATTGATACAAAAGACTTACCAAGACAAAATAACAGGAGATTCCAGAGATTTAGTAGTAGGAGACAATGGAAAAAAGAACAAAAACGGAGAAAACAAATTCATAGAGGTAAAGAGACAGTGTTAAACCTATCACGTAAAAAACTAACGGATAATGATTACATACTTTTAAGTAAAGGATTAAAATTTTGTCCCAAACCAAAATCTCATGATAAAATTAAATTAGCTGAAGAAATTTTCAATTTTTCTAGACGCCTAAAATTAAAAGAATTTTTTTATGATAAATCAAGCAGCAACTCTAATTGTGAATCAGATTCTTTCAATTCAAAAAATATGGGTTATTTCAATAAAAACAAATCATCTTTTACACCACCTAGTGGACGTGACTCTCATTTAGATTTTTACATTGAAGCTATCACACAAGAAATATTACACAATATTCCTCATAAGAGAGGTTATAGTAATATTTCTAAGAAAGAAATGGAGTCTTTACATAATTTAATTAATGACGAGAGTATTGTTATTAAAAAGGCTGATAAATCAAATAATATTATTATTATGAATCAGGAAGACTATGTTAAAGAAGTTGAACGTCAATTAAATGATGAAAAGTACTATCAAAAAGTCGATAAAGACCCTTCATTAGAAATTAAATCTAAAATTTCCACATGCATTGATGAAATATCTAAGAATAGCTCCGTACATGAAGAATTTGATACTTTTCCTCTCAAAATACGTACACCTCAGTTCTACATATTGCCCAAAACTCATAAATTTCCTGATCATACATTACCTTTAAATTATCCAGGACGACCAATTATATCAGGTTGTAATTCATATACAGAGAACTTATCCTAATTTATAGATAGTATTTTGCAGCCTTTAATGAAATCGCTTCCTTCATATATTAAAGATACTACTGATTTCATAAAAAAGTTGAAGTCTATTCCACAACTATCTCATAATTCCCTCCTTGTATCTTTAGATGTTACATCATTGTATACAAACATACCGCATGCAGATGGTATTAAGGCGTGTAAATATTTTCTTGACAACACTCTTAATAATAACAGACTATCGAGTGAAGATATTTGTAAAATAATAACTCTTATCTTGGAAAATAATAATTTCCAATTTAATGGTACTAATTACATTCAAATAATGGGTACGGCAATGGGTAGTCCTATGGCTCCTTCATATGCTTCCCTTTTCATGGGTAAATTAGAAAAAGATTTTCTTGAAAACGAGAATTTTAAGCCCACTGCTTGGCTAAGATTTTTAGATGATATATTTATGATCTGGAACCACTCAGACGAAGATCTACACAAATTTATTAATAGCCTAAATAATTTTCACCCCACAATTAAATTTACTTACACTGCATCCACTACGCATGTATCCTTTCTAGATGTAAATGTGATGAAAAATCCTGATAATACTATCTCTACAAATGTTCACGTAAAAGAAACTAATATCCACCAATATGTGGAATATTCGTCTTGTCATCCCAGGTCATGTAAAAACGGCATACCGTATAGTCAGGCGAAAAGATATCGACGTATCATTTCAGACGATCATCAATTAAAACATTCTTTAAATGAATTAAAAACATATTTCATAAAAAGAAATTATCCTATACATATAATAGAGTCTGCTGTAAGTAAAGTCTGTATTCTTACCCACAATGATGCTTTAAATACAGCAGAATGTACGAAAGATAAAAATATAATTCCTTTCATAATACAATATAATCCATCTTTGCCAAATATAGACCTTATAATTAATAAATATTGGACTCTCCTTAACTTATCAGAAAAAAACAGCGTCAAAACACTTTACAAGAGCAAGCCAATTTTTGCTTATAGAAGACCTAGGAATTTACAAGATCTTTTGATCAGAACTAAACCGAAAAAAAATTTTCAAAGATGTTTTTCGTCATCTAAATGCAACAGACGTAGGTGCTCTCAATGTGCAAATATTACAGAAAGTACCTATTTTAGTAGCTCCAATACTAAAGAAATGTTTTCTCTACGTTATAACACTGATTGTATATCAACTGATGTAATTTATTTGATAACCTGTAAAAAAATGTAACATGCAATATGTTGGACAAACACTTCAACAAGTTTCTAAGAGAATGAATAATCACCGCTTTCATATAAAAAATTATATGGATCCTCAGTTCTCCTCTAATGTTTCAATGCATTTTAATACAAATAATCACTCATTAAGGGATTTTTATTTCATGCCAATCGATATTGTGCACGGAGGAATGAACAGACTCATTAAAGAAAGTTACTGGATTAATCGGTTAGATACTGTTTATCCTAATGGCCTTAATACTAAGGCATTATATAAAATTGTATAGAATTTTTGTGGATGATTTGATATATTGTATTTATATATATATATATATATATATATATATATATATATATATATATATATATATATATATATATATATGTATATATATGTATATATATATATATATATGTATGTGTATGTGTGTATATGTATATATATATATATATATATATATATATATATATATATATATATATATATATATAATATGTAGTTATATGTATTACTGTTAGTCTCTACATTATAATCTCACATTATATATATATATATATATATATATATATATATATATATATATATATATATATATATATATATATAGACGCCCATTCCCTAAGCATATCTTCCTTGGTTTCTAACCCGTTATTTGACAAGTTAGATCTCTTATGAGGGGGAATATGCTTTGTGGTATATGATATGGACGTCGGAATAAACAGTAACGTGAATTTAGCTTTCCATCACATTTGGGTAATTATCGGCCAAAGAAACTGTCATAGGGTCTCATTTCAAAGAGAGAAAACCATCTACCATTCATTGTAAATATCATAAACTCACTGCATATAACCATCTACCATTCATTGTAAATATCATAAAAAATATTCACTGTGATACATCTTCCATTCATTGTGCAACCATCTACCATTCATTGTATATACCATAAACGACTCTCAAAGAAAGAACCCTATGAAAGACACAAAGGCCTAATAAGAAACCCAATGAATGAATAACCGCTTATCACGATTACTGTTTATTTTTGAAAAATATATATGAATGTATTTTTGTATCAGACATATATTTCATAAATACATACGAACTCTGAAGATATTTATGAAATTATAACTGAAATATTAAATCTAAAATATCTAAAAATACAACTGTCGGATGGTTTAGATTGTGATAAAATCCTCTCTTATTATCAGGATATTAATTTCGCTTCTATACATAATAAATATGTATTACCAAAGAAATATGCTTTGATAAAAAAAAAAAACAGAATTCTATCCGTGATTCACTTAAACATTGTAACGATATTAATATGTTTGTCCAGTTATTTACCATCGTAAAAAGAGTTAGAAGAGAACTAGGCCAACAATATGAGATCAAAAAGCAGGTTAATGCAAAAATTAGAAATATACGGGCATTAATAAATGAATACGAACAAAAACCACTGGATAACGACTAAGTGATTGCATGAATTTCCTTGTTTTCCTCACCCCTAGTTGTATAATTAACGATTTGACATGTATAGCGCGTAGTAAAATTCTCGCTATAAATACACCACTGCATGTTGCAAATACAATGGAAAGGTATGTGCGCTCAACTGTATAATCAATACCGACTTGCACAGGAGTAAATTGACATGGTGAAAAACCTTTTAGTGAGTGGGTTTTTTTTCGTTATTTTTCATTAATGCTTGCCTATTTGAGTCTGGTTAAAACGTAAAATCGACAAAATCACTACATGAAAATCTCTTCGAGATTCAAATTGGAAATTGCTTTACTGTTTCAATAATGGTAAACGAAGTATTCCCGCTATAAGCTTGTAATTGCAAGGTAAAATTTGTACTATAAATACTCCATGGACTGTAATACAATGGAACAGATGTTGCCATGGAAAGGCATGTACGCTCAACTGTATAATCAATACCGGCTTGATTAAACAACACGGGAGTAAATTACCACGGTGAAAAACATTTCAGGGAGTGTTTTTTGTTGTGTTATTTTTCATTGATGCTTGTCGGGTTAAATAGTCGATTCTTTTTAAATGAATCAATTAGACTCATTCCATTTGAAATCCTTTGGATTTTCATGTATGATGATAAAATAACTACATGAAAATCTCTTCGAGATTCAAATTGGAAGATTGTTTACGATTTCAATAATGGTAAATGAAGCATTAACCACTCGATTAGCGAGAGAGAAACCGGCGGCTATCAAAAAATATATACCCGTCCGTGATTCTGTCAGGAGTAAATTACAGAATCGGCAGAGTCTTCAGACTGACTTTTCCATAGGATCTGAACAGTTATTTCAACCGATTACTATAGCAACAAAGGAAGCAGCAAAAGGGATAATATCAGCTACTGAGAGCGAGCTATATGGGGGGGATGTTCCCAAAGACGAACCAAGAAAAGAAAAGCCTCTTATTGGTGAACTTGAAAAAATAGTAAAAAGATCCAAACAAACAAAAAAATCTTTAAAAACACTTCCTGGTGATATAATAACCGCTGCTAAACGACGAGAACAACTAGAACGACAACTTCAAGAAGAAATAGAACGATTAGTTGATATTGATATTAGACCCCCACCACCTGAACTCCAAGCACCACTTGCAGAAGAAGAAAGTGAACTACCAGGTGATGTTGATATTATCCCACCACAACCTGAATTTCAGCAAGAACAACAAAAAGGTGAAACAGAACGAAGAGATCTTGACCCTAAAAAGATATTTAAAAGTGATGTGATAAATGATATTAAAAAACTTAAGACTGATAATGAATTTGCTCAATTTATTATTGATTCATTTTCAAAGGGTCAACGAGAACAATATATGAAACAAGGATATGAAGACGCTATAACTAGTAGGGAGACTTGGAGAAAAAACTATATTTAGCAAGAATCGATAAGTCCACACTACCACACAACGATGAAGAATTCGAGAGATTTGAAAAGTTGATACATCGAATAGAAAACCCACCGACACCAGTTGCGCCTTTTGTATCCCAACCTCTCCAGGAAATATCAGCAGCTGATTCTGAAAAAGGTGCAACTGGTAAAAACGGAGATGGATATCAAAAGGCTTTTTCAGGTAGCGGTTTAGTTAACTGTCCTGGTAATATTCTCGGTGATATAGCATGATTAGAGGTTCTCATCGGAGGGAAACGAGCCGGAAATAACTCACCGGAAATAATTAATGAAGCAGCTGATATCTGCATGCTGTTATTCCAAGGTGGCATCATGGATATCAAAACATATCGAGATTTCATTGACGAGTTAGTGGAAAATCCTACGGATCACCATGATGGTTATCATAGTGATTAATCACCATGACTGAAAACCCAAAGGATTTTTCATTAGATAAATATCATTTAAATAAGATGATCATACACTACAACCATGATAAACCAACCAGCGTCTATGTAGTAAACTCGCGGTTTCCAGTTTATAGCACATACTATGGTGATGGTCTCGGTGATACCATTGCAGGGTTATTTGCAAGAATGGCTCCAAAAGTAGCGCCGCTAGCAAAACAGTTATCGATGAAAGCCATTGATGTTATTCGTAATAAGGGTATTAGCGCTGTTGTAGATGCTGCCGGGAAAGCGTTTTCAGCTGCTCGGGATAAACTAACAGCGCTAGTTCGACGGCGAAAGAAACCGGGACCACTACCATCTACAGCGGAAATGCCTGCGCGGGTTAGTAAAATAATAAATAACGCAGTGGATCAAAAACTAGCGTCACTAGTGACTCCGTCATACACCAACGACCAACGATAGCGGGAAGTGGCTTAAAAAACCAAGACGCTGATAAATATAATAAAATGTTCAAAAGGTCACCTGATCCAGCGTTTGATATGGACGCCCAAGTGCGCAAGGATGATTCTGTACGCGATTATCAATACTATGCATATCACGCAATACAATCAGATACTAAAACAAGAATTGAACTTCATGTTCATGATACCAGTAAATACTTTTTGCCTTGTGAGGCGTTTATTGAAGTAGAAGGAGAAATTGTACGAACAAATGATACAACATATCCACCTGATAAACAAGTCGGATTTGTTAATAATGGGATCATGGCGTTATTTGATAGTGCAAAATATCTCATCGATGGAAAAGAGATTGAGTCGATAGATCGTGATGTTGATGTAGCTACAACAATAATCGGGCTAGCAAGATATTCCGACGATTATACAAGATCGGCAGGCCCTTCAATGATGTTTGAAAAGGATGGTAGGGATAAAGCTAGAAAAAAATCCATTTATTTTCAGACTACCAACGAATCGTGCTGCTGACCCTGCTAATAATGATGAAGTCGAGGATATGATTATAAACCATGAGCCTGATTTCAACTTAGGAGCTGCGACACGTATGTCAATGTTGGAAGGAGCGCGTAGATCATTTTCATGCGCGATTCCACTGCATCATATATTTGGATTCTGCAGAAATGTTCGAAAAGTTATTTATGGAGCAAAGCATACAGTAACACTCGTACGAAAAGGTACTGACGATGATGCAATTTGGAGGATATCCAGCAGATGATGCACATCAGATGTTGATCCTGGTAAAGTTAATTTAACAAAACTATCATTGTGGATGCCAGTGTTGACTGCATCAGTCACCACAGAAGAACGATTACTATCATTTATGGACCAAGGAGGAAAATCACTTCTGAGTTGGTTAACAACGACTACAGATGTTAAGCAATCAGCTGTTAATGGGTTATTTACATAGAACCTAGCATCACAACAAGGCGTTTCAGCCCCACGTCATATATTTATTGCGTTACAAGATAATGCGCGAGTTGGTTCACAATTACGCAGCCATATGATATTTGATCAACATGGTATTAGTGACGTCTCACTGAGAATAAACGGTCAGCAAGAACCATCCGAGGATATACAACTTCATTACGGTAAAAACCATATTGCTCGCGTGTATCATCGGTTGTTGTCATATATGGAGCGTGATCAAAATGTTGATACTGGTTTACAAATATCACAATACGATTTTAAGAATTTATATCCGATCTATTACTTTTCATTGGAACATCTTGATTTAACAAGACAGTCAGTTGTTGATATACACTTTAGAGCTAATGTAAACCGGGTTATTATAGGTCCTGATATTATTGCCAATTATAGAGCGGTTGCTGTCATTTTCAGCGATAAATCAACGCTACTCGAAGGTGTTGGTGGAAGAATGAGAGTGATAATGCACCAGTGGAAAACATGTAACAATTAGATTAATCTGTTATTGTATAATGTCATATAGTCATATTAGTGTTACGTTAACACCCGGTCAACTCAAGAAATTTCAGTCAGAGTCATCTAAAAAATGCGGTACCACAATAACGCTGAAACCCAATCAGATGACTGGCGGGGCGAATAAATTATCGCTGACAACTCGCCAGGTAAAACACTTCAATGATGCGTTCAAGGATAAAAAAGGCGTTCAAATCACTCTCTTTGTGGCTGCGATTAATAACATGATTAAAACCGGCGGTATATTCCCGCTGTTAGCTGCAATTCAGGCGTTGATTGCCGCGGCTGCCCCAGCAGTGGCTAAAGCGGCGGCGTTAGGAGCCGTTGGTACCGCGGCAGGAATGGCATTAAAGAAAGCAACTGGGAAGGGATATTAAAAAAAAAGAAGGGAAAGGGTCTAAGACTACCAGGAACACCGTATTCATGGTACAGCGGAAAGGGTCTAAGACTAGGACCGGTTTATTAACTCGGGAATCTTCGATTGAGGAATCTTTGACTGAGGAACCTATGGTTCCCATGTCCAATTTTGATTTACTCGAAGCTGCTAAAAAACTAGCGATTAAAAACTTCAGAGGTGTCTTTATGAAAGATCAGTTGCCGACACAACCAAACAGCGTTGAAACGGGTATCATTAATCTCGATAACAGCACCGGACCCGGAACCCATAGGGTTGCATACCGATTGCTCCTCGTGCAATTGTTTATTTCGATTCATATGGATTAGCACCGCCGAAGGAATTCAACCGCTATGTAAACCGCTTAAAAACTCCTCGTTGGTATTCTACGCTACCAACACAACAAATGAATGATCCACCAATATGTGGCAGCGAAGTATTAAATGTACTCAAAACTATTTCAATATCTGAAAAACCACCACATGCTGTCGTAAATGAATACACTAGCAGTCGCTGGCGGCATGGATGATGTTTCAACGAAAAGATTTTAGAGGGATTATATATAATAACATGATTGATATTTAGGGACGACATTTATTACCGTCAAAGAAACCCGATGGCGTTGCAACCGGTGTTTTAAATAAAATAATCGAAGATGAAATAGCTGAGACGTTCAACTTAGCAAGTGTAGATCCCAATGAAATAGTTGTATTTCAAGATCGTCAGGGTAAATTGAAATCCAGTAATGTTTCCCTGGATGATATTTTAGTTAAACAAAGTGGCGTAACCGAAGGCACTATCGCGTTGTTTTCCGATCAGGGTAAACTCAAACCAGGTGTACTTGTATCAACTATCTTGGAATGAATTAACAATATTGACAAACCGTTATTATATTTCCTTGGAAATCCACCGATGACCACACCGCTCACAACGATAAAAGATTATATGTTGGAACTAGCAACACTTCAAAGTAAATATGCAGATCACGTTGAAAAGTTTACATCATTTCGTAAAAACCTCATCGAGAAATTCTTTGCAACCACGCTGATAAAATTGATATTAAACTTCCTGATATTAAAAAATCCATCAATGAGATAAGACACACCATCGAGGCAATCAAGGATGATGCAACGAGGATGATAACAATGGTTGAAAAAACAAAACTCCCTCATGCGAAAACCAACAACGTAGTATACACGATCCAACACGGATCATTTGCGTGGACACCTACAAACAACAAATTAGATATCACTGCAACCGTCAAAGGTATTTATCGATTAACACTAGTGACACCGACTCAATTTAATATATCATCGTTGAGTTCATCTGAGGTCAAAAATATGATATCAACGATCATCGACAAGGATACAACTGAACAGTTCACGATAGCATACATTGATAAAAAATTTGGTTAGAGTTTCGGTATCATGGTATGTGGAATTCGTAACGGATTTGAGTAAACAACTAAATTGAAATCGTAAACTGATTTGGAAAAAAAATGTCATCAACGGTACCTTCGGTATCTCAATATCGCTATGATCAAGTCAGAGAGTTTCAAACTAAATTCAAAACACTCTTTCATTAGTATCAAACAAAAATAAAAAAAATACCGACGAAGAATCACCGCAATTGATGTTACCGTGTACTGGGTGAGTGGTGTAATCACCGGAGCTGGTATAATACTATCTTCGGTGACAATAATTGCCCCGATAGCTGTTCCAATTTGTATATCCACGGCAACAACAATCGCTGGAATAATTTCGATGATAACAAAAGAAATATCATCGTGCAGCCAACGCAAACTGCAAGACAATATAATTAAATTTCATGTTGTATCAACCGCGTACTCGCAATTATCCTCGATGATATCGTCGTCTCTCGATGATACACTTATATCAGATAGTGAGTTCTCAGCGATGGTAAGTATTTATGATTCCGCGATGTCAAAATTAGAAATACTACATAAGTATAATAACAATGACAACACCGCAAGAACTACTTCAACAAATAGCGGAAAACACAACCCCAGTACAAACCAGTATGATCTCAATAACCTCAACGAATCCTGAATTCAGTGTGAAATTGTCCTCGATGATATCGTCTTCGCTCGATGATACACTTATATCAGATAGTGAGTTCTCAGTGATAGTAAGTATTTATGATTCCGCGATGTCAAAATTAGAAATACAACATAAGTATAATAACAATGATAACACCGCAAGAACTACTTCAACAAATAGCGGAGAACACAGCCCGGACAGTGGAGAACACAAACCCGAAAACCAGCATGATCTCAATAACATCAACGAATCCTGAATTCAGTGTAAATTTTCCTATCCCAGTCCCCGTGAAGGAAATCGCGTTAGCAAAATTACGAGTGTATCACAGTTGGCCTAATATTAGGTCGGTAGCATTTGGTGGTCAACAACCGAATAACAGCTTAGTATTTGCAAATAAGAATCGCGAAGACGGGACTCCAGACTGGAATGTTGTTTCGATACCATCTGGGTCATACCAAATCGAACAAATCAATGCTGAATTCCAGCGTAGAATAAAATCTATTACTGGAGCAGAATCGAAAATTGCTATAACGGTCCACGAGCCGACGTTATCATCCGCGATCGAGATAAACTCACCAGAGTATTCCGTAGACATCTATCAGAGTTCTATAAGAACCGTACTAGGATGGCCTGAAATCCCACCTCGACAAGTTAACATACCACCTGAACCACAAAAATATGATTATATCACCGACAGGATAAAACCCGATAATCCACTAAAAACTATAGAGATTACAATAAGCCGTATTTTTTCATTAGAGTAATAGAAGAGAGCGACCAAAGATATTACTTAGCTGATCAGGATAAAATCACTGAAAATTTCACATCGTTCAATGACGATATCTCGATATTGTTAATATCTCTTAAATCCGGTACTCTCACCCGAGATGAATTTATCAGCGTCATACAAACATGTAACAAAATCATCGATGACATGGAAATATTTCATTTGCAAATCATTCAAGAGGTATTAGGTGTGACGATAATCCTAAAACGAGAACGTTGATTGCGATAGAAAATAATATCCGTGTAGAAGATATTCCCACATTTAAACTACACGGATATAATATATCAGAACTACAAAAATCTCTCAATGATGCCATCGATAAATGTTTCCAAAAAATCCATGACGAATGGAAGAAAACAGCACCACAACCACAAACAACTATCCTGATACAGAATAATGACCCAGACGGCGGTGGTAGACATATCGCTCCATTCAACGAGAATATAACCTCGATGATAGCATTGAATTTAATATGAGATTTTATCGAAGGAAGCTATCAAATAAATCTCGAGCGATCAAATCAAGCTCAACAGGGATATATTTTATAGTCTTTTGCACCAATAGCTCCTCCAGGATTTCTAATTATTGAATCTCCGGTTAATCCAGTCTATATGCGATGTCATTATGATTCACTGACGAGAATCAACTTCAAACTCACTGACCAGTCCAATAATGTAATTGATCTACAAGGTGAAGTTTTACAAATTAGTCTGTTTGTGAAGTCCTAAATGATTTTCATCGTAAAAGAATTGTTAACTTATAGCAGCAGAGGGGGCGGCGACAACGACTATGGCATCTTCGAGCATGCCTTTTTTTACGATTTCGAGGAAGCCTTAGTTTGCCAAATCGACGCTTGTCCGATTCACTTTTCGAGGAAGCCTTAACTTTCCGAATAGATGCCTATAAAAAGTTGTCCGATTCGCCCCCTCTGCTGCTCACCAACACACAGACTTGCAAGAGAGATGAAACAGCGAGGAATTAATGCTCGAACTTATCGTAGTTTCATTCGATGGAAAGGTGACGAATGGACTCCTGATCGAATGGGTTAGAAATATATTCCTGAAATCATTATTTGGGATGAGATATGCACAGTGTCGTTAGATGTATTACAAAGGTTCCTTGATTGGTTATTGCTAACGAATACAAAAGTGATAATGTGTGGCGATCATGATTAACCACCACCATTTGTCGGTTTGTCTCCACATAATTGGCTAAAGGATTTCGTAGACTATTATGAAGAAATTAATACCGATGATAGAGCACTTGATAATGAATTACGCTAGTTCAAAAAACTAATCAGATTAACTAATCAGATTACAACCGGATAGAATACAGTGTGAAATAGCGAGTGAAATAATTTCAGAAACCCCATTAAATGATTTTTGGGAAGCGTGGAGACCAAACGATTTGATAGTGACAAGTAGAAAGACAGTCAGAGATACACTTCAGATGAAGTTATTAAACACACACAAAGAGAAATTTGCAACACTTCCAGTGCAGCTGTGTTATAGACCCAAGGATACGCGTAGACAAAATATCGAAGCTGATATTCCAGGCATGACAGAATAGCAGATTCTATTGTTAAATGATAATGTGTTAGTTGATATCAATGTCGTCGAAGATGCATTGCGTGCTGATAAATCCCCATGGAAGCTAGGATACGCAGCGACGATACATTATTCGCAGGGGTTGACTATATTGGATACAATTGTTTGGATCATAGATAATCGCATCGAGTGGTCGAATTTAGTTTATCTTGCGGTGTCCGGAGTACAAAGAATAAATCAACTTCAAAGAGTTGTTTTAGACTATAATGACACTACAATAAGTGATATTATCAGCGATGATATAATCAGATAAAAACTCTCTCGTTATAAACAACAGGACAAAAAAAATAACAGAAAATTTGACATTGATGCAAAATTTATAATCACACTGAAACACCAACAGAATAATCATTGCATGAGTTGCAATTGTATAATGCGTTGGTGTTGGTCGGATAAAGATCTTCGCCAATTTACCGTAGACAGAAAGAATAACAGTGTTGGTCATACCAGAGATAATGTGATGTTGACTTGTCTTGAGTGTAACAGACGATGAGGTGCAAGTTAAGACCACGGGCGGTAATTGAGTATCCTCGGGTATCACTTGTAATCGTTCACGAGTAAATCCTCGCTGAGGAGTAGTTGATTGCAACCTATAGACTGGCGGTCTACCCGTAGATCTCGTTATACTAGATATTTTATGTGCAGTAACACTACAAATAAGATTAGTAGCTCTTTTTTTTTGCCACCTTTGAGCTCTCCTGGTTCATATAAATACCTAACAGTGACATTGCCGAGTATTGGTTGTTTTGAGAAATCATTTTGCGGTTTTACAGCTATATACTTTTTTAATCGCGTTGTTATTTTTCATATTAATTGTTCAAGTAATCTCATTATTCAGCGCTGTATCTACGCCTGGTAATTTCTTGACCCATTCATGAGATCGTTTATCCTGACTAAATTCTATCGCGTATTGATATCCAAATAACCGCTCAGCAAGTGTCGCGATGTAGTGCAGTATGTCCTCGTCTGATGGTGACATTATGAAGCTTCATTGTTGATAACACTGCACCCTGAAATTCCTTACCAGGATCAGCTTGTAATAGATTTGGCCAATGCAGAGGACCTCGTCGATAAATCCTTTCAAACGCAGAAGCTACTTCAGCTAATGACTTCGTTTTAAGAGGTTCTGCTTGTTTTTATCGACTCGCAACATCAACTACGGTTAGCGCATACTTGTAAACACCATCATGCGGCAGAAATAATATATCAGCCTAATGAGCCTCATTAGGTGCGCTGACGTCAAAATGCGAGAAGTTAATTTGTTTAGGCGGTGGTGGATAAATCTGCCATATCGCCTGTTTGGATAACCAATCCGCTGCAGTGGTATTTTTCACCTTTGCGGCGCTAACGAGTTTACCGATTGCTGATTAACCCCTTCAGTATTCTCTTGGGGAATAAGACATAGATTCCATGATGTTATTATGTACCAGCACCCAACATCAATTTACTTTTCATCGCCGATTTCATCAACCATGAAGCCAATTTTTCTTTGAAGGATTTATCAGTGATAGAATTCAACGCATGAATCAATTTTACATCAGCGATATGTCTATGTTGCAGATTACTGCTTTTATGAGCAACATCATGAGCATGACACGCCTTATCAATAGAGTTCATTGGGTTTTCACCGGGTCGAGGTTGGTTTTGATCATAGAGTCGGATCTCGAGTCTGGTCCCAGGTCCAAAATAACTATATCCTAGAAGGTATTTTTCTCCCGGATATTTTGCCCATGATGTTCCTGTGAGTTTTATTAATTTGGCTGCAATATCGCCTCCTCGTTTTTTTTTATAAAAAATGTTTTTAAAACATATCCAGATTTAATAGAAACAAATATAAATTTTTTGGTACCACATTGTACTCACCAGCAAGTGCTGATCTGTTATTTTTAGTTGTAATCGTCGTCAAGTCGTTTGTGCTAGTACGCTTCTTACATTTCACACAATATAGATCCATAATTTATTTATAATAACTTGAATGAAATTGATTTTTCGGCGACAAAAACACGAGAACCAGTTAAGCATCATGCAGCGCTACCAAATTCTTTTCACATGATTATAATCGGACCATCTGGAAGTGGCAAGATACAACTGCTACTTAATTTGATAATGGGATGGATGAAATGGGACAAGTTTTATTTAGTAGCCCCGAGTGTAGACGATCAGCGATGTTACGAGGTATTAAAGTATTTTAACGAGAAAGCAAAATCAAAAATCGATGAGGATATTATTGAGTTAATAACCGATATCGAAGAAGCACCGAGCATTGATGATATTGATGGATATATTAACAATTTAGTCGGATATGATGATGTCATGTTAGTCAATCAAAAGAATCCCTCTAGGATATTTTCCAGAGGTAGGCATAAAAATACGGATGTGAAATATATCACTCAACGATACACTCAAATACCAAAAGTGATTAGAGATAACTGCAATATTCTTGCTGTATTCAACGGAGTTGACACAGATACGCTACGAAATATTTGGCAAACTTGGTGCGGCGGTGATATGGATTATAATCTCTTTAGAAATTTCTTTAGTCACGCTCAGTCAATTCCACATGGATTTGTAACGATAAATTTGCATGATCCTAGATCAAGATATCGTATCGGACTTGATCAAACATTCGGTTGAAATCGTAAAATGATTTTTACCCCCATAGCACCATAGAGGACGCGACAACAACTTTGCGTCTCCAAAAGAAACTTTTTTTGGGGGATTCTATAAAGTTGTCGGATTCACCTTCTCTGCTGCTAGTACTATCATAGATCACTTGATAATAAATTACGTGACTTTAAGAAATTAATCAGATTACAACCGGATAGAATCCAGTGTGAAATAGCTCGTGAAATAATTCAGAAACCCCATTAAATGATTTCTGGGAAACATGGAGACCAAACGATTTGATAGTGGCAAGTAGAAAGATAGTCAGAGACAACATTTAGATGAAGTTATTTAGCGCGCATAACATCAAAATGAGAGAAGTTAATTTGTTTAGACGGTGGTAGATAAATCTGCCATATCGCCTGTTTGGATAACCAATCCGCTGCAGTGGTAGTTTTCACCTTTGCGGCGCTAGCGAGTTTACCGATTGCTGATTAACCCCTTCAGTATCCTCTTGGGGAATAAGAAATAGATTCCACGATGTTATTAATTACCAGCACCCAGCATTAATTTACTTTTCATTGCTGATTTTATCAACCATGAAGCTAATTTTTCTTTAAAGGATTTATCAGTGATAGAATTCAACACATGAATCAATTTCACATCTGTGATATGTCTGTGTTGAAGGTCTTTACTTTTATAAGCAACATCATGAGCATGACACGCCTTATCAATAGCGTTTATTGGATATTCACCGGATCGGGGTTGGTTTTGATCATCGAGTCTGATCTCGAGTCTGGTCCCGGGTCAACAATAACTATGCCCTAGAAGGTGTTTTTCTCCCGGATATTTTGCCCATGGTGTTCCTGGTAATTTTACTAACTTGGCTGCAATATCGCCTCCTCGTTTTTTTAAAAAACATATCCAGATTTAATAGAAACTAATCTAAATTTTTTGTACCACATTGTACACACTTACCAGCAAGTGCTGATCTGTTATTTTTAGTTGTAATTGTTGTTAAGTTGTTTGTGCTAGTACGCTTCTTACATTTCACGCAATATAGATCCATAATTTATTTATAATAACATGAATGTAATTGATTTTTCGGCGACAAAAACACGAGAACCAGTTAAATATCATGCAGCGCTACTAAATTCTATTCGCATGATTATAATCGGACCATCTGGAAGTGGCAATACAAAACTGCTACTTAATTTGATAACGAGATGGATGAAATGGGACCAGTTGTATTTAGTAGCCCCGAGTGTAGACGATGCGCGATTTTACGAGGTGTTGAAGGATTTCAACGAGAAAGCAAAATCGGAAATCGATGAGGATATTATTGAGTTTTTAACCGATATCGAGGAAGCACCGAGCATTGATGTTATTGATGGAAGTATTAACATTTTAGTCGTATATGATGATGTGATGCTAGACAATCAAACAAATCCCGCTAGGATATTTTCTAGAGGTAGACATAAACATACCGACGTGATATATGTCACTCAACGATACACTCAAATACCAAAAGTGATCAAAGATAACTGCAATATTCTTGCTGTATTTAATGGAGTTGACACACATACGCTACGAAATATTTGGCAAACTTGGTGTGGCAGTGATATGGATTATAATCTCTTTAGAAATTTCTTTAGTCACGCTCAGTCAATCCCACACGGATTTGTAACGATAAATTTGCTTCATCCTAGATCAAGATATCGTGTCGGACTTGATCAAATATTCCGTTGAAACAATTTGTTTCCGCCGCGCCATCAGTGCCGGGTCTGTCTGGAGACTCTGTCACCGTAGCGTGAGAAACCGAAACTATTTCTTTTTTTTTTTGTCTGCATAAAATAGTTTCGGCTTGAAATAGTTTCGGTTCGTCTGAATTAGTTTCGGTTTTTTCTGCTTTTTGTCTCAAATAGTTTCGGTCTGTTAACCCTCTTTGCTGCTACCTTCGTGATTTGGAAATTTTACTCAGTATAGTTCTTCCATTTTGAAGGACAGGGTTATGTTTGTCACGGATAATGCAAGTATTATTTCAATAAATTTCATAATGAGAATATATCTTTTATCGTCGAGATAATTAATAATCGTCGCAGCTCGTTGGTCGTTTATTGTCGCATTCATAACATCGGTGTTGCGTATGACTTTGAATGTTGAACATACATGATATGCACCGTCGTTGCGAAATTCTTGTTTTTGCGCCAAGAATACTTTCAATCAGATTTTTCGTCAGATCAAATAGATCCTGCTTCGGTAAGTCAGGTATTATTCTGTCAAGATCAAATCTAGATTTAGAAGGCATGATTTTAGATAATCTCTCAAACTCCATATTCTCATTAAGAGAAAAAAATTTAATTTTAAATTATATATATAAAGTCAGAATTGCAGGCATGGTTTTAATGAAAATAGTACAAGTTCTGTTGTATCCATAAATACAGAGACAGGTGAAAAATATATTTCAATCAATATATGCAGCCGGAAAGTATTTCGATATTTGCAGGGGTTCAAATGACCTATCGACACTTGTCAATCATGCTTATCAATTGACCAATCAGCGAACGTAAATTTCACAGACATTCAAGCCTTGCTTTCGTCCGCCTTTTTCTTTCGACAAGCTGATTGTGGCAATAATGAATTAAGTATGAGAAGTATATACAAATTTTCCAATGATTTGTTAATCTCTCCATCGAAAAGGGTGAAAGGCAGTCAGTAGGAGCCTCGTAATTCTGACAGTCGATTCTATGATCGTCTAAATGGAGGAATCAGATTTATTACTTTCCCGAAGCATAGATAAAACTTCGATTGATACAGACTTGTTAGTGTCAGCTGAACATGAAAACAATTGATGGCAATAACATGCTTGTTTGCATAAACGTATGTGTAACAGAATTGTTACCGAGAGGATGGTGGATTAAATGAACAACACAAACACAATATGTGAAAGAAAATATAAATTTATGAAATAAATTATTAATGAAAAATAATGATGTATCAACACAATAACTCATGCGTTCAACCCACAATTACACTCACAACCATTCAGTATACATGAATCAATGAAATATTAATACAAAATAAAACACAGATACAAAGGAATCTCTTGGACTATACACAGATCCAAGGAACCTTTACAAAAGTTATGTTAACGCAAGTATAAATTACGATAATAAACACAAACATCAAACTATACTATCGCACGTATGGATTGCGACAACTAGCACGAACATATACATGTATTTAATCAAGTTGCTAACTTTTATTGAGATTCATGCAATCCCTTGAAATACTATTGTGATTTGAAGTAACCATGTAAATACAACAATGTATTCAATTGTATTACAATTGCAACACACACATGTGTCCCGACCCTGTATAACCGTACGATTCACCAACAGTTGAATCGCCGCCCAGTTTCTCCGAAAACCTAGGGCTGACACAATACTTTTATCGATCACTTGCCCTTCACGGATCCACCACAGTTATACGTACAGACAGCATACAACATCTACTAGAACTAACGTTCCTCAATACCCTAGATGCCACCCCGGATGTTTACAACTCTAGACAGCTCCGACACTCGGACTTCTAGATTTCCGGATATTTACACGTCACGACAGATGTAGACGGACAGACAATCCGATAAACAGAGATGCTCCGCTACAATATCAGCTACAATTTCAGCTACGATATCAGAGATGTTATCAGAGATGTTCCGCAACAAATCATCTACAATTTCAGCTACGATCTCAAAGACGTTATCAACGATGTTATCAGAGATGTTCCACTACAATATCAGCTACGATATCTGAGACGTTATCAGCTACAATAAAGAAAACCAGACTAATAATAGTTGTCTCAAAAAATAATCTAAACCTTAGATTACGCTATTGCATTTAAAGTCTAATAGTGACTAGTAATTCCAAATATTCCACGTTTAAAATCTGCATTGTAATAAAGGCATCATTATATGAAATGATAAACTGAATAAAAATTCACAATAAAACGAAATATAAATTTAACACTCACCCCTTTGGCTGGAGATTGAATGACGAGCTATCTTTCCTGTGATAAGATACTTTTGGTCCCGTAATATTTTTCTGTAATATTCTGCCTTATATACCCTCAAATAGGTGAGCAGAAATCACGGCAAAATTACCGTGCACCCCGTGAATATAATGTTCCGGACTTCATGTAATTCAAAGTCAGGCACATGCAAATCATTACACGCCGCTTACTTTGGAGAAAACCACTTATTCACCCCAGGTAACGCATGTACTACGAAACAAAAAAAAAATGGTGAAATTAGTTTGTAATTCAATTAGAAAATAAATTAAATTTTCGCCTAATCCTGTGACAGTATGTAGAAAGTACTTCTCGTAGACGACTTGAGGAAGAAAATAGAAACTGAAATTGAAAATATTTTATAACAATAAATGCTTCTAGAATATGGGTGGAGAACCCCGTAACTTGTGGGTTTGATGTATATTATTGTTCTTGTATAGGATGGACTGAACCCATACTCCATTACTTTAAAGTTTGAAAATTTACATTTTAATGTTTGATTGTCTCAAACATAATACTTTATCGTCTCGATTTTTCAAACACTTTGAAGGACTCTTACTTTCTCATGGGGATATAGGCATGTAACAATACGACATACCAAAACAATGGTTTCAGATAAATATCGTCTGATATATTAAGCATGCATTTACATATTTACATCAACATACATCAATGATCAAAATTCCATCTGACAAACACAGTATAACCTTAAAATAATTATGTACAACAGTATACTTCTAAACAGTAATTATTTAGGATTTTGTTATTAACTTTTAATTAATTAACTTTCAAGGCAGCATACACATAAACCAGATAAAATAAATAAGGATACAATTATTTACTAAATACATTAGAATCATTTTGCAGCGAATTTCAGTTTTCATAAATAAGTTCCAAGGCAGCTTTGAAATTTACTTTAATTGTTTACTGAAATCAAACACTTAGGTTATTACTATACGAACTTGAACTACAAATATAAATATTGGCTTCTGCAGTAAAATTTATGTAACGTTTTAATTTTACATTTTTAAGAATAATACAAATCATTTTTAATAAACATCACTCAGACTGAAACATATTTCTGTGGCAAATACTGCATGTTTGTCGGAGGTTAACAGGTTGCCATGTCACGTGATTGGTAGGCGGAGCGATCTCTCATATGGCGTAAAGTCAATTCAGCGCGTCGCATAAAATCTAACCAGGTCGACATTTTCAAACTAATATAAACAAAAGATACTGTTTAAATATGGTTAATAGGGAGCTAACTACATCTTTCTTAGCAGAGAGTTATTAAAATGAGTTACCTCGCTTGTTAGTGCGGTTTTTCTCTTACATCGTAACTAAGTATGTGATAGTTAATATCAATTACGTAAAATAATTTTTTAATAACTCAAACTGGAAGAACAATATTTATATATCTTTCGACTTTATTGCCAAAAATCAAGGCGGAAAACAGTGTTTACATATTATACATACTATAGATCAAAGTTAGGTTATTTGTATATGTTAGTTTATACGTGTACATCTATCTATATATTATTATTATTAACAATAATAATAATAATAATAATAATAATAATAATAATAATAATAATAATAATAATAATAATAATAATAATAATTATAATATTAGCGAGGACTTTTGTATAGCACTTAATCTTTAGAACCTCTAAGAGCTTTACAACATCTATTATGATATGAATACAACAACGAAAAAACACCATGAAATTGGAAAACAAAAAATGCTGAAAATATTAAGTAGGAAACATTTTAATATCTTTAATTTTGTTCTTGCAGTTGAAAAAGGTGAGTTTTAGGAGCACCCTTGAAAAGGATCACAGTGTATTTGTGTCTAATCTCAATTGGCAAGGGTGAGTGTGTATATTTTTTTCTGTTGAATTTTGAGCTTGGGGTTAATCCCTACTTTAATAATAAAAATCGCGAAATATGGCAACATCGATATAATGTCAGTCATGGGTTTTGACCTCCAGACTTCGATTATCAGAGCTCTGCGGCTTTAGCACTACGGACGCTTTGCTACTGATAAATATTTTTTAAAATATTATAAAGTTACTTTGCTTGATGGCAATCATAATACAAACTGCAGCGTGTTTCTTAACACATCATTTTAATAAATTTATAACATTGGTGGTGGGTGTGTGCAGAATTATTTTGAATGAAGATAAGACCCACTTAGGATAAGTAAGTTAAGATTATATGTATTGTGCAGTCCTTAGAATAAATTATATACCTTCCGAGCCTGCGGGAATATCGTTTGGTAATCTCGAGGTTCACATGAAGGTTGTGCCGTCGATTGCATATATGTAAATAGCTTACTAGACAAATCTCGATCTGGCTATTCTCACTAAACAATCGTCACTTTGGCTATTCTCACCAAACAATCGTCACTTTGGCAATTCTCACTAAACAATGTCACTTTGGCTATTCTCACCAAACAATCGTCACTTTGGCTATTCTCACCAAACAATCGTCACTTTTGGCTATTCTCACCAAACAATCGTCACTTTGGCTATTCTCACTAAACAATTGTCACTTTGGCTATTCTCACCAAACAATCGTCACTTTGGCTATTCTCACTAAACAATTGTCACTTCGGCTATTCTCACCAAACAATCGTCACTTTGGCTATTCTCACTAAACAATCGTCACTTTGGCTATTCTCACTAAACAATTGTCACTTTGGCTATTCTCACCAAACAATCGTCACTTTGGCTATTCTCACTAAACAATTGTCACTTTGGCTATTCTCACCAAACAATCGTCACTTTGGCTATTCTCACCAAACAATCGTCACTTTGGCTATTCTCACCAAACAATCGTCACTTTGGCTATTCTCACCAAACAATCGTCACTTTGGCTATTCTCACTAAACAATTGTCACTTTGGCTATTCTCACCAAACAATCGTCACTTTGGCTATTCTCACCAAACAATCGTCACTTTGGCTATTCTCACCAAACAATCGTCACTTTGGCTATTCTCACCAAACAATCGTCACTTTGGCTAATCTCATTTGACAAACCTTGCATTAGCTTTTCTCACTAGAAAAAAAAATCTCAGTTTCGTCTAATCTCACTAGAGAAATATCAATTTGGATATTCTCATTAGAAAAAAAAATATCAGTTTCATCTAATCTCACTAGAGAAATATTAATTTGGATATTCTCGCTAGAAAGTTGTTAGCTTGGCTATTCTTACTCTAGAAAAATATCAATTTTACTATTCTCACTAGAAAAATATCCTTAGAATTAAGATATATATAAGGCTGTAAATACTGTATTTATATATAACGCTGTAAATAGTTTAATATATGTTGTGCCTTCTAAAAAGGACAACATATATAGTTGTTAAATATTCTTTTATTTCAAATATACATAATACTTTATACAAGTGAACTATGAAAATATTAATATCATTTCTGCAATAAAAAAATTAAAACATGATGGTATAAAAATTCAATATGATCCTGAAGAAAAAAATATATGCGATGTTTAATCCTTACAGAAAGGACAACTGAAGGTGGATATACACTATCTTAAGCGTATACATTAATTAAGATCATCAAACAAGTTATGTTACAATCTGGAAACAGTTAACGATTCGGACGTGGAAAGCTTCATCTCTTTTCACTATTATTATCTCACGAATATGAAACAAAAATGACTATCAATGTATATGTAAGACAACTAATAAAGGTTATATCAGATCGTGAAAAGGAAAACGCTTTCAAAAATAACTAGTGAAAATGAAAGTAGCAGTACGATTGACTGCAATCGTTGATTATATTTACAATTTCTGGTGAAATATACCTGCAGCGGCCATGCGGGTCATTGTTATACTTGAGAATACCTCCTAATAGGGTCTATGTTTCGCTACGTCTCAACGACTTTAGAAAAAGTTTCATTGACAAGATCGTTGAGTGATTTTTTTAGTTCCTATGTTGTATATATTTGTATTGTAAAGTTTGGTAATTCAGCTTCAGTTATTTTATGTTGATCAAAAACTAATTTCTTTAATGTTATTGGTTTACATTCTAAAGTAACTGGATGTATATCAATAGGAATATTTGCATCATCACTAGCTAATATTGTTTCAATAATTATTTTATTAATAAAATTAAGATCTGATATAATCTGGTTCAGATGTATTGTTTAAATGATTTCTTGTTTTATATCACCATTGTAATATTGAGATAGAGGAGACACAATATTTTGTAGATTTATAATCGAGCTAAAGTATTGATGTTAATATTTATGGAATAAGCTGCGTTCCTCGTCAATTCGTAATTTATATGTTCTCGATCAACTTTGCATACACCAAGATTTAGGAATTCTAGTAACACCATCAGAAGCAATAAAAAAAATTGACCATTATAAGCTTTGCATGGAAACTCTTTTCAATAATCTGGAAGCTTAATAAATAATTTTCTGTTATAAATACAGAACTTTGGTTCTAGTATTTATTTATATTCTGATGCTATTTAAGGCCAGCCTAATACGGTTCGGATTGATAATTGATACATATCTTCAACGTAATCCTGAGAGTTTATTTAAATTGCAACTATAGTTTGTTCATAGACTGTTGTGCTATTTTTATTCTTTTCCTGCAATATATTCATCGCTGATTTGTTCAATTTGATAAAGGGCCAATGGAATAGAAATAATTTGCAATCGTGGTTTGCATCTGGTGTGTTTTTATTTGCAATCATCAGAGTATTATTCGTCTGCAACATAAAATGATTTCGATCTAATATTTGGCCAACAATGGTATACTCGTAATTGTGCTATCGCATTTTCTTTTACTGGCACTACAGTTGGAAAGCTTACGTTAAATTCAGGATTGGTCGAACTTGGTAATAGTATCGTTGATTTTACGGAGTTGTATTAACGACGATCTATTGCCTGTAGTTCTTGCGATGGCAAAATTATTATTATTATTATTAGTAGTAGTAGTAGTAGTAGTATTTTCTAAATCAGATGTAGTCATTTTCTCATTGTATATCTTCATCATTTCTGTGAACTCAATATCTGATATTATTCCATCACTAACACCCGATGATATCAATGAAGATAATTTGTAATATGCTAGAGTATGCAACTTTATTATATACTCATATAATTTATTATCGCTACATGTAGATATGTTGGCAATGTTTATAAGAAGCCTGTATTTGCTGTTGCAGCTGAAACAAATTGTTACAACTGCTGGGCCATCTCTAGCGATTGTGTTATTGTTGATGGCAATGCACCGGTTCTGAGTATAACAGCATACGCTGAATGTACAATTAACTCAACGACAACTACACGTCTATGATTTTTTAAAACTTTTGCTGTATACGCATAACTATATTTTTTTATTTTATTTTTCCATTCACGAATCTGATTGTATCTGTGCTGTTGGACTCTGATTCGACAGTTCATTATATTTAAGTAGGAGGTAGTATAGCGACTAATTCAAGACACCAATGATAAATCAAACCGTCTTTTTTCTTCAGATTTTACTTCAAATGTTACTTAAAATATTACAGAAACTATCTTATATACTACGTTGTCGGGGATCTTTTTTATGTCATGGAGTTTAATGTCGATAACAGCAAAATTCTGGAAATTCATTAATGTTTCTGTTTACGTATCTACGAAAACTCGAGAACGTGTTATAAGCTGTATAACTAGATCTAAGATTGATTACTTCATTTTTGATTGTCGTTAACGAGCTCATCATTGGGAAATCTCTATCAAATACCTATTTCTTTGTTGCAGTGTTATTGTTTGATTCTGGTTCTCCAAGACCAGTTATTTTATTATTAGTCATATTGAGAGAACCAGTCATTGTATCACAAGATCTTTGTATTCGATTTTGAATATTATCTAATATTGTTGACATAACACCATTACTACCAAACACGGTAATGCTGTTTACGGTTACTCGATTAATTCTAACGATAATATCTTGTAATGAAGGATTACTAGTTTTTAATCTTCCTCCGTTATTTTGAAATACAAAAATTTCCTTTGGATCTACATTTGACTTAATAATTCTGATTTGTCATCACTAATGATTTCATTTACATTTTCGGGCGATCTTTCGTCAGTTGTGTGTTTTGCTTATAAGAAGATCTTCCGTAAACATATACCATGATAATTTTAAGATCTGTTTAAAACAATGGCGGCTACTTGTACAATTGTGCATGACTTTATGGGGTAGTTTGGTTGAATTTGATACAGCGTCAAGTAAAGTAATTGATTCACGGTAACATATTAGCGGATTAGTTATTCTCTGGGTTGGTTATGTCCCCTATATATTTTAAAAACTCCTATGGTTGGCCAGTCCCTAAGAATTAAGAAAAAACAATTATACGTGAATCAATTGCGTAACCAACCCAATGAGAACCTAGATCAGAACTATTGTCAAGATTAATGATACGTGTTTCAACATTATTGTGCTGGTTAGGTAATTTATCATGCATAAAACACCTCTGTTCCTGGAAGTCTCAGACCTTTTCCGTACTATGAGTGTGGAGTTCCTAGAAGCCGTAGACTCTTCATACTTTTTTTAAATCCTTGACCTGTTGCGTTCCTTAGTGTCGTTCTGGCAGCGGCTCCAATAGCACCTAATGCAGCGTCTTTTGCGACAGCTGGTACAGCAGCTGCTATTAACGTCTGTATAACTGCAAAAGTGAAAATAATCCACCTGTTTTTTATTGAATCTTAATGGAACAGGGACAAAGATGACTTGAACTCCAGTCTTTGATTCTAAAGCCACCCTAGCAATTTAATCTATATTCAATGTTACTTTTTTCCGCATTTACTTACAATAATTGATTGTATTCTTTTACCTCCCTATGAGTCAAATGACCTTAATGTGACTATATGACATTATAATGAGTGATTTAAAGACATGTTTTCGACTGAAGCGTCAACAACTCTCATTCGTCTGCAGACTGTTTCAAGTAGCATTGATGAGTACAACAACGATTGCTCTGTAATTAACACCAGTACCACATGCGCTCGAAAATTTATATCAACGACAGATTGTCTAACTAAACCCAGGTGATTTAGCGAAAAGTAATAACTCGCATACAGACTTGTAAAATCTAATTGTGATATTTGCAAACCAGTATCTATATTTTTATCACGTTCCATAAATGTCATCAACCAATGATATGTACGTGATACATAATTATTATCAAAATTTATTAATATATCTTCAGATGACTTTTGATAAATATAATTGGACTATGTTCTTGAGAATTTAATCGTGCATCATTTTGTAAAGCAATGAAATTATGCCATGGGATAGAAACACGTTGTGATCATGTAAGACATGTGAATACACGATCGACAGCACTTTGAACACTATCTGTTATTACTGTTAACCATTCGTTTGGCTCTAAGTAAATTCGTTCTCTAAACTTCACAGGCAAACCAAGAATGTTCTCATGTAAAATATTCATGATCACGTCAGCCAGTGTTTACACCAACGCTGAGGGTTACTTCTGAATGTCTCTTTTATTTAAAATCTCCCAGAGCAAAAGTGACGGACATAGTGTGTAATTTCTGACCACTGCCATTGGTAACGGTCAAAAATAGTAATAAAATCGTCTGACGTAAACGCTCTAAAGCGGAATATTACGAAGAAGGCACACTTGATCCATAGAAATCTGACGCGTTCGTTGATTTTTTGTTACTTTCATCCTGTGAATATTTCGACACAAGTTCTACTGACACCAATTGATATTTTGCTCTGGCATGTTCCTGCCAAACTTCCTTGTAGATCTTCTCTTGCAATTCGTTTGGTAATCCTTGAATATTATGTTTCACATGGGGTTTAAATACTTATCTAGGTGTTGTCCATGGTTTGACTCCCAACCAAGCTTGTTTCATAAACGACATGGTATTTCAATTCAGTAACTAGGTTCCCACTAAAGGTAGGTAGTATCAATTCGGAGACCATCGAACATGTTCCAGGTAAGCGGAATCTTCCTGTTCCCACTGGTAAAGTGACATATTGCAACTGAACCAATTGACTTTATCCCCTTCGCCCAAGTAGAAAAGTCTGGCTCTGGCTAATTCTTCGGGGCTTGGTAATGGCAGATAATTTGGCCATTTTCTTTGAAGGTTTGGAATCGACTTTCAAAGAAACATTATTGAGGCCAACGCACTAGAAACGGATATTCGTCTTTAACAACTTCATTCCGATGAGGGTACGATGAATTCCGTAGGAATTTACATAGGGTTGCATAACATCAGTAGGGTGGTAGTCGCACGGTCTCATGCGCAGATGGACATCCAGTACATAGCCCACGATAACGTCGCTTTCGTATCCATCAGGTTTGAAACGCACAGCATCCATGGTATTTATAGTGGTAGTAGTCATAGCAAAGTTCACATGATGTTCTGCTGAATCGCTCAAGTCACAGAGTACGGCATCTCTGCAATCGAAAGGTATAGCTTCGCACTCCACTTGAGAATCCCCGAACTTCAATAATGTCTGTTTAAAATTATTCATCTTCTTTGCTTGGTCCTTGCAGTTACCATGAACTATCGGTCTTGGAACGTGTCCCATTTTGTAAGCTGGCTAATATCGACGTGACCGTACGGTAAAGGGAAGTGATAGGGAATCCGCACTTTCTTCTAGTACACGATTTGATCTACTTTTTCCAAAGGCCGACTGACCATTTGGTGTGTGGGTAACCGTACGATTTTGTGCGGTTCGTGTGTGGTCACCTTAAAGGTTTCATCCTATCCAGACTGCAAGGATTCTTTCGCATGTCAAAGTTCATCACTCGACTGGTGCGATAACTGAGAGTCAATCCATTCACTTTAAATTCGGTATGCACTTCTCCTTGCCAGTTTTGTTATTTGTAGCCTAATTTTAGGACCACTACTTGTAAAACGTAGAATCTTGTCGTTGGGATGTTCATCTGTCGAGGCTCATAAACGATCTCCTTCGATGTTTGGGTAACAGTGGCTCAGTCGATCAATGCAGATGCAACTGTCAGTGTCACAATACAAAACACGATCTCCTAACAGTTCTAAAACTGCGTACCATTTAAAGCGAAGATGGGCTGTCACGTAAGCCTCGCTGCTGACACTTCCAAATATATCGGCTTCAACAAAGTCTAGTTCTCCTTCGTAACTGACCAAGTCCGCACAAACGACGTCTACGTGTTCCATGTATTTGGTTTTGTCGTGAATCATCTGAAAGTAGCAGGAAGGTTCAGACAAATACTCTGTCATGGGTAAAGACGGACGTTGTGCCTCTTTACCTTACAAGCAATTTAACATCACTTTGGCAAACGATCGCCATACTTCGTTTTTCTCCACGTGGTCTAAAGTGATGCTATCCTGATTCCAGTATTTATCTTTGAATTTATTTTTGTCTTTGGAGGCGTGGCAGCAGGAATGATAGCCGCTGGCTTCTTGTTTAAGTTTCAAAAGGCATCCACGTAGTCTGCAAAAATACCTATCTGTCTCATCGCCCTTGTGGTAGTGTTGTGTCTTGGGGAAAGTGGTCAATTTCATACACTTCTAACAATTGGTAACAAAGGTCCAGAGCTTTGAACAACTCTACGCTGACCCACGTTCCAGTCAAGGCGCGTTCTTCCTGGGCGTGCTGACAAGGTTGGTCTTGGTTGCACGTTTCAGCACAAGTAAGTCACAAAAGAAACATCAGTTTCCATTGCCAATGGTGAGGTAAAACGGGATGGTACAAGTCCGTAGGAGGTAAGACTTTGCACTTGATCAAGCCATCGTACAGTCGAATGTTGTCCAAGAAAATGTGTTCCATCATCATTTGCGGATACCCTACGGGAAAATAACGATATTTGCACACGTAAGGATACAGCGAACACAGTCCAAGTATTTAATTTATTCCCCTTTCTCTTCGTTCGCTTCGTACAGCAAACAGGTTGCATTCGTTCGTCCTTCGTACAAATTATTCAGTGGGTTCAATGGGTCCACCAACTTGTACCTTTCCACGATGCGTTTAAACTCAGGATCGGTTTTTCAAACGAAAATCGTTCCCGTGTTCCCACATTTTCTCCAATTGGCATCCTTGCTGTCCTAACTTGAAGCGTCGATGACATGTGGTCTCATACAATTCTTCCATTGTCTGTTGTAAAAACTGATTTTTGGTGTCACGTTGAGGGAAGCAGAGGGGACATCCGTGAAATAAGCATCAGTTAAAATCGTACACAATTTGAAGGTTTTATAAGTCGCAGCCATCCGCCCAATACGTTCTGGTGGTCTTTTCTCTTCCTCCGTTGACCGAGTATTGACGTTTGACAAAGTCCGTCGTTTGAGGACTGATGACAGCCAGGGTGTTGTCAGGCATGAGTCGTTTTCGGTACACTAAGGAACACTCTTTGGCAATGGTGCAAGCCTCTTTGAAAGGATCGATCCCTATGTGTTCCATGAACAATTGTCAAAATTTTAAACAGCAACGTCGTAAAATGTACACGTCAGATGGACAATACTTTAACATTTTTTCTTGAAAGTCGAAGGGGTCCGAGGCGTGAGTCTGGTACCAAGTGTACAAAGCTTCACGTTGTTCGGTAGACATGTTGTCGGGGTCGTAGTAGTGAGTCTTATGCAAATGGGGCAGATCGTCATATTGATTGGCTTCGGTATTGAAAAGTGCGACAAAATAACTTTGGCCATTTCTGGCATTCCAAACGTTTTAGGAATGCAACTCAAATGCATGGCCAAGTGACTCATTGAATCTTTAAACTGGACTTGTCTTACTGGCATGGAAACGATTTTGGCAACGTTCGAACTTACTTTAGGACGTTCGGTACTTTGTTCAGTATAGTCTCTCAGCAGAAATTACCCATCATATCCCGAGAAATTGTTAGCCAGTACCGTGACATGGCCATGCCAATCTCCGAAACGTTCGAAGTCTTCTCATGTCTGGTCGATGGGGTTTAAGATCCATTGGGCAAAATAGACCAACGTGTTTTACACGTCCTCTAGGAATCTTGCAACAGTAAGGGCAATGACTAAAGATCGGCTCTTGGATGCACTTCTCGCGCGCTCGGTGAGCCACACAAAAATTGGGAATGTGAATGCCAGTCTCTTGCATGCATTCAAAATTTAAAAAAAAAAGATAAATGTATCTTTCTTATGGTCATCTTCTTGTTGGGATTGGTATTTAAGAATGAAGCATTCCATGTCCACGATTTTGCGACAAATATGACATCGTTTCTTTTCTGAACATACGTGCGTCTAGGCATTATTGATACAAATGCATTGTCCACAAGTAGGGCACAGTCTCATTAGCTGACAAGAACTTTGTGAACCTTGTGTCTTCAAATCTTGTTGGTAACAGATGGGACTGACAAACTGGGCAATCTAATCGTTCTTGTCCTTCATCCAGACATAGTTGAGAGGCCAAACATCCCTCACATTTCAATCCACAATGATTGTGTTGTTCTCGATTGTTATAGCCATAGTCACATTTCTCACAATAATAACTATATCCCAGGAATGCAGTGATACTGGTAATGGTATCAAAATATTCATCGTGATGATAGACGTGAATGCATTTTCCGTCTTTGAAATCGTTGCATCAAAACAAGAGATCCCTGCACTTCTTGAGGGTGTATTTTAAAGGTTTAACGTGGAGCTAAAATGTCTTGTAATTTTTGCATTTCTGAAATGCCACAGGGTGCGTCTCTGGATATTCCCGCTTGCTGTAACAGCTGAATAGTTTTCCGAGCGCTTTTCCATTCTGCCGTGTCATTCTTGTCGGCATACGTTCGTCCCACGACGATGGCATGGGCTAAAGACACGGTCTTGAGGGTTGTTAATTCCGACGAGACTCGTTTTGGTGCTGCGAAGGTTGTCGACCATGAACACTGTCGCTTTTCCATCGGTGATGTGAAACTTTTCATTGGATTGTTGCACACGTTGAATCTTGTAGATGACTTTGGAAGGTGTCAGTTCGGCTCTGCTGATAAACTTGATCCAAACGGGAGACTTCCAATTATCGTGATGAATGGAAAGTCTTAAACGATCGTCTTTTTTGGCTTTACGTTGCTGTTTCGGTGTAGTTAACAAGGAATGCCACACCTCGGTAATGAACCCCTCTGCAATGTCAAAAGGTACATTGGACTTGAAATCTTTAAACTTTACCGCGTACGTGTAAGCCGTAGTTCTAAATTTTTCCGTCTCTCAAATGTGATATTACTTTTCAGGGTTTACTGGTAAACTTTGCTTGGATGTCGATTCTCTGGGTCTGAATTCGGGCTCACTCATGTCATCTTGAAAATCAGTGGCATGAACTTGAGCCAAGACTTCACTACTGTGCGAGGCGATAAATCACGATTTTGTCTCTTATTATTTATGCTTGTCTGCAAAACGTCAAATGGCTACATTTTAAAGGCCAGGACCCCTATATTTTCATGTCAGATCAGTGTATATATAAAAGGTGACTGTATAACCTTCCAGTAT
This sequence comes from Unio delphinus, assembly GCA_029339505.1. Taxonomy (NCBI): domain Eukaryota; kingdom Metazoa; phylum Mollusca; class Bivalvia; order Unionida; family Unionidae; genus Unio; species Unio delphinus. The sequence goes on from JAQISU010000217.1 coordinate 1,382,551, forward strand.
TCATTTCACTCTCAAATTGACCAGAACGAAGGAAGAGGCAACACAAGTTGAACTTCTCATCAGAGCTTTGCGTGGTGTCATACGAAAGTTTTCTTCAGACAAGCCGACGGACCATTCCCCTTCTTTTCAAGAAAAAGGTCAAGATACTTACTATATCAGTAAGAAGAAAGGACATTGGACTACAGAATGCCCAGACCATGAAAAAAATAAAACAGGTGCCAGAAGATACAAACGTCAAGCTACCTGTTATTATTGTAAAGAGAAAGGACGGGGTGAGGGATTCCGAACAGGAAAAAGAGGAGGTACCCTCACCAAAGGAAGAACCCGGATAAGTTCACAAGACAAGAAAAGAAGACGAGACAAAAGTGAGATAAAAGAAAAAGAAAAACCCGTGACAACAACTGAGAGTAGTAATATGGGGCACCCTGGCGACAATGGGAAAATGCATTACGGACTTTTCCCTGGCAACTCTTGGCGACAAGGTTTTAAAAAACACCTGGCGACAACTGGAAGAAATTTCTAAATTTTGCTTCTAGTCTTTCTCGAGCTAATCTAGCTTTTTTAAGATTCCATAGCTGGAGACATTATTGCAATAATAATGATCTAATTACAGCACAGAGATAGTGCGACCTCAATGAAACGTTATATGGGTAGAAGCAGGAGAGGGGGCGAATCCGACTTTTCTAATTGGGGTAGATTTTAAGCAAAGCATTTTAAGTCTCCATTTGCCAAATGGAGCCTTAACGATTTTAAAGCCCTATTTGTCAAATCAGGGGTTTCTCAAAACCTCTTGGGTTTAAGTACCTTGCCAATGAAGCGTAAAAAAAGCGTCGACGAGGCAAATTCCTCGAAGACGCCAACGTCGCCGCATCTGCTGCTATGGGTTAACCGAATATTTGATCAAGTCCGACACGATATCGCATCCGAGGGTCTGACAAATTTATCGTCATAAATCCGTGTGGGATTGACTGAGCGTGACTAAAGAAATTTCTAAATCGATTATGATCCATATCACCGCAGCACCAAGTTTGCCAAATATTTCGTAGCGTATGAGTATCAACTCCGTTAAACACACACAATAAATTGCAGTTATCTCTGATCACTTTTGGTATTTAAGTGTAACGTTGAGTAACATATATCACATCAGTGTTTTTATGCCTGCCTCTGGAAAATATCCTAGCGGGATTCTTTTGATTGTCTAACATCACATCGTCATATTGTTAATACTTCCATCGATATCATCAATACTCGGTGCGTCCTCGATATCAGTTATAAATTAAATAATACCCTCGCCGGATTCTTTTTTCCGCTTTGTCGTTAAATTCTTTAAACACATTGTAACATCGCTGATCGTCTACACTAGGAGCTATCAAATACAACTTGTCCCATTTCATCCATCTCGTTATCAAATTAAGTAACAATTGTATATTGCCACTTCCAGATGGTCCGATTATAATCATTCTAATTGAATTCGGCAACATCGCATGGTGTTTAATAGGTTGTCGTCGTCGGGTAGCTGATTAATCAATTACATTCATCTTATTATATATAAATTATGGATCTATATTGTGTGAAGTGCAAAAAACGTACTGGCACAGATGACTTGACGACAATTACAACTAAAAATAACCGATCAGCACTTTCTGGTAAATGTGTACAATGTAGTACAAAAAAAAATTAGATTTGTTTCTATGAGATCTGCAGGAAATGCTAGCATTTCTGATGATTTAAAAAAAACTTCGAGGTGATATCGCAGCCAAGTTAGCAAAACTCCCGGGAACACCATGGGCAAAGTATCCAGGAGAAAAACATCTTCCAGGGTATAGTTATTGTGGACCCGGAACCAGACGCGATATTAGACTCGATGATCAAAACCAACCTCGACGTGGTGAAGAACCAATAAACGCTATTGATAAGGCATGTCATCCTCATGATGCTGCTTATAAAAGCAGCAATCTGCAACACAGACATATCGCAGATGTGAAATTAATTCATGCGCTGAATTCTATCACTGATAAATCCTTCAAAGAAAAATTGGCTTCATGGTTAACAAAATCGGCGATGAAAGGTAAATTGATGTTAGGTGCCAGTAATTAATAACAACATGGAATCTATTTATTATTCTCCAAAATGATACTCGAGGGACAAAGCAGTAATCAATAAACTCGCTAACGCCGCGAAGGTGAAATATACCACCGTGGCTAATTGGTTATCCGAACAGGCAATATGGCAAATTTATCTACCGCCGCCTAAACAAATTAACTACTCGGTCTTTAATGTGACCGTTCCTAATGAAGTTCATCAAGCTGATATACTATTTCTGCCGCATGATGGTGGTTACAAATACATGTTAACTGTAGTTGATGTTGCGAGTCGATACAAACAAGCAGAACCGCTAAAGTCAAAGTCGGCCACTAAAGTAGCTTCTGCATTTGAAAGGATTTATCAAAGGGGTCCTCTGCGCTGGCCAAATCTGTTACAAGTTGATCCTGGCAAGGAATTTCAGGGTGCGGTTCTATCAACGATGAAGCATCATAATGCACTACATCGCGATCAGGCAATTGTTGAACGGTTTAATCGGACACTTGCTAAGCGGTTATTTGGATATCAATACGCAAAGGAATTCATTCAGGATAAACGATCCCGTGAATGGGTCAAAAGATTACCAGCTGTGATTACAGCGCTGAATAATGAGATTACTCGAACAATCAACATGAAACCTAACAACGCGATTAAAAAGAAGTCTATACCCGTACAACCACAAAAAGATTTTTCAAAACAACCAATACTCGGTAATGTCACTATTAGGTATTTATACGAACCAGGAGAGCTTGAAGGTGGCACAAAAAGGGCTACTGATCCTATTTGGAGTGTTACCGCGCATAAAATATCCGGCATAACACGATCTACGGGTAGACCAGCAATTTATAAACTGGATTCAACTGCTCCTCAGCGAGGATTTACTCGACAACAATTACAAGTGATACCCGAGGATACTCAATTACCACCGCGTGGTCTTAACTAACCTCTGTGTCTTCTCATGACTATGTCAGGACAACTTTTAAAAAGCTGATTTATTCTTCGTACTCTGGATACTGCGAGATAAACTAAATTTGACCATTCGATGTGATTATCCACTATCCAAACAATTGTATCCGATATAGTCAACCCCTGTGAAGAATGTATCGTCGCTGCGTATCCTAGCGTCCATGGGGATTTATTAGCACGCAATGCATCTTCGACGACGCTGATATCAACCAGCACAATATCATTTAGCACTAAATTCTGCTTTTCACTCTGTCCTGGAATATCAACTTCAATATTCTGTTTTCGTGTATCCGAAGGCCTTTAACATAACGGTACTGGAAGTGTTGTAAATTTTTCTTTATGCAATTCAAATAACTTCATCTGAAGTGTGTCTCTGACTATTTTTCTACTTGCGATTATCAAATCGTTTGGTCTCCATGTTTCCCAAAATTCCTCCATGGGAGTTTCTGAAATTATTTCACGCGCTATTTCACATTGGATTCTATCCGGTTGTAATCTGATTAGTTGTTTGAACTCGCGTAATTGTTCATCAAGTGCTATATGATCAGTACTGATTTCTTCATAATAGTCTACAAAATTCTTTAGCCAATCATGTGGCGATAAACCGACAAATGGTGGTGGTTGGCAATGATCGCAGCACATGACGACTTTTGTGTTCGCTAACAATAACCAATCGAGAAATTTTTGTAATACATCTAATAACACTGTGCATATCTCATTCCAAATAATGACATCAGGAATAAATTTCTCGCCCATTCGTTCAGGAGTCCATTCATCGCCTTTCCATCGAAAGAAACTATGATAAGTACAGGCATTTACCCCTTGTTGTTTCATCTCTCTGGCGAGTCTGTGTGTTGGTGTTAGTACAATCATATTTGATTTCCCATGAAATAACTCAGTCGCACGAGTCGTCTTTCCTGACCCGCAACAGCCGTTTAGGTAGCTGGTTTTATATCTACATATTGGATCAGATATCTGCGGTACATGAGATAGTTCTTATATCTGATCAAATATTTATCTTGAATCGTAACATCTGCTGATTTGGAATAATCACACGGTATTTCTTTTTTAATTCTCCATGATCCTCAGCTCTCCTTGCTACCGTTAATAATTCAGCCTCTGCTTCGCTGTGTTTCGCGTTTATCTAAAATGAATCAGTGGCGACTCTAACTGCGGTGTCAGGAAATCTATTTATCATCGAAAATAAATTGATAGAAGCATAAACTAGCATAGATGCTCTCAAATGTGTATACTGAAGATTTACACCGTCTGCGTAAGTAACAATTGTACCAAATTTTGTTCCATCGGACAAGAAAGCGTCTTTACGATCGATATATATACCCTTAGATGTAATATCCGCGATTATAAAATCGTATTCGACGTTATCTATAATCAATCGTGAAGAATATCTGTTATTGTCGTATTTTCCACCTTGAGTGAATTTACCAATTATTCTTCTACCAAGATCCTTTGCGTCTTTGTTTCTGATTTCAAATAGCTGTTTGGACCATTTCACGATATATTCTTCGTCAAGATCGGGAAACTGTTTTCGTTGTTCGCTGATTATACTATCTAGACGTTCAGGTTGTGGTAACCATACTTCAGTCTGAGCTCGATAGGATATAATCGCTTCACTGACAATCAGCGATTTTAACATCCTACAATCGATCATATACCGTAATAGCACTATTGGCATCCAATGTTTTTCAGACATGTGTCTACCAATCCAAACATAATAGCACGGATGTAACCCTGTAGCCAATTCAAATGATACCACACGAGCGAATCCGGTTAAATCAAAATCAGGCAGTGGTCCATTAATAGCAACACGGGCCATCTCGTGTGTGGGATGTCCAAATCGTTTAAAATATCTAGCGCATTCTCCATACCCGAGAAAACTCCCTGGGTAACACGCGACTATATCAACTGTAATAATACTTTCACTGTCGTATTTTGTATTCTATAATCCACCGTGGTTATATTCTATACAACTTGATTTGATGTCTGTGAAAAATTCAGTTCTTGTTGGTTTCCACGAGTTTCTCTTTCTCGCAAAATGAGCTGCAACCGATGGAATTGTAAAACAATTTGTTAGTAATTGTTCGTCGTCGAAACTCTTCGAGAAACTAGTGGCTAGTTTTTTTCATCTTGTCATGGAGGGCTTCAGTGCGGTATAATTCTCTATTGTGTCTTACAAACTGATCGAATCCACCCTCGGGATTTTCGGCGCTGTGAAGTAACCACACTGATACAGGGTCGCTTTTACTCAACTGGTAAATAGCATCGAACAATTTTTTCTCAGAGAATTCTGGAGTGGAAAATTCCTCGGATATATATTTTATGGTTCTATTCCGCGGGAATATTGTTACCGCAGGTGTCCATGCGTGTTCGTTATGATCAATAATTTTGATTGGGGCTCCATTTGATTTATATTTCGATTCGTATAATATCTCGCCGGTTATCGTCGCTACGGTTATTGGAAATCTTAATGATGTTTCTAATTCAGCTATATCCTGAATTGATGCTCCGTTTTTCCTAACTGTTAATTCCCACTCGGTTATTTTTTTGCGTCTTAGATCAGTCAATTTGTTCCCCCGGGATGCATTTGTGAAGTGTTCTATTATTCGTCCTGCTACACAATTGACCCTTGACGAAGTCATCAACGACAGTTTCATGGGTTTTAGTTTTTAAATACTCGGTTTATCATTTAACGGATATATCCCGTAAACAACTGCTGTTACAGGATAAGATCTCTCGTAATACGGTTTGTCAATTCCAGTCAAAATTCCTGGTTTGGAATCTTGACTCACAGTGACAGTTTTTTTCTCCTTCAAGATGGGTTCAAATTTATCACGAATAACCCAATCTCCAGTATCTGAACGGATAATGAATTTTATTCTAAAAAAATACCTTTTCCGCGAAAGATGTGAAATTATTTCACTGCTGCGTTTTTATCGTTCATGGTAGCGTCAACGATAACATCAATTCGAAATGTCGACCAACAGTGAGATGCTCCATCACGCTTGAATTCATTAAAACAGTCTCTGATTTTACTTATCATAGTTCTATCACGAATTTTACCCTTTGGTGTATCAAAGACTCTATCGAGATTGAATTTACCATTTTTCCAAGGTGTAATTTTCGATAATCTCTCCATCTCATTCATGCTATAATTAAAACAAGTATTTAAATAGAAGAATATGTATAATGAATCATTGCAAATGGCTTATGATTGGATCAACAACCGTGAGTAACAAATCATGCAGAAAGGAGTTCTGTGGATATCATATGCAAAGTGTTCGTAACAGGAGTTATGGGCCTTTACCCTGCATACGATGTGGGGTAGGGGTGCGTGGTAAATCACAGTTGTGTCTCGGTTGTGGTGGCAAACGATACAGAGAGTTGAAGCGTTATTATGATAAGAGGGTTAAAAAATCCATCAATGACTCTACCTTTGACAGCGTCCTTGACTCTATCAAGGACAAAATCATAAGAACACCCCAAGACTACATCGAAAGATTTCCTAGTGTAATCATTCGACCAAACAATGAATTAGACAAATAGTATAGTATATAAATGAACCAAGAATTCCGACCACATCCTGTGATTGTAAACTATGAGGCATCCAGTGATGGTATTATCAGAAACCGCAGATTGAAGAAGCCAGATGATTTTGTGACTAATCAAGGGTATTTGAGGTTTTATTACTGCCATCGTTTCGTGTATGAATGTCAAAACGGATTGATCAAGGATGGCTTTGTTATCGATCACATTGATTCCAATGTTAAGAACAATTCTTTGTCAAACATGCAAGCTGTTACAAAAACTGAGAATTTGAAACGAGGAAAGACTGGTACTTATAAATCGATTCGGAAAAGACCCGTAAAATCATTTAACACAACAAATAACGAGGAAATAGTATTTCAATCGATAGCTAAGGCTGGTAAGTATTTCGATATTTGTCCACCTTCTGTTCAAAGCGTCGGAGAGGGAATTTGTCAATCTGCGATTTCAAAAAAGACCAGACAAAAAATTCAGTTCGTTTATGTATAACAATTAGAAATATATAATTATTAGTAATATGAATTCTCATAATATCAATGATGTAATAACCGAAATTTTAGTTTTGAAATCTCAGGGGATTTACACATCAGATAATTTAGACTGCGATCAAATTATGTCCGACTTCCAGGACATTGAATGTTGCGCTAACAATAACAAATATGTACTACCCAAACAATATGCACTAATCAAACGAATTCAGAATTCTATCCGTGATTCCCTGTTATGCTGTGACGACGTCAGTAAGTTTGTCCCGTTATTAACTATCGTGGAAAAAATAAGAAAAGAATAAGGGAAACAGTATGAAGTAAAAAAGAACAATTAATTCAAAAATCAGAAATATAAGATTGTTAATTGAACAAAATGAAAAACCCATTTTGGATAATTGTTAGTAAAAACATGTATCGGTATCCTACAAGGAAGTTGTAAAATATTTTATTTTATTACTGGAATAAATTTTCATAGTAAATATTTTTTTATTACTGAAATTTTCATAGTAAATATTTTTGTTTAGTCGTTATTGACTGATTTTGGCCGTTTTTGACTGATTTTGGCCGTTTTTGACTGATTTTTGGCTATTTTTTGACTGATTTTGGTTATTTTTTGACTGGTTCAGTTGAAAATCTCAAAGAGATTTTACGGTCAAATGGTCGATTTTGCATGGGATTTCCCGTAGACTTTTTCCACTTGAAATTATTTTTATGATGTTTTAGACCAAAAACTTACTAAAACCAGTCAAAAACGACAATAAACGATAAAAAAACGACTAAAAAACGACAAAAATGACCAAAAAGTGACTGTTGTTTTCAGTATGGTCAAATGGTCAATTTTGCATGGGATTTCCCGTAGACTTTTTCACCGAAATCAAAGATTTCAGGAATGACTTTGAGTACTACAAACATGTATCGGTATCCTACTACGAAGTTGTAAAATATTTTTTTTATTACTGAAATTTTCATAGTAAAATATTTTTTATTACTGAAATTTTCATAGCAAAATATTTTTTTTTTTGGTCGTTATTGACTGATTTTGACTGATTTTTGACCGTTTTTAACTGATTTTTGTTATTTTTTGACTGGTTTTAAGCGGTTTCAGTAGGGTCAAATGGTCGATTTTGCATGGGATTTCCAGTAGACTTTTTCACTTAAGAATTATTTTGAGTAAAAAATCATAAAAAAAGTCACAAAAACTGACTAAAACCAGTCAAAAATGACTAAAAAAAAAAATGACAAAAATGACCAAAAATGACTTGTTTTCAGAAGGGTCATATGGTCAATTTTGCATGGGATTTCCCGTAGACTTTTTCACTTAAGTGAAAAATCACTGCATGTAGATTGAAATCTTTGGAAATTGCTGGAAATTTCTGGGAAAATCTCTTTGAGATTCAAATTGGAAAATCGTTTACAATTTTAAATAATGGTTAATGAAGCATTAACGACCCGATTGGCTCGTGAGAGACTGGTCGCGATCAAAACATTTATACCAATCCGCGACTCTGTAAGGTATAAACTGCAAGCTAGACAGAGTTTACAAACGGATTTTGCTGTGGGATCTGAAGAATTGTTTAAACCAATAACCACAGCAACGAAGGGGGTAGAGCGTGCTATATGGGGAGATGTTCCCGAGACTACGGAAAAACCTCTTATTGTTGAACTTGAAAAAATAGCAGCGGAAACTGAACAAACAAAACAAGCTGTACAAAAACTCCACGGTGATATGGAAATTGAACGATTAGGTGATATTGATGTTACTGAATTATCTAAACCACTTGAATAAAAAAGAACAGTAGATGATTTACGCGCTAGATTTAACGAGGAAGGGTTAGCAACAATTGATAAGGCCGATCCAGCAAAAATTCCTGCGCTTGTTGTTACCACTTATGAAAACAGAAAAAAAATGTTGAAACCAGAACATCATAAATATGTTAGAAGTATAACTCATTGGGCTGATATATTTTACAAAATCAAAACTAAAACAAGTCAAATTGACACAACAAGTGCATCATACATTGAATATATCAATGTGGTGGGTACAGTGTATAAACAATATGAAGAGTTTAAACAACAACAAAAACCGCAAAAATTGCAAGGAAAGCGACAGCAACCTTCAAAGAAAATATCTTTTTCACCTAAAAAACTAAAAGAACCTTCGCTTGGACCATCTGATGATACTCTTGATTATTTACAAATCACGGATACAGAAAAACTATATGCAGCAACTAGTTATAGTATTGGGAAGGGATTAAGAGATTTAAGTAGAATTTCAATTCAATGTCCTGGTAATGTTCTCAGCGATATAGCACGATTAGAAGTTCTCTTCGGAGGGAAACGAGCTGGAAATAACTCACCGGTAGTAATTAATGAAGCAGCTGATATCTGCAGGCGGTTATTTGCCGGCGGTATCATGGATATTGCAACATACCGAAATTTCATTGGCGAGTTAGTGGAGGATTATCTCAGCGACTAAACTAAAAGGATTGGAAATCGTTTACGATGAAAATTGCTAGCAATTTTACGATTAGATAAATAACAATTGAATAAGAATGATCATACACTACAACCATGACAAACCAGCCAGCGTCTATGTAGTCAATTCACGGTTTCCAGTTTATAGAACATACTATGGCGATGGTTTCAGTAATACAATTGCGGGGTTATTTACAAGAATGGCTCCAAATGTGGCGCCGCTAGTAAAACAATTATCGATGAAAGCTATTGATGTTATTCGTGATAAGGGTATTAGTGCTGTTGGAAATCGTGCCAGGAAAGCGTTTTCAGCCGCGAAGGATAAATTAACAGCGCTAGTTCGACGGGGAAAATCCAAAGGATTTTCAAAACCGGGACCACTACCTTCTACAGCAGAGATGACTGCGAGTGTTAGTAAAATTATAAATAACACAGTAGATCAAAAACTAGCGTCGCTGGTGACTCCGTTCCGTCATTGATGACTCCGTCATACACCAACGACCAAAGCAACATCGCAAATATGATAGCGGGAAATGGCTTACAACCACGACAAAAATGCTAGCGTGAAAATTCGCAGGTGAAAATAGCGATTTAGACTTTGATAAATAGAATAAAATTTTTAAACGGTCACCTGATCCAGCGTTTGATATAGACGCCCCAGTTCGCAAGGATGATTCTGTACGCGATTATCAATATTACGCCTATCATGCAATAGACTCAAATAGTCGATCAAGAATTGAACTTCAAGTTCATGATACCAGTAAATACTTTCTACCCGCTGAAGCGTTTATCGAAGTAGAAGGAGAACTTGTAACAGCTGCTGATACTCCTGCTGTACCAGCACCGTATCCAATTGGTACTCAAGTCGGGTTTGTCAATAATTGTATCATGGCGCTATTTGAGAGTGCAAGATATCACATCGATGGAAAAGAGATTGAGTCGATAGATCGCGATGTTGAAGTGGCTACAGCAATAATAGGGCTAGCAAGATATTCCGATGATTATACAAGATCCGCGGGTCCTTCTATGATGTTTGCTAAGGATGTTAAAAATACCGCTGGAGGAAATCAATTTATTATAAGACGACCAAATAATCGTGCTGGTCCCCCTGCTCCTGCTGCTATCGAGGATATGATCATAAATGCTGATCCTAATTTCAATCTAGGAGCTGCAACACGTATATTAATGTTGGGAGGAGCGCGTAGATCATTTTCATGCGCGATTCCATTACATCATATATTTGGATTCTGTAGAAATGTTCGAAAAGTTATCTACGGAGCAAAGCATACAGTAGCACTCGTGCGAAAGAGTGATGACAACGGCGCAATTTGGAGCATTCCAGCAGATGCTGCAAATCCAGATGCTGATGCTGGTAAAGTTATTTTAACAAAATTATCATTGTGGTGCCAGTGTTGACTCCATCAATCACCGCAGAAGAACGATTACTATCATTTATGGACCAAGGAGGAAAATCATTACTAAGTTGGCTAACGGTAAGTACTGATGTTAAACAATCAAATATTAACGGGTTATTCACGTGGAACCTAGCATCAAAACAAGGCGTTGCTGCGCCACGTCATATATTTATTGCGTTACAGGATAACACACGAGTTGGCGATCAACGTTTCAGCCATATGATATTTGATCAATTAGGTGTTTAAGACGTCTCACTGAGAATAAACGGCCTGCAGGAACCATCCGAAGATGTACAACTTGATTACGGTCAAAATCATATTGCTCGCGTGTGTCATAGATTGTTGTCGTTTATGGCACGTGATCAAAATGTCGATACTGGTCTGCAAATATCACAATTGGATTTTAAGAATTTATACCCGGTCTATTATTTTTCGTTGGAATATCTTGATTTAACAAGACAATCCGTCGTTGATATACACTTTAGAGTTAATGTGCTTCGTGGTGCTATTGCTAATTATAGAGCGGTTGCTGTCATTCTCAGCGACAAATCAATGCTACTCGAAGGTGTTGGCGGAAGAATGAGAGTGGTAGATGCGCCAGTGGAAAACATGTAGTGTTTTCCAAAACATGTAATTGAAAATCCTTGTGTAAATCGTAAACGATTTTCTCGATTTTTCCATTGAATCGCTTTGCGATTTAGAATTAATCTGTATTGTATAATGACATACAGTCATATCGGTGTTACATTGACCTCAGGTCAACTCAAGAAATTGCAATCAGAATCGGCTAAGCGATGTGGAACCACAATCACGTTGAAACACAATCAGATGACTGGCGGGGAGAATAAGTTGTCGCTGACAACTCGTCAAGTGAAACACTTCAATGATGCTTTCAAGGATAAAAAAGGCGTTCAGATCACTCTCTCTGCGTCTGCTATCAAAAATATGATTAAAACCGGCGGTATATTCCCGTTGTTAGCTGCGATTCCGGCTTTGATTGCAGCAGCAGCCCCAGCGGTGGCTAAGGCGGCAGCGTTAGGAGCCGTTGGTACCGCGGCAGGGATGACACTAAAAAAGGCAACTGGACAGGGATATAAAAAAAGGAAAAGGGTCTAAGACTACCAGGAAAACCGTATTCATGGTACAAAGGAAGCGTCCTGAGAATCCCAGGAACGGTTTACTAGTTCCAATGTCCAATTTTGATTTACTCGATGCTGCTAAAAAAAATTGGCGATTAAAAACTTCAGAGGTGTCTTTATGAAAGATCAGTTGCCGACACAACCAAACAGTGTTGAAACAGGTATCATTAATCTCGATAACAGAACCGGACCTGGAACTCACTGGGTTGCATACGCGATTGATCTACGCGGGATTGTTTATTTCGATTCATATGGATTAGCGCCACCGAAGGAATTTATGCGTTATATAAACCGCTTAAAGACTTTTCCAATGAAGACTTGGTATTCTACGCTACCAACACAACAAATGAATGATCCACCAATATGCGGCAGCGAAGTATTAAATGTCCTTGGCGCTATTTCAACATCTGGAAAACCACCACATGTTGTCGTAAATGAATACACTAGTAATCACTGGAAATTTAATAGATTTTAGAGAGATTGTAACATGATTGATATTTGGGGGAGATCTTTATCAACGCTGAAGAAACCCGAACCCGATGGCACTGAAACCGGTGATATAAAGAGAATAATCGAAGATGAAATAGCTGAGACGTTGAACTTAACAAGTGTTGACCCCGGGGAAATAGTTGTATTTCAAGATCGTCAGGGTAAATTGAAAACTAGTAATGTGTCGTTGGATGATATTTTAGTTAAACAACGAAACGCACTCGAGGATACTATCGCGTTATTTTCCGATCAGGGTAAACTGAAACCGGGTGTACTTATTTCGACGATTACAGATAGATTAAAAACTCTCAACGATGAATTAAAAAATTCTGTGTTGGAACTAGCAACACTTCAATCTAGAATTGAAGACAACGGAAAACAGTTTTCAAATTTTCGTAGAAACATCGTGGATAAATTTATTGGAACCACGTTGGATAAAATTGAAATAAAACTCCCTGATATTAAAAAATCCATCGATGAGACGAAAAACTTCATCGAAGCAATCAAAGATAATTTTCCGAGGATGATAACAATCATTGAAAAAACAAAAATTCCTCATGAGAAAACCAACAACGTAGTATACACGATCCAACACGGATCATTTGCGTGGACTCCTACAGACAACAAATTAGATATCACTGCAACCGTCAAAGGTATTTATCGATTAACACTAGTGACGACGACTAAATTTAATATATCATCGTCGAGTTCATCCGGGGACAACAATACGATATCAACGATCATCGACAAGGATACAACTGAAAAGTTCACGATAACATCTACTGATAAAAATTTGATTGGGGCTTCAGTAACATGGTATACGGAATTCGTAGCGGATTTAAGTAAATAACTGTTCCAATTGAAATCTGTTATAATAAATAAAATGTCATCAACGGTACCTTCGGTATCTCAATATCGCTATGATCAGGCTAGAGAGTTTTCAATGAAACTCAAAGCGTTCACTGAAGAGTATGCAATGAAAATTAAAAAATACCAACGAAGAATCACCGCAGTTAATGTTACCGTATACTCGGTGAGTGGTGTAATCACCGGAGCCTGAATTATACTCTCCTCGATGACAATGATTGCTCCGATAGCTCTTCCAATTTGTATATCAGCGGCAACAACAATCGCGGGAATAATTTCGATAATAACAAAGAAAATATCATCATGCAGCCAACGCAAACTGCAAGACTACATAATTAAATTTCATGTTGTATCCACTGCGTACTCTCAATTGTCCTCGTTGATATCCTCGTCGCTCGATGATACATTTATATCCGATAGTGAGTTCTCTGCGATGCTAGATATTTGTGATTCCGCGATGTCAAAATTAGAAATACAACTTGAATATAATAACAATGACAACACTGCAGGAATTACTTCAACGAATAGTGGAGAACACAAACCCAGTGCAAACCAGCATGATCTCAATAACATCAACGAATCCTGAATTCAGTGTGAATTTCCCTATTCCGATTCCCGTGAAGGAGATAGCGCTAGCAAAACTACGAGTGTATCACAGTTGGCCTAATATTAGGTCAGCACCATTTGGCGGTCAACAACCGAATAACAGCTTAGTATTTGCGAATAAGAATCGCGAAGACGGGACTCCAGACTGGAACGTTGTTTCAATACCAACCGGATCATACCAAATCTAACAAATCAATGCTGAATTCCAGCGTAGAATAAAATCAATTACTGGAGCAGAATCGAAAATCGCTATAACGGTTCATGAGCCGACGCTATCATCCGCGATTGAGATAAACTCACCAAATTATGTCGTAGATATCTATCAGAGTTCTATAAGGACAATACTAGGATGGCATGAAAGTCCACCTCGGTGAAAACTCGTTGACGTACCACCTGAACCACAAAAATCTGATTATATCACCGACAGGATAAAATCGGATAATCCAGTAAAAAGCTATAGCGGTTACAATAAATTGAATTTTTTTCACTAAAATGATATAATTTCCCGCTAATAGAAAATTCTACTTAATTCGACAGGATAAAATCACTGAAAATTTCACAGCGTTCAATAACGATATTTCGTTGTTGTTAATATCTCTTAAATCCGGCACTCTCACCCGAGATGAATTTATCAGCGTCGTAGAAGCATGTAACAAAATCATCGATGACATGGAAACATTTCATCGTAAAATCAATCAAGAGATATTAGATGACAGAAATCCTAAAACGATAACAGAGTTTACGACAATGTATAATATACGCATAGAAGATGTTTTCTCATTCAATCTACCAGGGTATAATGTCTTAGAACTACAAAAATCTCTCAGTGATGCCATCGATGAAGGTTTCAAAAAAATCCATGACGCATGGAAAAAATTAACAAAACCACAAACAACTATCCTGACACATAATAATGACCCAGATGGTGGCGGCAGGCATATTGCTCCTCAAAATGTGAATATATCCTCGGTGATTGCACTCAATTTAGTATGTGATGTTATCGAAGGAAGCTATCAAATAAATCTCGAACGATCAAATCAAGCTCAGCAGGGATATATTCTGTATTCATTTGCACCAACAGCTCCTCCAGGATTTCTAATTATTGAGTCTCCGGTTAATCCAGTCTATATGCGATGTCATAATAATTCGCTAACGAGAATCAACTTCAAACTCACTGACCAGTATAATAATCTGATTGATCTACAAGGTAAGGTTTTACAAATTAGTCTGTTTGTGAAATCCTAAAAGGATTTTCGTCCTAAGGACTTTCATCGTAGCGATTTTCATTGTTAACCCATAGCAGCAGATGCGGCGACGTTGGCGTCTCGAATCGACGCTTTTTTTTACGCTCCATTGGCAAGGTACTTAAACCCAAGAGGTTTTGAGAAACCCCTGATTTGACAAATAGGGCTTTAAAATCGTTAAGGCTCCATTTGGCAAAAGGAGACTTAAAATGTTTTGCTTAAAATCTACCCCAATTAGAGAAGTCGGATTCGCCCCCTCTGTTGCTGTAGACAAAACATATAAATTTATAAAGGAAAAAAAACACAGGATAAAGTGACAAAATAAACTTACCCAATTAGAGAAAATATCGATCATTTTGAGACTTCGGTTTGGCGTTACTGAACATATTGCATTTTCGTAGAAAGCTTTTTTTTTAAAGCAGAGGACGTTTCAGGAAAATGTATGTTCACCTTCTCTGCTGCTGAACATACGCACATTTTCTTTCCTATAGAAGCATCAACATTAAATCTACAAAAAGGTGGAAACACTTGTAGTAAGTCACATTTATTTATAATTCTACATTTACTTGTTAAAAAGGAACGCAAACCAAACTGTTCAAGAAATCGGCCCCTATATTGTCCGCCCCTCGAATCACCTCGATCTGGAATAGTTGTGACGACCATGTCCTGTGCGTCAATCTTGCACAGGCAATTTTTTCTTTATTTAAATACGCGTAAAATTTATTGTCTATTTCGAGGAAAATTTCCGAAATGTTAGGTGTGAAATTTTCCTATTCCTCACGCCACTTCCAAACAATCTTTTCCGATCACGGAGTAGTTTTGCTCTAGAGGAAGCGATTTCATACTAACATTAGTAATGGGTAACTTCACCTCCACTTGCAACCGCTCCAGTCGCCTAGTGGTTAGAGTGTCCGCCTTGAAAGCGGGAGGTCGTGGGTTCGATCCCCGGCCGAGTAAAACCAAAGACTTACAAAAATGGTACTAACAGCTGCCTCGCTTGACGCTCAGCATTAAAAGTAGTAGGACTGGTCGGCCTGGTGTCAGGGTAATGTCACTGGGTGGGACATCATGCTACATATCTTTGTAGGATGCCGAATTGCTAAAGATCATTAGAAACTGCCTCACTGCAGACATCGTAGCGATATGACTGAAAATTTGTTAAAACTACGTTAAAAATCCTAATCACACACACTCACCTCCACTTGCTCCTGTAACAAAACTTCTCCTAATCCAGTGTCGGACGCATCAGTTCACAATAAGAACAATAAATATTTTCCACTATCCGTCTTGGCCATTTCATTTTCCCTGACTTGACGCCACAGGCACTTGATTCTGGGTAAATTAATGTATACACTCACCGTGTAATTATTAATTTACCCAGAATCAAGTATCTGTGCTTCGCGAGTCGTAAAGGTATTTAGTTCGACCGTCCCACTGATGCTGCATCATCTGAAATGTAAAAAAGGCTATGAATAATCGCTCATTTATGGCCCTTGTAACTTATTGATTTTTGCAAGCAGCATTATTGACCTTTCCTTTTGGAATGTTTTTTTGTTGTTTTTTTTTTTTGACCGCCCGTGCCGTAACGATGCTGAATTATCACATTTTGTGCGTTACAACTGCAACTTTTAGGTCACATGATTCCAACATGACCTTTTCCTTGCTAAATTTAGCAAAAGATGAACATACGAATGCTTTTCTATTTTTAACCCTATATTATTTAAATTTCAAGTGAATTCTCTTTTATACATCAATTAATAAAATAAAGACGTCTATTACATTTTATATTAAAAATTGTGTACGAAACGTTTCGGGAATTTTCGTCAGAGGTGACTGGCTGTTTACGAACAGAAACATCATGGCCGGGGTGACGCCATGTCGATGGCCTTAGTATGAAATTTAAAACTACGGAATAATCCTGATGTTTGCCCTAATACGGCCAGAGTTTTTTGACAGAAAGACTGAAGATTTACTCGAAGTGCATATTATTAGGGGAGAGATAGAAAGCTTCAAAGAAATTTGGAGCTTTCGCTGATATATTTACGGATTAATATGAATCTTGATTCATTATCTTTTGCTCTAGCAGAAATAAGTTATTCAGTGGCAAATTTAACGAAGAAGAACTTTAAGGCTAGTGTAACGGAAATCAGTCATGTAAGTATTGATAGCAGAAGTTAGCAGCAAGAGTAGCATTTTTTATACAGGGAGAATGCTTATGCATACTTTGTTATACCCCACCCCATTACCACTTCAATTTTGAGTTTGATGCACATGAATTCGTATATGTTTGTTAAACTTTGTAGAGAAGTGGAAAATTATTGCTAACGTCCACTCCCCTTCCCCCAATCAATAAGGTGAATAACTGAAATGGTTCAAAATCTAACCCGTCGATTATTCCGTCAATTTAAGACCTCGACCTTGATATTTGTTTTGGATGTCGAGGTCTTGCCACATGAGTCTGACGTTTTATCATAAATGTACATTATAGTTAGAAGATCTGTGGTCTTGCTGCATAAATGATAGCACTATGTAGCATATTTTTATGTTGACTGAAGTCGTAATGAAAGTAAATATTCAGGAATATCTTGTACGCTTGGCAACCTTTATCAGTGCTTGTCGACAAATTATAATGTATTATTCAGGCTTTGCTTCCTCTGATCTCCTTTTCTAATCAATTCGAATTCTCACACAAGCAAAAGGTCTTGTTTTCAAGTTTTGTTAGCCTATATTTCAGTTGTGTGGAAAACGGTTGAAGCCAGGAATGCCGAAGTTGGGTGAAGTTCATACATGCCAACCATTATGCTTTTTGGCATAATCAGGGCTTGAAATTAGCGGTAGTCCGCTAGCCCGAGGCTAGTAGATTTCCTGTAGGACTACTAACTATCATAATTGTTATTAGTCCGATGTACTAGTAAGTTTTGTTTATCAACAGTCAGCATTTGTTTACACAATCCCTAATAAAGACGTGGCTTCAGCATATATTCGGTAGAATCGGCGCAGTGACTGTTATAAACACAGTCATAAAATATTAGAAAGAAGATAAAGTCAATTTCTGCTTTAAAAATATGTTTCTATTACAAGATGCCATCTGATTTTGTGCATTTTGCCTACCAGCACTAATCACGGTCCCGTCATTAACAAACAACGGAAGTTTGGTAATTTATATCCTAATTAATCTGACAGCGAATTAAATGAAAAAATAACCTGGTTTCACACTTCATTCACGCAACCACATTAACAGACTACAAAACTACATCACAAGGCATCAACTATTCAAAGAAATTAGTTTGCACGCTAGCTTGCTAGCCAAATGCGCTAACAGTCACAAACGGGAAACTGCATAATTTATGTTTGCATCGAAATAATTGTAAGAATTAGATCAATTTATTATGATCACATTACTGACACATGATTTCTATACAATTACTTTTTCTATGCCAAACATTGGGGTTTTTTTAAACATTTTTCCCATACAAGACTGAACAAATATATAAACGTGGAGATATCCAAGCAGAATGCCATACATTTGTTGGGAATTAAAATCTCTCAGCATGGGCATCTAAGATTTGAAAATTCTCCGCTTATTATTAATTTCAACAATACGTTGAGGTCTGATTAATTAGAAACACTTATTAAACTTACAATATTAATGATGAGACTATCATTGGAGCTGTTGAATGCAACGCGCCAAGTCAGATGGCTTTGTTTGATAGGAATACACATTTTCCAAGGTGAAACTAACATTATCTTTTGATGTTAATATTTTATAACAGTGTTTACAATAGCCACTGCTTTGATCCTGCAGAAGTCAAGACTTTCTTAAGGAGAGGCCATTTACGGCACATAGTTTTGAAACGCGTGTACTTGTATAAAAGACACTGCTATTCCTGTTCTTACTTTAAACAAATCGCATTGGCTATACTGTAACATCTTGCATTTCAAAATCAGGCACAATTCCTGCCTTGTAGACTGGCAAAATGTGGCATTTATAGGTGTTCAGCCTCCAGGAAAAACAAAATTTGAATGAAAATGAAATAAAGAGATGAATAATTCTTATGATAGGGAAAAGTATAATTGGATGTTTCAGAAGACATGGACAAAAGGCAGAATGGCTGAATTATGATGAGGACAAGAACGTTGTGCGGTGTAACTGGTGTATGGAATTTGCAAAAACAAACACAGAGAAAACATCCCATTTTGTTGCGGGTTGTTCGAACTTTAAGATTCCTTTCTGGAATTGGATCCAGATTATCTTGAGAAACAAAAAATGTCATTTGACTGATTGACGATTTGAAGTAGGATTTATACTTCTGTACAACTGCATTTCATATGATAATGCTATTCATGAAAGAAAATTATTGTTAATCTCGATACAAGTGTGTGACATAGTTTTGTGGACAGGACTAATAAATGTTTGACAGGACTAGTAAATTTCTCAGCACACTAGTCCTTCTGGCTACCAAGAAATTTGTGTTAAATTCAAGCCCTGATAATCATTATGCTTTTTCCCTAAATTACACCTTACATTCCCCCAAAAATCTCTTCTTTCAGAAGGGGGGTATTAACAATCATTAATCCCACAAACCTTTTTTTTTTTTTTGTTGGTTTTATTAACAATCAATTAATCCCACAAACCATAATTTGGAAAAGATGGTTTATATGTAACTACAATATTAGAGTATGATTGTCCATGGACACGCATGTACTTTCCTGACAGTATCATGTTCTATTTATAGCAGCTTTCGACCATGTATTTTATTTTTAGCAGGTGTTTGGCTTAGTGAGGAGAGAACAGAGTGGTTTCTGATTTCAATATTTATGCACAGATTCTTTGTTCTAATTAATATTTGGTGGAGAACCAGTGTCAAGGAATTTGGCACTGAAAGTAATTTTTTTAGTAGATGTGCATATGAGAGCAAAAATAATTTAACAGTAGGATTAGATTAAGGCAAAAAAATAAACGAAAGAAAAGTAGCAGCATCACATGATGTCTATTACAGGCCATGTGGAAAGAATTATAATGGTTTGTGCTAAAGTCTTCAGATGGATTCTATTCAATATGTGTGGAAAGCTAAAAGTGGTGCTGCATATAGAACTTAAAGCAGTTCAGGATGTTAAAAGACAAGCTATGCAAATCATTGTTCATTACAATTTTACCATGTTATATATGGATTATGCTTCTTCTGTCTAGATGAACCGCTTCGGTGGCCTAGTGGTTAGAGCGTCCGCCGCAGAAGCAGGAGGTCGTGGATTCAATCCCTTGCTGAGTCATACCAAAGACTTACAAAAATGGAACTAACAGCTACCTCACTTGACGCTCAGCATTAAGAGGCTAGTGTTAGGACTGGTCGGCCTGGTGTTAGGATAATGTGACTGGGTGAGACTTACTACATGTCTGCGGCATGACGCCCCAGTGCTAGACCACTATAAACTGCCTCACTGCAGACATTGTAGCGATATGACTGAAAAATTGTTAAAGCTACGTTAAAAATCCTAATCAAACAAACAAACATCTTCTGTCTGGATTCTGCTTTCTGACCACTTGGATTATGCTTTTTCCTTGTCAGGGGTTGGCAAAAATGTCAATGGTGCCTGTTGAAACAGTAAGCAGCATTTCTCTTTGTTCAAGACCAACGACATAAAAATGGTACTAACTGCTGCCTTGCTTAGTACTTGGCATTCAGATATTAGTTAGGACTGGTCGGCTAGGATTAAGGGTAATGTGACTGGATGGGACATCATGCTACATGTCATGACGCATCCGTGCAAGTATAAGGATTACGCTTTTCGGTATATCCACCTCCCCCAAAAAATCAAATATTTGTTTTCTCGTTATTATTAACATTCTTTTAATCCCACAGACCATATGTTAGAAAAAACTGTTTTTACGTAACTACAATATAAGAGTATGCTTGACTGGACTTTTGTAACAGTATCATGTTCTATTTATAGAATCTGCATGCTTAGTGAGGAGAGAAAAGACTGGTTTTCCAAATTTAATCTTTATGCGCAGATTCCATGTTCTAATTCATATTTGCTGCAGAACCAGACTAAAGATATTTTGGCGCTTAAAAAGTATATTTTTTTTTTTTAGTCGATGCATTTATGTGAGCAAAAATATCCCCTTTCAAAATTTCCCAGATAAATTAGAAAAAGGCAACTGAAAAACCCAGAAACAAAATATAACAGAATCCTCTAAGAGAAGAGTACAGCATCACATGACATCTATTTCCAGCCATGTACCGTATTTTCCGGCCTATAGGTCGATGCGGAGTATAAGTCGAATTGACCAATTTTGTAAATTTTCCATCCTTCGTCCATATATAAGTCGATTCGGAGTATAAGACGAGGCCAGGTCAATAACTTGGCTTTGTATTTTATACTACCGGTAGTAACTTCCGGTTGCATGAATATTGATGGTATCGTCGTATGATATTCCATATTACCGGCAATATCCATTGCAACAAGAGCTATGATCATTCCTTCCAGTTGAAAGTTTAAACCTACGGTAATTTATTTGAGAAACTTTGTCAAATACAATTACGGTACTTTATTCAGAGAACCATGCATTGGTACATACACGTGTCTAATTTATATATACATGTATAATCTATTGCATGAAAAGAGTATCAACACCGTGTACTCACCAGCGAATCTTGTAACATACATTGAATCCATAATACAAATATTTCCATCGAAAATATCCACACACGGATGTAAAATATTAAATAATTTTGTCACAGATCATTATTTGACTGAATTCAATGAAAAGAAAATAACAAAAATTACGTAATGGGTGTACGTAACGAATGATGAAATAGTACTTGTTCGTATATTAAATAATGGAAGTTAAAGTGTATTCTTATAATAACTACATGTACGTCTCAGGATCTTTGTCTCTGAATTCAGTCATTGTAAATTTCAGCACTTTTTCCCACCCAAGCTGCTAGTCAAAGTCCTTTGAACTTGCCGCCCAGCTATTGCGTCATGTTCTTTTGATGTACTCTAATAAATACAGCAGGCAGAACTGGTTGTATTTTAACCTGTACTAAAGCAATGAAAACAATGCCCATGGCTAAATTCATTACATGTATTTAGATCTAGAGAAGGGACTGGGCATCATTTATTGTTGTACTTAATCCCATTGATATTAAACACGAGTAGCGTAATTGATGCGGATTAATGATAAAGAACAATGGGGTACCGGCAATATGGTAACTAGTATCGGTAGCTAAAGCCAATATCAAGGTCGAAACAATTGTGGCAACCGGCTTTGATTGTTGTTGGAAACCAAATACAAATTTATCAACAACCGGTATAATCAAAGAGAGACACCGACACGTCAGCTGGTTAAGAATGAATATAGGTGAAGTGTTGACATTACAATTTGCTTTAAACTGAATTGCGAAACTAAAAATCATGGATCACTGATGATCTATTAGTACTGGTAGTCCATCTATAAATCTGATTTTAGTGTAGTTTAAACCTACGGTAATTTATTTGAGAAACTTTGTCAAATACAATTAGAAACATATGATTTGGGGATTCAGTAGAATGCATGATCTACATTATTTTATAAATAATCATAGAACGCTCGAGTTACTATGGATTACATCCCTTTGTAGAATCAATTGGATCAATAAAAAAAGCTATGCCGGTAATTGCTCACGTGTGTCCAACATTATACTGGAAAATTAAATATTAATGGACCAGTTATTTCATGTCTTATTTTTTTTTAGGAACAAACAATATGCTTTGAATTAGTACAGTACACTATAGAGTATAGACCGTAAGTGTGCTATGCGACCCGGTGAAGTTTTTACCGGTAATTGTTTTCTTTTATTTTATGTTTGAGAAATAAGAAAAAACATGCAGAATGCAAAATAAATAATGACAAAACTTACAAATATAAATGCAGTCATATTATTTTATGACAGTTTATTGACATAGTAATTTAACATGAATTTGTACTTCTATGTGACCTGTTTTCGATTATGCCGATTATAGAGCAATATCAATAGCATACCGGATACTGTAATCCATATATAAGTCGATGCAATTTCAATGACAAAATCCATATATAAGTCGATTCGTAGAGACGAAGACCGAATTTTCAAGTCAAAAAGTCTCGACTTATAGGCCGGAAAATACGGTAGAAAGAATTTTTAAATTTAGCGCTAAAAGTCTTAAGATGTTTCTAGTCAATGTGTGTAAAGCTAAAAGTGCTACATATGAAAACTTGAAAGGATGTTAAAAGACGAGGACAAATAATCATTGTTTTTTTAAATTTTAGCATGTTATGTGAATTCCGCTTTTTCTGTCGGGATTCTGCGTTTTGGCCACTTGGATTATGCCATTTCCTCGTCAGGGGTTGGCATGTATGCAAATATTTTATTGATATGAAATCCAAATCACATGCACTCATTTCGTTCAAGAAACATATCCCCACATGAACCAACCTGAACCTGCTTCAGGATACCTTGACTACTGTCATATTTCAACAAATTTAAATGTCTGTCAATTAAATATGTCCATTTGTAAGTCACATTTTAATTTTTCTAGGATAATAAAGACTGCACAGAAAGTATATTAATTACAATTAAATTTGTGGAAGAGTGCTGATATGAGCTGCCGAATGTGAGATATTCCTGAAACTTTGACTATTCATTCTGATGTCAACTGGCTTAACTAGGACTAACTTGTCTCTGTATCTTTGTTAATTTTCCTGTAATAATTAGCCACTTATTAGTTACATAACAGTAAACACTATTCCAAAACATTTTATATGTGTGCATTTTAAATACTTTAATGATCATTGAATCGCCAGTTTACTGTTGCTTCCCTTATGGTTTACTTTGACCAAGTTTTGATGGAATTCACTTATAATTACATTAGATGAGTAATGACCACCAGGATTCGAAACTAATGTATGTCGGTTAGTCAGCGGCTAATAGTTTTTGTCCTGTTAGTCTGCTTGACTAGTTAATAAAAAAAAAAGTTAATTTTGAACCGCGACTACCAACCATTTTATTCACAACAGACTGAATCCAAGTGGTCAAGACAAGACCCAATGCTATGTTTAATGGTAGTATAATTATTGTGGGTTCAGCATTTTCATTGTGTGTGTTATAAGCATTAACCATGCATTAAAAAACTAGTGCAGTTATTCATATCCATGTTGGAAGTACATTTACATAGTGATCATACACATTTTGTCAAAACATTTCTATGTACTTTAACATTGATTTTGCTGTTTGCACCTCTTGGAACATGTTAACAATGACCTTCCAAAAGGAATATGGATGTACACTGCTCCCTCGATAACTCGCGTCCTGATAACTCGTGAACCCGCTTATAACGTGGTGTCCGGCATGGATCCCGTTTTTTTTTTTTTTTTTAAAGAAAATATTTTTAACCAATGAAGAAAATCGTGATCAGAACTGGTGAATGAAACCTTGATATATCGTCTGTTTTATCGTTGAAAATGGCAGTTAGTGCCCGAAAAGTTAGAATCAACATCGTGAAATTTTCAGGTTTTAATAAGGAATCACATATCCTGTTACCTTTTTGTTGGAAAAAAATATTTTCTCAGTTCACTGTAAATAATAATATTGTACATGTATACGGAGAAACGGCGATCAATGAATTATAGTAAATGCTAACAGGTGGCAACACTGAATGAAATGAACACTAATTAAATATGTCTTGTCAGGGAAATTAGTGTTTTAATCTTTTCATTGTGTTGCAGTGCAAGCAGTATAATCGTTGCATGTTCTCTTCTATTCAGACATGAAAAGAGTCAATTGACCGTCACATCGATGCCCACAAGCACATCTGTGAAAACTTAATTAAGTGCCGGCTGCGTTTTGACCAATGACTTGGGGAAGTGTTTGTTGCATTGTAAAAATCAACTAAAATAGACCTGCTTTGTTTTATCACGTTAAGTCGGTCTTTTGTATCAAATCAGGTAAAAGACGTACAATACAAAAGTTCAAAGGAAAGCAAATCCTACATGCATAAACTCTTGTGGTAAATATCGTGTCTCAACATCAATCAAATTAATTGGACCAATCGAACATGGTTTCAAATAGTATATACTTATTGTCATTAAAGTATATATTAATCAGTAATTTATCCTAATAATTTGTAAATGTGATCATGGAGAGCAAGGAACTCAAGCAAAAGGCGTACTCGGTGAATGAAAAGCTTACTGTCATAGAGAGGGTTCGTAATGGTGAATGAAGATCAAAAGTTTGTAGTGAACTTAAACTTGCAGAGTCAACACTCAGAGGTTGGCTCAAGGATGAGCAGAAATTTCGGGATTATTTGCATGAAGTTGATTCTGATGATGGATTTAAATGGAAACGGGCACACACTGCAAATGACACAAAATTAGATGATGCTGTGTACACCTGGTTCACACAGCAACGTGAACAAGGTGTTCCGATTTTGGGAACAATTCTCAAGGCCCAGGCAGAGAAAATGGCAAAAACTATGGATACTGATTCAGATTTCATGGCAAGCCATGGATGGCTTTGGAGATTCCAGCGCCGACATGGAATAAAACAAAATTCGTTGTCGGGAGAGATACGCTCAGCAAATCAGGCGGCTGCATCTAGTTATCCCAACCAACTCCGAGAGATACTGACCCATGATGGATATACAGACGACCAAGTTTATCATTGTGATGAGGCTGGTCTATGCTATCGGATGATTTAAATATTTTTTATATATTTTTTTTTACATGTCTGACGTTTAGACTCATTAAATTCATGGTTGCTAATGGTTTATCTTTGTAAAAAAAATTTTTTTACATTTTACTCTATCTATCTAATCAATCTATCTATCTAGTGATAGCAGAATTTTTTTTTAGAGCAACACAAGTTTCGATGTTGTCGTTTTTCGATATGAATGTTATCTTTTTTGATAAAATAAATCTCGATTCATTTTGAACAAACAATAAAACTAGAATGTATCCAAATCAACACAAAAAGCAGTGACGTAATACACAATGTGTTTAGCGATACACATGTTAAGAGTACTGATACCTCATGGAATGTTTGTTTTTATGATCTTTTCAAGATATTTTATCCAGAAATTAAAGGTAATTTATAAAGAAAAATGAACAACACCTTTATAAAGAAATATTTATTCACAGTTATTTTCAGCACGATTATAAAATGAGTATTTAACAATGCACCACCACCCCCTTTCGCCTCTCTCTGTTGATCTCCCATCTCTTTATTAGTTTTTTTTTATAGGTCCCTCGGTAACTCGCGTCCTCGCTTATAGTGCGGTCAATGTTTTTGGACCCCCATCATGCGCGAGTTATCGAGGGAGTGGTTTATATGAATCCAAATGAAGTGAGTACTTGCCACATAAGCAGGCTTTGAATTTAACACAAATTTCCTGGTAGCCTAAAGGACTAGTGTACTGAGAAATTTACTAGCCCTGCCAAACATTTACTAGCCCTGTCCCCAAAACAATGTCACACACTCGTATTGAGATTAACAACAATTTTATTTCATAAATAGCATTATCGTATAAAATGTAGAAGTACAGAAGTATAAATTCTACTTTAAATCATCAATAAATTAACATTTCTTCTTATCAAGATAATCTGGATCCAATTCCAGAAAGGGATCCAGGTGTCCTTTCTCATCCTCCATGTACTCTGGGTCCATATGGGGTTTGTTCTGGTCTCCTTACCCGTCTCCCTGAAAAATTCCACAAATGTATTGCTGATAATGGATCATATGTTTGAATGTCATTTGTATGAAACATGATGAAGAGTAGGTTGGACGGATCCCAAGGTCGCAAACAAGATCTCCAGTCAATCTTCACCGTTTTCATCTCTGAGAAACCCCTTTCAGCATCAACAGAGTGGGCTGGGATTGTCAGGATGAGGTCAATCAATGCCAGAATATTCTTGCAGACAGCAGCATATGATACAACTGTGAGCCAAGTCAAAGCATAGATGTCTTTGTAACTGCAAGATAACAGAATGAATTTTGCTTTTTTTTCGGAGGCTGAACACCTATAAAACTCCACATTTTGCCTGTCTTATAAGGCGGGAATTGTGCCTCGTTTTGAAATATGAGATTTTTTAGTATAACTGACGCAAATTATTTGAAGTAAGAAAAGGAATGACACAGTATTCTTTATATATAAAAAAGTCAGAGCAAGAAACCCGTTTAAAAACACGTGCCTTTTCCCCTCCTCCCCCCCCCCCCCCCCCCCCCCCCCCTTCCATCAAATGGCTTCTCCCTGATAAAGACTTGACTTCAGCGGATGTTCTGCACGATCAAAACAGTGGCTAAAGTAAACACTGTTATAAAATATTAGCAACAAAAGATAATGTTAGTTTCAACTTGGAAAATGTGTGCTCCCATCAAACGAAGCCAGTTGACTCTGAGCATTGTATTTAACTCAGGTGCTCGACGCGAGCTTGATGTGAATGAAAATGAAAACAATAATCAAAAGGAACAAAATCATACATAGCGACAAAAGTCCCAAAAATATTCCTGAGATATTTTTCTAAGGTATTTTTGTCACTTTCTTAGATTTTTTTTCCCCCTTCACATCAAGAGCGCATCAAACACCTGTGGTATTTAACAGCTCCAATTACGGTCTCATCATCAATAACATGTTTGGTAATTGTTCCTGATTAATCGAACCTCAGTGTATTGTTGAAATTAATAACAAGTGAATATTTTCAATCTTAGATGCCCATGTGAGTTTTTAATTCCCATCAGATGCTTGGATATCACCACATGTATTCAATTATTTGTTCAAGTGTGGTGTAACGTTTTGTAATTTGTTACTGTGGTCGCGTGAATAAAGCGTGATACCATTTAATTCGCTATAATCAGATTAATGCGGATCAATTTCCAAACTTCTGTTGTTAATGATGGGACCTAAATTGATGCTGTTAAGTGAAATGCACATAATCAGATGGCTTCTTGTAATAGAAACACATTTCTGAGGCAGAAATTGATTTCATCTTCACATGCTAATATTTTATGACTGTGTTAACAACGGTCACAACGTTGATTCTAAAGAATATCGGCCGAAGTAACGTCTTTATTAGGGTATTGAGTAAGCAGACACTGACTGTTGATAACCAAAAACTTACTAGCCCGCCGGACTATTAACATTATGAAAGTTACTAGCCCGAGGGGAAATCTAGCCTCTGGCTAGCGGACTACTGCTAATTTCGAGCCCTGTAAAGGTATGTGCAATCAAATTCTAACAAATAACACTCATTACTGAAATAGATGGTGTTGAATGCCTACATGACCCATGTGACGTGTACTACAATATTGTTTCTTAACATCAAAGTGGCATTGATCAATAAATGATAGTAACTGTTCTAATTTACAGTGAAAGTCATTTTGTCTCCACGCTTTTGTGCAATGGGTGCTGTGACAAAAGAGTGGATATTATATAGCTTCCAACAAATAGAATCTGCAAATCAAGTTCGGCATGTGTCATGGATTTAGTGGCTAAATGATATTGCCAAGTTGTGAGATTATTTGAATTTAAGAGTATTTTTAGGATAAAATTAAAATTTGGGATCAAAATTTGTTTTGATGTTCATGGTAAAAGGTATTAAAGAAGGAAAACTTTTGAAACAGAAAATAAGTTTGATCTGGATTCAAGTATACTATAGATTAAATTTTAAGGGTTTCACTGTATTTGGTTTGCTTTATATACAGTATGAAACCAAATTTAATGCAATGATACAAGAACTTAACATCAGTGCTTTCTGAATCAAAATTTGTGTTTCACAAACTGATACATTTGTTTTATAGTGTTATCTTTTAACAATATTCTTTCAACAGTTAATGTTTATTTTGAACCACCAATCTGACCATTACCAGTAGCTGCTAATATCTATCCTGAATGACTGTTATTGGCTTAAGCAGCAAGCTACCATAACATGCATAAAAGTGGACCTCATAGTGAAATTGTCACTTCTCAGCTAGTGCCTGATAATAAATTCTCAAATATTTACTGTTTTTCTCCAAAAATCTGTGCTTTCTGCAACGAGCTTTGTGTGCATTACAGTGACAATTTACTAATCATTAACAGTATGACGTTAAAAAAATCTACTGGTGATCCAGCATAAAATACAGCAACCATTACTATAAAAAAAATAGCATTTTAAACAGTTGTATTTTTATTTAAAAAGCAGAATTTTACCAACTTTGAAAGCAATTCTACTGGCATTAAGGCTTTTCAATATTGGACGAAGAATGCTGCTGTGTCATCTAATATGCATTGAGATAACAGAGCATTGAAACTGTTACCATACCATATGTGATCTTCTGCAGACTTACTTCACTCGTATTACTTGGGCACTTACATTTGGTTATATGGTCAATGTTGGCATGTAAACAATTTTGTTAAAGTTTAAAGAAAATTTTGTTGGTCATTAAATTATTGACAAAATTTTTAATACATTTACAGCTTGTCTCACAACACGGAGTTGAAGCTGATAGGCATCTATTCCGGTGCCTGTTCTCCCATGTTGATTTCAGCAGTGATGGTAAAAGCAGTGGCAAAGACTTGCATCAGGTATGTTGGTTCATTTTAAATCTATACATCTTAAAGAGAACCTTTCTTTTGTAAAATATAAAAATACCAATGTTGTTACTTAGGAGGGACAACATTCCATTGATGTTGGGTATACAGTAGTCCCCTTATATGGCCACCCCTTTTGCACCGGAAAAATGGCCTTATAAGACGGGTGGCTTTTCCAGAGGTGGGGCTAAATTTATTATGAGAGGTATATGCAATGTACATAGTAAGAAAGCTACATACTTCAAAACATTAAATATCTTTGTCTAAATGCAACATTGATCATTAAAAGGTTCTTTTTGTTATAATAAGTTAATTTCAACTGAAAATACGTTACTAATTTTTCTCTCTTGCCATAAGTGTGATTTGCGATCGGGTATTGTTGTCATGCACATTGCAGATGGATTCAAAAACGTCATTTACATCTTGGTACATACATAATTATCTTTCTATTTGCTTCCATTTTCCCACTGCTGCTGAATAACCTTCTTATCAGTTATGACTTTGTTTATTTAAATTATTTCAACGTAAACTTGGTTTTTTTTTTTAGTCTTTTCTACATCAAATTGTTCTGCAAGTCAACCCCACCTCACCCCCCCCCCCCTTGATGTTGTCGAGTAGAATAACCGACTTTCTTCTGAAATAATGTATCCGTTAACGTGATGACATTTTAATGTTTGGTAATGATTTATTCAGTTGTTGCTGACTACGCGATTTAATTATGCAGACAAAACTTGTGTCGAGTGTACGAAATACAGTTTTCATAAAGGAAGCCATAATGTGTTGTCATGTGTTATAGCGGGTTTCCACTGTAGTTCTTTAGTTATAAATTTTATTTCAATGTTCTTTCCCCTCCATGACATAGTTTTATTAGATTGGTATGAGCAAGTTCCATATGACATAATATTAATGGTAACATTTGTTTTCTTGTAGACGCAGTTCTTGATTCAGGAGTGTGGCTACCTTTTGAGCAAACCCAACTTTGTATCGACCCTGTGTTACGCTATAGACAACCCGCTTCATCATCAGAAGGTAAGTAAGGTTGCTAAATCCAATACATGGCAGTTGTAGCAGTAGTAGTGCAGGTGGCTTAATGATTGAAAAATCTGTATGGCCAGTTGAGCAAGTACCAGATATAGTTACTTTCCATCATTAAGTCACTATTGAAGCCTCAAATTTTTAACTTATTTTACTAATTGCTTTTTGTTGTTGTGCAAATGGAAAAAAATATTTTAAATCCTATTTCTAGTGACTAAAATTGTGTACAAGTTTTAGGAACAGTGTTTCCTTTTACCCTCCTTTGTGCTTCAGACACCCCAAAATTTTTAATTTGACCTCCAGTTTTGATACCAACATTTGTTTTTTACTTGGTCTGACTGACCCCCAATAATTTGACACCAAGGAGGTTTTTGACTTTAGTTTTGCGCCCCTAGGGGAAAAACTGAGGGATATGTGGTGGATTAGTGGTTAGCATGCCAGACTTAAAACCAAAAGGGATGGGTAGAATTCCTATCATTGGACCAGCGAGGATCACCTACCATGTACCGTAAAGCACCAGAACCAACTTATTCTATCAATACTGTAAGCCATGTATCTTGAATCGAGATGAAACTACCAAGACATTTCTCTTAGTTTCAGTTTTATTATCATTTCAAAGTTTAAAAAAAAAACCTATATGCTGACTTGTTATTAACTCTACTAGACATGAAGAGCTTATTGCATGGTCCATTATCCATAATCAAAGTTGTTTTGTCCATTAGCACAAGTTATTTCTACTCTTGGAGGATTGCCATGAAACTACATTCATCCCTATGTCTAGTTGGTACTAAAAATTTTGCTGCATGGCAACCAGTATGGCCACCAAAGCATAGCTGCCAACTGTCCTGTTTTTTGTATTTGTCCCATATTTTAGACCTGAATATGAGGGGGGGGTTGTCCCAAAAAAATACTTTTTTGCATTAAATTTTTTAAAAAAAATTTGGTGAAATTTACAGTTTTAACTGTTTAGAATGGGTACTTGGTTTCATTTATTGATAGAAATGTATCGCATGTATATAGGAAAACAGTTCTACAATATGATTGTTTCATTTGAAATCGAGGCCACCATGCCTGTCTTTACCTGCCATATTGGATTTTGCAAACAGTTGTCACTGTATCTCATCTTTGTAATCAAAAATCTAATGTTAAATAGGAAAGCAGAATTTTCTCCATGAAAAAATGAAACACCTAGAAGGAAATTTTTGAAAGCATATAGTAAAGGAAAAAACTTGACATTTTGTAAATTGTGTAATGTGATTTTGCTATTAAGCATGGAGGCGCCCATGAAGTACAAGAGCAGGAAAAAGCTAATAAATATCAGCTTCCTGCTTCATCACACACAACTCAGTTTGAACTTACATCATAACCTTAATGTAATCCGATCAAAATTTGATTTATTAAATTTCTTTTATAAACGAACCTTCATCTTTCAGTTACTAGTGTTGCTGGCAATTTATTGTGCACACATTTTCCAGACAGTAAAATCGCAATGATAACTCGTATGCTTGAACAAAAACAATTCAGTAAGAAAATCACAGAATTGAGATCATCAATGAAATTTGGGACATTGGAATCAATGATTCATATTATTTAAAAGGCAAGGTATGGAAAAGTCTCCTTTAAACAACATGTGTCTGAGTGTTGCACTCTTGCACCTTCTGAATGGGCATCTGAATGGAACATGGTGCCCATCCAGCAGGTGTAAGTGTGCAACTTATGCATCTTTGACATAAAATTATTATGTAAGGCACTATCCTACTTTACTGATGGTTGTATATGTAAATAGTTACATATACATTACAATTTTAAAAATCAGTATTTGCTCCTGCAAATAAGTATTTTTGTCACAAGCAGTATTTTTGTACTCAGGGATTGGCAGCCATGCCATTGCCATCAACTTGTTATTGCCACTGCTTCAGAATGGATGATCATATCAGTACTTACCAGAAGATTTAGTTGTTGCTGATACAACCCATAATTTGGCATGGCCAACTTGAAAATCATGTTTGCTCTTCTCTTCCAGAATGGATGGTCTTATTGGCATGTAGTTTTCACCAAAAGACATGTGACCCCAAATATGAATGTTTTATTATCTATACTCATAATCATATATGTGACCCCAGGTCACTGAGTACTTTAAAGCACTAGTATTTATAGATCACTTACCATCTGGAAGTCTTGTTCCACCAATGTTTAAAAAAAGTGTATATAATTCAAACATAGAGGGAGATTGTGGTTGTAGGTTGTCAGCAGTCCCAGAAAAATATGCTAAAGGATATCAAGTCACAGTTAAGGGTGAATTTCATTTTTTTTAATTCAACCATGATTGGGAAATGACGAAAAAGTTAACCTTGCATTTCAAGAAAGGAGGGAACCAATAGCAAAGGAGAAGGGTTAATGTAGAGAGCTAAACAAGTAGGTCAGAGAATCTTAACATGACAAAAATAAAACAGCTAAAAGTTAGATAACTGCAGCATCTGGTGAATTCAAAACAGGGTCTGACTTATGGCCTAGTCCAGAATTCCAAGCTCCCCAAGAAATTTTTTATCTGCCTGGATCCCACAGTGAGAGGGTTATCTGTGGCGTCATGTAATATATTTGATACCCCTTAAAACTTGTCAGTTATCATTGTCCAGTTATTCTGTTAATTAATTGCTGGAGTATCATCAGGGCTGTTTTAAATATTTTGTAACTTTTTTTTAAAAAATATTGTTTGAAGGTATAATTGACATAAAGATAATGAAATCTTTATATGAATCTAGCTGATAATATTGCAGACAAGGTTAACTTATCTTTTTATACAAAGAAAACATGGTAAAGAAACAAAAATAAACCATTTTTATGACAATTCTGGCAAGATCATGACACACAACACATTACTAAACATGAATATAAATGAAAAGTTTCATGAAAATGAAAAACATGTATTCAGCTGTACTAATGGAAATATACTCATCATTCAGACAGTTCCTGTACTGATGTCACAAGTTCTGGTTGATTACAAAAAGTCAGTTGTTTCTGCATATGTGGTATTTTAGTGGTAATTAAACAGCCATATCTCCAGAATGAATGTGTCAAGTCTTCAGTGCATATGCAATGTCTAATATATTAGGATTTTA
Source organism: Unio delphinus (assembly GCA_029339505.1). NCBI lineage: Eukaryota > Metazoa > Mollusca > Bivalvia > Unionida > Unionidae > Unio > Unio delphinus. Next base: position 1,416,626 of record JAQISU010000217.1, read on the forward strand.
TAGTGTATATTATTTGGGTCTACCATTCAAGTTATTATGGTGTGGAATAAGAATGTATTAGATACAACCATTTCAGTTTTAGATTTACTGGTCATATAATGGTATACATTTCTTGGAACATGCAGAAATAAAAAGCTCGTGCAGCAGTATAAAAGATTGATTTACTTACCAAATATTGGTTGTTTTGTCAGAAGACCCAAATTTCTCTTTCATTCATTCCGTGTTTAACATGCCAATCAAAATGTCTGTAGTTCAAAACTGAATCTGCTTATATTTTAAAAGCATGGCATCCAACAAGTGATAATTCAAGTTGAAAGGGACAATAAACCTCTTAAAAAGTTTAAATAGTACAGAAGAAGGAAAGGAAATATTCATTGGGGAAAGTGCACAAGGGCAACAGTACTTATGTGGACATCATGTGTTGATTTGAGCATGTCGCATGGCGTGAAAGATGATTGCTATAGCCAGTACTGACATGAAATTTAAATTTTTTTTAAGCATTGCAGCAAGCTCAGAGATGAGAACCATTGAATACCATAGAGTTTGCAACTAGTTTGTGAAACTGTACTTGATGTACACTTCACAAACTTGATACTTGAACACAACATTTATTGTTGCTACATTACTTGTTAGTCTTGAATCACTCTCCATGTTTTCCACCTTGACAATAGCAGTATATGATATTTTGTTACAACTTCATCATCATCAGTCTCTTGACCTAGTGTAGTCGTTCAAGCACTGTGCTGCTGAACATTGGACCAGTTCCCTCCACTTGTCTCGATCATGTGCCAATGCCTGTGTCTTCACTAAACTTTTCCTGGTCCATTCTTTGATGTTGTCAGTCCACTTTTTTCTCTGTCTACCGCTCCTTCTGCCACCCTGGATACTGCCCAGCAGTACTATTGTGGATAGACTGTTGGCTCAAGTGACATAGCCATACCATTTCGGCTTTACTGAAAACTTAAGGGAATAAAAGAAATATTGCCTTACCAAGAATGTTTTGTTTTGTTTTGGATGGAAGGTTTGATTTTTGCTTTTGCTAATTTGTCTCATTTACCATATAATTTTTTAATAAATTTAATAACTACGTTTTGAGCTGTTGAAATCAAATTTTGATTCCTTTGAACAGCATTGTTTCTGCTATCTATAAGCTGAAATATAATTAGTAAATTGAATACATAATTAGTACATGATTGGAAATCAACCAATGGTTTTTGTCACAGAATTTTAACCGAGTGGGTATTGGATTAAATGAATAACTCAACATAATGACACAATGTGTGAAAGATGAAAATGTATTAACTTAATTAGTAAAGAAAAATGTATGATGTAAAAATACAATGATTCTCACACACGCTCAATATACAGTTGATTCAATCACTCTATACTAACAATCACACATTGAAAATAAACCAATAATATTTTATACAGCTTCAAGAAACCTCAGTTTCAAATAATAGTACACACTAAGATATTCATATAGTTTCACATATACACAAGGCTTGGGATTCAAACAATCTCAAGTTTTCAAATGTTCTGCTCTGTCAGTAAGATTCACAAATCATGGAATTCAACTAAGATTCAAAATAATTTTATGTAAATACAAATATACCAATTTAAACAATTGGAATAAACATATGCTTCTTGACCCTTGTACAGTCGCACGATTCATCCACCGATAAACCACACAGTTTCACCACGTTCCTCGGGTTGACCCCTCTTGTATCGGCCGATCACCCCTTCATGGATCCACTACATGTACAGTCAGTCATACATATACACATACTGACTGCATACAGCACCCTTGTATTAGCTACGTCTACAGTCGTGGCTTCACCACATGTACAGATATATGTACATATAGACAACCTCATAACATCATAACCACCTCGTAAGCTACAATAAAAACAAACTGGTAATAATAATGAGTTCTGGAAAATACTAATACATTAAAGTCTTAAAAACAACTTGAAATTCACAGTTCACAACGTTTCAAATATGCGTTGTAATAAATGAATCATTACACAAAATGACAATACAAACTCAATTAACTTCACATATCAAATAAAATATAAATTTAACACTCACCCCTATGTTTCTTTTTAATACCATGTGAAAATACATGCTCTTCTCACTAGATCCAAAAGATCACTGTCTGATTATACCTTAATCTTGCTTAATTCAAAGGACAGCAAGTAATATTCACGGTAAAATACCCATGCATATTGTGATAACGATGTTCGTAGCCGCAAGTAGTTTACGGCGGCGAGACCTATGTTTGTTCTGTCGCTCGTCTGGAGAAAAAAAAACACCTGTTCGTCCCAGACAGCGCTGCACGCACACACAATACAAATAATCAAATAGTTCTCAGGCAAAACAAAAGTTTTTTTTTTCTTTCTAATTCTGTGACAGTTTGTGGTTATTTCAATTCTTAATGATGGTAGAGCAACTGCCTTGGTGCAGGAAGAAGTGTATTTTAACCCTAACTAAGTCATATGAAAGACTTTTAAAATGGTATTTTATTGTGATATGATACTCTAGTGCTTGACATCACAATAAAGTGCCACACTGCAGATATATTCATGAATATGACTACAATTGTTAAAGCTACATTAAAAATCTTACAATTCCTTAATAGAAGGTCAATGTCTAATCTGATAAAACCACTCGAACACAGCACCCAGTACCATAACAAGGTAAGTTACCTATGTTTGGAAGATTTTTTTCCTTCATCAATGTGAGTTTAAGAAATAATCCTAAATACTTATTAACATTTACCAAATTTGACTTTCTATGCTTGACATGTCAACAAATTTAAGCAGTCTTCACAATTAATATACTAAATAATTGATTATAGCTCCACACATGTCGAAACTGCAATCTGGAAAAGTTTCTAAGCAATAAGAATAAGTTCTACTGTACTAAAACATTATAGCCTCATATTTAGAAAAAGATATATTTTCCTGCAGGTGGGTTCGAATTCATGACGTGTTTCAAAGTCAATTGTGTGCATGATATATCAAAATGTCTGCTGTGGCTGCTATTGAAAACATATGGATAACATTATTTTCATGACTTCTAAATTTAGATGAAACGTGGCAGATTTGTTTCTTAGAACATTTTCCATTCTATATATGTTTGATGTTGCTAGTACTTGCTACCCTAGTAACTATGCGGCTTCAATATCAGCTGGATGTAAAACCAACAAATGACACTTTTCTTCTTTCAGGCGTGGCTTTGGTTCCAATTTTTTTTCTCAGTCTGTATTACAATGACTAGCTCTCCAGAACTGCCATTCCAAATCTGATGAAATGAAAAATGTTGAGACATGCAGTGTACAACTTAACATTCATGCAAAAGATGCTAATGTACCATCTAGTCTAGCTGTATAACTCAAAGAAGAAAATAGTCAAATGCCACCAATTTCTTAAAATATCTTGAATTTGTGATTTTGTCCTGTCAATGGTTTCTTTAAATCCCATGCATCTGCTTTATTGCATCTGTATGGCAGGTTAGCAGTATTAGGCCCACTTGAACTAAATATGTCATAGTGTAGTGATGGCAGCATTAGCAGCAGAATTTACCACTTCCCCTACCATTCTATCAATACTTTATAAGAAAGGAAAATTTATTCCAGTCATTCAATTATTAACATATGCATCTGATAGAATTGTCTGTAACTTTTTTAACAAAGCTAATTGCATTTGAGTAGATTGTATATGCTTTTTATATTGACTACATATATGCCTTCATAAAATGCCCTTGGGTTCCAATTAAGCTAAGTAACAAATGAGGGTTGTAGGGTGGGCTACTTTTATGCACTTTTTCATATCAGACTATCTGCATCCTATTTATTGTGGAAAGTTTATGAATCTGAATACCCGACTATTCAGTCAACTTGGGTAAATTAAGGCCAGTTTATTTAATTGGATAATTACAAAGTGCTAGAATACTTGGGGCAGTTCTTTTATTTTGCTATTTACAAAGGAATGTGATACTCCAGACAGAATTATTTCTAATACTTTACTCTTAAGATTATCTTTAAAAATTTAATATGACCATCTTGTTCTGTCAATAATTGACTGCTTCAGTGGCTGAAGTTTTTAGAGCATCAGCCTCAGATGCAAGAGGTCACAGCTTCGAACTCCAGCCAGGTCATACCAAAGACATGTACAAATGGTACTAGCAGTTGCCTTCCTTGGCACTCAGCATTATGAGATTATGGTTAGGACTGGTTCCAGATTTTTAAAACACTTGTCTATGGTTTTCTTTCAGACCCTGAAACCATCATTTCACCTGTTTCTCCAGATCAGTAAAGTCCTTCACCTGAGTAGAGTTCAGGAGGTGGTGTTTGGTCTTGCCTTGCTGAACTCATCCAACGCTGAAACCAGGGCTTATGCCTTACAATTTATAAAGCAGAAGCTTCCTGATCTGATTCACTCCTATGTGGATGCTGGTATGTATGTCTATGTTGGATATATATTGAGAAGTACAACACTGCACAAAGTAGTTCCTGATCTTTAGATAAGAATTTATTAAATTGGGTATTTTACTCCAATGTTTTGAACTACCATGTATACTTACATATACAAACATATTGATGCAGATTTTGCTTTATTTATTGTTTTGACCAAATTGCATTCTTCCAGATAACATTTCAGCTAGTCCTTAAAAACTGTTTCATTTATGTTGAATCATGCACTCACAAGTTACTCATTTTCAATGATATAAGAGACTGAATAAAAGAAAATAGAAATTGGGACCTAAAATCAGGATGTTTTCATGTCATTTTTAAAGCCTTGTTTTCATCAACAACAAAAAAATCCCGATTTTTATTTTAAAACTAAAATTTCATTTTCTGTTTGTGTATCAGGTTTTTATGTCTGGTATATTTCTTAGTACTTTACCATATCCGGCTTCATTTCCGATTCATCAGCTTCCTGTGCTTCTTCTGGATATTTATTACTTCCTGGAACCAAGTGATAAAAGAGTGCGAGATTTCAAGAATTTTCAACCTCTGCATAATGATGAAGTCAGGAAATCTTTAAGTATTGCCCAACTAGATGGCTTTCTCTTGGAAAGTGCATTAATCGTCTTCTAGAGCTGTGGATGCCAATTAGTGAGTTTATTGAGAAAATGTATTTAGAAGAAAAGGCAAAAGCACAGAAGTCTTCAGCAGCTGCTTGTAAGAAGGCAGGGGTAGATGCTGGTGCTGCAATTGTTGACAGCTGGTTTAGGCAGAAAGAAACAAAGTCATCACCTTCTTCGAATCTTAGCAATGACAGGCTGAAAAGAACAAGAGGTAACCTAAACTCAAGACGTACCCTTGCATATTGCCAGTTTTCAGCTAGATTCAAAGCTCTACAGCATGACAAGCCCCTAATTCAGAAGACCAGCGACATTCTACTATCCATGTACAGAGAATTCCTTTAGATTCTTATTGTACCAAAGTACATTGTTGACTAAGACAGAAATCACAGCAATTGATGTAAAAGATGAAAGTCTGTTCATTTGTTCTCAGGACTTGTACTTGGGTTAGGCCAACCAACAAACTTCTAGAGAAGATGAATTCTGAAGCACAGTTACAGACAAGAATGCACTGTAGGACATTTCTGATCAAATCACTGTCATACATGAAGGAAACATTTCCATTAAAGGATTCAATTCATGCAAGCATTGCAGATGTGGCTTAACAATCTTTAGCCTCATTCAAGGACCTGGCCTTTTTCTCCATCCAAATGGAAGGAATCAACACTGATGATCTGCATTGAGAGTTTCAGCTGTACAAAGCTACAATTTAGACGCAGAATTGGATCTGAAAAGAGCAGATCATCAGTGGGTAGGTCTGGCCAACTGTTGTTTCCAATCCTGGGAGAGTAATGCTATCAACGCTTTTAATGCCACACAGCAACAGCAATGCTGAGAGAGCATTCTCAATGATCAGAAAACACAGAACTAGTCAAAGAGTCAGCCTATCAGCATTAACCCTGGAAGCTATTCTTCTTTGCATATTGGCACCCTAGGATAAATAAATGATTTTTTGCAGAAATGCAAATCTGCAACATACAATGGACTGAAATAACAAAAAAAGACATCTTTATCGTGATATATACACTTTAATCTTGTACCTCCTGATCTTTTAGCCTGCCTCCTGATTTTTAATGGTGATTTTCCTGATTCTGATTTCTTCACTGTTGGCAGGTCTGCAGTATGTGTGAAATTCACAGACTCCATTTCACCCTGTGACACACCCTATTTTCCCTCAGGATATGTTCTATTTTCATATTCTGGTCAGCTGTTGCCAAATTGCACAATAGCTAAAGATTAGTCTTAAATAAACAAGCAAGAAAGCCAGTGCAACTAATTGAAAGTTAATCCTTTTCTTTTCAACTATTTTGAGAAAACGGCAGGCCCTCAGTCGTACTGCAAAGAAACCATATTCTACACTGTTGTGTGTTACGCAAGCACCAGCAGTTGATTGGCAAATACAGGATTCCCAATTTTGTATATCTAAAGATACCTAAATAGGCACCTCATGGTAACGCACATGTGGCAGCTTTTTCCCCCATCATTGTATATCAGTCCTTATTCCCTTATTGTCAACTCATAAAGCACTTAGTATTGTTTACCATAATACATATATTCTGAAGTAGTTTTTAAGCACACATTTGCTGTGTGGTATGTATTTTCATTCCTTTTAAGTTAATGATGGTAATTAACATTGGTATATGCAGTATAAAAATGTCAGGTGTTCTCTCGTGTAAGTTTTTTGTGGGAATGGCACTATAGCGTATGTAGTTATTGTATTCATAGGGATCATTCTTGTGATTGAAATTAATTGTGGATGATTTTGTGGTTGTGGTTTATTTTATTTTTTTTGTGTTGTAGAGGTAACAGAAGTCCTCAATTTTTGGTAAATAATCTTTAATTTTAACATTCTATTTAGTGAAGAAGCGAATTCATTTAGTGAAGTAATTATTTCATCAGAACAATATATTACGGGTGATACAGAAGAACATGTAGGACTTTTCTTGGTCAGAAGAATTGAAAATCAAAGGCATAATGTAATACTCGTGAGTTCTGCAAAACTCAAAAGAGGTTATGAAATCTGGATGTAGCCATGGAACGACCACAAAAATCAGGAGTCTATATATTCATGATAGTTTCCTACAATAGTATTGCATTTTTCTCAAATCAGATTCCAAGAGATGCAAACGACCAGAATGTTTTCGTTTTTAATTCTTCACTAAAAGCCCTTTTTTTAACCATGTCATACAACCTGGATTTTGTCATATTTCACCCCCAATTGATAGAAATAAGAAAAAGAACAAGTTTTCTGTAGTATTTAATGCAGCATATAGGGAAGTGTCATCATCAACTGATAACAGTTGAAACTTCAGAATATTGTTATAACTGTTAATGTTTACGCTATTTATACCAGGATTGTTGTTATTGTTGTATGGTTTAACACCATTTTTCAACACATGATAGGCTATACATGGCAGCCAGTATTATTAGTGGAGGATGAACCTGGGGAAAACCCCCAGAAAGAACCACCGACCCACAAGAACCTCTGGCAAACTTTATCACATAACTACATTAGCCAAATCTTAGACTCAAACCCATGCAGGCAGGTGAGATGGCAGTGATCCGTAACGGAGAGTGCTTTAGAACACTCTGCCACTCTGGGCCCCATACCAGGATTGTGTTTTAGAAAAACACATAATTTTTTTGTGGTGAGAAACACATAATTTTTTTGTGATTCTGGGTGGCCAAGTGGTCTAAATGGCTTGCAACTCATCTGTATCCTCCTAGGTTCAAGACTTAGGCTTGGCCAATGTGAATATGTGAGAAAGCTTTCCAGGATCTTTCCTTGGGTTGGTTGTTCTTAAGGGGGGCTTTCCAGGATTCTTCCTCCACTAGTTATAATAGCCTGCAGTGTGCTGAAATATTACATCAAACCCACAAAAACAATAATTATAGAGCTTATTTAAATAGATGCCTGGAAAGGTCGTCACCCTGTCCAACTCCATACTGATAGGGAAAAATTTATATGTTAGGGACAATTATTTTCCAGGATTAGATTCACAAACACTTTAGACACATGAAATTGTTTGCAGAAATAATAAGTAATTATTTTATTACAGATACATCGATACGTCAAGAAGGAGGCCTTCAGGACATTGCCATAGAAGTTCTTCATCTGTTGCTGACCCATCTTGTCCGATCCAAGGAGCAGTTTGGAATTGGAGCAGACCAAAAGGAAGCATTTATCAAGACCCTGCGTAAAGGTAAGTTGGATCAGGCTTATAATAAAAACTCTGGCTTAAATGTATGATCTAAAAGAATTAAGCGATTTTTTCCATATTGTCCAGTTGGAATCTTTTTTTGAAAAATTATTGCAGTTGAGCAGAACTTTGTTGGCCATAGTTATTATCAGATCAAAAACATTAGATAAACGTATCCAGAAATACAAGTCTAGGACTGACTGTAACTTTGCTGCAACCATGCATCCTTAGAGTGACTCAAAATACCAAGGCATATGGTGATTTGTAAAGGGACCATCCAAATGGATTTGAAGTCCCATTTTCTGAATATTTTAAACTTGTGCTGAATTCCCAATAATAGAAAAACTGACTTTAGCCAGTGTTGTTTAAAAGAGTAAAATCTTTAGCAGACAAGCTATACCTGCAAGCCTGACATTATAATTAGATGAGGTATAATTAAAATCATATAGATAATTTCATAGAATAGGACAAACAGGGTTCATATTCACTTTGGCTGTCCTTGATTGTCCTTTGGCATTAAAATCCTTTTTCATGTCCTCGATTATGCTCTAATTATAGTTGACTGTATCCTTGATTGTACTTTGTCATAGTGCCCTCTTTTCCCATATTTGTCCTCTTATTTTCAACCGGAATACAGGTGCATGTTTTTCGCTTTAAAAATCTTGTTTTTTAAATAAAAAAGTTCAACTAAAATTTTCTATGCAATTTTCTGTTTAGAATGGGCACCTTGTTTCGTTATGAGAATAAATGTATTGCATGTTTTTTGGGATATTGAGTTCTAGAATATCATGGGTTCATTCAAATTCAAGGCTTCCATGCCAGTCTAACCTACATTTTGGACTGTACAAAGCAGTTGCTGCTATCAATGTATCTCATATTCATAATATTCCAGTCATTTTGAAAAGGAAAGCAGAAGGTTCCAAATTTTCTCCTGAAAAGAAAACAATACTGTCAAATTTCGATTTGTGAAACCATCTAGTAAAGGAGAAAACTTGCTGTTTTGTAAAGTGATTATGTGAGATTTAACTAGCGGGCATGGATACACCCATGAAATAAAATAGCATCAAAGGCTAATAAACATCGGCTTGTTGCTTCATCATCAACAATACGACCTGAACTTACATTTATAAATACCACAGAGAACCTTGATGTAATTTTATCAAAAGTTCATTTGACTAAATATCTTTTAGCATTGAATTGTCTTTTCAGCTGCTAATGTTGCTGGCGATTTATTTTGCACTTTTTCCTTAGAGTAAAATAGCAAAGGATTACTTGTGTGCAAGAACAAAATTTTCAGTTTAAAACAAATCGCACAGAATTCACATGATCAAAGAAAGATGGTAAATTGGAATTAATAATGATTTTTAACAAACTATTTTTGTGAAAAGCTTTTATAAACAGCCCGTGTTTGAATGTTACTATTTTGCGAAATTATACCTTCTGAATCAGCACCCAATGCTTCTTTGTCATTAAATAATTAAGCTATTGACCTTCTTTACCTGTAGTTGTTGATCTTTTAAATAGTTACATTTGAATTAAAGTTGTAAAAATCAGTATTTGTACCTGGGATTGGGAGCTATGACTTTGTGAACATGAGAAGAATATTTTAACAAAATGTTTATGCTTTATTTTCTTCTGTTTCTATTTTGAAAAAAAATTAGAGCACAAAGTTTCTGGTGGACAGCGAGTGAATTGTATCCCTCATATATCATCCTGGAACAAATGCATTATGGGATTAGTTTATTTTGTTTTTATTTCTTCACATTTACCACATGTTAATCTGCACTTTTAAAAAGGGCCAGCAAGTAAAACAAAGTGAAAGATCAATAATGAGCCATCACTGTAAATTGCCTTCAAAGAAAGTAATATAATAAAGGATACTGGCTTCAAAAAGTGACCAAAGCTCTAGTAAATCATACTGCTTTCCATATAAGAAGTTTCTTTGTCCCCACAGCCTTTTCTTTCTTTTATATTTTAAGGACATTGTATTTTTCTTTGTTGTTGTTGTTTCTGTGATCCCATTGTTAGTTATGCACCAGGTTGATTTGGATTGTATTACAGTCCTACCCGTGTATGTCAACATCCTCGGGCCCGAGGAAATATTGTTGACATATGCGGATTTCGAGATAAGTGTTGGGGGTGGGGGAGGGGGCTGAAAAAAGATGAATGTTAAAATTCTTTAGCAAGGGTGACCCATCATCAGTGAGTAGCATTTACACTTTAAGAAATCAACGCAAATTTTTAGTACATGAAGACAGAATCAGTGTTAAATACACTTGTATATTGACAAATTACATTTTGGTTACCTTTGTGTAACAAATTCCACAATTAGTTATTGCATCGATCACACCCTGATATGAAAAACATTACGATATTCAATGTCGACATTAGTACATGGTTGGATAGTTGCTATTTACATGTTTCATATACATGTACTTAATTTAAATTGGCCTAGATTTTGGTTAGTCTGTTCCCATTTTATTGAGGCCACCAAGCCTGAAGGGGATGGGGCTATTCACAGGGAAATGAAAAGCTGTCAATAGTACCTGTATTCTCTACAAATACTTTTGTATCCGATGTTATGACGAATATTAAAGTGACTGAACTAACCACTTCTTGCAGCGACATTCTCCACACTAAGTCTTTTTGCAAATAACAGCCAGATATTTAGTTTCCAGAGACTGTAAATTTAATTTGCATTTTACATGGCTGTTGGTAGCCATCGTAAATTTAAATCTTTCACAGCAAAATAAACTTGTTTTAATCACCAATCACTTTCAAAGGTCTCGGAAAGGCATATTTGGACACATTTTTTATATCTGGAATTCAGAAAATCATGTATACAGGAGTCCTTTGTACGCATCAATTTGCTGGACAGCAAATTTAAGGGCTTGTTAGTCCTGCTTTGACCGCTTGTTGAGTGGGAAATTGTATTGATCAGTTTAGCTGTGCTGATATTTACAGTCAGAAAATTCAGTGGCTGAAAGAACCCCAGATGTACATGTTGTCATTGTAAGAGTACATTTAAAGAATATGACCCACAAGCTAGGCTGCAAGATCAAAGACTTGACTAGCTGAAGAGTGGTGAGAAAATGTGCTGATATTTACAATGACTGATTTCATAGGTAGAATGGCCCATTGATGTACTTGTGTATAAGAAGAGTACATCAAATTAACAACTTTCGCCTTCATTATTGTTTTCATTTCCAAGTGTAGCAAACAAAGATGTGCTTGTGACCTCAAAATCAAGACATGTTGAGAATTAGACAAAATGCTGTTTGCAAATTTGACAAGAAGGGTTAAATGGCAAATTGATGAAGATTGTAATGAAATTCAATAGAGTGCTAGAAGTTGCTAGAACTGACATTTCACATGGAACACTTTGTATGATGTCTAACTTAATGCTTGGAGTAAGACCTTTTCTTGACCTGACAATTCACTCTAATGGAAAAACAAGGGCTACATATCAGTGCTGAAAAGAAGTTTAAAAATTAAACTCTCTGGCAACTGCTGTTTCTACTCATCTGGAAATAAAGCCATTTCAGATATGCCCAGTTTGCTTCTGGTAAGGAACTGCAACGTTTACTGGTGGTATACTCTTGAACTCCTAGTTTTAAAATCCCAGCGATACCTCTGTGCAGACTTTTGGAAAATGTAAGAATTGATCAGATTTCAATACTTTTAAGTTGCTGCGAGAAGCCAGCTTTATGTGCCCAAACAAAAGCCTAGGGAGTTTTGGGGTTTTTTTTATTATCCGACCACAACATTAAAGCCTGGCGGCAAGATCAGCTGTTGAAAAGTATGGGTCGGAACTGGCAGCTTGTCGACATAAATGATTAGAAAACAAAGGATTTGTTCAAGTTGGGACCAAGGGCTTCTATCGACATGTATGTTTATCTTTTATCTCTACGTTGACATAAGCAGTACAATTTTGTAGTAATAGTTGACCGAGGGACTGGGATTTTGTGATGTCGATATAAACGGCTTGGACTGTACTTGTAAATTTGTAATTACTTGTACTTCCACGAAAGTCATGGCAAATACAGAATGGTTTCAGAGTACATTTATTGTATTGTAAATCTTTTTACTTTTAGCTTGTATCATGATTTTTTGCTACCTGAGAATCTGTGTTCTGTCCTTGAGTTTGTCCTTAATTCTTTTCCCCATATAAACATGTATGAATCCTGTTGTAAGTGTATTGTGTATATTATATTCATTGAGCTTATGTTTTATACACAGTATGTATTACTCCTCTTTACAGACTTCCCTAGAGACAGAGTACCAGTTGTACTGAGTCCATTGCTATTTCCAGAAACTGAGGATATATCTGTGGAAAAACTTACCTTCCTCACGAGCATGCCGAAATCAAATGTAAATCTTCTAGAAATTATGTTTTCAGTTTTATGTCGCATGTTACTTACAAACTGCAGCTTTAGTTCTTAAATTTTCATAATGCCATTGTAATTTTCTCATCTGGTTTGTTACTCTAAATAGTTCTCGCTAAAGTTTTGTTTTTTCCTTTTTATGATTCATTGTTGTAGGTCATTGAGCAATAATATATTTATAGGTTACTGCATTTGTAGAGGAAATATGAGTTTTTTTTTTTAGATATGCTACACAATGTTAGTTCATATATTTCTATACGAATTGAGGAACCATTTTTTCCTATACTCATTTTGCTATTTTGCCACTGAATTCAAAAAGCGCACAAGAAACAAGTGAAATTCAACTACATTCCAAAGTAAATACACAAGCATATTTAAACAAATACGCAGGAGCAGTATTTATGCATGCAGAGTACAGCCCAATGACCGTTGAACTTGACAACAGACCATGTGCTCAGTTATTGAGTGAATAAGAAATCTTGGTATACTTCAAGTTGAAATTTAGAGTCCTTTTGTGAATGACTGCACCATGAGACAACATTTTCCCTATGGAGTGGTTTTCTGACAAGTTAACTAGATTCTGCTTATCTCGTTATGATGGACTGGAGTTGTTAGTCTGGTGGATTCCATATGATGTACATGTGGCTGAAGAGATGCAAGATTAAATATTGTTTGTTGTGTAATATTAAATTCATTTCATTTTAAATATGTTCAGTAGATGCTGATCTAAGATGACAGTTACCAAAATTTGAAAACCTTCAAACAAATTCTTGTCAAAAACTTATAAATGGAATTTGATTCTATTTTACAGCAATCATTCTGGCATACAGTTCTTTAAAATTTGTCAATAATGCCTTATCAACCATTAAGTATGACTGTTGTTACTAAAAGTAGAAAAGCCCCTCAATAGCTACTGAAAATATGATTAACATAATATGATTAAATTTGAGAGCCTTCTGGGTTAGATGGATTTCAGAGTTGTAGTTTTAAAATAATGCTAATCCATACAGGCATTTAGGCAAAATATAGAAGAAAAAAAACATTAAATGACTTCTCAAATACATCTTAACAGACTCCCAAGTTTGTACGAATGATGCCAATGCCCTTTCAAATATGGTCACTATTACTAAAAATGGAAAACATTTAGACTACATCTGAAACACTGCTCAACAGAATATAGCCAAATTTGATGGTAATTTCATAAAATTTGACAGAAAGTATCAGATCATGAAGACTTTTAAGTTTTGTGCAAAAGGTACTGACCTGCCATAAAATATGATTACTAGTACAAAATAAAAAAATAGACAAAGCTTTCAGTAATCTCATGTCAAATGCTGCACCTAGTAGAGATAGCTTTCAAGTTTGTACAATTTTTGCTAATCCATTATGAGATATTGTCACCCTTACTGAAATAGAAAACCTTTAAATAAAACATCTCAGAATTGGACTAAATTTGATAGAAAGCTTGCTAGTAAAGAGGGCATTTAATTTTGCACAAATGATGCCAATCATTTAAAAATGGCCAACATTACTGAAAAAATATTTTAACAACTGTACAGAATTTGGCCTATTCACACGTAAAGAACTTAATCTGATATATGCATGCCTTTCAGATTCTGTCTTGTTAATTATTACAGCTTGATGCCTCACTGGCTGACATGGTACTTGAATCAGGCTATAGTTGCACATCAAGGTAAGTTATTTCAGGTGATCTTTCCATGCCTCTCTCTAATAAATTTAAATATTTTTGTAGATGTCATTAACAATTTTGAGTCCTCGCTGACTAGATACTGGTGTAGCATAGTTTGAGACTTCAGGGATTGTTCTAAGATTATAAAGAAAGCGGCCCTGGTGGAACCATTATTGTGACCATTTTGTCAATGCTTACATTGCTAAAATTCAGCAAGATTTTTTTAAAACAATTTTCATATTGGCAAATTAAGTTGACTTGTAAAATTCACTGGTCTCTTCGAAATTATTTCCTCTTTGCTTGTACTTGTGAACTAATCTCCTTGATCAAGATACTATAAACATTGTCATGGTTGTAGTTTGTGCGACCTTTTTTAATCCTTGGTGAAAGTGAATATCTCTAGATGCTTAAGTATCTTGACAAGACATATGATTCATATATATGCAGTCATACTATTACTAATGCCTTGTTTAAAAAAAAAGATATTTACAGAACTGCATAGCAGCATATTCTTTTCTTTTTAAATCCCATAACTGTTTCTTCTAGTATTGAAGAATGCCGCAGCCTTCTGATGCAGGTTGGACAAAGGGAGATCAGTCCTGCATCTGTAGCAAGGGTTTTAGGGATGATGGCCAGAACCCCATCAGGGCTTAATGAACAGGGCCAGAATCAGGTGAGACATGTCAGCTGATGTGGTAATACAAGTTACTTTAGTGAAATTTATTTTTGAGGGTCTAAAATTTCATGGCATTGTAAAAAAAAAATATATAAGATAGTTTCAATTAGGGTTATTAAACGAAAATCGGAAATCCGATTATCGGTTTTGAAAACGATTATCGGTTTTTGGTTTTACAAAACGATAATCGAATTCAATATTTTTTTTAACCATTTTTGTAGTGAAAATTTTTAAAAAATGCCAGAAAAAAATTAATTCATGCATTTGCTTAGTGTTTACATTTTAATACAATATGGCCAGCAGATAAAAAGGTGTGTTTTGTTTAAAATTTGTGAGTGCTACAGGCAGCGTCTTTGTAATGAATACATTTATTGTGGAAGGATGTCAATAGTTAGTCGACCGACCGGTCGCTAAGTTCTTTGATGTCCGAAATTGACAACAGTAGACTGTTAATAGCTACAGTCTCTGTTGTTGAGGGCTGGTCTCTGCTGGTTGTGTCTTTTCAAGTTTACAAATATGGCTGGTCGTATAAATAAATCTGATGTATGGGAAAACTTTGAAAAAGTTTCGTCAAGCATGGCTCGCTGTAAACTATGTTCAGAACAAATAAGTCGGAGCGGTGGTACTACTACCGCATTGCATGCACATTTGCGTAGCAAACATCCCGTATTTGCGGCTCCTTCAGATGTTCAGCCACGATTAACAACATTTATTGGAACACAAAGAAACTGTCCTGATAGTCATCAAGAAATAGTTACTGCAACTGTAGCAAAGTTTGTCGCTGAAAACATGCTACCAATTTCGATTGTTGAATCCAATTCCTTCTGTGATTTGATTGCTTTGGTGGAGCCACAATATCGTCCTCCATGCCGTCAGACGATGATGTCACGAATGACTACAATGAAGAAGACGCTAATTTCGAGCAACCACCCTAATAAACCAGTGACAATTCATAAAATATTTCTTTCATACACCTACAGTATAAATGAGGTTTATTCAAATCTTTAAGTAGAAAATAAACAATTCGAAGTTGACACCGTGTTGCGCGTCTGTACGTTATGGTATGTAATGAATATCTTGTATTCGCACGAGGCATACACTAACTTGCATTATAAGAATATATTTCTGTAATTTCTATGTAGGACAAAAACCGATAATCGGTTTAAAATCGGATTTCTACAAACGCTAATCGGTTTTGAAAAAAAAACGATATTAACATCCCTAGTTTCAATGGTACTTTATTGTTTTGCTTGTCAAAATTTGCATGTTTGTAGTTATTTAATTTCATGGATTGACCTTTTAGAAATGCTCTTGCAAAAGAATACAAAAGAACAACTGCGCCAACAACAAAGAGAGCTAGAACAGCCAACTACACTAAGCTGATTGAGGATATATATTACATCCTTAAATCATTATCCATAAAATTACATCAAGTACTTACTGATGTTCTTGGCATTACCACAGTGATTTGAAGAGTCAATTCGAATAGTGTCATCATTCCACAAGTGAACTATACACCCACATATGGAGAAAATTTAAGCTCAATTCTTTAATTCATCTTGATTTCAGCAGAACAGTGCTGCTGTAGGCAGTGGATGGGGTGACCCTAAAGAAAAAGAAACACCTGGTGTCAATACATGGAACGTGGAGATCTTGGTCCAGGTTGTGCAAGATCTTGTGAGTGTCCATTTACCGTCTTTTGTTATCTTGTACCCTTTTTCCATTTCCCCAATTCAAGTCCATTTTCTTTTTTGACAGATTTAACTGCTTTGTTTATTTATATATATATATATATATATATATATATATATATATATATAGATATATATATATAATTTGTTTACTACTTTTTTTCTGTATATTTTTGATGATGATAATGTTAATGTCATATTGTGTTCTTATTCTGTGGCTCTATCAGAAACAGATTTTGTGATACATATTCCATCATTTTTTTGAGATGTTGACCTTCTTGCTGTCTTCTTCACTAAACTTGGTGCCGTATTATACACGGAAATATTATCATGGTTCAAGAAATGTTATAGTTTGGCTCCAACACTTTGATATACATGTTTTATCAAAAGTACAAATTACAAATATATTAAATATTTTGGTTCCAATTAGGTCTTATTGATACTAATTTAGCCTTCATATACTGGTCACATCTATAATGCATCCATACCTTTTGGATTTAGCAGTGTCAAGTTTAGGAAATTTAAGGTATTTATTGCAAGATCAAGGTCATGGCAAGAATAAATGTAATTCTTTAACTTTTCTGAAAATATGACACTTGGGTCAATTGTATATCGTGTATAGATAATGTTCTGAGTACCATAGCCAAGACCCTACCCCATAATCAAGGTCACAGCAAGTTTTGAGGTTTATGTCCTTATTTGGACTAACGTTTGAACTAGTGAAAATAATTTTAAATAACTGAAGCCAATCATGTAACATTATTGATTATCAAATACCATATCCATTCCTCCTGTCTCAATGTCAAGGTCGCATCAAGGAATAACATTTGGTTTATGGTCCGTTTCCTTATCCAGTTCTGTTCCTTTTGAATCCCTTAAGATACTTTGATTAAACTTGACCCAGATCCATACCTTACCATACACAAGTGATACCACTAGCTCATAGGCATTAGTAAGGACAAGGTCTTGAGACTGGATTATAATATGCTATTCATGATGCTCTTGCTAAAACTGTCAACAGCAATGATATTCACAAAATAATAATAATAATGAGACTTTGTATAGCGCCTATTCTTTTGAAGCTCTAAGTGCTTTACACCATCAATAATGATATGACTACACAACAAGTGACAAAAACAATGAAGTTGGAAAACAAAAAACATGCTGAAAACATATAAGATACAAAACAGGATTAGGTCACTAAATTTGTCCATGCAGTCGAAACAGGTGAGTCTTAAGAGCACTCTTAAAAGGGACCACTGTGTCTTTGTGTGTAATTTCAATGGGCAATTCGTTCCACTTCGCCGGGCCCTGGTGTGCAAACGAACGTTGTCCATATGACTTTGTTTTCACCTTGGGAACAATGAGTATACGATTATCAGAAGAGCGCAAGGATCTAGCTGGTGTATACATATGGTTGAGGCTGGATCGGTATGTTGGACTGGAGTTGAAACATAGCACAGAGAACAAATTTTGTGTTTGACTCTGTATCGAATTGATAGCCAGTGTAGGGTACAGAGCAGTGGTGAGGTGTGCTCTGATCGAGGTACTCTAAAGATGATCCGTGCAGCTGTGTTTTGAAGTTTCTGGAGTAAATATTGTGACAAACCAGACAGAATTGAGTTACAATAGTCCAGTCTTGAAAGTACTAATGAACACACGTGTTTTTTTGGCATCAACTGAAAGATATTTACGAATGGAACAGATGCGTCTCAATTCAAGATATGCAGCCTTGCAGATGTTCATGACATGTTGGTGCACTGTGAGAGTACTGTCTAGAGTAACGCCTAGGTTCCGTACTGTCTGTAAAAATTTAATGTTGGTGTTTCTGACATTTATTGTCTGAGGTAAAGGATGTGAATGAGAAAGTCTTTGTGTTGTGATCAGAATAACCTCAGTTTTATCATCATTCATCTGCAGCTTATTACATGTCAACCATGATTTCACATCAGATATGCACTTCTGTACTCCATGGATGGTAGCATCAACTTCAGTTGGGTGGCTAGACTTGTATATTTGGGTGTCATCAGCATACAATTGGTGTGACACTGGGTGATGATCTATGACACTTGAGAGCAGATGAGTGTACACAATGAAGAGAACAGGTCCAAAAACGGATCCCTGTGGAACACCACAACATACGTCAACTGGGCTTGAGTGTATTCCATTTGCAGATATAATTTGTGTCCTGTTCAATAAGTTGGACTTGAACCACTGTAAGGCTGTATTCTGAATGCCAAATACATGCTGGAGACGGTGAAGTAATATATCATGGTCTGTTGTGTCAAATGCTGCAGATAAATCCAGGAGAGTGAGAACTGTAATCTTTCCACTGTCCAAAGCAGAAAGAATGTCACTAAATACTTTCAGAAGAGTAGTTTCCGTACTGTGGCAATGGCGGTATGCAGACTGTACATTGCTAAAAAGACTGTTTGAATTCAAATGAGATACAAGTTGAGTTAGAACAACCTTTTCTTAGATTTTTTATATGAATGGGAGATTAGAAACTGGGCGGTAGTTCTTAACATCGTTATGGTCCAGTTTTGGTTTCTTCAGCAGTGGCTTTACAATGGCAGTTTTGAAAAATGATGGGAATTCCCCTGATGAGAGAGATTAATAACATCAGTTAGTGACGGCAATATTGGGTCTAAGCACTCAAGCAGCAGTGATGTCGGAATTGGAT
This sequence comes from Unio delphinus, assembly GCA_029339505.1. Taxonomy (NCBI): domain Eukaryota; kingdom Metazoa; phylum Mollusca; class Bivalvia; order Unionida; family Unionidae; genus Unio; species Unio delphinus. The sequence goes on from JAQISU010000217.1 coordinate 1,436,039, forward strand.
CAAGTTCACAAGACTTTGGTGCACTTTTCATCATGATTGTCCGTACTAAATCGATATAAACAGCTTCAAATGCTCCTAACGGTTGTCGCTGAAATTCTGCATCATAACTGTATGGTTACGAATCAGTTGAAATTGTGCTGTCAAGCGAATCTCTAATGGTTTCTACTTTGTCATCAAAGAAATTTGCAAATTGGTCTGGTAGGTCTAGTGGAGAGAAGGTTGTTGGAAGTGGTGTACATTTGTTCCTTGACATTAGTTTGTTAGTTATCTCAAAGAGCTCTTTGCAGCTGGAACTCTCCGTGATCTTAGTAGTGTAGTGGGAGGATTTGGCTAAATGGACTATGTTTGTGACGTTCTTCTTAGCAGCATTGTAAATTTGTTTATGAATAGTTAGTGTGGTGGAAAGCCAAAGCCTCTCTGCTTTTCGGTGATGTCTTTTAGCATTGCGAAGCTGGTCCCTAACACTGCTATACCATGGAGAACACATTTTTTTTATTGATACTCTGCATTTGGTATCTGGGGCATGTCTTTCAAGCAATGAACGCAGGCAGTTATCAAGTTGTTCTGCTGTTGGATGTAAGAAAGTTGTTAGGTTTTCTTGGATGTCATGCATGAATTTGGTTCTATTTATCATACTGAGGTTTCTCTTAGTAGAAAATAGAGGTGGAGGGTTAGGGACTGATACATTGAGATGGCATATAATGCAGAGGTGATCCGATGCAAGTTCGTAGGATACAAGGATGGATTGCAGAATATTATTATCAGGTCTATAAAGAAACGAGTCTAAAATGTGACCAAGTTTCTGGGTAGGTTGGTTAACTGACTGTTTAAGATTGAAAACATGAATGGAATCTAGGAGTTTTTACAAGTATGGTTTATAAGGACAGTCAAAGTGAAAGTTGAAATCTCCAAGAATAATTAGGTTGCCACCTATCAAATTTCCTTATTCTAGAAGATTTGGAAACTGCTCCAAACAGAGAGATTCGGTCAGCTTGTTTTTTCTACTAGAAGGAGGACGGTAGAGACAGAAAAAATGGACTGACCTTTGTTCCAGTGTGAGCGTTGTTTGGACTAGTTCAAACGATGTGTGGCAGAAATTGAAGGTTGTGTTGTACTTGAGGCATTTGATCATGGAATTCTTTGTAATTACAGCAATTCCACCTCAGCGAGAGTTGCGGAGGAACGACTTGATGGAGTAATCGCTGGGTGTTAAATCCGCACACTTAGATTCATCACCTATGGAATGTAACCAAGTTTCTGTCTGGAAGAAGACGTCAATATTCTGGTCGTTGATAAAATTAACAATTTCTGTGCGCTTTTCCGGTGATCCTACTGATTGAGCATTGAATAATGCAATACATAGTGGTATCCCTGGGACAGTTGACACAACAGTTGACGATCTAAGAGGAATTTGAACCAGGTTATTAAAATTAACGGCAGAAATTTTAAGTTGTTTACCCATTATGGGCGAAAGATAGATAACTGGAATTCTTCTTTCTGTTCTATGCCAGCCAGCTTTGAAAGAACGTTTCTTTTTTCGCTTCCATTTACATTTAAGAAACGATGAGTGTATTTCCAGTTCGGGAATACAAAAATGTGTACCTTACCAAAAAAAAATAGTCATGCTGCCACCCCAAGTTCATTACTATGAAAGTTTTGTAACAGATCATCAGATGGTGTATACGACATGTTCCACAGAAAGCTATATCTATCATATAATCAGGAAAAGGACTATTAATGCATTTGATAGCAATCATGCCATTACATGGTAAAACTTCAGGCATGCAGTAACATTGTATCTAGGTTACAGTGCAGTACGTAAACCAGTTTTATGATTTATGATAATGAGTAGACAGTCTGCTAAATGAAGGCTTGAAAACATATTTTACTTTGAAGTCCACCCAATCATTTTTTTAATCTTGAAGAAAAGATTGTTTTGAATGATGTAAAAAAAAATTGCCCTGATAGCTATATCACATCATTGGTGAATCTATGTTGCTAAAGTATTACTATTGTTATTATTATCACAGGCTCCGCATCTAGCCTGGCGGGATGTAGTTGCAGAGTTGGATCACCCCAGTTTTGTTGTAGTAAACAAAAAAGGCTTGAAGCTTCTTGTTCAGGGGCTCATCAGGGGTTTACAGGAAATATTCCCTGTAGAGTACATTTATCGACACTGGAAAAACACAGAGGGACAGGTATGATATTTAGTGGTCTGTATTCTGTGGTTTTATAAGAATGTATGTGTTTCTACTGCAGTTAAAAAAAGATAATCTTGATATCACTGTAATATTTATCAAAAAGTTTGGTATTGCTGTTTCACAACTACAGGGAGGAAAATCGTGCAACTTGGCACACAGTGTTATCTTAAAGTCTTTCTGATTCCAGAAGAAAAATGCTGACAGCAGACATCTTGAAATTTGATAGTGCTACTCCTCCTAAACTGAAAGACATACGGACATGTACTTTTCACCAGAAGACTAGCTATGTTATCTAAATAGTCCTGAATGGAAATGGTGCTAATCTAACTTAAATATGGCTCCCACAATGAACATATTGAAAGAACATTCACAAAATCTCCTGACTGGATGATCATAATTGTATGGGGTTTTAACATAAGTAAAATATGTACCTGTTACTATTGCCTTGTTTACCTCAAGACCCTGTGTCCAAGCTTCATGATTTCTTCTTTCCATTAGATGAAAGTTCTAGAAAGCAGGTAGACAGTCCTCAATGTCATTTGACACCTACTGCGCTTACCTTAATCATTCTTCATTGGAAGATACTGCTTCACTTCAATATTTAATATTAGGCACACCAGAGTAATTGCATTTTCTCATTGGCACCTATACTAATGTCTTAAAAGGTTACCCAACCTTCTGCCAGATTACAGTAGGAACACCAGGTTCTATTGGCCATCCAAAACAAAAGTTCGAATATTATAGACCCTATGGAGCAAGTTGTAATAAATGGTGACTTTTGTTTTGCATTTATCAATATTATCTGCATGTCTTAAATATAGTTGAACATTCTCTTAATTAAAATTGCCCTTATTTTTTTTTTTTATTAAAAACATCCTCAATGTCATTTGACACCTACTGCGCTTACCTTAATCATTCTTCATTGGAAGATACTGCTTCACTTCAATATTTGATATTAGGCACACCAGAGTAATTGCATTTTCTCATTGGCACCTATACTAATGTCTTAAAAGGTTACCCAAACTTTCTGCCAGATTACAGTAGGAACACCAGGTTATATTGGCCATCCAAAACAAAAGTTCGAATATTATAGACCCTATGGAGCAAGTTGTAATAAATGGTGACTTTTGTTTTACATTTATCAATACTATCTGCATGTCTTAAATATAGTTGAACATTCTCTTAATTAAAATTGCCCTTATTTTTTTTTTTTATTATAGCTGTCATTAATTGTGCAGGCGCTACGCAATCCAGATGTTTTCTGTTTTGCTGACTATCCCTGTCACACTGTAGTAATTGACATCCTTAAGGCAGCACCAGATGACGACAATAGGGAAATTGCCACATGGTAAGTTTTTTTACACTATTCCATTCAAGGAATATTGGAGCAAATGTAATTGTGTTTTTCATCTGTACTCACTATTCCTTATCAGGAAATTGGTAGGAAATGTAATGTTTTTCAACTAAAAGATACATATAAATAACAGGCAGCAGGTGATCATTGTATTACAAAGTCAACCATCTTCAATTTGAAAAAGGCCTCTCATTGGTAAAATGACTACTCTTCAAGGTATAAAAGGACACGTGAAGGGGTTGGCCTCATTGGTAAAATGACCTACTCTTTAAGGCTAAAAAAAAGAACACAGGAAGGGGTTGGCCTCTCATTGGTAAAATGACCTCTTCAAGGTGAATAAGGATATTTGCAGGGGTGGGCCTCGGTAAAATGAAAATGGTCTCTTACTTGACAGTTGTCATGAGAGGCCTTTTTTTAAAGGATGTGAGATTCAGTCCATACAACAGATGAGTATTTATATTACGTCTGTTTTTTTCTTATTCTACATAGAGGGGCCCCGAGTGGTCTAAAGCGCTCTCTGTTACGGATCACTGCCATCTCACCTCTGTCTGCATGGGTTCGAGTCTAAGATTCGGCTAATGTAGTTAGATGAGAAAGCTTGCCAGTAGCTTCTCGTGGGTCAGTGGTTTTCCCGGGTTCTTCCTTCACCAATAATACTGGCTGCCATGTATAGCCTATCGTGTGCTGAAAAATGGTGTTAAACCTTACAACAACAACTACATAGAGGATTATTATATTTTGCCCACAGATTAGAAATTATTTATAACTAAAATTTTATGTTTTGGTGTCATTAATATGAATTTTAATGCCTATCTGTTACAAGTGTCATTTTCCTGTTTCTTTTTTGTTAATTTACTTGTGTAATATATTGAGTATTTTCATTATCTTAGGAAATCTCTAGACCTTGTTGAGTGCCTGTTGCGCCTTTCAGAGGCAGGACATTACCAGCAAGTTTCGGAGCTCTACAAGTTTCCAGTTCAGAATTGCCCAGACATGCTGGTTCTAGCCTTACTTCAAATAACAGTTAGTAGATCTGCCTTTCTATTTGGGTCTGTCAGTGAGATGTCACATTCATAAATGAGGAATAACTATAAATAGCAGTGTTTTTTATGGAATGATTGCTTCAGAGAAATTAACATTCAGATGGCATAATAGTTTGTTTAGTTCTGTAATAATACAATTTGTAATCAGTCTTGGAAAATAAACTGTGAAGTTTTATACTTTTATGTTGACGATTATCAAAGGGTTACTGTTAGATTTATAAATTTATTTATGTTATTGAACAGTGTTCAAGATTTTCCAGAATTGAACCTAGTCATCATTCAAAAGTTTTATTTCAGCCAACATGGAATACCCTCAAGCAAGAGCTGATCTCATCTCTGATGCCCATTTTCCTTGGGAATCATCCCAACTCAGCTGTGGTGCTGCACTATGCATGGCATTGTCAGGTACTGGCTTTTTCATATTTGTATGCAAAATAAAACGAGTAGCTAATAGTGTAAGGTACGTTCTTTATGATACTGGTGAACTTTAATGTACCAAAACTTGTAGATGATAGCAAACAAAACTATTGTAGTCAACTAGTGGAAACCAGCTTTTGAAACGACCCAGGGTAGTATAATTCAATGAAGTATTGTTTCAGCACAGTTGCCATGCAGATTATATAAAAAGCCCACACAATTCCAATCCTAGAAGAAGAAACTTGTAGTCAGATTCCAGGTTTTCTCTTTATAAGCTGTACTTTTATGCTGAGACCTACTCTTAACTTTAGTTAACAGCAGTAGTACATTACCTTCTACCATTACATTGCTGCTTTAGGACTCTAGTCCCAGTCAAAGCATTTGATTGCTTACTACAGTTAGTAATGCAGGACCAGAACTGAAAAGAACATAATCCCATTCTGACTTGTACTAACAGCCTTCACTTGAAATACCAATATCTTTTTTCCTCTACATTGCATATATGTTACATATATGTGCTATATCACTCTTCAAAATTTGTGATAACCATTATCTGGAAGGTGAGTTGGTTGTTGTAGGGTTTAACACCATTTTTCAGCACAGATAGGCTATACATGGTGGCCAGTATCAGTGGTGGAGGAAGAACCCAGAAAGAACCACAACCCACGAGATGCTACTGGCAAGTTTTCTCACATACGCACGTTGGCCAAATCTGAGACTCGAACCCACACAGATCCGTAACGGAGAGTGCTTTAGACCACTTGGCCACTCAGGGTCCCGGAAGGTGAGTCTTCCTTCCAATAAATGGTGCCCAGGATGCTGCTCTTTTTTGGTTTCACGTTATGGCAGATGTGACAGGCTTTGAACCAGCACATTGTCTTTGGACAGGGCTGACATGTAGGGATGGGGGTGTGGCTATAACTTCTACAATTGATAATCTAGAAGAGACCAGCAATCCCACATGCCTCAGAGGACCTCTGGTAATCACTGCACCATCACCCAAAATAAGCCAGCCTTTCTGGAGAGATATATTTTGAGTGACAGTTCTTTCTCACCAACAACATATTTCACTGGTAGCATCTCCAGACCTTTCAAAACCGGCCAAAAATTGCACCCACTATGTTGGCCCTATGGAACCTTCATGCAACTTCTTAGTTAGACACAGCCTCAACAGTTGCACAAGCAGCTTCAGTTCTCGCCTGTCATTTGCAGGATGAGGAGGTTGGAGAAGCCAAAGGAGGTGGTTATTATAAAGAGTTACACCCTCATCTGCTGTGCCTTCCACTTCCAGATTTTCGGCTGGAGCTCATCTAACCCCTTTTCAGGAGTGTTATCAGGCATCATGGACAATTTGTTGGCCCATTCTCACTTTTAAGGATGGCCACCATCCATTGGGAAAAAATGTTCAACCTGATCTTTGTTTACAGATTTGATGGGGAAAATAACCCTGATACTGTCCTCATAGTGTCTTAGGTTTTTATATAGAGGTTGTTATCAACATGATTATTTATTCCTGGTTGAACCTCCTAGTGGATTTAGTCTTTTGATGTGTTCAGTTATAATTTGAGAGGATTTATTGACTTGAATTCATTGAAATTACAAAGTGCTTTTTGTCTTGTATATAAAAAAAAATTTATTTTGGATTATTATGAATTCATTCAAGGGCATTTTGGATTACATCAGGACCGTTGGTAAATCAGCACATTTAAGATTTAACTCATCAGCACATTCAAAAGTGATATTTATTCAGTACACCACTGGATTTCATTTAGAATACTCATTCTTCTTGGACTTGTTACAGAACTTTTAGGACAATGTTAGAGATTTATATCCTTTTAAATTTTCACTGTGTTCTAGGGAAATTATTTGTTGAATGTTACTAAATATGTTGGGTTTTGCCTTTTTTCTCTTTAAGATCATAGAATCAGAACAACAGTCTGCATGTATTGCAAAGTAATAAGGGATGGTATCCAATTTTCTTTTCTTCAAAATGACCAATTTTCAGGAAAAACATCCAGATGTTAAATGTACTTAGGGGACTGAATTTAATAGTAAGATAACATCAGATTAAGCATATTATGATCTTGTCCATCTATCAGTCTACCAATTTTGTTTCCCCAAAATGACTAAAGTTGTGCACCATCTGCCATTATCGAACTTAGTGAATGACTTTGCAGAGCTACCAACCCTCACGATTTTGGCATGAATTTAAAGACTTTTTCAGCAATTCACAAAATCACGCCGCATGCAAAAAATTCACGAATTCCAACAGTTCTCCATTTTTAAAAATATTTAAGAAAATGGCTTATTTTTCATTAATCGTTAATCATGATATCGGCAGTTGCCGAAACGGTCCGGTACAACTGGTCACGGTATTAGTGAACTATATCTAATAGGTACTGTTGGTAGCAAGCATTTTAACATATTTTATTCTATAAATATTAGAATAGTTTTACAAATGCTTTTTAGGGAAACTGCTGCTTTACCAGAATTTTGTTCTGTGCATGCACCGGCACTGCTGATTTGAATTACCATTCGACAACTTATCTTCAAAATGTCTTCACCACGAAGGAAAAATATATATAGAGTTTCTTCAGACCCTTGTTACCCGATTTTAAATTTGGAAATTTGTTATTGTTAATATCACGTGACTATATGACCTCATTGACATGTAGGTTGCAAGATTTGTAGTCATGTAACTTGGACAAAAATAGCCAGATCAAGGTCAAATTTCAGCAACAACATATTTTCGTCTCTCCTGTCAGCAAATTAAGGAGAAGATAAATGCTATGCTCACAATTTTTGAGAAAATAAATCATATTCCTCATGATTTCAAACAGTTGTATCTCATTGAAAAATCATTCAAGTTTGCGAGGCCAGTTAGTAAGAGGATACCCCATACCGACTGTCAGCGAATTCCAACTTTCCGATTGGGAATGGACTCTGATCCTATACCCCAACATGAATGTCCAAATATAAAAAATGGCATGGCAAGGGTCAGAAGAAACTTGGAATAGTAATAAGAAATATATAAAAGTTTAGTTAGGAATATGACAAACATTTGCCGTGCATTCATTTGTTCCGACAAATATTCACGGACTCTGGGATCACTTCACAATTCATGTCAAAATTCACAAATTTTTATCACCATTTTCACGAATTGCGAGCCTGGAGGGTTGGCAGCTCAGGCTTTGGGTAAGGAATAACCTTATTTTGTTCTTGGTCATTTCAGGTCAAGGTCACAATGACTAAAAGAAGCAATGGTTTATAGATAATAACATGTTATATCTACCATCAACTTTGAGAGAACTTTGGTTAAAGACGAACCCTATTGAATCCATAGTCAAAAGGTCACAGGTGAAGGTCATTGTGACTCTAAGAGGAAAAATGTGGTTTACACACAAAGATGAGAGTTGTCCAATTTAGCAGTTACCAATATTTTTGGCTGGCTTGCACTTAAAGTTGAAAGGTCATGGTCACTGACAAATATAAAAATGGTTTCCACACAATGACTAGTTCTTCAATACATGCCTCGACCATACCTTGTGACATTCTGGCACTTAAGGTTAGAAAGAAACCAATCCAATTTGTAATTAAAAGGTTAAAGCCATCGTGACTGAAAGGACAAAAATTTCTGCACAGTGACAATTTGTAGCAGACCTGAAACAAGCGCTTTGTTGATGGCTTGCACTTGAATTAAAGATCTTGCAACAAACTGCAGCACAAGCCTGAATTTTATGATGGCAGTATGTCTTGTAGTTTGTTGTAGACAACTATGAAATTTGGATCTGCTTTAGTCAGTATATTATAGATAGGTATGAAAATTGGATATGTTATTGTCCTGAATTAATGAGGCAGATATTGGCAAATCTTCACTTGATTTTTGTTTTATCTATATTGCTGTTTTTGACTTTGCAGCTAGATGCAATTTTGTGAATGCAATTTACTCTTGCAATTTTTATTGGATTACTGGGATTACTGTATTAATCAAGATATGGACTTGTAAATGAAGAATCTGTAGAACCATCACCATTGTTGGAGGCATGGGTATGTTTTGGGTGAATCCTCATTTTGTAAGAGAAACAGGTTTCTTAATTCTTGCCATGTACTTTGCTTTTTAATGAACTACTATACTGTTTGCATTTGTTTTTCAGGGTCACTCCAGCACAGTTCGTACATTGATCATGCATTCTATGGCAGAATGGTATATGCGAGGAGAACCTCATGACCAAACTCGTCTGTCCCGCATTCTGGATGTTGCTCAGGATCTAAAGGTAATGTTGCTAAGTATTATATATGTAATCTGGTTATAACTATTCAGAAGTTAGTTGCATAGTGAGATTACCAGCCCTTTTGATGTTAGATTGCATATAGATCTATTTCTCTACTATTCGCAGCTACCACTAAAAAGAAAAACTGAATGTTGTATTGTCCTCTCGTTGACCAAAGGAATATAACATTCTGCATCTCTCTCTCTCTCTCTCTCTCTCTCTCTCTCTCTCTCTCTCTCTCTCTCTCTCTCTCTCTCTCTATATATATATATATTAAAAACTTATTTTGTTGATTTGACCATTGAGAAGGCAGTATTCCATTCATTGCATTTTGTTCGCATAATAATGTCCGTGTCATACAATATCATGGGAAAATGGTCTGGAATTCCTTAAAGATATGACAGTAAGCCAGACTTGTGATATACACACAAAGTCAGATGCTCGAGTTTAATATCAGTACCAAACTTATTATGCTACACACAAATGTAGCCTGATAATTAGTGTGGACCCTTAAATAAGTCATGTGAGAATGGAGAGAAGGAAGTGTCTTTCAGTGTGTTATTATTTAGTACATGTATGACAGGTACATTGTATAAGCGACAATACGAGCCCTATTGCTTCTAGTTATGTCAAAAAGGGAAGAAGATTCAAAATTGTCTCCATCAAAGATAAGAAAATAACTTAAGACAATTTGCGCCATCCTTTTTAGAATTGTGAAACCTTATAGTAACAAAGAAAACTTAGCTTTTTGCAAATTTTGTAATTGTTATTTCGCTATTGGACATGGATCACCTATGACATAAATCTCATTGAAAAGCTAAAAAAAAAAAAAAAAACCATCAACTTGCTGCTTCGTCATCAATAACAGCTATAACTTAGCAATGTTTATAAAAACAAGAGAGAACCTTGATGTACTTTGATTCAGAGTTCATTTTACTAAATGTTTTTTTAGAAATGAACTTTTCTTTTAAGTTGCAAGTGTTCCTGGTGATTTGTTTTACACACATTTTCCAGACATTAAAATCGCAAAGATTTGTGTTAGAATGAAAACAGTTTAGTAAATTGCCCAGAACTCTGATCATGAATAAAAGATGGTACATTAGAATTGATAATGATTGAAAAACGAGTTGTGGAGAACGCTTCTTTAGGCAACTATGTGTAAGTGTGTTGTAATTTTGCACCTTCTGTACTGGCACCAAAATGGAACAGGGTGCCTGTTCAGAAGGTGCAAGAGTGCAACATGTGCATCATTGACATGAATAATTAAATAATCCAATTGTTTCATATGAATTAAAGTTTTTAAAAATCTGTGTTTGTTCCTGAAAATCAGCATTTTTGTCATAAGCATTCAGTATTTTTGTACTAGGTGGTTGGCAGCATAGAGGATACTATTTTCTAAATAATGATGCCTCTGCATATGACATAGTTACAGGTATACCTCAAAAACCGAAAATTTCATTTTTACCTTAGAAACCTTGAAAAATGTCTTAAATAACCAAAGGAAATCTAAATATGTTTAGGACTAAATAAAAATTTTAAAAACTAATTTTTAAGAAAATGATAAATGGCTCTATCCTGACTCCATCAAAAATGCATTTTTTGCACATAGTTTTTCCTTAGGCTAGCCTAATTATTGAGAAAAAAGACAATGTCTGGCCATTTTTATTATTTATTAATTTTTACTTTATTTTTTTTAGTTCCATTTACAAACTTGCTTGAAGCATAATTTATTTTAACAAAATTAATTTTATTCTCACCATGGAGATAATGTAACTGCTTTGTGTCTTGAAAATAAAAAAATTTAAACCTTGGAGAAAACAATATCCTTAAATGTTAAAATTGAATTTCACTTTTAATTTTGATAGGATGTAATTGTTTGAGAGACTGTCACCAGTATGGTAGAGAATATGGTTAGCAAAAACTTTCTAATCATTGGACCAAAATTCCTTGTATATAGTACATTATTTTAATATGGATATGTTGAGCAAATCATAACATTAATATTTAATTATTATGTCCACATACAACCATACATGTGGCACATGTATATTTGAGCATTTCTTTATTTCAGGCCCTGTCCATGTTGCTGAATGCCACACCCTTTGCCTTTGTTATTGATCTTGCCTGTCTGGCCTCGCGCAGAGAATACCTTAAACTGGACAAGTGGCTTACTGATAAAATCAGAGAACATAGAGTAAGATTTTGACTGACCATACCAAAAAAATTGTTTTCTTTTATATTTGGTTCACTTTCTTGAATTAAATCTGTTTCAATTTTACTGCTTGCTGATGTCTCTGTTGCCAAAAATTCATTGTGTTTTCAGGCATATTGAGGTTTTTACTATTGTTTCCATCAGAAAGTATGGTTTGAGGTATAGATGTAAACACGTACAAATTCTTTTGACATGGAACACGAAATGTAGTGAATGTGCACACAGATTAAGGGGTGCATAACCCTTACCTTATTTCTGATTTACCTACCCATGTCTTCTGTTTTATTATTGTGCCCTAGTTTTGTCACTTTTCAAATGTTTGACACCTCACCATCTTTGCTCAAGAATAATGTTAATTTATGTTCCTATCTTTCATTGTTTTGTAAAGTGCAATCAGGTAGAAAAGGCATTTAAATGGTTTCTACTTAAGGTTCAGTAGATGTTTAATTCATGCTAAGTGCGGATGGTTATGATTTTGCATTTTTATGATTACATGCAAAATTTCTAGTGAATACTGGCTAAGAATGAGTCATGAAGTAAGTATAAGCTAGCAGAGCTTTTTACAGGGTTCGTACGGTCTTTGAAGGTCTTTGAGAGTTTGGGAAAAATGAGGTAGCATTTTCAAGGCCTTGAAAGTTTGGGAAAATCGATCATATTACTCTGAGGTCTTTAAAAGTCTTTGAAAATTTAAATAAACCCCCCAAAAATTAATTTATTTCCAGAATCACAGATAAAATTATCCGAGGTTGTTAGATTCAGATGTAATCTAGTTATCCTGGTTTCTTTCTTTTGATGACCCGTTCAGTTTATTGCCGCCGCATTAACAAAAGAGGCTTTGTTTTGTTTGACCATCCAAAGTATGCCTCGGCGGCAACTTCAATCACACATGCACTCTTCATCAAAGCAAGACGGTGCCGCTACACACTTCATCAAAGGAAGTCACCAATAAAATTGTCCAAGGTCGTTGGCTTCGGATATAGCTGGTTTTTCTTGGCTTCTTTCGTTTGATGGACGAGTCCATCAGTTGTAGCCAATCAAAATGTTAATTACACTAATTCTACGTAGAAAGTTCGCGAAAGTTACACGCTCGAGAATTCAAAATTTGTTCATTCGATTTAAATCTTCTGCAAGTTCAATGTTTAAAAATGCCAGGTCTTTGGTCTTTCAACGATATCTGGCTTGAACAAGAGAAATACAAGGAATGGCTGCAAAAGGATAAATTATGTAAACGAAAGACGGTTTGTACATTGTGTAAAAAGACGAGCAAATTGGCTTCAATAGGAGAGGGATTCGATGCAAATTAGTAACTACATACTGTTCATTTAGTGGAACGAAGATGCAGAAGTATAAGCTATTGGTAATTTTGGGCAAAATAATGTTAACTCATTACTCTTCTGGTATAAAATAAGATATTGTTTAATGTGATGATTTGGGAGATGTGGCAAAAGAGGGCCCGTTTAAATTTACTTGTACCGTCGGTTTATTTAACACGTTTGAGGGAGAAAAAAAATCATTTTCGAAAATTTTGTTCTGCATAATAATGTTCCTTGCTTTAATATAAAAACATACATTGTAATAAATTCAATTCACGGATATACAGTTTCAAAGTGCGCATGCGTACACTATAGTAGAGTTAAGCAAGAGTAGTTGTTCTTGAATAGTGAGTATATATAAAAAAAACGTGTGCTGTGAAGCTTTAACTGTAAGAAGTCAAGTCATTTGATTAGGTAAATAAATAAAAGAATTAAAAAAAACGTATTTCCAGTTCACGGAATATCACCGTTTCTCATTGCCGACCCTCAACTTTTTCCCCAATGGTATTTAAAAAAAAAATTAAAATCTCATTGCCGAAATTGATTTGTGTATCTATAGTCTGACTATACATCCCCATCCCCGTTTGTTTGTACCCCTATCGATTTCAATAACGAAAATAATTAAATGATAAAAAGTGCACAGAACTAAGGCAACTGAATCATTGATTTATAATTTCTAACCTGAATGACCAGAATGGAACTAATACTGCCATCTCCTGCACAGTTTATGATTAACGGACTTTCCAAAGACACAAACGGGTTGGTATAGTTGGACTATAATTGAGCCGGTTTTGCCCAGTACTTTGAAGTGCTTGAAATATTACTAGATTTATAGATAATGTTTATTTTTTTTAAAAAATGGAGAGAAAAAAAACGCCCAACCTTGATGAAGTGTTTTATTCTGACCTTTCCAAAAGAAAGGAATATGTCGAACTTTGGTGTGTTCTCCAGAAAATGTTGTCACACGGGCAGGCAACAGTGGAGAGATGATTTTCTGTCAACAATCAGATATCTGTTGAGAACCTCAGCAGAGAAAGCCTCAGAGCTCAAGGGCTAATCATTGACACAATTAGAAAAGCAGTTGGACCTTTGGAAATCATCATTAGCAATGAAATGATGACACATGGCTCCTTTGCAAGACATAAGTACCATGCTTATCTGGATAAGAAGAAAGCAGAGAAGGATGAGAAAAACCAAAAAGGAAAGAAACGGGAGTTAGCCTTGGATGAAGTGGAAGCCAGAAAACTGCCTCTTGAAGCTAACATTGCCAGCCTACATGCTTCCTCTGTACAGAAAGCAGAAAAGGCAGAGTTAAAAGGACCCATTGTGCATCTCACAGAGTCAAATGCTCTTAGGAGAAAAGCAGAGGAAGAGATGACAGTGGTAGCATCTCTTTCCAAAATGATTGAAGAGAAAAGAAAGCAAATATAATAATGCATTTAAAGCAATGATGGTGTCTGTTATGAAGACAATTTATTTTGTATTAACTCTGACACATATGTTACATATTTCTGAAAGATCAACGAATGTTAACCTGTCTTCCAGATAATTATAATTACAATTTTAGGAAATTAATTATAGTTTGACTTTAATCAGTAATCAGTATTGTAGTATTTGGCATTCATTTTTCTCATATAACCTGTATACACAATATTAGCAAAAATGGGTCTTGGAAATCTCTGTTTGTGGTCTTTGAAAGTTTGGGAAAAGTCTTTGAATTTATCATCCATAGTTCAGTACGAACCCTGTTTTACGTTGGATGCAAAACGTTGAAAACACCAAAAGAAGGGCTGTTTTGATTTGATTTATGCCATAGTTCAGGGAAATGTGTTACCAGTATGGAGACAAGCATTTGTCCTTGTCCATAAAAATGTCAAATGCTAATAGCTTCAACTCTCTTTTCCAGTTATTACAAAGTGACTCGCTTGCCACCAGTATTTACTGATTTAGAGCTAATTTTATAACACCTGAAATGTTTCCAGTGATGCAACATATTCAAATGGAATTGAAATATTTTCATCATTGTGTATGACTTAGATCCTTGGTGATCATTATTAGAGTTTTTCCATTTGCTGGAAATGAAGTGGTAATATCAATTTCTGGTGTATCTCTCTGTGTAATACTAAATTCATGTCTGATTAGTGAAGACTGGAATAAATTTGTATCAGGCCCTTACAACCAATCAGAAATTAATTTAGTATTATATATATATGATAAAGATGCAAACATTGTGTCCAGGTAGAAAATGCATTACAAAACAGAAATTTTGAATAGCAGAAGCTATGATCATTGAGGTATTTAAATTATACATGAAAAAAAAAACATCACATATTAGACCCATCTCTATTAATCATCTTGTAAGAAACATTAAGATCTTCATATGATTGCTTACTTGCTTATTGCAAAGAAGTGAAAGAATTTATGCTGTTAAAGCTTTGGTTTATATCAGTGTTTTTATTTGTTTATAGAACATTCTTTAAATAAATTGTTTATCATTTTTTACATAAGGAACCATTCATCCAGACGTGTGTTAATTTCCTGAAGAGGAGGTGTCCCCAACTAATGGGGGGTTTCCCAAAGGAAGAACCCCAAATGAAAAATCAGCAGCTCCCACCAGATACTATTGCTACAATGCTCACCTGTCTACAGGCTTGTGCTCAGTAAGTATAATTCTGCTTGACAAAATTTCTCATATTTCAGTTTTGTCCCAAATTTAAGCTTGAAATTCAAACTGATGTAATTCCTCATTACTTACCCCTTCTGGAAACAAAGCCAAGTTTGCAATCTATACTAGATTTCTTATTTATTCACTTAAAAATGTTTTGATACCTGTTTTTTAATATGTATTGATCAAACAATATAAAAACCATGTCACAGATTTAACCTTTTCCTATGTCAAGTTATTTTTTCAAATTTTTGAGGTACAGGTCATTTGTTAGTGTGCAATGGCCAGTGCAACATCATATATGCTTCATTTTGTCTGCATGCAAAGTCATGCTAGTCTAGTTCATTAATTCCTAAACTGTGGGCTGGGTGTCTGCATTGTTATTCCAAGTAAGCCTGAAAGTTCAGATATTAGAATATGGTGGTCAGCAGAAATTTCTGAAATTAAGAAGAGGTCCACTTTCTCTAAAAGGTTGAAAACACTGGTCAACTTTGCAAACATTAATCTACATTTTTCTGGTGGTTTTTATTGCTTCTACAGATTATTTGGGTTGGGTTCATATGCATCTATCTTGTTATTTATTGAAGTAGCCAGCTCAGATTCAATATCTCATATGTTGTTTTGAGGCATCAAGCTATAAATCTGTGTTGCAGTCAAGTTTCTCAGGAGCTGTCTGAAGCCATCTTGTCAATGGTAGCAAGTGCAAGCATGATTCTCAGTAAGCAGAGACCAACCCAAGGTGTAGTGGGACCAAAGTCCATGGGTCCCAGTCTGGGAGGATCATCCCTACCCACAGGGCCTGGGTTAGCTGCTGGGACAGGAATGGGAACAGGGACTGGACCCCCACTCACAGGATCCAACCCCATCATGTCTGGCACTGGATTAGGAAATAATCCTGTGAGTGTTATTTTCGTGTAATCTTTAAGACAAATATTCACTGGATTGTCAAAAAATGTTAAAGTTAAACCATTTGCTGTAAATATCGCCATTAATATTATTCATGGCACCAGTTTTTGTTGATAAAGTAATTGTTTTAAACCATGAATGTAAAAACTGGTCCAGTTGTAAATGCAGTAAAACCAGTATCAACAAGACTGCTCCAGTTGCATAGTGGCTGGAATGTCTGCCTTGGATGTGGAAGGTCACAGGTTTGAACCCAGGCTGAGTCATAAAGACTTATAATAATATTACTAACAGCTGCCTCACTAGGTGCTCAGTATTAAGAGGTTAGAGTTAGAACTGGTCGGCCTTGTGTAAGATAATGGGACTGGGTTGGACATCATGCTACATGTCTGAAGCATGATGCCACAGTGCTAGATATCACTATAAACTGCCACACTGCTGACATCATTTGACTGAAATTTTTGTAAAGCTTTGTTAAAAATTTAAATCACACTCGTAGAATCAACAAAACCAGTGTGAGCAAAATTGCTGGTTGCTACACCATAAAAATTAATACCAACTCTATCCTCTCACCCCATGTTTTAAGGACAAGAAGATAAAGGATGCATTAGTAATCATAAATGCAACAGACACCTTAGCTGCCTTATTGCATTTGAGAAGTATTACCCTGGTATCAACATATATAAAATCATCTACATATGCTTGGCATTCTTATGTACTAGGCAACAGTTTGAAGTGTGTTTTACAGTTTGAACCTTCTGGAGAAGAGCTATGGGGGCTAATTTTGTACATGTACAGTGTATCATGTTTGTAGCATAAACGTTTGATGATAGTGTCTAGCAGTCTGATTTGTACCCTCTATAAAATATGGCAGTCATCTTGAAAATATTGTTATCACTACTACTCTGGAATAGATGGTTGTAACTGCATAGAGTTTTTACTCTACAGTAATGAAGTCTGGTCGGTCAGTATGATCGCATGCTGCTATTCAATATGGCTGTCACATTTTTAAATTTGTATCACTATAGTTAATGGCCCTATCAGCATGATATTTTCTCTGAAAAAAAAAACTTTTTATGATGTCTAATGGGTTGTAAGTGAAAAGTGTTCCAATCCAAATTCATTGTGATTGCCACAGTGGTCATCTTGAAATTCTTGTTTCTTATGTTGCTTATCATATCAACATTATGCTTTCACCAAAAGATGTCCTGTGATTTCTGTATGGTACTAAATAGAAATTGTGCCAATTTAATATTGAATTTGGCTACCATAGCATCCATCTTGAAAATCTTTTGATCATTTCTTCCCCAAATCGGAAAAGTCATATTAACATTAGGTTCCACCAGAGGACTTATTATGATGCTTTGTTGGTCATAAATAACAGGTGCCACGTTTACATTCAATATGTCCACCACAACAAAATTACACCTTTGAAAGGATGAAATTACCACATCATGATTTTGTGGTAATTATGTTTTCTCAATAGAGCATAAGGCAGAACTCTTGTTTTCAACTCATAATAGTATCTACTTTGATATCATCAAATAAAGAAAATTGGTTTGTTCCATATAATAAATAATTTTTCTAAGATTTGTATGTAGAGAATAATTGTAGTCTGTATGTTTGTACACTTTATAACAGATAGGTAGGTAGTGTAGTTTATAATAGATTGAATCATTTATCAAAAGAATGAGAACCTAATATTGAAGCATTTGCTTTTCATTCCCCAGCTGGATGCACTGACTACACCTGACACACTTGGTATCCCCAAATCATGGGGAGTTCCAGGAGCAGCCAGTGCAGGTTTCCCTCAGGGTTTAGGTCCTTCACTAACCTCAGCAGCCTCCATCACTGGTTCCCCAGCCAAAGCATTTCCTGGCAACATGTCCCAGGCTAATGCCAACTTTGGAGCAATACAGAACATCACCTCGCAACTACAGAGTAAGTTTAATGTGTGTGTGAACATACATAAATGCATATCAAGCAATTATCCCCATGATGATTATAACACTAGATCTTTGAAACCCAGTATTCATATACTTTTAAATATTAAAATATTGCATTATCTTTGGATATTAATCCGGAGTAACCATTGCTGCCAAAATCTGATAAATGAGAATCCAAAAATGAAATTAAGAAGCAGGGCTTGAATTTAACTCAAAAGGACTAGTGTACTGAGTAATTTTCTAGTCCTGCCAAACATTTACTAGTCTTGTCAACAAAACAATGTCACACACTAGTATTGCATTCCTCTCTTTTATATCATTTTCATTCAACTTTTGCTTTCTTGCTGGAGGATAAACACCTATAAGACGCCACACTTTTGCCAGTCTTATAAGGCTGGAATTGTGAAATACTAGATGTTACAGTATAGCTGACGCGAATTATTTAAAGTAAGAACAGGTATGTCACTGTCCTTTATAATAAAGTCTGAGCAAGAAACACGTTTCAAAACACCAGCATCTGCCCCCCCCCCCCCCTTAAATGGCCTCTTCCTAATAAAGTCTTGACTTCAGTGGATGTTCTGCATGATGAAAACAATGGCTATTGTAAACACTGTTATAAAATATTAAAATCAAAAGATAATGTTAGTTTCACCTTTGAAAATGTGTTCGAATCAAACGAAGCCATCTGACTAGGCATGTTGGATTTAATAGCTCCAATTACAGTCTTATCAATAACGTAAGTTTAGTAAGTGTTTCTAATTAATCGGACCTCAGTGTATTGTTGAAATTATTAATAAGTGGGAAAATTTTCAAATCTTAGATGCCCATGCTGAGAGATTTTAATTCCCAACAAATGTACGGCATTCTGCTTGGATATCTCCAGTGTATTCAATTATTTGTTCAGTCTTGTATGGGAAAAATATAAAAATAATTTTTATTGTCACAGAAAAAGTAGTTGTATGAAAATGATGACAGTGTCAGTAATGTGATTAATTATTTTGATGCAAATGTAAATTATGCCATTTCTCATTTGGCTAGCAAGCAACAAAACTTTACTAGTCATTCGGACTAATTACATTATGATAGTTACTAGTCCGACAGGAAATCTACTAGCCTCGGGCTAGCAGACTACCATGGAGATTTACCTGGAAATTGTTCTGGCATTTGTTTTTAGCAATTAAGAAACAAATGTTTTCTTGTTGCCCATTGAAAGATATCATGATATCTATGGTAATAGTGACATAAAGATTGTTTATTTTGGACGCTTTATTTAAATTCTGCAAACTTTTAAATAATATTACTTGGTGCTTAAGTTATATTCTGATGTGCTAAGGTTTTCTGTCTAGCCTGTAATAACAGTATCAGTGTCAAATTTAAGATTCTGTTTGAATGTTTTTTTCAGAGTTTTTTCATTTATTCTATTTGTCTAGCTTCTTATACTACCCTTAATCATGAATTTACTAGGTTTTGTCTTGCCTGCTTAAGCAGAAAGATGGTTCATCATAACATGCTTTGTTTTGTTGAGTCCTTTAGGTATGATCTGATGAGATGAAGATAAGATTAAAAAAAACATTTTTAAGCATTAATTGGTTGTGTCATCCATCTTTACCATTATTTAATTTTACACTTGTAGATATGTCCTTACCATCTTCTACATCAATGGTTGGCATTCCTCCCCGCAACCCAGGAATTAACACTCTAGGGGCCCTCAGTGCACAAGCGATCAAGCAGCATCAACCGCAACAACAGCCTCAACCTCAGCCACAAGGTCTGCGATTAGGTAAATGCAATCATGTTTTATATAATAATTTGACAGTTCATAATTGTCAGAAAGATAGATGGGATGAAAATTCATTCAGCCAGTATCATATGGCAAGCGATAATCACTGGCTGTTAAGATAATTTTTTCCCAGATCAAATTTATACTTGGGAAGTGGTAGTTTGAAGTTGATACCATCTGCCAACATTTTTCCAAAATTTATCAGTTTTAATTATCATGTGAGTTCTAATTATCAAAATTACCAATTTAGGATTCTGATATCAGTATTCTCCTTTAATATCATTGAATTGCAAGTAAATAAATTTCACATCACAGTTTACTGCTGTAAAATGTATAAAAATAAGAGCTACAATGAAAGGTGTTTATAGAGGTTGTTTTTTTTCCCCTTTAAAGATGCAGCAGGCCAGATTGAATTTGTATCAACGTACATCTAATTTATTTTGCATTTGGATTTTCACTGATTGCTCAAGATGTCCATTATATCATGAAAAGACAAACATTAAAAAAAATGTTCAGTCAGATTAAATATACCACATATTCAGAGGTAGTGATACAACTACTGTTGAGTATAAATGCATAGCGTGGAAATGCAATATCTCTTTTTTTCACAGCATTGCCTTGTAGCGGCAGTAATATAACATGAAAATGAAAGCAATGGTACAGATGATTTTTTAGAGTTATCAAATATGGTTGACATTTATCCAGAATTCCTGAGGATCAAACAATAAATACAGTATTACTGTGTAGGGTTAGGGTATCTGGGTGGAAATTTCTCAAAATAATGCAAAATCATTCCTAGTTGGTTTCATTTATCGGCCACCTTCCTCCGAAGCAATTTGGAATTATAATTTTTTTGAAACAAATGGAAAATGTTCTTGCACAGGAGAAAGAAACATATATACTTGGCAATATAAATAATGACCTTCTCAATATGGAACAACTTGATGGAATTTATTGAATCATTAGGCCTACCTAGTCCAGCATGTAAATGAGCCCACAAGGATAACAGAAAAATCAAGCACTCTTATTGATCACATTTATACCAACCTACCAGACAAATGTGGCTCGTGTTAATGTACCAGATGTTGGTCTTAGTGACCACTATCCTACTTTTTTGACAAGAAAGGTTGAATGCAAAAAAATTTTAAAAAAAAAACAAAAAACGATCACTTACAGATCATTCAACATTTTTAGTGAAGAACAATTTCTTAGTGACCTATTTAAAGTTCCATGGAATATTATTATTCCAAAAATTTTGATGACATAGATGAAGCTCCGAGGGTGTGGACTGACTTATTTATTGATGTAATCTCTAGGCGTGCACCACTGAATATACATAGAGTAAAGAATGAAATCCAACCAAATTGGTTTACTACTGAATTCCATGATGCTATGAAAACACAAGACCAATTCAAGGCTATGGGAAACCATGCAAAATGTTAAGTATAGAGAAATAAAATAACAAGTATGATTAAAAAAGCTAAGAAAAAACATATCAATCATTGCTTGAAACAAAAAGAACACAAACTCCATTTGGAAAATTGTCAATGAACTCACTGGAGGAACACACAATCATCAAACAAATAAAATTCACTCACTTCTGGTAAATGATACTATAATCACAGATGAAACTGACATTGCAAATATTTTCAATGATTTTTTCACCAACATGACCACAAAGTTAAAAGAACCAATGAAGGAAAACAACTTTAATGAACTGAAAAGGTTTTGCAGCAGCAAAATCGCTAAGGAAATATGTTTCTCAATCCCACCATTTTAACAATAACTTTCAAAAATGTCTCAGTGAACGTGATGCTAAGAAAGCTACAGGACTTAACCAGATTGGTCCACGACTCATTAAATCTTCTGCCTCTGCTATTTTAGATGGCATAATATTCAAAATCAATTTAAGTATTGCTACCTCATCTGTCTCCAAAATATGGAAAACTGCAAAAATAACTCCTATTCACAAATCTGGTTCTAACTATGATGCTGATAACTACCAACCAATCTCACTACTATCAAACTTGTCAAAATTGATTGAAAAACATGTCCATGAGTCATTCATGTCATATTTAACTAAATACTTGCAGTTACACCCTAATCAATCAGGCTTTAGACAGAAACATTCATGTGAGACTGGCTTGATCTCCCTAACTGATAAATGGCTTCAAGCACTTGACCAAGGTAAAATAATAGGATCTGTATTTGCAGATTTCAGGAAAGCTTTTGACATTGTGTATCGTGAAATCCTTTTGAAGAAACTGAAAATCAACCAATGAAATAAAGGCAGTTTGATGTTTTACTTCATATTTAAGTGAGAGAATACAATATGTTTATACAAATAATGTTCTGTCTGAACCTGAAACAATTAGATATGGAGTACCACAAGGATCAATTCTAGGTCCATTACTGTTTTTTTTTTATTTAATAATGACCTACCACATTTACTAAGAGACTCGATATCATTTACAGATCTATATGCAAATGACACAACATTGTCAGACATCCAAAGGACAAAGCATGAACTCTAAATTTGTTTACAGATTGCATTAAACAAACTGGAAAACTGGTGCGCATGCAATGGCATGGTAGTAAATACTGGTAAACTAAAATATTACTTATCTCAACATGGAAAAAATGTATATATCTTGATAGCAGTAAACTATGACATGGAAGGATAAAAATTTGCAAATGGTCTGTCATGACAGACTTCTTGGTGTTCTGGTAGATAATAACCTATAGTGGACTGATCATATCAAACATATGAGTAAAAAGGTCAATTTAAGTTTATGGCTTCTCATTAGGATAAGACATTTACTCCCAGAAAGGCACAGAAAACTATTTTATAACACTTACATACAACCCTTTTTAGACTACTGTAATACAGTATATGGTAATTCAAATGATAAAAACACAGCAAAGCTGGAACAAATTTAAAAAAGAGCATTTGGGCTAATATCAAACCAGAAAGAAAGCAAGGAAAATTTAGCTGGTAAGTTAAAAATATTACCTATTAAAGACTGAATCTATTTAAGAAAAGTCAAATTAATGTACAGGATATCCAATAATAGTGCTCCTGAATATTTACAATCACTATTCCAGTATAGGCTACCTGGTAATACACCCCACCTGTGATCCATGTCTACTAAACAGTATAAAATTCTCAAACCAAAAAAGGAATTACTTTTAAAAAGTTTCCAATGCCTTGGAACTTTGCTCAGGAATAGTATTCCAGTTGAGATTATAAATACCCATTCTATTTCCATCTTCCAAACCCAATATATCCAGTGGCTTCTGAGATGCTGCTAAAATAAATAAATTCCTTTGCATGAGGACCTCAAGGTAGATTAGTTCTTAGCTAATTGTGTAAACCTCTTTAAATAAAGTCATTATGGCTTGTCAATCCACTTACCTAATCACATCCCTCACACACGCACAAGCACCCCATTTCCCTGAAAAAATGTTCCCCAACTAGCTTAGATGTTAAACATATTTTATGTCTGTAGTTAAGCCCTTGCAGGTTGTGATTCATTTCACTAATGAAGAAAACATGCGGTAGACAGTATACTACCATTGTGGAATGGATCATTATAATATACACTGAATTTAATGTTTTAGATACATGGCACGTCTTTATTATTAGAGGGCAGATGACACTGAATTTTTTAAAACCTATTTCCACAAGCTGTCATTTTGTATTAAAAAACAGGACTAGTTTGCATTGATGATCCAAAATAACTTCCCAAAATGTTGAGGGAATTTTGTAACATTTTCTGAACAAGGAAGGGATTAAATGTCTAACACCTCATTTTTTTCCTCACACTTGTGTTTCATGTGTACCAAGCTTCTTAAGCTGTCTCTAAATGGTTCAACAGATATTACTTGGTAGAAATGAAAGGTGTATAAAGCTAGGAAAAACAACTGAAAAAGATTATACAATATTAGGAAAAGAAACATTGTAGGAAAAGGATGATTTATCCTCAGCTCCTTATTCAGTCAGTTTTTATGGCTACCAGAGTAGTCCCTGAGTTTCAGTCTAACAATTTCTGGATATTAGCAGATTTTACTTGTTATTTGGCCCCCAAATTGTTCGCAAGTCTTCAGGGTTGAGAGCTTCCTCTTGAAAGATGCCATGTTGGAATCATCTATTGAGCTAGTAAAAAGCTCCATAAAATCGCACATCCTACATTCCTTGAGTCCACAGAATGGCAACAGTACCAAATTCTGTTTATTCATTAGGCTTTTAAACACCATCACTGAAGTGCTTGAGAATGCACCATGGCACTAAATTTAAGGCTCTGTAGGACACTGAGTTGAGCTTTCAAATCAAATGCTTTGTTGTACTGTTCACTCTGAATAACAAATTAGTCGGTCCCAATATAAATCATGCAAACTATGGCTGGTACAGAGAAGAGTGGATGCTATCTGATTTGAAGATCAGCCACATGCATACTTATTGAGGTAGGGGCCCTGAGTGACCATGTGGTCTAAAGCGCTCTCCGTTTCGGATCACTGCCATCTCACCTCTGTCCAGGTTCTTCCTCCACCATTAATACTGGCCGCCATGTATAGCCAATCGTGTGCTGAAAAATGGCGTTAAACCCTACAAAAACAAAAAGCAAACTTATTGAGGTTAGGCTGATTTTGTTTTGTTGGTTCCAGTGCAACTTTTAACATTACTCTCTATATCCTAGAGGTTTTGACTTAACTGCCTTTCCTGAGGACACACCTAGACAGCTGAACCAGGCTGGCCTGGACAGGTATCGAACCAGTGTCTTGCATCATGAGTGTAAAGTTGTACACACTGAGCTACCACTGCTGGAAAATTATGGACACGACTTTGGGAAATTACTGATAGACATCTGACAGAATAAAAGGGGCCCCGAGTGGTCTAAAGCGCTGTCCGTTACGGACCACTGCCATCTCACCTCTGTCTGAGTGTGTTCGAGTCTAAGATTCGGAAAATGTAGTTATGGGAGAAAGCTTGCCAACAGCTTCTCATGGGCCAGTGGTTCTTTCCGGGGTTTGTCTGGTTTCTTCCTCCACCATTAATACTGGCCGCCATGTATAGCCTATATTGTGCTGAAAAATGGCGTTAAACCATAAAAAACAAAAACAACAGAATAAACAGGGTTGAATTTGCTTGACTCATTCAACATACCAAAGTATAATGACCAAGCATAGGCATGATGGATTTATGTCAGCACAGGTTTGTAATTGTTAATTTTACCCTAATTTGTAGCAATGCCATGAAGCTTTACACATTCATCATGTGGTCTAGTGTGGTCATAAATGGAAATGGTACACCTTGGAAATCCAGTGTGACTGCCACAGAAGCCATCCAATAAAACTCCAGAATGGCTGTTTGTATTATTGGGTTTAACTTTTTATTATTTTAGTTTTGTTAGTCCTAAAAAAAAATATTTGCCAGTCTGACATCCATTACGGCTGATGCAATGGCAGTCTTTAATGAAAAGTCATCTTGACATGGGGATTTCACCCAAAGACTTCTTATGATATCTAGTTGATTTTTAATGGAAATTTGAAATGAGTTATTGTTACAACTTGAAAACAGAAAGTTGGGTTACCACTTAAAGACTTCTTGCAATAGCTTGTCCTAAAGGAAAATGGTACCAGTTTGAAGATCTTTTTATTGTTTCAGCACTCTGCTGTTTTTAGGAAGAAGTGGTCTTGAATTCCCTATAAATTATGTTTGTCCAGTAGAGTTTTAGTCCCATTTAAGGGCTTCTCTTACACATTGTTTCCATCTATCTCTTAAGTCTATCACTCTTCTCCAGTTTGAGATAACATCATAGTCTGGTTACTTAATATAAACAAATTAAAATAAGGACATATTTTCTTTCAGCAGTCCAAGGTGAGCTGTCCAGTATCTTCCCAGACATGAACCAACAGTTCTCTAAAGAAGTAGAGGATGAGGCAAACTCGTACTTCCAGAGGATTTACAATCAGCCACCCCACCCCACCATGACAATTGATCAAGTTTTGGAGATGCTTAAACGCTTCAAGGACTCCCAGGACAGGAAGGAAAAGGTTAGTTTTATTGAATCCATTGCGCATAAATCAACAGTTCTCAGACAAAAGGATTTTCTAGCTCTTTCTAGAAGTCTATGTTTACAGGTCTAATTAGTTGATGCCTTGAAGTAACAAAGGAAATACTTATTATTGTCTGACTTTCCAATGAACCATGGCATTCCAATTGAGGCCTACAATTTTAAATCTGTTTATTTGGCGCCAACATAGATGTTAGAGTTTGCATGTAAATCATATTTGTTCAGCCCACATTGGTGCAACAAAAAAAGAGGGAAATCACTTTTCTACTGGGTTTTAGTTAATGTTTATTAGCAGTTTTTTGATCGTTGGTTTAACATGCAGGCCTGGCCTTAATGTTTCAACACTATTGCTCATAGTCATATAAGCTGTTATTTAGACACATCTTGTGGAATAAAAGTTTTTATTAAAACAGTTTGAAATTTTGTGATTTTATTCAGAAATCTTTTTTTTAATGTAAACCAATTTTTCTTTTTCATAAAATGTTCTTGTTCTAATTCAGGTTAGCAGGAAAGTAACAATACACAATATACCATATAATTATTTGTGCAAGCAGGAATTGTTTCAGCATAGCTGCTAGTTGTCTCTTCTTTTTTTTTCCATATTCTGAATTTGGGACCTGAATATGGGCATACGTTTATTTTGTGTTGTAAAACATACATTTTTTAATTTTAAAAAATAATAAATAATTTCCTTGGAATTTTCAGTTTAGAATGGGTACTCTGTTTCAGTTTGATTTGTCTGACATGTATATAGGAATACAGTTCTATAATATGATTGGTTCACCATATTGGATTTCACAAACAGTTACTGTTGTCACGGTATCTCATCTTAATAATGTTTTCTGTTACTTGTGAAATTATGGATGATAAACTTTATTGTTTTGAAAAGAAAATTCAGTTGTGTTCTCTTCAGATCTTCCTGTGGTATAGTCAAAAATGTTACTTTCTACTAAAAATATTATTTTGCTGAATGCATGTTGTTTTTTTTTTGTTTTTTTATAGGAAGTATATGAATGCATGCTGCGCAATCTGTTTGAAGAATACCAGTTCTTTCCAAAATACCCAGAAAGAGAACTTCATATCACAGCCCTTCTGTTCGGAGGAATCATTGAGAAAGGCCTAGCAACGTATGTATGCACACATAGCATGAGAGTAATGAAAATTGGATAGGCTCATCATTTTTGTTGAGCCAACATTAGTGTATTGCACAAAATAGTTATCACATTTCTAGTGCTTACATTGTGGACTAGTAAACAAGCTTTAGGCATGTAATGTGCCATTCATAATATTGGTGTTTCGTTTGCTTATATTTCTTTAAGCCATTGGTATATTTTCATCAATGATGGGAACTATCAATATGAAGTTAAGATAATTCAGTTTGTGACATGCTTGCTTAACCATTTGACATTAAGGTCATGTTAAGTAAAATTGAAAATTTAAATTTGATAAATGGATAAGTACAGCTTTTTTTTTTTTTTAAAAAATTGAGATGGATAAATTCTTAAACAAGTTGGGTTTTTTTTACTGCAAGTAAACTAAAACTTACTCAAACTTAGTGTGCACATCCGTCTGTGTTACAACGCAGGGTTTCTTGGCCATCCACTCATTCTTCACATATTAATTCAGAAAGTCTTTTTATTAAATGCATAATCACATTTATATTACATGTTCCTAATTGTGTTCATATAGGTACTTGGCACTTGGGATTGCTCTTCGCTATGTTTTGGAAGCCCTCAGGAAGCCACATGGAAGCAAGATGTATTATTTTGGCATTGCTGCCCTTGACAGGTTTAAGACCAGGTAAATTTATCTTTTCATTATACAAATGATGTAAAGCAGAGCATATAATGTTATTGTGTGTCCTTTAACAATATGGACTCTAAATGAAAGCTAGAGTTTCTGCACCTTGTTTTCACCAAATTTTACAGATGGAATATCATGTAAAAGGCAAAGAATATTATTGGTCAGTGTGTCAAAGGTAAAGGTCTGTGGTCAACCATTTATGTGCAATAAAATGACATCCCATTAATATACCTTTACCAAAATTAGCCAGATGAGTTTCCCGAAGGATACATAGAACCGGTTGATTTGTGTGTGTGTTAGTATCCCTGTTTGACAGGGATATCTCATCATACACTATTTGAAGAACCAGAGAAAGACATGCCACCAATGAAATTTTATAAGCAAATTTTCATCATATTTTTAGGGTTTTACATTTATTAACTTTATCTTTTTGTGTACAATTTGCAGAATTTCTTGATGTATTTAATGTTTACATTTGGTATGGTTTTATCTTCCTAAATTTTTCTTTTGTTCATTTTTAATTTTTTAAAATCTTTTGTTATCACTGCAAATTTTTCAAATGGAATAGTTACTTGAACTTGAGGAATAATTCAAATCACAGTATGGAAGGCTTATGACAGGAAAGACTAATAATGATCACCGACACTTTGGTAATGGATTTACTGATGTCTGTTATAATTACTCACTTTACCGGCATTATATTCCTTGAATCAGTCGTCGAGTCATTTTGCTATGTGTTCCTTATGAACTAAAATAAGTATGACCTGAACAGAGGGCATTATTATTTTAGCACAGAAGGAACATATGGAAAACCATGCTGTTTACTGATTCAGCACTGACTGATTCAAAATATAATGTTATATAAGTAAATATTTATTGCAGAAATTAATAAAACTATGATATTACAGCATCTAATAATGATATATTTAAACAAAATGCAGATAACCGTTTTTTTTAAATTGTTTTTCTTACAGCTAATTTTGACCTTGTATAGGGCCACTTTTCTGGAATGAATAATGTTGCTTCATCCTTTCATTAAGACAAGGTCATTGATCCTCTATCCATGATACCACTTCAGAGGTCATTGATCCTCTATTCATGATACCACTTCAAAGGTCATTGATCCTCTATACATGATACCACTTCAAAGTCAAAGGCAGTGACAGAAATTTTTGTACTGCACTTTTCTTGAGAACATACTAAGTCAGACATGTAAGAAAATATTTTTGGTACCAGATTCTGTTTAGGAATTCATCAATAATGTCTGAAATTTTCCAATATTCTACACTTAATATGAATAAAGGGACAGAAAATCATTGAATGATTCTTTTTCTTGAAAATCATTGTTTGCATTTCTATCCATACCAATTTATTAGTTTGAAATAGTTGCTCTTGAAAATATTTAATGAATGTATTTCATTGTATTTTCAGACTGAAGGACTACCCCTCCTATTGTCAGCACTTGGCTGCCATTCCTCATTTCAGTCAGTTCCCTCAGCATCTTGTGGAGGTATGCACATGGGAGAGTTATGACCTGATTTGTAGATTTTGAACTTGAGACATTTTTGAAATTATTTCATTTATTTTATTGTTCATTTTTTAAAAATTTGAAAGCTTTTGTAGCAATTTTAATAAGCAAATTCTGCAATGAAAAGCTGTATTATTTCATTGTAGTCTGAAAAACTGATATTGCATTGTTAAAAGTATACATGTATATCATAGCACACAATATGAAGATTACTATTTTTAATATATTATTACCATTTAATATGTCTTGGTACTAATTGTAGTTCAGCTTAAACTAGGGGCACTTTAAAACTCTGGAGTCAGACAGACTGTGTCTCTTGAGTTGGTTTTTAAAAAAGATTTCCTACCCATTGTTAGATATTTGGATGTTTAAGTAAATTTGGATATTCAAAGGACACAGACTACTTAACATAACTGTGCCTCTAAAATTGTGTCAGTAGTTCTGGATGTGACACAGCATAGCCTTCAAAATTCATTCAAAGTAAAGAAGATACAATGCAACAGATGTATCTCGCATAATTGGTCATTAAAGTTTTATTTATATCAAACAAGTATAGAATTGGGTTTATGTCATCAATGTCTGGCATAGATTTGGCAGATTGGATGCAAATTTCAAACCATGAGTTATGAGTTAGTTGCCTTGTGTTTCTTTGTAGAAAGAAAGCGGAGGTTGTCATTTAGGTTAAAGTTGATGGTAATCAGAACTTAAGGCTTATACAGCTGTCTCATAAATTCTCAATTTAAAGACTAAACAGGAACAACTCATGATTATTCCTGACTGTTGAAGAATAAAGTAATTGGTTTAGGATGAATATTGCTTTGTATAAAGTATTGCCTTTTACTGAGTATTGCTATGTATCGATTCTTAGTTTGAAACTGCCGAACTTTTGGTCTTTTATGTGTAATGCTAGAGGCTGAGGACACATTCATACTGAATATCAGATGAAGAAACTGAATGCAGCTGGTAATTGAAATATCAAGTGACATTTGCTTATATTTCATTTTCATTATCTTCTTTGGTGGCATTTTAAACGCGAACATGAGGGTAACTGATTAGTCTGTGATAGTATACCAGGGTTTGTACGGTCTTTGAAGGTCTTTGAGAGTTTGGGAAAAATGAGGTAGCATTTTCAAGGCCTTGAAAGTTTGGGAAAATCGAGAATATTACCCTGAGGTCTTTAAAAGTCTTTGAAAATTGAAATAAACCCAAAAAAAATTAATTTCTTTCTAGAATCAAATAAAATTATCCGAGGTTGTTAGATTCAGATGTAATCTAGTTATCCTGGTTTCTTTCTTTTGATGACCCGTTCAGTTTATTGCCGCTGCAAGCCCGCAATAACAAAAGAGGCTTTGTTTTGTTTGGCCATCCAAAGTATGCTTCGGCGGCGACTTCAATCACACATGCACTCTTCATCAAAGCAAGATGGTGCCGCTACACACTTCATTAAAGGAAGTCACCAATAAAATTGCCCAAGGTCGTTAGCTTCGGATGTAGCTGGTTTTCCTGTCTTCTTTCGTTTGACGAATAGTTCAGTTGGATTGGACGAGTCCATCAGTTTTAGCCAATCAAAATGTTAATTACACTAATTCACTCTACATAGAAAATTCGCAAAAGTTACACGCTCGAGGATTCAAAATTTGTTCAGTCGATTTACATCTTCTGCAAGTTTAGTCTTTAAAAACGCCAGGTCTTTGCTCTTTTAACGATATATGGCTTGAACAAGAGAAATACAAGGAATGGCTGCAAAAGGATAAATTATGTAAACGAAAGGCTTTTTGTACATTGTGTAAAAAGACGATTAACTTAGCTTCATTGGGAGAAGGAGCCCTTACAAGTCATGCCAAAGGTAAGTTGCAAATTAGTAACTACATGTTCATTTAGTGGAACAAAGATGCAGAAGTATAAGCTATTGGTAGTTTTGGGAAAAATTATGGTAATTCATTACTCTTCGAGTATAAAATAAGATCGTTTAGTTTGATGATTTGGGAGATATAGCAAAAGAGGGCCTGTTTAAATTTACTTTTACCGTCGGTTTATTTAACACGTCTGAGGAACAAAAATCATTTTCAAAAATTTTGTTCTGCATAACAATATTTCTTGGTTTAATACAGAAACATCCATTGTAATAAATTCAATTCACGGATAAACAGTTTCAGAGTGTGCATGCGTACACTATGTTAGAGTTAAACAAGAGTTCTTGTTCTTGAATTGCGAGTTTTAAAAAAAAAAAAAAAAAAAAAAAAATCCGTAGGGCCCTAAAAATTATTTGTGAGGCAGGAAGAGAAGTAGAGTCCCGATGTGATTTAATATTAACTCGGTATGGAAAATTAGTGGATGAAGTTATCCAATCGGACAATCATCCCTTG
Source organism: Unio delphinus (assembly GCA_029339505.1). Classification (NCBI taxonomy): domain Eukaryota; kingdom Metazoa; phylum Mollusca; class Bivalvia; order Unionida; family Unionidae; genus Unio; species Unio delphinus. Next base: position 1,467,915 of record JAQISU010000217.1, read on the forward strand.
AAATGCTTCAGTAGAACAGATGATAGTCTTGATGAATTGTTTTATTCTGTCCTTTCCAAAAGAAAGGAATATGTTGAACTTTGGAATGTTCTCCAGAAAATGTTGTTTTGACATGGGCAGGCAACAGTGAAGAGAGGATTTTCTATCAACAAATGGGTATCTGTTGAGAACCTCAGCTGAGAAAGCCTCAGAGCTCGAAGGTTAATCATTGACACAATGAGAAAAGCAGGTGGACCTTTGGAAATCATCATTAGCACTGAAATGATGACATATGCCTCCTCTGCAAGACGTAAGTACCATGCCTATCTGGATAAGAAGAAAGCAGAGGAGAAGGATGAGAAGAAAAACCAAAAAGGAAAGAAACGGGAGTTAGCCTTGGATAAGTGGAAGAACTTAAAGCCAAAAAGCTGTGTCTTGAAGCTGACATTGCCAGCCTACATGCTTCCTCTGTACAGAAAGCAGAAGAGTTAAAAGGACTCGTTGTGCTTGTCACAGAGTCAAATGTTCTTAGGAGAAGAGCAGAGGAAAAGATGACAGTGGTGGCATCTCTTTCCAAAATGATTGAAGAGAGAAAAAAAGCAAATAAAATAATGCATTTAAGCAGTGCTGATGTCTGTTAAGAGAACAATTTATGTTGTATTAAATCTGACACATATGTTACATATTTCTGGAGAAAAAAAAACAACGAATGTTAACCTATTTTCTAGATCATTATAATGCAATTTTAGGAAATTAATTATAGTTTGACTTTAATCAGTAAACAATATTGTGATATTTGGCATTCATTGTTTTCTCATATAACCTGTATACACAATATTAGCAAAAATAGGTCTTGGAAATCTGTTTGTGGTCTTTGAAAGTTTAGGAAAAGTCTTTGAATTTATCATTTATAGTTGAGTATGAACCCTGTATACTGTTAAGGAGAAAGTGATACTATATGACTTTTGCATAGATAATATTATCCCAGTGCTTAAGCATGTTGCTATTCCTTGAAAATTTTATGCATCCTTGATATGTGATTTTGGGGTAGATTAATTACTGCATCCCTAGCAATGGTTGGGAAACCTCAATCTGACAGTTCATGCAAACCACAATGGAAAGGATAGAATTTTGCTTCAAGGCTGTTGTAAAAGAAAGATATAGAATCCTTAACTCCCATCAAATTGGCCATCTCCTCGACCTACAAGCTGCAGCTAAAACATCCAATTTGATCACTTATCTTTAGATCATCAACCTCCCACCATTACAGTGAATTGATGAATGCAATTATAGAAGGTATCACAGTATTAGAATCAGTCTACCCCCTAAAAAAGAACCCACCTGCACAAAAACGACATTTTTTTTTACCACATTGCAAAATATGTTAGTGGTTTGAGAGGTTATAATAATTACTCATTGTCCATTTGACACCAGGATGTGACAATGAACACATCTGATCTCAGTAGCAAGAAGTAGATTTAGAAAGCATCATATCAATCAGTTTTGATTTAGAAAGTTTCATATCAATAAATTTTGATGTAATTCTTTCTTTCAGTATGTTGAATATGGAGCAAGATCTCAAGAGCCACCACAGATGCCTCAAGTCAGCAGAAATACACCTCTTCTGCCTCCTCCCATCACGTCCACCCCCATCCCGACCACAACTGCAGACATCTTCCCACCCACTTCTGCAGCATCTGTTACCACCATGGGAACTACAGCACCTTCCAACACAACATCCCTTTCAAAAACTCAAATACCAAAGGTATAGTATCTTGTATCTTGTCCAAATTATTAAACTAGTTATGGTTTTTCATTTTTGCATAGGATATTTTAAGTTATCAACTTTTTGCTTCATCAAGTTCAGGTAATAGGAGCTAAGTGCTGTTGTGAAAGTCACACTGAGGCATCCAGCCCAGCTGAGATTCTATGGCTTCTTTTATTGATATTGTGATGAGAGAAAAAAGGAAAATAACAATGAATTAAATATGCATATATATATCTAATGGTAGATATATTTCCCTCATGGAAAAAAAACTAAAGAAGTTTTGATAAGTGATTTGGTAACAGTGTCATTACCACTTGCCTTGCCACTCAGTGGTATTTATTTCTAAGATTGTTAAATTCATTCTTCCTTTATAAAACGTATAATAAAATAATGTATGTGAATTTATTTCCAGCCTTCCATTGCCAGTGCAACCAACATTGATACTCTGTTGGCAGGACAGGCTCAAGAAAAAGAGGGTATTGTGGTTCCACCAGAGTCCTTACAAGACAAAGTATTCTTCATCTTCAATAATCTGTCTCAGTCTAACATGACGCAAAAGGTAATGTTGGACTTGTGTACTTGAGGCAATATTCCTTCAGTAGATTTGTGAGATGGGTTTATATATCACCCATTGAATGTCTTTTAACACTAATACTGTGAAACACTTTAAATTTGTTGGGTTTGAATTCTTGTGAATTTGTATGGGTGAGTTTGACCACGAGTTTAAATTTGAAAAGAAATATCTACCAAACCGACATTCATACACTGCCATCATATGCTGTGGAAACACCATCAACACTTAACAATCACAATATATGTACCATAATAACACTGGCATTGACTGGAAAATTATGAATCAATTTTGGACTATGATTGTGATCATAAATTACAGGTGGTACTCATGGTAGAATTTGCTTACGACTGGTTTTACTATATCATGATGTTTATATTTTGAAGACTTTCCTTACTTTATTTTATAATTTGAAAGAGGAACTATTATAATGTTTTGTAGATCTTAAACTCGTGCAGCTTGGACGTCCATTTTATGGCCATCTTGAAAAACTTGTTTCAGCTAATCCTCTTAAATGAATAGACATTTTCACATGGGGGGTGGGGGTCATTAAGAGTTCGTAAAGTATTATCCTGCTCCTATATGAAATGAGGCATTATGACCACAATAGTGGCTATGTTGAAAAGAATGTTATCTCTTCTCCCAAACAGATGGCTATATCAACATAACGGCTTTTGCCAGTAGACTTGTGATACCAAGTTGGTCCTAAATGAAAATGGAGTCAGTTATACATCCAGTATGCCTACCATAATGGTGGCTGTTATGAAAATCTTATCATTATGCCATAATCATTATGAGATGATTTTGACCAGTGATGTCTACTTGTTCCTAAATGAAACTGATGCCAATCTGTTCACTATGGCTGCTAATTTCGCTGAAGAATATAAGAGATAGTTTAAACTCTCCACAGTGATAAGGCAGAAATGGCCTTGAATTCCAGGAAATTCTTTTGACATGGTAGAGCATCAGTTTCTTTAAAGGACTCCAGCTAGTATTTTTAACTATCAGTTACAGCTCTATCCTATTGTAACAATTATCTGGTTATAACGCAGTACTATGGACCATGAGCAAACTAAATAATCAAATGTATAACAATAAGTGTTGGAAGAAAACAAAGTGTGTAACTTGGTTTTATATCTTTCATTTCTTTTCAAAACACCTATTTAAAACATATTTTTTTTTAAACTGTCTCCACTATACCATGTTTTATATATTAGGCTATTTTCAGTATTTTGCATTTCAGTACTATTGAGGTACTCTGTATAACGCAGTTCTGTACATAGTGCAGTCAGCAGTGATGAACTCCAACTACCTTCTTATAACGAGGGAGAGCTGTATTATTATTATCTTTTTAATTCTCTACTACAGTAGTAGTATGAAAAATACAGTTACCTTTATCCATCCACCCATAAATATACCCTAAAAATACTTTAATACTTTGGTGAAGATTTTGCTTCAAAGGTCAGTTATTAGACATGTGTTTTATCAAAAGTTTATAGTTATCTCATGGAACATGACAGGGGTTTCTACAGGCACTTGAAAAGCTTGATTTTCCTTGAAATTTAAAATGAATTCAAGGCCTTGAAACTTCGTTTTAGAGGGCATTGAATATTCTTATTTCAGTGCTGTGAAACAACCTATAGCCATGTATTTATTTTTCAGAGAATGTGTGTATTAGCCATGTAACTTGTATTTATTTTTACTGAATATGTGTGTATTAGCCATGTAACTTGTATTTATTTTTACTGAATGTGTGTGTATTAGAGTTTAGTAAAGGAAATCAGGCACATGATACAACCATATATTTAGAAGTATGTGGAAAAAGTTGAATAAAACCTTGTTAATTAGGTCCATGAAAAATATTAAGTCTTGGAAAGTCCATGTAAAGTTCTAAGCTATAAGGACTTTGAAATAACTTTTTTAAATTCGGTACATGTATTAAAGAAGTTATTCTTGAGAAATAATTTGAATTTATTTGTGTAGGCTGAGGAGCTGAAAAAGGAGGTGAAGGAGGAATTCATGCCATGGGTTGCCCAGTATCTGGTAATGAAGAGAGCCAGTATTGAACCCAACTTCCACACCCTGTATGCAAACTTTACCGACACCCTTATGAATAATGAGTTTACCAGTATGGTCATACAGGAGACTTTCAGAAACATCAAGGTAATTGTATATTATTATGAAGGGTTTGTGGGCGTGGGCTGTTCTCATTGATTGGGCCACCAATTAAATTCTTCATTTGTTTGATTTTTTTATTATCTAGCACATAGTTGAATTCCAATTTATGAAAGGTTTTAAAATATTTTGAAAGGTTATGATAGTGTACCCTCAAAGGAATCTATTAAACGGTCATAGAGATGGAATATATGTGAGAATTAAAAAATCTACAAACCAAACATAGATGTTCACAGACTATTGTTGATATTGGGGTCTCAAATGGGGGGGGGGGGGGAGGTAAAGCTTGCTTCATGTTGGTTTCAGATTCTTTCCCGATGACATACATGCACATATTTTTTAATTTGTGCAAAAAGCTCATTAGAGCTTGTGTTGAATCGTTGTTTTAAATATTGCAGACTTGAAATAGATCTTGCCTTTTACATGCAGTCATACCATAGACTTGCAAAAATCGTTCTTAAGCTACCTCGATTAGCACTAAGCATTAAGAGGTTATAGGCCTGATCGGCCTAGTGTCAGGATAATGTGACTGGGTGGGACATCATGCTACATGCCTGCGGCATGTCCCAGTGCAAGACATCACTATAAACTGCCACACAGCAGACATTGTAGCGATATGACTGAGAAAATGTTACAGCTACATTAAAAATCCAAATATCACACACACACACACACTCTTATACTATTGTCTAATCAAATCCCCCTCTTGCCATTACAGTGAATGAATGGATAAGTTTAAATGTTGTATTAAATGAATATAATCATTAGGCTTGAGGCATCTCCTATTAGAAAAATTGTCTTAGTATTTTAACATTTCAGAATGATTAAGTGAATTTAATATGGACATGTCAAAATATCAGCAAATTGCATGACTAAAGCAACTGTTATATTATTTGAGGGGTCTTAATACTCTAAGTCTTAAAATATGTAACAGATAAGAAAAGCCAACAGTGTAGTACAATCAACAAGCAATTTATTTGCCAACAGTACAAAATGATAATTCACAAGACTTACAATAATTCCAAAAAATCTTAAATGTCCTATTAATAGTCCATAGGTAGAATATTCCAAATGAATTCCATTGTCTTGAATGAGTTCACTTAAAGTCCAAAATAATGTAACAGTTCAAACATTAAGGAGCATTTGAGTAATTCCAATAAATATTTTTTAAAATTCCTCTTTAATTGTACCCAATTTTAACAATACAACTGTAAACTTGGATCACAAATGGATTTCCTAAGGCTACTAAAACAGAGATAAGTTATTTCTTTATCAAATCCCAATTTATATACATTTTCATCGGTAGTCGCAGTCCAATGAAAATCTCAGTCAGATTGTAAAGACTGCCTTGAACTCAACAACAGTGCATACATGATCAGGGTTCGTACGGTCTTTGAAGGTCTTTGAGAGTTTGGGAAAAATGAGGTAGCATTTTCAAGGCCTTGAAAGTTTGGGAAAATCGAGCATATTACCTCGAGGTCTTTAAAAGTCTTTGAAAATTGAAATAAACCCTCCAAAATTAATTTCTTTCCAGAATCACAAATAAAATTATCCGTTGTTAGATTCAGATGTAATCTAGTTATCCTGGTTTCTTTCTTTTGATGACCCTTTCAGTTTATTGCCGCCGCATTAACAAAAGAGGCTTTGTTTTGTTTGGCCATCCAAAGTATGCCTCGGCGGCGATTTCAATCACACATGCACTCTTCATCAAAGCAAGATTGTGCCGCTACACACTTGATCAAAGGATGTCATCAATAAAGTTGCCCAAGGCCGTTAGCTTTGGATATAGCTGGTTTTCCTGGCTTCTTTCGTTTGACGAATAGTTCAATTTGATTGGACGAGTCCATCAGTTTTAGCCAATCAAAATGTGGATTACGCTAATTCTACGTAGAAAGTTCGCAAAAGTTACACGATCGAGAATTAAAAATTTGTTCATTCGATTTACATCTTCGAAAATTTTGTTCTACATAATAATGTTCTTTGGTTTAATATAAAAACATACATTGTAATAAATTCAATTCACGGATATACAGTTTCAAAGTGCGCATGCGTACACTATAGTAGAGTTAAGCAAGAGTTGTTGTTCTTGAATTGTGAGTATATAAAATAAACGTGTGCTTTGAAGCTTTAACTGTAAGAAGTCAAGTCATTTGATTAGGTAAATAAATAAAAGAATTAAGAAAACGTATTTCCAGTTGACGGAATATCCCCGTTTCTCATTGCCGACCCTCGACTTTTTCCCCAATGGTATTTTAAAAAAAAATTAAAATCACATTGCCGAAATTGATTTGTGTATCTATAATCTGACTATACATCCCCGTTTGTTTCTACCCCTACCGATTTCAATAACGAAAATAATTAAATGATAAAAAATGCACAGAACTAAGGCAACTGAATCATTGATTTATAATTTCTAACCTGAATGTGACCAGAATGGCACTAATACTGCCATCTCCTGCACATTTCATGATTAACGGACTTTTCAAAGAAACAAACGGGTTGGTATAGTTAGACTATAATTGAGCCCGTTTTGCCCAGTACTTTGAAGTGCTTGAAATATTACTAGATTTATAGATGTTTCTTTTTTTTTAAAAATGGAGAAAAAAAACACGCCCAAACTTGATGAAGTGTTTTATTCTGTCCTTTCCAAAAGAAAGGAATATGTCGAACTTTGGTGTGATCTCCAGAAATTGTTGTTGTCACACGGGTAGGCAACAGTGGAGAGAGGATTTTCTGTCGACAAACGGGTATCTGTTGAGAACTTCAGCAGAGAAAGCCTCACAGCTCAAGGGCTAATCATTGACACAATGAGAAAAGCAAGTGGACCTTTGGAAATCATCATTAGCAATGAAATGATGATACATGGCTCCTTTGCAAGACATAAGTACCATGCTTATCTGGATAAGAAGAAAGCAGAGAAGGATGAGAAAGACCAAAAAAGGAAAGAAACGGGAGTTAGCCTTGGATGAAGTGGAAGAACTTTAAGCCAGAAAACTGCCTCTTGAAGCTAACATTGCCAGCATACATGCTTCCTCTGTACAGAAAGCAGAAGAGGCAGAGTTAAAAGGTCCAATTGTGCATGTCACAGAGTCAAATGCTCTTAGGAGAAAAGCAGAGGAAGAGATGACAGTGGTAGCTTCTCTTTCCAAAATGATTGAAGAGAAAAGAAAGCAAATATAATAATGCATTTAAAGCAATGCTGATGTCTGTTAAGAGAACAATTTATTTTGTATTAAATCTGACACGTATGTTACATATTTCTGAAAGAACAACGAATGTTACCTTTATATAACCTTTATACACAATATTAGCAAAAATAGGTCTTGGATATCTCTGTTTGTGGTCTTTGAAAGTTTGGGAAAAGTCTTTGAATTTATCATCCATAGTTCAGTATGAACCCTGATGATGTTTACAAGTGACCTTACTCTAAAGTACAATTTACAGTCATGGATAAAAAAAGTTAGGTAGACGATATCAAATATATGGAAAGGGGATACATTGAAAAGGTGACCTTCAAAATTACTTTCTGAACAAAGATTTACTACACACAACTGATTTAAAGATTGTGTTACTGCATATTTCATGTCATTGTTATGTTTTGCCAACAGGTTTTGCTGCGGAGTGACAAAGGAGATGCCAACTTCTCTGACCGAACTCTTCTGAAGAACTTGGGACATTGGGTGGGAATGCTGACACTGGCAAAGAACAAACCCATACTACAAATAGTATGTATTTATTATCCCAACACTTTCAAGGATGTGGTGATACATTCCATAAATATATATGTATGCATGGATAATGATGTATGTGCCTGGGTCTGGGCATACATACATATTTAATGTCCTTGAATTCATACACCATTAAAGCTAGACATGCAAAACTGTTCTCACTGGCAGTCGTTTGGTGTAGATTGTGCTAGTGGTGGTGTAAGATGTATAAATGTTTTTAAAAAATAACCTCAGTTCTTTGTTCACATATCTGACAACTGAGAGAAATGACTAAAGTCACTGTGTGTTATACAAAGACCTCATGGTCATGCCCTAATCATCGAAACTTTGCCTTTAGTCATAAAACATTTATATCCCCATATTTTTTGTACTATATAAAGATATTGGGCATGAAAGAAATTTCAACCATACATGCCAACCATTGCGCTTTTGGCGTAATCATTATGATTTTTTTTCACTAAATTATGCCTTATGTCTGCATGGGTTCGAGTCTAAGATTCGGCTAATGTAGTTATGTGAGAAAACTGGCTAGAAGCTTTTCATGGGTCAGTGGTTCTTTCCGGCGGTTTTCTGGGTTCTTCCTCCACCATCAATACTGGCTGCCATGTATATCCTATCGTGTGCTGAAAAATGGCATTAAACCCTACAACAAAAACTACATCATTAAAAGTTATAGTAAATATATAATATAATGTCTGCAAATACTTTTGATATTGTGATACTTTTCCCTTTCGCTCTGTATGTATTACTATGATTCGCCACTTATAAGGTTTGTTGAATCAAGTACGGCAGAGTGACATTACATGAATTGTGCTATACATAGGAAGAAAGTAAATAATTCATATCAAAATCACATACATCATTTTATTTTGCTTTATATTATTATTCAAATAAAAACAAATAATTTAAGCGTGTAAAACAATATATACTGAGAGAACATGTAAATACGTGTATTTCAGTTTTTCAGTGTATTTTGGTATTTCTAGTAGCCGTAGTTACCACCAAAAGTCTTCAGATGGATTCTAGTCAGTATGTGTAAAGCTAAAATTGCTACATATGAAAACTTGAAGCAGTAAAGTGTGTTAAAAACGAGAGGGGGCAAATAAGTCATTGTTCGTTAAAATTTTATCATGTTATATGTGGATTACGCTTTTTCTCCCTGGATTCCGCTTTTTGACCTTTTGGATTATGCTTTTTCCTCTCAGGGGTTCTCATTTATGTTCAACATGTAACTGACATTGGCCCTATGGTCCAATGCTTTTCAAAAGCATAATGCCCAATATTATAGCTTGGTAGCTTTTGAGATCTATACCCTTTAGAGTTGTTGTTGTTTTCATGATCTCAATACCCGTTTCTGAATTGCATGTATCTTATTTTCGTTTAGGACATTGATCTGAAGGCCTTGTTATACGAAGCATACCACAAGGGAGCTAGAGATTTGCTGTATGTTGTCCCTTTCAGTGCCAAAGTACTGGAATCATGTGCCAAGAGCAAGGTAGGTTAAAATTCTGATAGTTGAGGAATACGCTTTTAGTTCTTAGTCCATTGAGACTCTGGGTTTGATTAATAATGGAAAATATTTGTCTTCAAAAATAGTAATTGGGATAATTTTGGTAATTTAGTTGTTATTGTGTATTGCTTCTGTTGCAGTCAATGCCTTTCTCAGGCATATGATATTCCATTCTTAAGAAATGAACAAGTCAAAGTGCTGTTTTCTTTGGCTTTCCTTTTTTTTTATATTCTTTTTACTGTGACTCTGAAAGTTAAATGTTGACATAAACTCTTAAGAGTTTTGGGTTTATTTGCATTGGGAATGTCAGCAGTGGCATTTTCTTCCAGACATCATTATCTTCCATTTTAAATATATGTGTTTATTTTAGGTATTCAAACCACCAAATCCTTGGACAACGGGAATCATGAACGTGCTTGCTGAACTACACCAGGAGCGAGAACTGAAACTGAACTTAAAGTTTGAAATTGAAGTGCTATGCAAAACACTGAATCTGGAATTAAATGTAAGTTGCTTGGGCCTCAGTTTTACATAGTATCAGTTCCATTTCTTAGCAAGTTTACAGCTTTTAGTGTACGTTCCTGTGCATAACTTGTATATTGACTTAAGTAAAATGATAAATTTGCTCATGTATCTGCCACCTACAGCAGATATATAGTATAAGCTCATTGGTGTAGGCATGCTGACATGTACTGCAAAGCTAATAATATGTGAGCATGAGAGAACAGGTTATTCTTAGTCAAGGCAAATTCCTTCTGCACTAATGGGGCATAATGCTGTCCTTGGTAGATGTACACAACCACCCCTTCCCCAGTGTCCTGGCCAAAGAGAACTTTACATGGTTAATTATAGTATCAGCAAAGAAGCATATTTAATTTTAAGAAATTTGAAAAAGTGGTTACTTGAGCCAGGTATTTGCTGAGAAAGGTGGTCTTTACAAGCTAGATTCTCTACTAGTTAGTGACCCACATTGAGCGATGGGACCGTTATAGTATTCACCTTTTACATCAGTCCATCTACACTTCTGGTATCCAGTGTAGCTAACAACCTACACACAATGCTGAATGCAAATAGGACACATACATGACTCCTGTATACCTAATGGGGGTCTAAATTTGGCCATACCCTGTTAGTATTCATTGATACAAGAAGACAATCTTGTTTACACATTTTGTGGTGGTGTTTTTTCTTCTTAACTTTAGTTAATTTTATGACTGTGTACCACCAGAGATAATCTGCTGTCTTTCTGATGGAATACAGTTATATCGTGACTTTTGACATATACCCTAGGGCAGTTATATTTTTGGACCTTTATTTTATATACTTTTCACTGAATGTTGAATTAAGTATTTTTACGTTTGGAGTAGTGGACAATTCATACATGTACATATAAAGAATTTGCCTTTGAATCAGTACAAATAGCCATTGATGGTCTGACATTTCTTTAAATATTGTATATAATATATACCTTACATAAATAATTTGGCTTAAGATTGCCTGTTACATACAGATGTCGATATTGAAGATGTTTCCCTTGTACCATCAGTATTACATCTTTGCTGAAGCAGAGTTCTGAGACCATCACAGTTCAGGAACCAATTTATATATTCTGATAAAATTTGCATGTACACCATCTCATAGATCTGTATGTACCCTTTTTTGCTGGTTTGTCTCTTCAGCTCCTTTTTGGTTCAGGTTATGACCCTTAAATATCATGCTTGTTAGTAGCATAGCTCAAAAAGTATTCTATACATTCTGATGCAGTATGTTACGATCATTGTCACATGGACTTCTAATTTTCCTGGTACACATTTAGTCTTTGTTATGAAGAATTCTGGCTTCCTGATTACTTGACTACTAGAACTTTGATTTCCAGACAATAATTTCACCAACAATTTTGGAATTCCAGCGAAATTTAGCATCAAATTCAGTTGAATCTTACTTGCATGTCAGCCAGATGTTGCAATAGCTGGATTTCCAGCACTCCACATAATCATTTAGAAAAGCAATACCCCTCGGAAGTCCATCATTTCCAAACATTGATTTTACAACAGAAGTTTTCACAACAGATTATGAAGAGCATGATCCTTTTATATGTACCTATCTCTACCTCTTTCTTATTTATCTTCTAATTTACTATTTATTTTTCATTCTTTCTTGTATTATTTTTTTAAAAATATTTTTGAAAGAATTGATATTACATTGTATTACTGTAATTATTTATGACTTGATTTTAAAGGAGCTGAAACCAGGGAATTATCTTAAGGACCTCAATCGACTGGCAACTCTGGAACCACAGCTGTCCATGCCAAAAGTAGCTAGCACACCCCCACAGCCAGAGCCACAGCTGAACTTAACACAAACAGCAATGAACCAGGTGACCTTTGCCTCAGCTATACCTCCTGCTCCCATGGTATCCATCAATTCCAGCAACACACCTGGTACCACTCCTAGTCTTCCACCACAGCCACAGTTTGCATTTGAGGACATCAATACAACTTCCCTTGCAGGTCTAGCTCCACATGTCACAATCAATGACCAGGTATTGGAAATTGGGCTGCCTTGAAAAGTAACCTTATTTTACACTGTATATTCAAAAGTTTTTTTTCTAGGACTTGCTTGGATTTATTTTTATACTGTGACCATAACATGTTGTATTGTCTTTCAGTAAGTTAACATTTTCATTTCTGCACAATAGTTTTGAGCCATTAGCAATTAAGTTACCAGACTTTATGGATGGCTTGATGTTGTGCTATGGAGGAAACCTACAGATTTCAAATATTAACATAGAATGTTTCTGTAACTGAAAGAATAAACATGTTCTGTACACAAGATTTCACCTATTTAATGTTATGTATGGTTTGCACATTGGGTAAGGAAAACCACTATCAATTTAAGAGAGACAAAATTTGCATCTTTAATACACAGTTACTTTGACTTTTGACCCCAAAATGTAATTTGGATAGATCTGCCAGAGGAGTTTTTGAGATTTTCTGTTGTTCATCAGAACAAGTTGGTTATCACTTCTGCTTCGAAACTACTTATAGGGTTGCCTTGAAACTTTATCTACACATTCATCCCAAGGTCTTTTTAGGTGCTAAAAGAATGGTGACTCTAGGACTTCTGATATGGCCACCAGAGTAGATATCTTTATAGCACTACTTATTCTGAATGGATTTTCACTAAAGATATTTTGATTCTCAATTGGTACTAATTGAAAATTATGTCAATCTAATATCCAATATGACAGGTGCATTATCCATCTTGAGAATCTTTTCATACCTACTTCTAAATGGATGGTTGTATCAACATAGGGTTTTCACTTAAAGAGTTCTTGTGATGTCTGGTTGATCCTAATTGAAAATGGGGTTCAGTCTAATGACCACCAGAATGGCCATCTTGACAGTCTTGTTATTAGTACTCCCCTTGAATGAATGGTCATTTCAACATGTTTTAATTTTCTAAACAACATCTTGTGATTTCTAATTGGTTCAGACATTCAGTATGCCACATGAGACCATCTTCAAAAGGTCTTTTAAATATTTCTCTAGAATTAATGATTATATCAGCATGGGGTTTTTTTTTACTGAAAGAAAAATTTGAATTAAAAGATCAGAGAACTGATCCACTGTAAATGAAAAAAGAAAACTGAATTCTGCATAAAAATTACAGTTAACTACATTTTGGGACATTAAATAGTGTTCAGCATATTATATGCCATTCACATGACTCGATTAGAAATCAAGTACCAAATATCCATATGCTGATTTAAACATAACACTGTTTCTGTATAAAGAAGACCTAAAAATGTTTACTACCTTAAGTATTTTCAGCATTTTTTTCTTTCTTTCCAATTTCATGGTGTTTATTTTTGTTTTTTATATTCACATCATTATAAATGTTGTAAAGCACTTCTAAAGATTAGGTGCTATACAAAGTCCTCATTATTATTATTATAACGAGGACATATGTCTGTGTTTGTGTCACAGTTCACCATATCTGCAGAGATAGCTTGTAGTATTATCCATGTTTGCCATTCTCATCCTCCTGCCCTGTACTATCACATCATTTTGTTACAAATTCCTTCTCAGCTGAGCAACTTTGAAAGAAATAATGGATTGAAATAAAATTTGGTATGAGGCAATGTAATCAGTGACCTTGGTTCAGTTCAATTTTATAGTGTTCGGGTATAATTTAAGTTGTGGCCTCTGCTAATTTATACTAGGAAAATCTTAACCTAACATATATGGATTATGCTTTTTCGATATATCCTCCTTCCAAAAAAATCTATTATTTGTTTTCTTATTTTTATTAACATTCCATTAATCCCACAGACCGTATTTTAGAAAAGACTGCTTTTATGTAACTACATTATAAAAGTATGCTTGTCCGTGAACTTGCCCAACAGTATCATGTTCTATTTATAGCAAACCTTGTTTTACTTTAAAACTTTCAACCTTGAATTCTATTTATAGCATCTGTATGGCTTAGTGAGGAGAGAACAGACTGGTTTTCTAATTTTAATCTTTATGCGCAGATTCTTATTCATATTTACAGCAGAACCAGTCTAAAGGTATTTAGCACTATTTATTTTATTTATTTTAGTCAATGCATACATGAGAGCAAAAATATCTCCTTTCAAAAATTTCACAGATGGATTAGAAAATGGCAAACAGAAATAAAAACAAAAAAAATATGAATGCATCATGTGACATCTTTTACGGGCCGTGTGGAAAGAATTTTAATATTTGGTGCTAAAAGGCTGGATTCTAGTCGATGTGTGTAAAACTATCAGTGCTACATATGAAAACTTGAAATAGTAAAGGATGTGAAAAGACGAGAGGGGCAAATAAATCTTATGTTTATTGGAAAATTTAGCATGTTATATGTGGATTACGCTTTTTCTGCCTGGATTCTATGTTTTGACCACTTGGATTACGCCTTCTCCTCGTCAGGGGTTGGCATTATGTATTGGGAGGAGCATATCATTCTCAAATTGAGTTTGAACTTTTCCATTTTATCAGATAGCAGTGTTCCAGGCAAACCCCCAGTTGAAGCAATATGTACGTCCAGCCATAGAGAGGGCAGTTCAGGAGATGCTTCCCGTTGTTGTGGAGCGCTCAATCAAAATTGGCCTAAATACTTGTGAACAAATTATTAAGAAGGTACGTTTTACATTTTGACCACTCATTATAGGTCACCTACTCTAATAGGAGATGTTTTTGATGAAGCTTTTTTTGTAATTGGATTATAAAAAAATCCATTGCCTCATTTAAGTTTTTCTCTGATTAACTTTTTTTGTGCTAATTGCAACAGCAGACAGAACAATTGGGTTAGGTTACAAGTTGACAGTTTTAGGATTAAAAGTTATTTTTGTTTCAGAGATTATTTTTAACCATATAAAAACATATCCTGTAAATACTTTTGTATCATTTTTTGGTTATTTTTTAGGATTAAAAATTATTTTTGTTTCAGAGATTATTTTTAACCATATAAAAACATATCCTGTAAATACTTTTTGTATCATTTTTTGGTTATTTTTTAGGATTAAAAGTTATTTTTGTTTCAGAGATTATTTTAAACCATATAAAAACATATCCTGTAAATACTTTTGTATCATTTTTTGGTTATTTTTTTAGAATTAAAAGTTATTTTTGTTTCAGAGATTTTTTTAAACCATATAAAAACATATCCTGTAAATACTTTTGTATCATTTTTTGGTTATTTTTCTTGTAGATGTCAGAAATCTGTCTGGTTTGTGGTACATGTTGCTGACTTGTTACCCATACCTCATGCTTTTCTTGTCCCATTTAAATCATTTTGATCAATAACTCGGCAGTTTCCTTGAATTTGTTCTTTTAAACTGTGTTCTTGCTCATAACAGTTATTGTTTTGCCATATAGGACTTTGCCTTGGATCCAGAAGAAAACAGAATGCGAGCAGCTGCACATCACATGGTTCGGAGCCTGACAGCAGGTTTGGCCTTGTACACCTGCCGGGAACCATTGTACGTCACAATCTCCACCAACCTCAAAAACGCATTCATGGCCACACTCAGGGTGAGCTACATCTGTTAGGTTAAAGAGCATTGAAACTGTGTGAGCATGTGTTTGTGTATATACACACATACATACACACATACATACACACATACATACATACATACATACATACATACATACATACATACATACATACATACATACATACATACGTACATACTAGAGTTAAAACAACATGTATAGTATTGGGCAACAAGCTGATGCTTTTCCATTATTTCAATCTCTGATCAGAAATTGTATTTACTTGAATGATGTGACTGACACGAGTTATAAAGGAAAATATGAGGAGGCTTGAAACCATTGATTCAAGCTAATGAGATCTTCAAGGGAAATTCTTGATACAATTTTGTAATATCAGCAGACAGTAATTAGCAAGCATTTAAAGCAGAGAGACGTTTGCTGTATACTAAACAGCAAAATCTTTACATCAGCAATTAATGGGGAGAGAATTTTTTCAACTGTTCTGTTACATCTAATAAGTGTGAGGACAAATAGTGACAAAGCAAACTTCATAGCTGCTATTATGAATTTTTGTAGTGCCATAAAGATCTAGTTGACCTCAGCAGTTGCATGCGATTGTGAAGATGGATATTCAAATGTAATAGCTTGCTTTATTTAACCTTTTGTACGACATCTTTTGGAGAAAAGTATATCATTTGGGATAACTGCACTAGATTCATACTGAAGCTGGTAAACTATATTGTGGGCCAACAAATCTTTGTTATATAATAGAATTGGGGGAAGACAATAGAGAAACAGACTGGACACCAAGCTTATTTGGATGTTTTTTACAACACTTATCATCTTAAATCAAGTAACAGTAAAGAATGAAAACCAACATGTTTTGTAAAATTCAACAAATAATTTATTTCGCTGGAATACAAAGTGATAATTTAGAAAAGAATGATTGTAATGTGAATTAAATCCCAAATGGTGCTAAATGTTCTATGAAAGTTCTTTTGTGTATTACAATATAATCAAGAATGTCCTTGTCTGAATAAACTATAACTTATAATTCCAATGAATAATTATTTGAATAAATAAATCTAACCAAAATTAAAAACTGAACATTAACACTGATTCTGCATCAGATATTAAGGCAAAACGAATACTTTTTCAAGCAAACAAAATTATATATAAAGCTAAGACACGATAAAAAAAGCCAGGATGTATATCAGTCTCCTTTAAAACATTCAGATTTATCAAAACGTTTATGAATTTCTAAGTAAAACCTTGTTCTCTAGACCCATTTTCAAATAAGCTTGTTGATCTCTATTACTAATGATCTGAATATTTACTCCATAATGATTGAGAATTATATATGTATTATTTTGTTTGCAAAATAAAAGTTACTGGTCAGGTACATCATTGACTTGATTTTAGACAATGTCAGGTACAAAATACAAATGTACATATAATCATTAAGAAATGCAGCAAATAAAATTGCATGACATATCCCTGAGGAGTTAATATAATGATATTTTTCGGTATTAGTGTTAAGATGTTATATTCAAGATGTTGAATGTCTTATTATTTCATTATCATTCATGTACTGAACTGAGGCTTGGGTCAAAAAAAAATTTGCTTGCAAAACTTGTGCCCTGATATGCCAGGATTCCTATCTTGCATGCATTATCAGATTGCAGCGTCATTCATAACCCCCTTTTATCTAGTAAAATCTTTCACCATTCTATTTTGTCTATGATTGCCAGGGAGCCACCCCGCAGCAGAAGGACATGATTGAACAGGCTGCTCAGCTGATTGCCCAGGAGAACACAGAACTGGCCAGTGCCTTCGTTCAGAAAACTGCTGTAGAAAGGGCCTTACCAGAAATTGACAAACGACTTGCTACAGTAATTATATCAAAAACTTTCATAGTAGTAAATTTTGAAATATTTTGGATGTTTATTATAGTAAAGACTAAACTTAACAAAAATGCTATTCTTGACATTTAACAATCTTTGGCATTGAGATCGTTTATACTAAATAGGATGTGCACAGTGTGATCACTAAATGTATGAAATGGAGATTTAATTCTGTGTTGCAAAGTGCAAAGGATTCTTATGTGCAAATAGTATTTGTTTTTATGATATATGTGCAAAGAGTATTTGTTTTTATGATTGTAATGCAAGATCAGAATTTATTCAAAGAATTAACTTTGTATTTTTCTCTTTATTTTTTGTAGGAGTTTGACTTCCGTAAGCATGCACGCACTGAAGGTAGACGCTATTGTGATCCAGTTGTGCTGACCTACCAGGCAGAGAGAATGCCAGAACAGATCAGATTGAAGGTATTGACAAGATAGTCACAGCTGCTTTGTATTCACATTGTTTCTTCACCACCTATTGAACAGAGATGGCCTAATCTAGAATAAAGTATATTGTAAACTTACTTGTGTTAAAAAGCACAAAAGAGACCTTATTTTTTGTCCAATTTTACTGATTTCTTTAAATATGTTACCCAATCATAATATCTTTTAAGAATCACTGCTACCTTGCAAATCCAGTCTTCCCAGATAAAAAACTTTATGCTAAAGAGCTAAAAGTTGTCTGCTCACCTGAGGCATTGGTTGAGCAGAGTGGTCTCCACTTTGTACAGTATTGGCACTAAATATATCAGTTACTACTTCTACTTATGCTATGTAGTACACTCAAGAGGGACCTCAAAAAACAAAAATCCTGTGCCAAGTTTCTGGATGCCCAACACTCACAAATTTGAGAATTCTTCACTTTAAAGTTACACAACTCAGTGTTGCCATACTCTTCCTTTGTATGATGCCAAGTTTAGATGATGAACCACGTCATGAAACCAGTTATACATGGATTAGTCGAACTCAAATAGTGTTGTTAGGCACTTACAGCAGAGGACACCAGGCTATACAGGCACTGTCATGGATAATTCTAACTACATAGTGCTAGACACTCGAGAGGAGGACATACAGTTTGCAAAGACACCCTCATGGATCAATCTTTCCTGCACTCTTACCTCAGAAAACTTCCATCATCCAGTGACCATTTTGGAGCCTTTGTTTTCAATGGACCTCTTGGTTTTCACCCTCAAGCCTCTGCCTCCCAAAAGTCTACTGATTGATAGGTTAAAAGTAACAGGATGTGACTCACAAGTGCTGCAAGTGTAGTGGGACACTGTCACTAACATTCTTCCTCAGCTACTTCACTTTCTCAATATATTTACAAAATGGACACTCTAGTTCCCTCATTTATATTAGACCTTGCTTGGATTAGTTTTGTCCTTGATTTTCTACATCACCTGCCATGTCTCCAGTTCTGACAACAAATGAAAATCATCTTTGGAAGATTCTGCTTTCAGTAGTATCCACATTCTGAACTGCTTTTGGCATTTTTGGACTAATGTTGTCAATTAGGAGTTCCAAGCATCTACTGGTGTATAATTATCACAAATGCCTCCTGTTTTTCAATTGAATGCTCACGAGTTGATTCACAGTGTCATGATTGTGAATCAACCTTTGTATCAAATATTTCGATTATTCTCTACCATGCAGCTGACAGCCAGCTCTTTATCATTCCACCATGAATCTCCACTTTGTAACATAGAGCATGACACCCTATAACCTTAATAGCAACTGTGAAGTTAATCAGTTGGAAGAGATTCAGTGCTTTCTATCCCCACCGTACAGACTTATCTTGGCCCAAGGTATGCTTGCAGCCTCCATCTTCTGTTCTACCTTAATGATCAGGTTGACGAAATTCGCTTTGAACCACTGCCCCTCTCGGCATCAGTTAAAGCAGAGGGATTTACAAGACAACCAACAAGGTTGCATAGATCTCTTATCTGAGTAAGAAGAGGACTCCAGTTGTTTATGCCTGATTGGAGAAGATTTACTTTGATGACATTGGGATCCAACAGTAGTTCCTGGGGACTCTATCACATTCAGGGCATATACTAAGCCTTTGGCCAGAGTTCTTTCAGTTACAACTTGGTTCTTATCAGTTGATCCTCAACTTTGTTAGGCTCATGGATCTGAGATGAAATACAACAACAGGCCTTAATACTGTCGGTAGTGAATAATGTGCAATCAGTATTGACTTGCATGAAATGTGATTTTATACCTCACACATAGCTTTCAGAAGTTTTGTAATTTGCCTACAATGGGATACAAGCAACAGACTAGTTATATTTTGGAGCAAAATGGTAGTCCATCTGCTAGAATATTCATTTCTTAACCAAGTTTTACTCACTGGGACTCGCATCAGCCATACTTGTGCAAATTCAACCTCAGACAATCATGTTTGCTACAGATTTGATCATGGGGGTGAAGCAGATTTCTTACCTTATCAAACTGACATGCTATTGCGTTCCTCTCAAGATCGTTATTTATATATCCACTTCATTGAAATCAATGCTGTTTTTGAAAGTCTGATGATGGTTTTGTTTGTTTTGATTAGGATTTTTAACGTAGCTTTAACAATTTTTCAGTCATATCGCTACGATGTCTGCAGTGAGGCAGTTTATAGTGATGTCTAGCACTGAGACATCATGCCGCAGACATGTAACATGATGTCTCACCCAGTCACATTATCCTGACACCAGGCCGACCAGTCCTAACACTAACCTCTTAATGCTGAGCGTCAAGCGAGGCAGCTGTTAGTACCATTTTTGTAAGTCTTTGGTATGACTAGGCCATGGATCGAACCGACGACCTCCCGCTTCCGGGGCGGACGCTCTAACCACTAGGCCACCGGAGCGGTTTCTGATGTTGGTGGGTGTTTAACTATTATGGGCATTGAGATCTTATTCTGCAGTGCCTGAATAGAAACAGCAAAATGGAACAAGTACTCGTATCTTTGTTTCTCCTTTGAATACGTTCCCCAATCACATTACTTTAGGGATATTAGCCTGCTACCTCGCGAATCCAGCCCTACCAAAAGACGAAAATTCGTCTTTCCTGTCTATGTCATATAGACAAAGGGCAATAACTCTTGCCCATTACCTCCCCTTTCCGCCCGTTAGGTGTCGCTTCTTTAGTTTTTAGCTTCGCTTGTTGTGTGTAAACACGTACAATTAGACCTCCAATGAATCCAAGCCATCTTAGTGTAAATTCTGACCATCCGAAGTTAAATTTGGAATTACTGTGTTGGATATTCATTCCCCAACAGGTCGTATACATTATTTTACAATATTTTCCAATTTGAGTGACTTTGTCACCTTTTCTAGACTTCGGACCAGGTTGCAACATGGTCAAAGCACGCTTATGGCGGTACTAGCATGTAATACATGTAGCACTCAATAATTTCGCTTATTCCGTATGTAACGTTTACGATATTAGCGACTAATAACGTGCTGCATTGATAATATGTGCTTTATTTATCTTCTTTGACGTTTCAGTAGACTTCAAAAAAGTCTTTGAACGACCAATTTGCGACTTTAATGGCGGACTTCGTGTTGTCACGAGTTCACGCAACACTTAATCATTTCGCTTCCTACGTTAGTTACGGTTATGGAATAGCGACTTAATAGCGTACTGAATTGTTAATTTGTGCTTTGTTTATCTTCTTTTCCGTTTCAGTAGACTTCATCTCTGAACGACCAGTTGCGACTATTAATGGCGGAATTTCGTGCTGTAGTCACGAGTTCACGCGACACTAAATCATTTCGCTTCCTCCGTTAGTTACGGTTATGGTAATAGCGACTTAATAGCGTGTTGAATTGCTAAATGTGCTTTGTTTATCATCTTTTTCATTTCAGTAGACTTCGTCTTGAACGACCTATTGCAACACGCTCACGGCGATAACTAGTGTGGTCATTAAGAGTTAACATGGCACGGAATAATTTGACTACTCCGTTAATAACGGTTATAGTATTATCGAATTAATAATATGCTGAATTTTTAATTTGTGCTTTGGCGGAATTCATGTTGAAGTCATGAGTTCACGCGACACTAAATCATTTCACTTCCTCCGTTAGTTACGGTTATGGTAATAGCGACTTAATAGCGTGCTGAATTGCTAATTGTGCTTTGTTTATCATCTTTTTCGTTTCAGTAGACTTCGTCTTGAACGAACCATTGCAACACGCTCACGGCGATAACTAGTGTTGTCATTAAGAGTTAACATGGCACGGAATAATTTGACTACTCCGTTAATAACGGTTATAGTATTATCGAATTAATAATATGCTGAATTTTTTAATTTGTGCTTTGTTCTCTTCTTTTGTCGTTTCAGTAAGCAAAGTCGACAACGAAGGCATGAATGGCAAAATGGGTGTTGGCAATGTGGAAATCGAGGAAATTATGTTGACATGGTTTAGGCTGCCCAGTGGGTGTAAATTTCACCGCAGATCCGTACATGGCTTTCGGGCCTGTAAGTCAGGACGCATGGAGTCTATGCTGGATCAATTGGATCCATTTTAATATGCACTTTCGCCGGCCTTCCAGCTGTCAGTCCAGCCGACACCGTCAGTTCAGCCGGCACTTCAGCAGGCAAACCGGCATTAACCGTCCATCCGGCACCGGACGTTCAGCCCAAATGGCACCGGACGGCCAGCCGACCTTCCAGCTTGCATCAACAGGCACCGGCCGTTCAGCCCAAATGGCACCGGCCGGCCAGCCGACCTTCCAGCCTGCGTCGACAGGCACCGGCCGTCCATACGGCAACGACCGTTCAGCCCAAATGGCACCGGTCGTCCAGCCGACCTTCCAGCCGGCATCAACCGGCACCGGCCGTCCATCCGGCAACGACCGTTCAGCCCAATTGGCACCGGTCGTCCAGCCGACCTTCCAGCCGGTATCAACCGGCACCGGCCGTCCATCCGGCAACGACCGTTCAGCCCAAATGGCACCGGTCGTCCAGCCAACCTTCCAGCCGGCATCAACCTGCACCGGCCGTCCATCCGGCAGCGACCGTTCAGCCCAAATGGCACCGGTCGTCCAGCCGACCTTCCAGCCGGCATCAACCGGCACCGGCCGACCATCCGGCAACGACCGTTAAGCCCAAATGGCACCGGTCTTCCAGCCGGCATCAACCTGCACCGGCTGTACATCGGATTTACGGAGATTATAGTGATGTACCCGTCAGTCAATCTACACTACTGGTTACATATCACTACCATGAGAGATATGTTATAGATGAATCTCCCTCCAATCAGACCATTCAAGAGGCAGGTGCCGGTCATAGCCGGACCTTCGCCGACATTCCGGCCGACCATATACCAGACAAATTAGTCGGTATTGCCGGTGTACACCTCCCGTCATGTCAAATACGTGACGGTGTAATTTTAAAACAAGGGAGAATTAGTGATATTATCAGAGGTGACGGAATTGAGTTATCTATGCCACTTGGTATGTGCTACCCAGATATGACAGCTTTTACCAGAACAGGTCTTTCAGGCCGACCATCCGCCAGTTCAATCAGCCGGCAGTGCCGGCCGTCCATATGTTCATGGCTTCTCCACAAGGGAGATTTAGTGAAAGTGTCAATTATGACAGAATTGCGTCATCTAAGTCACCTTGTATGCTGTACAGATATGCAAGCTGTACCAGAACCAACATTCCCTCTGAGCGAATGGTAGATGGGCGCGTAGTGCTGGACGCACTACATAAGCATTATGTAATTGTTATTACCTTACAGTCGGCAACATCCGGCACCGGGCGTCCATCCGGCAATGACCGTTCAGCCCATATGGCACCGGTCATCCAGCAGACCTTCCCGCCGGCACTAACCAGCACCGGGCGATCCGGCAATGACCGTTCAGCCCATATGGCACCGGTCGTCCAGCCAAGCTTTCAGCCGACACTTGCCGGCACTGACCGTTCATCCGGCTCCGGCCGTCCAGCCCAACAGGCACCGGTCGTCCAACCGTATGGAGATTTTAGTCTTATACCAGTCCATCCGACTATACCGCTGTACCAGCACGGGGACTTTTATCATACCGCAATCCGCACAAATCGGATTGACGAAGATTCTAATGATGTTTCCGTCTGTCAATCCGTACTACCGGTTACATATCACTACCATGACACGGATAGTTGGCGAGGAATCTCTCGATCCAACCCGACCATTCGAGCAGTCGGTGCCGGTCATAGCCGGCCCGTCGCAGTCATTCAGTCCAAACATATGCCAATCAATTCATTCGGCATTGCCGGCCGTCCATAGGCTAACAGCTCATCCACAAGGGAGAGTGAATGCCTTTATCAGAGATGATGGAATCGAGTCATCTATGCCACCTGGTATGCATTACCCCGATATGGATGCTTTACCAGAGCAAGATTATGTACATAGTGAGTGCGATGAGTTGCAGGCAAATCAGCGGTATGCAGATCCAACTATGGAACGGACTGAGTTCAACTTCAAAGCCGCAGTGGAGGAAATTTATAAGGTGTTGGCCCCTTCAGAATGCCCTCCACCTCCTGCTGCCATTACCGACTATAAGGTTAGAGCGTCGGTCGATCTGGATGAGGGGGAAGAGACTCTATCCTTCCGCCTCCTTCCCCAGTCGACAAAATTAAGGAAATTAATGACCGTCTGTCGACACGCATAGGGGATCCAGGAATTGCTAAGGTTTTTCTTTTCTGAAAGCCAAGTACCAGCGTCGTTTTCAGGTCGATGGTACAAAACTCACTCCGGTGCGTTCAGTACTGAGGTCCCGGCTCTGGATAAAAAAAAAAAAAAAAAAATATGGCAGCAGTCCATATGTCTGCTCCATTGTCTTATAAAGTGGACTAAACGGTGTTCAATGCCAAGTCCAAGCTGGTTCGAAATGTAGTCGCTACGTCTTCACTGTTAGATCTAACCTCCCTAGGCATTTTCAGGATCGCTGATAAATCTGGCAATGAACATGCTTGGGATTCGACGGCCCGGTTAGCTAGGGTTCTTAACAGGGCAGCTCACCATTCCATGGCCAATGCGCTGACTGCTTCTGCCAACCTAGACCTGATACGTCGTGACGCATGTATGAAGGGCACGTTGCTTAAACCCCATCATATGCTGGCTAGATATGACCGACACACATTTCACGTCCCTATCCCACGAGTTGCGGACATTCTCCGTTGTGCTTGTCGGGACTAGGCTTATCAGTTCCATGTCATACCTTTTGACCTAAATTTAAGCCCTTGGGCTAGTACCAAGGTTATGGATTACGTCGTCACCCTGTTCCGCTCGACTTCATCTATTGCGTCGGCAGTATATTTGGACGACATCCTCCAGTAACATCTGTCAAGTTCTACTCTGCTCAAAGGCAGAAACGATCTTATATCACTTTACGTCATATAGGCTTTCTCGTGAACTGGATAAAGTCTGATCTGTCCAATCCGGATTTTGGTCCATCTGGGTGTGGAGTTTCTCCACGATCTGAATCTGGTAAGGCTTCTTCGAGTTTGCGATCATCCAGATAATTGCACTCGTAGAGTCCGTTTCCGGCAGGATGCGCATTTTAGCGAGAGAGTTGCAGATCCTCGGATTATTCAATGCGACAGCAGACTTGATCCCTCTCAGCCGTCCTTTTAGGCGCCCTTTACAAAGGACTTTGCTAGCGTAATTGCGCCATTTTCAAGTCCCTTCGATCCCAGAAAACAGTCATGCTCACGCCAGAGATACGATCATTCTTGAGTCAATGGCACAACCCCTGTAGGCTGTCCACAGGGATTACTCTGGAGATACCCCAAGGGGATAACGGTATGTTCCGCCACTAATACCTACGGTTGGGGTGCCCACCTGTTGCCGGACTTAGATACTGTCAGCGGCACGTGGGTGCCAGGGGCGAGCCCTTTCCACATCAACCTTTCAGAAATAACGGCTGTCATCAATGCCTTTCATTTCGGGCAGGATCAACTCTTATTACAAACTGCCCTCATTATGTCAGACAACATTGTGGTGGTGCCTTGCCTCAAAACAAGGGGACACCAATCACCAGACCTGTGCAATCTGAACTGGCAGTTTCTACATTGGTTCGACAATCTCCACCTCAATGTACAATTGATGGTCACTCCATCAATCGGACTTTCTTCCAATCGACACACTTTGGAGACGTCCGATGATTGATCTTTGCAACAAGGTGGAATAGCAAATTCTCCACCTTTCATCTCACAGGTTCCAGACCCAGAAGCTTGGGTCGTGGATGCTCGATCAATCACCTGGGAAGGGTTGTGGTCATTCTCCTACCCTCCCACGGTCTTGGTACTGGAATTAATCCAGAAGTTAAGGGGTCAGAATTGTCAGATGGTTCTGATTACCCTTCTCAGATGGAACAACTACTGGGTCTCCGATCTACTCAATCTAGGCGATAGATCTACCCAGGAAGATTACAGTCAGCACAAGTATTCACAAGCAACCGCGGCCAGGGGTGTTCCACCCCTGTCCGGACCGTCTTTTTGTTCAAGCTTGGCTCTTGTCCAGACAGCCTTGCAAGACAAACAATTTAAATCTTTGATTGCGGAGAGAATCTCGAGAGCAAGAAGGCCCTCTACTCTGAAGGTTTACGAGGGCAAGTGGCATGTTTTCAGAGACTGGTACCATATCATTCACATTGTTCCTCTGAGTGTCACAATCCCTCAACTGGCCAACTTTTCTCTGGCTTTTCAAGGAGAAACATCTGGCTCCAGTTATTCTCAAATGTTACCGCTCCATGATATCAGACACATTCCGCCATTCTGGTACATGTGCTATCAGCCATGACAAAGATTTGTCAGATCTTTTAGACATTTAAAAAAAAAAAAAAAAAAAAAAAAAAAAAAAAATTCAATCGACTTATATCCCTCACCCTGTTTCCAAATGGAATCTGTCCTGGGTTTTAACATGACTCAATTCAGACAGTATTGAGTCTTTAACCCACGATTAGTTAAAGCTACTATCATACAAATTGGGTTTCTTGATAGCCTTAGCTTCAGCATGCAGGGTGAGCGAGTTACATGTCCTTTCTAGTGACCCGAACTCTCTTCCGTTCCGATCAGAGGGTTTGATGGTCCTCTTGACGCAGCCAGGCTTCGTAGTCCAAAATAGATTACCATACATTGGCGATCAACGAGTCGTCATTAGCTCGCTTTCTTTATAGATAAGTCAGGATCAACAGCCATGTAAGATCCTGTTTGAGCACTCTAGCACCATTTCAATGCATAGAGGTGAGTCAGGTCACATACAAGCACCTCTTTTTTTCTGGTGATAGCTGGGATATGAGACGTCACCATTCAAGCCCTTGCTTCATGGCTGTAGTGGGTTATACGCTCGGCGTACTCTGAGAATTCGCAAATCAGTCACCTTATAGAAGCTGTTGGCTGACATGCAGAGTCAACCTTCTTCAGTTTTATCTTCAAGTTTGTACTCGCAGAGGCAAACATTGATTCTAGTAGGTCCGGTGTTGGGCAGCCCAGACGCCCACCAGACTCATGTACAACAATCAGCACAGCCTATTAGCTTCGCTGGATTCGCCAGATAAATTTTCGTAGGTAAGAAGATTTCAATATCTATCTTCTTAACCGTATAAAAGGGTCACATATCACGTGACCCTGGGCTGTGTTGCTGATTGAAAATTAGGAGACCGGGTTATCATTCACATGGGGAATCCAACCATCATTCCCTAGAGGATACCCGTGTGGAGGTCGGATGCTCCGCATTCCCTCCTCCTATTACTTATTCTCCTAAAGTAATGTGATTGGGGAACGTATTCAAAGGAGAAAGCAAATTTTGTAGTAAATTATGTTTCTCCGAGAATACTTACCCAATCACATTACTAAGAAACCCTCCCAACCACCCCGCCATGCGAGCATCCTCGTGTTTTATATATCGCTCAGCTTAAAAACTAAAGAAGCGACACCTAACGGGCGGCAAGGGGAGGTAATGGGCAAGAGTTATTGCCCTTTGTCTATATGACATAGACAGGAAAGACGAATTTTCGTCTTTTGGTAGGGCTGGATTCGCGAGGTAGCAGGCTAATATCCCTAAAGTAATGTGATTGGGTAAGTATTCTCGGAGAAACATAATTTACTAAAAAATTTGCTTTTCATTTAGAGGATTTTCTAAAGTGGTGTCCGCAATGACAGCCCAGGTTTCAGTTCAACATATCCTTGGCTGGCAAATGTATTGGTAGACTTCTGCAGGCAACTTGTGATGGACATTAGTGTCAATGTGGAATGCCAGCAGTCCAATCCTTTGTCACACCATTCCTGGGGCCAAATATCTAGCTAATTGCTGCTTTTTATACATTGGAATGGTCAACTGTATACATCTGAACACCTTGGATTGGATTCTGAATGTGGTACAGGAACCAAAAGCATGTCTTTTCAGGACCAATTCCAAAGAGAGATGTCCATTCCATAGTAGCCAGCTTTCTAGGTTTTTCATTGAGAAAAATTTTGCACTCTTTGCTATTAATCATGCCATTTCACCATGACTAGCACACTGTGCTGTCATAAAAGAGAGGAACCTGAAACAAAGAATTTTCTTATTCTTTCTATTCATTTGGATTATAGCACTGGACCCTTGGACTTTTAATGGTGATTAACCTGATTGAACATCATACCAACTAAACTGCTCTCAAGAGCTTATATCACCTATCATACAAGACCTGCCTCCTCGCTGCTTTGGACAGTCAGCAGGCAAACTCGGCAATACTTTTCTTGGTGGACCCAGCAATTTTCAGTTCCAACATGAATGATCTATATCCCTCATTAAGCCCTCAGAAAGGTATCAAAGACTTGTCTCATACAATACTTTGATTGGGTAATGTATTCAGAGAAGAAGCTTTTATTTTCTGATAAAATGTTTCTTTGTGAATACTTATTCAATCATAATACACATATCCTCCCATCTTCCCATTACATCCATTTAGAGAGCATGCCGTCCACTCCAGTAATAAGTAATATTTGTATGGGATTTGGGAGTCATATTCATAGAATTCAGTATCAATCACTGTACAAACACTAGACCACTCTGCCAAACTTCCACCCAAAGCTAGGGAGGGATTTATAAGATGGTAGTTGTTCTTCAATGGTGTTAAGATTGGATAAGTATTTATGAAGAAATATATTTTATTACTTATAATGTTTTGTAAAGTTGGTCTTAAATATAAAAAAAATATTGCTGATTCGACATTTAGTATAGTGGCCACAGCAGTCACCTGTCCTATTAGCAAATGTTTATTATTGCTGCTTCACATAAACTGCTTGAAGGATTGCCACACACACTCATCCCAGTCCTAAAAAGAAAATGTTGCTCTCACAGTCAATATGACCACTACCAAGTTAGTTATTGCTAAACTACTTAGAAAATTGTCAGTTTCATCCCTAGGTCTAGTTGGTCATAAATGAAAATGGTGCTCATTGTACATTCAGTATGGTCACAAATTAGCCATTTTGAAAGACATAGTTATTGATGCACTTCATGAATGGATGGTGATGTCATCATGAGGTTTTCATTATAATGTCCGGTCGGTTTTGAATGAAAATGTCACTGAAATGATTTCTATTATTGCATCCATTGGCTTAAGAAGGCTTTTCTTGTTATCTCCAATTCTGATGAAAGGAAAACATAAGAAGGCTTTTCTTGTTATCTCCAATTCTTATGAAAGGAAAACATAAGAAGGCCTTTCTTGTTATCTCCAATTCTGATGAAAGGAAAACATAAGAAGGCTTTTCTTGTTATCTCCAATTCTGATGAAAGGAAAACATAAGAAGGCTTTTCTTGTTATCTCCAATTCTGATGAAAGGAAAACATCAGACTGACATGGCACCAAAAGTCTTCCTATAATGTTTAATTGGTCCTAAAGGATAATGGTATTTATTTTAGGGTAGCTAGGCTGCAATTGCAGTCAGTTTGAAAATCTTGTCAGTATATATATGGTATGAGTCTTGGGTTTTCACTAAAAGGTCTGAAAGATGTTTTCTTGATCCTATTTTTAAATGGTGCTGGTCTGAAGTCAGTACACCGCTCCCTCGATAACTCGCGCCCTGATAACTCGCGAACCCGCTTATAACGCGGTGTCCGGCGTGGATCCCGTTTTTTTTAAAAGAAAATATTGTTTAAAAATGAAGAAAATCGTGATCAGAACTGGTGAATGAAACCTTGATCTATCGCCCGTTTTATCGTCGAAAATGACGGTTAGTGCCGGAAAAGTTAGAATCAACATCGTGAAATTTTCAGGTTTTTAATAAGGTATCACATATCTTGTTAGATTTTATCGGAAAAAATATTTTCTCAGTTCACTGTAAAGAATAATACTGTATATGTATAGGGGAAATTAGTGTTTTAATCTTTTCAATGTGTTGCAGTGTAAGCAGTATAATCGTTGCATGTTCTCTTCTATTCAAACATGAAAAGAGTCAATTGACCGTCACATCGATGCCCGCGAGCACATCTGTGAGAACCTAATTAACTGCCGGCTGCGTTTTGATCGACGACTTGAGGAAGTGTTTGTTGCATTGTAAAACTCAATTAAAATAGACCTGCTTTGTTTTATAAGGCGGTCTTTTGTATCAAATCAGGTAAAAGACGTACAATACAAAAGTTCAAAGGAATGCAAATCCTACATGCATAAACTCTTGTGGTCAATATCGTGTCTCAACATCAATCAAATTAGTTGGACCAATCGAACATGGTTTCAAATAGTATGTACTTATTGTCATTAAAGTATATATTAATCAGTAATTTATCCTAATCATTTGTAAAAGTGATCATGGAGAGCAAGGGAATCAAGCGAAAGGCGTACTCGGTGAATGAAAAGCTTACTGTCATAGAGAGGGTTCGTAATGGTGAATCAAGATCAAAAGTTTGTAGTGAACTTAAACTTGCCGAGTCGACACTCAGAGGTTGGCTCAAGGATGAGCAGAAATTTCGGGATTATTTGCATGAAGTTGATTCTGATGATGGATTTAAATGGAAACGGGCACGCACTGCAAACGACACAGAATTAGATGATACTGTATACACCTGGTTCACACAACAACGTGAACAAAGTGTTCAGATTTCGGGAACAATTCTCAAGGACCAGGCAGAGAAAATGGCAAAAACTATAGATACTGAATCAGATTTCATGGCAAGCCATGGATGGCTTTGGAGATTCCAGCGCCGACATGGTATAAAACAAAATTCCTTGTCGGGAGAGATACGCTCAGCAAATCAGGCGGCCGCATCTAGTTATCCCAACCAACTTCGAGAGATACTGACCCGTGATGGATATACAGACGACCAATTTTATAATCGTGATGAGGCTAGTCTATGCTATCGGATGATTTAAATATATATATATATATATTTATTTACATGTCTGACGTTTAGACCCATTAAATTCATGGTTGGTAATAATTTATCTTTGTAATTTTTTTTTTTTACATTTTACTCTATCAATCTAATCAATCTATGTATCTATTTAGTGATAGCAGAATTTTATGTTTTAGATCAACACAAGTTTCGACGTTTTCGTTTTTCGATATGAATGTTATCTTTTTTGATAAAATAAATCTTGATTCATTTTGAACAAACAATAAAACTAGAATGTATCCAAATCAACACAAAAAGCAGTGACGTAATACACAATGTGTTTAGCGATACACATGTTAAGAGTACTGATACCTTGTGGAATAATGTTTGTTTTTACGATCTTTTCAAGATATTTTATCCAGAAATTAAAGGTAATTTATAAAGAAAAACGAACAACACCTTTATAAAAAAATATTTATTCACAGTTATTTTCAGCACGATTATAAAACGAGTATTTAACAATGCACCCCCCCCCCCTTTCGCCTCTGTCGATCTCCCATCTCTTTATTAGTTTTTTTTTATAGGTCCCTCGGTAACTCGCACCCTCGCTTATAGTGCGGTCGATGTTTTTGGACCCCGTTGTGCGCGAGTTATCGAGGGAGCGGTGTAATTGGTCATCTTGAAAATATGGGGGGGGGGGTTCTATATTTTTAAATAAAAATAAATAACTGTCAATATGGCCACCTAGTTGCTATTTTGAAAATAGTGGGATTTCTAGTCGTTACAAAGGGATTCTGTGGGGGCTTTTCACAAATAGACGTGTAATTTAACTAAATAACTAAATTTTTAAATAAAAACATTGCTGGTAATAGTTTTCGAGAAAAAAGAAATTACATGCAGAATGCAAACTAAATAATGACAAATGTACAAATATTAACGGTCATATAAGTCAACAACATTTTATTGACAGTAATTTAACAAGAATTTGTACATGTATCTCACCTGTTTTCAATTATGTTGATTATATAGTATCTTTAATAGTATACAGGGTACCGTAATCCATAAAAGTCTAGGCAATTTCAAGGATATAATCGATTCGGAGTACAAAACGAAGACCTGACTTGCAAGTAAAAAAAAGTATCGACTTGTACACTGGAAAATACAGTACTTGGTCCTGAATAAATATATTTGACATCATGTATGTCCACCAAGGCAGCTAATTTGAAAATCTTGTTATTGTTTAATAATGCATAATAATAGTTAGCAGATAGAAATGCTTAAGTTCAAATTCTGGAATTCTCCTAGCCCAGTAGAGCATCAGTCCCATTTGCTGTACTGTTACATCTAGGGGCTTAAACTAATTCACAAGACAACCAATTAGTATTCAATTTTCTGCAATATAAATTTGGTTCCTTAAAATATAAAATCAAACAAAGTGAAAGAATACAAAATAACTTTAAGTGTATGTATTCTTAGAATATTATTCTAAATTATACCATCAATTTAACATTAATCAAAACACTATTGGAACTAAAGATGGCATGGTTTCTTTTATTAAGGTTGGTGGTGTAACCCCTCAGCAGATTGCAGTGTATGATGAGTTTGCTCACAATATCCCAGGATTCCTCCCAGTAACAGATTCCACTCTGCCACCTGGAATAAGCAAGCCTCAGCCGGTGAGTTACCTCCCCCCTCCTTTCCTCAGTATTGTCACATGAAACAATCCAGATTTGTATTCACCGCATGCAGCAGACATCTTGATTTTGATCCTGTTCATACCTCTCAAAGCTTGTTCTAGATGTATAGTTATGTTAAGACTAATACTTTTCTGAATTTCCCTCGTATTTGCTGACTATTGAAAATATTGCTTGAATTTAGTAGAAAACGTTATTAAAGGAAATAAAATGTTCAGTAACTTTAAGCTACTGGCTTGATTGTCTAAAATGACAATGCAGACATTAGTGATATGTTTGGTTCTGGGAAGGTCACTGACACAAATTCTTTACTGTAATTATTTCCTGAAATTGCCACATATGTGCATAATTTTTGAGAAGTTTCAGTTATTACCTGTCATAAGAAATTCCTTGAGCTTCTGAAATAATGCAATGGATTTTATTTTTAAAAAAATGTATACAAATGAAGAAAATAAATTTGGTCTTTATTGATGCCTTAAAGAACTACAGAAAGTTGTACTTTGAAATCTGTTGTAAAACTGTACATTGAATGTCAAAATACTCTGTAGTTCAACAAAATCAAGCTCTGTATTGAATATCAAAATGCTCTGTAGTTCAACAAAATCAAGCTCTGTATTGAATATCAAAATACTCTGTAGTTCAACAAAATCAAGCTCTATTGAATATCAAAATACTCTGTAGTTCAACAAAATCAAGCTCTGTATTGAATGTCAAAATACTCTGTAGTTCAACAAAATCAAGCTCTGTATTGAATGTCAAAATACTCTGTAGTTCAACAAAATCAAGCTCTGTATTGAATGTCAAAATACTCTGTAGTTCAACAAAATCAAGCTCTGTATTGAATATCAAAATACTCTGTAGTTCAACAAAATCAAGCTCTGTATTGAATATCAAAATGCTCTGCAGTTGTACAATGGTCAAAGTTTCTTGACTGCATTCAATAGCCAATCCCGTTGTTTGTCATTTGAAAGGTCTTAGATACAATGTCTCTGATTGGTTACAAATAAGGTTTTTCAAGAATCAGACCAATATTAACCAATCGGAAATGATTTTACTTATCTTTTTGCAAATTCGAATTGTTTAAAAACCAAGGGTTACTAATGGAGGGCAGTTTCACTACACATTTTCTGTTCATGAAATATCATAAATGATGGAGGACATAAGAATTGATGATAGTGAGAGCAAAAATAATGAGTTTCTTGGGTTTAATTTTGAAAATATTGAGCAAGGAAAGGAAAAATATGTTAGGCAGTTGGGTATTTTGAAAGATTTAGATTTGAACAACAAAGTTTCTAAGACCAAGTCATCAGAAGAAGAGGATGTTGATAGCGATGATAGAGTTCTTGCAGATCTAACATATGTTAGTGATCGTGTTAATTTCATAAATAGTGTATAAAAAGTTTGTGAAAGACTTAGACAAATTTTTAAAAATACATCGCTGTGTAGACAATTTAATTTGGAATAATTGGTGAAACTTCGTAGATTTTTGTTGGACATAAGCGAAGTTAAGGTAAGAGTGAATGCATTTGCATGATATTTACAAAATTGTCGAAACAGGTAAAACTATAATGGGCACACACAGATAGACACAGCTTAGTGCAACTGGGGCAGAGCAGCAGTAATGCTGTTAATAGTGCTGGGGCAGAATGAGTTTTTAAAAAATAAAAGGTGATTGAAAATTGTACTTTCAAGTCATTTAGTTCATGTTGTATGACGATTGGAATTTCAGTTTGATTTTCTGTCAAATGCTTGCAATTCCACTATTATCGTAATCTACATGAAGTAATCAGATATCACATATTGCACCCCTTGTCATTAATACTCATTGACTTCACGAAGTTTAATTGTCACATTGAGTCCTTTACAAGACATTCTGGGGGCCCCAAGTGGTCAAAAGCACCTTCCGTTGTGGATCACTCATCTCACCTCTGTCTGCGTGGGTTCGAGTCTCAGATTTGGCCAATGTGGGTATGTGAGAAAGCTTGCCAGTAGCTTCTCATTGTTCCTTCCATGGGGTTTTCCTGGATTCTTCATCCAACAGTAATACTGGCTGCCATGTATAACCTACAACAACAATAAGACATTCCATCTTACTCTGAACCATATATATGAGGATGTTTTACAAATGCATGTTTAAAATACAGGCTCCATAGATAATCAAACAATGTTTAAATCCAGTGCAGTTCATCTTGGAGGCTTCATTTTGGCAAATAAGCCTACTGGCTGATGATAGTGATGACAGATTGTTTTAAAACTATGATATATGAGATTATTCAAGCTAGAAAAGTGTTAAAAATAATAATTTAAGCATGATGTAGCTTGTCTGAAATTGATCTTTGAATTGAGTGGGTCACACACCTAATGAGAACCAAAACGTACATCATTTTGAAAGCTTGAAGATATGTTGCACTGCAAACATCAACGTTTTGACCAACCTCGTCACCATATAACAAATTCATAATATTTCAAACACTAGATATGAAGTTTCAATAGGTCTGATCACCAGCATATGAGGTGTAAACTTCTGGGCGGTGATTTTTAGCACCAATCTTTTGACTTGCAAACATGAATTAACTCCTCATTCATGAGAAGTGCTTTAAAGTATTATATGGATATTTTATGTACTACACTGTTTAGAATACAAGAATAAGTGCAATTGAAACAATGAATAGTAACATGTATTTATATTCTTGGACTCACCTGGATTATATTTTATTAGCAAATTAATGCAAGGTGAGCTCCAATTGAGGAAGATTTAATACCAAATTGCCCTGGACTTGATAAACATGGGAGATATGTTTTCACTGTCTTTTTAATTCACATAGGCATATCACACATTTATTTAATTTAGGGTACTGTAGAAAAGTGTTGATATATTTTTTACATATTTCAAATTCCCAAAGTCCAGAAACTTTGAATACATACGATTTTTAAATGTCATTTTTTTAATCGGCTTTTGGCATAATATCTTAAGGTTTAAGAGTGAAAAAATGCAATGAGGGTAATTCAAAAAGTTCTTAAACTTGCATTATTTAAAATACCTTGAGCATTGCTATAAATAGGCTTGCAATGGTTCAGTTAAATTTAATATATAATAATAATAGAATTAGGAAGCACATATATTTTTATATAAAAATATCCACTGTCAGAACAAGCAGACAATGGCATCAATGACTTAAAATCCAAATACAGTATTATTGAACAGATTCAAGAAACAATGAAGCTTGAGCAGAGCTTATGTTATTGAAAAATCTTTTTTGGTGCCAATATATCCAAAAGACATTACCTATGAGAAGTGAAAATATGTATGTAATAAACATGAGGTACAATTTCCAAGCTTGTACATGCTGGCTAAACTAGTTATTTGTATGATCAGCAATGGCATCTCGGTACTTTTCATACACTGGTGAGGAATAGATTAAGCTGAGAAATACCAACAGATTAATGCGTATACAACTAGATGCCACATTTTATAAAGATTTTGATATAAATAGTTCTCCAACAGAGTTTTGCTGGAAGAAAGATAGATGGATATTGAAGTGTTTGGTATATAGTGAATTATGTCCATTTTTCCTCATCCTCTTTTTTTCTTCTACTTGCCATTTTCATAACAAATGGGTAAATAAATAAAAATTTAGATAAAATCCTATCAGCTGCTCTGAAGTGAAATCACTGGTGTTGCAACTGGAGCTGCAGTATAAAGGCTAAAGGACAATGGTTAACATCTGGGTTACAATGACTTTCTTTTTAAATATCATTTCCTTTCATATTACATTTATTTCTGTATTGTTTTTTTATTTGTTTTTTGTATTTAAATTCGTAACTGAAACAGAACACTTGGTACAATGAGTAGTCATTGAAAATTGTAAACTTATCATTGAAAAGTCAGCTGTCCAGATCTGTATTATTATCCAGATCTATTACTGGTAGATGGGCTTAATGTGTCATGCTTCCATCAGCAAGCATTGTGTTCAGATTCTTTTAAAATTCATATAAACATACTTTGATTAAACTATGCAGCAAATATCCTGACAAGAAGACTTTTCAGGTGTTCATTAAAAATGAACTGACAGAAATATGAGGAAATTCAGCAGAAAGTATATTTTTAAAAGGAGCTATATAGAACAAGTTCTGATGGTGCCAATCTGCGATCATTAATGGCTCCTTTTATTAAAACAAAAAAATTTCAAAACCGTTGTCTATAAAATATTTCCTTTTGATCAAACTGTTCCTGGCTTTCCAAATTGTGCAAATAACGCTGATTTGTTTTCAAATATTGACAAAGATACAAAATATAGAAACACACAATTTTGCAATCAGCAGCATTAGAACATATTTCTAAACAACACAAGGCATTCTACTGGTAATGTATTGTGTTTTGTGATTTTATCATTAGCAATGTGAATTATCAAAGACACACTTGGGCCTCTTGTTTTTCTGCATTGACCTGTTTTGCCCAAATTTATAGATGTTTTTAAGGCTTAAAATTGCCCTTTTGATTGCATTAAATTTTCCCAAAATTTGCTGGGCCAGCTTTGTATGTGTAATATAGTATAATGTCATTATTATATCTGGATAGAGCAGTGAAAATGCATGATTCACAATATTTTGGTCCAAGGTTCAATACCCTGTTGCTAAGGTTTAATAGTTACTAGTTATTTTTTAAATATGTTTCATCCATTTAAGGACCATATGTTTTCACCAAGCGTAGCATATTGCCAGCACTCAAGGGAAAATAAATAGCATACATTTTGTATAATCAACATGAAATAAATAAACATGGTTTTTGTATTATAAACAAGTTTTTGACTATAGGATCATGCTTCGTTTCAGTCATATGCTACAGATGAAATGACACTAATATTTGACCGGATTGCACGGGAAATTGAGCAGACTATGCAGCAGATGATGAACATCCCAGGAACAAACCAGATGGCTAGCCAGCTTCACACACTTCTTGAGGCTGTCATACTTGCTAGGAACTCCAGAGAAAATGTGGCTGCTATTGTAACACTTTTACAAAAGGTTTGAAGGACATATATGTAATCTTTTTTTATTGTGTACTCATAATCTGTAATGATCGTCAGAGCAGTTATTATTGCTTGATTTTACTATTTATATACATGACCGCTAATTGATGTATTATAGTTATGGAAATATGTATTAGTCAGTATGCAGTTGACCTCCAAGTTTTACTATTTTTTTATCAACAAGATTTGTCGAATTCCATCGAATGATGAAACCAAACCATCATAGAAAACAAATTCTGTAGTGCGTTTTGACTTGAAGTTATAAATGGTCCCATATTTTGCCATTAAATATATAAAATCCTGGACAGATTTTCTGGTTGTCTAAGAAGTTATTTTAATGGAATATTGCCTTGTTTTTTTTTTTTCTTCCTGTTAACTATCATGCAACAAATGTCACAAAGAAAAGTAAATCACTGTCAAGAGTTACATTTTATATTCCTGATAGCCAGTGCCTTCCTCAAAACTGAATATTTGTAAAACTTTTGCATTTTATGAACAATTCCTGCAGGAAAATAATCTTTCATTCCAACAAGATTGTTCTTGTTGACATGCATTTAACAGGATTCATAACTTCATCTAACTTAACGTGAGGGATTTGGACAAGCAACTTGAGATAGATGTTCTGAGACATGTAAAGTATCACAATCCAACAAGATTTCTCAGTCACGTGGATGAGAATTAGCAGTCACAATGTCAATCCATCCATCTGTTGTACACCCATGATTCCATCTGTCCAGTAGCAACTTTCAGGGTGACATTTTTGTTTATATTTTAACCAGGTGGTCAGTCGTTAAAGATTTTGGATTTTACAGTACTATTTACTCTAGCCACACAGTAATAAGCTTGTCATGGGGCATATAAGATGGTCAGGGTTACATTTGGTCATTTTCTTTTCTTTCTTTTTTTTTTTTTTGTGACAGCACAATAAAAATTCATCATGTCATACATCTGTGGATAGACATTAGTCTTTAAACCAGATTCATCAGTGTACATAGAGCATCCTTGGGAATGATTGATGCAAGCAATAATAGTGAAGGTCATGAATGAACTTTTGGTTGTCCGGAGGGGGGCTTGTGTGGTAAATTATTATGAGTCTCTGAAGGAAGCAAGGTGTCTGTTTTCATACGTGGTTTGTTGTCAGATCTCGTTTTCAGGTTCAACTGGAGATGAAACATCACCAAATGTGGTGGTTGATACGGTCAGAGATCAAGGTCACATACTGTTTAAAAGTTTTACATTGATAGATCACAGAAGGGATAATAAATCTACATTTTTTTTATTCATTTGTTAATTTAACTCCCATTAAATATATGCATATTGATTTTTGTATTACAAATTTGTTGATACAGAAAGCCCATTTAATTCCCATGTAGGGGGCCGTGAGTGGTTTAAAGCGCTCTCCAATATCATATCACTGCCATCTCACATCTCGTTACGTGGATTCAAGTCTCAGATTTGGTCATTATGGGTATGTAAGAAAGCTTGCCAGTAGCTTCTCGTGGGTCGGTGTTTCGTTCCCCAGGTTCTTCCTCCCACCCTTAATACTGGCCGCCCTGTATAGCCTACTGTGTGCTCAAAAGTGGCGTAAAGTTGTTGCACTAGGTCTTGAGTATCAAAGGTAGGTTTGGCACACTCTTAAAGAGTGCTTGAAATTTGGTAGTTACCATTTAAGATGCTTAAATTTGAGTTTGGTCCCAGAAAGTACTAAACAAGTGGATGGAAATGGTACTTAAAAGTGCTTAAATTTCAATGGCATTGCATTTCATTGAAAAATATACAAACAAACAAAGAAAAAAGATGATTTTGAAGGGAAATAATAAAACGCCAAGATAGGAATTTTAATTTTATGTTTGGTTGCTTACATGATTAGTAAGACTAGAGTTTGGATCACTGTAATGCTTATTAGTTTTCAGCCTTATTATTATAACAAACTTGTAATATATGTGTAAATGGCTGTTGTGTTTACTGGATTAGTACGGCTGTCAACAAAGGTTTGTCAGGTCCATTTTGATGGAAAGAGTTCCAAAAAGTTGCCTCGAGTGTTATACATGCTGTATATATGGATAAAACCAAGCAATAAATAACCATCAGTTGTGTTGTGCTTTTTCTTAAAAGATGTTGGATCAATAGCAGCTGAGGTCACATCAAGTCCCACTTGCCACCTATAGGAATACCAACTGTGGTAATCGAAAATAAAAGTCTCAAAATTATTTATTTCTGACTATTGCACATAAAATGGCTTGAAACAGATTGGAAAGTGATTGTAGAATACAGTAAAATTGCTATAGAATTTGTGCCAAGTGCAATATTTCTGGATCTGTCCTTGCCATTGCTGTAATTAGGACTTGTAGCAATCTGAGTAATCTGAGCTGAATCAGTACTGAAGAACGTTTCTGGGCAATAAGCAAAAGCATTTTTAAAAAATGAAATTTTGACGGAACACATTTGCACAATATTTTGTGCTTTAGTAGGACAAGTTCATGATGGAGTTGAGAAATGGCAAATAAGACTCAACATTCTTCCTGATTGTATATGCAGTTAATTAAATTGCTTTAATATTAATTTATATTCTTGAATTCCCTGATGAAAAGTATGTGTTTCAAGTGTAAAAGGAGATGTGTTGTTGATGTTCCAGGCAGTGGAAGGGTTTCTGGACAGCAACACTGTGATGGTGGACCACGAGCTGTTGATGCGCTACCGAGACTGTCATCTACTGGTGCTAAAGGGGTTGCAAGATACACGATTGTATGGTCCTCAGTGGACCAATAGACAGGTCACAAGGTTAGTCATCTTACCAGCATTCCTCATATGAAACACTGTCCAGCACAGTAGTGGTACAATATTAGAATGCACTTCTCAAATCCATGCACCATACTTCAGCTTTTAATTAGTGGATATTTTTAGAAGAAAATGCAACTAGACTGACAAAAACTAATTTTATTTTGTGTTCCTTCCAAGCTACCATACTTAAGTTCTCTGGAAAACTTATCATTTGAAAAATTATATACATGGATAAACAATCTATTCATCATCAACCTTCCATTGAATAGTTGCTATTTTATTGATGAAGGGTTTGAATTAATTCTTTCTTTTTTTTAAAGTGTGCTTATGAATGGTAGACTTTTGGAAAATACATCAAAGCTATGTTCAGATCTGTATTCATATCTACTCGTGTCAACTTAAGCCACATACTTTTGATTGTTAAGATGTGGGGGCATTATTAAGAGCAAGAATCCCCAAAAACAACAACCTGACATAGATGACCACTTGTGACATGACAGGACTGGGGATTGAATTATATTCTAGTACATTATTTGTCATCTGCTCCTCCATAACAGTT
Source organism: Unio delphinus (assembly GCA_029339505.1). Lineage (NCBI taxonomy): Eukaryota > Metazoa > Mollusca > Bivalvia > Unionida > Unionidae > Unio > Unio delphinus. Next base: position 1,508,933 of record JAQISU010000217.1, read on the forward strand.
TATACCCCACCCTTTTTTCTAATTTTGTAGACAAATAGACTGAAGTAAGTATATATATATATATATATATATATATATATATATATATATATATAAAATGCGCAAAACTTATTTTTATCCATTCATAATTTTTAACCCAGTTGTCTCTTGGGTTCCATAGCACTATCATGATTTTCACATTTTAAACCAAAGAATATCATTGTAAAATTTTACAGTTCTTGAAAAGGCCTATTGTAACCAGAAAGATGGGATATATGGGTTTTATACACATAGAAGGAAAACAGTCATCTACATTGAGTAGTTTTAATTCTAATTTTAATTCTATTATTAATTCTAATAGTTTGCAAAGCAAAAAACAATGAAAACATTAAAGGGAAAACAATATGATCTTGAATTCGAATGCATGCTCTGTAGTTAATTTGAAAAATTGTGACTCTAAATTCATATGGATTTCATGATAGTATGAACACTTATGTAATGTGAAGACAAAGACAACACTCAGTGAGTCTCTAGTGGCAATAATATTCAAAATTATAATTTAATGAAGAGACATAGTGTTTTTCATTTAGGGCTATTCCATTCAAACATACCCCTAGGTTGGGGAAGGCACATTAAAAAATGAGTGACCACCCATAGAAGTGATTTTTTTTCTACCACCACCAGTCATAGCAGTGAATTTTGGACACCCATGCCCATGCATTGATGCAAATTTTCTAAATTCATTACCATGCATACAAATTACTTTAATAGAAGTGAATTATATGTTGTTTAATTTTTATTATTTGTAACTTGGATAGAAGTGTTAAACTTCATAGTCAGAAAAAAAATATGTCTCTATTTAATATTTATAATTAAAGATAATATGATAAATAAAAATCATTTTGTGAATAGTAATAATAAAATGAGTTGTTCATTTTTGATCAACCGGGTATTTATGGTTTTCAAGTTTAAGGATGAAACATTGCCATGACAGTTTATTTGGATTAAAAACCAAATATTTACATGGTTTAAGATTAATCTGTTTATAATCACTTAAATAATAGCACCCAGAAATTATATATGAAATTTGATAGCAGGGCCATATATGTAAGTTTTAAATATTAATTTCAAGTTAAACAAGATAATATGTATTTTATATGAATGGATTAAAGAAATATTAAAACCACAAGATGCCTGAATTACTTTTATTTTCTATAAACACGGAAAATATTCTCCAACAGATTGCAAACATGCAGCTTTACTTGTCTTATATAAAGATGACACATCTCATATCACACCTTTTCCACACAGTATCATTGGATACTCTGCCAACCCATTTGAAGTTTTTACATGTTTATATGTTCAAACAAACATCACAATACAAAAACATTACCATGTGGTGTATGTGTGTGTGTGTGTGTATATATATATATATATATATATATATATATATATATATATATATATATATATATACACGGTTGTTGTGTTGTCCTTCCCAGGCATTATTATTGTATCTTGTCTTAATTAGTCAAATATTACACCTGTAAAATTTCTGCAATTTTCAACCAAACAAAACTAATTGGATGCATGTAGTTCAGAAACAAAAAACAATTCCACAAAACAGTTTTCCCATGACAAAGAGTAATATTTGAAATATGGTAGTTTTTCACAAGGTCGAAATTTGTAGAACCATAAAAACCTTTATTTTCACAGTGATTTGTGAATAATTTGTCCAATTTTCAATAATTTATCATTCCATATCTAAACTTTGCTGTCTTCAAATTGGTGCGAACGCATAGATATTGTTTTAGAGGAAATATTTCAAAACTCGTTGACTTTTCTGTTTACATTAACTGGCTGGAATTGGTCTTTTATCTTACAACTCACAGCAGATTCAAGTAACAATGCATTATTTATGGTGAGTACCAAACTGTATTAGTAATAAGATGAGAACAACATGCTGGGAACCAGTCCATTTCCAGCTTACATAAACAATGTTCAAAATACTAGTGTAAATGTGTTATTTTTTTGCAGCTGTATCATTAAATTCTCTTGTCAGTTCTTTATTTAACCCTTACCTGCTGTAAATGAGTACAATGACTTCTGCCACCAGTGTAGACCTGGATCAGTTTCAGCTCAGTCAATAAATTCTCCAAAATGCCACTATGAGCCATTAACAATTTAACAGATTGATCCAATTTCAAAGAAAGAACTGCTCATTGTTAAAATACCATAGGGTAAGGGATAAGGGTTAATATTTGGAAACACTCAATGAAGTTATTTTCCAAACTAACACCATCTTGAGCTTTCTTTGTAGTTTTGCTTTTAGTTCAATTCTGAATAAAATGTTTGTTCCATGTTGATCAGAGTGAATATCATAACATATCCACTCAAAAAATCTATCGAGTTCAAATGGTGAGATAAAATGAGCATGCCAGCATGCCTAATAAGAACCATGTATACAATGAATTTTAAAACATCCCTCAACATTTACGTTCTTTTAGAAACTTGTCTGATTGGACAACAAAATAAAAATATATTTGTTGAGCAAAAATCAGTCTCTTCAGTTTTGTTTACCTTTTCACCAGTTGAAACATTTTTACATTGATCCCATTTCCATGGTGACAAGTCCAGGTTTTTCATAAAGTAACAATACAAATGAGATTATTAATAAAGTGACTCGACAAATTTGGGCATAGTAACACCTTGGGGCATGAGCAAGCTGAGTTTATATCTCGTTTGATTTCTGGTCAATATGAAAGATTGGGCAAAGAAAACTGCATATACAGAAACAGCAATATTTCATTTATATCCACTAGCTACGATGTCATAGCCTCAACTCGATGTGTTGCAGTTGAGGTAAGAGTAAGGGTACTAATATTAGTACTATTATATCCACTTTATGTATTTTCATTCTGTACTAATGGACAGAAATTTTAAATATGTTCAAGTCAAGGCTTTTAATAAAGTGACCAAACAAATTTAAAAAGGGAGTTGGTAGACAGTACCAATCAACAGAAAAATGGGCACACAGTCGTAAATATTAATAAACCCATTTGTGAAAAATGTATGCAAGCATAACTTCCATAAAAGTCACTTAATGCAACCATTCGAATCACATCGCCAATATTCCCTAGTTGATATGAAGATAGTCGATTAATTACATACATTCAACGAAAAGTCACAGTGGCGCGCATAGTTGCTTACATTTGAATTATCAGTCATACATACACTATAAAATGCTACCAGGGAGGATACGTCTCTGCCTTCTCATGCAAACTATTGAAGAATCAATACTGATACTTTAAGCTAAACTGTGCGTAGCGTAATAAATTTGGTACCAATGTTTCTCTCAGGCATTCGACTTCATACTCCTGCTAAAACTTTTACGTAGTATTTATAAATTTATGGAATGCCAGACCATTTTCCCACGCTAACGCTCGACATGACCATGATCGTGCCCATTTAATATGCTAGTGCCATGCAAAAAATGGAATACTGTCCCCGTTATAGTCAACTGAAAATCAGTTTCTACCTTGGTTCAGTACCTCATTTTCAATCAACCAATGAGAAGACAGCATTCCATTCTGTGTGGTGCACTTGCATATTAAGTAGGTGTATCACGGCCATGTTGAGCTATATCGTGGGAAAAATAGCCTGGCATTCCATAAATGTATAACAGTGCATCAAAGTTTTAGTATGCATGCAAAGTCGAATGCCTGAGCAAAGCAAAGGTACCAAAATTATTATGTTACGTGCAGTTTAGCTTAAAAGGTCACGTGAGAAAGTGTGCAATCCAATTTATTTTAAGATCGTATTTTTTTTTCAGAAGCACGTACATGTTATACAAATAGTTCCGAAGACTTCCAGATATCTACGTGCCCATTGTTTCCTGATTTCCATTACAATCCATCGGAAATTGTCGATTTAGTTTTTCTTTTCCCTGAAATCCCGCAAATTACTACGTGTAATCCGCAATGTTAGCGGGGGGGTGGGGGGGAGGGACAGAAGAGACAACAAACAACGATGGCATTATAGAAACATAATATTAAAATAAAAAAGGCACTACCGATAGAAGCATATTTTCTTTTAATATGACATGGCACAGAAGTGCTTATTGTTTATTGATGACCATGCATGGAAGTTTTTTATTTTGCCGTCCGTGGGGTAGTGGTATGTTTAAATGGAATAGTCCTTATATCCTTCAGGCCATTCATTTTGAAAATGTAATGGTAGGTACAAAATGAAATACAAGTTAGGATTTCAACATTTTTGCATTTCCTTATGTACAGATGTCTGATAGAATGTCGTGATGACCATAAATACAATATGGAAGCAGTCGATCTACTGGTCCGCAGTCAACTGGTTAACTTGCAGCAGTATGACATGTGCCTTGTTCAGCTGATGGAAAATGGCATGAATTTCATGGCAGTCAATTTTGCCATGCAGCTTGTACAGCGTTACTGCATTGATGACAGAATGGAAAGTCATGTCACTGAGGTAAGCTACTAGTCTCGTAGGAACACAGTTACTATGTAAGGAAAATATTTTTTAATTCTTGAACAAAATCATGAAAATAAGTTTTATACTGGTCTCACAACTTGATTACTACTGACATTTTTTTTTTATATTTAAAATGCGTAAAAATATTTTGCTGTATTTAGAGAACATGTTATATATTTATATTTACTTACTGATGTGAATAATTTTATCTAGAGGTAAAAATTCTGGTTTATAAGTATGACATGCATTTACTTCGTCATACTACTTGTGATGTCATTTTGCACAAGAATCATGTGATCACCTTATACATGTACACTCATTAACAATCTTGATATATTTACACAATGGAGAATCACATAAGCACTTTATACATGTTTTTCATTTAAAATTTTCATGTCAATTTACACACTACATGTACTTTCATTGAAAAGTTTGAATCAGAATGTATATTTGTGCTCAGATGTCTGCTTATCTTATTTTAGACTGATTTAAGTTCCACTATTGAAGCCCTGACACTGATTGCTGCAAGACCAAGGCAGACAACAGAGGGGTAAGTGTGCTTCCACATTATGGTCCTCAATTTTGTACTTTCATTGGTACATCTTGAATCCTTAGATCCTGAAAGATGGCCACCATCGCTTAACTGCTCGAGAATAGGCTCTTCTGATTTTGTACTATATTTATGATATTTGTACTTGGTTTCTATCATCGTCTACATTATTGTGTTTCATCATGCATTGGCTGTTCCGTTCGTATTTGTTAATTCATCTCCTTGTTTTGGAAACGAGAACAATTAGATTTTTTCTCAGCTGTTTTGTCCCACTGTTAAGACGTAATTTGTTTTTGAATAAATCGCCGTCACTTGACCGCTTACACTATGACGAATCCTCATTAATTGGATTAAATGACCACACCTTGGTTCTAGATACTACATTGTGTTCAAGACTGAACGAACTGGGAATTCATTCATCATTTCTTAAATGTAAAAGGAAGCGAAAAAAGAAACATTCTTTCAAAGCTGGCCGGCGTAGAACAGGAAGAATTCCAGTTATCTCCCTTTTGCCCGTAACAGATAAACAACTTAAAAATTCTGCTGTTAATTTGAATAACCTAGTTCAAGTTCCTCTTAAATCGTCAACCGTTGTGTCAACTGTCCCAGGGACACCACTATGTATTGCATTATTCAACACTCAATCAGTAGGATCACCGCAAAAGCGCACAGAAATTGTTAATTTTATCAACGACCGGGATATTGACGTCTTTTTCCTGACAGAGACTTGGTTACATTCAGAAGGTGATGAATGTAAGTGTGCGGATTTAACACCCAGCGATTACTCCATCAAGTCGTTCCTTCGCAACTCTCGCGGAGGTGGAATTGCTGTAGAATTCCATGATCAAATGCCTCAAGTACAACACAACCTTCAACTTCTGCCACACATCGTTTGAACTAGTCCAAACTACGCTCAAACTGGAACAAAGGTCAGTCCATTTTTTCTGTCTCTACTGTCCTCCTCCTAGTAGAAAAAACAAGCTGACTGAATCTCTCTTTTTGGAGCAGTTTCCAAATCTTCTAGAGTATGGAAATTCGATAGGTGGCAACCTAATTATTCTTGGAGATTTCAACTTTCACTATGACTGTCCTGGTAAACCAAACATGTCAAAACTCCTAGATTCCATTCATGTTTTCAATCTTAAACAGTCAGTTAACCAACCTACCCATAAACTTGGTCACATTTTAGACTGGTTTCTTTATAGACCTGACGATAATATTCTGCAATCAACCCTTGTATCCCACGAACTTGCATCGGATCACCTCTGCATTGTATGCCATCTCAACGTATCAGTGCCTAACCTTCTACCTCTGTTTGCTACTAAAAGAATCTTCCGTATGATAAATAGAACCAAATTCATGCATGACATCCAAGAAAACCTAACAACTTTCTTACATCCAACAGCAGAACAACTTGATAACTGCCTGCATTCATTACTTGAAAAACATGCCCCAGCCACCAAATGCAGAGTATCAACAAAAAAGTGTTCTCCTTGGTATAGCAGTGTTAGGGACCAGCTTCGCACTGCTAAAAGACATCGCCGAAAAGCAGAGAGGCTTTGGCTTTCAACCACACTCACTATTCATAAACAAATCTACAAAGCCTCTAAAAAGAACGTCACATAGTCCATTTAGCCAAATCCTCCCACTACAGTACTAAGATCACGGAGAGTTCCAGCTAAGTAATTAGTGACATTCTTTCTGCTTTGGATAGTGGAAAGATTACAGTCTTCACTCTCCTAGATTTATCTGCAGCATTTGACACAATAGACCATGATATATTACTTCCCCGTCTCCAACATGTATTTGGCATTCAGAATATAGCCTTACAGTGTTTCAAGTCCTACTTAGTGAACAGGACACAAATTATCTGCAAATGGAATAGACTCCAGCCCAGTTGACGTATGTTGTCGTAAATATCTTTCAGTTGATGCCACAAAAACACTTGTGTGTTCATTAGTACTTTCAAGACTGGACTATTTTAACTCAATTCTGTCTTGTTCATCACAATATTTACTCCAGAAACTTCAAAAAAAGTTCAAAACACAGCTGCATGGATCATCTTTAGAGTACTTTAATCAAAGCACACCTCACCACTGCTCTGTACACTATAATGGCTTTCAATTCGATACAGAATCAGACACAAAATTTGTTCTCTGTGCTATATTTCAATGACAGACTCCAGTCCAACATACCTATCCAGCTTGACCCATGTGTATACACCACCTAGATCCTTGCGCTCTTCTTTTGATAATCGTATACTCATTGTTCCCAAGGTGAAAACAAAGTTATATGGACAACATTCGTTTGCACACCAGGGCCCAGCGATGTGGAACGAATTGCCCATTGAAATTATACACAAAGAGACAGTGGTCCCTTTTAAGAGTGCTCTCAAGACTCGCCTGTTTCGACTGCAATTACAAACTTAGCGACCTAATCATGTTTTGTATCTTATATGTTTTCAGGATGTTTTTATGTTTTCCAATTTCATTGTTTTTGTCATTTGTTGTTCTGTAGTGTAGTCATATCATTATTGATGGTGTAAAGCGATTAGAGTTTCGAAAGATTAAGCGCTATACAAAGTCTCATTATTATTATTATTATTATTATCTATGGACTATTGTTAGACAAAATGTGAAATTATCCTTCTGTGCAAATAGACTCGGCAAAGGCAGAGTTTTATATTCCCATAATATTTATGATGATATGCTGTTATATTTGTCCACATGTTCTTTAAAGCATGTATCCACCCATTTATTAACCTTTTAGAAGCAGCAGAATTAAGTAAAGTTTTAGCTCTAAGCCTTCATAAATTGATGAATGTTTGCTCTCTTGGTTATAGTACCAAGTTATATTACGGTACTGCCATGTGTACAGTGTGCATTATATGTTGTGAGCCATTCATTATTGATCCATCAGCATTGCTGCTTTTTATTTCACAGGAATTGCAGAACCAATTTGGATCAGAATTTTAGGGAATGTTCCTCAGCAAATAATTACCAAAAAACTGTTTTCAGAGTCACTCTAGCTATCAAATGAGCGTCTTCCCTAGTAATCATATGTAAAACCTGTTTTCATCTTCTCCTGAACGACTTAGTGGCTAGAACACTGGCCAAGTCGTACTAAAGACTTCTAAAAATGCTATTGGCAGCAGTGTCACTTGGCATTCAGCATTAGTTAGTGGTTAGACAGGTCTGTCTGGTGTCAGGATAATGTGACTAGGTGGGATGTAAAGCTACATTTCTATGGCATGATGCCCCAGTGCCTGACATCACCATAGACTGCCACACTGCACACATCATAGCAATTTGACTGGGGAAAGAAAACAAATTTGACTGTTCCGGTGGCCTAGTGGTTAGAGCTTCTTTCTCAGATGCGGGAGGTCATGGGTTCAATCCCCTGCTGAGTCATACCAAAGGCTTACAAAATGGTACTGCATCACTTGTCACGCAGCATTAGGAGATTAGTGTTAGAACTGGTCGACCTAGTGTCTGGATAATGTGATTGGGTGGGCATCATGCTTCATGTCTGCAACATTATGCTCTAGTGCTAGGCATCACTATAAACTGCAACACTGCAGACATCGCAGCAATATGACTGAAAAATTGTTAAAGCTACGTTAAAAATCCAGATCTCACAGACACACTGAATTTTTCTTTAAAACCACATTAAAAAATCCAAAACAACCCTAACTCGCATCTTCTCTTAAAAAGCAGATCCAATATTGATCAAACTTGATGGTGGTATTTTTAAAGATTTTATCAAAATTGTATCTAATGCCGAAGCAATGGTGTGGCTTCCATAGCATTCATATGGTAAACTTATTTTCTAATATCTTCTCTATAAAAGCTGTACCAGTTTTGAGAAAACTTGATAGAAATGTTTATTACTAGGTGCAGTTTAAAAATTGTGTTCTGAATGGCTGCACTACTGAATGGCTTCTTTGGCATCCATACTAAAAATCTATATCACCTTTGTTCTGAAAAGGCAGAAAGTTTCATCAAAATTGGCTGGAATTTTTAATAAAACGAGCTAGAAAAATTGTGTCTGGTAGTCATTCTTGGTCACAATTTATGTACAGGAAATTATCCAATTTCTTACCAATAGGAAAAACTCTGTACCCTCATTATAATTCCTTGCAGCCTTGCCACACTACTAGAAAATTTGCGCCAAACTAGTGGGGATTTTGGCATGTTGGACCGAGTGCCAGGAGGCCCTACATCCATGATGCAAACTGGTATTTCCCAGGCTCGTGAGATAGACGACCCACCAGGGCTTCATGAAAAGACAGAGTACTTACTACGGGAATGGGTCAACATGTACCACTCGCCAGCTGCTGGCAGGGACAGCACCAAGGCCTTCTCAGCATTTGTACAACAGGTACAGTATTTTGAATCAGCTGTATTGGACATTGCAAGTTATTTTGAAAATACAAGCTATATATTTTGTAATAATCATCTTTGCAAATTTAGTTATGTCTTTGCATAAAGAAGTTACTAGGGGAAGAAATATAATAATGTGAATTTAATCTTGTGTTAATTTTTCCTGCTTGTTTCATTTTCATGGTCACATTATGTTCAATTAATTTTAAATCTCTTACAGATCTTGTTAAAAATACATTTCACTGGTCAATTTGCAGATGCATCAGCAGGGGATACTGAAGACAGATGACCTGATAACCCGTTTTTTCCGCCTATGTACAGAGATGTGTGTAGACTTGTGCTACAGGCCACTAAGTGAACAGTCCCAGAGCCCCACCCTCGTCAGAGCCAAATGTTTCCACACACTAGATGCTTTTGTCCGTCTAATAGCTCTTCTGGTCAAACACTCCGGAGACACTGCAAACACTGTCACCAAAATAAATCTGCTTAATAAGGTACATATTGGGGTATTTACAACTAAACATCCAGGGAAGATGCAACAGTTACCCATAGTAGTAACCTTTTAGAAATTTGTATCATTTTTATTTTAATAAAAATAAGCAGCCTTTCTAAGTACCATCTATATTTAAGTTCAACAGCCCTTGGTTATTAAAACAATTTTCAGAATCAGTTAAAGGTTTGATGAGGTATTTGGTGTTACATTCCACAAAATAGGATTTGGTCTATATTTAATTTAAGTCTGCAAGGAGGGAGTATTTTTAAGTAAAGATACTCCAAAATTGTTCTTGACATTTATTCATTCAAGTTCAATTGCTATTGTACTGATGTATGTGTAGAAACTTTATGGTAAGATTACTTGTTTTTTAGAAGCAAGAATCTACCTCTTCCCAAAGTGAGGTTGGCATTTATATTTTATAAATATTTTTCCCAGGTACTCGGTATTGTGGCTGGAGTGTTACTACAGGATCACGAGGTCAGACAGACAGAATTCCAGCAGCTGCCATACCATAGGATCTTCATTATGCTTTTCATCGAACTCAATGCCCCAGAACCTATTCTTGAAAACATAAACTTCCAAGTGCTTACTGCCTTCTGGTATGCTTTTCCTGTTTATGCCTTATAAAATTATCAGTGTATTTTCCATCATATATGATATATATAGATTATTTGGTCTTTTCCTTTTTCATCAACCACTTTGTGTCATGTATTGTCAGATTTTATCAAGTTTGAAGGGATTTTAAGTACAAGTTGTCAAACCAATTTTTCAATCATCATCATCATTGGCTTGGTCAACAGTAAATTTATTGATTCCTATGAAAAACATTGCTTTTGCACAAAATCTTGACAACAAAAACAATCTTTGTATGGGAAGCAGGAAGAGTCCTTTTAGAAGGGGTGAATATCTGGCTGCAGGAAAACCAAATCTACATTATCACTGTTAAGGGAAGTTTGCCAGTTAGTATGAAATTGGTCCCTCCTGTTGGGAAAACATTAAACTATAGCCCTTTGTCTTTGCTTGTTACCAATATCAGGGCTATGTTTTTCATCCAGTATTTATCAAAATTAATAAACTCTTTCCTACCACGAATATCTTCAACATATCTGAATATTAGTGAGATCTGTGCCTCTTAATGTAGTCATCTTGTATTGATGATGGAGCTAGTTACCACTTGGGAATCTATCTTTCTGATTTTATTTTATTTCATCTTAGAAATTATGTCATTATGATAGCCGAGACAAGTTTGATAATGAATAATTTATGTGCATATTAATGATGTTATTAGTAGAGATGCCAACAATTCTGAATTATATTTAATTATGATTTTATTCACATTCCTTTGTCTCTTTCTTTCCAGCAACACATTCCATGTTTTGCGTCCTGCTAAAGCCCCAGGATTTGCTTATGCCTGGCTGGAACTCATCTCACACAGGGTCTTCATTGGCAGAATGCTTGCTCTCACTCCACAGCAGAAAGTATGGCTTTATTAAGCTTGACTGATACATTCCGTACCCAGATTTTCTTTAAAGTGTATTTGACCATTCAAATTCATAGCAAGGAGACTATTTTCAAAATCTTAATTCAGTAAACCTCCATATATTAGAAGGAAAAAATATTTTATTATCATAATTGCACTTATACCTGTCAAACCATCAGTAATATGGTGATGATTAATCCCTGTCAAACCATCAGCAATATGGTGATGATTTATACCTGTCAAATTATCAGTAATATGGTGATTCTTTATACCTGCCAAATTATCAGTAATATGGTGATTCTTTATACCTGCCAAATTATCATTAATATAGTGCTTTATACCTGTCAAACAATCAGTAATATGGTGATTCTTTATACCTGCCAATTATCGGTAATATAGTGATGATTTATACCTGTCAAACAATCAGTAACATGTTGGTGATTTATACCAGTCAAAATATCAGTAATATGGTGATGATTTATACTGTCAAACTATCAGTAATATGGTGATGATTTACACCTGCCAGCCCATCCATTTCTTCAGTATTAGTATGACTTGTTAAATGTGAAATAATAATAAACAATTTTTTTTTATTTGCTGAAGCATTTTCTTTTCAGTATTTTCAGTCATTACAGATCTCAAAGTACTTTGAAAATCAAGATTGTTGTGAGTTCTTTTAATACTTGGGATTGGTTTATATTTTCAGGGTTGGGGAATGTATGCTCAGTTATTGATTGATCTCTTCAAGTTCCTATCTCCATTCCTTAGGAATGCCGATTTGACAAAACCAACCCATTTCCTGTACAAGGTAAGAATTTCTAAACAAGTATCAGTGTCAGTCCCTTCTCATATAAATTGCTTACATACTTATGTAGACTTAGTTGAGAAGTTTACACTTAGGTGTCAGAGAGTGACCGCTGTCCTTTGTAAGCTGCATTTAATCATCAGCAAAGAAGTTTTAACAATTTTTACATCTAATTCAGTCTTGAAGTTTAAACTAGATACCTCGTTTACCTCAAATTTATGCTTCCACATATATTTTATTTTAAAAAAATGGATGAAAAGATTGATTGCCATCATAATATTTATAAAGATTGTTAATTAAGTCCAACCATGTTGCAGTATCTCTAATTGAGTATCATCTTTTGACAGGGTACTTTAAGAGTATTACTAGTCCTGCTTCATGACTTCCCAGAGTTTTTGTGTGATTATCATTATGCATTTTGCGATGTCATTTCACCAAACTGTATCCAGATGCGCAACTTGATCCTGAGTGCCTTTCCACGCAACATGCGTTTGCCAGATCCATTTACACCCAACCTGAAGGTAGACATGCTACCAGACATAGCACGACCTCCACGCATTGTCACCAGCTTTGCAAACATGATTCAGCCAGCACCTTTCAAAAAGGTAATGCATCTTCATTCACTATTCTAGATTTAAAGATACCTGAAATTTATGATTAATATAACACATAAATGGAACTCTAATGTACATTTGTGAAAGGATAAGAAGGCAAGCTTTACTGCTTGATAACAAAATTTATCTAGCTATTTTAAATAAACTGAATCCACAAATTTTACAACAACTTTTTAACATTAGACATAGCTTTTACAATGTGTACCAAGAATCATCACCATTCTTGTGCACAAACTACCTCTTATTTGGTTCCATTGTAACATGTTCAGGATTGTACGATAGGCAATAGAAATTGTTAACTGTTTACAGCTGTAAATTGTTCTGTCATATACAGTTGTTTAATTTCACACAAAAATTTAATTTGCCCAGAAATTCAGATAACAGTGGTAAAACTCAAAAGTAGAAAAGTAAAAGCATGGCATAAATTAATTGAATAACAAATAACTTGTGGCATTGTTGTTCACAGGATTTAGACTCGTATCTTAAAACAAGATCCCCAGTGACCTTCCTTTCTGACCTCAGGAGCAACCTTCAGGTAGCTATCAGTGTAACTTGTACCGATGTTTTGAATCCATCAATTGTAAAATAAATGCTTTTGTTTGATTCTTTCTGTTGTATATATGTTTTCCATAACGATAAAGAAAGAAAATAAAATCCATTGCAAGTTAAAATTTAGTAAAGTTGGAACATAGAAAGGCAATTCTGGCAATTATTTCATTTGTGGCTCTTACTGAACGTATGATGTTTAATTGTATCAATATTGTTAAGATTTTGTGAACAAATTTTTTATAATCATATTAGAATATCACATGAACATTGAGTTCCAACTGACAAACTAGATTTTTTTTTACAGACTGTAGTACTAAACCTATAACAGTGATTACATCTGTCTAGTCATCATCATATTCTGCCATTTTTCTGACCTTTTTTTTTTTTTTATAGATGTACATAGATGTAAATATTGTCAGGATTGGTAGGTTCATGTGTTGCATGAAATCAACTGTTGTCTTCACCCATGGGAATTGTTCTCACATTGTGTTTTCTGATGTGGAGAAAATTGACTGCTGTTTTTGTTTTACATTGCAGTCAAATGAACCAGGTAGCCGTTACAATATCCCACTAATCAATGCACTTGTACTTTATGTGGGAACTCAGGCCATCAACTACATCAACAGCAAAGGTCTGACACCCAGCATGAGCACTATTGCTCACTCCAGTCACATGGACATATTCCAGAATCTTGCAGTTGATCTAGACACAGAGGGTATGTAATTCTTGGCTAAATAATTGCTTTGCTTGCCATATAGTAAAACATATGACAGTCTTTGTTTAGATATTCCAGTAAAGTATCTTCAAAAGCTTTACTTACTAGTTAGCTGTCAAACCCAGACTGTGCTTTAAAACCTTTGTCACAAAAAGAATATAACTACTTATATGTATGTGATTCTTGTTATTGGTGTATAAAAGGTGTGCATACCATTGCCTTAATAATTTTTTTTTCTTTGCTACAATCATGCACGTTCATAATAAAATTTTGATCCACACCCCCAAAGGATAATGTTAAGGAAAATTGCTCAAGCAGTATTTGGTTTACGAACAAATTTCTCCTTTGAATACGTTCCCCGATCACATTACTTTAGGGATATTAGCCTGCTACCTCGCGAATCCAGCCCTACCAAAAGACGAAAATTCGTCTTTCCTGTCTATGTCATATAGACAAAGGGCAATAACTCTTGCCCCTTACCTCTCTTGCTACCCGCTAGGTGTCGCTTCTTTAGTTTTTTAGCTTCGCTGTACGTGAAAACATGAAAACACGTACAATTAGACCTCCAATGAATCCAAGCCATCTTAGTGTAAATTCTGACCATCCAAAGTTAAATTTGGAATTACTGTGTTGGATAATCATTCCTCTACAGGTTGTATATATTATTTTACAATATTTTCCAATTTGAGTGACTTTGTCACCTTTTCTAGACTTCGGACCAGGTTGCAACGTGGTCAAAAAGCACGCTTATGGCGGTACTAGCATGTAATACATGTAGCCTCAATAATTTTGCTTATTCCGTATGTAACGTTTACGATATTAGCGACTAATAACGTGCTGCATTGATAATTTGTGCTTTATTTATCTTCTTTGACGTTTCAGTAGACTTCAGACAAGTCTTTGAACGACCAAGTTGCGACTATTTAATGGCGGACTTCGTGTTGTAGTCACGAGTTCACGCGACACTTAATCATTTCGCTTCCTCCGTTAGTTACGGTTATGGAATAGCGACTTAATAGCGTGCTGAATTGTTAATTTGTGCTTTGTTTATCTTCTTTTCCGTTTCAGTAGACTTCGTCTCTGAACGACCAGTTGCGATTATTTAATGGCAGAATTCGTATTGTAGTCACGAGTTCACGCGACACTAAATCATTTCGCTTCCTCCGTTAGTTACGGTTATGGTAATAGCGACTTAATAGCGTGCTGAATTGCTAATTGTGCTTTGTTTATCATCTTTTCGTTTCAGTAGACTTCGTCTTGAACGACCCATTGCAACACGCTCATGGCGATAACTAGTGTGGTCATTAAGAGTTAACATGGCACGGAATAATTTGACTACTCCGTTAGTAACGGTTATAGTATTATCGAATTAATAATATGCTGAATTTTTTAATTTGTGCTTTGTTCTCTTCTTTTGTCGTCTCAGTAGCAAAGTCGACAACGAAGGCATGAATGGCAAAATGGGTGTTGGCAATGTGGAAATGGAGGAAATTATGTTGACATGGTTTAGGCTG
Source organism: Unio delphinus (assembly GCA_029339505.1). Classification (NCBI taxonomy): domain Eukaryota; kingdom Metazoa; phylum Mollusca; class Bivalvia; order Unionida; family Unionidae; genus Unio; species Unio delphinus. Next base: position 1,524,523 of record JAQISU010000217.1, read on the forward strand.
CCCAGTGGGTGTAAATTTCACCGCAGGTCCATGCATGGCTTTCGGGCCTGTAAGTCCGGACGCATGGAGTCTATGCTGGATCAATTGGATCCATTTTATTATGCACTTTTGCCGGCCGGCCGGCCAGCCGACACCGTCAGTTCAGCCGGCACTTCAGCAGGCACTAGCCGTCCATCCGGCACTGTCCGTTCAGTCCAAATGGCACCGGACGGCCAGCCGACCTTCCAACCCAAATGGCACCGGACGGCCAGCCGACCTTCCAGCTTGCATCAACAGGCACCGGCCGTTCAGCCCAAATGGCACCGGCTGGCCAGCCGACCTTCCAGCCTGCATCAACAGGCACCGGCCGTCCACCCGGCAACGACCGTTCAGCCCAAATGGCACCAGTCTTCCAGCCGGCATCAACCTGCACCGGCTGTACATCGGGTTTACGGAGATTATAGTGATGTACCCGTCAGTCAATCTGTACTACTGGTTACATATCACTACCATGAGAGAGATGTTATAGATGAATCTCCGTCCAATCAGACCATTCGAGAGGCAGGTGCCGGTCATAGCCGGACCTTCGCCGACATTCCGGCCGACCATATACCAGACAAATCAGTCGGTATTGCCGGTGTACACCTCCCGTCACGTCAAATACGTGACGGTGTGATTTTAAAACAAGGGAGAATTAGTGACATTATCAGAGATGACGGAATTGAGTTATCTATGCCAGATATGGCAGCTTTACCAGAACAGGACTTTCAGGCCGACCATTCGCCAGTTCAATCAGCCGTTAGTGCCAGCCGTCCATATGTTCACGGCTTCTCCACAAGGGAGATTTAGTGAAAGTGTCAATTATGACAGAATTGCATCATCTAGGTCACCTGGTATGCTGTACAGATATGCAAGCTGTACCAGAACCAACATTCCCTCTGAGCGAATGGTAGATGGGCGCGCAGTGCTGGCTGCACTACACAAGCATTATGGAGATTTATATTAAAAATGATGACAATTCCGCTGCGAATGGATGCTTGAGTTGACCAGAACACGACTCAGCACACAGTGAGTGTGACGAAACACTTTCAGCCGTCCACAGATCAGGTCATGGACCGGACTGAGCTTAGCGCCACGGCCGCAGAATAAAAGATTTATAGGTTGTTGGGAACTTCAGAATGCCCAAAACCTCCTACTGCCACTCAAGACTACACAATTCAGGCACCTGTAGATCTTGAATGAGGAGGAAGAGACGATGTCCTTCCTGCTTCTTCGCCAGTCGGGGGAAAAAAAAAAAAAAAAAAATTCAGGAAGCTAACTTTCAGCGACGTTCTAGTGTAGCTGGTACGAAAACTCCATCAGACGCCTCCAGTACTGATCTCAAATGCCACGTCAAAGCTAGTCCAAAACGTAGTCGATATGTCTTCATTGTTAGACTTGACTTCACTAGCCATTTTTTATTCCAACTCCCTAGGCAAATCCAGCCATGACCACGCTTGTGAAGTGAAGGCCTGGATTGCTAGAGTTGTTAACAGGGCAGCTCACCATTCTATGACCAACGCGTTGACTGCTTCTGCCAACTTCGACCTGATACGACGTGACGTCCGTAGGTGGTCCACGTCACGCAGGCCCCATCGTACTCGGATTTTACGGATGTCTCAGTTTGGGACACCTTTACACTTTGGGGGAAAATTGAAAAAGTTTGGAGGCAGGCAGCTAAGGAACTGCCCCTCCAACTCGTCGCCCAACTTTAGCAGGCGTTTCGAAACAATCATCCCCTGACACAGCGGAGGGATGATGGGCGGACCGGGGAAAAGGGATCCCTATAATCAAATGTGTAATATAGATCCCAACCCAATGCTGGGAGTCAACAGTCTAATCAAGCTAGATGGCAACCATACAGAGGCGGCAAGAACCAAAGTTTCTCCGCCTTCATGCCTCCTAACTCTAGACGTTGACATACCCTGCCCACCGCCAGCGGACTGCCTACCTGTGGGCAGCCGCCACCTGCAATTTCAGGACCACTGGACCACTTTATTACCTTAAAACATTTGGGTGATTCAGGTCATTTCGGAGGGACTTGGGACTTCATTTATCCATCCCCTCCTCTGACCTCCTCTCCCCTCTTCATGGATGTATCGTCAGACCGGGAGAAGGATGCCTTTATATATATATATATATATATATATATATCTTAATAAACCTGCAATAGCTGGGGTTTTATTCATGGCTGTTTCTTATCCAGAGGCCGTTCATCGACCTGAGCCGCCTCAACCACCCTGAAAGTCAATGTGGCGATGGCGTGATCAAAACATCCGACGGGTATGCTGTCAGTCTAGATATGACCGACGCACATTTCATTTCCCTATCCCACGAGTCGCGGACATTTCTCCGTTGTGCTTGTCGGGACTCGGTTTATCAGTTCCAGGTCATACCTTTTGGCCTCAACTTAAGCCCTTGGGCTAGTACCAAGGTTATGGATTACGTCGTCACCCTGTTCCGCTCGACTTCATCTATGGCATCGGCAGTATATTTGGACAACATCCTCCAGAAACATCTGTCAAGTTCTACTCTGCTCAAAGGCAGAAACGATCTTATATCACTTTACATCATATAGGCTTTCTCGTGAACTGGATAAAGTCTAATCTCTGTCCAATCCGGATTTTTGGAATCTGGTAAGGCTTCCTCGAGTTTGCGATCATCCAGATAATTGCACTCATAGAGTCCGTTTCCAACAGGATGCGCATTTAGCAAGAGAGTTGCAGATCCTCTGATTATTCAATGCGGCAGCAGACTTGATCCCGCTCAGCCGTCCTTTTATGCGCCCTTTACAAAGGACGTTGCTAGCGTAATTTCACCCTTTTCAAGTCCCTTCGATCCCACAGTCATGCTCACGCCAGAGATACGATCATTCTTGAGTCAGTGGCACAACCCCTGTGGGCTGTCCACAGGGATTACTCTGGAGATACCCCAAGCAGGGATAACGGTATGTTCCGCCACTAGTACCTACGGTTGGGGTGCCCACCTGTTGCCGGACTTCAATACTGTCAGCGGCACGTGGGTGCCAGGGGCGAGCCCTTTCCACATCAACCTTTCAGAAATAACGGCTGTCATCAACGCCTTTCATTTCGGGCAGGATCAACTCTTATTACAAACTGCCCTCATTATGTCAGACAACTTTGTGGTGGTGCCTTGCCTCAAAACATGGGGACACCAATCACCAGACCTGTGCAATCTGAGCTGGCAGTTTCTACATTGGTTCGACAATCTCCACCTCAATGTACAATTCCGACACATTCTTGGCAGACTCAATGTCTTGGCTGACACTCTATCTAGTCATTCACACAGAATGGTCACTCCATCAATCGGACTTTCTTCCAATTGACACACTTTGGGGACGTCCGATGATTGATCTTTTGCAACAAGGTGGAATCGCAAGTTGTCCACCTTTCATCTCACAGGTTCCAGACCCAAAAGCTTGGGTCATGGATGCTCGATCAATCAGCTGGGAAGGGTTTTAACATGACTCAATTCAGACAGTATTGAGTCTTTAACCCACGATTAGTTAAAGCTACTATCATACAAATTGGGTTTCTTGATAGTCTTAGCTTCAGCATGCAGGGTGAGCGAGTTACATGTCCTTTCTAGTGACCCGAACTCTCTTCCGTTCCGATCAGAGGGTTTGATGGTCCTCTTGACGCAGCCAGGCTTCGTAGTCCAAAATAGATTACCATACATTGGCGATCAATGAGGCGTCATTAGCTTGCTTTCTTTATAGATAAGTCAGGATCAACAGCCATGTAAGATCCTGTTTGTGCACTCTAGCACCATTTCAATGCATAGAGGTGAGTCAGGTCACATACAAGCACCTCTTTCTTCTGGTGATAGCTGGGACATGAGATATCACCATTCAAGCCCTTGCTTCATGGCTGAAGTGGGTTATACGCTCGGCGTACTCTGAGGATTCACAAATCAGTCACCTTATAGAAGCTGTTGGCTGACATGCAGAGTCAACCTTCTACAGTTTTATCTTCAAGTTTGTACTCGCAGAGGCAAACATTGATTCTAGTAGGTCCGGTGTTGGCAGCCCAGACGCCCACCAGACCCATGTGCAACAATCAGCACAGCCTATTAGCTTCGCTAGATTCGCCAGATAAATTTTCGTAGGTAAGAAGATTTCAATAACTATCTTCTTAACCGTATAAAGGGGTCACATATCACGTGACCCTGGGCTGTGTTGCTGATTGAAAATTAGGAGACCGGGTTATCATTCACATGGGGAATCCAGCCATCATTCCCTAGAGGATCCCCGGGGTGGAGGTCGGATGCTCCGCATTCCCTCCTCCTATTATTCTCCTGAAGTAATGTGATCGGGGAACGTATTCAAAGGAGAAAGCAAATTTTTTAGTAAATTATGTTTCTCCGAGAATACTTACCCGATTACATTACTAAGAAACCCTCCCAACCACCCCGCCATGCGAGCATCCTCGTGTTTTATATACCGCTCAGCTTAAAAACTAAAGAAGCGACACCTAGCAGGTAGCAAGGGGAGGTAATGGGCAAGAGTTATTGCCCTTTGTCTATATGACATAGACAGGAAAGACGAATTTTCGTCTTTTGGTAGGGCTGGATTCGCGAGGTAGCAGGTTAATATCCCTAAAGTAATGTGATCAGGTAAGTATTCTCTGAGAAACATAATTTACTAAAAAATTTGCTTTCCTTTCCTTCCTAATCAGACATTTGTAGGATGCTACAGTCATCTCAGGTATTGACTAATGGTCACCTAATAGGTGTTTTGGCTTCTTCAGCCTACTATATTTAAGAGACTTCAAAGTATGTTTCACTTCTCTAATTGCTTCTTTTTCATGAGAAATTTTGTATCAGTGACAAGTTCATGTTTTGATTGTAAAAGCATTAAAAGAAGTAACAAAAAGCATCTTATTGACCATGATTTCTTGGTAAACTACCCATACATTTGGCTTTTAAGCAGATGTCACCCAGTTGAGAAATGTCAGGACCACTTGTGCCTATTGTTTCTTGCTCTTTTATCTTGAGAGTATTTCTATTTGTACCAGGCATGAGGATCTTAAGAGAATTTCCTGATTTCAGAGTCATTTGTAATGATTAAGAACATATCCTAATTAGTCCAAAATTATCCGAATTCACGTATTTCCTGACGATATCAGGGGAATTCACTGACGCTGCATGGAGTTGTTATTCTTTTGTCCAATTAGTAAATAACTTCAGGAATGTTTTTATCAGTTACTAACAATAACACAGCTCAAGACCAAGACTTAAGTAAAAGAGGTACCTCAAGTAGATCAATGATGTGATATACCTATCACTTTCTCTTCATTCTTTTCATTCAGTTATATTCTTTATTCTTGGGGATTATTTATGGATTAATATTGAACTTTTTCTTCCTAGGACGTTACTTGTTCCTTACTGCTGTCTGTAACCAGCTGAGGTACCCCAACAGTCACACCCATTACTTCAGCTGCACGCTGTTGTACTTGTTTGCTGAGGCCAACACAGAGGCAATCCAGGAACAAATTACCAGGCAAGTTGCTTCTGTCTGTATCTTTATCATTGAGTATATATGCAATCTTTATTATCACAAGTTCTACGAATAATGGTGAAATAAATTATGATTATTAGAAAGTAAACAAGTCAGACTTGCTTTTTATAGTATAAATTTAGGATGAAAGACATATTCAAATCATTGAATCTTTTCTGTAATCATTCAGAATTTCCAAGCACTGTGAAGTCATTTTTTTCTCATAGCATCATGTCTACTCATTCTATTTTATAGTGTAGTGTTATAATAGTGGTTTGGTTACTGAGCTAGGTCATAGCCTTGTACATGGGGTTTTCCTGGGTTCTACCTCCACAGGTCGACTGGTAATTAAATTGTGAAAAGTGGTGTTAGACGCATAACAACATGACAATGAACAATTGTTGAGTACTCCACAAGACATAAAAGCATGCATGGCTTGTTTGTACAACTGAGAAACGGAATCTACAGATGATTAAACCATTTTCTTAAAGAATATGTTACATCATCATTTACACACAAAAATTTTATTTGGAGGCTTAAAGCCAGTTCCAAGCTGATGATAGGCAATACATAGCAGGCATTATAATTGTTAGTGGAAGAGCCCATACAAATCCCAGTAAGAACCACTTGTGGGAAGCAACAAACAGCTTTCTCACAAACCCACATTTGCCAAGCCTGGACCTCGAACTTGAGCAGACAGAGGTCAGATGTCAGTGATCAGAAGAGAAGCATATGGGCCCCAATTTACCCAAAAGTATATCTTGGGTCGAAGTCAAGAATGATCATTTAATACATTATTTAATGATGTCGTCAGTTTTGTTTTTAAGATCATAATGCCAGGCCTCAAGAATGCACAAAAATCAAGAAAACTTGAACCAGTTAATCTTGCATCTAAAAGCTGAGTTTGTTGTCACTCTGAAGGGCCATATCTGGTCTGATTTAAACTTGAAATATTGGCTTATATCATTTGATGAGTTTGATAAGGATTTAAAGCTATGCATATTACTGATGTAATCTTGCAGTAGATTGACTGAGCTTGTTATCACTTTCAAAGCCATATTAGCATTCAGATTTTGATGAAACTGAATATGTGTTTCTATCAGGGAGATCTTTGATTGTTTCAGTGATGAACATGATCAGCACATATTAATAAAGTGATATTGCATCTGAGTGATACGGCTTATTCATGGATCCCTTTGATAATGAACAAGAAAACTGCAAACAATGCCTTATCTACATGAAATAATAGATAATATCGATATAAAATTTGAGAGATCACGTAGCATGCATTCTTACACTACTGCACAAGTCTGCTTATTGAATCAACTATTAAGTTACAGAGCCGTGTGAACGATATCATGCCCACTTGGGTATCATGTTTATATAATGTACTTAAATATGTAAATTGTATTATTTTTATTTTTTTAAGACATTGGAGCAACATTTAATATATACAGTATTTGACATTTGCAAAAATAGCATGAATTTCCCAAATTAATTATATGTTTTCATGAATGAGGTTGCCTGTCGCTAAATGTTGTTCTGACAATAAGATATAATTTTTGTTCAATAAGATCTCCTTTCTTCACAACAGAGTATTGCTGGAGAGGCTGATTGTCAATCGACCTCATCCATGGGGCCTGCTAATCACATTCATTGAGCTTATAAAGAACCCCCTTTTCAAATTTTGGAATCATGAATTTGTCCACTGTGCTCCAGAGATAGAAAAGTGAGTACATAACAATATATTGACTACATGTGTGCATGTTTTATTAATGAACTGTGTCATGTCAAGCACAAATTAACTAAAGATTTTCATGAATAGCCTTTTCTTGCTACAAATTGACAAAAGTATTTTAGTATTTTTGAAAATGAATTTATAGCTAATTTTTAGTTTATTTATCAAAGAAAAGGAAGAACATAATCTGTCTGGTTCCTGCCTGTTCATTGGCACTTTTGTTACATATACTCTTAATAAACTACAAGGGAGGATTGCCATGAAACATTACGTATATCCTTTCCCCCCAGGTCGAGTTAAATTGGTGGCTTTCAGAATTTTACTCTAGCTGCCACAGTGGCCATCTTGAAATTTTTGTTATTACCGCTTAATTTGATTGGATTGTCATGAGAATTTCAACAAAGTTGATATGTAGATGTTCCTCAATAAAAATGGTGCTAATATAATGTTGTACTTTGTGGCTTGATAATCTTCTCATCGCTATGTCTCCTGAATGAATATTGAATGCATTGTCGTTAAGGTTTTCACAGTACAACAACTTACAATACATAGGATGTCCTTCACACTACAACTTTTTATGATGCATAAGGTGTCCTTAATGAAAATGGTTCTGATAAGATCTCCAAAAAAGCCAGCAAGGTGACCATATTGAAAATCGTGTCATTACTTTCCTAAATGGACAATTATGTTGGTTGACAACAGCATTTTCACTCAAGACTTCTTATGTATTTGATCCGAAATAAAAGTTTGAATTTGACTTCCAATAAGGCCACTATAGCAGCCATAATTCTCACAGAGGTTTAACCTTTTGGAAGGGTAATATACTATTCTTGCAATGCAGTAAATTGGTGATAAAATACCTGGCGAAAATTTTACACTTTAATAAGTGCATAACACTCATTGTATGTTGCAATATATTTTTGCCAATCTTTTCACTACAATTGGTTTAATGCAGAATTTGACATTTTTACCTAATATGTTGGTACTGATGATATAAGGTAATATGTGACAGACATAGCGTACTGATAACTTCACATTTAAATGCATCTGAGCTGCAATATGTAGTCTGTCTGTCTGTCTGTTTATCTATACATATTACTGTTGGAAATTCTGTCGGTGTAACCATGCATATTGTAAGAAAATAGTCTGTCTGTGTATCCATACATATTGTAAGAAAAGAGTCTGTCTGTGTATCCATACATATTACTGTAGGAAAGTTGTCTGTTTATCCATACAAATTGTAAGAAAATAATCTGTCTATTTATCCATACATATTATAAGAAAATAGTCTGCCTGTTTATCCATACATATTACTGTAGGAAAGTCTGTCTGTTTATCCATACATATTGTAAGAAAATAGTATGTTTGTTTATCCATACATATTACTGTAGGAAAGTAGTCTGTATATCTATACATATTATTGTAGGAAAGTAATCTGTATATCTATACATATTATTGTAGGAAAGTTGTCTGTTTATCCATACGTATTACTGTAGGAAAGTAATTTGTCTGTTTATCCATACATATTACTGTAGGAAACATAGGTCAGGAAAACTAGTAGGATTTCCAAATTTTGTCAGGAGTTTTCACCTCAAAAGAGGAAGGGTTACAATTATTGAACAACCTTTTTAATATTAAAAAATCGGCACATTTTTTCAAGTCAGTGGTGTTTGTTTACAAAGTGTTAAGTCAAGATCAGTGGTGTTTATATCAGCTTTGTTTATATCAGTGGTGTTTATGTTTACAAAGGGTTAAATCTGAGCCTAGAGTGGCCGAGTGGTCTAAAGCGCTCTGTTATGGATCACTGCCATCTCACCTCTCTCTGTGTGGGTTCGAGTCTAAGATTCGGCTAATGTAGTTATGTGAGAAAGCTTGCCAGTAGCTTCTCGTAGGTTGGTGGTTCTTTTCGGTGGTTTTCCCGGGTTTTTCCTCCATCAATAATACTGGCCACCATGGATAGCCTATCAAGTGCTAAAAAATGGCATTAAACTCTTCAACAAGAACAAAGGGTTAAATCAAGCTCAGCAGTGATTATATCAGTTTTGTTTATATCATTTTTGATTATATCAATTTTGTTTATATCAATTTTGATTATATCAATTTTGTTTATATCAATTTTGATTATATCAATTTTGTTTATATCAATTTTGATTATATCAGTTTTCTTTATATCAATTTTGATTATATCAGTGGTGTTTATGTCAGTGGTGTTTATTTCAGTGGTGTTTATATCAGTGGTGATTATATCAGTGGTGTTTATTTCAGCAGTGATTATATCAGTGGTGTTTATATCAGTTTTGTTTATATCAGCGGTGATTATATCATTGGTGTTTATATCAGTTTTGTTTATTTCAGTGGTGTTTATTTCAGTGGTGTTTATATCAGCGGTGATTATATCAGTGGTGTTTATATCAGTGGTGATCATTTCAATGGTGTTTATATCAGTTTTGTTTATTTCAGTGGTGTTTATATCAGTTTTTGCGGTCCTTCATAGTGCTGTTCTCTGACCTTCTATACATGGTATCAGGTTCAAGGTCAAATGACATGGTAAAGTGCTAAACTTTAAATGAAGACATTAAATCAAATAAGAAATATACTTTTTGTTGACAGTTTGCTATGTTGGAGTTTCTCAAGAACAGCTGAAATGGTTTCAGTTGTTGGCGATTAAAAAAGGTTGAAAAGTTTACAAATTTATTGTAGATTCCTACAAATTTGCTTTTTCCATCAGTTGCATAAAGAAACTCTTTTTAAAAATCAGTTTTATCACATGGGCTGTTTGCTGTTAGAATCATCTTCAAATTCTATAAGTTAAATCATTGGCTGTGGGTTTTTTTTTCATAGACTGGTTTACATGCTTCCTTTGACTGTGATGTTGCATTTGTCATATTTAAACACTAAGTGTGTGGCATACTACTTTTGACATTTCCTACTTGTGTTGCAGGTTGTTTGAGTCTGTGGCCAGATCATGCATGCAACCAAAAACAAACCCTACCACACGTGAACCAGAGTCTGCCGAGATGCATTAAGAAATGGAGGTTCAGTGTGGATATCTTGCAAGAAATAGGAACAAGTGTGCACCTAATACAACATACACTGGCAAGGTGAAGTGTCATACAGTGCCTGCATGTGCATCTTAGGTGCTGCTGTCCTTATAGGTCATGGAGAAAACTGACCCAACAGGAGCTTGGATACCAGACATTCTTGTATGGATCAGTTTCATCACTGAAGAACACTGTTAGCCAGTGAGCATATCCTGTGGTGCAAGGTGTCCAATTAACAGGATGATATTGACAAAGGGATGGTTTTGGAATGAGAGCTGTGCTTGCTGAAAATCTTGCACCATCATTTTTACTATACTATCTTCCAGAAAAACTGATTTGCAAAAACATCAGTCATGGGGTATCCATTTTATTCATAGACATAATCAATGGCTCATGTCTGTTTTCAGTGTTCAGCAGCAATGTTTAAAAATGAAATAGTGCTGAGAGTGAGATTGTACTATGAAGAATATTATGGGTTTGAAGGTACTTCCCAAATTCTTTAATATAAAATGATTACATTTTGTTAGGCAGACATGTCCCAATATATTAAGATAGCTCATTGCTGCACCAATGATTAAATTAATGCTATATATGTTTCTGAAGGGTTCCATTTTGTTTTAAAATAGCTGAACTGTATCATATTTCCATATCTTTTTTGTGTGAAGACTTACAGGGATTGATATTTCAGTGCTAATAAAGGTAGATTATATTTTGTAAAGGGAAAAGACATCCTATACATACTAAAAGTATTTTAGATTTGTAAAGACACTGCATGTTCTTCATTTCATTCCGTTTCAAAAATCGCAGCAAGTTTGAACGTTGATCTCAATCAATATAATCCTTTGAAAATGTAACTTGTGTCTTTTAAGGTTAGCTCCTACAACTGTCATGGAATATTATATATGGATGTGTTGTCTGTTAGTCACAATTAAATCTAATAGTTTTCAGGAGGGTTTGTTCATCAGCATACAGAGTATTTCATTATTTAATTTGGAATGATTTAGAATTCTGGTCAGATTTTCAATATATGTGCAATCTTTCTCATGAGGCCATGTATGTAATACAATTGTCATGTTTAGATGAGAGAGTATTTACACTTAAGTCATAAAATCTTAAAATTAATGTGAACATGAAAGTGTGTATGTTTTTGTTAACTGGGGTCACAAGCTTATGTGTCAGATAAAAGGGGGATTAGATTATGAAGAAAGCAAAGTGATTATCCTTGTCGCTGTACATTCTTGCCAACCTTTATATGTGTTGCATTTAACGAGAAATATGCTTTCCTGGGCATTCATTAAATAAGAATTTTATTAATGACCGCATTTATTTTGCATGCTGGTTAGGAGTAGCTCCTGGAGGTGCATGAAAGGTTTCAATAAAATAGATTTGGCAAGTTTAGAACTTTACTAGAAAAGTACTAAAAGTGTATGAGATCTTTCAAAACTTTTTGAAATGATAAATTGTTTTGGGGGATTGCAGTAGCAAATCAGATCAGTTTTTAGGTTATTTCAGTATGTTTTACTCGTTTTCTGAAGACAAAGTATGCCATATGGAAATATTCAATTTCATGTTGAAAATGAAAATCTGTGAAATGAAAAAGGAGCACAGATCACCAGAGTCATAGTCATGTGTTTGGGCATCAGTGTTTTTGTTGCATTAGTTATCTTGCTTTTATATCTTTTTTAACATAACTTTAAAAATATTCGACAAATGGAAAATAACCATGACTCAAAATAGAACAAAAGAAAGCACAGTTGTATCTTCAGGCGATTTCAGTGGGCTACTGAATTCAAGCTAGGTAATGTTTTCATGGTTGGGTGCCAGTTTACCATGTGATTTAGAAATTTGTCAGACCCCGCTGTGTGTATAGTTTATTTTCACAAGTGCAGCTCACTCACAGCCAACATTACTTCTCCTAATGCTGTCATCATTATTTGTATATACTATAGATTTACAATATCAAACTATTTTTCATTGTGGTTTATTATTTTTTTCTTGCCTTGTATACATGAGAAATAAAGATTCTGACTTGCAGATAAGTGTGTTCAAATGCCACTGAATAACTTATTTTTTAACATTGTATTATATGTGTAAATAAAAATATATAACAATTGAATATATTAGCTGCATTGTATATATATAATATATGCTTTATTGATTAGAATTGTTTCCCCTGCAGCTGTTCAAGAATCCATTAGCAGAAAAGAATTATTACTTTCAACAAATGCAAGACTTTGTAATTGCTTACATAAGGGTCACTCAATCTGATGCTCTCAACAGAGCCTTTTCCTTGGTTATGAGTAATTTTGTTAATGATGACACTTGGGAAGATGCAGTTGGCAAAGTACATCCAGATTGAATGTGTGAATACTGTGTCCCCTAATTAAAGAAACTTCTTTAAACAAAATTAAAAATTTTTATAATAGGTAAGGAAAATTAAAGTTTAAATTGAGTGGAATTTTAGTGAGGATTACAGTTGTTTTTACTCTCATTTTTGTGAAGATTATGTGTTTTAAATTTTGTGATGGATTCTTGTATCTTAGTTATCATGATAACTTTTTTTTCTTTAAAGTGTCTACAATGAAGAGTTAAAATCACAAACTGTGACCTTTTCTTAAACATTAACCCCTTTTTGTTCCCATAATGTGACCTTTTCTTAAACATTAACCCCTTTTTGTTCCCATAATGTAACTTGATTGCAGAGTTCCAGCATGATTAATAGTGGTTATTTTATAAGGACAAAAAATGCTTCTCATAGTAATTCAAGTTTGATGTAATTTGGTTGCTCAACAGAAGCAATTTTGAAATCTACATAGATGATGATGCAAAGTTGAGAAGACAGAACTAGAATTACCAGCCACATGTCTTATTTTGTGTTAATTATAACCATTGTTACATCAGGATCCCCTTTATTATGATAGGTACAAGTTACTTGTTTTGTGGGTACAAAGTTTAGAATTACAAAAACGTAGCTAAACAGGATCTTTTTAAATACTTACAAAAATAATGTTGATGCAAAAAATGTTTGATGTGATGTCTAGTATGGATGCTTGATATATAATTGGTATCTGTAATGTGTACCATTTTTACATGTTTTGTAATAAAGTAAAGTTACTTGTATCCATGTCTTTGTATTTGATTTTCAATCGTCACAGATCTTCACACAATATTTTTTAAAAGGATAGTTTTGCCTCATCTGATGAATGGATCAGTTTTAACTTTAGTGCTAACTGGCCTACAAGATTCCATCGATTTGGGTTTTTCTCTGTTGGCCATTAAAGTCTGTTTTTGGTGATACAGTAAGTTAAACAATAATACTATGCAGAGTATAGAGCAATTTTATGTATTTTGGTGAAATTAAGATATTTTTTGTGCAAATTTGTTTTTGTTTTATATATATATATAACCTGTTTACATCAATAATTCCATATTGCAGCCACACAGTACCACTGCTATTCTTGTTAATAGGCTTGTATATTCACACATATTGTCACTTCATTCTGATATATTTATAATATTAGCATATATTTAAGTAACATTTATTTCAGACTTGTTAAATTCCATCAGTAAGTTATTCTTTATCCATTAAAAGACGTGTTGATTTAGGCCATCTGAAGAAATTATACTTTTGTATTTTAATATTCCATAACCATTATCTCACATTGTACTATGACCTGGTATGTTTGTTTGTTTAGTATTCTTCAGATAGTATACAATAATATTAGTTTAAATGTAAAAGAAACTGCAGGCATTTTAAGGTGGCAGAAGTCAATAACAAAGCCTGCCTTGCCTGCACTAATTGCTCATCCAAAGCCAGTAAGGCGTGCCCTTTGTGGACACATCAGTGGCAAAGAGCGCGATCCAAATCTAGTGATCAAAACATTTTTAGTTTTACTCCCTCTGACTTGTTATCTGGTTTATGCGGGAATGCCTCCCCCTGCAAGTCTTTCATGTGAATAAGATATTGTAGACGGATGCCAACAGACCCTCTTACACTGATCAGTATGATTCATAAAACTTTTCAAAAAGAATGTCGGCAAGCCAATACAACCCTGTTGTGGCATTCAAATCCAGGCAATAAAATGGATACAAGTAGATCCCCACTCTTAGGATATGATAAGACAATGAGCTGGACGTATTAGAGAGTTTTCTGACTTGTTGACCAAGTTGGCCAGCAATATTTTTGTAGGGAATTATTACTACAGTTGAACAACCCATTTGGCCAAAAAGTTTACCACATTTGTAGTCTCAGCTGTTCACAACAGATTCCAAGGATTAGTTAAGCGACGACAAAGTTAACCACGTGTTTAATTTTCCACTTGGAGGGCCCAGAGTGGCCTAGTGGTCTAAAGCATCCACCGTTACAGATAACTGCCATCTTACATGTGTGCGTGGGTTCGAGCCTCGGGTTCTCCCAATCTGGGTAGGTGAGAGAGCTTGCAAGTAGTATCTCGTTGACATGTTTTTTTCCAGTGCATTCCCTGGTTTTTCCTCCACCATTTATACTGGCCACCATGTGTAGCCCATCTTGTGCTGAAAATGGCATTAAACTCTACAACAACAACAACTTGACCAATTAAGTGACCAGATGAACAACACCGTCCCGATTGGGATATAATACTGTACCTTAGGATATGTGGACATAACATTATTTACGACGCACACATGGACGGCACGTGCATCGTCAAAGGATCAAAGTGATTATACACCATTTACTGATCATCGTCTAAGGATCAAAATGATAATATATATCAAAGGATCAAAATTATTTTATATATATATATATATATATATATATATATATAATCATTTTGATCCTTAAACGATTTTGGTCAGACAAACGAGATATCTTAATTATGATATGGAGGAGTTTGAGCGGTTATCTGCCATCGGCCAATCTAAATCTAGATTTGATTTTGACAGAAGAACCCCTAACTTAGCGAGGTTGGGTTAGATCTGAAGGAAACTCTGAATAAACGTATTCGTAATGCCAAGAAAAAGCTTTACGACGATGATGCATCTCGTGTTTGGTCAACATTTAAAATCATGTGCAATAACGAAGTTATCAATGCTACAATGAACGACCAACTAGCAGCGATGATTATTAATTATCTCGACGATCAAAGATATATTTTCGAAGTGAAATTTATTGTATTAGCAGAAACGGACAATAATACTTTGATTTTTCGCGACAATCATGACCATGTCCTTCATAATGAAAAAATGGCCGTATTGAGTAACAATTCCAAACCAGGAATGTTGACAAACCGTATTATGAGTATCATGTAACCGTGGTTATTTATGCAGTATATTAGATGAATGGTATATCCAGAGCGTTCATGATTTTAAACCAATACAATTATCAAGGCTAAATTGTGTAGCGGAACGAGTAATGGAACATTTTACAATTTCGACTAGTGGAAATCGTTTAATGAAAAAAGACGTAAAATAATAAATGATTGGGCAGAAATAGATACCGGAGCGTGTCTCAAAGACGTTGCTGAATTAATATTTCCAATAATAATCAAAACAACCGGAGATTTTTTTTGTATGAATCAATATATAACTCATAAGGAGCTTCGGTTGAAATTATTAATCGTAATGCGCATGCGTGGACAACTGCAGTTACAATATTTCCACGAATCGAACTGTAAGTTTTATGACGGTGATATGTTCGATTTTATGTTAAAAGACTCTAAAAATGATCCTGTATCCGTGTGGCTGTTTCACAGATCCGTTGATGGAAACTATGATAAATTTGTACGAGCTAATGGATGCATTTATCGTACAGAATCTCTCCACGAAAAAATTTAAAAAAAACGCGTTGAAATATACAGATGATACTAAACAATTACTGAGTAACTGTTTTATCGTCCCGTCAGTTTCTAATCATTTTCCTCAGAAGGAAATTTCATGGAACCCGGAATACAAAATATGATCATAAGAATGGAATTTCAGTTCATACGGTTGCATGTTATCCCGAAAGTTTTCATGGAATGGGGAATGTTCTAAAAAATTTAAAAGATTTGGACATCCAACACACGAAATTACCAGAATTGCGATAAACGGACCTTTACCAGATTCTGAGTTGACTAGATTCGCCTGTATCGAGTCATTCGAGTTGGCTAATTGTCTTCATCCTTTTCAGGAAAAAAGCTGGCTTCCAATGTTATTGTTATGGTATATGACCGATGTAAAATAATAATAATAATAATAATAATAATAATAATAATAATAATTCTCTCAGTAGGTGAAGCAATTATATCATATTGTCTGCAGAAAGAAGTTTGGTTACCACAATAAAAGAAATATTCAGATGAGTAATCGCAGTTTAATCATTTAAGATCACAGTGCTCGCGTACGTTTCGATAAATCTAGTATCGATGATAAATGTAGTTTCTGAGTTTGCTGTGAGGTCTCTACGGATACATTTTATATCAATAAAAACAAATACAGGATTGCTAGAACAACTACATATGGGCGCTTATGCGTCAGTGGGCGAATGAAGAATAAAACAAGAAAATATATTTAATTATTCCGAATCCGCCGACGTTGAAATCATGGATATTTATTACCAAAAAAATCAAATATTAAATTGTCATCTGCGCCATCATCTTATTGCCAGAAATAAGATTGTTTATCTCATTGGACAGGGAAGTTCTGGTAAAACAACTCGTATTATTAAATTATTTCGGAATTTTGATATGGTTGTTTTAACACCTACACACAAGACTCGCAATAGAAATGAAAAAAAGAAATGTTAATCACTTATCACAAACTATTTCAATGGAAAGTAGATAAATGGACTCCTGAACTAATGGGTGAGAAATATATTCCAAGGATTATTTTTTGGAATGAAATATGCATCGTTTCATTAGAAACGTTAAAAGTATTTCTTGATTGGTTATTGACAAAAAAATATTGCTATTATCACATGTGGAGATCATGGTCAACTTCCAAGTTTTGTTGGATTGTCTCCTCACGAATGGCTGAAACCATTTGTGGATTATAATGAAGAAATAGCTGATGATGGCGCGCTTGATCCAGAATTAAGAGAACTTTTAAAAAATAATCAGACTACAACCAAATAAAATTCAGTGTGAAATAATGCGTGGTATAATTCCAGAAACCCCTATAAACGATTTTTGGAATTTAAGCAGACTAAATGATTTGATAGTTGCAAGTAGAAAAATAGTTCGTGATACACTTCAACAACAATAATTTATGTTACATAAAGAAACATTTCCAAATCTATATGTGCCATTGTGTTATCGCCCATCCGATACTCAACGGCAAAATATTTATCTTCAGAGAAACAGAATCTTGTGTTAAATGATTTTATTTAGTTCCTGTTGATGTTGTTGAGAGCGCATTACTATGGACAAAACTCCGTGGACGATAGGATACGAAGTGACAATTCATTCACCACAAGGATTAAAAAGATTTATAATACAGTTGTTTGGTTTGTTGATGATCGCATCGAATGGTCAAACTGAGTTTATCTCGCAATGTCTCAAGTCAGATTAATGTCTCTGCTATGCAGGGTTATCATAGACTTTACAGAATATAATAATAAAACTACTAACTCACACAAAAACGAAGTTGTTGGCGATCCTGTAGTAAGAAAAAAATAGTTATTTATGAACAATGTGACAAATAAAATAAGCGCGACTTTGATCTCGACTTTGAATTTATTATGACATTAAAACAACAACAGAATAACCATTGTGTAAGCTGTAACACAATAATGTTGTGACAATATTCAAATAATAATGCAAGTAGTCTTAGCCACACACGCGAAAATGTGATACAGACCTGGTTTGAATGTAATCGACGTCGAGGTGCTAGTTCACAACAGTGAAGACGGTGGTAATTGTGTGTCTTCAGAGATTACTTTTGTTTTTGTTTTTTATGGTTTAACGCCATTTTTCAGCACAATATATAGGCTATACATGGCGGCCAGTATTAGTGGTGGAGGAAGAAACCGGAAAAACCCCGGAAAGAACCACCGACCCACGAGAAGCTACTGGCAAGCTTTCTCACTTAACTACATTAGCCGAATCTTAGACTCGAACCCACGCAGACAGAGGTGAGATGGCAGTGGTCCGTAACGGACAGCGCTTTAGACCACTCGGCCACTCGGGGCCCCTGAGATTACTTTTAATTGTTCACGTACAAATCCTGAATACATACAAATTTAAAAAAGCACGAGCGACTAGATTTTAAGTGACAAAATGAGCTAACCCTGTTAGAGAAATCTATGTCAGTTAGAGGCTTCGGTTTGGCATGATTGACCTGGTATTTTTTTTTTTCTTTTTTTTTTTTTTTTTTTTTTTGTAGGTAACTTTATTTATCTTAAATAAAACTGCACAGTGTATGAAATGACATATATCATGGACAAATACATTGATTTGACAATAGACATATATCCGAGACAAATAATACGGTTTCTATAACCCTATTTGCTTAACCAAGTGTGTCATTACATTGTCGTAAGGATGAGGAAAGATATGACTTGATATGCTTTGCTTAGAAGGAAGCGTATGAGATGTCTAGAAGCCGACAACATTTGCAGGTAAAAATACAAAGTAATGTACGAAGAATAAAGACTGGGTAATCTACCGTTTTATTTGTTTATTTTACTATGGTGATTTGGAGGGGGGGGGGGGGTATCCATCGATATATACATAAGGTCTAGGTCAATGTTGCTTCCAGTAGATAGTCTATTAGTAGCGTCTCATAAATGGAACCTTCACTATGAATCACAGACTTCAACAATAAAGAAACGTCCTATTTCAGTTCTGTTTATGTGTGAAAGATGTCATTTCCCACCATTTCTGAATATTCAACGCATCGTGTTAACACGCACAAAAAGTTAATTAAATTCATACCATAAAATGTGGATGACAGATAAAACGTGATGCTTATGAATATAAATGCTAAAGATAATAACCAAGTTAACGCCTCATTACTTTTCTCTTCATATGTATTTTGTTTTATCCTCCAGATTGAACGAGCTTAAGGACTGGGCCCGTCCATATCATCCACTGTAAATTAATTATCCCGCAAAGGAAGAAAACAAACATATTCCGTCTCAAAATAAAAACCTCTGGTTTCCCCAAGAAAAGTATACGATCGGTATAAAGTGTGTTCCTATGAAAGCAGTGAATCGTAATGTTGATATTAGACAGAATGAGAGTAACAAATCTGAATGTAGAGTCATAACTCTAAATGTGGATATTAGAGTGTATGAGAGTAGCAAATCTGAATGTGGATATTAAACAGTATGACAGTAGCACATCTGAATGTGGATATTAGAGCCTATGAGAGTAGCACATCTGAATGTGGATATTAAACAGTATGACAGTAGCACATCTGAATGTGGATATTAGAGAGTAGTAAATCTGACTGGATATTAAACAGTATGAGTGTAGCAAATCCTACTGTGGACATTACAGTGTATGAGAGTAGCAAATCTAGATGTAGAATCATAACTCTAAATGTGGATATTAAACAGTATGAGAGTAGCAAATCTGAATGTAGATATTAGAGTGTATGACAGTAGCAAATCTGAATGTGGATATTAGAGTGTATGAGAGTAGCAAATCTGGATGTAGAGTCATAACTCTAAATGTGGATATTAGAGTGTATGAGAGTAGCAACTCTGAATGAAGATATTAGAGTGTATGAGAGTAGCAAATCTGAATGAAGATATTAGAGTGTATGAGAGTAGCAATTCTGACTGGATATTAAACAGTATGAGAGTAGCAAATCTGAATGTGGATATTAGAGTGTATGATAGTAGCAAATCTGAATGTTGATATTAAACAGTATGAGAGTAGCAAATCTAAATGTTGATATTAAACAGTATGAGAGTAGCACATCTAAATGTTGATATTAGAGTGTATGAGAGTAGCAAATCTGAATTTGATATGAAACAGTATGAGAGTAGCAAATCTGATTATGGACATTAGAGTCTATCATAGTAGCAAACCTTAATGTGGATATTAAACAGTATGAGAGTAGCAAATCTGAATATCGATATTAGATCGTAAATACATTATGTGCCAAGCAGCTAACATATAGGTTATTTCATATGTAAGTACAATTTAGACCATATAGTCCGTACAAGCAAAGAGGAGAATCTCTCTCTCTCTCTCTCTCTCTCTCTCTCTCTCTCTCTCTCTCTCTCTCTCTCTCTCTCTCTCTCTCTCTCTCTCTCACACACACACACACACACAGAGCTAACTGCTTAATGCAATACATAACATAGGTAGTATGCATATAGTATGACTGCATTACAGATAAAATTAATGTACTAGTATTATACATAATTTACACATATGAACTTAACATTAGACATCACACCGTTCCTCCGTTTTAAATCGTACTGTCATTAACGTTTTTCATTCGTAAGCTGAACTTTTCTCCTTGACTTTGTCTACTATAAAATCTAGTTCAATAATAGGAATGTTGAGCAACCTATATCGCAATCATGACATTAATCCACGTGGAGAGTAATCCTATATTGACGCATTGTTGTTTATACATTTCTAAAACTGTAGATTACGGATCGCAGAGGTCACTTCATTCCACTGCCTGACATCGCTCACCTTTCTGAGACATGCCGTTTAAGCCAAATGCAAGAGCCGTTAGCCAATAAATCAAGAAATAGGGCGGGGTGGGTTGGTGTTTGTTTTTATCTTTGTCGAGTTCTGATGGCACATCGTCATGATTCGATAATGCTGAAAGGCCTTAAGCCAGGATGCGATCAAGCTGGTTAAAATCTGATTAGCTGTACTTTTTAGATAAGGTTATGGTAATGTTTCTTTCTAATTTTAATTACGACCGTCATATTTGATTGCAGATTTGCATAATTTGTACAAGTTCGAAATTCTTTCACAGTTGGGTGCTTTCTGTCAAATAAGTTCAAATTCTGTTTAACGGTTTTCGATAACGAAAATAAATTTATTTTATTTAAGTAATATCAGCCTGGTTTGATGTCGGATGGACGCCATATGTATAAATTTAATAACCCTTCATTCCAAGGTAATTTCGGGCAAAGATTTGTTTCTTTTTTAGATGCTTACTGACAAATTTGTTTTATTTTAATGTGCTGCTTTCTGATCAATTTAAGGAGATTTTAATGTGATGCTTTCTGACAAATTTAGGGAGATTTTATTGAGATACTTTTTGACAAATTTAGGGAGATTTTATTGTGATGCTTTCCGATAAATTTGTGGAGATTTTATTGTGAGGATTTCTGACAAATTTGGTTTATCTTATTGTGATGCTTTCTGACAAATTTGGTGTATTTTATTGTGATGCTTTCTGACAAATTTAGGCAGATTTTATAGTGATTCTTTCAGAGAAATTTGGGGAGATTTTATTGTGATGCTTTCTTACAAATTTGGGGAGATTTTATTGAGTCACGTTTTAGAAGAATTCGTTTAAAGCATTTTCTATTACTAATCAGGTAAAGCTATTTTATGGCGGTTCGGCGTTTTGTTATAAAATTGAACGCTTCTAATGCCAGAATGCTTTCTGTCGAATAATTGGCTAAATTCTTTTAAATTAATTTTTTTACGAATTTAAAGTGTGTGTGTGTGTGTGTGTGTGTGTTTTCCTAAAATAAGGATGGCGACAATATTTTTGCAGGTTGGTATAACTTGTAAAGAAAGAGTTAAATGATCTCTGTGCAGAGTTGCCGTTTATCAAATTTGGTCAAAACAGAGTTAAATACTTTTATTTACAGAAAGTCTCTGACAATAACGGTTTGAAATCATTTGTACAAACTTGAAATTTCCTTCACACCAAGACATTCTCTACAGCGTTTTGTTGAAATTAGTGCTGTATTTTTAAAAGAAGTTGAAAATATCCAATGCTGATGGACGCTGGGCCATAATTTAACAACCATGTGAGCTATGGATGCTGGGCCATAATTTAACAACCATGTGAGCTATGGATGCTGGGCCATAATTTAACAACCATGTGAGCTATGGATGCTGGGCCATAATTTAACAACCATGTGAGCTATGGATGCTGGGCCATAATTTAACAACCATGTGAGCTATGGACGCTGGGCCATAATTTACAACCATGTGAGCTAATAAAAAGTAAAGAAAACAACGTTAACATTCGATACTCAATTGAACATCCAATAAGTACACGCAACCAAAACAAAGCACGTGCAGGCAAAATATGTTCGGGGCTGTTAACTAAAAATTAAAGGACAAACAACGTTGACTATAATCTCCTGGCGCGATGTATAACACCATTCAGCAGTTAAAGGTGTGTTTTTCACAGTTAAATAAATACCATATAAATACATTAGTTTCAAGTAAACAGTTTTCCTTTTCTAATCGTTTTATACTTACAAAAAGAGTGTCACAAACCTTGAACAATTAACAAACAATGTAAAACAAGAAATAACGATTAGATTTTTCTCGCAGATTGCACATAACATAAAAAGATGCAATTATCACGTCAAAACAGTGTGAAAAGTATTGCCACATGTAGTAAATATTTATAAACGTACAACAGATCAAAAAGGAATTCATCGTTATAGTTTCCATTTGTTGCTGTGTGAATATCACAAATGACCATTACAATACACACAGATCCATGTGTTTGTAACATGTTCATGCAGAAGAATGCTGGCGAGCGTTTGTCTTTTGTTCCTTAGGCATTGTTCCAATAGTGGTCGCCATTTTTTCAATATTTTAATAGAACCAAGCAGGTTCCATGGAAACTGAGTGTAACAGTCGCATGATTGTTTTATGTTAGAAGTCTTTCATACGCACAAAGGTATATGCTTGTGTGCCTTCTTGG
Source organism: Unio delphinus (assembly GCA_029339505.1). Lineage (NCBI taxonomy): Eukaryota > Metazoa > Mollusca > Bivalvia > Unionida > Unionidae > Unio > Unio delphinus. The sequence goes on from JAQISU010000217.1 coordinate 1,547,669, forward strand.
ATACATTAAATTTGTTATAGTTAAAGGACAAAATGACAGGTGTGTGTTGTGAAAGACTTGGTCGCATTGCATCACGGTGACAACGGTTAGGACACATTCAACTTCCGGAAGGATGCTTGTGGTTCACTATCCTTAGATTTTTTGGAGAGATCAACGCCGTATTTTCCGCTATGCAGATCAACGATGAATTTTTTTATTTTCGGTTGAAGCAGAGATTTCGCAAGATTATCTGAAAATAGATATTAAAATAATTACACCCTTTTCTCAAAGATTCTACCAAAAGACAATCATGGTTTTGGTATTTCATCCAATTTGTCAGTGATGTCTTAGATTGAGTACTTAATCACGCCAGCTCAAAAGCTGGATACGTAGAGAAAATATGATCTCTTGTCCACTTTAAAAGGCAAAAGGTATATGGTCCATTTTCAGAATGTTTTCACAGTCAGAGGTCTTGTTTACATATCTTTTCTAAGAGAATAAATGACAGTCATATGATTATTCCATGCACATTTAAATAAGACGTCGCAACATTCATCGTTTGGATCAAAATCCATTTGTATCCGAAGTAATGTCTTTTATAATGAAACACAATATGAAAGTTTATACAATGTTTTCGAGAATGGCATTTCTGTTGTTGTTGTTAATGTGTAACGCCATTTATTCAGCACATGATACGCGATACATGGCGACCAGTATTAATGGCGGAGGAAGAACCAGGGAAAAACCCCGTATAGAAACACCGACCCACAAGAAGCTACTGGCAAGCTTTCTCACAGACCCACATTGGCCGCATCCGAGACTCGAACCCACGCAGACAGAGTGAGGTGAGATGGCCCCGGTATTTATGTGGGCGATGTTGACAGTACCTTTCATGTAAAATAAGTTTATTAAAGGTATTAAATTACAACGTCTGCATTAAGAAAAGTGCAAGTGATGTTGTCTGCATCACTATTGTCTTTTTAATTATAGTTATTTCCCTTAAAATATATTTGTATGCAAATAAAGTATAGACTAATCATAGTCCATCCTGATCACGTGATCTCGATAAGTTGTAAAATGGACACAAGTATCCGTATTTTGTTATAGTCAACTTGCGACAAAACGTATTCAAAATGATTTCTTTTCTTCTATCCAACAGGTCTGTGTACCTTGTGACCTCCGTTTAAATAGTGTTCATAAAATATGGCCCAATGTATCATTCTGATATCGCATGTTTACATTTGAAGACCTCCACGTTGCGGACGCCTATTAATTTACCGGACCGTGGAGCACAACGTAAACATACTAAATGAAAACTTCTCCCAGCACGACTGGCACTCGACAGAAAGTCCAGACAGTAATATGCTCTCCAGACCCCGACGGAATGCCGACTGCATCTAATCAGCAAAGACAATATATGATTTTATTCTTGCACCATGACTGGCATTTCGCCAATTAGATATCGCTATTTAAATTTTCGTGTGTATTTGATGAAATTATCCACTTGGTATTTAATAGATGCAATTTTATATATTTATAATAGATGCAAGAAAATGATGCCCTTCCCAACCCCCATAAAACCTAATCCTGGGCCACTCCCAATCAAACTAGTTTGACGGAGATTTGACGCAAAACATTTTCCTGACAACCTCCCCCATCCCACCCTACCCCAGTTACGGTAGTTACTTGGGCAGTTGCTGCTTCAAACTCACCCCAAGTCTGTGTTGACTCTGAGAGATGATTTATTAGTATGATCTCACCTGTTCAATAAAACGTGCAATTTTGTCGCATACATATTCTTTCCAGAACATTACTCTGTACAGTTTAGACAGGGGCTCCGATCACTGCCGTCTCACCTCTGTCTGCGTGGGTTCGAGTCTAAGATTCAGCTTATGTAGTTATGTGAGAAAGCTTGCCAGTAGCTTCTCGTGGGTCGGTGGTTCTTTCCGGGGTGTTTCCCGGGTTCATCCTCCACCAATAATACTGGCCGCCATGTATAGCCTATCGTGTGCTGAAAAATGGCGTTAAAACCTAAAGAAAACAAAAAAAAGTTTAGACACTTATTTGTTAACAGCCATACCTAGCACGGAATTCAAAAATGGTCTCAAGACATAGGGTTGTATTTTTTCACGTGGATTGACAATTCATCAAACATAGGATTCCTTAGAAATAATTCTGTACATATAGCCAAAAGGACCCTTCAAGAGCACAGGTGCTCGACACGAGCTTGCTGTGAAGAAAAAACTAATAATCTAAAGGAACAAAATCATACAAGTGCGAGCTCATGTGTCAACCAGTGAAAAGAGCTACATGTACCATGAATAACCTTTTGAGCCAATGATATTTCGGCGTTGTCGTGTGTGCCTAATACTTGAACTATTTTGAACTGATTGTTTACGATATGTGCAGTGAAACAGAAAATGTCTAATTCTTCCATGGAACAGGATTCCTAAAGCTGAATCGAGTTAATATTAAGTAAAAACTTACTTTTGCATTTACCATTGTTCTGTAATTAAAGAATTCATGTATCGTAGAGTCGAAAACACGGTAAACGTAACTCTTTCACCGGTTGTCACATGAGCTCGCACTTGTCCCAAGATGAAAAATTCGCAAAAATCGAACATTTCGGAAGCCGTAACTTTCGTTTGGTACAATGTAGAAAAATCAACGATGGCTTGATGAATAGAAAAATATCTGAGGATAAAACAAGCCATAGAGAATGCCGCGTGCTTTTAAATACGGAAATAGCAGAATGAAATCGAGGGTCATGGGTGGAACCAAGTATTTGGAAGTTATGAACCTTCTCTTTTTATATAGTATATAGAGATGGTCATATGTCTGAATGGGTCATGGGGGTAATCTAAGGTATTTTTTCTCACTCTGTATGATTTTTTTCCTTAAGATTTTTCTTTTCTTTCTTCACATCAAGCTCGCGTCGAGCACCTGTGTTAAAGAGACGCGAGAAATACCAATAAGCAATTAAAATGTACACCTATATGTTGCGGACAGGTTTAACTGCAAAACGTTTCCTCGATTTTATAAAACGTTGATCTTATAATCACAGTATCAACATAGGTTTGGGGTCTGATTTACTTACAAATTGTACATCAGTATCAACATAGATTTGGGGTCTGATTTACTTACAGATAGTACATCAGATTCAACATAGAGTTGGGGTATGATTTACCTACAAATAGTACATCAGTATCAATATAGATTTGGGGTCTGATTTACCTACAAGTAGTACATCAGTATCAGCACAGATTTGGGGTATGATTCACCTACAAATAGTACATCAGTATCAACATAGATGTGGGATCTGATTTACTTATAAATAGTACATCAGTATCAACATAGATTTAGGGTCTGATTTACCTAAAAATGGTACATCAGTATCAGCACAGATTTGGGGTCTGATTTACCTACAAATAGTATATCAGTATCAGCACAGATTTGGGGTCTGATTTACCTACAAATAGTACATCAGTATCAGCACAGTGTTGGGGTCTGATTTACCTACAAATAGTTCATAAGTATCAGCACAGATTTGGGGTCTGATTTACCTACAAATAGTACAGCAGTATCAGCACAGTGTTGGGGTCTGATTTACCTACAAATAGTACATTAGTATCAGCACAGATTTGGGGTCTTATTTACCTACAAATAGTACATCAGTATCAGCACAGTGTTGGGGTCTGATTTACCTACAAATAGTACATCAGTATCAACATAGATTTGGGGTCTGATTTTCTTACAAATAGTACATCAGTATCAATATAGATTTGGGGTCTGATTTACCTACAAATAGTACATCAGTATCAACATAGATTTGGGGTCTGATTTACCTACAAATAGTACATCAGTATCAGCACAGAGTTGGGGTCTGACTTACCTACAAGTAGTACATTAGTATCAACATAGATTTGGGGTCTGATTTACCTACAAATAGTACATCAGTATCAGCACAGATTTGGGGTCTGATTTACCTATAAATAGTACACCAGTATCAACATAGATTTAGGGTCTGATTTACCTACAAATAATACATCAGTATCAGCACAGATGGGTATGTGTCTTATTATTTACACTACAAAATATGTGAGATGTATCCTAGTTTTGTATTTATCACTAGAGCCAAAATGTGATGAAATTATCATATTTACATTTAATTTCCTCATTCGTAAGATTAATTTTGAAAAAATTATATTATATTTAGACTTGTAGTCAGGATGAATTATAGCAACCGAGTAAACGAAATATTGTCGAGAAAACCACGGGATGAACACATACATACGGGATGAACCACATACACACGGGATGAACTATAGACACACGGGATGAACCACAGACACACGGGATGAACCACAGACACACGGGAGTAACAGGTTAGCTTTATCATATTCCCAAGATACCGCTCCCGTGGCCTAGTGGTTAGAGCGTCTGTCTCGGATGTGGGAGGTTGTGGATTCGATCCGTGGCCGAGTCATACCAAAGACATTTTTAAAAAATGCTGAGAGCCTGGCAAGTCGTCTGTTTCTACCATTTTTGTAAATTTTTTGTATGATTTGGCCGTTGTTCGAACCAACGATTTTCCGCTTCCGAGTCGGACGCCTAAGCACTAGGCCACCGGAGCCGTGACATTATTTACTATGTGCCTGCTTCCGACTCAAAAATGTGTTAATATATATCACACAGTCAATAAATAAACAATCTATTCGACACAGATCGATCATCCACAGAATGACGTGCAACATGTCCGTTCTACAAATATCATCGCACGTTTTCACTGTTGATTATCTTACACGTTGCATCGCCCCAAAACGATAACTAGCTTATTACTTCGTGAAAACCGGTTATTCTCTAGCCAACGTTAACAGTTATTTCCTTTCCCGCTTGAATTTATTTATTTCTTCATCCATTTTCTAAATAAACTTTTTTTTAGTTCATTTAAAACGGCCCCAACCCAATTATTATTTCTGCATGACCCCAACTCCATACTATCTTATGGCGATGCGGTTGTGTCTCATCACATCAATTCGTACTCAGTTAAGTGCGTCACATGACATATGGTCACGAAAAATGACGTTAGTGTTTGTTTTTAATGACATATTTTTACTTATATCAGTATTCTCATACATCAATTAGAAGACATATTTTACTTATATCAGTATTCTCATACATCAATTAGAAGAAATATGTTTACTTATATCAGTATTCTCATACATCAATTTGAAGACATATTTTACTTATATCAGTATTCTCATACTTCAATTAGAAGACATATTTTACTTATATCAGTATTCTCATACATCAATTAGAAGACATATTTTACTTATATCAGTATTCTCATACATCAATTAGAAGACATATGTTTACTTATATCAGTATTCTCATACATCAATTAGAAGACATATTTTACTTATATCAGTATTCTCATACATCAATTAGAAGACATATTTTACTTATATCAGTATTCTCATACATCAATTAGAAGACATATTTTACTTATATCAGTATTCTCATACATCAATTAGAAGACACATTTTTACTTATATCAGTATTTTCATACATCAATTAGAAGACATATTTTTACTTATATCATTATTCTCATACATCAATTAGAAGAGGAGATGGTTATTTCCCGTTATAGTTTAATTCAAATTAGGCCAACATTTTTTAGTTCATTAAATGTAACCTCTTCTATTCACATGTCAGGCGTCACCTTTTATACGTAACGTGAAGAGAGAAACTATAAATACTCTAGTATCATCACAGACGAAATAAAAGTTACACATATGTGTAGCACTCATAACCACTCAGTCGCTGATACATTTACGCTGTGCTGTTGCAATATAAAACAAAACAGCGTTTACAGTCACTTCACAGTCTTCATCGCGAGGTCATTTAGGTGCTTCCAAATCCCTTAAGTGCAAAGGTAACCCATTGTGGCTCGGTTTACCGTGGCACATTTCGGGTCTGCAGAACACCTTGAAAACTCGCGACTGGGCCGGTATTATTTTCGTAAGGCGTTGTTTTCTTACCAGCTATGTCCTGAATGCAGCCAGCTTTGGGACCCTCATAGTCGTCTGGGAGATATTCCTCCGGGAGTAGAGACATATCGATCTTATCATACACTGTTGTCAAGTTTTGTCCGTGCACGTGTACCTGTGGGGTAAAGTACGTAGTTTAACTTTTTTTCAGTGACATTTCATTTAAGTGTAATAGCGACGAAAAACATATCAAAATGGATGCCATGGCGGCTACATATTAGTTCAAATTGGCACCATCATCATTTAGGATAAACTAGACATCATACGAGTATTTCAGTGAAAACTCACATTGATCTGAACATCTATTCGGGTGGAGTACTAATAACAAGAGTTTCAAGATGACTGCTGTGGAGGCCATATTGGATATCCGAGCAGAACCATTTCATTTCAGGTTAATTAGACAGCATAATAAGTCTTCTTCCATATCGAAAAGACTGTGTTCAGGAGTTAGGGGAGTGATAATAAGCTTGATGATGGCTGCTGTGACCGCCATGTTAAATAATATATTGGCACCGTTGTCATTTAGGACTAAGTAAACGCGAAAAAAACTGTCAGTACTCCATGTTAATAAACATACATTTAGAAGAAAGAGCAAAACAAGATTTTTAGTGACTCTTGAAATGCCGTCTAATGTTATTTTCAACATAATTCATTTTACATGAATCTATTCTCGGCACCTCTAATCCGACTTTTGTTATCCAAACGCTTATTAATCTGGGAAGTATTACAACGGTTACATCAAAATTTCGTACAGAAAGTTATTCAACTTGCATTAGAAATGGACGTTGATGTTTCGAGTGAAAATGTTCTCTATGTTGTATTTTTTAGGAATGGTGCTAAATGTTTATCGACATAGAGCCTGGCACCCTTCTCATTCTACTCTACAGCTGTTACTCCTTTTTATTTAAATTTCTAAAGCTAATGCTTTTAAAAACAACTTGGTAAGTTTACATTACTTAATAATACGAACATGTAATTAATCCCAGATCTAACTGATTAGTTTATAATATTTAATGTATATTAGGCTAATCCCAGATCTAATTGATTAGTTTATAATATTTAATGTATATTAGGTTAATCCCAGATCTAATTGATTAGTTTATAATATTTAATGTATATTAGGTTAATCCCAGATCTAATTGATTAGTTTATAATATTTAATGTACATTAGGATGCAATTAATCCCATATCTAATTGATTAGTTTATAATATTTAATGTATATTAGGTTAATCCCAGATCTAATTGATTAGTTTATAATATTTAATGTATATTAGGTTAATCCCAGATCTAACTGATTAGTTTATAATATTTAATGTACATTAGGTTGCAATTAATCCCAGATCTAATTGATTAGTTTATAATATTTAATGTATATTAGGTTAATCCCAGATCTAATTGATTAGTTTATAATATTTAATGTATATTAGGTTAATCCCAGATCTAATTGATTAGTTTATAATATTTAATGTATATTAGGTTAATCCCAGATCTAATTGATTAGTTTATAATATTTAATGTATATTAGGTTAATCCCAGATCTAATTGATTAGTTTATAATATTTAATGTACATTAGGATGCAATTAATCCCATATCTAATTGATTAGTTTACCCTTGCTAATGAATAAGATGCACTATGTAATGTTTTGATATAATCAACATAAAAATATGAGAGTGTACAGTAATAATTTTGTGTACAGTAATAATTGTGTGTAATTTTGTGTACAGTAATAATTTTGTGTACAGTAATAATTTTGTGCACAGTAATAATTTTGTACACTTTGTTTCTTTGTCATCATTGTGTTGTTTTCAGATCTACGTTGAGTAAAACTCTTGTTTGTACACATTAAGATGTATATCATTTTAAGGGTGGCTGTCGTCATTAGGGACAACAGTTTTTGTATTACTGTTTCCATCAATACATGCATGTAATTACACTACCCGACAAAATGTAACTATCTTTTAGCTGAAGAAATGTATTATCCACGTAATATAAATACAATCAGCCTGTCATGTTGTTTTCATTACAATAACTCTAATGAACATAATGCAATACAATCAACCTATCATGTTTTCATTACAATAACTCTAATTAACATAATGCATTCTTATATGTTCCAAACTGTTATTCAAAATTACGATTTATTTGTAAAACAGATATTCAAATAAACATATAAACTTTCCTCTTTTCTTATGTTTGTTACCGATTTACACATCAGAATCAGATAACAGTAATAAGTTACTAATGCATAAAACAAACAACAACAACAAAAAAACACACACACACACACGCCCAAACATTTTCACTTTTTTTTCTTCAATATATGGAATATATATGCAACATTTCTAGATTCTATATGCATAATATCATATCATCTGAACATATTGTAATAGCACGCGCTAAGCAAAATATAAGAAACATTCACTTTCTTACATTTAGCCTTCTTTGTTTATATACTTCATCGACATTAGTTGATGGGTGGGGGTGAGGCAGTTCTCTTGGAATTCCCATCACAAAATATTCAGGATATATATCGATGATATAATGCAAGAAGGAATTTGTGTATTATACTGTACTAGAAAGAGTCATCAAATTTTATTATATGAATTATACAGCCTGCAGGCTTAACCACCACTGTAACTAAATATTGGAATGCACATCTATCTTCAGATTAACAAATTTAGCGCCTAGTACATGGTTTTCTTAAGAATAATAATACGGAAAACATCACTGAACGTCATTACGCTCCATCACCTTGTCCGAATGGCTATTTTTTAGAAAGTGACATCACTGCATGTGACGTTTCAGAGAGGTAAAAGATACAAGCGCCATATCGTGTCGAGTAGACAGTACTGCCAAAGGAACACCGCGGCAGCCAGCTTGAAATCACAACCAACTGGTTTTAGAATAAAACGTATATTTTCCATTTCATATATTGTTGTGTTTTTCAATATGGTAAAGCTGGATTACTAAAGTAGATAGGGAGGTCGGTATGAAGTGGGTATATTTTGGTAATACATGGCTGACATGGCCCATGGGCCTAGTTGAGGATGTCTACCTTCTTTTGTGCCATGGTAACTAACACATTTTGGTGACTTAACTTCTAGAATGCATATATTTACTGAATTAATGCTATTTCATATTTCTGGCTTGTCGTATTTTTTTATAATACTTTTAAACCACTCAATAATAAATTAATACAAGAGGTACTAGGAATTTTGTCTCTGGACAATCACAGAATTCAGCCTTCGTTAATAATAATATTAATACTAGTACTAGATTTGACATTGGGTTAACGATCCGAAACATGTGCTAAATTAAAAGCAGATCTCGTAAACGAAATAAATATCTTATTGATGCTTTAGGAAAGGTGTGTTTAAGTTTTACACTAGATATGTAAGCTAATTACATGTAGCTTTTTCTTATTATGGCACTTCGACTCATCATTCGTACCGTATAAAGGAGTGGTGTGTAAAGAGAGGTATATCAGACAACATATTATAGTAAATACAATAGGAATGAAATTAAAAACAACACACAAATCTTTATCAAATACAGAAAATTAAAAGCTCGTAATTCTGATTAAGAGATTCTCTTCGACCGATCAATCACAATCTAAATGTTTTAAGTTCGTATGAATCGCACCACCGATCCACATCTCTGTCAATATACACATGATTTATGACGTTATGACAAAACCTTTGCATGGGGCAACATCTGGTGGAGTTTGGAATGCATGAGATTTTTTTTTCTTTGCTGGTTGATTAATTGCTTGATTAATCGTCTGGTTGGATGAATAATTAGTTGGTAGATTGGATATTTCGATAATTAATTAGATTAGATGGTTTGTTAATAATGGATTTTTTTCTCCCTTTGTTCTCATTCAAATAGTGTCTTTAAAGACCCATATAACCTCCTAGATGTCATAATTCGTCAAACGTTAACTTACCCGATTTCGTAATTTTTCACTCATTAATGGTCGGATTAAGTTAAAAATCGTCTCAAAGACTGATCCTGTGTTGTAGTAGTGTAGCTCCTTGATCCGGCCAGGTAGAGCTTTCTGAGTTTAAGAAAAGATATATATATATATATATATATATATATATATATATATATATATATATATATATATATATATATATATATATATATATATTATCACGCGATAGAAAACATAAATATTATATGAAAGATTGCAATCGGCCTTGACCAGGAAGTTGGATAGCAATTTGGCTGGTATTGTGTTTATTATTTTTTATTATTGGTGAAGTACAATGCACATATGTGAATAATGAAATCAGTGACAGAAAAAACCCACCTGATTAATTGTAAAAGCCATTGACTGAGACATTATAATACTATATTTCCTTAGACACTTTTAATGTTGACATATATGTGTTCGGGTTTTTAAATACCCTTCTAATGGCAAGTCAGAACAAGGACACCATTTAAAGTTTAATATCTTTTAGAATGCGTGGATAATCTTTATGTCTACATTGTGGGTTACTTGCTGTGAACAATTATGAACGAATACAATGGAGGCAAGATTTTTTCCAAAGCAATACTGTGGTCTTGTTATAATCGATTCAATTAAGTACCGTCTTTACTCATCGAATACAGTTGATCCTGATTCTCGGCATACAGTACATTATGATATTAGAATATGTGTGTACAATATTACGATACAGGGCTACGTTGTAGGTGTAAGATATATATATATATATATATATATATATATATATATATATATATATATATATATATATATATATATATATATATATCATACAGGTCTACGCTGTAGGTGTACTATATTATGATACAGGTGTAAGCTGTTGATACACAATGTCGTGAATGACATGTTTTAATAATATTTTTGATATATTTAGTAATACCAACAACACAAACTATTGATTGAGTGAGGATACCAGTCTTTTCCTTTCTTTTTAAGTTTTTTGCTGAATTTGGTAACACAATTTCTGTCTAGCTAACAATTCTTACCTGCGTCACAAGCATACATTTTTTGGAATTTTCAACTCCTGTGGCCATAAAGTGTTGCCTTGTAAAGCCAGTCAGGTCTACGATAAAAACAAAACCATTCACTTGAATGTTTTCGTCCAGTAATAAATAATCAAACAATGCCAAGTTGGCTCGCATAACGTCATCGAATGATTTTTCTGACGGCTCCGCAGCACCTACATGAAAAAGGTTTTAACGTCATGAAGCTAACATGTATACTAGGGATAATATATATATATATATATATATATATATATATATATATATATATATATATATATATATATATATATACTGCTAGTAATATCGAACTCATTTATCAAAACATCAATATGTATACTGAATTACCAGATTGTTCACAATCATCTTCAACTTGTTAATTTTTCCAATTATTGACGATCAATAAGATGAAATTTATTTAGGAATTTCGAGATAGCTATTTTTGAATCTGATGTTGCAGTTGTATTAAATCATTTAGAAAACAATATAGTTGACATCTACAGTAAAATTCAATACTGTACACCTACCTAACCGTACAAGGACAACTTTCCGCCCATTTCTGTCACGTCCTGGTAACGGCAGGTAAATACTGAAAAAATACAACAAAATATGAAAATGTTTCACTTGTGGCTTGTCAATACTCCATTAGGAGCTGGAAAAAACTTAAAAACTTGTTCAAATGATTTTTTTTTCTGAAAATGTTTTGAGTCACAAGGGTTAAAAGATTTTGGACTTTCATCACCAGAAATGTTTTCATCACCAGAATTATTTTGTTTCAACCGTCTCTTTAAAAGGTATCATGAAGTTAACAAGAATTGGGGCATGGTGAAAAGTACAATTATTGAAGTTTTGTTTTCCTACCTCTATCTCCATTTCGCAGTCCTTCATTTAAAATTAGGGCTACAAAAATGTTTTTCGATATAAAGAGCATGACTTTAAACTGCCCACAATCACTGATAATAGATAGGACTTCACGTTTTCAGAGCAGATTTGTCTTTTTTGAGACCTGCTACCGAAGCAAATAAACATGTCGACCCATCAATTGTTGTACTTGGCAAATTTAAATGCATTCTGAATAATGAATATAAATAAGATGGCGGTATTGAAGAACACATTAAGAAATAACAAAGTACATGATCTTGTTTAAATGGTACGACTCATTCACAGTGTAATAACAATGCTTTCTGGGTATTTATTACACTGTAACATTTTTTTACATGTAAATAAACAGTAGTTACATTCATTTTCCAATGTATTTGCGCGCGGGTCGCGTGTTAGTTCATGTGTACCCAGCATTCACAATATCACCAAGTGTAGATACATTGAACAAACAATAACTTGGTCAGCTTCAGAAATTCATAATTTATATGTATATTTTCTGGTGTACACATGTAATGCGGTGTGAGTATGACACTTTTCCTTGATATTACGCCCATTGCACATTCAACGATCAATTATTTTTCTCAATAGAGAAAGATCGTCTAATTCATTATATTTTTCCCCGTCGGTAATATTGTGCCATCGGTCGAACACTGAAAAGTGAATAAAGGTAGCGTTATACAACAATCTAAGCTTGTAAAGAGAAATACAAAAGACCTCGCTCGTGATACGATTTTCATGGTCATATGTCAAGCTGTATGAACACAATACGTCTTTGTATAATGTTTAAATTCACATTAAAATGAGCTTTATTTTTTGATACCAGATTTGATAGCATTGATTAATGCATGCAAGACCACAAACCGTATTTGTTCAAGAATGAGTTCATCCCTGAATTGGGGTTGCCGACAGGAAATACACATCCGGGGTTTCTGTCAATGCGAAGGGTTTACATTTTATTTTTCATAGTAATGCTCGTGTCCAATGGGAAGGATAACCATGTATCAATACAAATAAGGCCTTGTGAAGCAGATATGTTCAGTCTCCTGTATTGTAATGGTGGGGAGTGTGATAGTATCTGCAAAGTATTTAATCCAAATAAACCCTGGGTTGACATATCAGGTTTATTCCTTTCTCTTTGACATTTTTTCCTATAATATATTAGTTGGACAATGTGGGGATTTTTTGACACAAATATATTTTTTCCCTATGACTGATTACCTGCGGAGCTAAACCTTAAAGTAAGAAAAGCAAGAAAAAAATAGGTAAGAACATCAAGCTGCGCGAGTTGACAATTTGTGACATCCATTTAAATTTGGAACGACTCCATCCTTTTTCTAAAGCAATTATTGCTATTCGACAGAAATCATGAATTCTCATAATATGATCAGATTGGATTTGTTTTTGGTTTATTACTGAACTCTTTGATTGTAGACTTCCCGTTATTTAAACGTGAAAATAATTTCCAACTGCTGTCGAAGTTTGTGTTATGTTTATTATTTAGACATTATTTGCTGGGTAAGGGTAGTGGGCGTGTGAGTAAGTAGTTTTATTCTTGAGAGAGAGAGAGAGAGAGAGAGAGAGAGAGAGAGAGAGAGAGAGAGAGAGAGAGTTTTTCCTTTTTGCTTGTACGGACTACATAGTCTAAATTGTAGTTAATATGAAATAACATAGATGTTAACTGCTTGGCACTTAATATATTTACGGTCTAATATTGATATCCAAATTTGCTACTCTCATACTGTTTAATATCCACATTAAGATTTGCTACTATCATATACTCTAATATCCACATTCAGATCTGCTACTCTCATACACTCTAATATTAACATTTAGATTTGCTACTCTCATACTGTTTAATATCCACATTCAGATCTGCTACTCTCATACACTCTAATCCACATTTAGAGTTATGACTACATCAAGATTTGCTACTCTCATGCTGTTGAATATCCACAGTCGGATTTGCTACTTTCATACACTGTAAGATCCACATTCAGATTTGCTACTCTCATACACTCTAATATCCACATTCAGATTTACTACTCGCATACTATTTAATATACACATTCAAATTTGCTAGAGAGAGAGAGAGAGAGAGAGAGAGAGAGAGAGAGAGAGAGAGAGAGAGAGAGAGAAGCGCGCACACACAATTGATTCAAGTGTTATATCCGAATATAGTTAGTCATTCTGATTAAACGTAAAGTTTTGTTATTGAGTCTATCTAGGTTGCTTTTTTCTCTTACTTAGTTTATAATCATGAAGTCTAACATTAATCAGTGTAACAAGTAAATATAAAGGAATTGAAATCATTTTAATTTTTCAAACGGTAAATGTATAAAGAGGAGCAGCAAAGAGGGTGAACAGACCTAAACTATTTCAAAAAAAGTCCTAAAAGATTTCAAGCAAAGAGAGTGGACAGACCGAAACTATTTCAAACAAACCGAAACCAATTCAGGCAGACAAAAAAAGAGAAATGGTTTCGGTTCGTCACGCTACAGACCCGGCACCGATGTCGCTGCGGAGACGAATTGTTATGGTAAAACTCTTTACGATTTCAACTGAATATTTGATCAAGTCCGATACGATATCTTGATCTAGAATCATGCACATTTATCGTTACAAATAGATGTGGAACTGACTGAGCGTGACTAAAGAAATTTCTAAAGAGATTATAATCCATATCACCGCCGCACCAAGTTTGCCAAATATTTCGTAGTGTGTGTCAACACCGATGAAGACAGCAAGAATATTGCAGTTATCTCGGATCACTTTTGGTATTTGAGTGTATCGTTGAGTGATATATATCACATCGGTATTTTTATGCCTACCTCTGGAAAATATCGTAGCACGATTCTTTTGATTGTCTAACATGACATCATCATCTACGAATAAATTGTTAATACTTCCATCAATATCATCAATGCTCGGTGCTTCCTCGATATCGGTTATAAACTCAATAATATCCTCATCGATTTTCGATTTTGCTTTCTTGCTAAAATCCTTTAACACCTCGTAACATCGCTGATCGTCTACACTTGGGGCTATTAAATATAGTTTATCCCTTTTCGTCCATCTCGTTATCAAATTAAGTAACAACTGCGTCTTGCCACTTCCAGATGGTCCGATTATAATCATGCGAATAGAATTCGGTAGCGCTACATGATGTTTAACTGGTTCTCGTGTTTTAGTCGCCGAAAAATCAATTACATTCATGTTATTATAAATAAATTATGGATCTATATTGTGTGAAATGTAAGAAGCGTACTAGCACAAACGACTTGACGATTACAACTAAAAATAACAGATCAGCACTTGCTGGTAAGTGTGTACAATGTGGTACCAAAATATTTAGATTTGTTTCTATGAAATCTTTATATGTTTTTTAAAAAAACGAGGAGGTGATATTGCAGCTAAGTTAGTAAAACTCCCAGGGCAAAATATCCGGGAGAAAAACACCTTCCAGGGTATAGTTATTGTAGACCCGGGACAAGACTCGATATCCGACTCGATGATCAAAACCAACCCCGACCCGGTGAAAACCCAATAAACGCCATTGATAAGGCGTGTCATCCTCATGATGTTGCTTATAAAATCAGCAATCTGCAAAACAGACATATCGCAGATGTGAAATTAATTCATGCGTTGAATTCTATCACTGATAAATCCTTAAAAGAAATCAGCGAGTATTTACTCGCGAACAACTACAAGTGATACCCGAGGATACTCAATTACCGCCTCGTAGTCTTAACTAGCACCTCTGCTTCTGTTGCACTCAAGACAAGTCAGCATCACATTATCTCTAGTATGATCAATACTGCCATTCTTTCTGTTTACGGTAAATTGGCGAGGTTCTTTATCCGACCAACACCAACGCATTATACAATTGCAACTCGCGCAGTGATTATTCTGTTGTTGTTTCCGTGTGATAATAAATTCAGCATCAATATCAAATTTTCTGTTATTTTTTTTGTCCTGTTGTTTATAACCAGAGAGTTTTTTCTGATTATATCATCGCTGACAATATCACCTATTGTAGTGTCGTTATAGTCTAAAACAACTCTTTGAAGTTGTTGTATTCTTCGTACTCTGGACACCGCAAGATAAACTAAATTCGACCACTCGATGTGATTATCTATGATCCAAACAATTGTATCGGATATAGTCAACTCCTGCGAAGAATGTATCGTCGCTGCGTATCCTAGCTTCCATGGGGATTTATCAGCGCGCAATGCATCTTCGATAACACTGATATCAACCAACACAATATCATTTAACACTAAAATCTGCTTCTCTGTCCCTGACTTTGTCAGGCCTGGAATATCAACTTCGATATTTTGTTTTCGTGTATCCTTGGGTCTTTAACACAGCGGCACTGGAAGTGTTGCAAATTTTTCTTTATGCGTGTTAAATAACTTCATCTGAAGTGTATCTCTGACTATCTTTCTACTTGCCACTATCAAATCGTTTGGTCTCCACGCTTCCCAGAAATCATGTAATGGGGTTTTTCTGAAATTATTTCACGCGCTATTACACATTGGATTCTATCCGGTGTTAATCTGATTCGTTTCTTGAACTCGCGTAATTGTTCATCAAGTGATCTATGATCAGTAATAATTTCTTCATAAGTCTTCCCTGACCCACCACAGCCGTTTAAGTAAATGGTTTTATATCTACATATTGGATTGGAACACGACGGTGCATTAGATAGTTCTGATATCTGATTATTTTTCAAGCAATTGTTTTCAATCGTAACATCTGCTGATTTGGAGTAATCACGCAGTATTTCTTTTTTAATTCTCCATGATCCACAACTCTCGTCTGAATTCACTAATTCAGCCAATGCTTCTTTATGTTTTACGTCTATATAAAATGAATCAGTGCCGACTCTAATTGCGGAGTCAGGAAATCTATTTATCATCGAAAGTAAATTAACAGAAGCATAAGTCAGCATAGACGCCCTTAAGTAAGTATATTGAGGATTTTCTCCGTCATTATAAGTAACAATTGTACCTAATTTGGTTCCATCGGACAAGAAAGCGTATTTACGATTTACATATATACCCCTAGATGTTACATCTGCGATTATAAAATCGTATTCAGCATCATCTATATCAACCGCGAAGAATGTCGTTTATGGTCGTATTTTCCACCTTGTGTGAACTTACCAATTATTCTTCTACCGAGATCTTTTGCGTGTTTATTTCTAACTTCAAAGATTTCCTTGGACCATTTCACGATATATTTTTCGTCGAGGTCGGGAAATTTTTATTTTTATTTTCGCTGATTATACTATCTAGACTATCGGGTTGTGGTAACCAGACTTCAGTCTGCGCTCGATATGATATAATTGCTTCACTGACAATCAGTGATATCAGCATTTTAGAATCAATCATATTCCGTAATAAAATTATTGGCATCCAGTGTTTTTCAGAGATGTGTCTACCAAACCAAACATAACAGCATGGATGAAGTCCTTTAGCCAATTCAAATGATACCACACGAGCGAATCCGGTGAGATCAAAATCAGGCAGTGGTCCATTAATCACAACACGGGTCATCTCATGTGTGGGATGTCCAAATCTATTGAAGTACTCAGAGCACTCTCCGTGCCCAAGAAAACTCCCTGGATAACACGCAATCATATCAACCGAAATAATACTTTCAGGGTCGTAATTTGTATTCCATAATCCAGCATGGCCATAATCAACACAACTATCTTGGATATCCGAGAGTAATTCTGCGCGTGTTGGTTTTCATAGATTTCTCTTTCTCGTGAAATGAGCGGCAACTGACGGTATTGTAAAACAGTTTGTCAGTAATTGTTCGTCGTGTTCCGTTGAAAAACCACTAGCTAAATTTTTTTCATCTCGTTGTGGAGGGCTTCAGTACGATATAATTCGCCATTGGGTTTTACAAATTGATCGAGTTTACCCTCTTCGTCTTCAAACTCTGAAATAACCACACTGACACAGGATCGTTTTTACTCGACTCGTAAATAAAATCAAATAAATTTCCCCCAGAGTGTTCTCCGGAGAACTATACGGGTAGATATTTTATGGTTCTATCCCGCGGAAATATTGTTACCGCAGGTGTCCAAGCGTGTGCATTATGGTCAATAATTTTAATTGGAGAACCTCTCGATTTATATTTCGAGTCGTATAATATCTCGCTTATTACTGTCTCTACGGATATTGGGAATTTTAGTATCCGTTCTAACGCGGACAAATTTTGAATTGTTGTTCCGCTCTCTTTTACTATTAATCCCCATTCATTAAATTTTTTGCATCTTAGATCCGTCAATTTGTTTCCACGCAACGCATTTGTAAAGTGTTCTATTATTCGTTCTGCTACACAATTCAACGACGAATATTTCATTGGTTTAAGTTTTTCAATACTCGCTTTATCATTTATCGGATAGATCCCATAAAGAACCGCGGTTACAGGATAGGATTTCTCATAATACGGTTTGTCAATTCCAGTCAGAATTCCTGGTTTGGAATCCTGACTCACAGTCA
Organism: Unio delphinus; assembly: GCA_029339505.1. Taxonomy (NCBI): domain Eukaryota; kingdom Metazoa; phylum Mollusca; class Bivalvia; order Unionida; family Unionidae; genus Unio; species Unio delphinus. The sequence goes on from JAQISU010000217.1 coordinate 1,566,114, forward strand.
CAGTTCTATTATTTTTCAGGATGGGTTGAAATTTGTCGCGTATAATCCAATTCCCCGTTTCTGAGCGGATAATGAATTTCACTCTAAAAAAAAATATTTTTTCTGGTCAAGATGTGAGATTTTCACTGCTGCTCTTTCGTCGTTCATGGTAGCATCAACATTACCATCTATTCGAAATGTTGATAGGTAGAATCCGTGATGTTTTTAATGAATTCAAGCGCTATAGACAGGTTTCACTGGTGATTTATCACTATGCGGAAGTATATAACACACAAAAGAATTTCGTGTGAGTTTTTTTTTTTTCACTTACAATTTTGATCGTATATTATATTCATAATGGTGGGTGAAGCACTGACAACTAAATTAACACGCGAACGATTAGCTTCGATTAAGAAATTTATTCCAGTTCGTGGTTCCGTTCGAAATATGCTCCAAACGAGACAACACTTTCAAAGTGATTTTGCGGCAGACACTCAACAGTTATTCAAACCAATAACAACTGCTACTAAGTATACTGTACCAATACTTGAAAAAAAAATAGTAAAGTAAATTTAAAAAAATATCAGCGCTGTTAACAAAACCCTCTCTTGATCCAAAAAAAAAACAATGAAAAAATAGTAGAGAACTTACGTGCGAGACTTAATGAGGAGGGGTTAGCAGCAATTGATAATACTGATAAAGCGGAAATTCCTGCGCTTGTTGTTGCGACTTATGAAAACATTGCTAGCAATTTCAGTGATTTAATCACTATGGTAACCGTAAAAATCCGTAGGATTTTCGGCTAGCTCAGCAATATACTCTCGATATACATCAATATCCACTACCATCTACGGAAATTATGCCTGCAAGTATTAGCAAAATAATAAACAATGCGGTGGAGCAGAAGATAGCATCACGGATAAATGATGGATATGACACTCAGGGAAATATTACTGCAAATATGCTAGCGGGAAGTGGCTCAATCATATGAACCAAAAAAGGAGCGGGGATACAAATAAAAGGGAAATGGTCTAAGACTACCAGGAACTCCGTATTCATGGTACAGCGTAAACGGCCTGAGACTAGGAACAGTTTACTAACAACAATAGTTCCCATGTCAAATTTTGATTTATTTGATGCTGCTAAAAAAACTAGCGATAAAGAACTTTAGAGGTGTCATTATGAGAGATCAATTACCACAACAATCAAACAGCGTTGAAACCGGTATTATTAATCTCGATAACAGCAGCGGACCTGGAACTCACTAGGTTGCATACGCGATTGATCCGCGTGCAATTGTTTATTTCGATTCGTATGGGTTAGCGCCGCCTAAAGAATTTACGCGTTATATAAACCACTTAAAAACTCCTATCTGGTATTCTACGCTACCAACACAGAAAATGAATGACCCACCAATATGCGGCATAGAAGTATTGAAATTCCTCAACGCTATTACATCATCGGAAAAACCACCACATAAAACCGTACACGAATATACGAGTAATCGCTTTCTAGAGAGATCTTAGAGTATAATGATTGATATTTGCGGGAGATATTTATCAAGCCTGAAAAATCCCTCCGCGGAAATATCTGCAACCGGTGATGTAAAAAAATAATCGAAGATGAAATAGCTGAGATGTTGAACTTAGCAAGTGTTGATCCCAATGAAATAGTTGTATTTCAAGATCGTCAGGGTAGATTGAAAACTAGTAATGTTTCCCTTCGTGATATTTTAGTTAAACGACGCGACGCAGTAGAAGATACTATCGCGTTGTTTTCTGATCAGGGTAAACTCAAACCGGGTGTACTTGTTTCAACGCTCACAGATAAATTAGCGACGCTCGGTGATAATTATTCATCAACGATAGAATTATTAAAAAAATTACGTGATGAATACAACATTCACGTAAATGCGTTACAAAAAGCTATTAACACTTTTCAGGTCCCCTTAAACGATTTCTTTGGAGATCCACCGGTTACCACACCGAAACTCACGGAGATAAAAACCTCCATGGATAATTTGATAAAATTGCGATCCGAGTATGACACTCATATCGAACAATTTACTACGTTACGTTGAAATTTTAAAAAAGCCGATGATGCCGTCGATAATTTTTTTTCGGTAAAAAATGCCAAACCCGAAGAAATCAAAACAGATCTCGCTGATAGTATCACGAAACTCGATGAAATAACCGCGTTTAATCGGCGAATAGAAGTTTTTCGCGAAGATATTAAAACGACCAACGATGTCATCAAGGATGATCTACCGAGGATGATAGGAAAACTTGAAAAAATAAAAATCCCTCACTAACAAAAAAATATCATAAATAACGTGTACGCGATTCAATACGGATCATTTACGTGGACACCACAAAATAACATATTAAATATCACCGCGACCGTCAAAGGTATTTATCGATTAACACTAGTGACACCGACTCAATTTAATATTTCATCAATGAGTTCATCTGGTGTCAACAATATGATATCAACGGTCATCGACAAGGGAACAATTGAACAATTCACATTAACATCCACTGATAACAATTTGGCTAGGATTTCAGTAACATGGTATGTCAAAATTCGTAGCGGATTTAAGTAAACAACTAAATTGAATTCTGTTGTTATAAATAAAATGTCATCATTGGCAACGTCACAGCAATATCGCTATGATCAGGTCAGAGAATTTCAAACTAAACTCAAAACACTCACTGAAGAGTATCAAGTAAAAATAAAAAAATATCGACGAAGAATTACCGCAGTTGATGTTACTGTGTACTCGATATCAGGTGTAATCACCGGAGCTGGTATAATACTCTCCTCGGTGACAATGGTTGCCCCGATAGCTGTTCCAATGGCGACAACAATCGCGGAGATTATTTCGATTATAACATAAAAATATCATCATGCAGCCAGCGTAAACTACAAGATTACGTAGTTAAATTTCATGTTGTGTCAACAGCGTACTCGCAATTATCCTCGATGATATCGTCGTCACTCGATAACACATTAATATCCGATAGTGAGTTTTCAGCGATGGTACGTGTTTATGATTCCGCGATGTCAAAATTAGAAAAACAACACGAATATAATAACAATGGCGATATCGCAAGAACAACTTCAACGAATAGCTGAAAATACCATACCGGTGAAAACCAACATGATCTCGATAACATCAACCAATCCTGAATTCAGTGTGAATTTCCCTTCTGCGATTCCCGTGAAGGAGATAGCACTAGCAAAATTACGAGTGTATCACAGTTGTCCAAATATTAGATCAAAATCATTCGGTGGTCAACAACCGAATAATTCCTTTGTGTTTGCGAGTAAAAATAAACCCGATGGTACTCCAGACTGGAACGTTGTTTCGTTACCATCTGGGTCCTACCAAATCGAACAGATCAATAATGAATTACAACGCGGAATAAAATCCTTTACTGGAAAAGAATCGAAAATCGCTATAACGGTTCATGAGCCGACGTTGTCATCTGCCATTGAGATAAACTCACCCGGATATGCCATAGAAACCGTTAATTTACCACCTGAACAGAAAATATCTGATTATACTTCAAATAAGGAATTATATCATGATGTAATAATATCGTACGATGGGATTTTTTCGTGGGCGGATTGAACCAGGTGGTGGATGGTATCAAGTAATTCCAAGTAGAATTAAGGACACTTTATAAAAATAAAATATAAATTGAAAAATATAGACATATTCTAAGAGAAAAAAAACTTTCCAAAGAATCCCCCCGAGATGAAATCATCAAATACATAGAAATATGCAATCAAATTATCGCTGATATGGAAGTATTTAATTTATGGATTATTCAAACAATCTTAAATGATACAAATCCTAAATCAAGAATAGAATTTGCAAAAACATATAATATACGTGTAGAAGATATTCCAGCATTTAAGTTTCCCGAGTATAATGTAGACCAATTAAAAATCAACCAATGATCTCCTCGATGAGTACTTTCCACAAATACTCGCCTCATGGAAAAAATAACACAACCACAGGCAACCATCCTCAAGCATAATAATGACCCAGACGGATACGGGCGGCATATCGCTCCTCAAAACGTCAATATATCCTCGGTGATTGCATTGAATTTAGTATGTGATGTTATCGAAGGAAGTTATCAAATAAATCTCGAAAGATCAAATCAAGCTCAACAAGGATATATTTTATATTCATTTGCACCAACAGCTCCTCCAGGGTTTCTAATAATTGAGGATCCAACTAATCAAGTCTATATGCGATGTCATAATGATTCGTTAACGAGAATTAATTTCAAACTCACTGACCAGTCCAATAATCTGATTGATTTACGAGGTGAGGTTTTACAACTTAGTCTGTTTGTGAAATCAGACAGAGTTTTACCATAACAATTCGTCTCCGCACGCGACATCGGTGCCGGGTCCGTAGCGTGACAAACCGAAACCATTTCTCTTTTCTTGTCTGCCTGAATTGGTTTCGGTTTGCTTGAAATAGTTTCGGTCTGTCCACCCTCTTTGCTTGAAATATTTTAAGACTTTGTTTAAAATAGTTTCGGTTTGCTTGAAATAGTTTTGGTCTGTCCACCCTCTTTGCTGATTAAGGAGTTAACTCGCCGGGTAACATACTATAAGTATTTTTTGTATTGATGGAGGAGAGATTTTATTAATGGAGTAAGGCGATAGGGGTAGATGGGGCGTGCAAGAAACATTTTACTAATTAATAATGGAATCTTAAACAGATATATTAGCGAGCGAGCGACCTGAGGCAATTAAGAAATATCTTCCTGTTCGTGATTCTGCCAGAGAGAGAGAGAGAGAGAGAGAGAGAGAGACAGAGACAGAGACAGAGAGAGATAGATGGACTTCTGATCCGTGTCAAATAGTAATTATTCTAAGGGAAGAGTTATATAACGTAATTCAGATATTCTGACTGACGAAAGAAATGATTGTCTTAGGAATTTTGTTTAGAAACTACTATTTATGATTACGAGAGTGAAATTAAGGTGTAAACCTTGGAAGTAACGTGAATTTAAAGTGGCAACCTTGATCGAAATTGTTTAGTCCGAAACTTTCTGAGAGAGAGAGAAAGTTTGGATCCAAGGAAGCCTAGGAAAAGAATATGTTTTTGCTCGTTAAACAAGACGGGAAAAACGTGTCTGTCTTTTGAGAAAGACAGGATTTAGTACAAGGTGCACAAATTCTAAAGTTAACAGAATTAAGGTACGCAATTTTCATTTCACGTACTATTCCATTTTTTTGTATTGTTTGTTATATGCAAACTAGGTTCCATATTATCGACGATTTATTCAATGTCATGGAAATGTGTTGATGTAGTTGCTGTCCAATTTATCTTTTAAATTTTTTAGTTATTCATTGGTAGAATCGATTGCATGGTATCCCAATTTTCATATGTGTAGGATTTCATAGGGCTACATGAAATAAATATTTAAAAAATTCCTTTGTTAGGACGATACTGATTATCGTGAGTTAACGATATGAACATATTATATTTGTTTTGTAATGCTTAAGTAATCTTGTAAGCAAAGGATTTGTGTATATGCAACAGTAATCGAACATGTAGAAGCACGCGGTAATTTTTTGATAGACCACTTACGTAGTAATTTATGACATGTGACTGTAAAGCGAAGGCAAGGTACTACCGTAGGTCGGCTTGAGCCAGTGTCTGGATAGCTAGTGTGTTCTGAGTAACGTAAGTGAAGGAACTGTATGTACATCTAGAAAATGCTACATATAGAGACTTAGTGATCTTTTTGTTCTCTAAGGAAACAGTTTTCCGAGAGGGAGTGATACTCGACAGTCCGAAGACTGAGTCCGGAAAAAAGGAAGTGACGAGTGAAGTCTGAAGAAGTAGAAGTGACGAGTTCAGAGTAAAGGACTATGAAGTTAAAGTGGGACCAGGCAGTCGGAACATGCAGATTCAAGGAAATAGGAAATGTTGGAACACGGTCGATGGGAAGGTGATGCAATCAGTCGTGGACATATTTGTTTTCACCACTTGTTATGATGATGAAATAAATCCAGATTAGACACTGCTATTAAATCCTGTTGAAATAACTTAAGTTGAATGAAAATTACCGCTATTAATCTGTTCGATCAAATTTGTTATTTTTCTTATCAACAGGGGCTGATATTACATTTATTCTTTCCAATAATCTTGCCTAGTTCTCTGTTCATATTCATCTTTTCACTCACACCGGGTCATAACATCGAGGGTCATTCCCTAGATAACGCAGCAAAATCCAATTAACTATATCTCGTTTTAAAAAGGTGACGTTACATAGATAAACAAATAAACAATTTAAAAGACATTACAGAAGAAAAAGAAGAACTAGGAAAATAAAAATCTCAAGTTAAATCCGATATAGCAGCTTATGGAATAATAACATTAAGCAAATATTCGGAAGTGATAGAGTATGTTCACTTGATCGCAAAGCTTTCAATGCGATCTTTCGCTAATTATCGAGGAAGAAAAAGTATAGCCTTTGTCAGTTTTGCATATTGGAAACTGTGCCTATACAGCGAGCACCATAACTGAAAGCCTGGAAAGGCACGGAGGTCAGTATGAATACACATTCTGATCAGCTCATCAAAGAAAATAATGGACAAAAATACAAACGATGGCAAATGTAGGGTTCAGCGCCATTTTTCAGCACAAGATTGGCTATTCATGGCGGCCAGTAAAAGTAGTAGAGAAAGAACACATGAAACCCCGGAAAGAACCACCGACTCACGAGACGCTACGGGCAAGCTTTCTTGCACACCCACATCGGTCGAATCCAGGACCCGAACCCACGCAGACAGGTTAGATGGCGGCGATCCATAATGGTGAGCGCTTTAGACCATTGGCCTCCCGGGGCCCCTGGATGGTAAATGAACAAGATATGCTAGTCTGTAACATTGACCCATTGAAAGAAATTACTTGTAAAAGAAAAGCATAGATATACGTAGCACCTGGATACATCGGCAGGAAAGCAGTTTAAGGAAACCTGTTCAAATTAGCTGTCAGAATGTCAGGATCATTATATATATATATATATATATATATATATATATATATATATATATATATATATATATATATGTATATATATATATATATATATATATATATATATATATATATATATATATATAATATTATATATATATATATATATATATATATATATATATATATATATATATATATATATATATATATATAGTAGTTGTAACCAACAAGTTTATAAATAATAGGTTTATGTAGCAAGAGTTCAAGGTCGGTCTCTTTTAAAGTAAGATTTGATTTTCCACTGGAAGTCATACGTTATGAGTCAAGTGAAAATAAGTATAAATATAAATTTGATTTTAAAAAAATAACTGTTTAGATCAGTCCGTCATCGATAATATAAGCGGATTTGTGCTCTTTAAATAAATTATTGGAATTACTTAAGTGCTCATTGACTAACACATTATATTTAGATTATTGTAAACTCATAAAAGACTGCATCGTTGTGATTTATCGGGACATCCATGACTATTGGAATCCGTTCCAAGCATTCTGCATTTTGTAAGTTTTTGAAAAGATCTATAAGATTATTTGAGATTTAATTCACAATACTATGTCCCTTGAATTTTCACATTGTATTGTAAATAAATAAACAAATTTTTCATTCTACTTGAATCGTTGGTTTCATTTCTTTATGATAATATTTCAGCACAGAGTCGTCACAATATGGAATACAAACACAATATGGCGAGATAAGAAATCTCTCGCCTTGGAAAATGTGTATATGTATGGACTTTGCAGAAAATTACATTTGCTCCTCAACTGACAAAATTCAATCTGCCTATTGGGATGCTTTAAATGAAATGGGAACGTAAAGCGAGTCGTAGACATGTCTGTCAAACAAGGAAGATTCGTAATTCAGAGCGAAAATGATATGTTTAATATGGGGCCTTTCGGCAACAGAGAAAGGAAATTAAAAAAAATAGTCACTGATTTATTCACAGAATGACTCTGCAAGGTCGGCACAAATATTAGTTGACACAAGTGTCCCCATATCTTTCAAAATCCGTCATACCTCTTGATAATGGCGTTTACGCACCGTTTCCTGCTTCTGTAATGCATGTTTCATTAGCGTCACCAACAACACATACCAAAGTGAATATATTTATATCAATTGAAGATGGGAAGCATTTGCAAACAGTGGACAAAACAAAACAGGATGCAGACCATGCGGAAAATCTCTAGCCCGATGGACTGTTTGAACGAAATGTATGTGTACTTCGTTTCTGCTGTTTACGACTGGAAATTGTATCTTCGAATAATGCAAGAAACGCCTATAGATGATTGCCTCATTTCTTTCATTGCAACGTCTAGAAGATATAGCTGTATGTAAATCTATCGTTGGCCAAATCCGGCTGATTAAATATGGGTCAGAAATGAAAATATTACAATTTTTACACCTTTTCCGAATGATAGATCAACCTGCTGAATCAATATACACATAGTGTCGCAAAGCCAATACCAACACCAAACATTCCTTCTCAATTTTTGAATAATTATCTAGTGCTTGCTTGATTATTTTTAGTTATATTTTTATTACAAAAACTAGCACACTTGATTATATACACCATTGTTGTCATCAACATATATTTAAATGACTGACTGAAATTTGCAGTTGTTTGAACTGGTACACTCTTACACTTTAACTTATCACCCACTCCCGATATTTTTTAGACCAATGTAACTTCATTTGCGTACTCAACAAATTGGTCAAGGGTCCAGCAGTTATATAAAAATTGGAGCCAAATTTGCGATAGTATCAGTCTTACCCCCAAAATTTGCATCACGCGATTTCTTTTTTTCTTACTGAAAATTCAAAGATATCCATTAACTTTATAGGTTTAACTTGATTGTGTCTCGCAATATGTCATAAAATGTAACAAAACACGGTAAAATGTACCTTTACTTAAATTGTTACCTTTATATCACTGTGTCTATCAAACAATTTCCGAATGATTTCCAAGTGGTCCTTCTGGCGGACATTTTCGTTGCAAGCGTCACAATAACCAGGAGTAATCGTTCATTAAAAGTTGGAAAATGCAATGCGACCCTTTCATCCAAACACGCATTATTGCAATTGATAAAGTCCACCTGGAGCTACTAATGCCTAAATTTCCTTTGCCCTTTCTGTGAGTAGAATTTGCCAAATATGTTCAATGTAGGTAACATATTTTACGTTTCTAATTTTGTCAATTCATCGAATCTTGGCAATGGTAATGAATGCTTTTGATCTCACTATTAGCTTTTTAGTCGGAGCTCATGCAGATAGCATTATCATGGTGAACAACGGCCATGTTTTTTTTTTCTTGGTTCTATGAAATCATTTTCCAGAACATTCCTGTTTGAGAGTTTTCATCCTGTACGGGCACTGTTTCACTGGTCTAGAATTTCAATATCATGATAGATATTATTTGTTGGTTTTGGAAATTCTGCAAGTAAGTGCTCATGTTCAAACAAAACCTGTTTTAGTTCATTCTTTTGTTGTGGCTATAGAATGTTGAATGTTTCTGTTCCAGATTCTTTCTATGATAGGCTACACCAGACTCACTACAATCCATACTTATTATAGCGTTTAAATCTTCACAATGTGGACATAGGCTATAACAACTACATGATTAACCTGACCATCTCTATCAATATATATATATATATATATATATATATATATATATATATATATATATATATATATATATATATATATATATATATATATATATATAAACAATGACTTAATTCATCTTAATTCATAATCTATAGAGGCTTTAGAGGTATGGATGGGAGAGCCATAACTCAGTCACCAGGCTGAAAATTCCTCTCCTATTTCTTAATTTCATTTTTTACTGAGATGAGTGAATATTAGTTTTTGACTGAGATGAGTGAATATTAGTTTTTGACTGAGATGAGTGAATATTAGTTTTTGACTGAGATGAGTGAATATTAGTTTTTGACTGAGAGGAGTGAATATTAGTTTTTGACTGAGATGAGTGAATATTTGTTTTTGACTGAGATGAGTTAATATTGGTTTTTGACTGAGATGAGTGAATATTAGTTTTTGCTACTTAATCAGCCGTTGAAAACTTATATTTGAAATCACATGCATATTCAGGAAGATTAATGTGTGAATCTTCACATGAAAGAATTTTCTCTTTGAATGGCACACGGGCAGTATGTCCATAAACAATTTCAATAAGATTAAAATCTAATATTTCTTGAACGATTCCCTAACAGTAAACAAAAGCAAATCTGTATCATCGCCCCAATCATTTCGTGCATCTCAGCAATGTGACCGAATGAAACTTCTCAAAATCTGATGAAATCTTTCCAAGGATATCAAATTCGACACGAGTCTGTCCAGTTTACTGTCTATAGTTCCAAACTCTATGTTGACATAACTCATAACTCTTCTGGAAACGTTCCTTAAACGCCCCATAATCAGCAATTTGTTGTATTGAGATTTGCCAATAAGTACTCTTTGTAATAATAGTCTAATGCTACTCTGACCTTTTAAAATTTTTAGCAATTTGTTTTTCAAAATGAGAAATGGTTTTACTTACTTCTTTGCTTTTAAAATGGGGTAATAGCCTAATATTCATAGTAACACAAAAGTTTGTTTATTTCTTTACTTAAGGATTATTATTTCTTGCCTTGAAATCCGATGCGAAATTAGTCCTATTGTTGTGTGGGTTTATTCGTTCAAACTATTAGTCACTAGAATTAATAAGTGCTCAATAATATTCTTGGACTATTGGAATATTAATTTGATTCACTGGAATTACAAAGTGCTCAATACTAATCTTGGACTTATTGGAATATTAATTTGGAATTGCAGTGAATTAAGTAAAGTACCTTTTGGATTAAATTATTGTGATACATCAAAATAATCTTAATAATCGTAATATTCCAGGTCATTGGCACTTTAGCATATTCGAAACTACAGGCACATTAACACATTAAGTATCTGGAATTTATTTGGAGCAACTGGAACTAAACACATGTGGACTTGTGATAGAACTTTAAGGATTATCTGGGATTTAATTCAAAGTACTCAAATTTTCAATTTTGTATTCGAAGGTAATAAAATATTTGTTGAAGTTTACAAACCTTGTTGGTTTTCACTCTTTTCTGTTACTCAGTTTAAAACCATAAAGTCATCACAGTTATTATTATCAAATATTTAAAGTGTTGATGTACCAATAGCCTGCAATATTGTTGATGTGCTAACAGTCTGGATTATCACGATGATATAATCATAAATGACTAAATAAATTCACAATAATCCCAAAATATTGATTTAGTTTTAACGTACTACTGCTCACTTTATAATCCCAGAATAATTTAAATAAATAAATCCTCTCAAAAAAAAACAACAACAACTGAACACAGCTAAATTTAATTGCTCTATAGATTAATTTTTTAATATAGGAATACGAAATTATGTTTACTTCTCTATTTTATAAAATCATAAAACACAGCCTGTAACCGAGGAAGAAGGTACTTTTCCCATCAAATTCTGTTTTAGAACAATCTATGTTGTAGAAAAAGTCATTCTTATACTAAACACTTAGTGAACAAGATGTAAAACATCAGGTAAAACAGGATTTTTTGCAGATGAATACAAATGTCCTGAACTGAGATCGAAGTTAAAAATTTTACCTTCAATTTATAGGATCTTAAAATATAATCTAAAATCGTAGACAAGAATTAGTTATGTAATATATTGTTTACACAAGACATTAGTCAAGTATGCCCAACTCCTACCCTCAATTATGACGATGGGAAACTCTCACAATTCAGTTGAAATATACATTACACTCCAAGCTTGTATGTAATTATATAATACCAAATGCCATGTGATTGTTCTTTTCAAATGTCATTTAAGTGTATCACACCAAGTGGCATGTAAATCTACCATACCAAGTGGCATGTATTTGTATCCTGCCAAGTGGCATGTAATAGTATCATGCCAAGTGGCATGTATTTGTATCCTGTCAAGTGGCATGTAAATCTACCATGCCAAGTGGCATGTAATAGGATCATGTCAAATGGCATCTAGTTGTGTCGTAATAATGGACATGTAGTCATACACACCACGTGGCATATAATTTCATTAAAACAAGTGATATGTACTTATATCACACCGAGTGGCATGTAGTTGTATGACACTTAGTGGATGTGATTATATAACAGCAAGTGGCATCTGACTATATCACACCAAGTGGCATGCAACTCTATCACACCGATTTGCATACAGTTGTATCTGACCAGGTGGAAAGTAATGGTATCGCATCAAATGACATGCAAATGTAGCATACCAAATAGCATGATTGTATTATATCAAGTGGCGTGTAATTGTATCACACACGCATGGGCTTGCGTCATAGTAAGTAGTTTGCAACCGTATAACACCGCGGCATGTGATTGTGTCATATAAAATTGCATGTGATTGTATCACACCACGTGGCATGTACTTGTATAAAACCAAGTGACATGTGATTGTATCATATCAAGTGACATGTGATTGTATCACACCAAGTGGCACGTACTTGTATAATACAAAATGGCATATGGTTGCATAATAGCAAAAGGCATGCCATTGTATCATACCAGATGGCATGTAATTGTATCATTCCAAGTAGCATAGGATTGCATAATACAAAATGGTATGTGATTGTATCATACCAAGTGACATGTGATTGTATAACACCAAGTGACATGTGATTGTATCATATCAAATGACATGCAATTATATAATACCAAATGGTATATGATTGCATAATAGCTAAGGGATTGTAATTGGATAATACCCAAAGGCATGTAATTGTATAATACCAAAAGGCATGTGAATGTATAATACCAAATGGCATTTGATTGTATAATACCAAAAAGGCATGTGAATGTATAATACCAAATGTCATGTGATTGTATAATACCAAAAGGCATGTGATTGTATAATTAAAAATGGCATGTGATTGTATAATACCAAAAGGCATGTGAATGTATAATACCAAATGGCATGTGATTGTATAATTAAAAATGGCATGTGATTGTATAATACCAAAAAGGCATTTGATTGTATAATACAAATGGCATGTGATTGTATAATACCAAAAGGCATGTGAGTGTATAATACAAAATAGCACGTGATTGTCTAATACCAAAAGGCATGTGAATGTATAATACTGAATGGCACGTGATGTGTAATACCGAATGGCACGTGATTGTATAATACCAAAAAGGCATTTGATTGTATAATACAAATGGCATGTGATTGTATAATACCAAAAGGCATGTGAATGTATAATACCGAATGGCACGTGATTGTATAGTACCAAATGACACGTGATTGTATAATACCAAAAAGGCATTTGATTGTATAATACAAATGGCATGTGACTGTATAATACCAAAAGGCATGTGAATGTATAATACCAAATGGCATTTGATTGTATAATACCAAAAGGCATGTGATTGTATAATACCAAAAGGCATTTGATTGTATAATACCAAAAGGCATGTGATTGTATAATACAAATGGCACGTGATTGTATAATACAAAAAGGCATGTGAGTGTATAATACCAAATGGCATGTGATTGTATAATACCAAATGGCACGTGATTGTATAATACCAAATGGCATATGATTGTATACTACCAAATGGCATTTGACTGTATAATACAAAAGGCATGTGATTGTATAATACCAAAAGGCATATGATTGTATAATACAAATGGCATGTGATTGTATAATACCAAATGGCACGTGATTGTATAATACAAAAAGGCATGTGAGTGTATAATACCAAATGGCATATGATTGTATAATACTAAATGGCACGTGATTGTATAATACCAAATGGCATATGATTGTATAATACCAAATGGCATGTGATTGTATAATACCAAATGGCATTTGATTGTATAATACCAAAAGGCATGTGATTGTATAATACAAAAGGCTCGTGATTGTATAATACCAAATGGCATGTGATTGTATAATACCAAATGACATGTGATTGTATAATACCAAATGGCATTTGATTGTATAATACCAAAAGGCATGTGATTGTATAATACAAATGGCATGTGATTGTATAATACCAAATGGCATGTGATTGTATCATATTTCATGGAAAAAATGAGTAGATGGAGCATTGCTCATGCTAAAAAACTTTATATTTTCATCAGATGTGGGACTGCAGATCACTTTGAAGCGTATGAACGTATATAAGCAATTCAAGTGTAAACAATGGATTCGATAGATTTTGTGTTTGCTACTGATGAGGAAAACTGGAACCTATTCCAAATAGCAAAGAAGAGTGAGGCAGATTTGTTGTTTGTTGCAGATATAGATGTTACTGATATACATACAATGCGGAGGAATTCGTTCGAATTATGCGGAATACTTTGAACATGTCGCGAATGGGTAATTACACAGGAATATAAAACCTTTTTATTTTCAGAAAATTGTACCTTCTAATCATACTTGTAAAATAATCCGAATGTATGACGCCCAAAACGGGCAAAAAAATTATTGTTGGATTTTAAGAAGTCACTGCATAAATATGCAAACAAATTCGTCATTAATAGGCAATTTCCGCTGATGATGTCATACCAGTTAAACGACGACTTATACTCATTGCCACTGAAATATATCAACAATGATCTCATAATGCCGTCCAGTGTATCGTTTGATATACAAAGGTAATATATACACTTTTCTGAGCTCAAAAATGGAAAAAATAGTTTTAAAAATAATAAACGTCATTGGCCCCGTTACTGATAAAGGAAGTACCTTTAAGCTATCGGTTATGAGTTACCTTTCCTCATTTTCCAAAGTACATGTACGTTATGAGCGGCATCCAGAGGAATTGGCCCGTCCTGAATATTCATTTACAAGAGCTAAGAGGAAGAATGGTCCATTTAAAAATCATAATATTATTAATTATAATTGATATATTCATTGAGATTTTTTAAAATAGTAACCTTTTCTTAAACGCACAAAATGGGAAGAAACGGTTTACCAATGAGTCTGTGGAAGCTGCCAGTCCAACCTGTTTTGTAAACAATAAATGTGTCGTAATGTCTAGATGTTCGGGGACCAGTCCCAAATAACTTTACATTAGCTTTACGTTTTTACGACTATTTGCAGTCTTTAAAAAAATGACATAAGTTATGCTTAACATTTAGTGTAATATAACAATTGTGCAAGTCTTATTTACAACCAACATGTTTATTTCGTAGATTTCACTTTCATGATGTTGACAGCATATTTACACTAAGGGATATATTGGCATTTATATTATTATTATTATTTTTGGTGTTACATTAAAGTTTTATGGCTGGAGGCAAAGAAGTAAATATGTACAATCTTGCCTCTTCAATACGACTCTCACAATTATGAATAAAAAGATTAGTTAATCAAAATGTTTAATTAGAAGCTTCATTGCTAAAAATTCATTTTATGAACTCCAGAAGCAGAAAAAGTGCGATTTTTCCATAATTTATCAGTCATTTATCTGTTTTAAATTTGAGAGACCAAGTATTTTTGAAAAATATTTAAATACATGAATTACATGATATGATATTGTTATCTGTTTAAGCTCTAATAAATATAAACAAAGCACAGAAAAAGCGAAAACAACAAGCGTTGTAAAATTAACAAATAATTTATTTCCCTGGAAAAAGATTTTTAAAATGGAAAAATAACTCACAATTTTAAAATACAAATCCAAAAGTAATCAAACAATAATTAATAAATTACAAAAATCCTAGTAATGAAATGTTCTAATCAATTCAACTTTGAGTCCTGATGGAAAATCCAAGATGGAAGACGATGACAAGTGTTATAGTCTGTACTGCGTTTATCTAGTTCCTTGTAGAAATACAATATTTAACACCCTAGTGATGGAAATCCTAATAAAAGTTTGATAAAATGTCTTTGTCTAAGAATTATGTATGATCACATCAAATATTTCCAGAGATATGAATTAAGTATTTAATATCCAAATGAACTGAAGAAAAGTTAACATGAATTTAAAACTTTGAAAATGACTTAACGTCATATGTAAAGGCCCAAAATTGAGAATATTTCAATAAAACAAATATTATATCTTACTGTACTACGCAGATAGGAAAAAAATTCCAACAATTTGCGAAATCAAGAAAAAAGGGGAGGAGTAAAGTGATCGCGTTTATATCACGTAATCCTAACATGAACACGACGAGAACCAATTATTTTATTTTTATTCTTAATTAACATGTCCCATCATGACCTTGTCAACAACTAATCACTTTAAAATTAAAATGATAAAACCTGTTTACGTGTCTGCCAATAACTCGGAATCAAGGTTAGGATCTATGTCAACATTTCTTGTTTACCAACGAATAATTAAAGTCAAGCGATCATCTGAAGAAAACACCATCTCGAGTTTTAAAAAATGCATTACTATAGTATGTAATGAAAAAAAAATTATTTAAAACTAACAAACAAACAATTATATATTTTAAAAATTAGATATTAAATCAGATATTGTTACGTATATTTGATTTAAATTATTTATTTTTAAATGTCAAATCCAAATTTGTCATTTTGCCTTTAAAATTCATTAATTGGGAGATTATTCTGGAAAATTCAGGCTGACCTAGACTCTAGCTGTAAACACAGGTTGACCTTGGCTTGTTGACCTCATTTCTGACCCTTCTTTAAAGAGTGTAAACAAGCCTTGGAAATGATTGGCTAGATCCAAAAATATCTTTTTATTTTTAGTAATTAGTGGCTGATTTTCTTCTGGATCATTCTATTAGTACGTGACTTAGTGAAGGTAGCTTCTTTCTTTGAATTTCTAGAAAATCACGTGATCCCTTGTTTACGTAAAAAAACGGGTATTTAAATTATTGTACTGTGAGAGAATATTCAATAGAATCTGGGCTTTTAAAGTTAATAGTTGTGTTTTCTGTTTGAGTACTGGACATTGTGTCATTTCGTTGTAGCAAGAGGAATTATTCCATTTAACTGGAAAAGGACATGTGTTGATGATTTTCATTTGGATTATTTTTTTAAAAACAAGAACTGCATCACGTGACATTGTCAGCCATTTTGGATTACATCGTCAAGATTCGAACCTGGAACTATTAGAACATTTATTTATCAGGACTCTTGCAATTCCATTAGTGGATTATTTTTGTGAATTCTATATTGGATTAATGTTGGATTTGATTCTCTAAAACCGTAAGTTTATTTACTTTATGAAAATAATTGTACTTAATAAATTCTTTGTTCAAGTTATACAAGCTTGTTAGTTTTCACTCTTTCTGTGTTGCTGCTTATTCGAGCCTAAACACGTAACAGATATAAGTAACAGTAGTATAATATATGTCTATAAATCTCGTTACCTATGGTGTTATATATATATATATATATATATATATATATATATATATATATATATATATATATATATATATATATATATATATATCCATTTATAAATGTATTTACCTATAGTATTATAATAAATATGTCCATACATAAATGTCTTTACCTACAGTATGATAATATATATGGCACCTCAAAGACACTAATAGATACAATTCAGAAAATGATGTAACATTATTTGTTTCTACTTTTACTGTCTTTATTTACTGCTTCCCCTTTCATTTTCTGATTCATTCTTTTTCAAGTTTTATGATATGTTCGTCCTATTACAGTTTTCTCTAAGATGCTATATTTGCATGAACCAATAAGGCCAGCTACACGCAGGTTTGAGTATGTAAGGAATTCGAACATTTAGATTTCGAACATAGGTATATTGTGTACAATCGAACACATGCATAATACATACAATGGAACATATATATATATATATATATATATATATATATATATATATATATATATATATATATATATATATATATATATAAGCTTTAAAGTTGTACGGATATGTCAAAATAGATTTAGTTCAAGTATGTATGTATGTATGTATGTATGTATGTATGTATGTATGTATGTATGCATGTATGTATGTATGTATGTGTGTGTGTGTGTGTGTGTGTGTGTGTGTCTGTGTGTGTGTGTGTCTTATTAACAGTTATTTAAAAATGTGTTCAAGCACTTGCGTCGTGGCCATTCGCAATAACATTTCTTGTATAGCTTGAAATGAACTAAAACACCATGACGTCAATAAATAGTAAGGTATACTATAAACTCGTGCTGAAATAACAGCCAATTCTGCCGATAACCAAGATATAAATAATGTTCTCTCACCCTTTCCGAATGATGTCCTGCACTTTATTGTCCGCGGGATCTACATCCGAGTACCATTCCGGAAGCTTAGTGCGAACCGTCCAATAGTTTTCCAATAATTCGCGTGCTCCCAGCTGACTGAACTTCCGCGCGCGCAAAAAGGACAGGAGATACTTGTCGTCTGAAAAATACAAATGGGTAAGAAATATTAGTTTGAATTTTTTTAATAACTAAATGTCGAGCAAAAATTAGCCGAAAGTGTCATTTAAAAATTGCACTTTCAAAAAGCATAATTATGTATAAACTTGTTTTCCACACAATACCTGATGTGATATTTGTTGATGATACTTCATGCTTGACATTTTGGATAGAATCGATGATATTTGCAATGTTTAACCAATACCACTACAGATGAATGCAGCATAATCTTACTATAGCCAGATACAGTATATGCAAACTCTAAAGATGTGCCCAGTTTCTATTGACATCTGCGTTTTTGAAAAGTATGAGAGAAAAGAAAGAGTTTAGTCCTAAGTTGGGGCTGTTTCAGAGCTAAACATAAGGAGGAGCCAAAAAAGGCCGTTACAAACGCGACTTGTTATAATGGTAATCCTAAACATGATGAACAATTTTACCAGTGGGTGTTCGTAGCCAGTCCTGCTGTCTGACCCATTCTCTCAAAGTGGACGCAGCGCCTAGCCTCTCTTTCGGATCTTCGTGTAGCTCCAACCACGCTTTCTTGTTGCTATTCTCGTCAAGTTCACACTGGTACTCTGGTGTCTCCATTATCTACGCAAAATTGCAACATTAACTTTATGTAAGGAAATTGTTCTCTATCTCCCTGTATTGTATTATGAACTTTGAAAAGGTATGCTCTTTTGTATCCACTTTAAGCATTATCAGCATAACCGTTTATCACTTTCTTCGTGAATGTTTAATATTTTTTCCTAAATACATCAAAAATGCAAAGAAGAAAAGAATGGGCTACCGCTTTCAAAGATTACGTGTTAATACTGTTCTTATATAATCATTTCCTAAACATGCAGTCTTGATACGACAGTTACACAGATGAATTAAAGCATATACGTTAGCGTGTGTATGTGTGTGTGTGTGCGTGTGTGTGTGTGTGTGTAAAGGATTCAAAATAATTGCACTATTGTTACTGCAGAACACCTAATCCTTCATTAGTTTACACTTATACATTTAGTATGACGTACTGATAAATAACATTTTCATCCTTTAGTGTCGCAA
The DNA here is from genome assembly GCA_029339505.1 of Unio delphinus. NCBI lineage: Eukaryota > Metazoa > Mollusca > Bivalvia > Unionida > Unionidae > Unio > Unio delphinus. Next base: position 1,585,668 of record JAQISU010000217.1, read on the forward strand.
ATTGAGACTAAAATATCCCTATACATGACATAATCGACCTCTCTGAAACGTAAAACAAATTTATGAATCCATACTGATGGCGAAGTTTTTATTTCATTGCCGGGGTACCTGTCATTTAAATTTAGCTATTCTTGATGAACTGTAATGCCTTTAAGGTGGTCATTGATACAATTTTCGTCCCGCCTGAAAGCCAATACGGGCGTTCCGGACGTCTATCCTTATTTACCGGGTGTTGCTTTATGATCGGAGCCATCGGTTGCTCTTTAAGAATATGAAATTTATGATTTCGTTTACAGTTAGCAATAAATATTGCGTTGGACCCAGAGCAGGTTTTCAGGTGTATTGAAGAAGTCAAATTGCAGGTGGCTATAAATCTATTACATTGCTGAGGCCCATGAAAGGAAAAGTGACAAAAGCTAAACTAGTATACTAGGATGTACAGATAGTGTTCTAATTTGAAAATTGCTGGAATGTACATGTCATCTTGTTTACCAGAAAAGAGTCCCACAAGTTTTCCTTTATCTGACTCGAACTCAACTTAAGTTGTTATCTATATATTAACTTCGTGTTTCTTCATTATTCCTTACTTTCCCTAAACATTTCATTCCATGATAAAGCATGTTTAGTTTTTTTTTCTTCAATTTGTTTCTGTTCATTTCTTTTCATTTTTGTCCCTTGTACAATTTATAAAACTTGAAATATACGTTACACTAAGGAATATTGGCTACTTCAATTCTAAACTATTTAGATGACAGTTTTAACTTTGGCATGCCCAGATTATCTCTGCAAAGAATAGAGTAAATATTTGTAAAGCCTTTGACAAATCTCAATAACATTTGTAAATTTTGCGAATACTCTTTTGCCAGAGATTTTGTCAAGTGTGTATATTTTTTTCCTTTTATTTATTACATGCATCTCTGGATATATATGTATTTCTTTATATATTGCTGTCAGACTGACTGTTTGCATTTATGAAAATCTGTATTATAATCATCTATCTGTCATTCTGTCTGTATGTATGGATTCTCTGTCTGCTCTATCTGTCTGTTTGCTCTGTCTGTCTGCTCTGTCTGGCTGGCTGTATGTATGTATGTATGTATGTATGTATGTATGTATGTATGTATGTATGTATGTATGTATGTATGCATGCATGTATGTATGTATGTATGTTTCTGTATTACGCTCTGTTTATACGTATATATGCACTGGTGTCAACATGGATTTGTTATAATATGTGTCTGTCTGTATGTCTATCCATACGTATATATGTAGTTATTCTGATGGTTACGTGAAGCATACTTAAAGTGTCGAATATTCGCCCCAGTATTGCTAATAATCTCACCAGTTCGGGCAAGAAAACAATCTCTGTCTGTGATCTTTTATACAACAGAGCATTAGAACTCATAACATGCATACATAAAAATATACAAACTGTACCCAAAAGGATCCCTACGTTATATTTTAGTATAAACTTCAAAGTTAAAGAAAGCAAATTCGATCTTTATGTTCAACATGTGTTTCCTTTACATCTCTCTCTCTCTCTCTCTCTCTCTCTCTCTCTCTCTCTCTCTCTCTCTCTCTCTCTCTCTCTCTCTCTCTCTCAGCAAAGATCTAAGATCTTATATGAAGTCGCTTTCAGCAACTTAGCATAACGTGTACAAATGGTCAAAAGACCACAACGAAAACAACACGGCTATGACAAGCAGATTCCAGAAATTGACTACAACCTCACCAGCGTCACACTTTTATATGGATATTGTTGAGTATAGTTTGTAGAGAAATGCCAGTTATCCAATGCATAGTTTTGTTAGCTTTTGAGTGAAGTATACATGGATGTATCTAATAATGTCTTGGCAAAGGTGTTTACAGTATTGAGCTGAATCCAAAATATGAATGAAATATAATAATAACTGAGTATTTACGCGGACAGACGGACAGGCTCAATTTAATAATCCTTACGAAAGGCTAGGAACAAAAGGAAACAATGCCCATTCTGTATTATTTCTACAGAAAGAATTGTATGAGTTATATAACTTTCGTTTGCTTTCTATGCAAATAATGGAATAATTACATATAAACTAATCCTAAGGCCATGTTGTGTGTCCCAGACGTGACGTGTGTGTGTGTGTGTGTGTGTGTGTGTGTGTGTGTGTGTGAGAGAGAGAGAGAGAGAGAGAGAGAGAGAGATCTGAATTAGTCTGAGTTGTGATCGCATATAAATGTAATTACAGTATCAGAGCTTCTGTCGCAGTTTAAATAAGCAATAAGGACTCGAATGGTACATTAAAGAAAATAAAGTTACGTATTTATGAAGAATACAAGCGATAATTGCTTGGATCAGAACACTCGTGTAAATATTCAAACTGAGAGAGAGAGAGAGAGAGAGAGAGAGAGAGAGAGAGAGAGAGAGAGAGAGAGAGAGAGAGAGAGAGATTACATACACTATTTTCTGTTCTTATTCAAAGCAAAAGTCATTCCCTTATATCGATCAATGACAGAATGACGTACCCTTTTGTATCACAATGCATACATTGTAACAAAAACGCACTGGTTATTTGAACGTCACAGTTTCAGACATCGTCACAAAAACGCACTGGTTATTTGAACGTCAGTTTCATTAGCAAATATTATATCTGACTTGACAAATGGTATAAACAAAATACGAAAAGGATGGTTCCACTCACCTGTACACTAGCTTTTCAATAGGCTCTTCTCTGCTTTAACATTTACATTTACTCCTGACTGCCACTAACGAATAACTAACTGATTACTTCAAATGTAATTAAATTATGATCAGAAACTTTGACCTTGATTGCGCCCACTTTCTATTCCCAAGACACCTGAACAAAGCCGCAGAGGAGAAATTGTACCTGGGGGGATTCAATGTCTAGCTTATGGAAGGCTTACCTTGAGCTGGTACAATGCTATCGTAACATCTCTACCTCTATGTCTGCCTATATCTCTTGCTTTGAAAAAAAGGGTCATTTCATCACTAAGTAGCTATCTAAGATCTATGACAAAAACTGAATATGTTTAAAGCGCTGACTAGTAAACCTCGCCCGAAGAAAGTATTTGATACATCAAAACTAAGCGTTAGATTTTAGATGTTGATGTTTTGTTGAGTCTTTTCCTTATGAAAATATATGCTCAATGTAAAGAAACATCTTATTATACATTGCTGCAATCGACGTGGAAACATTTTAACTACTATGTTTACACACACACACACACACACACACACACACACACACACACACACACACCGAGGCATTTTACAAGAATAAACTTTTCTTTACACGTAAACAATTGTCATACGTGAGATCTTAATTTTGGAATATGCAAGTGGTAAATTTTCTCTTCGAATGTGTTCAATAATTCCACCAGCATATATTTTATTACACCAACATATATTCTTATTATAGCAGCATATATTCTTATTACACAAACATATATTCTTATTCCACCAGCTTATATTCTTAGTACACCAACATATATTCTTATTATACCAGCGTATTTTCTTATTATACCAACATATATTCTTATTACACAAGCATATGTTCTTATTACACCAGCATATATTCTTATTACACCAGCTTATATTTTTATACCAGCATATATTCTTATTATACCAGCATATATTCTTATTACACCAGCTTATATTTTTATACCAGCATATATTCTTATTATACCAGCATATATTCTTATTACACCAGCATATATTCTTATTATACCAGCATATATTCTAATCACACAAACATATATTCTTATTATACCAGCATATATTCTTATTATACATGCATATATTCTTATTATTCCAGCATATATTCTTATTACACCAGCATATATTCTTATTACACCAGCATATAGTCTTATTACACCGGCTTATATTCTTATTATACCAGCATATATTCTTATTATATCAGCATATATTCTTATTACACAAGCATATATTCTTATTATACCAGCATATATTCTTATTGTACCAGCTTATATGCTTATTGTACCAGCTTATATTCTTATTATACCAGCATATATTCTTATTATACAAGCATATATTCTTATTACACCAACATATATTCTTATTATACCAGCATATATTCTTATTGTACCAGCTTATATTCTTATTATACCAGCATATATTCTTATTATACACGCATGTATTCTTATTATACCAGCATATATTCTTATTATACCAGCTTATATGCTTATTGTACAAGCATATATTCTTATTTTACCAGCATATATTCTTATTACAGAAGCATATATTCTTATTATACCAGCATATATTCTTATTACACTAGCATATATTCTTATCATACCATCATATATTCTTATTATACCAACATATATTCTTATTATACCAGCATTTATTCTTATTGTACAAGCATATATTCTTATTACACCAGCATATATTCTTATCATGCCATCATATATTCTTATTATACCAGCATATATTCTTATTATACCAGCATATATTCTTATTATACATGCATATATTCTTATTATTCCAGCATATATTCTTATTACACCAGCATATATTCTTATTACACCAGCATATAGTCTTATTACACCAGCTTATATTCTTATTATACCAGCATATATTCTTATTATATCAGCATATATTCTTATTACACAAGCATATATTCTTATTATACCAGCATATATTCTTATTGTACCAGCTTATATGCTTATTGTACCAGCTTATATTCTTATTATACCAGCATATATTCTTATTATACAAGCATATATTCTTATTACACCAACATATATTCTTATTATACCAGCATATATTCTTATTGTACCAGCTTATATTCTTATTATACCAGCATATATTCTTATTATACAAGCATGTATTCTTATTATACCAGCATATATTCTTATTATACCAGCTTATATGCTTATTGTACAAGCATATATTCTTATTTTACCAGCATATATTCTTATTACAGAAGCATATATTCTTATTATACCAGCATATATTCTTATTACACTAGCATATATTCTTATCATACCATCATATATTCTTATTATACCAACATATATTCTTATTATACCAGCATTTATTCTTATTGTACAAGCATATATTCTTATTACACCAGCATATATTCTTATCATGCCATCATATATTCTTATTATACCAGCATATATTCTTATTGTACAAGCATATATTCTTGTTACACAAGCATATATTCTTATCATACCATCATATATTCTTATTATACTAACATATATTCTTATTATACCAGCATATATTCTTATTACACCAGCATATATTCTTATCATACCAGCATATATTCTTATTACACATGCATATATTCTTAGTACACCAGCATATATTCCTATTATACCAGCATATATTCTTATTGTACAAGCATATATTCTTGTTACACAAGCATATATTCTTATCATACCATCATATATTCTTATTATACTAACATATATTCTTAGTATACCAGCATATATTCTTATTACACCAGCTTATATTCTTATTACATCAGCATATATTCTTATTATACCAGCATATATTCTTATTACATCAGCATATATTCCTATTATACCAGCATATATTCTTATTGTACCAGCATATATTCTTATTATACCAGCATATGTTCTTATTTTACCAGCATATATTCTTATGACACATGCATATATTCTTATTACACCGCGTCTATAGGTCAATTGCTTTTGACCACCTGAAAATGGTGACATCTCGTGAAAGACATGACAAACAATAGTAAACATCGCCACTATAAATTAAATATTTCATTGTCGGAGTCAATTAAACACCAAAACAATACTCAGCTGCAAAGTCTAAAACTAAAAATAAATGGAAGCTGTAGCGGTAATACAATGTGACTATGCCTGAGTAATGCTAGTCATTTAAGAATACGGTCTTTAAAACACAACTGAGACACTTGGCAATTACTAACTTCACGGGTTATTAGGAATAGACAATGTTGGTGCCTTTCATCTCAAAATACAAATAATGGTATACCATGTTAAAAGAAAGATGGTTTGATAGCATGAATACTAAGAAAAGGAACAACAAATTGAAGAATGTAAAAGAAACGGATATGCGCTACACCCGACAACGCTGACATATTATGAAGGTATTAATTCGTTTTAAGTACATCTGTAAAAGTTCAAATTCCTGACCCAAAGCTTTGACCAGGTAGCCGAGTACAAAGTTAGATAAAGTATGTGACACGGTATTTCCACATTTCACTGATTAGGTAGATTACTCACCGTACTTTATTGCAGACTCACCACACACACACACGCGCGCGCGCGCGCATATTTCTGTCTCTCTCTCTCTCTCTCTCTCTCTCTCTCTCTCTCTCTCTCTCTCTCTATATATATATATATATATATATATATATATATATATATATATATATATATATATATATATATATATATATATTCTTCTAACAATCCTGCAAATTAAGCTTATAAAGATCAACTTGTATATGGAACTGCATTTAGTCTACATCGCATTACGTTATAGGGTAGTACATGTGTAGTCTACATCGCATTACGTTATAGGGTAGTACATGTGTAGTCTACATCGCATTACGTTATAGGGTAGTACATGTGTAGTCTACATCGCATTACGTTATAGGGTAGTACATGTGTAGTCTACATCGCATTACGTTATAGGGTAGTACATGTGTAGTCTACATCGCATTACGTTATAGGGTAGAAAATGTGTAGTCTACATCGCATTACGTTATAGGGTAGTACATGTGTAGTCTACATCGCATTACGTTATGGGGTAGTACATGTGTAGTCTACATCGCATTACGTTATAGGGCAACTTATGTGTAGTTTACTCACATTACGTTATACGGCAGTATATATGTTATCGGACACTGTATGTTAAAGTATTCCAATCTGTTTAAAGGTAAACTAATGTTTTCTATTCATCTACTTCAGTTATTGGACAAAAACCCATGTCCCCGAAAAAGATTACTTCATGGATATTGTAACATTGTCACAAATGCAAAACACGCATATTCATTATATGACCACGATCGCTACCATAATGTAGTTACACACACGCACGCGCGCGCGCATACACACGCACGCACGCACGCACGCACGCACACACACACACACACACACACACACACACACATACATACATACATACATACATACATACATACACAGATGTGTGTGTATATATATATATATATATATATATATATATATATATATATATATATATATATATATATATATATATATATGGGTGTGTTTATGTATGTATGTATGTATGTATGTATGTATGTATGTATGTATGTATGTATGTATGTATGTATGTATGTATGTGTGTGTGTGTGTACATGCCTTCTTACTACTAACCACTTTCCGTAACACCCCTCTTTCCCTAATCCACTACGTGCCGACCCACCTAAACCTTCCTGGTATGGACAGGTAAGAGATATAAATGGCCCAATGTACTAACGGTCAGTGACATGTTTAACTACTTACATACATACATACATACATACATACATACATACATACAACGTTACTGCATAATATATTCTCTTTTACTTTAAAAACATTCAAACTAACCTTTACTTATTTGCATCGTATTTATTTAGTAGGCTTTGACACGACACCAAATCGCACTATGCCAGCCGTGGAGTGCAGAAGTGAATTGTTTTATCAATATTTGAATCAACAATCAATATTTTCATCTTAAGTAGTAAGCACCCGATAACACTTGAAAAGACCCGTTCCTACCTGCGTAAGAAAACGTAATGTTACAATCTTGACATACTTACCGACTTTGATGGTACCTTTAATCTAGCCATAAAGAGTTAACCATATCCTTGGTGAGTTGGCTTTACTACCTCCCCCCTCCCCACTCACCCACTTACACACCCAATCACACCGTTACCAAATTCTCATCGCAGTAAGTATCAATTTTGATTCCTTCGTATCTTTTCGTTCTGAAGTTGCAGATTATGACAATGATGACGACAATGGTGATGTTTAAATGTGATGATGATGATGATTTTTCTTGTCATATTTTACACAAAACTTATAAAGTGTTATTCCACACTTCGGTGACACTAGTTTAATAATATACTTCAAGGTTGGGATGGGGTAGTGGAGGGTCGCTTATTAGAAATTTGGATTAGAGTTGACTCTTGTTGTTTTTATCAGATTGAAATCAGAAGTTGATTCAAAATTTAAATGAGTTTTCTTCCAAACCATGGTAAGTTGAGACAATGTCATAACAACCCTATGTTGAGATGTAGAATGTATATTAGAGTAAAGGAGAAAATTCCAAAGCCGATACGCAATATCAATACCCTTGTAGATAAGCCGGAGTTATTTTTCATACTTCATGGAGAAAAAAAAAGGGCCAGAGTAATGCACATAACTATACTACAGGTGAGTCTGTTTTCATCAACAATAAAAGAAATAAAAAGGAATACTCATCAGTTCGATATTCGGCAAAGCAAGGTGTGTGCTTGATGCTCTAGTGATAGCATCTGGTGATTTTACATGTTCGCTCCGAACTTCCGACATGAAATGGATTCGATCCAAACCAAAATAAAACATTATTGCTCTTCATTTAGGTATATTGTTTTCGAAAGGTACGAAAGCCATTTGCGTGTCAATGTAACCGATATCCACACGAAAAAGCACGCCTGTTTGGTTGGCTAACAATGTAACCGATATCCACACGAAAAAGCACGCCTGTTTGGTTGGCCAACAAAAAGGTCACACTTCAGATGTTAGTTTGACCCTCTGCCATTTTAGTGAGAATACCAAGATTCTTATTTCTACATGACGCACTGCGTCAATGTAAAGCTATCAACAATCAACGCAGTTCAGATGAATATTCTACAGTAGATATCGACGGTCATTTTTGTGCGATTGACGTTACTGACTAACGAAATGGGAGGCATTGGTTTTACTAATTTCCGGCCTATGATACTGATTTACTATTTTGGACCGTTAGTAGTATATGGGGGCACTATAGGGTCTATGGAAAACCCAGTCAAAAACAGCTTGGGGCACTATAGGGTCAAGATTTATAGGGTCAAGGGAAAATCCAGTCAAAAACAGCTTGGGGCACTATAGGGTCAAAACAGCTTGGGGCACTATAGGGTCAAGGGAAATGGAACAGGGTGGGCCTATAGAGAGTCAAGGGAAATGGAACAGGGTGGGCCTATATAGCGTCAAGGGAAATGGAACAGGGTGGGTCTATATATAGGGACAAGGGAAAAAAAAAAAAAAAAAAAAAAAAAAAAAAAAAAAAAAAAAAGAAGGGCGGCAATGAAAGCTACTATCTTTTCGAGACCTATGAGTGGCCCTGAAAAGGGCCTTTGGATACTTCTTCTTTTATTTTCTGCCTTTGTTCCACCACCTTTTGATTTTACCAATAATTCCCTTCTTCTTCTTCTTTTCTTCCTCGGGAATCCAGTCAGGATGTCCCATAGCTCTAAACTTCTCTTGTATCTTTATCCAATTGTTATTTAATCTTTCAAAGTCCTCTTTCTTTTTTTGGTTTTCATTGTCCTTTCTTTCCTTTCTCTCCTTACTCCAGTTATCTTTTATCTTCTTCACTTCTTCTAATAGTTCCTTTCTCATCAGTTCTTCAGCTTTCTTGAGCGGGTCCAAACCCTTTTGGGCATGGGGGTACTCTGTCAAGATATTATCCAAAAAACACTTGACGTTTTCGACAATATCTATCACTTGCTTCAATGTCCCCACTCTAACATAGGGTGGATTAATGCAGCCTCGTAACTTTTTGGCTTCTTCTTCTAGCATTCCTCCTAAGAGCTCCCTGGCTATTTTCAGTCTTTTTGCAAAGTCCAAACTCTTCGCAATCTTCCATTTATGATGTAGTTTTTCCACTTCATATTCCCCGTCTAATATCCAGAAATAGCTGTGTCTTAAATTGTTGAATAAACTTGATGCTTTTGCCATCTTCTATGGTTATTCCGTGGAATGGTTCTAATGTCAGTCACTTTGAGTATATATATCTTAAGCACGGACGTGAAAGTAAACACCCCCTACATTCACTTGTCATATTATATACTATCCACAAACCATATCATTTACTATCCCAAATCACACTATATACTATCCACACACACGGGGAAGCAGCCAAAACAAACCATACTATATACTATCCAAAATCACACCCTATACTAACCACACACACACGGGGAAGCAGCCAAAACAAACCATACTATATACTATCCAAAATCACACCCTATACTAACCACACACACACACACACACGGGGAAGCAGCCAAAACAAACCCTATTATATACTATCCAAAATCACACCCTATACTAACTACACACACGGGGAAGCAGCCTAAATAAACCCTATTATATACTATCCAAAATTACACGATATACTATCTAAATAGAGTCAGTGTTTATAATCACACTACTCCTCTCTCACACCCATTGGCAATTGACATAGTATTTCTTTTCTTGTTATTTGGGTAGCCCTGAGAAGGACTGTTTTTAAAACTTCAAATTGCACCTGGTTAATGCTGGCATCTCCCAGGTCTAGCCCCACACACACATCTCCTACTCCAATCATTCTCCCAATTCACTCTTGTGATTGGGAGCGCAGAGGGAGAATGATTGGCTTCACTATCCCAATCTTCACTTTGTGGGATAGTGAAAGTCTCTTCATTTCTTCCTCTATTCCGCAACCGTGGATGAGGCTGTGGTTGTTGCGGCTGAGACTGTGGTTGTTGCGCCCAATTCACTCTTGTGATTGGGAGTGAAGAGGAAGTTGCCTGTGCATGACGAGCTGATTCTGGTGGTGAAGGCGTCCTCACCTCAGGTTTCACCCGACAGGCTTTAACCATCATGCGGTGAGGCAAGATCGGTCTTTTCTTCTCCTCCTCTTCTTTCTTTTTTCTTTCCTCCTCTTCTTTTTCAGTCTTGGCCTGCTCTGCTATAGCCTCCATAGCCAGTTCATCCAGGAGACGCCTAGCATTCTCCAGATGCATTTGAAGCTCTCTTAACTTTTGAACTCTGCTCATCTTCTTTGATGCGTCAACGATGGGTAGCCAGACTGACGAGTGCTTCTTTATATATAATTCAAGCGCGGACGTGATGGAAAACACCCCTAGATCCAAAAAATCTTACAGTATCCCTATCATTACCAAAACACGCGGACGTGATGGAAAACACCCCTAGATCCAAAAAACTTACATTATTCCTATCATCATCAAAACAAGCTGACTTTTAAAATAAAACACTCACTCACTTTTATACTTGACTCCTATTAATTATACATTGAACAAGTTATTTTGAAAAAAATACGTTGTGCTTATAGACGCACTTCAAAACAAAAGTAAAAAGAGACAGTGATTATAGACTCACTTCTAATTTTTTTCTAACTTCCTCACATACCATAAGCAAATTGAATGATTAATTCTTTTCGAGAATATTGGGTAGCCCTGAAAAGGGCTGTTTTTTTGTTTGTACGAGGAAGGATGGCAATCTTTTATCGTCTAAGATTGCGTCCTCGTTTGGCTACACGATAGGGTCTGCTTCTTCGGAAAGAGAAAGAGAACTCTTTCGTGTCCACACGACAGTCAACAAAACTTCTGTCTGGTTCCTGCTGCTGTTGTTGCTGTTGCTGCTGCTGCTGTTCTCTCTGCTCTCTCTGCTGCTTTTGAAGTCGATACTTCTCAGTCCATTCTTCTTTCTCTTTTTGAATTTCCTCTCTGAAGAGTTCTTCTATGAGGTCTTCCGTTACTTGTAGCATTCTTACATTCTCAATCTCTTCAGGCTTTGGCATCAGATTGTGTCTGATACGATGCAGAGTGACATAAGCTTCGTTCAGCTTAGCTAGTCTTGAGCACATCTTCGTAGGAGGATGAGTCAAACAATGGATGGCCAGACTGGAGACTACCCCTGCTTTATATGGTTCAAGCGCGGACGTGATGGAAAACACCCCTCGACGGTTTAGGGTTTTGAAACGTTGGGATAGTTTGATGTGAGGGATAGAAAGAAAAGTCAAAGAGCATTTATATCAATACAAATGTAAAACAAACGACAGACGCATTGGTTTTCAAAACACAACATTTTTATTCAAATAACAAACATTATTTCAAAGAACAAACACAATTTTTTCAACTAACAAACATTTTTTTCAAATAACAAACATGTTTTTGTTCCATAACACTAATACATTATCTTTGACATGGTTGACAACGTTGTGAATTAAATTGAGATTTCCACTGATGGAAGTCATTGGGCGATTGATGTACACTACGTTTCCTAGCTAAAGACAACAGATAGCCATAATGGTCACAAAACCATCGATCTACTTTGTCATCGTTTCGAGACGAATGACGATCAAAATAAGTCACTAAATGTTCTAAAGAATATCCAAGACTGCGATGATGCAGATAATAGACACAATATTGTCCACACACCATAGAATCTGTGCTTTGTAATTTCACATTATTGAATCGTGTCGTCTGGGCATTTCTTCTCATAAAGTCAATGATATCATCTTCGAAAGGGGGTAATCCATACGAATCAAAATACTCCGCACAACCCTCTTGAGGAAAGTAGACAGCTACCCAGTGAGTTCCTGGAAGATGACTGTCATCTGTGTTGATGACATAAGCTTGATTCTCTTGAGGTTTGCGATGAGGTAGTTCATCTTTAGCACACACGACAGGATTCCAAGAAGCAGTGTACGAACTACGGTTCAAAAGATAATAAAGTTCCCAAGTATCCATTTTTTGTTGTGTAGCCTTGTTTTTTTTTTTCTCCTTTCTTCACAGGTGATGATAAGTCATCAATTCAATCCAGACTTTTTGTTTGAAACGGTCTGACAAGTAACTGATGGTTTGCTTCGTCTCTTTACTCTGGGCCAAGAGAGCTTCGATGCGATCAATTTCTCGAGCAAACAATGGAGGAGAGGAATGATCACGTAAGCCTTTATACCACTGAAGTAACACGGCTTCTTCTGAAATGAGACTCCATGCTTCGTTCAGATAATCATCCAATTTTTCTTCTTGACTCATCATCATACATTTATCGTGTTGAATTTGACTGGGATGATCGATTTGACATCCATAACAATCTTTTTTAATCATGTCTCTCATTTTATCTTCCAAGTGTTGTGCAAAACAAGCCACTAACTGTTGTTCCTGTTCTGGCCATCTGGATTGCATGATCACTACTTCTTCTTCTTTTTGGTCTTCGGGAACTGCTTTTTCTGTAACCTCCCATTCCATGGATTCTCCACTATTCAAAGAAGGACAAGGGTCTTCCATAGTGTCTAATAGTCTAAAATGACTTCTCTCAAACTGTTGATTTCTATGGTATTATCGAATTCGGCATACAGAATGACATTCACCGTATGGGGAAGAGCCTTTGCAAACTGAAGTTCCACACGCAGTTGCCCCGATTTTATAGGGTGGAAATGTCCCTCGTCGCTGCCTTGGTCTGGAGTGAAATCAAAAGCCCACAACGTGTAACCTCCTGCATAATCTTCGTAGGAAATACCGTGACTGGTGTTGGTTCCTAACTGTCCTGTGGCTTCGTACAGTGACAAGTACGACCTCAAGTAATTCTTCAGGGCAAAGTTGGGTTCGAAGGGTCTGGTACACAAAGTTTTGCCATCGCGACTGACTTCAATTTTGGATACATTGTAGTGCTTAAACTCGAAAGGATTTTGATTGTGGGTACCGTTGAGGGCTGCATTGCTGACGATACCAATGAATAAACGTTTGGGTAACTGGCCTTGGAACAGATGATCTTCAATCTTAGATTGGAGTCCAGAGGCAATGGTGAAAGTTTTGACTTCCACGCGTCGTATCGGATACTTGGCTGTCGTTCTGCTCAAAGTGTGACTGATGTCATTTCCCACTTTAGGTAACACTTCCACACGACGCACGTATAACCTGGCTTCTTGGATGATGGTTTTGTATTCGTTGGCATCAGCCATCAAATGGAAAGCAGCACTGCTACGATTCAGTCTCAAGCGAATATCTACTCCGTTCAGCAAATACTTCTCTTGAAACCACATGTCCAAATGCAAACGATCGAACAGTTCTAAACTACGTCCTCGCAGAATCTTCTTTCGACGCTCGTTAAAACCTACATTGTGAGGATTGGCAGGAATGGCAGGATTGCTACCCACAGCAGCTGCTGCTGCTACGGACAAGACTGTGTCGCTAAAGTTATTATCATTTTCATTATTATCATTTGCTGTATCAGGTTTCCATACCACACAAGCATCTAAATGAGTGTTCTTGGCTTCTTTTCCGTACGTCAAGAGATTTTCGAGGTACGCTCGGTAAGGGTAAGTATCCATGCTACTGCTGATCAGTTTGTTATTCATGTACAAATCCACTTCGCTGAACAAAGAATGCATGAAATTGTTGACGGGAGCTACTCGGGCATCGGCTGCTGGATCGGTGTTGTCCGTTCTACTCACTTTCACTTTCAAATACAAGTAACTGTTGTTGAGATCGATGTAATCTTCGGGTTGTCCTTTGATTTCAAACTCGATGGGAGCTGAATCCGTCAAAGAGGAGACGGGATGAAATTCGACCCATTGGGCTTCTTGCATGGTCATCATCGTGGGTGGCATGGCAAAGAGATCTAGTTCCGACTTGGAACAGGCACAAGATTCTTGGTGCATCATTTTTTCTTTATGTTTTTTTCTTCACTTTTAATAATCAAAAATGTCTAAGTCTCGAGCGGTTCTTTTTTTCTTCGTCTTTCTTACTTTAGAGGTACGGAGACTTTTGAAAGGGTGCCTTCGTCGTCGCTTTCTACCTTGTCCTTGCTGTGTCGTCAGGGAAGCAGGAATGTCAGACTCGGTACCGTTCAGGGCATTTATAGGACTTTCTCGTCGACCCAAAATCTCTTTACCCGTTTGAAGTAAGACATTTTTGCCTGCTCTCAAAAAAGCTTCTTTGGGGTTTTGTTTGTCAATGAGAACATTGTGAAGAAAATCTTTGCCGTGAGTCAATGCGGCATCTTTTAAGGCGTGCAATCCTCGTGTCACCATCGGTTTTAAAACAGGGACCACGGAACGAAAGGCTGATTTAAACATATCTCCTAAACCATGTCCTCGTTGTCGAGTGACTCCTTGGTACACAGGATACATCACTTTTTCAGTTGTTGGAGAATCGTTTTTGAAAATGGAGTTTCACTGTGACTTTCCCTTTGGTAAATGGAATATTTTGTCCTAGTTCTCCTTTTATAGAAATGTTGACACTGTCGAAATACGACTTACTGACGGGTAAATAATGAGGATGTACAAATTCACGGTGAACGTGATTGGTATTTCCACCTTCCTCTTTATCGGTAGTGTCAGAATCCACTTTGAAAGGAATGACACGCAGTAACGGTGCAGAGGTGTGTCCTACCACGTTGTACTCTACCACATCGGAGTACACAAACATCAAGTTGAGACCTTGGTTCAATTCAATAGGGAATCGAAAATATTTGGCAAAATCCAAGTTACTGGTTATGACTGGTAATTCTTTTTTGTTCTTGTACATCTCGACGTCTCCACCTAAAATATCAAACAATTCAGGACAAAAGGTAATGCCTATCATTTTCTCCTCTGAAAATGTCATCATGAGTCGACGAGACACTGAATAGTACTCAATGGTCACACTTTTTGGGTTTTTTGAGTTTGCAAAGGACTCCATGGCTTTACCAAACACAACATTGAACCTGGTTACAATCGTAGTCACTAAATGTTGACCACTAAAATAATAACCTGGAGGAATGACAAACTTATGAGTGGACAGGACATTAGTTTTGGATCCATCTGATTTCTTTTCGCCACCTTTACCTCGTGCGTCTAAGACATCTTGCAATTGCTTGTCAATCACTTCTACTGTAAAAGTGTTTTGATTTTCGACGATGTTTTTGATTTGTGTCGGGTGTATTATTTCCACTAAAGCTACTTCCCAATGATCATCTTGATCCAAATGTACGGTTTGAGGTAATTTAGCCGTGTAACAGCACAACGTGTTCTTAGGAAACACCTCCATGGAACTGTCACTGGGTAACGTTAAGTAAAATTGGTTCATAGTGTGGTTCATATTTCCAATGTTCTTCTGTCCGAGGAGTCACTCGAGGTTAAAGGAGTATCTAAAAGAGGATTGTGATTGGAAGGGTGACTGCCAGGAGAAGGACTAACGTTGGTCGCAAGGCTCCCAATAGTGTTATTGTTGTTCCCGTTGTAAGAGTATTTCAGGGAAGGATTGGGAAGAAGATACCCGATGCAACTGCTGAGTAAAATGGTCCACAATTGTTTGTCTCCTTGTTGCAAACTCAAATTAGCAATGGCTGCACCGATAACACAATACACCACAAAGATTTGACAGAAAAAGACGATTTGGGTTTTAGGGACACGTTCTCCACACCACACCCACAAGGGCTGCTTTTGTAAATCTTGCAGAGATGACGTGGGTGAAGGAGTAGTCACTGTGGTTGCTGAAGCTGTATTGAAGGGCATGATGGTCACTTCTTTTTATAGTCGATGACTTGAGGCAAACGTCAATCCAAGAATCAAAACTAGGTGGATATCCTTTCCAACGTACTTTGACTTCTTTGACACGTCTTTTTCCTACTTTACGGGTTCTTCGTTCGAGAATGCTTTCAATGTCGTACACGTCGTCTTCTTTTTTGGTAACACGTTGTAACTCAGGCAAGTAAAACGTTCCTTTTAATACTTCTCCGTTCATGTCTTCCAATTTATAGACAGTAGGATGACGGCCACGCACTCGTTCAGTAACACGAAACAATTCGGTGGTCCAATTGGGTAAGTAACCTTTGTCGAAAGTGCGTTTGGTTTTGCCAATGCGTACCCAATCTCCCGGGGTTAACACTTCTCCACCTTTCTTGGGGACAGCCCTCGTTCGGGACGTACCAAACAGACGCTCAAAAACAGTGACTTCGTTGTCAGGTGTCACCTCTTGTGGGGAACGTCCAATGCTTCTATGGTAAGATTGATTGTAGGCTTGGACTAAGTGTGGTAAGACGTCGATGTACTTGAGAGTGTGTTGATGCGTAAAATATTTCCACATGCGTTCTTTCAAGGTACGTTGAAAACGTTCCACGATACTGGCTTTGGTTTCAGGATTTTCAGTGGTGAAAAAATGAATGTCACGTTTCTTTAATTCTCGTTGGAAAGCTTGATTCAGAAATTCGGTGCCTTTGTCGGTTTGCCATCGAAGAGGGTGACGACCACTTTGTTTCAACACCAGTTGCAAAGCTCGTACTAACTTTCCGCTCGATTTGGATGTCAATGGTACGACCCAGGCAAATTTAGAAAAGACGTCGATGACACAAAACAAATATTTGTAGCCACGATTGTAGGTGGCTAAATGAGAGACATCAGCTAAATCGGCTTGCCATTGATGATCGATGCCTTCCACTTGAGTGCGACTTCTGTGAAATTTTCGTCGAATGGGTTTGTGTAAAGTGTACGTCGCTTGTTCTTGTAACCATCGTTGTACTGTAGGTAAACGGAGCTTTTTCAAGCGACGTTTGGCAGCACGATACAATTTCTGAATGCCTCCGTAACCTGCAGGGTGAGCTGGATCGTAATAAATGCTGGCTAAGACCTTCTCCATGGTTTAGGTTAATAAGTGACCCACTCTTCGAGGATATTGCTTTGGGTGGGACGAAATGCGGGTGGTTTGGAAACGGTTTTACGTGTCCGATGTGCCACAGGAGTTGACGTCGAGGGTACTGGTGGTGGTGGTGGTGGTGGCGGAGGTAATGAGATAGCTTTGGTCTTCTTTTCTTTTCTCACCTCTGGTTTCCTTTCTTTCTTTTTCACTTCTGTTGAAGCAGGAGTAGCCATCATCTTTTTAACCCAAGTTTTGAGTTCTTCTCGTGGGGGAGTGGGAGAAGGGGTCAATAAGGAAGCGGCAATCTTACTCGGAATGGGAGTAGCAGTGGGTGTTTGAAAGAGATCATGGGGTTCTTTTTCTTCCTTGGGTAATGGTGGGGTGACGTCTGTTTTGGCTACTGTAGAGAGTAAAGGCGACGGATTATTCATTAGTGCCTTCAAATCGGACAGTGTGGGTAGAGCTGTTTGTTCCACAGCTTTTCGATGAAAGAGTTGTAGTCGTTGCAGAAGTTGACCGTACTTTTGCGATTTTTCGGTTTCGGACAAATCGTGGCGATGCAGCAAGGATTGCAATTCGTGTTGTAATTGGGACATCTCGTTCAAATCAGGATTGGGTGGTAAATGGGGGGTACGTTGTTCTTGCCAACGATGGTATTCCATCCATCGTTTGTAAGGAACTAAAGTCAGTTTTCGTCCTTCCATGGGCTTCCAAAGGTTACGTCTGAGATCGTGGTGCTTCATGGATCCCTTTTATCTTCTGGAAGGATCATACATATTGCTACCCATACCTTGGAGCCATCCCTTGGTGCATCCCTGGGGACATCCCTTGTGTCATCCCTTGTAAAAAACCTGGTAATATGCTGGATAGGATACCGGATTTCGCTAATCCTCCCAACACAGGAAGAAGAAAAGGTAAAAATCCTCCGCGTTGCACCAACATTTTTTTCTTTTGACGGACGGGTATTTTCTTTTGGACCATTTGACGAAGAACGTGTCGATGTTTGGCTAAGCATTTTTTCTGGTGTGAAGACAAAGGTATCGTGCCTTTCAAGACATTCAAACAACATTCGCACACGGTATCGATGACATCTTTGGAAGCCGTTTTAATGATTTGTTTTCGCATGGGTGGAGAGGCTTTGGACAGGACAGACAACACGTCTCCGTGTTTGACCAAACGAGGAGGTAGTCCTTTCTTTTTCTTTCCTTTGTGGGATGAAGAAGAATGTTTTGTGCGAGGTGACATCTTTGCTTGTTCGTTCCACAATACCACTGACGTCCATGACTTGAAACACACCCTCTTTTATCTTTTTTTTTGTTGTGCCATCACTTGATTTATAAGTGGTATCACTTTTTCTGGAAAGAGATCATGGGGTAGGAAAAATCCTCCGCGTTGCACCAGCATCTTTTTCTTTTGACGGACGGATATTTTCTTTTGGGTCTTTGGACGATGAACGTGTCGATGTTTGGCTAAACGTCCTTTCCTTTTCTTTCCTTTGTGGGGTGAAGAAGAATGTTTTCTGCGAGGTGACATCTTTGCTTGTTCGTTTCACAATATTACTAGTGTCAATGACTTGATACACACTCTCTTTTATCTACTTTTTGGGGAACTACCGCTTCGTCAAAAAGGTAACAATGTCTTTCACAAAATTACCAAAGGATCCTCCTTTTTGGTGACTCTTCTTTTTCTTTAAAAGACTACGTCTTTGGAGGAAAGGACGTCGATGTTTGGTTTTAAAGCTTTTGGTACGATGACGAGATTGTCTTTTTCCTTTTCCTTTTTGGACAGCAGAACGACGAGGGTAGTGGCGGTGGTGGTGTGCACGTTTTTGAGGAAGCATCCTGGAGTGTTCAGCAGTGGTACAGAAAAATACTGATTGACGTCGTGGTCTTCAAGTCATATTTTTATACTGGAATGCGACGCCACTGATTATCTTTGCGTCGTATCAACTTCATGGCAGGTAACACACGTCGTGAAGGAGTTCGCAATGGACTCAATCGGGACAGTTCTTGTTTGGACAAATCTAGTAAACTCTTTAACATGCCAGATCTTTCTTGGACTTTCACTTTCGGGGCAGGTACTTTGTGAGCAGCTGCTACTGCCGCTAAGGTGGATGAGGGTGTCTCCGGTGGAGGAGACGTTTTGGGAGACGCAGATTTCCAATGTTTCATCAAATTAGGAAAAACGGGTGTCAAATTGGGTTTGGCTGGCATCACCCGCAACGGAGAAGTGGCAGCCCCTGAGGCTACTGGCAACGTAGTCCCTGCCAAACGTCCTTGTAGATCTTTTCTTACAGGTCGTGGTTGACGAAGGTAAGGTTGTGTCCTGGCCGAAGTGCCTTTCTTGCGGGTGACCGCTTTTTTCTGTGGACTTTTCTTTTTCTGTGTTTTGGTCTTGGTACCCTTGTTCTTTTTCTTAGGGGTTTGTTTGGCTTTTTTTGTTTTCTTCTTGGGGTGAACTTTGGGAGTATTGGGATCCCATTTTAAAAGGGAACGAATGATGACACCTCCTAGAGAACCACTACCTCCAGGTTTCAATATGATTTGCTTTTTGGTGTGAGTGTCAATGCGAGGATTAGCCAGTTGCGTCAAGGCTACTTTGTTTCTGTCAAAAAAGCGTTTGGTTTGATGTGGAATGTGAATGATGCCTTGCTGTATTTGACGTGCTGTCACCGTAAACCATCGTAAGACTTCTTTGAGACTGGCTTCTAAGACGTGAGCACGTCTTTGTGGATTTTTTTCGCGACTGATACCGTACAAGGCACGAATCAATTTGATGGGAAGATGAGACTGAAGGGACGTCATGTTGACGATGTATGAGACCAGGTCAAAGTAACCCAAGGTTTTTATAGATTTTTTTAGTGCTTCATAGTGTTATGTCGACGAGGAGGACGTGTACACGACAGGTCCTCCGTCTTGACACCAGTCGTGAAACAAATCGGTACGAAATCGCAAATAATCAGGGGTAGTGGGTTTTAAATCCACGAGTAAATAGGCGTGTGGCGTTTGAGTGGCATCATCGTACGCATGAGTTAGCCAAGGTGTTCCTAACTGTTTGGCTAAAACTTGCACTTGTGATTTATCTCGAGGACTTTTAAACAAGACCACGTAATGAGCATTGAGACTAATGGTACGATGGGCTTTACTTTGTTGAAATAAATTTTGTGTAATGTAAATGACACTGGCATTACGATGATGCCCTTTACGCGTAAACCATAGTTTAATTTCTTCTTCGTCTTCTCCTAACATGTCGTCAAAAATAACCCAATGAGTTTGACTAGGGTCAGACACGATCCCTTCGTCTTCTTTAGGAATGCCTGCTACAAACACAATGGAATCACCTTGACTTTCTTGCAAGAGGCTGTATGCCGATTGCCACTCTTTGTAACACCACACGATGCGTTGAGGTGGACGATCGATCAAATGATGTTTATGTTCGATCAAACGTTTGACAAATTCGGTTTTGCCTGAACCGCTCGGTCCAGCAATTAACATGTTAAAAGGATGACGAAGATACAAGGCTTTCCAACTAGCCTGATCTAAGTGTTCGTCAATGACTTTGAATGTGGAGGAGGAAGGAGTAGTAGAAAGAGTAGAGTGAGCCATAGTCGTGTAGTGGTATGACAGTATTGACACAAAAACAGACAAGACAAGAGGTTTTTATACTTTTTTCAAGACACGTTTATTTGAATGCATGTTTAAATTCGAACAACACGAAAGACAAAAATACATAAAAGCCAAATAGATAAATACAGGAATAAAAGACACAGGGAAACGATCAAAGTGGCATATAAACAAGTCACTGTACAACATTCTTTGTTGGGTAACAAACGTCTCCTAGAGGTAGTGTGTAATGTTCTTATAGTCTCCTCTACAGGGGGTATAGTCACATACGTGTCCTCTCGAAAAGGTCTTTGTGGGGAAATGTCCATGACAGTTTTGTCTTGAACAGAGGGATTGTCTTCGGTGACAGATTCTTTCTCTTCTTCTGGTACTGTCACTAACACAGGTTTAAAAGTGACTTTTTTCACTCGACGATGAATTTTAGGAACACAGCGCTTGGGCATAATGGGATACTTCGTTTGTCCAAGCCTCAAAATCCCAACTTTTCCAGTGACGTACATCTGTCCAATGAGGGTGTAAATCACAAGCTACACACACATCTTCGTACACTGCTTCCGTACGTAAAAGTTGACGAATCTTTTTTTCTTGGAGAGGTCGAGACGTATCCAGATGAAAGCGTAAGGCTTTGAACAGAATAAGTCTCTCGTGGACATTTAAAGGAGTCACCATACTGTCTTATTTTTTTGATAGGTAGTGTTCGTAAAGTGTCCACAAGGAATCGACAGGTAAACGAAATCCTAGAAAGCAAGTCACTAAAACACACACGACACGTCGACCCCAATTCATAGGGTACAGTTCTTGCAATAAGTGTTCGTAATCTTTCACCGTGTGAATCTTCTCATTGATATCCTTCCACGGAATCTGTTGGATCACCAATGATAAAGGTTGTGGCATGGTCGTTCTCTTTTATACTTCTTTTTTAGGTCGAAGACTATCAGTGTAGATTCAACCCAGAATTAAACACAGAATTAAATTTGCACAAAAAGCAAAAGTGATTAATATAACGTGTAATTTCGTCCCACTGCCATTCAGGGTAACGGTCAAGAAGGATCACAACATCTTCAGATGTAAACGTAGTAAATTGGTAACAGAGCAAAAAAATACCCTTAATCCAGAGAAATCTAATACGTTGGTTAATTTTTGTCACTTGCCTCTTGTGAATTTCACGACACAAATGTTCTACAGTCACCCATTGAGATTTTTCTTTAGCAAGACCTTGCCAAACGTCCTTGTAGATCTTCTCTTGCAATTCGTAGGGTAATCCTTGAATATAATGTTTTAGAGAGGGTTTATATACTGGTCTAGACGTGTTACACGACATGGAGTAGTAGTGTCACTTCCAATCACTAGGTCCTACTAAAGGTAGGTATTGACAATTCGGAGACCATCGAGCATGTTCCAAGTAAGCGGAATCTTTCTGTTCCCACTCGTAAATGGATACACCACAACTGAAACACTTGACTTTATCTCCTTCGCCCAAGTAGAAAAATCCAGCTCTGGCTAATTCTTCAGGAGTTGGTCCAGGCAGATATTTTGGCCATTTATCTTTGAAGGTTTGAAATCGACTTTTAAAGTGACAGTATTCAGGCAAACTCGTCGGGAACGAATATTCGACTCTCCTCACTTCAGTTCGATGCAGGTACGGTGAAATTCCTAGGAGTCCACGATAACGTGTGGCACCGCTTTCGCATCCCTCAGGTTTGACACGCACAGCATCACTTTCCACGGTAGATATAGGGGTAGTAGTCATAGCAACGTTCCCACGATATCCAGCTGAATCGCTAACGTCACAGAGCCTGGCATCACTACAATCGCAAGGTTTAGCATCGCACTCCACTTGAGAATTCCCAAATTTGAATGATGTCTGTTTAAATGGATTCATCTTCTTTTCGCTTGGCTGTGTTAGTCACAATGAACTATTGGTCTTGGACAATGTCCCTTTTTATATGCTGCCCAATTTCGACGTGACCGTACGGGAGAGTGAAGTAATTGGGAAGTCGTACTCTTTTTTGGTACACGATTTGATAGACTTTTTCCAAAGGTCGGCTAACGATTTGGTGTGTAGGTAAACGGACAATCTTGTGCGGTTCGTGGGTAGTCACTTGAAACGTTTCATCCTGTCCCGACTGTAAGGCTTCTTGTAGCACGTTAAAGTTCACCACTCGACTGGTGCGATAATTGAGAGTCAATCCTTTCACTTTACATTCGGTGTGCATTTCTCCTTGTGGGTCTCGGTATTCGTAACCGTAATTTTTAGGACCGCCACTTGCAAAACATAGAATCTTGTCGTTGGGATGTTCATCGGTCCAGGCTCCTAAACGGTCTCCTTCGATGACAGGGTTACACTGGTTCGGTCGGTGAATGTAGATGCAACTGTCCGTGTCAAAATACAACACACGATCTCCTAACAGTTCTAACACTTCGTACAATTTTAAACGAGCGTGGGCTGTCACGTAAGCCGCAATGATGACATTTCCAAATTTGTCGGCTTCTACAAAGTCTAGTTCTTCTTCGTAATTGACTAAGATCAAGTCCTCACGAATGACGTCCACGTGTTTCATGACTTTGGTTGGGTCGTGAATCATCTGGAAGTAGCGAGACGGCTCGGACAAATACTCCGTCTTGGGTAAAGAGGGTCGTTGTGCCATTTTACCCCACAAGCAATTGAGCATCACTTTGGCAAACGACCGCCTTCCTTCGTTTTTCTCGATGTGGTCTAAAGTGATACCTTCCTGCTCCCGATATTTTTCTTTGAATATCTTTTGGTCTTCGGGAGTGTGACACCAGGAAGGATAGCCACTAGCTTCTTGTTTTAGTTTTAAAAAAGCATCCACGTAGTCTGCAAAAATACCTTTCTGTCTCTCGTCGCCCTTGCGGTATTGTTGTGTTTTGGGAAAGTGATAAATTTCGTACACTTCTAACAGCTGGTATCCCAGGTCCAGAGCTTTAAACAATTCCACGCTCACCCACGTTCCTGTCAAGGCGCGTTCTTCCAGGCTGTGCTGACAAGGTTGGTCTTGGTTGCACGTTTCGGCACATGTGCGACACAAAGGAAACATCAGTTTTCCTTGGCAATGGTGAGGTAAAACGGGATGGTACAAGTCTGTGGGAGGTAAGACTTTACACTTGATCAATCCTTCGTACTGACGAATGTGGTCCAAGTCAATGTGTTCTGTCATCAATTCTGGATGCCCTACGGGAAAGTGACAATATTTGCACACGTAAGGATACAACGAACACACGTCCAAGTATTTGATTTCTTCTCCTTTCTCTTCATCCGCTTGGTACAGCAAACAAGTAGCATTCGTTCGTCCTCCGTACAAACTATCCCGGGGGTTCAATGGATCCACCCACTTGTAACTTTCTACGATGCGTTTAAACTCGGGATCGGTTTTCAAACGCAGATCGTACTCGTGTTCCCACATTTCCACTACCTGGTATCCTTGTTGTTCTAACTTCAAACGTCGCTGACACGTGGTCTGGTACAAATCTTCCATGGTTCGTTGTAAAAACTGATTTTTGGTGTTACGCTGAGGGTAGCATAGAGGACATCCGTGAAATAAACATCCGTTAAACTCGTACACGATCTGAGGGTTTTCTAAGTCCCAACCATCTACCGAATACGTTCCGATGGTCTTTTCGCCTCCTCCGTTGCGAGCGTGTTGGATCCATTTGTCTTCCTTGTTGCACAAGTAATGGAGCCAGCGTAGGGCTTTAACCGAGTATTGACGTTTGACAAAATTCGTCGTTTGAGGACTGATGACCGCTAGAGTATTTTCGGGCATAAAGCGTTTTCGGTACACTAAGGAACATGCTTTGGCAATGGTACAAGCTTCTTTCAAAGGATCGATCCCTCCGTATTCCATGAACAATTCTCGAAATTTTCCACAACAGCGTCGTAAAATGTCCACGTCAGATCGACAATACTTTAACATTTCTTCTTGAAAGTCAAAGGGGTCCGAGGCGTGAGTCTGGTACCAAGCATGGAAAGCTTCTCGTTGTTCGTTGTGCATGTTGTCGGGGTCGTAGTCGTCAACCTCAGGCAAATGGGGTAGAATGGCATGTTGATTGGCTTCGGTATTAAAAAAGTGTGGAAAATAACCTTTAGCCATTTCTGGCATACCAAACGTTTTAGGCATGCGACTCAATGGCATGGCCAAGTAACACATCGAATCTTTAAACTGTACTTGTCCTACTTGCATAGAAATGATTTTGGCTCCGTTCAAAGTCACTTGAGGCCGTTCGGTACTTTGTTCCGCATAGTATCTAAGCAGAAATTGCCCATCGTATCCCGAGAAATTGTGGGCCATGACTGTGGCATGGCAATGACACTCGCCGTAACGTTCGATGTCTTCTGGACTCCACGTTTCGTCGATGGGGTTTAGGATCCATTGGGCAAAATCGGCTAGCGTATTTGACCCTCGAAAGATTTTTTCACGTCCTCCAGGAATCTTGCTACAGTGAGGGCAATGACTAAAGATAGGTTCTTGGATGCACTGCTCGCACGCACGGTGAGCCACGCAGAAATTAGGAATGTGAATACCAGTTTCTTGCATGCATTCGAAATCAAAAAAGATAAAATTCCCTTTCTTCTGGGTATCTTCTGGTCGGGGTTGATATTTTTGAATGAAGCATTCGTGCTCCAAGTCCACGATTTGGTGACAAATGTGACATCGTTTCTTCCCTCGACAAACGTGAAACTTGGCACAATTGGTACGTATGCCTTGTCCACAAGTAAGACACAATCTCAGAAGCTGACAAGTACTTTTCTGCTGTGAACCTTGCATCTTCAAATGTTGTTGGTAACAGGTAAGACTGACAAAAGTGCGCTGACACACAGGGCAATGCACTCGTACTTGTCCTTTGTCCAGACAAGGTTGAGAGGCCAAACATCCCTCACATTTCGATCCACAATGCTTGTGTTGTTCTCGATTGTTATAACCATAGTCACATTTTTCACAGTAGTAACTGAATTTCAGAAATCCAGTGATACTGGTAATGGTATCAAAATGACCATCGTGATGATAGACGTGAATGTATTTTCCGTCTTTGAAATCGTGGCCTCGAAACAAAAGAGGACCACGCACTTCTTGAGGGTGTACTTTCAAAGTGTAACGTGGAGCCAAGACGTCTTGTAATTGTTGCATTTCTGGAATACCGCAAGGGGTATCTTTGGATATCCCCGCTTGCTGTAACAGGAGTTCTGCTTCACTTCGTTGTTTGGCTCGGTCCGATTGTCGAATAGTTTCCCAGGCTCTTTTCCATTCTATCGTCTCGTTCTTGTTGACATACATTTGTCCCACGACGATGGCACGGGCTAAACACATCTGGTCTTGAGGATTGTTAATTCGGACGAGGCTTCGCTTCATGTTACGAAGGCTGTCCACCAATAACACTTTTTTGCGTCCGGTCCCCTCAGGAAGAGACACGTGGGTCATGAACAGTGTGGCTTTTCCATCGGTGATGTGAAACTTGTCGTTGGATTGTTGCACATGTTGAATTTTGTCAATGACTTTGGAAGGTGTTAATTCTGATGGGCTAGTAAACTCGATCCAAACGGGAGACTTTAAATTATCGTGATGAATAGAAAGTCTCAAGCGATCGTCTTCTTTGGCTTGACATTGCTGTTTCAATGCAGTTAACACAGAATCCCACACCTCGGTAATGAACCCTTCTGTATTCTCCAAAGGTACATTGGCCTTGAAATCTTTAAACTTTACGGCATACGTGTAAGCCGTTGTTCTAAATTTTCGAGAGGAACGCTTTTCCGTCTCTCGAATGTGATAGTAATTTTCAGGGTTTACTAAGGGTGGTGCACTTTGCTTGGACGTCGATTGCTTAGGCGTAGATTCGGGCTCACTCATGTCATCTTCAAAATCACTGGCATGAATTTGAGCCAAGACTTCAGCTACTGTGCTAGGCGATACATTACGTTTCTGTCTCTTACTGTCTTTTTCTTTCTCCACAACATGATGTGGTCTTTTCATCTTGTCTGCAAAAAGTCAAATGACTACCTTTTAAAGACCATAACCCCTATATATTCATGTCCGATCCGTGCATATATAAAGGGTGAGTGTCTAACGGTTCAGTATTCATTTCACTCTCACATTGACCAGAACGATGAAAGAACCTACAGAAGTGGAACTTCTCATTAGAGCTTTACGTGGGGTCATACGAAAGTTTTCGTCAGACCAGCCGACGGCCTACTCTTCCTCCTATCGAGATAAAAGTCAAGATACTTGCTATATCTGTAAGAAGAAAGGACATTGGGCTACAGAATGTTCAGATCGTGACAAAAATAAAAAAGGTACCAATAGAGACAAAAGTCAAGATACCTGTTATTATTGTAAAGAATAAGGACATTGGTCTCCAAACTGTCCTAAGAAACAACAGGAGCAGGAGGAGGAGGAGGAGGAGGCGGAGGAAGAGGAGGAGGAGGAGGAGGAAAGAAATTCTGAACAGGAGGAGAAAGAGGTACCCTCCTCCAAGGAAGAACCCCGTCACGTTCACAAAAACAAGAAAAGAAGACGAAACGAAAGTGAAGAGGAAGAAGAAAAAGAAAAACGTGTGACAGTAAAGAAAATGAAAAAACAGAAAGAGTGAAACAGAAGAAAACTTATGAACTTTTTAAAAATGGTATTGTGTTATGTTATGTTGTGATATTGAATTGTAACGTTTGTACTAGAATACACCAGAGAGAAAAAACGTAAGTGTCTCTTGGTTTTGATTTGATAGAATAAGAACCTACACTCACACATTCCTTCACTCACACGTACATCATGGATTTTAAAAAATATATAAAAGGACTTTTGAGTTTTCATTGAATTAGGCAATTGAAATAGTATTTCTTTTCGAAATAATTGGAGTGGCCCTGAAAAGGACCGTTGGTGTTTTGATTGTTTAAAACAAAACAAACTCAGAAACGGGACGAAATCCTTTTGAGCTGTCTTAAGCCTTTGCCACGGCCAAGACCTACTTCGGGACTGGTGGTTCCTGTCCATGATTTGGTAGAAATCACTAACGGTGGTAAGGTAGACGTAGTCACAGAGAGATCGGGTTGTTTCGCTCGAGAAGGTCTTTTTCTCTTCGGTCGTGATAAAGAAGTCTGATACATTTGTTTCAGACTCCTTAACTCAGCTAAAATATCTAAAAGTACCGTCGTGACCGTTTGATTTTCACTATTTTCTTTCTGTCCTTGGTCTTCATTCTTCTCTGTTGCTGTTGCTGCTGCTGCTGCTACTGTTTCTTCCTGGTGTTTCCTTCTTGCTTCTTCTTCCTGCTGTTGCATAAGAAAAGCTTGTTCTTCTACTTTCTGTTGTTGTAAAAATCGCTCCAATGCTTCTTTTTGTCTCTGCTTAAAATCATCGACGTGTCCATAAGAAGATACAGAAGGCAACGAAGGTTCCGGAATAAATTCTTGCGATGTTAAAAAATCCACAATATCCCAGTTAAAATCAACTTCTTCTGGATGTAGATGTGTCATGACTTTAGTAGTCACTGTTGGCCCATGACTTGCTGTCTCTACTCCTGACTCACTCCAATTCATCGTCTTCTTACTGTCCGCCATGATTGACAACTCTGTCTCATCGATTGACTGCGCACAGACGCTAGTACCTCTATATAGAAAAGGTGACGTCACAGACCGCTCTCTTCCGATTGGATGGCTGTGCCTGACTTTTGTAACGCGTGTTTGGATTGGTCGATACACTCAATCCGTTTCAATCCGCTCTTCCCCTATAAATAACCGCAGTTCACGGCATTCGCTTCACCTGTTCTCATCACAAGATGTGGACTAACGTTGAATCGTCAACCCTTGTGTCTAGCATGCTGTTTAGGACTGACATACCCATGTATGTCAGATCATCATGGAGTGTCATTCATAGGACGGAGACAGCCTATTGGAAGAGAAGAGTCTATGTGGAAAGACAAGGTTGCTTGAAGAGAGTTCTCTTCTATGGACCCACAGTAAGGAGAAGTTTAAGGAAGAGAAGAAGATCTGTGAGATGTCCTCTGTGTTAACAAGACAACGTTAACATTACACATAACGGTCCTTTTCAGGGCCACTCATAGGTCTCGAAAAGATAGTAGCTTTCATTGCCGCCCTTCTTTTTTTTTTTTTTTTTTTTTTTTTTTTTTTTTTTTTTTTTTCCCTTGTCCCTATATATAGACCCACCCTGTTCCATTTCCCTTGACGCTATATAGGCCCACCCTGTTCCATTTCCCTTGACTCTCTATAGGCCCACCCTGTTCCATTTCCCTTGACCCTATAGTGCCCCAAGCTGTTTTGACCCTATAGTGCCCCAAGCTGTTTTTGACTGGATTTTCCCTTGACCCTATAAATCTTGACCCTATAGTGCCCCAAGCTGTTTTTGACTGGGTTTTCCATAGACCCTATAGTGCCCCCATATACTACTACCGTTTATAAGCGAACCTGTTTGGCCACAATGGCAGCCTGCCTCACAGGTGCATTTGCCTTCGTTGGCGTGCTGTGAACTGCTTTTATGTACAATAAATTGGTGCATATAATTTTCTTATGGAAAGAAAATGCCAATTTAGTTTTCTAAATATAAAGCTAAGGAATCATGTTTTTTTAAGATAAAAGGAAAACAAATCTGCAAGTATTCCAAGAGTAACGGGTTGGTAATGTCTTGAAATGGGGTAAAATTGATGGAAGATGTTTATTCACAACGGGAATGGAATTCTTATGTTTGCCAATCTTTCGCTAGTCAATAGAAAATTACTGTAATGGTGTTAATACCGTGATAAATCTTTCCAGCGTTGTGAAAACCAATAAAAAGGCGCGATGTCTCAACGGTTAGCTTGCTGTACTAGCCGTCGAAAGAGTGTGGGTTTAAATCCCATCATCGGATCAGACTGAGTGATACCGTGATGTGTTATTGAGCAAGGCACTTTTATTTCAATTGCCTAGGCATTCAATAACAGCATTATGTTGATGTCCAGATAAAACCCCAAATCAAACAACAACATTTGAAGACAAATTATTTCCTCGTAATGGTAGGACTCGACGTTACGGCATAAAAGCTATATTAGTATTATTTAAAAATTCTAACTGTACATTACTATCATGAGAACCATATTATAATCAGTTAAGAATTCTAACTGTAAATTACTATCATAAGAAGAATACTATAATCAATTAACAATTCTAACTGTAAATTACTATCATGAGAACCATAGTATAATCAGTTAACAATTCTAACTGTAAATTACTATCATGAGAACCTTAGTATAATCAGTTAACAATTCTAACTGTAAATTACTATCATGATAACCATAGTATAATCAGTTAACAATTCTAACTGTAAATTACTGTCATGAGAACCATATTATAATCAATTAACAACTCTAACTGTAAATTACTATCATGAGAACCATAGTATAATCAGTTAACAATTCTAACTGTACATTACTATCATGAGAACCATATTATAATCAGTTAACTGTACATTACTATCATGAGAACCATAGTATAATCAGTTAAAAATTCTAACTGAAAATTACTATCATGAGAACCATAGTATAATCAGTTAACTGTACATTACTATCATGAGTACCATATTATAATCAGTTAACAATTCTAACTATAAATTACTGTCATGAGAACCATAGTATAATCAGTTAACAATTCTAGCTGTAAATTACTATCATGAGAAGAATACTATATTCAATTAATTGTACATTACTATCATGAAAACTATAATATAATCAGTTAACAATTCTAACTGTAAATTACTGTCATGAGAACTATAATGTAATCAGTTAACAATTCTAACTGTAAATTACTGTCATGAGAACCATAGTATAATCAGTTAACAATTCTAGCTGTAAATTACTATCATGAGAAGAATACTATATTCAATTAATTGTACATTACTATCATGAAAACTATAATATAATCAGTTAACAATTCTAACTGTAAATTACTGTCATGAGAACTATAATATAATCAGTTAACAATTCTAACTGTAAATTACTGTCATGAGAACCATAGTATAATCAGTTTACAATTCTAGCTGTAAATTACTATCATGAGAAGAATACCATATTCAATTAATTGTACATTACTATAATGAAAACTATATTATAATCAGTTAACAATTCTAACTGTAAATTACTGTCATGAGAACCATAGTATAATCAGTTAACAATTCTAACTGTAAATTACTATCATGAGAACCATAGTATAATCAGTTAACAATTTAAACTTCGAGCTTATTTTTATAATGCACTGGGTTGTTTTTATCTGAAAGCAAAAAAAAATTCATTTAAATTTATACGATAGGTTTAAAAATGGTTTATTCAATTTTCATATTATTTGTAAAATATCAGTTATTCCTCAGAGGAGTACCCTTAGTTTTTTTTTTTATCGGCACTCACTCGCTTTCGGAATGAACTTTTAGTCCTAGATCAAGAAAGTATTATTTACAAAATTGTTAAAAACTGCCCTTTCCTTTTACCGTGCTTGAAATAAAGGATCAACTTTTTTTCATCGTTATTTTTTTTTACAAATATTTAAGACCACCATTAATGTGTCATCGATCTTCTGTTGCCTAATATGGACAACTGGGAAGAGCTAGTACGTCCGATATGTGTCTACGCCATCTTTGCTCTGACTACATTTTCGCTGATACCTGCCGAAATCGGCATGCCAATATAATAAATTTGTGTCTCTCGAATTGTTGGCCTGAGACTTAATTCGCACAAAAGTGATATAGTTTCCATAGCGCATAATTTGAAAACTTTATATTGAACTCCTGAACTGAGCATAAGGATGATAATTATCGGCTGTCTCACCAGAAGTGCGACAACATATCGGATGTACTAGGCCTTCCCAGTTGTCCATGTAAGTACTTTTATTTTGTAGCAGTTCTGAGTTGTTGTCCTAACGAAATAATCAATCAAATAGTGCGAATCCCAACTAGGATTTGGAAAGAGAATATTTGTGTAGGTAGCTAGGCATTCAAAATTGGCAGTTTACCACTGTGAACTCTCTCACTCCTCTCCATCCCACCTTACCCCCAGCCCTAAATAAAAGAAATAGACAGAACTTGACCATTTGTAAGTACATCTGAGAATACAAATATATATTTAAATATTTAGGAATGGGGAGTATAATCGTCAAATCCTGTTAGAAGGGTTTTTTGGAGAACCACAGAGGAAAATGCGGTTTTAATGTGGTGGACAATACAAGTTACCAGAATTTCGAGAAATCTGGCCCAAACCGGAAGGCAAGTACTCGTGTATAACAGTCTCAATATTATAGACACTACCTACTGAATCAAGATGTCTCGCCAAACATGCGATGGGGTCTGATAATGTTGATTATTTTATATTTAATCAATTTTTATCACAGATGTAGGCCATCAGTACAATCATGTATATTGCTCTTAGAAACGTATCATGACGCTCTACTTAACGAGACCATTTTTGCTGATTTTTTTTTTAGTGACTGTAAACCAAATTATATAATCATTACAATATACACAAGCACAATGCCTAGCACTACGCCGTTAAGTGTCATTCTTATAATAATAATAATAATAATAATAATAATAATAATAATAATAATAATAATAATATAACTGTCGAAACAGTGTTATTTATCCACTGGAGGAGCAGTAGTTATATCGCTTTTCCTTTTGTCAGCGAATGATTATAAGAAAATTCAGCGCAAAGAGACCGTCAAATAAAATAAATCAAAACGTTTTGGAACGTTTGGGTCATATTTTTAAATTGATAAACATTTATTATTATTATTATTTTTATTATTATTATTATTATTATTATTATTATTATTATTATTATTATTATTATTATTATTATTATTCACAACTAATGTTAATTTTGCATTCAATAATCATATATTTATTATTTCTCAATTCATAATTTTTTATGAGCTTGCGTTTATATCTGAGTACATTCAAACTGTGCAATATATATATATATATATATATATATATATATATATATATATATATATATATATATATATATATATATATATATATATATATATATATATATATATATATATATATATATGTGTGTGTGTGTGTGTGTGTGTGTGTGTGTGTGTGTGTGTTTATCACATTTCAAAATTGATCTTAGCATAGTATCCCTTAACCAAAGAATTGCAGCGAGTAACTGAAGACAATTTACCACACTGTCATCCTGACGACGACGAGGAAGAAGAAGAACGGGAAACAAAAACGAGGAGGAGGAAACAAACCTGAAACTTATAGATACATGTTTCGATATTACATGCAACTCCATACCACGCTGGATATTGAAACCGGATCTGAAAATCAATTTCAGTTTTATAAGACTTACTTACCGATTCTAAGTACCATCTCAAAAAAAGACTTCACTCTACGCAGTAATACTCACTGTACGTAAATACATCAATGTGCTGTGCATTCTGTTAAGTACGTGCATTTTGTTCGTACATAATGAAGTGTGTTCTGCATTTTGTACGTATATACAGCAATAGTGTGCATTATATACGTACATTGGGCAATGTGTTAACGCATTCTGTACGTTGCATATTGTGTACAATACGTTTGTTTGTCTTTGTTATTAGGATTTTTAACGTAGCTTTAACAGCTGTTTAGTCATATCGATCCGATGTCTGCAGTAAGGCAGTTTATAGTGATGTCTAGCACTGGGGCATCATGCTGCAGACATGTAGCATGATGTCCCATCCATTCATATTATCCTGACACCAGTCTGACCAGCCTTAACACTAACCTCTTAATGTTGAGCGCCACGCGAAGGAGCTATTAGTACCTATTTTGCAAGTCTTTGGTATGACTCGCCGGGGATCGAACCCACGACCTCCCGCTTCCGCGGTGGACGTTCTAACCACTAGCCCACCGGAGCGGTTATACATTATGTACAAACATACAAACAGCACAGAGTTCATCCAATTTTTTTTTTGGGGGGGGGGGGTGGGGGTCGATAAAGGGACATCACTGCTAGACCAAAACTGGATAAACATCAGGAGAGAAACAACTTCAAAGAACCCAGGACAAAGGAAAATGATGGCTGGTCCGAGGGAAAAACCATATGCTGGGACACCATGAGAACAAGATGGCAGCCTGACATTAGAGGCTACTCAAACATACAAGAAAAAGCAACACATAAAAGAATCCGACTGCTTTTATTGCCTGTTAACAGGGTCCTCATTTGGTACGAGAACCCTCTTCGAATAATCTATTTCACGAAACCTGATTTGACCATTTTTTTGTGCACACCGTTCAAACATAACAAGCTATTTTTACCAAACAGTGACTATACCTATTTATGTCGCATAGTTATCTTAGTATTCAATCTTGTTAGGGACTTAATACATGTACACTTTGTACTAGAACTATTGTAAAGTTAAGATAGTTATACAAATTTTACGGCTTCATTGATTTGATTTAATTGCATAGGTGGCTCACACATTATTGGTATTTTCCTGTCCTTTAGTAATAACTGGACCAGATTTGAATTAAGCACGGAATCACGATGTTGTGGCTGTACGACATCCTTGGATGTAATGGTACCTCTATTTTATTGCCACAACTCGGATAGCTGCAAAATGGCGGAGATGTGAAATTAATTGCCAATACCTCCACTTGTGCCATTTCACACCATTAAAACACATAATTGGCTGTTAGGGTTGAGTGTGTGTTGGGTCTATTCCCACTCACCCAAGGTCATCCATTCAGGTCGATGGTTACTTAATATCAACCCCGACCTGACGACCAAATTAAATAGTACTCCTTGAGTACATAAATGCCTGGGGGAAGCGGCACCATTAATCACCCCAGGAGAAATTAAATATCCAGCTTTGCTGGAAACTTACAACAGTGCTACATGCCCCTAGTAGGCGATACGGCACTATATAATTAAAATTCATCATCACATACAGCAATGTATTGTACATTCTGTACGAATATGCTGTAATGTGTTATGCATTCTGTACGTACATGCTGTAATGTGTTCTGCATTCTGTACGTACATGCTGTAATGTATTATGCATTTCGTTGCCGCCGCAACAAGTTAGGGTGCATTTGCTCCGTATGTTTTACTTATTCATGTTATGTTCTTTTTTATTTTAAAAACAAGAAGAAGACGAAAAAAGAAAAGAAAATTGATGGAACCTGTATCTTAATGACTAGGCTACGCTATTATCACGTGTTAAGCATTCTAAACAAGGTTCACAGATATGCGAAGTGCATGTGATCAGTGGTGAGCCACAGACGACTCTGATCCGGACACAAGCGTATTTTAAATTCACACCTTTTCGTGTATCGACTTCCGTGCGCCATGCAGAGGTTATACCAAAACCTCACCGATTAATGGTAAATCTTGTCACAAAAACATATAGTGTTCGTTGCGACCACCAAAGTCATTACTGTAAAGTATAAAACATACCAAGAGTGGAATTGCAAGAATATTCGTTTCCAATCCATGACAAATCCAAATGAAAGAGTTCTTTTAAATTCTGCGACCAGAATGAACCTACAGTAAATTTTGTAGAATACCACGTCTCTTCTGGTTCACTGGTACATACACAAACCATATACATAATATAGTGGTTCATTTTAAGACCACAAGTTACCTGTAACGGTGATAACAATGATTGCATAGATCACCTTTTACAACCAAACATGCAATAATCACTAGCAAAGTGTGCTACATGTAAAAAGTGAAAATATTTAACAGAGCATAAAACGACACGTGTTTGCTAGCAAAGGTTAAGTCAGTCCTCTCGTTTCACACCGACCCTTGACACTGCATTGTTGTTGGTGGTGGTGTAGGGTTTGACGCCTATTTTCAGCACAAGATAGGCTATACATGGCGGCCAGTATTATTGGTGGAGGAAAAACCCGGGAAAACCCCCAGAAAGAACCAGCGACCCACGAGAAGCTACTGGCAAACTTTCTCACACACATGTAACTAAATTAGCCGAATCTTAGACTCTAACCCACGCAGACAGAGGTGAGATGGCAGTGATCCGTAACGGAGAGCGCTTTAGACCACTTGGCCACTAGGGGCCCTGACACTGCATTGCATTTACTGATTCGATATTTAGTAGCCCTTCTGGTTTCGTAAATTACAAACTAAACCGTCCAGTTGTCAATCAACCAAACATCACCCAATACAGATGCAAAAAAGAAACCTGATAAGACCGGTAACGATATGAAACATCGTGTTTAATTATAAGCGGGGCGGAAAGAACGAGTTCTTTTTAAATATGGCATAGAATTTCGAGGTCATTAAGCAGAAATTGTTTCGATGCCGTATAAAACGAGTTCTTTTCTCTTACTCAGAACACTTATGTGGTTTTGCATTTTTGCCTTTTTATTTGCACATGCGTTTAAAGTTTTTAATGCATGCATTTAAAGTTTTTAATGCATAATTTTAATGTTTTAATGCATACTTTTAAAGTTTTTAATCCATGCATTTGAAGTTTTTAATGCATATTGTTTCAGTATTTAATGCATGAATTTAAAGATTTAAATGCACAATTTTCAAGTTTTTAATGAATGAATTTTAAGTTTTAAATGCATAACTTTAAAGAAAATGAATTGGAAATTTAGCGTTATATGAAAGATACTGTACAAGCCATCCCATGTACGTATCCGGGGCTAGGACTAAATATATACTGTAGTCTGCCTGCACTGCAAATATGGTGATTAGCTACAAATTTTTAATTGGGCCCAT
This sequence comes from Unio delphinus, assembly GCA_029339505.1. Taxonomy (NCBI): domain Eukaryota; kingdom Metazoa; phylum Mollusca; class Bivalvia; order Unionida; family Unionidae; genus Unio; species Unio delphinus. The sequence goes on from JAQISU010000217.1 coordinate 1,622,650, forward strand.
GACTGGATTTATTCAAGGGCAAGTAAATTTTTCCTAACTCATTAAATGGAACACAGGGACCAGTATAGGCTTTTTTTCTTCATTCTACTTCCTGAAGAAACACTCTTTTTCTAAACAAATTTCACATTTTATAGACTAACAGTGATTAAATATATTCAGGTTTATACAAAAGAATCTCAATATTTTACAGTACAATCAAACCGGCTATTTAAAGCTTTCAGTTAATACAAGAATGTATTGATGCGTTGACATCAGTCGCTTTCGAGCATGCGGACTAGATTTTTAATATTCATCTTTTGGATAACAAGTAAATTCTAGACAATACTGCAACATGTCTGCTTCCTTTTCTTTATTTTCTATTTTGTAAATCAAGACCAAGAATTTAACATTTAAATCATACCGTTTCCTCCATGTGACCCAGTAATGAAAAATTCTTAACACATAGTTACAAGATGTAATTCCTAGAAATAGCCGTCACGATGAAAACAGCTGCTGTTCTCTGTGATACGTCTATCTTTATGTTACAAATGTCTATCAATTTTATCCTTAGATTTTGCTAAACAAACTCTATGCCTTGGTAATTTTGATAGATTGTAAGTCCCTACACTGAAACTCACTCCTTAAAACATATAATTGAGCGGACCATAGTTTTGAAACTCTGAAGATGAAATGTAACCCAGCTCATTATTTTATTTTAGGTGATTTACTTTATGGAGTATCTCTTGGAAATTAAACATGTTGTTACGTTTCATTTCCGAAGGTGGCTCTTTTCTAACCATGCTTCTTCAATCTTGACATAAACTGCCCGTCGCTCTCCTATTATCAACAACGTCAAAAAGCGGCTATTTTCACCAAATACGACTACATTTTTATTTGCAAACATGTGTTGACATTTGTAAACAATTTATAAAGTATAGTAATAAATAACTCCGGATATTTTGTAAGTGGACTATTATTTAATATCACAAGTTGTCAAAGTAATTCCAAGTTTGGTGTGCGATACGGATATGTTATGTGCGACACGGAATTACAAACTGAACGTTTGTATCGAAAGCCAGATCACCAATTTACGATTAAATTGATATGTAATAAAATATGGTGCCTTGCAATGTATGGTTAAACGTAACGATGTTTAAGCAGTGCTCTGCTGTGGATGGAAGAATTTCTGACAGTAGCAAGCCAAATTATTTAGCCAATGAGAAAGCTTGTGACACATCTTGGATTTTCAAGAAAATTATTTCCATGTACAGTCGGCTTCGCTTATATGCATGGCATCGGAACCGATACTATGATATGCAATTAGGCGGCGTATGCAAATAAACCTGCGTTCATTTTATGGTGTGTATCTGGTGCAGCATGCATACTGATAACCATTATTTCTCCGAAACCACCCCACCCACCCCATTTAGCCTAGTTCATTTAAATGTGACGCGATTTGCTCAAGTATCGTATGGAAGTCAGTTTTGTCAGTAGATAGATGGGCAGACTTGTGGTCAGCGCTCCAGTCTTCATCTATCGAATTTAATGACCAGACTGGATCGGATTCTTAACGATCAACGAAGAGTGTTAAAGCCGTCGACAATGCTTGGTTAATTATTATGGTTGTCTACTATCGCGCCTCCTGGTGATCAACAGAGAATCAGAGAGCTAATGCCGTCTTGGTAATATTTATGGTTATCTACTATAGCGCCTCCTGGTGACCAACGGAGATCTAACAGCGTTGATGTTGATATTCACAGACCTCATTAATCAACCTTGACCGCCAATGTTTGGAATCGGTTTATTTTTATTTTGAAAGGAGCAATTTTGAACAATGCAGTTATCCGAAGCAACTTAACACATAATAATGCATGTTCGGACCAGAAAAATGTATGCAATAATGCGAAATATGCATATAGACGATATGCAATTGTCCGACATTGATATCCATTGCAAACAATGGTAACAAATTGGGACCGGCACAAAGCTATGCCATAAGGCAGTTATACGATATGCACATATCTGGAGCCGACTGTATCCACATACCTTGGCTCGAAAGTAACACCCGTGTGTAAGAGGTTTATTTTAGAGGGAACAAAACTGTAGCCGCATTCATCTGTATCTAGTTACATAGAAGAGCGGTAGATACCGTTTAAGCTAGCTACGTCTACCAATGGTTGACGTGGAACGAAAATGGAGCACGGATTATTAGCTAGCGTAGATGGAAAAGAACATGTGCGTCACTTTTGCATTTATGTATCTCCAGCATGTCCATCAGATAGACTGGAAATATTTCCCACTCAATTTATGTGCATCTTTATACGTATAAAGTCCGTATTTTAACAAAAATCGAATGAGATACATTATTATCCTGTTAAGTTAATGTCAAAGACATCATTGGTTTCATTAGACTCGATTTGTAATTAATCTTTTTTTATATAAACTGTCCTTCAACAGTTTCGTTGCACGGGGATTGTAACATATTCACCGATGACCAAAGTACGTTTATAAAGACAAAATTATCCGTATTTTTACTTTCCTAGGTTGATAGGTTTCAAGGTGTAATCTGCAAAAGTAAACAGTTTTGAAAATGTGAAGTTTTACAACTTATGACAAAATTAGCCTCGAAAATTATTACTTGTGTACGAAACCAAAATTCAGAAAATATTGTTAAAATTGAAACTTGTTTTAAACGTGCAGTTAAACAGCCATGCACCAGAATAATCCCAATTAATCCCGCTGTTACTTTTCATGACCATTTTAAAATACTTATTTTAATTCAGAAACTACATGAAAAACCACACTGTATAATATTTGATAAATAGCATACTAATTACATAATTATTGTCAGTTACAAGCGCAGCGAATCGGAGAGAGATGAACGTTCCAAACAAGCGTACATCGAACATACGCATTAGCAGTTTTAATAACGTACGAAGCATCTGTGACCCTAGAACACCCCACAATGCCTATTGAAATGTTACAAAAGCAATGTTGACATTTTGTAATGAGTTGGTTAGAACTGACAATCTTCTGCGTTGCAATAACTACTAGTATTGCAGGTTGGATGTTTTGCTTACATGTATACCTCTGTTAAAGCCATTTTAAATGGACGTCTATTGTGAAGAAATGGAAAGCAATCAAATTCACATTAAATTTCACTGATAATACAACGAGCGTTTATATGGGACCATTTCGTATTTACTTAGCCGTTAAAAATTAAGAATTTTGAATGCTAATGTACGTTCATATGCATGAGGAATAAATACCTGTGAAATAACACTAGAGATAAATAATACAAAATTTGAAAGACAGGGTTAAATGTACAGGTACGTATTAGGGATATAGTGAAATGCAACTATATTTTACTCCCAAAAAATAAATATAACAGTTCATCTAAGGGTACATACTCGTTAAAATATACTGATAAAACATAGACAAAAGAAAAATGCAGAAAGAACAAAAATAGGAAAAGAAGATATTGAAACATAGGCAGGAGTAATGAAATGATTTTGTTTGTTTGTTTGATTAGAATTTTAACGTAGCTTTAACAATTTTTCAGTCATATTGCTACGATGTCTGCAGTGTGGCAGTTTATAGTGATGTTTAGCACTGGGGCATCGTACCCAGACATGCTGCATGATATCCCATCCAGTCCTAACACTAACCTCTTGATGCTGAGCGTCGAGCGAGGCAGCTGTTAGTGCCATTTTTGCAAGACGATGCACACAAGATTAAATTTTGACGTTATTGCTTTTTAAGCAACCTACCCACTGTAACGTATATTTGATTTAAGTCATTTATTTTTATTTTAATTGTTTGTCAGATTCAAATTTGACATTTATGTTTAAGATTCATTCATTGGGAGATTTTTTTTTAAAAAGTGGGATGACCTGTACTCTACAAATAAACATCAGATGTTGACCTCATTTCTGACCTGGCTTCAGAGTTGTAAACAAGCTTTTAAAATGATTGGTTGATTCCAAGGACTTTATGGAGCTTTGTTATAAACATCTTTCTATTTTTAGTTCTTGAGAGTAAAAATAACTGATTCTCATCTGGGTCATACGGCGTGAACGAGATTTTTTAAACGTAAATTTGTTCTAAAGATTCTAGAAGATCATGTGACCCCTTCCTTGTTTACGTAAAAAACAGGTATATAAATTATGTTTTGGAGCGAACTATTTAGTAGAAGTCAGGCTGTTAGAATATTAAGTTTTGTTGTTTTGAGTTATTTTAAATTGCCTTGTACTGGAAATTATTTCAATTCGTTTGGATCAAGAGGATTTATTTTGTTATTTATCTGGAAAACAATTGTGCTCATTGATTTTCATAAGACCAGAACTGACTTCATCACGTGACATCGTCTTCCATTTTGGATGCTTCACTAAGATTTGAACTGGGAATTATTAGGACATTTTATTACCAGGACTTTTGTAATTTCACTAGTGGATTATATTTTGAATTATTTTTGGATTAATTTTGGAATTGATTCTTAAAACCGTAAGTTTATTTTTCTTTTCTGGAGAATATTTGTGCTCAATAAATTGTTTATTAAGTTTTTACAAGCTTGTTATTTTCACTCTTTCTATGTTACTGTTTATTCGAGCCTAAGCACGTAACACCACAATATTTGCTTTCTATATTTCTTCGCTAAAATATATATGCTTTATATATTAAAAAAATGGATACTAACAATAATAATGATTTTGGTAGTACAATGTATGTATGTATGTATGTATGTATGTATGTATGTATGTATGTATGTATGTATGTATGTATGTATGTATGTATGTATGCATGCATGCATGCATGCATGCATGCATGCATGCATCTATCTATCTATCTATCTATCTATCTATCTATCTATCTATCTATCTATCTATCTATCTATCTATCAACTACCACACTGCAGACATAGTAACGATATGACTGAACAATTGTTAAAGTCATGTAATAATAATCCTAATCACAGAGAGAGAGAGAGAGAGAGAGAGAGAGAGAGAGAGAGAGAGAGAGAGAGAGAGAGAGAGAGAGAGAGAGAGAGAGAGAGAGAGAGAGAGTAACGCCTAGTTTCTAGTTTTCATACAATGTCATGCAATAACGTAGAAGCCGATGTCGATTTTTGTCAGGCCAGTTCTAGTCGGTTTGCGGTGGAAACTGTGAGAAAGTGACTTGTTTCACGTGCTGTTTGAAGAGAGTCTTATATTTATTACAAGCGTTCTTAAGCATGCTGCCAGGGAGCACGGCATAATAGTGATTATTCGTGTCCTTACTATATTTGGCATATTGCATTACGGAGTAGTCTATTGAATCTGTTGGTATTAAGAGCGAGGTGAACGTTTTTTGTTAGTAACTCGTATTTATTAGTTATTCGTAATTTTCAGTAATTCATATTTATTATTAATCAGTAATTTGATAGAAAATGGCGATTCACTTTGAATCAACCACGATCGAACAGGTTTATTGCCTTCATTTAGTTGTGCACCGTTTTCTTTACGGTATAAAACACGCAGTGTCCTATGTTGTATTATTACACTTGTGTGAAAAAGTCCTAAGTCAAACACGAACCATGGACAGTACATCAATGACTCTTACTAAGTAGGGGTTTGTGTACTATGTTGTTTTATTACACTTGTGTGCAAAAGTCCTAAATCAAACACGAACCATGGACAGTACATCAATGACTCTTACTAAGTAGGGGTTTGTGTACTATGTTGTTTTATTACACTTGTGTGCAAAAGTCCTAAGTCAAACACGAACCATGGACAGTACATCAATGACTCTTACTAAGTAGGGGTTTGTGTACTATGGTAGATGCATATTGCCATGTATCTTCAAAGCAAACATGAAATATGTAGTAACCAATGTTAACTCCCAAATTAGACTGAATCATATCTCTATCTGCCCTATTTTCCAAATTTGGTTTATTATAGACAGAATATTAGTTTTGAAATTTGATACAAACTTTCATCCCAAAATTTTCGTGATAAAAAATCCGTACGAATAAGCATTTTTTTTTTTGGTGACATTTATGAATGGCGCGATACAGAAATAAACATTGAAAGGTTAGGTAATGATTTGGGCAGTCAGTCATTTTGACGTCAATTGCAGTCAGTCGACAGAAGATTGACATTTGATACGTTACAGGTACGTAATTAATCAAACATTTTCAGTATTACAAAGGACCCCTGTCCGGACCCATGATTATTGCAATAGAAATTTAGGTTTCTTACCAGAAACATGTGTGGAGATTAAATGAACATGTATTACTTACTGATATGAAAGTATTGAAATATAGCATATCAAAGAAAGTATCAATTTCATTGTAATGTACTTGTAAACTAGTCCAAAGGAAGCAATTACTGGAAAATTTAAGGGACGCGTGATGAAGACTTGTTGGCTAACAACGGCCTTTTCCCGAACAGTCAAACTCTGCTCGGCATTGATATGATGGTGGTGGTGGTTGTGATATAGCCCTAAAACCTTCTGACTGTATTCTTTACTACAAAGAATAGAAATTCATGTATGTATGTATGTATGTATGTATGTATGTATGTATGTATGTATGTATGTATGTATGTATGTATGTATGCATGTATACATCATTTGGTTTTGGATTGTAATTTTTTATACGGCACAAAAACACAAGTGGCTTATTTAGTATACAGGCAATCCGAGTAAAGTGCCTTGTTCAGTGATACGCCACACTATATGACTGATCTAATTATAGGGTTCGAAACCCTCCATCCTGCCTGTCACAAATCCGGCATGACTATATCTAGTAATCATAATTCGAGGTCGTGACTATATCTAGTAATCACAATATATGTGTAAGATTAGTTTATTATTCATATTTTAGTACGTTAAAAAAATTATTGTTCGATATAAATAGAACGTAAGAACAAACGATGAAACCAACTTTTCCACAAGTAAAACAAGATGTCACCAAGAACAAAATGCTGCATAAGATCAGCTTATTGGAAGACTGCATAATGTTTTGACACGTTTTGTTTTATTGGAAGACTGCATAATGTTTTGACATTATTGGAAGACTGCATAATGTTTTGACACGTTTTGTTTTATTGGAAGACTGCATAATGTTTTGACATTATTGGAAGACTGCATAATGTTTTGACATTATTGGAAGACTGCATAATGTTTTGACATTATTGGAAGACTGCATAATGTTTTGACACGTTTTGTTTTATTGGAAGACTGCATAATGTTTTGACATTATTGGAAGACTGCATAATGTTTTGACACGTTTTGTTTTATTGGAAGACTGCATAATGTTTTGACATTATTGGAAGACTGCATAATGTTTTGACATTATTGGAAGACTGCATAATGTTTTGACATTATTGGAAGACTGCATAATGTTTTGACACGTTTTGTTTTATTGGAAGACTGCATAATGTTTTGACATTATTGGAAGACTGCATAATGTTTTGACACGTTTTGTTTTATTGGAAGACTGCATAATGTTTTATTGGAAGACTGCATAATGTTTTGACACGTTTTGTTTTATTGGAAGACTGCATAATGTTTTGACACGTTTTGTTTTATTGGAAGACTGCATAATGTTTTGACACGTTTTGTTTTATTGGAAGACTGCATAATGTTTTGACATGTTTTGTTTTATTATCCTTTTTGTTATTGCTCTTAGTAGTAACGTTATTTGTTTGCCATTAAACAATTTTTCATCCGTTATTAACGTCTTCAAATGCATGTCCGCTTTAAACATCTTCAAATGCAAGTCCGTTGCAAACATATTCAAATGCAAGTCAGTTGCAAATATCTTCAAATGCTAGTCCGTTGCAAACATCTTAAAATGCATATCCATTGTAAACATCTTCAAATACAAGTCCATTGTTAACTTCTTTACATGCAAGTCCGTTGTTAACCATTTCAAATGTATGTCCATATTAAAATCATTACACTTCCGAAATAAAAAAAAAACTCGGTGTTGCTGCGATATTGTAGACGCAGTGCAAGATTTAGGCATAATCTAAACAAGCTACAGCTTAGGGCCTCACAGTATCAACTCACAGTCTGAAAGGGCCGCTCAAATTTATTTTATACCAAATAGGGCCTATCTAGCTTACCAATGCGTAGAACCTTGCTACATTTAAATCCGGCATTGTGTAGATGGAACCAATTACGTTTCTGAAGTATTGCAATACTTATATAGATAATTTACGCCCTATATATCCACGGTAATAAATGAATATATATATATATATATATATATATATATATATATATATATATATATATATATATATATATATATATATATATATATATCCAAAGTAATCAATGAATGTTGATTAACAAAACCACATGATTTGTAAGAAGACAGTTATTTGGAATAAAATAAAAAGATACGAAAGTTAAATAGGCCTGAAAAAGATACGAAAATTAAATAGGCCTGGAAAAGATACGAAAATTAAATAGGCCTGAAAAAGATACGAAAATTAAATAGGCCTGAAAAAGCACTATATTGGGAACAAAATACAACATGTCGATCTTGTTTTGAAAATAACAGAAATCAGACTTTTTTTCCTTAGTTCGTTTTGCTGTATTCTCTTAGGACATGGTGTCTTAAAAGGGGCTAGAAATTTAGATTGGTGCATGATCTTTGGTGTTTTACAGCGTTGCAGCAATGCAAATGGAATAAAGAGTCAAGGACACGTGTACCTTGATAGGGCCTGTAGTCTCTCCATACCTTTGCATGTGTAGTACATGAATTTCGTTTTAAACTGATTACATATGATGATATCAGTTGACATTATAGTCATTAAATCTTCGCATCTCACTCTCCGGCCTTATCGCTAACTACGAGGGTAACAATCCCATAATGCACTCGAAATGCAGCACGTACTAATATGTACTTATCGACCTTAAAATAGTTAATTTTTTAAATATATTTCTCATGAGGTTTTTACTATGACCAAGTTAACTTATCACAACGGAATGGTCTCATGTATAATAGTTATTCCCCACCCAACCCCGTCTCATTATGCTTGTTATTCCCCTGGTCTCATGTATACTAGTTATTCCCTCCCCGGTCTCATTTGTGCTAGTTATTCCCTCTCCGGTCTCATTTATGCTAGTTATTTCCCCGGTCTAATTTCTGCAGTTATTCCCCCGCTCTCATTTATGCTAGTTATTCCCCCGCTGTCAATTATGCTAGGTATTCCCCCCGGTCCTATTTATGCTAATTATCCCCCCCCCCCAGTCCCATTTATGCTAGTTATTCCCCGGTCCAATATATGCTAGTTTCCCCACCCCCAGTCCAATTTATGCTAGTTATTTCCCACCCGTTTCATTTATGCTGGTTATTCCCCCACCCTGTCTTTTTTATGCTAGTTATTCCCCCCCCCCCCGGTCCAATTTATACTAATTTTTCCCCCAGTCCAATTTATGCTAGTTATTCAACTCGGACCCATTTATGTTAGTTATTTCCCCGATCCAATTTATTCTAGTTATTCCCGACTCCATCTCATTTGCGCTAGTTATTCCTCCTTCTGTCTCATGTATGCTATTGATTCACCCACCCACCATCTTATTTAAGCTAGTTCTTCCCTGTCAGTTTCAATTATACTACATGTAATTTTTTCCTTTCTACTATGTTATGCTAGTTTATTTTATTTCTATTTCAAGTATGTTAGTTATTCAATCTCTATGTCTATTATGATTGTCATTCTCATTACATTGAAAACATTATGATATACGTTATTTTTGGATGCAAATACTATCGTTGCAAAATGTAGATTTTATTATAAATCGAAATTATAATCTATAACTTACCGTTTCCCTTTCACTTCTTGCATCTGCAACTTAGTTTTCGATTCAAATGTATCAATTAATTACAAAAAAGCAAGATGAATGATGAATTAAATAATAATACCTCAAATAATTGTAAATAGTTGTATTTATTGCCTTTTTCTGCCGACTTCATTGCTGATTTATGTCAACGAACTGTTCTCAAAAAATTCAATAAAAAGTAAAGATTCTTCGCAAAATCTGTAATGTTGCTCTGCGATCAGCATTTTCATCCTGCTTCCACCACCATCTCTTTCTTCATCTTTCTTATATTATTATTAGTAGTAGTAGTAGTAGTAGTAGTAGTAGTAGTAGTAGTAGTAGTAGTAGTAGTAGTATTAGTAGTAGTAGTATTTGTATTTCAAATTAAAATAGTATGCTACTGTTAACAGGAGTATACAACAGCCTGGTGAATCTTCTTATCGGTATCCAGTTCTAACACCTCTGGGGTCGTCTATTTACGTCAGGGTGTACCTCCAGATAAGAATAATACACTGCGATAATCTGATAAATGAAACATCCGTCAAATACCTGAGGGTTGAATACAGCTATACATTAATGGGCGTTCTTTTCAATGTACAGCTTTCGTTTTAATCTTCATAAATTCTAGTTCTTTTGTTCTCTAACTAAAAGTTTTCAATCCAGATCACAGGACGTCTGATGTGCTATCTTTTTTTCCCCGTCTGAAAAGTAGGAAACTAAAATTGCGAATTGTTTTGTTACACTCCCATCTATCGAGGAACAGTTCAACCTGATATTTCGTAATCACCACAGGTCACAAGTTACTGATGTGTTTTTGAAAATTTGGTTCATAGGATATTTTGAATATAGAAACGTTGCGCATGGCAGTTGCATTTTGTTCGTATTTACAACATTCCTCTCTATACATTATATCAATTATATTTATTATACACATTTAGATCTTAATATTCACCATTCAATTAGATTTATTACACATAGTTCTTAATATTCCACGCTCAGTTAGATTTATTATGCACATTTAGTTCTAAATATTCCCGGCTCAATCAGTTTCATTACACTTAGTTTTAAATATTCTCTGCTCAATTAGTTTTATAACACTTAGTTCTAACTATTTCCATTTCAAATAGTTGTATTACACTTAGTTCTAACTATTTCCCTTTCAAATAGTTGTATTACACCTAGTTCTAACTATTCCCCTTCAAATAGTTGTATTACACTTAGTTCTAACTATTTCCCTTCAAATAGTTGTATTACACTTAGTTCTAACTATTTCCCTTTTAAAAATAGTTGTACTACATTTAGTTCTAACTATTTCCCTTTCAGATAGTTGTATTACACCTAGTTCTACCTATTTCCCTTTCAAATAGTTGTATTACACTTAGTTCTATTTTCCTTTCAAATAGTTGTATTACACTTAGTTCTGATATTTCCCGCTCAGATTATACATTTAGTTCTAAATATTCCTGGCTCAATTAATTTGATTACACTTAGTTTTGAATATTCCCTGCTCATTTAGTTTTATTACACTTAGTTCTAAATATTTTCCGTTCAAATAGTTTTATTACACTTAGTTATAAATGTTTCCCTCTCCGTTAGATTTATTATACACATTTAATTGTGAATATTTCCCTTTAAATTAGTTTTATTACATTTAGTTGTGAATATTCCCCTCTCAATTATTTTTTTTACATTTAGTTGTGAATATTTCCCTCTCTCTCTAATTTGAAAAATATTAGCTCTCTTATCTCACTTTTTATGGACTCACAAACTATACAAACCATAACTGAAAAACAGCATTTATATATTATTTAACTGTTGGCTTGATTTATTTATTTGTTTTCTTTCCAATATTTTGCTTATTTATTGCACCAAATAATTCCTTAATCCATGTATGTGATAATGCTGGGGGAAAACAAAATAAAAAATACATGTAATAAGTTCGTTCTAATAGAAATCTTGTATGTACTGGGTAGTAGTACTTCCTATTTATTTTTGTAAACGTCCAAACCGTCAGTAATTCTGGCCGATGATGTAGAGGATGGTTAGTGTGAATTCTGGCCGATGATGTGGAGGATGGTTAGTATGGATGATGTGGAGGATGGTTAGTGTGTTGTTATAATGATGTGGAGGATGGATAGTGTGGATGATGTGGAGGATGGTTAGTGTGGATGATGTGGAGGATGGTTAGTGTGGATGATGTGGAGGATGGTTAGTGTGGATGATGTGGAGGATGGTTAGTGTGGATGATGTGGAGGATGGTTAGTGTGGAGGATGTGGAGGATGGTTAGTGTGGATGATGTGGAGGATGGTTAGTGTGGATGATGTGGAGGATGGTTAGTGTAAATTCTGGCCGATGATGTGGAGGATGGTTAGTGTGTTGTTATAATGATGTGGAGGATAGTTAGTGTGTTGTTATAATGAAGTGGAGGATGGTTAGTGTGTTGTTATAATGATGTGGAGGATGGATAGTGTGGATGATGTGGAGGATGGTTAGTGTGGATGATGTGGAGGATGGTTAGTGTGGATGATGTGGAGGATGGTTAGTGTGGATGATGTGGAGGATGGTTAGTGTGGATGATGTGGAGGATGGTTAGTGTGGAGGATGTGGAGGATGGTTAGTGTGGATGATGTGGAGGATGGTTAGTGTGGATGATGTGGAGGATGGTTAGTGTAAATTCTGGCCGATGATGTGGAGGATGGTTAGTGTGTTGTTATAATGATGTGGAGGATAGTTAGTGTGTTGTTATAATGAAGTGGAGGATGGTTAGTGTGTTGTTATAATGATGTGGGGGATGGTTAGTGTGTTGTTATAATGATGTGGAGGATGGTTAGTGTGGATGATGTGGAGGATGGTTAGTGTGGATGATGTGGAAGATGGTTAGTGTGGATGATGTGGAGGATGGTTAGTGTGGATGATGTGGAGGATGGTTAGTGTGGATGATGTAAAGGATGGTTAGTGTGAATGATGTGGAAGATGGTTAGTGTGGATGATGTGGAGGATGGTTAGTGTGGATGATGTGGAGGATGGTTAGTGTGGATGATGTAAAGGATGGTTAGTGTGAATGATGTGGAAGATGGTTAGTGTGGATGATGTGGAGGATGATTAGTGTGGATGATGTGGAGGATGGTTAGTGTGGAAGATGTGGAGGATGGTTAGTGTGGATGATGTGGCGGATGGTTAGTGTGGATGATGTGGAAGATGGTTAGTGTGGATGATGTGGAGGATGGTTAGTGTGGATAATGTGGAGGATGGTTAGTGTGGATGATGTGGAGGATGGTTAGTGTGGAGGATGGTTAGTGTGGATGATGTGGAGGATGGTTAGTGTGTTGTTATAATGCTCCAGAAAAAAAGTTAAACAGACGCCATTATCGTCAATATATTTTTGAATGGACCTCATAAATAACCAGTTAAAATATTGCATTTGCTTTGTTTCAAGAGTTTTAGATACCAAGCCATTCGAGTTTTCTTGATAGCTCCTAAATGTGTTTAAATGCCAAATGATTTTCTTGATGGCTCCTAAATGTGTTTAAATGCCAATGATTTTCTCGATGGCTCTTAAATGTGTTCAAATGCATAATGATTTTCTTGATGGCTCCTAAATGCGTCTAAATGCCCAATGATTTTCTTGATGGCTCCTAATGTATTTAAATGCCAAATGATTTTCTTGATGGCTCATAATGTATTTAAATGCCCAATGATTTTCTTGATGGTTCCTAATGTGTTTAAATGCCCAATGATTTTCCTAATGGCTCCTAAATATGTTTAAATGCCCAATGATTTTCTTGATGGCTCCTAAATGTGTTTAAATGCCCAATGATTTTCTTGATGGCTCCTAAATGTGTTTAAATGCCAAATGATTTTCTTGATGACTCCTAAATGTGTTGAAATACCAAATGATTTTCTTCATGGCTCCTAAATGTGTTTAAATGCCCAATGATTTTCTTGATGGCTCCTAAATGCGTTCAAATGCCAAATGATTTTCTTGATGGCTCCTAATGTATTTAAATGCCCAATGATTTTCTTGATGGCTCCAAATGTGCTTAAATACCCAATGATTTTCTTGATGGCTCCTAAATGTGTTTAAATGCCCAATGATTTTCTTGATGGCTCCTAAATGTGTTTAAATGCCCAATGATTTTCTTCATGGCTCCTAAATGCGTTTAAATGCCAAATGATTTTCTTGATGACTCCTAAATGTGTTTCAATGCCCAATGATTTTCTTGATGGCTCCTAAATGTGTTTAAATGCTCAATGATTTTCTTGATGGTTCCTAAATGTGTTTAAATGCCAAATGATTTTCTTGATGGCTCCTAAATGTGTTTAAATACCATATGATTTTCTTGATGGCTCCTAAATGTGTTTAAATGCCAAATGATTTTCTTGATGGCTCCTAAATGCGTTCAAATGCCAAATGATTTTCTTGATGGCTCCTAATGTATTTAAATGCCCAATGATTTTCTTGATGGCTCCTAATGTGTTTAAAAGCCCAATGATTTTCTTGATGGCTCCAAATGTGCTTAAATACCCAATGATTTTCTTGATGGCTCCTAAATGTGTTTAAATGCCCAATGATTTTCTTGATGGCTCCTAAATGTGTTTAATTGCCAAATGATTTTCTTGATGGCTTCTAAATGTGTTTAAATGCCCAATGATTTTCTTGATGGCTCCTAAATGTGTTTAAATGCCAAATGATTTTCTTGATGGCTCCTAAATGTGTTTAAATACGAAATGATTTTTCTTGATGGCTCCTAAATGTGTTTAAAAGCCCAATGATTTTCTTGATGGCTCCAAATGTGCTTAAATACCCAATGATTTTCTTGATGGCTCCTAAATGTGTTTAATTGCCAAATGATTTTCTTGATGGCTCCTAATGTGTTTAAATACCCAATGATTTTCTTGATGACTCCTAAATGTGTTTATATACCAAATGATTTTCTTGATGGCTCCTAAATGTGTTTAAATGCCAAATGATTTTTATGATGGCTCCTAAATGCGTTTAAATGCCAAATGATTTTCTTGATGGCTCCTAATGTATTTAAATGCCAACTGATTTTATTCATGGCTTCTAATGTGTTTAAATGCTCAAAGAATTTCTTGATGGCTCCTAATGTGTTTAAATGCCCAATGATTTTCTTGATGGCTCCAAATGTGCTTAAATGCCAAATGATTTTCTTGATGGCTCCTAAATGTGTTTAAATGCCAAATGATTTTCTTGATGGCTCCTAAATGTGTTTCAATGCCCAATGATTTTCTTGATGGCTCCTAAATGCGTTTACATGCCAAATGATTTTCTTGATGGCTCCTAATGTATTCGAATGCCAAATGATTTTATTCATGGCTCCTAATGTGCTTAAATGCTCAATGATTTTCTTGATGGCTCCTAATGTATTTAAATGCCCAATGATTTTCTTGATGGCTCCAAATGTGCTTAAATACCCAATGATTTTCTTGATGGCTCCTAAATGTGTTTAAATGCCCAATGATTTTCTTGATGGCTCCTAAATGTGTTTAAATGCCCAATGATTTTCTTCATGGCTCCTAAATGCGTTTAAATGCCAAATGATTTTCTTGATGACTCCTAAATGTGTTTCAATGCCCAATGATTTTCTTGATGGCTCCTAAATGTGTTTAAATGCTCAATGATTTTCTTGATGGTTCCTAAATGTGTTTAAATGCCAAATGATTTTCTTGATGGCTCCTAAATGTGTTTAAATACCATATGATTTTCTTGATGGCTCCTAAATGTGTTTAAATGCCAAATGATTTTCTTGATGGCTCCTAAATGCGTTCAAATGCCAAATGATTTTCTTGATGGCTCCTAATGTATTTAAATGCCCAATGATTTTCTTGATGGCTCCTAATGTGTTTAAAAGCCCAATGATTTTCTTGATGGCTCCAAATGTGCTTAAATACCCAATGATTTTCTTGATGGCTCCTAAATGTGTTTAAATGCCCAATGATTTTCTTGATGGCTCCTAAATGTGTTTAAATGCCAAATGATTTTCTTGATGGCTTCTAAATGTGTTTAAATGCCCAATGATTTTCTTGATGGCTCCTAAATGTGTTTAAATGCCAAATGATTTTCTTGATGGCTCCTAAATGTGTTTAAATACGAAATGATTTTTCTTGATGGCTCCTAAATGTGTTTAAAAGCCCAATGATTTTCTTGATGGCTCCAAATGTGCTTAAATACCCAATGATTTTCTTGATGGCTCCTAAATGTGTTTAATTGCCAAATGATTTTCTTGATGGCTCCTAATGTGTTTAAATACCCAATGATTTTCTTGATGACTCCTAAATGTGTTTATATACCAAATGATTTTCTTGATGGCTCCTAAATGTGTTTAAATGCCAAATGATTTTTATGATGGCTCCTAAATGCGTTTAAATGCCAAATGATTTTCTTGATGGCTCCTAATGTATTTAAATGCCAACTGATTTTATTCATGGCTTCTAATGTGTTTAAATGCTCAAAGATTTTCTTGATGGCTCCTAATGTGTTTAAATGCCCAATGATTTTCTTGATGGCTCCAAATGTGCTTAAATGCCAAATGATTTTCTTGATGGCTCCTAAATGTGTTTAAATGCCAAATGATTTTCTTGATGGCTCCTAAATGTGTTTCAATGCCCAATGATTTTCTTGATGGCTCCTAAATGCGTTTACATGCCAAATGATTTTCTTGATGGCTCCTAATGTATTCGAATGCCAAATGATTTTATTCATGGCTCCTAATGTGCTTAAATGCTCAATGATTTTCTTGATGGCTCTTAATGTGTTTAAATACCCAATGATTTTCTTGATGGCTCCAAATGCGCTTAAATGCCCAATGATTTTCTTGATGGCTCCTAAATGTGTTTAAATGCTCAATGATTTTCTTGATGGCTCCTAAATGTGTTTCAATGCCAAATGATTTTCTTGATGGCTCCTAATGTATTTAAATGCCAAATGATTTTCTTGATGGCTCTTAATGTTTTTAAATGCCCAATGATTTTCTTGATGGCTCCTAATGTATTTAAATGCCCAATGATTTTCTTGATGGCTTCTATTCTTCTATTCTTAAATTTGCATTGCATTGTGTGGCACTATAGGAGAAAAGAGGGCCATTAGCCAGTCACAAGCGACCACTGGTTTTCTGAGCTCGGAGAGTGCCTGCGCTTTGGTAGCTGTTAGAGGGGTATGTACAAATTGTGCTGTCCTACGATGTTTTTACTTAGTGAACCTCACTCGATAACCTAAAAGCACATCAGTGTACTTCTTTGCTCTTTCTTGGTTTGATTTTCTAGTTAATAAATGTTATTTTGTATTCACTTTTGTATACGTTCTTCATACGCTGGAAAAGTGGATTTCCAAACTCAGGGAGACTTTCAAATTGTCTGCTTCTCAGTGAATCTTTGCGGAAGTCAGCCAATAATTACTTGAAACTAAATTAGGACTGTATGGAAAATGTGGCAATGTCCAAAAGTTGGTCATGACGCCAGATTTTATAGGTCTGTGCGTTGTCATGAAGAAGATAGATATGTCGGAAACCACTGCGTGATCGGTTAGTTCGGTAGCATTCCACAGCTTTTGGCAACATGTTGGAGAAATAAATATGTACAGTGACAATAACATAGGTACCTGAATGGCCGGACTTTTTGCATCCAAAAATATAAAACTCTCTTGACAGCCCTACAATCCTGAACTATTTGAGATCTCTGTTCGTTTTATCGAATCCGAACTTTATTATTTTTTCTTGAATTTGGTTCAAAAATTAAAATTTATTTTTAATTCTCCTCACAATCTTATGTTCCTGACAATCTCATGTTCTTGACAATCTCATGTTCCTGACAATCTCATGTTCCTGACAATCTTATGTTCCCGACAATTTCATGTTCCTGACAATCTCATGTTCCTGACAATCTCATGTTCCTGACAATTTCATGTTCCTGACCATCTCATGTTCCCGACAATTTCATGTTCCTGACAATCTCATGTTCCTGACAATCTCATGTTCCTGACAATCTCATGTTCTTGACAATCTCATGTTCCTGACAATCTCATGTTTTTGACAATCTCATGTTCCTGACAATCTCATGTTCCCGACAATTTCATGTTCCTGACAATCTGATGTTCCTGACAATCTCATGTTCCTGACAATTTAATGTTCCTGACAATCTCATGTTCTTGACAATCTCATGTTCCTGACAATCTCATGTTCTTGAAAATTTCATGTTCCCGACAATTTCATGTTCCTGACAATCTCATGTTCCTGACAATCTCATGTTCTTGACAATCTCATGTTCCTGACAATCTCATGTTCCCGACAATTTCATGTTCCTGAAAATCTCATGTTCCTGACAATCTCATGTTCCTGACAATTTCATGTTCCTGACAATCTCATGTTCCTGACAATCTCATGTTCTTGACAATCTCATGTTCCTGACAATCGCATGTTCCCGACAATTTCATGTTCCTGACAATCTGATGTTCCTGACAATCTCATGTTCCTGACAATTTCATGTTTATGACAATCTCATGTTCTTGACAATCTCATGTTCCTGACAATCTCATGTTCCTGACAATCTCATGTTCCTGACAATTTCATGTTCCTGACAATCTCATGTTCTTGACAATCTCATGTTCCTGACAATCTCATGTTCTTGACAATCTCATGTTCCCGACAATTTCATGTTCCTGACAATCTCATGTTCCTGACAATCTCATGTTCCTGAAAATCTCATGTTCTTGACAATCTCATGTTCCCGACAATTTCATGTTCCTGACAATCTCATGTTTCTAACAATCTCATGTTCCTGACAATCTCATGTTCTTGACAATCTCATGTTCCTGACAATCGCATGTTCCCGACAATTTCATGTTCCTGACAATCTGATGTTCCTGACAATCTCATGTTCCTGACAATCTCATGTTCTTGACAATCTCATGTTCCTGACAATCTCATGTTCTTGACAATCTCATGTTCTTGACAATCTCATGTTCCCGACAATTTCATGTTCCTGACAATCTCATGTTCCTGACAATCTCATGTTCTTGACAATCTCATGTTCCTGACAATCTCATGTTCGCGACAATCTCATGTTCCCGACAATTTCATGTTCCTGACAATTTCATGGTTCTGACAATCTCATGTTCCCGACAATCTCATGTTCCTGACAATCTCATGTTCCTGACAATCTCATTCAAATGTCTCTCTTTTAATATTTGACAAAAAGCTGTTTAGCAATTTCTGAAAACGTCTGTTTTTATCAGGAGTCAACAATTGCAGAACCCATCTTGCACAAACACTTACGAATTTCTAAAGGTCTTATTCAACATACTGACAAATAAATGCGCGTGATAATCAGAAATATCTTCAACTATGTATCAAGCAACATCATCAACTCATCCCTTCATAGCTATTCATCTTCCATAGATTTGCGACCATCTTGAAAATGACGAAGACATCTCAAAATTGTACGATGTGACAGAGAACTACATCGATAATCTTTATCCAACTCCGCCTTTTTATATAAGTGCCCGGATTTCACACCAGAATTAATCTCCCCCAACATTTTAAGACACCGTCCTTTAAGAATCTTAGATGACATTCATATTCTGTAGGTGTCTGGCGTGCTGTACATGCAGCCGAATATCATTCTATAGAACCTTCTTTTGTCTATCGATCGGTGTTAAATGTATTGACAGGTTCAAAAGAGCCAAAAATCTTACAACGATATATCTAGAACTGTTAAATTACAAAACGTAAGTGTGTCATGTGACATAGTTTTGGTTTATGTTTTTGTCAAAAGATGAAAGGTGGGCCTGCTGTATTCCACTCAATAGGAGTCCGACATACTTTGAATTCCTGATTTCATTCTACAGAATATTTTCGAGACGTATATGCATTACAATGCACAAAATATGCAGATAAAATAATTACTGTTTTTCACAAAATTAGCAGGTAAAAAAATTACAGTTTTTCACAAAATTAGCAGGTAAAATTATTACGGATTGCTACACAAAATCTGTTGGTATAAAATTATTAATTACTTTTATTACGAAAGTGGAAAAACTTCAAAACTTGGTTTACACGAGAGTAGCGGAGGTTATATTTTAAGAAAAGAAAAACTTTATATGAAAATTAAACAAAAAATGGCTGTTATTTACGCATATGTAAAAAAGCGGTCCCATAAAGTATGACGCACATAATATCCGCGTCACGTATTTAATTTTCTCTCCACTGGTATTTGTATTCAGTTGTTCTAATTGATTGTTCAATACATTTTCCATTACGAAAGCCAGACTCAACAACCAACATGCAGGCTGTTTATTTATTTAGCAAATGTTTTTCCTGGTTTGCATGGGCCTATGCATATCTGACGAAACTGTTAAACTGTCCTTATCATCTTACTCGGCATGAAAGAGCACAGATAAGAGGTAACATATGAACTTCTGTGTGTGTGTGTGTGTGTGTGTTTAATTTGTGCTTTTAAATTTCATATTTACTGCACTCTTGTTTAAGAAACACTCTGCCATGTTACAGAGTCCAAAAATAAGACTTTATTCATTCCAGCTGAAATTCTAAAAGCCATGAATTAACGGTTTGCACGTGGAAAATTGTCGGTGTTGTAGAAATCATCAAGCCTATATAACATTGCCTCTTTACTACTACTACTACTACTACTACTATTACTACTACTACTACTACTACTACTACTACTACTACTACTACTACTACTACTACTACTACTACTACTACTGATGATGATGATGATGAGCATATTGTTTCAATTACGAAGTCAATTATTGTTTATTGCTGAAATAACAAAAATGTATCGCACCTCCAGGCAGAAATAGTTATCTCGTGCATAAATTTGATTAAATATTGTTTACAAGTTTGTATATAAATTATACATAAATCTTTTAAATGGAATCTAATATGTACATTTTCCTAAATGTATGATCAGATTTTTTTTAAAAAGAGAAGCATACCAAAATAATGCGCGGTTCATCGGCGAAATAAAACTGTAGTGTCTTTTCAATGACGTATGCGAAAATGTAGATCATTTTTCAATGACGTACACATATACTTCGGAAGTATCGAATCCCATTGCGCTTTTAGTTATATTTTACTTTAAAAAAATTAAATATGTGAAAAGCGTAAAATTAGCTGTGTAATAAACACAGAACCAAATGTATGTTTTGTACCGTGTAAGAAAAAAACCCAGGTCTGGTGTGGCTTAGGAAAACATGTTGGACTGACGGTCTCGGCGTATTTATACACTATATTAAACTCGATTTACCACCGATCGAAACAAAACACCTGCTTCGTTTAATATGTTTTCTTCCTATTAGTAAATTTTTTGCATCGTATGGTATTTTTCTCTCTTGGAAACAAAAAAACGAGTATATCTTGCAATAACATAACTGAACACAATAACAGTAATAATATCATACGGAACATTTTCACCTTTGGCGCGTTTTCTGTAACCAAATGTTAATTATATTTGCAGCTCCCGCATGTTAATATAAATCCCAATACAAATGAATCATAAATCTATTTATAATACCTGTAAGGAAATAATCAAATTGCCTTTTTATCACTCGACCAGACAAAATGTTCAACCTTATGTAAGTATCTTGCAGAACCTCTGAAATAAATGTTATGTTTGTATTCGACCTTTACTGGATGAAATATCTTAAAATTTGCCCTCATGCGCCACAGTTAGTGATCAGCCTTGTACTGTGAAAAATGGGATATGGGATCGTAATTGGATCCAATTACAAGGGCGGATTGTATCGGTTAAGTAGAGGCCAAGGGGTTTTATTAACACATCAGACACTCTAGTGTCAGCATATCAATCTTCACTTAACCCTGACAAGTACGCTATATCACCATCATCAATAATGAAATAAATTCCTTTTTAGTTTACAAAAAAATGACGCCAATATTTTCAAAGCTAATTTAAAAGGGTATTATATTCTTGTTGATTGTAAGAAACCAAGCTTAAGTCAAGGGCGACTGTCATTCACAGCATCGTATTTGATATCACGTGCAAGATTTTTTTTAAAAAAAAATAAACATTTCCTAATAGATCTTATTTTAAATGGCAACAGAACTTAAAGTGTGCAAATCTTTAAATTCTTATGAATTCGGCTATTTCAGATTGTCTCTACCCCTAGTACAAACGAAACGAATAAATACCGATGATACATCTAGAAAAATATTTTGAGGGGAATAACATGTCACCATTACTAATAACAGCATTATTTGAGAGAGAGAGAGAGAGAGAGAGAGAGAGAGAGAGAGAGAGAGAGAGAGAGAGAGAGAGAGAGAGAGAGAGATGTCTGATATTTTTTTTTAAAAATGGATCATGGTCATTATAATGATATTGAATGGGTCAATGGTCATTACGATGATGTAGAAAGGGTCAATGGTTATTACGATGATGGAGAAAGTGAAATTGACCAATTTTAGATGGACGATTTTGAAACAGTTTGTAAACACGCTTTGTTCTCAATAAGTCAGACTTTTTTTTTTACAAGTGTCTGACTTACACCGGTAAAACAATCAATAGGAATCATTATTTTAGTTAAGTTAAAGTTCTAATATTCTGCAAAAATATTTTCTACATTAAACGTAATAAAAAATTTAATGAAACTATCATCAACACCGTTTGAGATATTCGTATAAAAGTTTAAAGTGACCTTTGGACCATTTACTAGAATACCGGATACACCAGAATATATATCATACGTACATTAATATTGAGAGTGCATTACCAATAAGATGCAAAATTTGAAATATTGACTAAAGACATGAATTCTTGAACTATTGACATTAATTATTCAATTTGAAATACGCACTAAGTATTATTGAGCTATGGACTAAAGACATGAATTATTCAGTATTTGATATGGACTAAAGATACGAATAATTCAAATTGAGCTATTGACTAAAGACATGAATTATTCAAATTGAGCTATTGACTAAATACCTGAATTATTCAAATTGAGCTACTGACTAAATACTTGAATTATTCAAATTGAGCTATTGACTAAATACCTGAATTATTCAAATTGAGCTATTGACTAAATACTTGAATTATTCAAATTGAGCTATTGACTAAATACATGAATTATTCAATTTTTACTATGGATTAAATTTACGAATTATTCATATTGAGGTATTGACTAAATACCTGAATTATTCAAATTGAGCTACTGACTAAAGACATGAATTATTCAAATTGAACAAAGGACTAAAGACATGGATGCATCCAAATTTAACTATGGACGAAAGACATGAATTATTCAAACTGAACTATTTGATTGGCTTGGATGTTATGTAGAAAGGTCCAGCAAAAGGTTTAAATACAAAATGATGAACATTTCATCGTTTCCAGAAAGCATATTTAAACATAGTTTCGCCTATCTTACTGATGCCTTGGTATTCTTTTATAAATTGAAACACATCACACTAAACAGCAGAAGAAAGAGATTAATATTTGCAAGTTTATACTCTGTATGGAGGTTTAAGATGTACCTAATGTTAAACACAGCAATCCGTATGAAAAGGATGTACATATATATCATGTTAAACACATCAATCCTATTAAACACGATGTATATAATGTTAAACACAGTAATCCGGTTTTAGTATGAAAAAGATGTATACAATGTTAAATACAGTAATCCGGTTTTGGTATGAAAAAGATGTATATAATGTTAGACACAGTAATCCGGTTTTAGTATGAAAAGGACGTATACAATGTTAAATACAGCAATCTGACTTTAGTATGAAAAAGATGTATACAGTGTTAAATACAGTAATCCGGTTTTGGTATGAAAGTATGTGTCATGTTAAACTCAGTAATCCGGTTTTAGTATGAAAAGGACGTATACAATGTTAAATACAGCAATCTGACTTTAGTATGAAAAAGATGTATACAATGTTAAATACAGTAATCCGGTTTGGGTATGAAAGTATGTGTCATGTTAAACTCAGTAATCCGGTTTTAGTATGAAAAAGGATGTATGCTATGTTAAACTCAGTAATCCGTTTTTAAGCATGTAACGAGAAAGAGCACATTTAGCAGTATAGAAGTCAATTGTAAAATAGAAATGCCGACTACACTTGTTTGGACCATCAGTGCACAATCATTAGCCCAAACTGGTTAAATATAAAAGAACAACGATAAATATGTAGAAATATAACAGAAAAATGAAATTATGCATAAATATGACAGAATAATGAAATGATGTAGAAATGTGACACAAGAATTATAAATATGTAAAACTAGAATAAAAGTATGATAAGTTAATAGAAATAAAACAGACAATTGAAAAGTATTGTAACGAGGAAAACCCATGGACTTTAATTTTCGTTTCGTTAATGTAATTTTTGTTTCGTTCAAGTTTGTGTTCTGATTTTAAATGTTGGCGGGCTTTGTAGTGCCACCTATCGTCTCAGTTTTGGGTCACGTGATTCATGTGGCTGCTATGGTGGTGTATTAAGAATCGGTGCTGTGTGAAGACGTTGTTTTGCAAGTGAAGCAGTTTAACCACACTGCCAGAGCAAAAAGCATTGGTCATATATCGTCGGACAGAGAGAGAAGCAGAAGCCATTTTGGCGCAGTCAAGGAAACGAAAAATATAAAGATCGACGAATATTACTAAATTTATGTTTTTTTTCTGGTATTAATTGCATTACGATATTCACATGTTGTACTTCGCCGGCAAGAAGACGAAAGTTATTGCCTACTGTCTTCTTTTTTTACGCGTCTAAAAATTAGACTATCCTCTGTTCCATCCCCACTAAAATGAGATAGTCTCAGTTCAGTCCCCGCGAAGCCCATATGCATTAAAATGACACTCAAATTAAACATTTTATATGATATGTTGACAGAAAGCATAAACTCGGTAGAAAGCAACTAAATTTTACTCAGATCGGGGAAATGGTTTAAAGGTTGCAAGCATATTCAGTTTGATATTGCTAAGGGAGGTAACTAAGGCCGAAAGGTAATTACCGGCACTTGATTTTAATGATCTCATAAATACAGTAATTAAGTTTGAAATATTTTGCGCAATATTTAAGATTAAGTAAATTTAATGACGTATTTGTAATGTATGTATTCAACGAAATTATCCACATCTTAATAAATATATTCAAACGGCACGCATATATTAAAATCAACAAAGATTGTAATGTTTGAGAAATTCTTATATCCAGAGAAGTTACCTCTTTTGAGGAAATATAATTGAATCACAACACATCAAACGGTACCCACTGAGATATCAAATTGTCTGATTTAATATGAAATTTAAATTAATAGAAAGTTTCTTTAAATCAATTAATATATTATTACTTTCGTCGCTTGTAAATTTTCAAGCGTGTAATACCATCTAAAAGAAGATTTTGTTGCTTTGAAGCTTCCTTAAAACGCCATTAATGAAACTTTAAATCTTTTATTTTCTTTTATGACGTCATTACAATTAATGAATGTAAATGGATTACCTGCCTTGAAAAATTGTAAGCTTTAATATATCCTAAAATCCGTAATGGATTTTAATGACATTGTCACTGTTCCTTATGTTATGATGTTCTCTTTTTAAGACGTCAATTAATAATAATCCTGACCAGATGGTTAAATAGAACGATATCCTCATCCGTCCTAAGATGATTAGTACTGCTTCCTGTTTCGTCAGGTCGCTGTATGTATCTGCACGTTGTGTACGGTTTGGTACATTAACAACTAGAATGTTTAGTTTCGATTTTATTATTATTATACTAGATTATACATTCAACTAGCGACCTAATGAAACAAGAAGCATTACTAAAGATGTCAGAGTCGGAGTAATGAAACAAGAAGCATTACTAAAGATGTCAGAGTCGGAGTAGATACATTGTACTAGATAACGTACACTAGAATTAAAATTGAATTGGAATCTATTAGACTTTGGATTAAAAAGACTCAAGATTTATAATCGAAATCACACTGAGGGCTCCGGATTGCAGAGTTGAAGAAATCTCCCTGCCGATTCTGGGATGTAAAGTAGTGCTGATACGAGACTCTCCTTCAGAATTTAGAATATAAAATAGTCCTGAATCGACCCACCCCTCCTTCGGGATCTGGGATGGAAAAAAGTCCTGAATCAAAATCTCCCTGGGGACTTGATGGTGTATAAAAGGCCTGAATCGACCACACACAACCCGCCGGGGGTGGGGGCATAACATAGGCCTGAATCACAATCGCTCTGGGGATTTGGGGGTGTATCCCTGATGCACTCTCGTACATGTCGAAGAGACAATCAATGGACACATCCGTTTTTGCATTGAAATTGGTCCCGTTATGATATTCTAACTGTCAAGGTTTTGGATATTTTATCAGTGCAGCTTAGATGTTTTTAATTGTTTTTGTCTTCTTCGTAATTGTCTTCATTGCCTCTTGGGGCTAAATAAACGTAATAGACACCATATACCCTGAATTATGCTGAGGTGCCGTTAGACCTTAAGACACGTTACGATATTTCATAGTTTTATGACTTCAATGCCTAAATCTGTACGGCGTTTAAAGTGAATCCAAAGTACTGGACAGACGGCTAACAGGTGTGAAACAATTTCATGTACTAGACAGATAACATGTGTTAACAAGTACACTAGTAGGTTAGCTGGTGTAAAATAATATACGCCACTAGAACGCAACCATGAATAAAACGATTTCCGTCACTAAAAGAACATCATGTGTATGACAACGACTAGGCGTCCCAGAACATTGACATTGCAATTTTTGTCACTAAAAGACCATCATGTGTATAACAGCATCTAGGCGTCCCAGAACATTGATATTGCAATTTTTGTCACTAAAAGACCATCATGTGTATAACAGCATCTAGGCGTCCCAGAACATTGATATTGCAATTTTTGTCACTAAAAGACCATCATGTGTATGACAGCAACTAGGCGTCCCAGAACATTGTCATTGCAATTTTTGTCAGCTCAGCTTATACTATTTTCGTAATTTAACACAGCAAACTTTTCTGATGCCTAGCGAAGACATTAAAAACAATAGTTTGGATGGTATGACGTAAGTCCTGTAATCCTATATTGTATAACAGAGTAGTTAATATTTTATTTTAGTACCCAGATGCTATAAATCAGTGTAGTTAATGATTATTCTAGTATAAATTAATATAACAGTGTAGTTAATGCACCTTTATTGAATTTTAAGCAAACAAAGAAAGATTTAATCAAAGTTATATTGTTGTTATAACTACTGAAATGTTTCATTTCAGACAAACAGATCTTGACATTGCATATGAGGTTGCTGGCAGAAACTGACATCCTGATTTTCAGCTAATTTAAAACTTAGCAATGAAAATACCTAAGAGGACAAATGGAAACCAGCACATATCGCACTTACTATTTTAACTATATCTATAGTTTTATAAATTTCATCTGCTGCGTGTCTATAAATTTCTCTGGATATATCGACCAATTAAAGAGTCACAAAACCCGTGTCAACATAACTAATGGAAATACCAACCCGTGTCAACATGATTAACGATATTATCAACCAGTGTCAACATACTTAATGGAAATACCAACCCGTGTCAACATAATTAATGGAAATACCAACCCGGGTCAACATGATTAATTGAAACACCAACCCGTGTCAACATGATTAATTGAAATACCAACCCGTGTCAACATAATTAATGAAAATACCAACCCGTGTCAACATGATTAACGATATTATCAACCAGTGTCAACATACTTAATGGAAATACCAACCCGTGTCAACATACTTAATGGAAATACCAACCCGTGTCAACATAATTAATGGAAATACCAACCCGTGTCAACATGATTAATTGAAATACCAACCCGTGTCAACACGAGTAACGATATTAGCAACCAGTGTCAACATGCTTAATGGAAATACCAACTGGTGTCAACATAATTAATGGAAATACGAACCCGTGTTCGTTAACGATATTACCAACCCGTGTCAAAATAACCAATTATTTTTAGCAAGGTATTTGTGATTATATGATTTTTTTTAAAAATGGGTTTGAATTTAAACTGGCATGCTTGGGATAACAGTATTGCCCGATTCATGACCATTTATTCTTAAAAGTCAACCAATTAGGCCGATTAACGCAGATTGAAACAGCGACGCTTATTTTGCTCTTTTTTCAAGCATCCAACTTTGAACACATACAATGTAACACTGCCCAGATGCAATTTTGTATTTCATTTACAGTTTAGAAAAAGAAAACATTTATAAATATGTATATTTATGGAAACGTTAACGTCCGTATTTGCCAGGGCAAATGAATCGTTTGGTGCTTCAGATTTGTTTGGTTAAAATATATCCTTCATATCAGTCGTTATTCATGCACCACAATTCCGTACAAGGTATTATCATATCCCATCTATGAAGAGTCCATTCACTTGAACTAAGAGTCATTACTTTTACCTAAATGAAAAGTCCATTATAAATTTTAAACTGATATATTACAAAGTTGTGGTTGTACTTACCTTGATATTTGCACGTTTCTGATTTGTATTTTCTCTCCACAGTTATAATCCGGTTAAAAAGCAATGTTGAGTATAAACGTCATAGAATATGCTTCCAGCCTTCCTTTTATACGCAAAACGTAATTTGGTCCGTTTGATGGATTGGTCGGCATCCGTCCGCGGCCACCTTAAATGATCGTAATACAGTACAGCAGTAGGAATATCCCGAACAGTACGCGGCGTGCAGTGTGGGGTCATCCGGTAGAGAATGACGGGAGTTTACATAAACTTAACGGCTTGTCATTGTTATCGATTATACTATATTTAGAACATAAACTAGACAAATTATCTACGCCGTGTTGGCCCAAACGGATACATTTAATGCAAACTAAATTATTTTAATATTGAACTACTTTTGCTGAGATGTTCCAAATACTGATTATGAACGAGTTAAGCATAATTTTTGGAAATAACTGGGCAATAGTTTTATTGAAGAAAGTTTAAATATAGATGAGTTTGTCGCATCGTAGATGATCCCAGCACACGCTTGTTGTGTTCAATAAGTATTTTCCAGTATCATTTAAGCATCTGTATTACCTGCAAATGCTTGTACACGTTTGTTTTTTTTTAAACAAATTAAACCAATTATTAAATGGATTTTTTTTTCCCTAAACATAATTTTCATCTTTGTCATACAACAAGCCGTATTTTTCAGTTACGAGGAGAGCCATTCTTGTCTATCAGAAAGGTAGTGGATAATTAACCCAATTCGAATACAAAAGAGGGTAAACAGCGTTGAAATTAGATTTCGTGTTTACTTTAAATACAATATAAAACATTTATGAAATGATCGATATCAATGTTTAGAAGATAAAAGTACAGAGATTTTGAGCTTTTATGACAGAATAATTTTTGACATCAGCGGACCCAATGAACGTCTCCCTGTTAAAGTCTTGACACTTTGGAGTTGACATCAGCGGGCCCTATGAATGTATCCCTGTTAAAAACTTGACACTTAAAAATTTACGTCGTAAACTTGCATTCGTACGTAGTCATCTGGCCCGTTATATTATTCTGCTGGGCATGACGAGTACGAAATGTTACTCCAGACTTGTAAATCTTGCTCAAAACTGACAAATACAACCTATTGATTTGGATTAAAGTTAAATGAGGGGCTTTGATCTGTATTAATCTAGACGTTTTTGCGGGACCGTGTACTGTGTTATTCTAGAAGTTTTCGATGAGCGTGATCCGGTTTTATTCGAGAAGCTTTATGAGAATATGCTCAAAATCAGGATAACATCTCGAATTCTAGTGGTTAATTTTTTAAAAACAAGTGATACGAATTGCCATTTTTGTCGTATAATGCACGTTTGATTAATATTGTGTGCTTGACTTTTGTCCGTAGTGGAGAGTGTTTTTTGCATACCTGACTTTTGGTATTTTTGTCAGCAGTAAACATACTTGTTCGCATAGCAATAGTTCAAGGTCAGTATTGTTTGTAAGAAAACTATGACTAATAAGTTTCCATTAGAATTACCAGTATTGTTTGTAAGAAAACTATGACTAATAAGTTTCCATTAGAATTACCAGTTTTCTAGAAGACTTTATAGCAAAATAGGTCAAGTAGAAATGTTCATAAAAGGGATTTGTTAAAAAAAATATCATTAATTCCTGTTTTACGATTAGTATGTGAAGTTATTTACATTTATTTACATTTATGTTCATATGTAATTTTATCAATTGAATTCATTTGGTGGATTTACTATGGGCTCATTTACTTGATTAACACAATATTTTTGTTATTTTTATGAATTCATTCAAAGACATTATGGCTTGAGTCATTGTGGTACATCCGGGCATTCAATACTTATTGTATATCAGAACATTCTAGACTATTTGTATATCAGGACATTCAAGACGATTAGTACATCAAGGCATTCAAGACGATTAGTACATAAGGATATTCAAGACTATTTATATATCAGGACATTCGAGACGATTAGTACATCAGGATATTCTAGACTATTGGTATCAATTCGGAATATGTCGCGGTATGATGTGCCAGTTCTAAACATCAATATAAACTGTCACACTGAAGGCATCGTAGCGATATAGCTGAAAATTTGTTAAAGCTACGTTAAAATCATAATCACACACACACACACACACACACACACACACACACACACATGCAAGCACGCACGCGCACTCACACACACATGCACACACACACTTCAGAATATTCTATACTTTTGGACTTGTGACAGAACAATTTGGATTATTTAAGATTTAATTCAAATACTTTGTTTCTTTAATTTTCATTTTGCAACTTAGAGAACTAAAATATTTGTTGATTTTTACTATACTTGTTGGTTTCTTTTATTTCTGTTATATTGTTTTAGACCCAGACTAGAAGCACTAGTATTTTGTTTTAAACAGGCGATAATGTTATTTCACTCTTTGTTTCAGGTTAAATATGAAAATGTTAATGTTTGTTGGAAATCGACCTTCAAGTTATTGCTCAACATATGTAATACGGCCAGTCGCTCGCAATTTCAAACGCTGTTTGAATTTGTTATAGCAAAATTCATCTGTCTAGTAAAAAAAAATAGTACATACATTAACTTTCAAGCTTAAAAAAATAAAGTTTTGAACCAGCCTTCCAGGTAAGAGCTGAATCTACTGCACAATATTTGCCACTGTTTCCTTTCGACAATTTGAACGTCGCTCCAGATGTCATGATAGAGCAGTTTTGACTGATTCGTGCTCAGATAAAACACCATAAATTCGTTTACTTTCGGTATGACAATCATCCAGCAGTCACGTGCCAGGTAAGGTGAACTTCGTAGAGATTTATGTCAAGACTTCTCTGTAGGTTAAATAGACATTATTTAAGTTAGTG
Source organism: Unio delphinus (assembly GCA_029339505.1). NCBI lineage: Eukaryota > Metazoa > Mollusca > Bivalvia > Unionida > Unionidae > Unio > Unio delphinus. Next base: position 1,653,851 of record JAQISU010000217.1, read on the forward strand.
TTTGTGGTATTGATACCAAACTAAGACACCCAGGAAGGGCACATAATGAATTTACTAATGTGAAATAGTGTCAAGTAAGCGAAATTTGCTCGCAGGGATGCGGAATAAGATGGGAAACGTCTTGACAAAGAAACTAGCCTTATGCCTTTTTCCTTTTCCAGTGTTGGACGAAATATAGGTTTGAAAACACACAGTAAGCAATTAAATGTTTTGTTTTTTTAAATTTAAAAAAAATGGATCGATCACACTTGGGTAAGACGTTATACTGTTACTGTTAGGGTTAGGGTTTAGGGTCACACTGGATCGATTACACTTGGATAAGACGTTATACACTTACTGTTACGGTTAAGGTTTAGGGTCAAACTGGATAGATTACACTTGGGTAAGACATTATACTCTTACTGTTAGGGTTAGGGTTTAGGGTCACACTGGATAGATTACACTTGGATAAGACGTTATACTCTTGCTGTTAGGGTTAGGGTTACACTGGATAGATTACACTTGGATAAGACGTTATACTCTTGCTGTTAGGGTTAGGGTTTAGGGTCACACTGGATAGATCACATTTGGATAAGATGTTATACACTTACTGTTACGGTTAAGGTTTAGGGTCAAACTGGATAGATTACACTTGGGTAAGACATTATACTCTTACTGTTAGGGTTAGGGTTTGGGGTCACACTGGATAGATTACACTTGGATAAGACGTTATACTCTTGCTGGTAGGGTTAGGGTTTAGGGTCACACTGGGTAGATCACATTTGGATAAGACGTTATACACTTACTGTTATGGTTAAGGTTTAGGGTCACACTGGATCGATTACACTTGGGTAAGACGTTATACTCTTACTGTTATGGTTAAGGATTAGGGTCACACTGGATCGATTACACTTGGGTAAGACGTTATACTCTTGCTGTTAGGGTTAAGGTTTAGGGTCACACTGGATCGATTACACTTGGGTAAGACGTTATACTCTTGCTGTTAGGGTTAGGGTTTAGGGTCACACTAGATCGATTACACTTGGGTAAGACGTTATACTCTTACTGTTATGGTTAGGGTTTAGGGTCACACTGGATCGATCACACTTGGGTAAGACGTTATACACTTACTGTTATGGTTAGGGTTTAGGGTCACACTGGATCGATTACACTTGGGTAAGACGTTATACTCTTACTGTGATACGAATCAGTTGCACTCTAGTGAAGACTGTTAATAACGTGAAAACGGGGCAGAATAACAGGTCAGAATAACAGGTCGGATTAACAGGTCGGATTAACAGGTCAGAATAACAGGTCGGATTAACAGGTCAGAATAACAGGTCGGATTAACAGGTCAGAATAACAGGTCGGAATATTGCCATCATAGCATCATTGCACTCATTGTTTTTAACCATAACAAGTTTAATAGGAAAAGGAAAAATTATAAATTTCTATTACTTAAAACTCAATTGAATAGGTCCAAACTATGTTGGAACATTTACAGGATCCGTTAACAGACTGAATTATTATTAACTTTTTTTGCAATATATCAAATGATTTGAACGTGTCATTCAATGTATACAATTACAGACAGCAAAGAAGGGCAAATGTAAGAGTCATGGTCAAGATAAGGTCAGAGGTAAGAGTCATGGTCAAGATTGGTACAAAGGTAAGAGTGTTGGTCAAGATGGGAACAAAGGTAAGAGTGTTGGTCAAGATGGGGACAAAGGTACAAGTCATGGTCAAGATTGGGACAAAGGTAAGTGCCATAGTCAAGATTGGGACAAAGGTAAGAGCCATAGTTAAGATTGGGACGAGTGACATATCTTTTCCCTCTCCATAAATCCTCAATTACAAAATAATTATTCGAGGCAACTTGTTACATAGTGTAAATCTCCATCATATTATAAAATAGACTTCACCTTATTATACGTATCAAGGTCACAATACAATAGACAAATTCCACCCTATTATACATATCAATGGTAAAATACAATAGACAGACTCAACCCTATTATACGTATCAATGGTACAATACAATAGACAGACTCAGCCCTATTGTACGTATCAATGGTACAATACCATAGATAGACTCAACCTTATTGTACGTATCAATGGTACAATACAATAGACAGACTCCAGCCCTATTATACATATCACGGGTACCATACAAATGTCAGACAGACTCCACCCTGTTATATGTATCAAGGGTACAATTCAATAGACAGACTCTACCCCATTATACGTATCAAGGGTACAATTCAATAGACAGACTCTACCCCATTATACGTATCAAGGGTACAATTCAATAGACAGACTCTACCCCATTATACGTATCAAGGGTACAATTCAATAGACAGACTCCACCCCATTATACGTATCAAGAGTACAATTCAATAGACAGACTCCACCCCATTATACATATCAAGAATACAATTCAATAGACAGACTCCACCCCATTATACGTATCAAGAGTACAATTCAATAGACAGACTCCACCCCATTATACGTATCAAGAGTACAATTCAATAGACAGACTCCACCCCATTATACGTATCAAGAGTACAATTCAATAGACAGACTCCACCCCATTATACGTATCAAGAGTACAATTCAATAGACAGACTCCACCCCATTATACGTATCAAGAGTACAATTCAATAGACAGACTCCACCCCATTATACGTATCAAGAGTACAATGCCGTAGACATACTAATGATATAATTTTATTTTGGAGCACGTGATTATAAACCAAAAAATCTCGTTCTCGATCGTACTGATTTGTCTTCTGGTATAAAACGATAACTAATACATTCCTATGTACAAAGTAGTTAGTCACGACTGTGCGATTATTTATATTTTGGACTTCATTAAATACTGCTCCAAATATAAAAACACTCCTAGAATGGCTAAAATACTCTGATCAAAAACGGACATATGATCGACATGTTAACCGGCACAAGTAATGAGGTCATGGTGACCTCACTTTGTCTGAATGTCAGATTAAAACTAAACTAATCATTTTGAAAACAATTATTTATACAATTTATTATAGTTACAACAGAGTACTCCTAAAAAAGCCAGACTAGTGCTATTGGATGGCGTTTCTTTTTGTTTGCAGATGATTACATCATTTTGACATTATAGGGTACAAATGTCATACCTCTGAGCTTATCGAATGTTCTGAATGACTATTAATATTTTATATTTAAAATGTTTAAGTTACGAGATCGGATTCATAAAAGATAAAATATGAACCGCTAAAATCGTGAACCAGAAGGAGGGCAATATCTTTAATTTCACACTTTTGTAATTTTTTGTCGTTGCAGATTCAACTAGTGGATGTTTCTTATATCCATTGTGCGCGAAGGTACAATTCGGTTTCCTATATTTGAACATTTGTTTCTTTTTCGTACTGATCTTAAGCTACCGGTTTTGTTAGTAATATATCTTGCTGAAATATAAGCTGTTCCTAAATTGTTGACATGCTTGCGTTACGGTCCGGCCAGCTATTCTTAAATTGTTAACATACCTGAGTTACGGTCCGGCCAGCTATTCTTAAATTATTAACATGCATTAACCTGAGTTACAGTCCGGCCAGCTATTCTTAAATTGTTAAAATATCTGAGTTATGATCGGGTCACCTATTCTAAAATTGTTAACATGTCTGAGTTACGATTCGGTCAGCTATTCTTAAATTTTTAACATGCCTGAGTTACTGTCCGGTCAGCTATTCTTAAATTGTTGACATGCCTGCGTTACTGTACGGTCAGCCATTCTTAAATTGTTGACATACCTGAGTTACGGTCCGGTCAGCTATTCTTAAATTGTTGATATGCATTAGACTGAGATCTCACTGGACTTTTTTTGGAGGGGGTGAGTGGGTGGGGGGTCAAATTTTAATCTGACGATGGCCTATTGATGAAAAATGATAATAATATTACATTAAAGATACAAATAAAAACTAATAAATAATTTTGTTGAAGGATGCTTGCAAGATTCTGACTGAGGTATTAAAGTTAATTCCTTATGAAACTAGTGGCTTTTGTACTGAACCAACACTGTCACCAACCCAGCTTTTTTACATACATTTTTGCCTGGAAAGAACTATTTGGAATATTTTCATGTGATAAGACAGATAAAAGAATCAGTATGTGCCTTATGTATGAATAAACTTCACTGCATTAAACCTCAACCATCCAGATCTTTAGATATTTACCTCTGTAGCAGACACGTGTAAATACATAAGCCTTGTTGCTTGCCCATTTGCAGCCCAAGTTACGCATTTGAACTCCAATGCTAGTATAACTGTGACAGATAGTAACCAACAAGTCAACCAATTTCCAAGCCTAACTCAAAGTAAATATAAACCACATTAAAGATTTAGCTTATGTGTGAATTTAAAAAATGCTAGGATTGTGATAATTAGGCTCATGCCTTCTAACCTACCTTCTACCTTAAAAAGTAGATGTCAAAATACGAAACTCTCCAGTGAGACAAGGTCCTGTCAGTTTTCCTACTGAGTTAAATTGATTATATCGCCACAATCTCAACAGGGTGCCAATAATTAATGATAATTTTTTGGACAGATTATAAGTGGTGAATAAATCAATCACAAAAATATTGGCAAAACATCCATATACCGATAACATGCATCTTCCTTGAAATTTTGTTTTCACAACCTCTCAAATATGACGTGCAGAGTTATGACCCTTGTGAATATGACTAAATATTAATTTTGCGTCTAGACCAAACGAACTCAACTTAATAGTCTAGTTCGGTTTATTTTATTATTTCTTTTTTTTAAAACTATGCTGACATAATTTTTGTAACCAACATTTTTCGTATTAAATGGTTGCAAAACATCTTAACTTTGACTTCAAAAGTTTATTTTATGTATTTCCTTTTTCTAAGGTTTACTTTTGTTAAATATGCAGATCTCTCTCTCTCTCTCTCTCTCTCTCTCTCTCTCTCTCTCTCTCTCTCTCTCTCTCTCTCACACACACACACACACACACACAGAGAGCTAACTGTTTAATGCAATACATGACATAGGTAGTATGCATATAGTATGACTGCATTACACAGACAAGTAACATACATACATACATACATACATACATACATACATACATACATACATACATACATACATACATACATACATACATACATACATACATACATACAAAAACATTAACTGTAGATAGTAAAGTACATTCAAAAACATTAACTGTAGATAGCAAAGTAAATTCAAAAACATTAACTGTAGATAGTAAAGTACATTCAAAAACATTAACTGTAGATAGCAAAGTACATTCAAAAACATTAACTGTAATAGCCAAGTACATTCAAAAACATTAACTGTAGATAGCAAAGAGGTTCACATGACATGAACTGTAGATAGCAAAGAGGTTCACACGAAAAACGCAACATGCTGACTATAAGGTAGACTATTTCCTTCCAGGGTCATTAACGATATCACAAAAGAAAGGAAACGAGATAACACTAGAAATTATGAAGTTGACTTACATTTCATTTCTAAGATGCCGAAAGATGAATACAGTTTTGTTTCAAAGACTAAAGGCTGGCTTATGCGAGTTTTAACTAGAATTGGGATAATGCGATCACCTAATTATTGATACAATCTTGGAGCCATTAAAAATACACAATTAACTACTTTTCTTCGACAAAATATTTTTGACCTTTTTACTTTTTCTTTATTTTTTTTTTGAAACGTCGGAGGATTCCTGTCCTAAAGTAACGATAGGGTTAGGGTTTAGGCATAATGGAGACTCTACCTCTGATGCGATTGTGCCTTAGGCACATTGTCTCTGATAGAATTCAGATTGAAAACAAACAACTTGCTATTATCCTGCAATTCAATTTAATTCTGTAAATTGGCCAACTAAACTTAATCAGGTTTACACATGAAATATATTTTACAGCATAGAATTTGTTACACATGTATTATTTATTCCACAAACAAACCATTCAACATTTTCCATAACTGCACTTCAACGTTTGATAATGATAAATCAATGAACATATTCAAAACACGGCGTAACATGAGATTTGGCAGAATCGATTAACTTGGATGTGTGAATGACATCATCCCGTTGTAAGGTTGCCTAATATTATTTAATAAACCAAAATGTGCTGCTATACTTAGATTGGGATACATATTTCATCTGAATGCAAAAATATTTTTAACTGGCGATGAAACATTCAAATCAAATATTATAATCATATGTATGAAACAAAACATTCCACCAAGTCATGAATAGAAATAGTTTAAAGTGGAAATTACATTCCACCAAATCATCAATAGAGATAGTTTAAGGTGGAAATTACATTCCACCAAATCATGAATAGAGATAGTTTAAGGTGGAAAATTACATCACAACAAATACTTGGTTAAAAACGGGTAAGAAAAACATGAAAATGTACACCAATTTTTTTGTTTGACATTTTAGAAGCATCGGAGCAGGTCCTGTTAAATAATGGAAAAGACTGAACTGAAGAATAACTACATAACAGAAAAAATAGGATAAAGGATATGTATTTTTTTTACTAAAGATATCAGCTGATTCACAAAAGAATATGACTGAAAATTAAACCCTCATATCCTGTATTATCTAAGATATATTTCACGTGAAACAAAACATGTTTTCATTGTCCAGGACACTACTAACTGATAACGTACCTCTTTATTTAAGGACGATAAGGTTGTGATTTAAAGGAAAACATTATCAGCATCTTATGTACGAGTAGATCATGATGTTCAGGAGGGCAGTATATTTCTTTTGATACCTACGAAAATGGACTGTGATAAATTATGGTGTTATAAAATATAAGTGATATGTGGCTCGTTTAAACATAATTTTCACACTTCTCAGCATTAAATATTAACTTTTAATGATTCATGTCTATATCAATGGTCAACAAAATAAGATATTTTTTAATACATACATGAAGCCATAAAGGACTTGTAGGATTGCATCAGTGCTAGGCATAATAAATAACTGTACAAGTGTTTAATATCACGTTCAGTGATATTTTGGAGTATTAATATATTGATAATGTGGGTGATTGTGATTGGCACTTCCTTCGTACGGGTTTGTATCCCGTTGTCAATGTTGGTCCAAATCGGTCTTTTTGGTAGTTGTGGTTTGTTCCCTTTTAAACCGTCTAACACTATTTAGCGTAGTATATTCATTTTCTGAGATAAATATTTTAATTCTGATTTGAATATCTTCACATCAAGTGTCCAAATACTGAGCAATTCCACTACCAAAATATTTCTATAAATGTGAATCACAATTCACCTGCCATCAATACTTTTGAGCGTTTCTAACGTGTTGTTAAGTATCATTCGAACCACTCGTGTGTTTTCCTGACGCACTTACGACCTTTATTCTTCCCATCAATCTCCGCGTAAGACCAATGGGTCTCAAGGGTATAAATACCAGTCGTGTGCAGTGTTGTCAATCATTCCCGCACAAAAGCTGACCGACCCCTCCCACCTCCCTTTCTAAATCTGTCTGTCTGTCTGTATTGTCCTGTCGGTTTTCTCTGTTACATGTGCATAGACATTGAATTCTCGCAATATCGATTGGTATGAGAATTCCATTTGACTAACTAAACATCAAATCAAATATGACCATTTCGGACCACACCCAACCAAATTCATAACTTAAAACAACCTAACCTGAACAAAACAAATAGTCACTCTGACACCCTAGTATAGGTTTTTTGTTTTTTCTAGGGTGAATTTCCCTCTTCAGAAGGGTTTTTTGCCGGCCGGATAGGGAACTGTACAGTACACTCTGTACTTAATTAGGGGCATAGTGATAAGTGTTAGGAAATTCTGTAACTTATAAATCTCGATATAATTGCACAGGTGGCTAACACATCATTGGTGTATAGGGCATCCATTAGCACAACTGGACTGAATTTAATACAAAACCAAGGGAGCATTCGGCAGGGTGTGACATCTGTGGCTGTTGCTTCCTTTGTCCTTGTGTGTTCGGTTTGTGTTGCTGCTTCGCGGGTTGTGTTCTTCGGGAGTGTCTTGGGGGCGTCTCGTGTTTCTTCGTGGGTTGGTCTGGTGGTGCGTTCGGCTCTGCCTCTGCGTGTGGGACGACGAGAAGTCTGACTGGGACCTTTTCCGCCTTTGCCTCTTCCTGCAGGTATCGCATCTAGAAGTTGTTAGGGGAGGTGTGGATTGGCCTTACCTACCTACCCCAGGGCTTACATCTATACCGATAGTTACTTATTAGTAATTCGGTATAACGCCCAAATTAATAAGTGCATTGTATGCACATAAATGCCTGAGGGGGGGGGGGAGGAGTAACGACCCTTCCCCAAGGGAAAATAAATGTCCAGCGATATGCTGGATATAAAAGTAGCCCATATGACACTTAGTGGCCGGTGGTTACTATAAAACTCAGATTGATTGATTGATTGATTGTGTTTTGCAGTGCTATACTAGAATAGCGTTGTGTAACCAATGCATACATTTATATTGACTCTAGTGATACAACATTAATATATTCTGCTGTTATATAAGTGACGCATGTGGAGATTCAATCAGATAAATATATGAAAATATCAGTACCGTTGCTACGGTAAATAACTAAACATCTATAGAAGGGAGCATTCATTGTAATATTCCTACAGGGAGTATTTATATATAACATTAACGTGTCATTTAGTTGGCTATAAAGAAGGAAAAACAATTCTAAATTTAAATTTCGAAGTATTAGTGTATTCTGGACCATAACAATACTAAATTCACTGGGAAACACATTCGAGTGGTATCGTTTTTCATGTGCTCTATAATTCCATTTGTTTTGGGTTGTATTCTACCCTGAGAAATACATTAACTGTTTTCAGTGACTGTTTGATTATGTACATTCTTAACTTTACAATGAGCCACATATTTATGTGATGAAGGAATTGTAGGTGTAATCAACTCATTTGGGACCTATTTCAGAGTTTTGACTGAAACAGTATGATCTTATTCTCGATCCGTTCGTGCATATTGCACAGTTAATATTTACCATTACTAGCGTTTATTAAATTATTGAAACTTAAATAGCTTTCTGTCTTGTGATTAAAATCCCATGTTTGACATCTGGTCAAATCTGACCTTGTGGTGAAATAAAGCTCGGGACGTTAGAAGGACTATCGTTGAGGAGGGTGGTATTTTTAATACCTACGAAAATGGAGACTATTTTATCGTTGAGGAGGGCGGTATTTTTTATACCTACGAAAATGGGAACTGTCGTTGAGTAGGGTGGTATTTTTTCATACCTATGAAAATGGAGATTATCGTTGAGGAGGGTGGTTTTTTTCATACCTATGAAATGGGAACTATTGTTGATTATGGCGGTATTTTAAAAGCCTATGAAAATGAGTAATATCGTTGATGAAAACGGCATTTTTCGATAACGAAAAATGAGTAATATTGTTGACGAAGACAGTTGTTTTCAATGCTTATGAAAATGGATTATGTCGTAGATGAGGACCTTATTTTGATTTTTAATTAAATTTGTAATATCGTTGATGAGTGCTGTAGTAAGCTCACGTGTGCCCATTAGTAGATTAGGAACTAGTCTGTATATAAATCATGTACACTCACGTGGTAGGCACTTTACGTTGTGGTTGATTAAATTTGTTTCTGAAAGAACTAAAGCAGAAGTTTCGTGGACTGCCACATACCAGCTGGTTTGACGCATTCCCCGTTAACTTGTTTGATGCAATGTTTCGAATTTAGGTTAGAGACAGACGCTAGACAGGTCTGGGTCCCTACAAATAACATGCAAGTGACCAGGCAGAAATTGTCAACTTTATCTGGTAGTAAGAATGACCAAAATATGCTTACAGTATTTGTAGATGCTTATGGAACTGGGAAATAATGTTGATAAAGGCAGACATTTTCCATGCAGATGAAAATTTGTAATAACGTTGATGAGGTAGTTGCAGATGCTTTTGGGTAGTAGCAAATGCTTTATCTGCTCGGGAAACGGATGAACCCGCCCATACACGAGTTTCTTGCTGCCTTGCAGTTCGGCTTTGATTAGCCAAATACTAAGGGAGTAAACCCTAAAAGAAAATCCGGAGTGGAGACCCTAAGGCAGTTGGACGATGTACTACAACCTCTTCTGGCAACTCTTTGGTAAAAAAGAGGGATGGGCTCCGCCAGACGAGTATTGCCCAAGACACACTGATAATGTGTGCTACTGGAACTTTGCATAAAATCAGAGCGAGAGACATCGTTGCCATCGCCATCTGTAACATTAGAACTCTGGCGCAAACTGAAAGACTCCAAGAGTTGACACATGAGAATGAACACTACACATGGCAACTTCTGGGACTCTGTGAAGTAAGGTGGAAAGCCATAGGAGAACACAAAACTCAAGATGGGCATATATTATAATATTGTTGAGAGTTGTACAAGTCCATAAAAAGAATATGCTTCCGTGTAAACGAAACCATCAAGTGATCTATGCTTGAATGTCGTCCAATAATAATAATAATAATAATAATAATAATAATAATAATAATAATAATAATAAAATAATAACAATATTACTACTACTACTACTACTACTACTACTACTACTACTACTACTACTACTAATAATAATAATAATAATAAGGACTTTGTATAGTGCCTAATCATTAGAAGCTCTAAGCGCTTTACAACATCTATAATGATATGGCTAAACTACAGAAAGAAAATAACCCAAAAAAACATGAAATTGGAAAACATAAAAACAAACTGAAAATAAAAAAGATACAAAACATTATTAAGTCTCTAAGTTTGTTCCTCCAGTCGAAAAAGATGAGTTTTAAGGGCACTATTAAAAGGGACCACTGGTTCTTTGTGTCTAATTTCAATGGGCAGCTCGTTACACATCGCCCGGTTAGGGTTAGGGTTGTCCATATGACTTCGTTTTCATGGTGGGAACAATAAGTATACGATTATCAGAAGAGGAGCGTAAGTATCTTGCTGGTGCATACACATGGGCGAGGTCGGATAGTTATGTTGGACTGGTGTCTGTCAGTAAAACATAGCACAGATAACAAATTTTGTGTTTGATTCTAGATCTAATGGATAGCTAGTGTTGGGTATAGAGCAGTGGTGAGGTGTGCTCTGATCGAGGTGCTCTAAAGATGATCCAAGCAGCTGTGGTTTGAACTTTTTGAAGTTTCTCGAGTAAATATTGTGACGAACCAGACAGAATTAAGTTACAACATTCCAGTCTTGAAAGTACTGATGAACACACAAGTGTTTTAGTGGCATCAGCTGAAAGATATTTGCGAATGGAACTGATGCGTCTCTATGCAAGATATGCAGCCTTGCATATGTTCAGAACATGTTGGTGCAATGTGAGAGTACTATCTAGGGTAACACCTAGGTTTATTACTGACTGTGTGAATTTAATGTTGGTGTTGCTGATTTCTATTGTTTAAGGTAAAGGGTGAGAATAAGAAAGTCTTTGTGTTGTGATCAGAATGGCCTCAGTTTTATCATCATTCATCTGCAGCTTGTTACATATCATACATGATTTCACATCAGAAATGCACCTCACTATTCCATGGATGGTAGCATCAACTTCAGTTGGGTGGCTAGACCTTTATGTTCGGGTGTCATCAGCGTACAATTGGTGAGATACTGGGTGATAATCTATGACACTTGAGAGAGGCTGGGTGTATAGAATGAAGGGAACAGGTCCAAGAACAGACCCATGTGGAACACCACAACATAGATCAACTGGGCTGGAATGTATTCCATTTGCAGATACAATTTGTGTCCTGTTGACTAAGTAGGACTTGAACCACTCTAAGGCTATATTCTGAATGCCAAATACATGCTGGAGACGGTGAAGTAATATGTCATAGTCTATTGTGTCAAATGCTGCAAACAAATCAAGGAGGGTGAGGACTGTAATCTTTCCGCTATCCAAAGCAGAGAGAATGTCATTAAATACTTTCAGAAGAGTAGTTTCAGTACTGTGGCAAGGGCGATATGCAGACTGTACATTGTTGAAAAGACTGTTTGAATTCAGATGAGATACAAGTTGGGTTAGAACAACCTTTTTAAGATTTTTTATATGAACCAGAGATTAGAAACTGGGCGGTAGTACTTTAAATCGTTATGGTCAAGTGTTAGTTTCTTCAGGTGATGCTTTACGATGACAGTTTTAAAAAATGATGGGAATTCCGTCGATGAGAGAGATATTAATAACATCAGCTAGTGAATCAATATTGGGTTTAAGCTCTCAAGCAGCAGTGATGTTGGAACTGAATCAAGTTCACAAGACTTTGGTGCACTCTTCATCACGATTGTCCTTACTAAATCAATAGAGACAAATTCAAATGTTCCTTTCGATTGTCTCTGAAATTCTGTATCATAACTGTATGGTGACAAGTCAATTGAAATTGTGTTGTCAAGCGAATCTCTAATGGTTTGTAGTTTGTCACGGAAGAAATTTGCAAATTGGCCGGGAAGGTCTACTGGAGAGAAGGTAGTTGGAAGTGGCGTAAATTTGTTCCTTGATATTAGTTTGTTAGTTATCTCGAAGAGCTCTTTGGAGCTGGAACTCTTTGTGATCTTAGTACTGTAGTGGGATAATTTGGCTAAATGGACTATGTTGGTGACCTTTTTCTTAACGTCTTCACAGATTTGTTTATAAATAGTGAGTCTGGTGGAAAGCCAAACCATATCTAGCATAATCATCTCTATTCGTCTGAAAGCATCTCCCTTTAACATCACAGTTATCCAAGTATATGCTGTAACTACTGATCATGATGATGAAGAAACAGAGGACTTTTACAACAAACTCCAGGGTATAATAAACATGGTAATAAAAAAGTGATCCTTATCGTCCAAGGAGACTGGAACGGCAAAGTTGGCAAATATGCTCTAAAAGACTGGGATGATCATTGTGGACCTTCTTGCAAAGAGCTTACCAATGAAAGAAGGAGACGGGTGCTCGAATTTGCAAACTACAACAAATTGGTACTAGCCAACACCCTGGGCCAACATCAAGCTTCACTATGCTGGTCATGGCACAAAACTAAATGGAACCCAGCATAACCAGATCGACTACATACTGTTTCAAAACCGGTACCAATCTGGCATCAATAGAGCAAAAAACAAGAACGTTCCCAGGTGCTGATGTTGTAAGCGATCACGTCCTTGTTATTTTGAACTTCCGAGTGCTGCTGAAGAAAATTAACAAGATAAAGAAAATCAGGCTCAAATTCAACGTTGAACAACTGAAGGATCCTAACATCTGCAAGTCATTCCAAGTCACAATTAGAGGAACATTTGCTCCACTCATTGTTATGGATGTTAATGTTAACGTGATGAAAGACACTTTCAATAGAGTCATGACAACATCTTCCAATGACATCATGGGCCTCCATTATCCAAAGAAAACATCCTGGGTTACAGAAGAGATTCTGAATCTGTGTGATGCCCGAAAAGACTTCAAAAACACCAGACACACAACAGGGGTAGTGGAGTACCGAGAAATAAACAAGAATATCAGAAATAGAATTGGAAAAAAAGCAAAAGAAGATTGGATTGGACAAAAGTGCCCAGAAATAGAGAGCAGTCTGATAAAGAATAACAACAAAAAGGCATTCCAAATTATGATAGACCTCACCAGACAGAAGCAGCCAAGAGTCAGTACCATTCAAGACGAAAATGGAAAATGTCTCACAGAAGCAAGTGACATTGCAGAAAGATGGAATGAGTATTGTAAGGAACTCTAAAACCATCCATCCAAAGGAGACCTAGAGGTGCTTGAAGTTCCAAATTCTCCAAATTCTCCAAATGATGATGATTTTCCCATTTTCAAAGAAGACGTGGAGTGAGCAATAGGAGCACTGAAGAATGGTAAGGTAGCTGGAGTAGACAAAATCCCAGCTGAACTTATCAAGAATGGTGGGGAAGCAGTGATAGAGCTACTAACAAAATTATGCAACAATATTTGGCAGACAGGCGAATGGCCAACACAGTGGACCCATTAACTAATTATAACTCTCCCTCGGAAAGGCAATCTCCGCTGTGTCAACATTACAGAACTATCGGCTTGATCATCCATTCTAGTAAGGTGATCATCTTGAACAGACTCAACCCACAAGCAGAATAAATACTCGCTGAAGAACAGGCAGTGATCCGGAGTGGAAGAAGCACAACATAACAAATATTCAATATTAGGGTTCGGTGTGAAAAATACTCACAAAATCAACAAGACAGCTATCATGTGTTCATATATTTCAAAAATGCTTTTGGCAGAGTGTGGCATGAGGCATTGTGGGCCATAATGAAGAAGTACAACATGGGTCAAAAGTTGACCAATACCATCAAGCAGCTGTACGCCAAGGCTACCAGTGCAGTAATTGCTCAATCTTCTGTGTGGGACTGGTTCAATCCAACAGTTGGAGTACGGCAAGGTTGTCTCCTATCACCCACGCTTTTCAACATCTACTTAGAGCGCATCATGAGCGATGCCCTGGATAACCACTGTGGGATAGTCAGCATTGGAGGGCGTAACATCACCAACCTACACTTTGCAGACGACCTTGATGGACTGGCAGGCAGTAAAGATGAGCTTGCCACCTTAGTGAAGAACCTGGATGAAACATCCTCCAGATTTGACATGGAGATAAGCGCCGAGAAGACAAAGCTGATGAAAAATAGTGGCAAACAAATCTCAACCAAGATTAAAGTCAGAGGACAGGAACTGGAAACAGTGGGCCAATTCAAATATCTATGTTCCATTATCACCGAAGAGGGACCAAGAACGTAAATTTTGTCACGAGCAGCATAAACAACGACAGTTACTTCAAAGCTAAGACCCATCTGCAGAGACAAGAATATTTGTCTGAAAACTAAAGTCAGACTAGTGATAGCACTAGTCATCTCAATCTTTCTGTATTCATGTATTTCTGTGCCTGTGCCCTGAAAGCAGAATTGCAACGAAGAATCGAGGTACTTAAAATGAGATGCTATAGAACCATCGTTGGCATCTCTTACATGGACCACATCACAAATGATGAAGCACGTAACACCATCAGGCACATAGTAGGCCAATATGAAGACCTCCTCACCACTGTCAAAAAGAGTAAGCTGAAATGGTATGGCCATGTCACTAGAGCCAACAGTCTATCCACCACAGTACTGCAGGTCAGTGTCCAAAGCGGCAGAAGGAGAGGTAGACAGCGAAAAAAGTGGTGGACCAGGAAACGTTTCGCAAAGACACATGCATTGGCACATCATCGAGACAAATGGAGGGAACTGGTCAGATGATCATCAGCACAGTTCCTCAACGAACACACTAGGTCATGAGACCGATGATAAGGAGGAGGATGAGGATGAGGAGGAAGGAATTTATCGATGTTTATTAAAACGGTAATCTCGTTGATTAGGACAGTAATTCTTGATGCATATGAAAATGAGTAATGTTGTTAATGAAGATGGCATTTAACGATACACATTAAAATATGTAATATCTTTGATGAGGACGGCATTGTTTTATACTTAATATAATGGGTTATATCATTGATGAGGGCGGTATTTATCACTGCCTATAAAATTGGGAAATATCGTTGATGAGGACAGTATTTGTAGATTCTTATGATAATGAGCGATATCATTGATAAGGACAATATTTCTTGATGTTTATCAAAATGTAAAATATCGTTGATGAGAACGATACTTTTAAATGACTAATATCATTGGTAACGTCGGTATTTTTCAATAATTTTGAAAGAGGATAATATCGTTGATAATAACTATATATGTTGGAAGCTTATGAAAATTGGTAATATCGTTGATGAGGACGGTATTTACGATTCTCAGAAAATGGATAGCGTCGTCAATGAGGGTGGTATTCATGAAAATGAAAAATAACGTTGAAGAGGAAGGTATTTTCCATGCTCAAAAATGGGTAACATGATAATGATAATATTCCTGATGAGGAATGTAATTTTGATTATTATTATACTATGTACAATTGTTGATGCAATTAAAATATATAATATCGATGATGAAGATGGTGTTTTGATGCAATTAAAATATATAATATCGTTGATGAGGATGGTATTTTGATGCAATTAAAATATATAATATCGTTGATGAGGATGGTATTTTGATGCAATTAAAATATATAATATCGTTGATGAGGATGGTATTTTGATGCAATTAAAATATATAATATCGTTGATGAGGATGGTATTTTGATGCAATTAAAAAATATAATATCGTTGATGAGGATGGTATTTTGATGCAATTAAAATATATAATATCGTTTCTGAGGATGGTATTTTGATGCAATATTGTTGAAGAGGATGGTATTTTTGATTTTTACGAATATGTGGTGAAAACCTAAGTAACAGAAAGAAGCAAACCCAACAAGTGTTGTCAAACTTAACCAACACTTTAAATATCAAAGTTATAAAACAAAAAGTTAGAGGAAGTTGATAGGACGGATTAAAATGGATAATATCGTTGATGAAAATGAAAGTTTCTGACACCTATGAAAATGAGTAATATCGTTCATGAGGACGTTTTGTTTATAATGCATATGAGAATGGGTAATATCGTTGATGATGACGATATTTTGATGTATGTTAGAATCTGTAATATCGTTGATATGGACGGTATTTTAATGCAATTAAAATGTGTAATATCGTTGAAGAGGGTGGTATTTTTTTTTAACGTAAGAAAACGGGTAATATCTTTGATGACGACAGTAATTGAGGATGCTTAAGAAAATGTGCAACTTCGTTCATAACGACTATATTTCTACACCTATGAAAACGGACAATATCGTTGATGAAGATGGACCTGGAAATACATAGTTACTCCTTTTCATATCTCCACATAGAGTTACAGTTCTATATCACATCAAGCGCATCCGAATTGAACCTAGTCCCCATGGCCAAGAAATCTCCGCTCTTTATCAGTCATTGGTTGATAGCATGGAACATATTTGCTACAAAAATATGTCGTCATGAAGTTAGTTGAGCGCAGGACTCCACCCACCTTGAACTTTAATTTTCATCTGTTCTTGACAGCATGGGTGAAAAGGCGGCCACCGGTACTACCACATTAACATCCTTCTAAAAACCGAATCACTCAAATGTGCTTGCTTTAACCACCAAAAGTAGCTGCATTGGTCTGAAGAGCTAGCATGTAAATACCAGCCTTATTGTTTCAATTGTTTGGAAGCTCATCCCTTCACATAATGCAAAATGTTTATTGAAGAACCGTTAAAGGAATCCTGTGGAAACAGAAAGCTTCCTATTCCTGTTAAAACTGAGAGCACTCAAATTAAGTAACAAAAATAACGAAAACAACCATTTTTGTAAAACGTAGTAAATAATGTATTACCCTGAATAGAATGTGAAAAATGAGGAAAAACAAACTTACGGTTTTGCGAATTAAATTTAATTTGAAATCCAAGAATTAAGTTCTAAGTGAATCTCACTTCAAAACTGATGAAATTCAATATAAAAGGCGATGCCATCTAAAATAGCTAGCTTTGTTCTGATGTGTCAGCAGTCTATTGTTGAATTACAGAAAATATTATTTCAGTTTTTAATTTTGAAATAAATTTCAGTGAGTGTCTTTGTCATAGAATTATATCAGAGCCCTTTTGTATTTCCGTAGAAAATAGCCGCTTGAATTAAATAATTTAAAGAAAATAAAATTCAGCACAAACTGGTCACATCATAATACAATTTAAAGTGTCAAATGTTTTAAGTCCGATTGACAAAGCCTTGACTCAACTTAATGAGTCTCACTTTGAGAAAGATACAAAAATATAAAGCTGTTTACCAAAACTATCACTGATTTTGAAACAATGTCAGCAACTAGATATAACGTTTCAAAATCTGGACAATGTGTCAAATCCAGTAAATAATGTTCCATTACAATAGCGTGTAATGTAAACGAAAAATATCCAACAAACAGATAATTCAATTAAATATAAACAGCAATTGGTTAAAAGTGTACAACACCGCCGAGATAAATTTCTTGATCCAATTATTTACATTGGGATTAAATGTGGGGCCTGAGGATCTCTGTCGTCTATTCAAACTCTTATTCTCAAATCAGCTTTACAAAATCCAGATATTCTTCAAGATAAAATAGACAGAGAACGCCATGCTGGCAGGTTCAGAGTCTTTTAAAGAGACACCCTTTCTCAATATTTCAAACATCAGCCCTTGGATTGGTTCGAAAGAAAACACCTAGTGATTTTCGCATGATGCACGATTTCTCACATCTTGTGTCGTCTATAAATTATGGTATATCTCCAGTAAATGCGTTGTTCAATACCAGCACGCAATTACAATCATTAAGAAATCTGGTAGATTTTGTGTTATGGCAAAGAAAGAGACATAGGCAGTGCTTCCAGAATTGTCCCACTCTGACCCACTCTGATTTTATGTTTGGGATCACTTGGAATGATATGTAATATTATTAAAAGCGCCTTCCTATGGGCTGTAGCTCCAGTTGTAAAATCTTTGAATATTTAAACACTGCATTGAAGTGGGTGGAACACACAAATTGGGCATATTCCATATAGTTTAGAAATGTTTAGATGTCCTTTTGCTGTTGCAATCAAACTATAACACATGTAGGGACAAATCAGATGAATTATTAATTCTTTGCGCTGATATTGGTATTCCCATGTCTGTGGGAAAACGTTTCTTCCCCGTCCGACATTGACATTTTTAGACTAAGAACTGGATGCAATCAAGATGGAAGTAAGTCTTCCTATAGATAAACTCCAGAACTGCCACAGTCTGATAACACGCTTCATACAAAACCCTAAAATGACCCTCCACAATCTCCAATCCATAACTGATGCGCCCAATCTTGCATGTACAATTGTCCTGCCTGGTAGAGTTTTCTTGAGAAGGTTGATTGATCTGATAGAGGGAGTGTCAAAACCACATCACCTCATATGAATATTAAGGATGTTCGGGTTTATCTGCATCTGTGGTGCACATTCCTGATAGAATTAATTGGTATACCTCCTTGATAGCTGGCTGGATTCGAATGCCATTCATTTGCATACATATGCATACATCACAAGAAGCTTTGGCGGTATGCTAGGCACATGCTAGGTTCTATGGCACATGTAATAAAGAATGGCGAGAGAACGATATCACAATCCTTGAGCTGTATCCAATTGTCCTTGCCATCAAAAGTTGGGCCCATCAATTTGCAAACAATTGCATTTACTTTCACACTGACAACAAGGTATATTGTAAAAACAAAGAAACAAACATTCAAAGTACCCTTTGTTAGAGACTTGGTCCTTGCATGCCTCAGATACAACATACTATTTCAAGCCTGTTACATACCGGGAAAGAAAAATGTTCTTGCTGATACTCTTTTTTTCTCGATTTAAAGTGCACAGATTGCATACCTTAGCTCCATTTGCGGACACGGAACCTGTGTCAATACCGGTACTTCCCAACTTGATTCATTAACAAAAATATTTGATAATCAATTTGACGTGCTTTCATTGATGACTTCGGGGACGTTGTTACCACACGAACCGGTCTTTAGGGTCGCACAACCCACGGGATGCAAGCACCCTAAGGCCCCTTCCTTTATTTGGTGGAGGTGATTGATCTTTTGCGGTGCACATCCTGGTAACAGTTACTTTGCCAACCATTGTGCCTGTTCGTAGATCCATTCTATTTGCTCTTCCAAAGTGTAAGATTAATGGTTCGTACGATTATATGGTATTGCTGCCGGAAATGTTTAATATTTATAAGATGGTTTGTTAAATTGACGCATTGGTGTCTAGCCCGCACAATATTTGCGTGACCAGCCAGTCCAATCAATGGTGAGAAAACAAAATGGGTTTGAAGTAATCCATTAAAACCTATCATGAAATTGATCGCTTATGTGGTCGTCATCACACCAAGTTCAATGAATATTTCCAATACCGTGCGCATCAATGTCTTCAGAATGTTATAGATGTCAGTTGTCATTTTGGTCACGTGGACGCATTCTTTGGTCAATCAAATCATAAACGTGTTTTCAAGCCGGTTTCGTAAAAAAATGTTTGAGTACGAATGGCTTGATTCTCGAGTATTACATCATCGTACATCACTATATTTTTGTTGATATCCAAATCGTCAATGGAAGGGACTTCGACAATGTCGTATTGGTGTTATTACAGCTTCTTAACGAGTTTGAACATCTTTGGACACAATATAACACGGTTGATAATAGGCCGATGGCGCAATCACGTACAACCTATCCCAGGTTAATCATGGTAAAACCATTTTCAGTAACAGTTCAGTTTTACCGGATCCAGCACGGCTAAGGACGAGTGCCGAGTTATAAACACGTCTCCTTCGCCGTGATTGGTCGGTTTAGGCGATGCTTCTGTGGAGATATTGTTTACCGTTGAACCGTAAGCAAAATTTATTTTTTTGTGATTTTATTAAATAACTGACTGTCGTTATAGTACGACGATGTCTTCATACTTCATGCAATGACAGTAGTATATATGTCACCACACAAAAACACGCGGTTATGGGGACTGGATTGCAAGCAAAATCTTTTACGTGTGCGGTGTCCATTTTAAAAAGTCACTGGCGGCAGTGATATTGAGGATGCATTAACAAAGTTGCCAGAGATATCGTGGAGAGGATATCTTGTCTGTGATATACAAGGCATGTTACGCACCTACAAATACGCGCTCACCATTGTTGATGTGGCTAGCCGATATAAGGAAGCGGAGCCGCTGAAGTCCAAATATTCTTCCAGTGTCGTAGACGCACTCGAGCACATTTATGCACAAGGACCACGCACATGAGACTAAGATTGTAACAGAAGGATCCTGGCAAAGAATTTCTCAGATCTGTGATTCAATTGTTAACAAAGTAAAATGACGAAGCACGTGTCGGGCATGTTGGTGCACATTGTGACCAAACTATTGCGAAACGATCAACCGCAAATTTGCAGAACTGTTATTAGGTCATCATTACGAACAGGAATTGATGATAAAAACATAACGGTCTCAATAATGGTTATGCAGACTTTTATTAATGATAGAAGCCTAGAATAATTAAGTCACACTCATGACGTATTAAAACAAGCCAATGCAAATCGACAAAATACTCACGAGAAACACCGACTCCACGCAGAAAACGATTTTACAGCTGACACCGTTACGACCTCTTAAAGCCAAACTCTTCAGTACTTGTATGCGACTGGAGAGTAGGAAGGCGGATCACAACGTTATGCCACTCACTCAGTATGATCCGTCAAGGTGTTCACCATTGCGGAACCGACCAATACTCTAAGACAAGAAATCCGTTTGGGACTCTAAGTAGAGCAATATCATCCCAGCCTTGCATTGGTGGGAGACGAATTACAAGTCGTTCCCTCAGATGACAAACTGCCTCCAGATATAGTGCTGACACATCATTGACCAGTATCGGTCGCCATAGCGCGATGATCAACGTTGTAAGAGATAATTTCACTGAAGAGTAGCCATAACTTTGTGCAAACTCGCCATGGTGCATCTGTATACATTTCCATGCCATGTTTCCTGGACATTAACATGTTGGCTGTGCATGCGAACTCAAGAATGTCTCGATTACATTCCAGGTACAGCTCGTGCTTAAGAACTTTCTACACAATCACACGTTTAAAACCTTTAGTCTTTCTAATATATTTTTGCCCGGCCACATTGTAGTACATTTTGGGTCGCAGTTCCACATTTTCTTCCATTGGTGTACCCAGGCATTCGTCTTTGAACTTGCCTCCCACCATTTTGTTGAGCATTACTAAATAACGAATTTCTTTGGGATACTCGCTGGTATCAGATTTTTTAACCAGACTTGGTTGTCCTTTATTCTCATTTACATCGTCGGTGGTGATGTGTAACACCAGCGAATCATTGTCGGTGTGCATCATCTTGACCCGAGTTATGTAAAACGTTGTGACCTTATCCAGCACAGACGATCCCATATAAATTGCTTTCGTCAGTTTGAGTTTTGATTATACACGGTGAACACCAACAAATCCACCATCAAAGAAATTTGTGGACTCTTAGACTTGGTCCGCAGTTAGCC
Organism: Unio delphinus; assembly: GCA_029339505.1. Classification (NCBI taxonomy): domain Eukaryota; kingdom Metazoa; phylum Mollusca; class Bivalvia; order Unionida; family Unionidae; genus Unio; species Unio delphinus. The sequence continues at coordinate 1,675,968 of JAQISU010000217.1, forward strand.
TTCGAAGTCTTTTCTGTTCGATATTTTCACGGACCAGATCAATATGGAATCGTTTTCCCAGATGTTTCACGCTTTTCCCATACACGACATTCTTTATGAGATTGAAAAAGTCCCTTTCAAAGACATCTGTTGTCTTTCAGCGTAGGTCCAAATTCATCTGACTGTACATATCCATCCAAACTTGCTGGCGAAATTGTCTTCTCGATGATTTTGGGCACACATCCAGTCGCAAGTACAATTGCAGGTACAAATACAGAATTCGCAAGGCAATACACATGTGTGTTGAGTGCATTCGGTATATCTGCTGTTGGACTGATCAACGATCGTGTACCAATATGGAGACTATAATGTTGAGCATCCCTTGGTGAAATTCAGCTATTTTGTGATTGGGTGGGTGGTTTGGATTTGTATCGTAGATTTAACAATGTTTCAGTCGTATCGTTGCAATTCCTGCAGTGTGGCAGTTTATAGTGATGTCTAGCAATGGAACATAATGACACAGAATGTAGCATGATGTCCAACCCAGTCACATTATCTTGACACCAGGTTAACCAGTCCTAACAATACCCTACAAAAGCAGAGCGACAAGAGAGGAAGCTGTTAGTGCCGTTTTTATGAGTCTTTGGTATGACTCAACCGGGGATCAAACCCTCAACCTGCCGCAATCAAGGTGGACACTCTACTTACTAGGCCACCCGATCGGTTTTCATCTACTTTGTGCTTGTAGAGAGCGTCTAGAAATGTTATCATATGCTTCTCTCTTGCAACGCGGTAATACGCTTGGCATTGAATCACCTGTGTGATGACCTTTCTCTGAAGCATATTTGTCACTTACTTCATCAAAAATGTCAGATACAGTGGGCGAGTTATCGTGTCTCTTTCCAAAACGTCAGATACAGTGGGCGAGTTATCCAGTCTCTTTCCAAAACGTCAGATACAGTGGGCGAGTTATCGTGTGTCTTTGAAGTTGTGCTCTTACAGGCACAGCATACTACATTTCCTTCTTAGTTTTGTTTGTCACAAAAATCTGCTCATGTTTGTTTCGCTCTATTTCAATTTACCAATTTGTGCCCTGAGTTTGTTTCGGAAACTTCGTACATCGGTGCCTCCTAAAGGAAACTATATGACGCAATCAAACGATATAACGATTCAGTTTTTGATACATCTACCATCTTTCAATCCTTTGGCAGAATTACGACATTGTTAGCGACACCAATAAACTCGACCATACTGCTCTGTCAGTTTCGATTCCTTGGCTATCACTCACCATTTTCTATTTAAGCTACTCCTAGCATTTGATACAACATATAAAATATATTCACAACTCACCTATATCTGTCTCATTCAGCAATATATTTCATATTGAGAGAAAGAGAGAAAGAGGCTACAGAATACGTTGTAAAGAAAATCGGTACACAGCAAAGCTGCTATGATAATTCATTGAACGCTATCATATATTTGCCTATTTTGAGTACATCTCTCTCTCTCTCTCTCTCTCTCTCTCTCTCTCTCTCTCTCTCTCTCTCTCTCTCTCTCTCTCTCTCAATGCCCACTCAGTAGGACCAACGGAATAGCAAACGTAAATAATTAATTTTATCATCAGAATATCGACGATGAGCCCATGTGCGCGGATCTAACACCTTCTGTTTACTCCATTAAGTCGTTCCTCCGCCACTCTCGCGGAGGTGGAAATGCTTTCATCACAAAGAACTCCATGATCAAACGTATTAACCACAAATCAATCTTCAATTTTCTACCAAACATCGTTTGAACGAGTCCAAACCACACTCACACTTAAACAAATGTCAGTCCATTTTTTCTGCTTCTACCACACTTCTCCTAGTAGAAGAAGAAAGAAGCTGAATGAATCTCTCTTTTTGGAGCAGTTTCAGAATGTCCTAGAGTATGGAAATTCGATAGGTAGCAAACTGATTATTCGTGGAGACTTCACCTTTCACTTTGACTGTCCTGGAAACCCATGCACATAACAACTCGATTCCATTAATGGGTTCAACCCCAAACTGTCAGTTAAACAACCCACCCATAAACATGGTCACATGTTAGGCTGGATTCTTCATTGACCCGATGATAATATTCTACGGTCCTCCTTGGTATCCCATGAACTTACATCAGATCACCTCTGCATTAAATGCCATCTGGACGTATAAGTACCTAACCATCCACCGTTATTTGCTACTAAGAGAATCCTCCATACGATAAATAAAACCAAACAAATGCACGACATCCAAGCAAAACAACTTGCTTACCTCCTAACAGCAGAACAACTCAATTACTGCCTGTATTCATTGCTTGAAAAACATGCCCCAGCTACCAAGCACAGAGTAATGATTCAAAAGTGTATTCCGTGGTGTAGCAGTGTAAGGGACCAGCTTCGCACTGCTAAATGAGACCACCGTAAAGCGGAGAGGCTTTGTCATTCCACCAGACTCAATATTCATAAACAAATCTATGAAGACGCTAAGAAGAACGTCACTAACGTATTCCATTTAGGCAAATTAGCCCACTACAGTACTAAGATCATGGAGAGTTGCAGCTGCAAAGAACTCTTAGAGATAAATAACAAACTAATGTCAAGGAACAAATGTACACCACTTCCAGCTACCTTCTCTCCAGTCGACCTTCCGGACATGTTTGCAAATATCTTCCGTGATAAGGTACAGACCATGAGAGATAAGGTTGACAACACAATTTCAGTTGACTCATCGTCACCATGTAGTTGCGATACAGAATTTCAGCGGCACCCATTAGCATTATTTGAACCTGTCTCTATATAATTAGTATGGACAATCGTGATGAAGAGTCCACCAAAGTCATGTGATCTTGATCCAATTCTAACATCACTGCTGCTTGAGTGCTTAGATCCAGTATTGCCTTCACTTACTGATGCTATTAATACCTATCTTTCATTTGGGAATTCCCATCATTTTTTAAAACCTGCTGAAAAAAAACAACACGTGACCATAATGATTTAAAGAACTACCGCCCAGTTTCTAATCTCCCGTTCATATCAATACATACAGTCTGCATATCGTCCAAGCCACATTACTGAAACTACTCTTCTGAAAGTAGTTAATTACATCATCTCTGCCTTGGATAGTGGAAAGATTACAGTCCTCGCCCTCCTTGATTTGTCTGCAGCATTTGACACAATAGACCATGATATATTACTTCACCGTCTCCAGCATGTATTTGGCATTCACAATACAGCCTTACTGTGATTCAAGTCCTCTTTAGTCAACAGGACACAAATTATATCTGCAAATGGAATACACTCCAGCCCAGTTGATCTATGTTGTGGTGTTCCACATGGGTCTGTTCTTGGACCTGTTCTCTTCATTCTATACCCTCAGCCACTCTCGTGTCATATATCATCAGCCAGTGTCTCACCAACTGTACGCTGATGCCACCCAAATATACAAGTCTAGCCACCCAACTGAAGTTGATGCTACCATCCATGGAGTAGAGAGGTGCATTTCTGATGTGAAATCATGGATGACATATAACATGCTGCAGATGAATGATGATAAAACTGAGGCCATTCTGATCACAACACAAAGACTTTCTCATTCACATCGTTTACCGCAAACAATAAATATCAGCAACACCAACATTAAATTCTCACAGTCAGTACGAAACCTAGGTGTTACTCTAGACAGTACTCTCACAATGCACCAACATGTCATGTTATATTGATAATCAAGTCCTACAATTTTCAAAGTGTTTTAATATATTACATAAATTGAAAACAAAATATTATGCTTGCGTAATATTTGTCTTCGTTAGGACCGGTTTATATTCTTTGTTACCGTTAATCTTATTCAAAAACATCGACCGGATTTTCTTTTGTATCTTTTTAACGTGATCTTGAACAAAATTGATAATATCGACCTCGACTTTACCGTGCCCATTACAGTTCAAGTTTAACGCAATTATCCATGCAAGATAGGCTATACACGGCGGTCAGGGTAACTCGTGGAGGAAGAACCCGAGAAAACGAATGAAAGAACCACTGACCCACGTGAATCTACCGGTGCAATTTTTTCTTACATAACCACATTGGCCCAGCCCGAGACTGGAACCCATGCGGACAGAGGTGAGACGATACAACTGATAATATATAAATGTAATGCTATTTCATAAAGTAGTTTCAGTATCGTCGTTCACCTCCTCCTCCTCGTCACCATCAAAAGAAAGATATTTTTAAAATAAAAGAAATGTTATGACGATAGAAAGATGAGAAAATTACGAAGTGGGCTAGAAAATTCGATATTATGAAACAGAACCGATTAGTTTCTGCAAAAGACAAACAAGTTTTATCTTTCTGCCAACAAGTTAGGGCCAACATCAACTCATACAATTTAATCTGAGGAAAAGTGTGTTAGGATGAAATACAACGGATTCTTTTGATGCTACATAACGGCAGTATCAAACATGAATAGTTCTTAGCAGGAAACCAATATATGTTAAAATAATTGATTAAGCCTTGCACTGTAACTCGGTATGACTGGTGCAGTTACACCTAGTAAGCGATTTTCAGCATGTTTTCCCATTTATCAATACACCGTTTTATGTGATCAACCTTTGTGCAGAAATCGCACTGTACTTTAACATTGAGAGGTTCATAGAGTGCTCTCTATCCCATAATTTCATTGTAGAGCATGGAAATATTGCACTTTGGTGTTAATCTCTACCATATGGTACCAGATTGTGCTAGGATAAATCGTACGCCTTGTGCATATTGACTTATCCCTGCCGTTTCTGATAACGCATACAATGCTTTACGAGACTAGAACTCGATCGAAATATTTTGAAACAAGTTTATCTACTGATTCAAAATGTATAGAAGTAAAGTCCTATGTGGCTATGAAAACAATTTTTTAAGGTATATTATGATAAAAAATATTTCTTGATCGAATGTCTATGAATATATGTTAAAGTTCTCCTCGTCAAAACGATTTTGAAACCAGTCTACCATACAACATGTGTGCTAAAATGGGGGCCTGGCGGTGTATAATCTCTTGACGGTTTTGTCCCTACCCCACTTTATAACAGGGACCTGGCGGTGTATATCCCATTGAAGTCTTTGATCCGAACCCACATTATAATAATAGGACTTGGCGATGTATGACCTATTGACGACCTTGTCCCTAACCCACTTTATTCCTCATGATCCATCCATCTGCCGTAAGGTATCAGTCAAGTATTTTGTATTGATTTACTTTGCTTTAAGTATGTATCGATATACATTAATATAATGCTTAAGGTATCTTGGTTCTGACTGGTTTTGCATTTTCACCTTACATGTGGTTTTATTGTAGTCAGGGTTTGTGGTTTCATGAGTGTGGTACTATTAAATAACGGAAGGTCAAATTATGCACCAAATTAATAAAATCATCCTACCAGAAAGATTGTCATAATATTATTCAAAAATGTCTTTCCTTCCTGCAGAGTAATTTATACGCGGATTTATCGCTTCCGGCACAGACATTTATCTGCGGTATACATTAGAAAAACACAAAACGCCGACTAAAACGGCACGACTATCCCCCACTCCATGTGAGAATGGACTTTATGTTAATTTGGCTGACTAGTCTTTGTTTTGTGTGTAGACATAAAATTTAATTTTAACATTATTTTGTATACTGTAACATACTAATTTTCCCCTTTTTCAACGTAAATCATTGAACCCTCAACTCTATTAATATTTTTCTTCTTCATTATTGCAAATATGTTCGTTTGGACACAATGAAAGTCGTATGGAAAGATTAGCTGGCAATTAACTATATGAGTTTTATTCTGTTCTTATTATTATTATTATTATTATTAGTAGTAGTAGTAGTAGTAGTAGTAGTAGTAGTAGTAGTAGTAGTAGTATGCAGTTCGAAATACATATTTCCCCATTCTGTACAAAAAAATATGTGGCGTTAAGAAAATTCTCCTAAAGAAATATTTTTATTTTTATAACAACTTTAATCAGAAACTTTGATCAGGAAACTGACACTGATCATTTACACAAGGCTCCGGCGGCCTAGTGGTTAGACCGTCTGCTTTGGATGCGGGAGGTAGTGGGTTCGATCCCCGGCCTAGCCATACCAAATAAGTACAAAATGATACTAACAGCTGAAAATTAGTGTTATGACTGGTCGGCCTGGTGTCAGGATAATGTGACTAGGTGGGATATGATCCTACATGTCTGCGGCATGAAGCCCGAGTCATGCTAAACATCACTCTAAACTGTCACACTGCAGACATCGTAGCGATATCACTAAAAAAAAAACAACTATGTATAGTTTGGGTCCTGGTGTACTCCATGCTTGTCATGTGTTTATTTTGCTCCTCAAATATTGTACCGTAAATATTTTTGGAACCTCTAATGTAATAAACTATTTGTAAAGTGAATGTTTTATATTTTATCCGTATTGCTCCGGGAGTTTCCGTCCTAATCGAAACCCAATCAATGCCCATAAAAGTACTTACCTGAATGTCCCGCAAATTGAATTTTGTTGTGGAATGTTGCATCAGAGTCATTTTGTGTGGAATATTTCGTGCAATAATTTAAAAAAAAGAAGCGAATATTTTTATTAAAATCGTTTAATCCTGTATTGGGTCCGAGTCTCTTTGCGTCTTTCTGATATGTGACTTTAATTGCTAGTGATGGAGTGGTAGTCGAATGTCGCGTGGATGGTTGCATGTCGGATGACTATCATAGGATGCCACTAATTGAATAATAACGCATCATTACATGGTCTGCATATTTGATGTTACGACATGAAATACAAGAAACAATAATTACTCCACAATAGAAAGGAATCAGATTGCGCAGTTCTCTCCTTCAATAGTCTATTACGACTATATCAGTATATCCAACGTGGCGAATCGTACTAAACAGTTTAATATTTCAAAATAGCTATGTATGTGACCTAAGACATCCAATTAAAATTAACCCAGTTTATCTAAGGTACCATCTGACAAATTTGTCCAATGGGGAAAAGACTGAATCTCGTACAACATATACTAAAAGTACTCTTTTTAGTAATTGTCAAACCGTACGTAAGCATATATTTTGTACGCTCTTAAACATCTTCAAATAGACACTCTTGAATGAGATCAGAGTGTCGTTTTGTCTAATGTATACAGTCAATTCGGTCTGCATCGGCCCTGGTACGTTAAGTTCATAGTCCATAGGACTTCGTTTTGATAGAGGGAATTATGAGAAAATTAGTGCAGTTATCTAGAAGGGTATAATTGGGTTAGGTCAGACAAGTGTCTTGGGCTGAGGGCTGTCAACGAAATGACGAAGAGGAGTAGAATTGTGTTTCGGTTCTGGAGATAGTTAACCAATGGAAGGTACGTAAAATGGGGTGAGGGAGAGAGGAGTGTTCGGTATTTAGAACTCTAACGATGATCTTACGTAAGAAGTTTGTAGAGACAGGCTCAAATGCTGTTAAAGGTTGCCTTTGAATTATCTCAAAAATAATTTATACCGCGACCAGGGAACATGTGCATAATTTGCAAAACAATGCAAAAAACGAAATCAGTCATTGTTAACTATTTTTTTCACACAATACAGCGAATTACTTACCAAACACATAAACACACAAAAGACTGTAATACCATGTCCCGTATACATGTATGTATAAGTCATTTGTTACACGTTCAAAGGAATATCGCCATTTATTCTAACTAGAAACGGATTGAATTCGTGCCGTTTAATCGTCGGCAAATTAATGCCAGTTCATGATATTTATTCTCTAGGGGTTTAAGTGCAGAAATGTTCACTTTTGCACCTGATATCCCAATCTCACGCTCCGTACCTAACGCCCCCTCTTCATCTTGCAGAATACATAAAATCGTATATCCCTCCCTCTTCAAACGACATCAAGCGTAGGAACCGTCCTTGATTATGCCCATAAAAGAACGTACCTATTTGCTTAAGCCGATAAAGCGGATTTAAAATAACTAAAGTAATTTGTTTCTGGAGCTAGAGCCATAATGATGGAATTTTCTTCCATTAATCGATTTTTTGTCACTCTTTGAGAGGGTCATGGAAGTTTGTATTAATTGTGGGACATAGTTGTTATCAATATTTACGTACTCCCACGTTCGGTTCGAGCTGCGTACTTGCTTCGGAGGCACAGTCACCTGTTATTAAAGCCATCGTTTGAAACAATGTTTAATAAGTAACCTAGTAAAGTTTAAAGCATTAATAACTTTTGTAAAAAGGAAAAATATATTTAATGATTTTAGAGTACTGTAAATGAATGAGCTTTCTGTCTGTTTGATTGACGTTAATTAATGTTAGATTGTTAATGGTGTACTGAAAATTTCTAGAACATTGAGTGTATATTAAATAAGTATGGTGAACGAAAAGGGTTCACGTACAAAAATCCCAAATCTATGTTTCATTTGATATTATTGTTCCTTTCCGTAGTTTAAATCCATATTTATGTCTATTAAAAATCCCAAATGTATGTTCCATTTCAGAAAGAATTATCATGTCAGTTTAGATCCATTGATCGTCCCATACGAATCCCATATATATATATATATATATATATATATATATATATATATATATATATATATATATATATATATATATATATATATATATATATGTTCCATTTCAGAAAGAATTATCATGTCAGTTTAGATCCATTGATCGTCCCATACGAATTCCATATATATGTTCCATTTCAGAAAGAATTATCATGTCAGTTTAGATCCATTGATCGTCCCATACGAATTCCATCTATATGTTCCATTTCAGAAAGAATTATCATGTCAGTTTAGATCCATTGATCGTCCCATACGAATTCCATATATATGTTCCATTTCAGAAAGAATTATCATGTCAGTTTAGATCCATTGATCGCCCCATACGAATTCCATATATATGGTCCATTTCAGAAAGAATTATCATGTCAGTTTAGATCCATTGATCGTCCCATGCGAATTCCATATATATGTTCCATTTCAGAAAGAATTATCATGTCAGTTTAGATCCATTGATCGTCCCATACGAATTCCATATATATGTTCCATTTCAGAAAGAATTATCATGTCAGTTTAGATCCATTGATCGTCCCATACGAATTCCATATATATGTTCCATTTTAGAAAGAATTATCATGTTAGTTTAGATCCATTGATCGTCCCGTACGAATTCCATATATATGTTACATTTCAAAAAAAAATTATCATGTCAGTTTAGATCCATTGATCGTCCCGTACGAATTCCATATATATGTTCCATTTCAGAAAGAATTATCATGTCAGTTTAGATCCATTGATCGCCCCATACGAATTCCATATGTATGTTCCATTTCAGAAAGAATTATCATGTCAGTTTAGATCCATTGATCGCCCCATACGAATTCCATATATATGGTCCATTTCAGAAAGAATTATCATGTCAGTTTAGATCCATTGATCGTCCCATACGAATTCCATATATATGTTCCATTTCAGAAAGAATTATCATGTCAGTTTAGATCCATTGATCGCCCCATACGAATTCCATATATATGGTCCATTTCAGAAAGAATTATCATGTCAGTTTAGATCCATTGATCGTCCCATGCGAATTCCATATATATGTTCCATTTCAGAAAGAATTATCATGTCAGTTTAGATCCATTGATCGTCCCATACGAATTCCATATATATGTTCCATTTCAGAAAGAATTATCATGTCAGTTTAGATCCATTGATCGTCCCATACGAATTCCATATATATGTTCCATTTTAGAAAGAATTATCATGTTAGTTTAGATCCATTGATCGTCCCGTACGAATTCCATATATATGTTCCATTTCAGAAAAAAATTATCATGTCAGTTTAGATCCATTGATCGTCCCGTACGAATTCCATATATATGTTCCATTTCAGAAAGAATTATCATGTCAGTTTAGATCCATTGATCGCCCCATACGAATTCCATATATATGTTCCATTTCAGAAAGAATTATCATGTCAGTTTAGATCCATTGATCGCCCCATACGAATTCCATATATATGGTCCATTTCAGAAAGAATTATCATGTCAGTTTAGATCCATTGATCGTCCCATACGAATTCCATATATATGTTCCATTTCAGAAAGAATTATCATGTCAGTTTATATCCATTGATCGTCCCATACGAATTCCATATATATGTTAAATTTCAGAAAGAATTATCATGTCAGTTTAGATCCATTGATCGTCCCGTACGAATTCCATATATATGTTCCATTTCAGAAAGAATTATCATGTTAGTTTAGATCCATTGATCGTCCCGTACGAATTCCATATATATGTTCCATTTCAGAAAAAATTATCATGTCAGTTTAGATCCATTGATCGCCCCATACGAATTCCATATATATGTTCCATTTCAGAAAGAATTATCATGTTAGTTTAGATCCATTGATCGTCCCATACGAATTCCATATATATGTTCCATTTCAGAAAGAATTATCATGTCAGTTTAGATCCATTGATCGTCCCATACGAATTCCATATATTTGTTCCATTTCAGAAAGAACTCTCCTTATGTAGTTAAAATCCATTAATATGTCCCATACAAAACAATTGTAAACATCCTAAAGATTAAATCACCATATATACGTCGTAGACGGACATATTCTTAAATGCATACTTATATTTAAAAGGTTTCCAATGGATTGGATTTTTAATCATAAATTCAGTTTTTATAAAAATGCATGCATAAAAAGTGGACATGTAATAAACGTTTTGTTTAAAAGTGATTGAAAAGTGATTTGGCAATATTAATAAAACTATAGTTCTGTAATGGACTTGGGCTTTGAAGTTAATAGGCACCCATAGGTTAACGGACGGGAGGGGATATGGCCTCAAACGGGAAATTTTGAAATAGTCCATAGGTTTAAATATGGGTATATTATTCTGGACTCAAAGTTGATAGCTTTAAAGGTGGTAGGTTTAATGCCCTAGTATGTAAAGCTAAGAACGTATTATCTCAAAAGGGTGGTGGTCTCAAACAGGAATGCTAAAGTAAAGATTTTTCTTTATAATCCAGCACACTTTATATCCTTAACACACACACACACACACACACACACACACACACACACACACACACACACACACACCAATCCAGCGTTTATTTGCGAAAAGAATTAGTATATTTTTTTTCCAAAGCACTGAAAAGGGCGTCAAGATTTCTTTTAGGCAGAGGCTTTTAATATATATTATTTTTTTCCCTGCGTCTGTGATCCTTGTAATGGCCCCAGATACTTGTACTGACATGGTCTTGTCTGGGGTTAAAGAGCATGCCTGAATCAAAAGTCAATTACTCTTCAATTGTTCACATCTTTATTGTCTTCAAAAACAGGTGACACTACAGTTACTTTGAATTAGAGTCGTGTTTCGTCACAATGTCAGATACTGCTCGTTAAGTTGTGCGGTTTACGAACTAATTAATTTGTTGGATGTATCAGTATTGCCTTCGAAGCACGTCAGGGGCCGCAGGGCCCTTGCATGCTACTCCCCCTACATCTGCCTTTCCATATATCTGTCCGGCTCCTTCTTCCCTATCAACTCGTATAAATTTTGTTTAGCCCCCCCCCCTCCCCCCAACTCCCCACCCAAAAAAAATGCCGAGTTTCGCATGCTTCAGGAGCGGCCCCTGTGTTAGTGAGAAATGTGAGTTAGTCAAATTTCCGATTCAAGCATTTGTGTTTGAATTTTCCTACTAATTAGTTTGTGTGTGTTTTATCTTGCATTAAATGTACTTGTCTGTTACCGAAATAATAATAATAATAATAATAATAATAATAATAATAATAATGATTAATAATACTGAGGCCTTTGTATAGTGTCTACTCTTTAGAAGCTCTAAACTCTTTACAAAATCAATAATGATATGATTACAACAACAAAAAAAAAACCAACATGAAATTGGACAACATAAAAATGCTGAAAATATTTAAGGTAGGAAACAATTTTAGGTCTTTAAGTTTGTTCTTCCAGTCGATAAAGGTGAGTGTTAAGAGCACTCTTGAAAGGGATCGCTGTGTCTTTATGTCTAATTTCAATGGGCAATTCATTCCACGTTAGTGGGCCCTGGTATGCAACAGAACGTTGTTCATATGACATCGTTTTCATAATGGGAATAATGAGTATACGATTGTCAAAAGAGGAGCGTAATTATCTTGATGGTGCATACACATGGGTGAGGCCAGATAGGTATGCTGGACTGGAGTCCGTCCGAGAGACGTAGCACAGAGAACAAATTTTGTGTTTGATTCTGGATCGAATGGATAGCCAGTATTGGGTACAGAGCAGTGTGGAGGTGTACTCTGATCGTGGTACTCTAAAAATGATCCGAGCAGCTGTGGTTTGAACTTTGAAGCTTCTTGAATAGATATTGAGACAAACCAGACAAAATTGAATTACAATAGTCCAGTCTTGAAAGTACTAATGAACACACAAGTGTTTTAGTGGCATCAACTGAAAGATATCTGCGAATGGAACTGATGCGTCTCAATTCAAGATATGCAGCCTTGCATATGTTCATGTCATGTTGGTGCAATGTGAGTACTGTCTAGAGTAACACCTAGGTTTCGTACTGAGGTAAACGATGTGAATGAGAAAGTCTTTGTGTTGTGATCAGAATAGCCTCAGTTTTATCATCATTCATCTGCAACGTGTTACGTATCATCCATGATTTCACATCAGAAATGCACCCCCTTACTCCTTGGATGGTAGCATCAACTTAAGTTGGTTGGCTAGACATGTATATTTGTGTGACATCAGCGTACAATTGGTGAAACACTGGGTGATGATCTATGACACTTGAGAGTGGCTGAGGGTATAGAATTAAGAGAACAGGTCCAAGAACAGACCCATGTGGAACACCACAACATAGATCAACTGGGCTGGAGTGTATTCCATTTGTAGATATAATTTGTGTCCTGTTGACTAAGTAGGACTTGAACCACAATCAGGCTGTATTGTGAATGCCAAATACATACTGAAGATGGTGAAGTAATATATTATAGTATATTGTGTCAAATGTTGCAGACAAATCAAGGAGGGCGAGGACTGTCATTTTTCCGCTAACCAAAGCAGAGAGAATTCATTAAATACTTTTAGAAGAGTAGTTTTAGTACTGTGGCAAGGGCGATATGTAGACTGTACATTGCTAAAAAGACTGTTTGAATTCAAATGAGATACAAGTTGGGTTAGAACAACTTTTTCTAAGATTTTGGATATGAACGGGAGATTAGAAACTGGGCGGTAGTTCTTTAAATCGTTATGGTCAAGTGTTGGTTTCTTCAGCAGAGGCTTTACAATGGCAGTTTTGAAAATCGATGGGAATCCTCCGGATGAGAGAGATTTTAATAATATCAGTTTCTGAAGGCATAATTGGGTCTAAGCGCTCAAGCAGCAGTGATGTTAGAATTGGACCAAGTTCACATGACTTTGGTGGACTCTTCTTCACGAAAAAGAGTTCGACTGACCGATTTTGTTGGTTTGGGTTTTACGATTCAGCACCGTTAGCAGCAGGCTTTTCTTTTCACCGACTTTTTTTGCCTGAAGAGGATATTCTGGGGTTAGATTGAAAGATCAATGTTTACTTCACCTCGTTATGGATACATATTAAAATTATGCTCAGTTGCGTATATTCTGGCTGTCCATCTTTGCATGAAATAATATGCATTAGGTTCTTACATGATTCTATCTTCAAAAATTTGGATTTCTGTACCAAGCATGCATGTTCTAACTTGTTTACCAATTTTTGTGATCTTCATCACTTTGTGTGGTCATTTGTTGCAAAGGTCCGGAGTTTTAGGTTCAATGATTATTACCAGTAATGCTTTAGGCAATTTCAAGAGCTACAATTCCGAAAGGGCTATGGTGCGTGCTCGTTGTACAGTCCAAACAGAGCTAATTTTGGCTAAGAATGACTACCATCGTTAAGGTCAGGAGAGACGAAATCATTTGTGATCTTTGTCTCTTCCTACGTTGTTCTGGGCAGAGGTTGAGACTCTAACGATCTCTTAGGGCTTCGCAGACTGTAATAGTGCAGCTGTGACCAGCATTCTTTCTCCAGAACAGGATGACTTCAAAATAGTTTTGGCACAGTGAACCGAAGGAAGGGTAGGAAGACAAAACGACTAATTTGTTGCCAAACATTGTTTGGTGTAGTTAAAATATCTGCGATAAATGTATAAAACTTTTTTAGCTAAACCTACGAGAAATGTACGAGCCAAAACGTTAAACCTTCTATCACAACATCCACTCTTGCTGCCACGGATATGCCAGAAACAACAGTTGCTGCTACCACTATCAAAGTAGGAGGAATAAGGCCGTAAGAAGATGAATTATTTAACACAACAGCAAACAACTGAGGAAACCATTCTGAACTACATGTGCAGACTATCGCCGTTCATGGAGTACACGGCACAGCAACAACCGATTGAGGGGTTTACTACAGACCTCAAGTCAAATGTGGAAGTCGAGCGCGATGATGTGCCTTGCGATCAGATCGATGCCGTACCCTGTAACATCACTGATACAGTATGGCCTGGAATAGGTTGAAAACTTAGAGGAGTACAAAAGCCTTTTACAGACGTAAGGCCTCAAGACTAATCGCCGTTTTGACGTTTTGACATGTGATAATGTGGTGAGAATGAGACAAAATGTATTCCATATCTTTTGGCACGGGATTCCGTTGCTCAGGCGTATGAATGTTTCATACAAGAAAGACATTGCTGTGAATGACTAGTCTAGAAAAACACTTTCAGAATCTGCCTTTTAGAGCCGCAAGAACGGATCTAATGCGAGTTTGTCAAAATTCAGATGAGACGCAAACTCAGAATCATTTCTCGAGTTTTAAAATATTTTTAAACTTTTAGAAAGTATCTTAAACACAAAACGCGACATGGATATGCCATGAAACGACGTTTACAGATATCTGTAATACCATCCTCCTTTAAAGACAAGATATAATTATGCAATCAAACGTTCTTCTATCAAAGGTAAAAAAAATATATCTGTACTTAATATTGCATAAGAATATGAACGATACAATCATGTACACAAAAGAATGCAATACTGCACTTCTATGCACGTGAAAGTGCGTCTGCGATCAAATTTCGTTTTTCCTTGTGCTACGTCTATTGGATTTAAATTATTTATTTTTTAATTGTTAAATCCAAATTTGTCATTTAGGGTTTAATATTCATTAATTGGGAGATTTTTTTCTAAAAAGATCAGGCTGACCATCCTTTAACTGTAAACAAGTTTTTGACCTTGGCTTGTTGAACTAATTCCTGACCCTGCTTTAGACATTGTCAACAAGCTTCTAAAACTCTTGATTAATTTCAAGGACAACTTTTATTTTTAGTTCTTGGGTGTAGGAAATATCTAGAGCAGCAGGGAGGGTGAATCCTACAACGTTTTCAGATAAAATTTTGATTGAAATCCTAAAACAAGCCTTCCTACGATCTCATTTTAACCCAAAAAAATGTCTCAGGGGCAAACCCTACAACGTTTTCAGACAAAAAATTTATTGAAATCTCCCTACGAAATCTCATTTTAACTAAAAAAAATGAAAACGATTTTTTAATTAATTTTGGTCGCAACTTGTTGTCATCCACCCTCTCTGCTGCTAAAGTTTTCAGTTCTGGGTTAACAAAAATAATAAATAATTTGATCGAGTCTTTAGGATGAAAATCATTTATGATTTTACAAACAGACTAATCGCTAACACCTCTTCTTGTAAATCAATCAGATTATTTGACTGGTCGGTGAGTTTAAAATTAATTCTGGTTAATGAATTATTATGGCATCGCATATAGACAGGATTAATTGGGTTTTCAATAATTAGGAATCCTGGAGGAGCTGATGGTGCAAATGAATAAAGAATATATCCTTGCTGAGCTTGATTTGATCGTTCGAGATTAATTTGATAGCTTCCTTCGATAACATCACACACTAAATTGAGCGCAATCACCGATGAAATATTCACGTTGAACGGAGCGATATGCCTGCCGCCACCGTCTGGGTCATTATTGTGTTTGAGGATTTTTATTTCCGGTGATGCTGTTTTTTTCCATGTATCATGAATTATTTTGAAACCAACATCGATGGCATCACTGAGAAGTTTTTTTAGTTCTGGTACGTTATATCCGGGTAGTTTAAATGTTGGAATATCCTTAACGGGGATATTATAGTCTGATGCAAATCTTGTTCTCGATAGGGGATTATCGTCATCTAATATATCCTGAGTAATTTTTAGGTTAAATGTTTCCATATCGTCGATAATTTTATTGCATGTTTCTACGACGCTGATAAATTCATCTCGGGTGAGAGAGCCGGATTTAAGAGATATTAACAACAGTGAAAAATCATTATTCATTGCTGTGAAATTTTTAACGATTTTAGGTTTGTCAACAAAATGATATCCCTCTATTCCCTCCCCTGGCTTCTCTTTCCCAGTTGGTTGGTATCCAAGACCAAAAAATTGTATAGTGATTCTGTGATCTTCATAACTCCTTATTGGATTATCGGGTTTTATTCTGTCGGTGATATAATCAGATTTTTGTGGTTCTGGTACATCAACGGTTTCTCCCCCTGGTGGTAATTCAGGCCATCCTAGTACGGTTCTTATTGAGCTTTGATAGATATCTACTACGTATCCTTCTGTGCTTATCTCAATTGCGGATGATAGTGTTGGTTCATGAACTGTTATAGCGATTTTCGATTCTGTTCCAGTAATCGATTTTATTCTACGCGCGAATTCATTATTGATTTGTTCGATTTGGTATGACCCTGTTGGTATCGAAACAACTTTCCAGTCTGGGGTTCCGTCGGGTTTATTCTTATTTGCAAACACTAAAGAATTATTGGGTTGTTGACCACCAAATGATTTTGATCTGATATTAGGCCAACTGTGATACATTCGTAGTTTTGCTAGCGCTATCTCCTTCACTGGGACCGGAGAGGGGAAATTCACACTGAATTCTGGATTCGTTGATGTTATTGATATCATGCTTGTTTGTACTGGGTTCGTGTTCTCCACTATTCGTTGAAGTAATTCCTGCGGTGTTGTCATTGTTATTATACTCATGATTTATTTCTAATTTTGGTATCGATGAATCATAAATACTGACCATCACTGAGAACTCACAATCTGGTAATGTTGATATTATTGAGATCATTTTGTTTTTTGGGTTCGTGTTTTCTGATTCCATCGGTGTTGTCATTGTTATTATACTCATGTTGTCGCTCTAATTTTGATATCGCGGAATCAAAAATACTGACCATCGCTGAGAATTCACTATCTGATATAATCGTATTATCGAGTGACGATGATATCATCAGGGATAACTGCGAATATGCGGTTGATGCAATATGAAATTGAAGTAAGTAATTCTGCAGTTTACTCTGGCTGCATGATGATATCTTTTTTGCTATCCCGGTTGATATACCCCCGATTGTAGCCACCGCAGAAATGCAAATTGGAACTACGACCGGGGCAATCATTGTAACAGATGCTAGTATTATTCCGGCGCCAGTGAGAACGCTTGACACCGAGTATATAATAACATCAATTGCGGTGATTCTTCGTCGGTATTTTTTTATTTTTATTTGATACTCCTCAGTGAGGGTTTTGAGTCTATTCTGAAATTCTCTGACCTGATCATAGCGACATTGCGTTGATGAAATCATTGTTATTTTAAAAACGCTAGCGTTTTCAATTGTGAAATCCGAACGATTTAGTTATTTACTTAAATCCGCTACGAATTCCACATACCAGGTTACTGAAGCCTTAGTCAAACTTTTATCAGTATATGTTATAGTGAACTTTTCAGTTTTATCCTTGTCGATGATCGTTGAAATCGTATTGTTGACCCCGGATGAACTCGACGATGATATATTAAATTGAGTTAATGGTGTTACTAGTGTTAATCGATAAATACCCTTAACGGTTGCAGTGATATCTAATTTGTTGTTTGCAGGTGTCCACTCAAATGATCCGTGTTGGATTGTGTACACGACGTTGTTGGTTTTCTCATGAGGAATTTTTGTTTTTTCAATGATTGTTATCATCCTCGAAAAATCACCTTTGACGGCTTCGATGAAAGTTTTCGTCTCATCGATGGATTTTTTAATATCAGGGAGTTTTATTTCAATTTTATCCAACTGGGTTCCAATAAATTTATCAATGATATTTCTACGAAAAACTGAAAACTGTTTTCCGTTTTCTTCAATTCTAGATTCAAGTGTCGTTAGTACAAACACAGAATTTTTTAACTCATCGTTGAGAGTTTTTAATCGATCTGTAATCGTCGAAACGAGTACACCCGGTTTGAGTTTACCCTGATCGGAAAATAACGCGATAGTATCCTCGATTGCGTTTTGTTGTTTAACCAAAATATCATCCAGAGAAATATTACTGGTTTTCAATTTACCCTGATCGGAAAATAACGCAACGGTGTTCTCGATTGCGTTTCGTTGTTTAACTAAAATGTCATTCAATGACACATCACTGGATTTCAATTTACCCTGTTTGTCTTGAAATACAACTATTTCATTAGGATCAACATTTGTTAAGTTCAACGTCTCAGCGATTTCATCTTCAATTATTTTTTTTATATCCTTGACAGAATCAGGTGGTGCAGTGCCATCGGGTTTGGGTTTCAAAGATCTCCCCCAAATATCAATCATGTTATTGTAAAACTCTTTCTCTCTCTAAAATCGTTTTTGACGACTTCGTCGTTGCCAGCGATTACTAGTGTATTCATTCACGACAACATGTGGTGGTTTTCCGCTTGGGTTACTCAAGGAGTTAGAAATAGCGTCAAGGACATTTAATACTTCGCTGCCGCATATTGGTGGGTCAATCATCGTTTGTGTTGGTAGCGTAGAATACCAAGTCTTCATTGGAAGGGTTTTTATATACCGCATAAACTCTTTTGGTGGGGCTAATCCATATGAATCGAAATAAACAATCCCACGTGGATCAATAGCGTATGCAACCCAGTGAGTTCCAGGTCCGGTGCTGTTATCGAGATTAATAATACCTGTTTCAGTTTTGTTTGGTTGATATGGTAATTGATCTTTCATAAAAACACCTCTGAAATTTTTAATCACTAGTTTTTTAGCCGCATCCATTAAATCAAAATTGGACATGGGAACCATCGAAGATTTGGGAACCATAGGTTCCTGAATTAATAAATCGTTCCTGGTAGTCTTAGACCCTTTCCGCTGTACCACGAATACGGGGTTCCTGGTAGTCTTAGACCCGATCCGTTCACGGATCTCCCGCTGTACCACGAATACGGGGTTCCTGGTAGTCTTAGACCCTTTCCCTTTTTTTTTATATCCTTTCCCAGTTGCCTTCTTTAGTGCCATTCCTGCTGCAGTACCAACGGCTCCTAACGCTGCCGCTTTAGCCACCGCTGGGGCTGCTGCTGCAATCAATGCTGGAATCGCAGCTAACAACGGAAATATACCGCCTGTTTTAATCATATTTTTGATAGCAGCCGCAGAGAGAGTAATCTGAACACCTTTTTGGCTGCAAGTGCATCATTGAAATGTTTTATTTGACGAGTTGTCAGCGATAGTTTATTTGCACCACCAGTCATTTGGTTGGGTTTCAACGTGATTGTGGTTCCACATTTTTTAGCTGATTCCGATTGCAATTTTTGTTAATTGACCGGGAGTTAACGCAACACTAATAACACTATATGACATTATATATAATTGATTGATTCTAATTCAATGAAAAATCGAGAAAATCGTTTACATGTTTTCCACTGGTGCATCTACCACTCTCATTCTTCCACCAACACCTTCGAGTAGCATTGATTTATCACTGAGAATGACAGCAACCGCTCTATAAGCAATACCAGCAGGGTTTACACGGGCTCTAAAGTGTATATCAACAACAGATTGTCTCATCAAATCGAGATGTTCCAGTGAGAAGTAATAGATCGGATACAGATTTTTAAAATCATATTGTGATATTTGCAAACCAGTATCCACATTTTGATCACGTGCCATAAATGACAACAGACGATGATAAACTCGTGCAATATGATTTTCTGTGTAATCAAGTTGTATATCCTCAGATGGTTCCTGCTGGCCGTTTATTCTCAGTGAGACGTCTTTCACACCTAACTGATCAAATATCATATGACTTCGTTGTTGATTACCAACTCGTGTGTTCTCCTGTAACGCTACGAATATATGACGTGGCGCAGCAACACCTTGTTTTGATGCTAGATTCCACGTGAATAACCCGTTCAGCTCTGATTGCTTCACATCTGTACTCACGGTTAGCCAACTCAACAACGACTTTCCTCCTTGGTCCATAAATGATAGTAATCGTTCTTCTGCGGTGATTGCTGGAGTCAACACTGGCATCCACAATGATATTTTTGTTAAATTGACTTTACCGGCATCATCATTGGGATTTGCAGCATCTGCTGGAATCCTCCAGATTGCGTCGTTATCATCACTTTTACGTACAAGCGATACTGTATGCTTCGCCCCGTAGATAACTTTTCTGACGTTTCTACAGAATCCAAATATGTGATGCAGTGGAATCGCGCATGAAAATGATTTACGCGCTCCTTGCAACATTGAGTTTCGTGCTGCAGCTCCTAGATTGAAATTAGCATCGTTGTTTATAATCATATTCTCGACATCAGCATCACTATTATCACGTTTTTTTGGTCGTCTTACAACAAATGGATTTCCTCCAGCGGTATTCTTACCATCTTTTGCAAACATCATAGAGGGTCCTGCTGATCTTGTATAATCATCAGAATATCTCGCTAACCCGATTATTGTTGTAGCTACATCAACATCGCGATCAATCGACTCAATTTCTTTTCCATCAATGAGATATCTAGCACTCTCAAATAGCGCCATAATACCATTATTGACAAAACCGACTTGAGTACCATCTGGATACGGTGCTGGTACAGCAGTAGTATCAGCAGCTGTTACAAGTTCTCCTTCTACTTCAATAAACGCTTCACAGGGTAAAAAGTATTTACTGGTATCATGGACTTGAAGTTCAATTCTTGCTCGACTATTTGAGTCTATGGCATGATAGGCGTAATATTGATAATCGCGAACAGAATCATCCTTGCGAACTGGGGCATCTATATCAAACGCTGGATCAGGTGACTGTTTGAACATTTTATTCTATTTATCAGAGTCTAAATCGCGATTTTCCATTTCATCGTCGTGTTTTTTTAAAGCCACTTCCTGCTATCATATTTGCAATATTGCTTTGGTCGGGGGTTAAAGCCATCGACGCTAATTTTTCGTCTACTGCGTTATTTATAATTCTACTAACACTTGCAGGCATTTCCGCTGTAGATGGCAATGGTACCGGTTTCTTTTTTCGTCTCACTAATGATGTTATTTTATTCTTCGCAGTTGAAAACGCTTTTCCAGCAAGATCTCCAACAGCACCAATACCCTTATCACGAATAACTTCAATTGCTTTCATTCCTAGTTGTTTAGCTAACGGCATCACTTTTGGAGCCATTCTCGCAAATAACCCTGCAATGGTATTGCCTAAACCATCTCCGTAGTATGCTCTATAAACCGGAAACCGTGAATTAACTACGTAGACGGGGGTTGGTTTATCATGATTGTAGTGTATGATCATTATTTGAAATCAGAAACAATTTTTCAATTGGAAACGCTAGCGTTTTTATTCAGTCCCGGTGATTAATCACTATGATACCCACTTTCCACTAACTCGCCAATGAAATCTCGATATGTGCTGATATCCATGATACCACCCTGAAATAATCGTTTACAGATATCAGCTGCTTCATTAATTATTTCCGGTGAGTTGTTTCCAGCTCGGAAACCTCCTACAAGAACTTCTAATCGTGATATATCACTGAGAACACTACCAGGACATGAAATCCAAGGATTTTCCCTCGAAGAGTTTTCAACTAAACCACTGCCTGTTTTTGAAAATCTTTTGGTTTTATCAGTGATACCGGTTGCACCTTTTTCATGATCAGCTTCTCTCGTTATTTTCATCTGTTGGGGGGAATGTGTTATATCAATAAATTTTGATTGTTCTGGTAGTCTAAGAAATCCTGTATCCGATTGCTCCCCTATAGATGATGCAGCTTTTTTTTATTGCTGCCATATATTCCTGAAATGTTTTATCATCTCCTTTTGCTTGAGAGGAACCTGATAGTATACGATATAACCCCCTATACCAATCTTTTTTAGGGGGAAGATTATAATCATCGTAAATATATTTTCTTCTCTGATGAAAACTCCTAGTGACAAATTGGGCTAATTCTTCCATAGAATCAAATTTTTTATTTCTCAATTCATCTAATTTACCGGGAAGAAGTTTTTCATTGAATGCAACTCGTCCACTAGTAGTATCCTCCTCTTCTTCTTAAAATTCGGGTGGGGGGATATCTTCTTGAAGTTCTCGTTGTTGTTCTGAAGCGGTTGATATATCCTGAGGAAGTGTTTTCAATGATTTTTTGTTTGTTTAGTTCTTTTTGCTATTTTTTCTAACACAGGAAGAAAAGACTCTTCTTGTTTTTTTCCTTCTTCAGAGATTGTTGACACTATCTGTTTTGTTGCTGTGGTTACCGGTTTAAACAATTCTTCAGATCCCGCAGCAAAATCAGTTTGTAAACTCTGTCGTTGTTGCAGTTTATTCCGTACAGAGTCGCGAATTGGTACAAATCTCTTAATTGCATCCAGTCGTTCACGAGCCAATCGGGTTGTTAATGCTTCATTGACCATTATTTGAAATCGCAAACAATTTTTCAATTGCAAAACAATTTTTCAATCCGACCTAACACCACCGTAGAAGCGTTATTTCACTGTGATACACCTTCGTTCATCGATGGGGAAAGTGTCCAAATTGTATATAAAATAATAATAATGTCACTTTCCCCACTTTGAATTTTTTTAGTGTATTTGATACCGGACCAACCAGCCATCAATTTTTTATTCACTGATTTTGACATTTTTAATCAAAAAATGCTAAAAAAAAAATTAAAATCTCTATGAGGGACGGTCACAATCAAATAATGATAAATGGTCGGTCAATCAAAATTGTTCATTTTCTTGAATTAACGCCCGTAGGTTTCTAACTTTAGAATTAACCTCCTTTTTCAATTCGTATTCGTACCCCAATTCTTTTCGTATTCGTTCTACGATGGTATACAACGGAGCGAACACACTTACGTCACTGGAAAATGCGAGAGAGTCCTTAATAGAATTCTGAATTCTTTTGATGAGCGCATACTTCTTTGGCAGCATGTATTTATTGTTGTTAACTCCGTATTCTATATCCTGAAAATCAGACATGATTTGATCAGGATTTAAACCATCTGATAGTTCAATATCCCAACTTTTCAATTTTGAAATCTCGGATATGATGCTATTCATGTTTTCAGAATTCATTATTCTATAACAATTATATATTTCTAAATGAAAAATATGACGCATCAGACATAACTAAATTGAATTTTTTGTCCCGTCCTTTTTGAAATAGCCGATCGACAAACCCCCTCTGCAACGAATCGTACTGAGGCTCTACAAATATTGAAATACTTGCCGGCTTCATATATTGATTTAAATATTTTTTCTTCGTTAGTTGTTGTATTCAAAGATTTTACTGGTCTCGCTTTTTTTGAGCAAATGCCAGTCTCTCCTCTTTTCAAATTCTCACTTTGTGTGATTGCTTGCAGATTTGATAAAGAATTGTTCCTTGGATTAGAATCCTTGTGATCGATAACAAAACCATTTTTGATCAATCCATTAAAACATTCAAATACGAAACGATGATTGTAATATTTCTTCTTTCCAACAGTAAAGAACAAATACCCCATACCATTATCCCACCCAACTGGGTTCTTCAGTCTACAGTGTCTTACAACACCATCACTGGATGCTTCATAATTTGTACTCACTGGGTGTGGTCTGAATTCCTGGTTCATTAGTATACTATACTATTTGTCTAATTCATTGACTGATCCATTTGCAGTGATTCATTATACATAAATCTTTCATTTAGACACTTGTTTTTAGTATAGCATGAAGGAGTTCAAGAGATTGACTTCGAAAAATGCTAAATTCAATGCTGATAAGGAGTTTAAGAGATTATTGAAAATCAATCCTAGATTTAATCTCGATAGACCCAAAAAACGTCCAAGAGACGGAAACATGAAAGAGTTTAAGAGATTATTGAAAATCAATCCTAGATTTAATCTCGATAGACCCAAAAAACGTCCAAGAGACGGAAACATGAAAGAGTTTAAGAGATTATTAAAAATTAGTCCTAGATTTAATATCGATAAACCAAAAAAACGTCCAAGAGACGGAAACATGAAAGAGTTTAAGAGATTATTAAAAATTAGTCCTAGATTTAATCTCGATAGACCCAAAAAACGTCCAAGAGACGGAAACATGAAAGAGTTTAAGAGATTATTAAAAATTAGTCCTAGATTTAATCTCGATAAACCAAAAAAACGTAACAAAATCAATCCTAGATTTAATCTCGATAAACCCAAAAAACGTCCAAGAGACGGAAACATGAAAGAGTTTAAGAGATTATTGAAAATCAATCCTAGATTTAATCTCGATAAACCAAAAAAAACGTCCAAGAGAGATTACCCCTGGAAAGATGCTCAATTCAATCTCGATATAGCTTCTAATACACCAAAGAATACAATTCTTGATAAAGCCATGATTAGTAAAATCAGAGACTGTTTTAATGAATTTAAGCGTGATGGAGCATCTTATTGTTGGTCAACATTTCGAATTGATGGTGTTGTTGATGCTACCATGAATGATGAAAAAGCAGCAGTGATAATTTCACGTGTTGGGGAAAAACGGCATTTTTTCCGAATCAAATTCATTATCGAAGTCGATGGCAAATGGATTATTAGGGATAAATTTGAACCAATCCTCAAGAATAAAAAAGCTGTCATTGTGAGTAGAGATTCCAAACCAGGGATTCTAACCGGCATTGACAAACCATACTAAGAAAGATCTTATCCCGTAACAGCAATGGTTTATGGGATATATCCGTTAAATGATAAACCCGATATCGCAAAACTAGCTCCTATGAAATATTCGTCAGGGCTTAATTGTGTAGCAGAACGAATAATAGAACACTTCACAAATGCATCCCGAGGAAATAAACTAACTGATCTGCGACGTAGGAAAATAACCGAGTGGGAACTGACAGTGAAACAGCATGGTGCAAAGATTTCTGATATAGCTAAATTAGAAACATCATTAAGATTCCCAATAACAGTTATGACGATAACGGGAAAGGTTTTATACGAACCGAAATATAACAAAAATGGAGCACCAATACAGATTATTGATCATAACAAACACGCGTGGACACCTGCGGTAACAATATTTCCACGAGAACGAACCGTGAAATATATCCCTAAGGAGTTCGTCGGGGATGTTTTCTATGAAGAGAAATTATTCGATGCTATTCATGCGTTGTGTAAGGATGATCCTGTGTCAGTGTGGTTACTTAGAAGTGATGAAGAATTCGATCAATTTGTAAAACCAAATGGTGAATTATATCGCGTTGAAGAATTAGATAACAGAATGAGAAAAATCGCTAGTGATTTTTCACCGGAGAATTCCCATGAAAAACTACTCACGGATAGTTTTACTATTCCATCAGTGGTAGCTCACTTCGCAAGAGAAAAAAACTCATGGCGTCCAACACGAAATGATTTTCTCGAGGATGTTAAATTGAGTTGCGTCGAATTTGGTCATGGAGGACTGTGGAATACGAAATACTCACGTGATGGTATGATTTCAATTGATATATCCGCGTGTTATCCCGGAAGTTTTCTCGGATATGGGGAATGCGCTGAGTACTTCAAACGATTTGGACACCCCACGCATGAAATGACTCGTGTTGCGATTAATGGACCATTGCCTGATTTTGATTTAACCGGATTCGCTCGTGTGATATCATTTGAATTAGCGTCAGGATTACATCCGTGTAGTTATGTTTGGCTCGGTAGACACCTATCTGAAAAACACTGGATGCCAATAGTGCTATTGAGATATATGATTGATTGTGGTATGCTAATATCGTTGATTGTTTCCGAGGCTATTATATGCTATCGAGCTCAGAAAGAAGTTTGGCTACCACAACCCGATCTAGATAGAATAATCAACGAACTACGAAAACAGTTTCCAGATTTCAGTGAAGAAGAAATCATAAATTGGTCTAAGAAGTTATTTGAAATTAAAAAAGAACAAGCAAAAGATCTCGGAAGAAGAATAATCGGTAAATTTGCCCAGGGTGGACGATACGACAACGCAAAATACTCTTCGCGGTTGATCATAGATGTCGCTGAATACGATTTTATTGTAACGGATTTAATGAAACAGGGAAAACTTGTATCCCGTAAGGATGCTTTTCTATCCAATGGTGAGAAATTAGGTACGGTTGTTACCTACTGTGATGGATATAATTCCCAGTACACACACTTAAGAAGTTCAATGTTAGCCTATGCTTCTATTAATCTATTTTCGATGATAAATAGATTTCCTAATACCGCGGTTAGAGTGGCCACTGATTCGATGTATATACACAATAAGTACAAATCAGCTGTAGCGGCATTCACAGATCCCGAAGAAAATTGGGGGCGTTGGCGATTTAAAAAGGAGATGCTACATGAGTATTGTGAATCCGCAGACGTTGCCATGGATGATAAATATATTTGTTGTAACCGTATTGAAATTCAATCAGAATTTTCTAATGCACCACCGGTATCTGATCCAATCTGTAGATACAAGACAGTTTATTTAAACGGTTGTGGTGGGTCAGGAAAGACAACTCGTGCAATTGAATTATTTCGTCGTGGAAACGCTAGCGTTTCTAACATGATTGTGCTAACACCGACTCACAGACTCGCCAGAGAGATGATACAACGAGGGGTAAATGCTTGCACTTATCACAGTTTTTTTCGATGGAAAGGTGACAAATGGACTCCTGAGCGTATGGGTGATAAATTCATTCCTGAAATCTTAATTTGGGATGAAATATGCACAGTGTCATTAGATGTATTAAAAACATTTCTTGAGTGGTTGTCAACCAAAAACACAAAAGTCGTCATGTGCGGGGATCACGGCCAACCACCACCATTTGTCGGTGCATCTCCACATGAATGGCTAAAGGGTTTTGTAGACTACTATGAAGAAATCACCACTGATTATAGATCACTTGATGAACGATTACGCGAGTTCAAAGCGCTAATTAGATTACAACCGGATAGAATCCAATGCGAAATAGCGCGTGAAGTGATTTCAGAAACCCCAATGAATGATTTCTGGGAAGCGTGGAGACCAAACGATTTGATCATTGCAAGTAGAAAAATAGTCAGGGATACACTTCAGATGAAGTTATTTGAATTGCATAAAGAAAAATTTGCAACGCTTCCAGTACCCCTTTGTTATAGGCCATCGGATACACGAAAACAGAATATTGAAGTTGATATTCCAGGACAGAGTGAAAAACAAATTCTGGTATTAAATGATATTGTGCTGGTTGATATCAATGTCGTTGAAGATGCATTGCGTGCTAATAAATCCCCGTGGACGCTAGGATACGCAGCAACAATACACTCTTCACAGGGATTGACTATATCGAATACAATTGTTTGGATGGTGGATAATCACATCGAATGGTCGAATTTAGTCTATCTCGCAGTATCCAGAGTACGAAACATAAATCAACTTCGAAGAGTTGTCCTCGATGATAATGACACAACAATAAGTGATATTGATGTTAGCATCATTAATAAAAAAACTCTCCGGTTACAAACAACAGGACAAAAAAAAAACAACGAGAATTTGATATTGATGCTGAACTAATAATCACTTTGAAGAAACAACAGAATAATCACTGCGCGAGTTGCAATTGTATAATGCGTTGGCAGTATTCGGATAAGGATCCTCGCCAATTCACCGTAGACAGAAAAAATAACAATCTCGGTCATGTCAGAAATAATGTGATGTTGACTTGTATTGAGTGCAATAGACGCAACGGTGCTAGTTAAGACCATGCGGTGGCAATTGAGTATCCTCGGGAATCACTTGTAGTTGTTGTCGAGTAAAACCCCGCTGAGGGGCAGTTGAATCCAGTTTATAGACTGGAGGTCTACCAGTTGATCGTGTTATACTAGATATCTTATGCGTAGTGACGCTCCAAATAGGATCAGTAGCCCTTTGTGTGCCACCTTCCAGCTCTCCTGGTTCGTATAAGTACCTCACAATGACACTACTACCAATAATTGGTTGGGAAACGCTAGCGTTTCTAGGGAAATCTTTTTGTGATTGTACGGGTATTGACTTCATTTTAATCGCGTTGATAGGTTTCATGTTGATTGTTCTAGTAATCTCGTTATTCAGTGCAGTAATCACAGATGGTAATCTTTTAACCCATTCACGGGATCGCTTTTCTTGAATGAATTCTTTTGCGTATTGATATCCAAATAACCGCTCAGCAATCGTCCGATTAAATCGTTCTACAATTGCCTGATCGCGATGTAACGCAGTATGCCCTCGTCGTATTGTGACATTGTGATGTTTCATTGTAGATAACACTGCACCCTGAAATTCCTTGCCAGGATCAACCTGCAATAGATTTGGCCAACGCAGAGGACCTCGTCGATAAATCCTTTCAAATGCAGAAGCGACTTCAGTGGCTGATTTTGTTTTTAACGGTTCTGCTTCTTTGTATCGACTTGCAATATCAACTACGGTTAACGCATATTTGTAACCACGATCATGTGGCAGAAATAATATATCAGCCTGATGAACTTCATTAGGAGCGGTCACATCAAAATGCGAGAATTGAATTTGTTTAGGCGGTGGTAGATAAATTTGCCATAGTGCCTGTTTGGATAACCAATTAGCCGCAGTGGTTTTTTTCACTTTTGCAGCTCTAGCGAGTTTATTGATTGCAGCGTTACCCCTCCAGTATCCCCTCGGAGAATAATAAATTGATTCCATATTATTAATTACCAGCACCTAACATCAATTTACTTTTCATAGCCGATTTTATCAAAAATGAAGACAATTTTTCTTTGAAGGATTTATCAGGAATAGCATTTAACGCATGAATTAATTTCACATCTGCTAGATGCCTGTGTTGCAGATTGCTGCTTTTATAAGCAACATCATGAAGGTGACAGGCCTTATCAATGGCGTTTATTGGTTCTTCACCGGGGTTGGGTTGATTTTGATTATTGAGTCTGATATCAAGTCTGGTTCCCGGTCCACAGTAGCTATATCCTGGAAGGTGCTTTTCTCCGGGGTACTTTGCCCATGGGGTTCCAGGGAGCTTTGCCAATTTGGCTGCGATATCACCTCCTCGTTTTTTTTTAAATCAGATCTCATAGACACAAATCTAAATTTCTTTGTACCACATTGCACGCATTTACCAGAAAGCGCTGATCGGTTATTTTTAGTTGTAATCGTCGTCAAGTCATCTGTGCCAGTACGCGTTTTACACTTCACACAATATAGATCCATAATTTATGTATAGAAATATGGATATAATTGATTTTTCAGCGACTAAAACAAGAGAACCAATTAAGCATCATGCAGCGCTACCAAACTCTATCCGGATGATTATAATCGGGACATCTGGATCCGGTAAAACGCAATTGTTACTCAATTTAATAATGAGATGGATGAAGTGGGATAAGTTGTATTTAATTGCCCCTAGCGTAGATGATCAACGATGTTATGAAGTGCTAAAAGATTTTAACGAGAATGCATCAGAAATTAAGGGTGAGAATGCCATTGATTTTATAACCGATATCGATGAAGCACCGAGCATTGATGATATTGATGGAGATATTAACAATTTAGTCGTATACGACGATATAATGTTGGATAAACAAAAGAATCCTGCTAGAATATTTTCCCGTGGGCGTCACAAAAACACTGACGTGATATATGTCACTCAACGCTACACTCAGGTTCCAAAAGTGATCAGAGATAACTGCAATATTCTTTCTGTATTCAACGGAGTTGATAC
Organism: Unio delphinus; assembly: GCA_029339505.1. NCBI lineage: Eukaryota > Metazoa > Mollusca > Bivalvia > Unionida > Unionidae > Unio > Unio delphinus. The sequence continues at coordinate 1,706,065 of JAQISU010000217.1, forward strand.
TCATACTCTTAGAAATATTTGGCAGACATGGTGTTCTGATATGGACTTCAATCAATTTAAAAACTTCTTTAGTCATGCTCAGTCAAAACCACACGGATTCGCAACAATAAATTTGCATGATCCTCGGACACGATATCGTATCGGACTGGATCAAATATTTGGTTAAAATCGTAAAAGAATTATTAACCCAGAACTGAAAACTTTAGCAGCAGAGAGGGTGGATGACAACAAGTTGCGACCAAAATTAATTAAAAAATCGTTTTCATTTTTTTAGTTAAAATGAGATTTCGTAGGGAGATTTCAATAAATTTTTTGTCTGAAAACGTTGTAGGGTTTGCCCCTGAGACATTTTTTTGGGTTAAAATGAGATCGTAGGAAGGCTTGTTTTAGGATTTCAATCAAAATTTTGTCTGAAAACGTTGTAGGATTCACCCTCCTTGCTGCTTCTAGAGTACGTGATTTAGTGAAGGCAGTCTCTTTCTGTGACCTTCCATGAACTTCTATCAATTTCTAGAAAATCATGTGATCACTTGTTTACTTAAGAAAAACAGTTATATAGATTGTTGTTTGGGATAGAGCAGTTTAGTAGAATCTGGGCTTTAAAGTTAGTAGTTGTGTATTTATGTTTGAGTTATAATTTTAATTATCTTGTTCTGGACATTGTGTCCATTCATTGAAAAAAGAGGAGTTATTTATGGAGGAAAAAACATGTGCTTATAACTCATTTGGATGATAATAAAACAAGAACTGTATCACGTGACATTGTCAGCCATTTTGGATTACATCGTCAAGATTCGAACCTGGAACTATTAGAACATTTATTTATCAGGACTCTTGCAATTCCATTAGTGGATTATTTTTGTGAATTCTATATTGGATTAATGTTGGATTTGATTCTCTAAAACCGTAAGTTTATTTACTTTATGAAAATAATTGTACTTAATAAATTCTTTGTTCAAGTTATACAAGCTTGTTAGTTTTCACTCTTTCTGTGTTGCTGCTTGTTCGAGCCTAAGCACGTAACACTTGATGTGCTTGACATCGATTTTATATAATTGTAACATCAGACTTCGTCGTAGCAATCTTTTGATTCTTGTTCTTTGTTTTACTAATGAAAGTGAGGAGTTGTGATTGCCGCAGAGACAACAATTGTAGGAGTCGCACTAACATAAAACCTCAAAAGTGCAGCTGTTACAGTTAAGAAAATGGCCTCACCCAAGAACGACTAGAAGACAGAACAAAAACTTGTAAAGTTTAGCGGGTTTATCCAAACAAGAACTGTCACGATTTAGTCCCATTTAAAACGCCTCAATGTCGAGTGATGTCCGCACGTGCAGACAATTAGTAGAGACGAATTCAAATATGAAAGAAAAAAAATTGTGTGATACGATTCACTGCAGTGTTTTTTTTCCCCTGAAACTGAAGATATCACTCCAAAGAAGTGCACATCACCCTTCTTTTCGTCCTCCCAAGACGCATCTTTCCTCCCAAAAAAGGGAAAAAGATAGGGGCTCCCTCATCGTTTAGTTAAACAATGGGATGTGTTGTTGATACTGACGAAATCCAATCCACCGACTTGAAAATACATTATTAAAAAGCACCTAAATAAATCTTATATATCATGTGTGAATTGAAATTGTTGAAAAGAGCGGTATCTGTATCTATGATATAAAAAAAATCAAGACTTAGGAAAACCTATGAACATTATTCGGTCAGATAATGAAACCACATCAATCAAAAGAAAACAATGGTCAACTTTGATAAAAGTGGAGTGGCTGCTTTTTATTATCGTGATTGTTTTTTTGGATCACTGTTAGGATGCATCATGAGATTAGAAGGAAAATATAAAAGGAACCCTTTATGAAAGATATCATACATGTATCTTTGAATCTTATGAAAGACAAAAGGTCAATAAATTTAGTTCCATACAAACGATAGATGGAAATCCATCGTTGCTACCATCAACGTACGCGTCATTTTCCGAATCATAATCTCACAGAGATTTCAGTTAGAACATGAATTACAATTGTTGATCGCACCGATTTAACAGAAACGGAAAAATCGCAATGGTACGGCCAAGTATAGCAACGTCTTCAACTGTTTGGCAAGAAAATTTAAACGAGACGTCGTATCCTGCTCTCAGGGTGTTCAAGAAGATCATGAAAAGCGAACACAAAGCCTTTGCTGTTTATAGGCAAAAATTTAAAAGGCAAAATGCATTCACGTCTATCATCATTATGAACATTTCAATATCATTACCAGCATCGCCAGATTCCTGGGATCCAGTTATTACTGTGAGACTAGTGACTATGGCTATAACAATCGGGAGCAATACAAGCATTGTGGTTCAAAACGTGAGGGATGTTTGGCCTCTAAACCCTGTTTTGACGAAGGACAAGAACTAGTGCATTGCCTTGCTTGTCAGCGCACTTTTGTCACCTGTTACCAAGACCATTTGAAGACGCAAGGTTTACAGCGGAAACTTGCTTGTCAACTTTTGCGATTGTTCCCTACTTGTTGACAAGTGATACGTAGCAATTTCGCCAAGGCTCAAGTATGCTCAGGAAAGAAACGATAACACCTTGGTTCCCAAATCGCAGACTTAGAACAAGAATGCTGCAATCAAAAATATCATTGCAAGCACCAAGAAGAAGAAGATGATCAGAAAAAAGACATTTCATCTTTCTCGATTTCGAATATATGCAAGAGAATGTCATTCACACTCTTAATTTCTGCGTGGCACATCAAGCGTGCGAGAAGTGCATCCAAGATCCATCTTTAGTCATTGGCCTCACTGTAACAAGAATTCCCGAGAACGTGAGAAAATATTTTGGGACCTAACAAGCTGACCGATTTCGCCCAATGGATCTTAGATCTCATCGACGAGACGTGGAGCCAAGAAGAAATTGAACATTATGGAGATTGGCATCGTCATGCCACGGTGATGGTTCACAATTTCTCGGGATTCGATGGACAGTTTCTTCTCAGATAGTATACGGAACAAAGTACCGAACGTACTAAAGTGACTTTGAACGGAGCCCGAATCATTTATATGCAAGTAGGAAAAGTACAGTTTAAAGGTTCGATGAGTTACTTGGCATGCCATTAAGCCGAATGCCTCAAGCGTTTGGAATGACAGAAATGGCCAAGGTTATTGCCGCACTTTTTCAGTACTGAAGCCAAGCAACACGCCGTTCTGCACCATTAGCATGAGGTTCCCAACAACGACCCCGACAACATGCGTACCAAACAACGAGCAGCTTTTCTACGCTTGGTACCACTCTCACGCCTCGAAACCTTTCGACTTTCAGGAAAAAAATTTAAAATATTGTCGTTCCGATGTGGAGTTTTTACGGCATGGTTGTGGAAAATTTGAGAACTGTTCATGGTGCACGGAGGAGTTGATCCTGTGATTATTTAGATAACATTACTATGATAGCCTGAGGAAAACACTGCTTTGATCATTTACTGTGAACAGCCTGTGGAGAACACGTTTTTACATCAAATTACTGTGACTTCCTCAGAACACTGCTTTGATTATTTATATCAAATTACTGTGACAGCCTAAGAACACTTTGTATTTTTAGATCAATATAATATGACAGCCTAAAAAACCACTATTTTATTATTTAGATCAAATTACTGTGATGGCCTGAGGGGAACATTTGTTTAGATCAAATTATTGTGACACCCTCTCAATTTTCGGTACAAGATTCATATTTGCAAAATTGAAGAAATAATTATCTTCTCTTTTAAAGTTAGGTATTCAAAGAAGGCTATGAAACTAGTTTTGGTTTATAAGTATCAGCTGTAAAAAAAAAACACTGGTCTATCAAATAACTTTAAATAATGGCAAACACCATTTTCACGAGAGAGAGAGAGAGAGAGAGAGAGAGAGAGAGAGAGAGAGAGAGAGAGAGAGAGAGGATATCATTTAATAAAGAAATTAGTCTGTTGTCTAAAATACCCCATCAAGCAAATGTATCACTATATGGACCTAAGACATTTATGTGGCCGAAAAGCTTATTCTGGTTATGCCTGCATACATTTTGTATGCCTTATCAATACAAAACCCAAGTATTAAACTATTATTCTTTACCATGGACTCATTTTGTACAATTCCTATAAAGAATATAGCAACATAGGCCTACAATTAGTTATATTTTTAAATTAATGTTAATGAAAATAAAGAACAGGTCATTGTATAAAACTGGAAGCAGAGATGTGGAATGTGCTCCTTGAAATGGGCAGCAAAAGTAGCCATAGACTGGCAGATTTAGGAAATGGGCAGCAAAAGTAGCCATAGACTGGCAGATTTAGGAAATGGGCAGCAAAAGTAGCCATAGACTGGCAGATTTAGGAAATGGGCAGCAAAAGTAGCCATAGACTGGCAGATTTAGGAAATGGGCAGCAAAAGTAGCCATAGACTGGCAGATTTAGGAAATGGGCAGCAAAAGAAGCCATAGGCTGGCAGATTTAGGAAATGGGCAGCAAAAATAGCCATAGACTGGCAGATTTAGGTTGGTAAATTACCTGGCTACTGGAACTTAGAGAATACCCAACAAAAATACATCATTGAATCATAAAGTATAAAATTTCAAATTTTAGAAATCGGTGGTTCCACTAAATGTCTGCATTTAATTTCTGTTTGCATACTATTATATGTATGGCATGCAAACTTTACATATTTGGTCCATGTTGAAGATGTTGCAACATTCTGTATTAGAACATAATGGGGAACAAACACATATTTATTTATATGCAAGCAGGCACAAACCAGTATTAACAAGAATATGAGCAATTACAAACCAGTATTAACAAGAATATGAGCAAGCACAAATCAGTATTAACAAGAATATGAGCAAGCACAAATCGGTATTAACAAGAACATGAGCAAGCACAAACCAGTATTACCTAAAATATGAGCAAACACAAACCAGTATTACCTAAAATATGAGCAAACACAAACCAGTATTAACAAGAAAATGAGCAAGCACAAACCAGTATTAACCAGAATATGAGCAAGTACCAATCAGTATTAACAAGAATATGAGCAAGTACAAACCAGTATTAACAAGAATATGAGCAAGTACAAATCTGTATTTACAGGAATGCATGGAGAGGTATATACTGTATATGCTGCATAATATCAAATAATGACAAAAAATGTACAATATGTAATAAATAGTTTAATATTTACAAATATTTAATACATCAATAATAACTGCTGCATTTGCAAGTACAAATTAATAGTCAAGATTTGGACAGTAGTTTGTTATCTGTACCCTGATTATGTAGCATGTAGTACATGCATATAGAAATTAGACATGTTTAATCAAACAATTCGGTGGCAATTTATGTTTCTGTGACTTAGTTTATATGCAATTTGGAGAAACATCATCCACATTATTCAGATTACACAACTTGAAGAGTTATAACATTTAACAATAAATTATGTTGACTAACTCATGCAAATACTTTACTCATTCAGTAACAGAGAACTATTTTCTCTGTGATCGAATAAAATTGATTAATTCATGTTGATCATTCTTATTGTCTATGCTTTTCATATGTTTATACAGAGTATCAAGCTATGTTGTTCTTTATTATTTTCTACACTTCTCATATGTTTCATACAGAGTAACAAAGTCATGTTGTTCTTTTTTATTTCCTACACCTTTCATGAATTTCATACTGATTATCTAGTCATACTATTCTTTTTTATTTCCTACACCTTTCATGTATTTCACACAGAGTATTGAGTTGTACTGTTCTTTTTTATTTTTTTACACTTGTCATACATTTCATCATGTTATACAGATTATCAACATTTTAATAACTTAAAATAATTTCTGTGATAAAGACAAACTTCTCGTATGTTCATCTGACCACAAATGAAAAGAAAGTCAAAAACAAGATGGGAACAATGGTAAAGAGGCATTCAGGATAAGAATTTGTTCATATTATTGAGGGAATGGCATAGAGGTATTCTGGCTGGGAATAATGTGGTAACAGGTATGTCATATACTCTTCACATAGTTGTTTCATCGATTTAAACATTATTACCTTGACAAAATGGTAAGAAAATTTGATCTGAATATACAAACACAAAAGATCTACATACACTTGTATTAACAAAATAGTCTTAACCTTACAAAATCTAAATAGTCCTATATTACTAAAAGTCTTAACCTTACAAAATCTTAACCTGACATTACTACCAGTAAAAGTATTAACCTTATAAAATCTTAACCTGACATTAATAAAAGTCTTAACCTTAGAAAATCTTAGCCTCATAATATTAATAAAAGTCTTAACCTTACAAAATCTGAACCTGACATTACTAAAAGTCTTAACCTTACAAATCAAAACCTGACATTAATAAAAGTCTTAACCTTACAAAATCTGAACCTGACTTTACTAAAAGTCTTAACCTTACAAATCAAAACCTGACATTACTAAAAGTCTTAACCTTACAAATCAAAACCTGACATTACTAAAAGTCTTAACCTTACAAAATCATAACCTGACATTAATAAAAGTCTTAACCTTACAAAATCTTAACCTGATATTACAAAATTGTTGAACAGTATGATTCCTCAATAAATCTAAAAAAAATTCTGCTATGTAATAAAGAGAAAAGCTAAAATTTGTGTAAATAATATTCTAAATTGTTAACACACAGGACTCTATGCTTTAACAACAATGATGCCTAGTAATTCTTGACAGAATAATTTTGGGACTCATGAGGGTCTGTGCCAGTTGCTACAATAAACCAACTGTACTGCATGATCATTACTTCTTATTAGATACATACAAAGTTTGTGTCACATGATCATTACTTCTTATTAGGTATGTACAAAGTTTGTGTCGCATGATCATTACTTCTTATTAGATATATAAAAAGTTTGAGTCACATGATCATTACTTCTTATTAGATACATAAAAAAGTTTGTGTCACATGATCATTACTTCTTATTAGATATGTACAAAGTTTCATATGTTATTTATTACACGATTATTACTTATGGGGGAGGGGGCACTTTACAGATAATATCAACGTCTGAGTAGCAAATTAAAGTTGAAGTTGTTTACATTTGGAATATGCAACATGGAGAAAATGTTGGTATACTTTCAAGTACAGTGGCTGAAATGTCATCGGATATTGTATTTGTGGAAATTGTACATGATCTAAGCACACATCTAATTAAAATGATTGCTCCATTGTCCAAAAGTCAGACTGAATTAGTCAAAAGCAAACTGTCCTTAGTAATTCTTAAAATAGAGAAACAATCTTTGCCAGACTAGACAAGACCAACTTATGAAATGCAATGAATGAATAACATCATAAAATTAAAATAAGTTGCTGGCTCTTTTTTTTAAATAATGTATATCTATGAATTAAAAATGACCAAGCAGTGAGAATTTTTTTTAAAGAGGTGCATATTTGAAATAGTGCAAAGCTGTATACTCTATAACCCATATAACACATATAAACCAAAAAAAGGGAATTAAAAGTTGTTTGAACAATACCTTATACAAGCTCCTTTCTAAATAGCCAGTATAACCGGTGAGGAAAACTGGGGAAATGCTTTTCCATTTAAAATCTAACCCTATATAAAATAGAAAACTGGGGAAATGCTTTTACATTTAAAATCTAACCCTATATTAAATAGAAAACTAGGGAAATGCTTTTACATTTAAAATCTAACCCTATATAAACTAGAAAACTGGAGAGTGAAACCTATTATTAGATCTGTGCAAAGTTTTATATGTTGTTTATCACATGACCATTACTTACTAGATCTGTGCAAAGTTTTGAACATTGTGGATATAGAAAAATCACTATCTTTAGTGTTAGCTTTGTAATTTGCTCATTAATGAAACTTGCCATGACCTTGCCATGACCTTGCCATGACCTTTATGTTCAGAGTATGAACTCCAAAGAGTATTGGTTACAATGGTAATGAAATAGAATGAAAACTCCAAAGAGTATTGGTTACAATGGTAATGAAATAGAATGAAAACTCCAAAGAGTATTGGGTACAATGGTATTGAAATAGAATGAAAACTCCAAAGAGTATTGGGTACAATGGTATTGAAATAGAATGAAAACTCCAAAGAGTATTGGGTACAATGGTATTGAAATAGAATGAAAACTCCAATATGACAAAAATATGGAGGAACATCTGATAGCATGCTATTGCCCAGGCAGCAAATTATTATACAATTGAGAAGGATTGCTTTACCAGGCAATCAAATATCTTAAGTACTTACTGTACAGTACTCCTCCACTGACTGTACAGTACTCCTCTACTGAGCATTAACCAAAAACCTCTGACTTGGTCAAACCAAAACAAAGGGAAGAATATGTAGTTTTTTAAATTGTCCTTGTGTCTACTGCCATATGAACTCACAATCAAATACTGATGGGAAGCAGACAAGTAAAAACAAGAGGCCCAATTGGACCTAATTGTGGTCACCTAGCAAAGATCATGGAAAGGTATGTCATAAAGGCAAATGTATTATCTCTGACTTACTTACTTTTATTATTTATTTCACCAGCTCCAAAATTAATATTGAGTATCCACAGATATAATTTGAAAGCATTCAGATTGTTTAGTGCAAACATTTAAAATAAGTTTTCTTCTACCCTTATTACAATTTTGATGCAAGATATATTTTATGCAGCGCATTTCTGTGAAGTATGAGCCACATTTTCATTCTCATTTTAGAATAAAAGTTGAAAAAAGGTTTTCTACCTGGCTGGTACAGAAGCACATTAATGACCCAACCTGAACAATTTTGATAGAATTAATTAATCAGGAACACTGATTAGAATTAATTGATAGAATTAATTAAACAGGAACATTGAATATAATTAATTGATAGAATTAATTAATCAGGAACACTGAATAGAATTAATTGATAGAATTAATCAGGAACACTGAATAGAATTAATTGATAGAATTAATTAATCAGGAACATTGAAGAGAATTAATTGACAGAATTAATTAATCAGGAACATTGAATAGAATTAATTGATAGAATTAATTAATCAGGAACACACTGAATAGAATTAATTGATAGAATTAATTAATCAGGAACATTGAATAGAATTAATTGATAGAATTAATTAATCAGGAACACTGAATAGAATTAACTGATAGAATTAATTAATCAGGAACATTTCAACCAGGTTTGATCAAACAGACTCAGTCTTTTGGAGAAAACGTTGCAATTAGAAGATTGATGGAATAAAAATCTTTGGCAAATAAAAGAGAATTTCAATAACATCAGTACTTAGTATGACCCAAACAGTTCTAGAGAAGGAATTACAAATGGCAAATATTAATGGACAAATCACAAATGGTGAGGTGTTCAGCTGACAGTGCCATGCCATTAGCTACAATGACCTCAGGTCAGGTCAGCTAAAAGGTACAATTTAAAATGCATTTGCTGTAAGAACTGTTCCTTTTAACCTGATTTTCATACTACCCTACTTAACACATATACAATATTTGCATTAGCATTATCTGTCTTGCTACAATGGCAATTTGGTAAGATTATATTTGCCTTAGCATTGTCTGTCTTGCAACAATGACAATTTGGTAAGATTATATGCAGTATTAACATTTGCAATTCCTACTCGAAATTTATATCAAAACTTTCACAGAAGCTTATTATTAAAAAGAACAGATGTTTCACAGATTGAAATCATTTTTCATAAATTCTCTGATATCAATCTTTAATGGTGATACAAATAAAATGGAGTCCACATGCAATCTTTGTTGTACAGTACTACAAATAAAATGAAGTGCACATGCAAATCTTTGTTGTACAGCAATACAAATAAAATGGAGTCCACATGCAAATCTTTGTTGTACAGTACTACAAATAAAATGGAGTTCACATGCAAATCTTTGTTGTACAGTACTACAAATAAAATGGAGTCCACATGCAAATCTTTGTTGTACAGTACTACAAATAAAATGGAGTTCACATGCAAATCTTTGTTGTACAGTACTACAAATAAAATGGAGTCCACATGCAAATCTTTGTTGTACAGTACTACAAATAAATGGCAAGTTATACATTAATACGGGGGAATCATATATTCATAGCTAAGTTCAAAATATTTTTTTCAGGTAAGAATCTGAACTCTCAGGTGTCAAACAGTTTTTACACAATTTGAACTTGGCCAGAAGTGTGTGAATTTTATATTTCCCAAATTTAAAAAAAATCTATTTACAAAGTATCTAAACAAACAGATTTTCTTAAAACAAAAACAGTATTCATAAGATAAAATTAATGCAACCAAAAAGTACTAAACAATTTACAATTCTCATCATAGAGAGAGAGATAAGTATTTTATTTTCTCATACATGTATAAAGCAGATTTTCACACAGGACTGACACAGACCTGCTAGTGTACTATGTGGTGGCAAATCTGTGTCTATGCTGTTTGAATTTGACTGCAATGTATGTACAATTAAAAATGGTATCTTTGAACACTCCCACAATATAATACATTTATTATAACACAGTTCCTGTTGCTGAACATGTATGGCCATATATCCCACGTCATTAACCCCAACCCTAACCATGTATCCCATGTCATTAACCCTAACCCTATATCCCACATCATTAACCCTAACCATATACCCACATCATTAACCCTAACCATATATCCCACATCATTAACCCTAACCATATATCCCACTTCATTAACCCTAAGCATATATCCCATTCATTACCCTAAACCCTAACCCTATATCCCGCATCATTAACCCTAACCCTATATCCCATGTCATTAACCCTAACCCTAACCATATATCTCACGTTATTAAGCGGTAGTTAAAATTATGTGAATTGTGTACTTCATAATAAGGGAACACACTCTATGGATCTCATGGACAGAGTTATAAAAAGGGACTACTGTATGTGTACTTCATAATAAGGCAACACACTCTATGGATCTCATGGACAGAGTTATAAAAATAGACTACTGTATCATGTACTTCATAATAAGGCAACACACTCTATGGATCCCATGGACAGAGTTATCAAAACAGACTACTGTATGTGTACTTCATAATAAGGCAACACACTCTATGGATCCCATGGACAGAGTTATAAAAAGGGACTACTGTATGTGTACTTCATAATAAGGCAACACACTCTATGGATCCCATGGACAGAGTTATAAAAAGGGACTACTGTATCATGTACTTCATAATAAGGCAACACACTCTATGGATCCCATGGACAGAGTTATAAAAAGGGACTACTGTATGTGTACTTCATAATAAGGCAACACACTCTATGGATCCCATGGACAGAGTTATAAAAAGGGACTACTGTATGTGTACTTCATAATAAGGCAACACACTCTATGGATTCCATGGACAGAGTTATAAAAAGGGACTACTGTATCATGTACTTCATAATAAGGAAATCTCTATATTTCCTGTTTCTGATGCTTCTCAATTTTTTTTAAAAATACATGCAAATTGATCCAATACCTAAAATCGCACATACTAGCGCTTGAATCTATGAATTCATCCATTCTTTGAAAACCACAACTGCTTGACACAAATAACTTAGTTTAACTTGAAATATACAAAACGTTTGTATTATTAAGTACATTTTCCATTCAGCAAGTGTCCTTTATAGCTGTCATTCTACATTTGTTAGAAATACATTTGCTTTCTATGACATTTTTGTAAATGTTAGAAAATAATAACCATGATGCGATTTTGCGTTAAATCAACATAGTTTGTTTGTCAATGCATGTCTAACATAGTTGTTTGTCCACTGCATGTCTAACAATGTTTGTTTGTCACTGCATGTCTAACATAGTTGTTTGTTCAATGCATGTCTAACATTGTTTGTTGCTGCATGTCTAACATAGTTTGTTTGCCACTGCATGTCTAACATAGTTTGTTTGTCCACTGCATGTCTAACATTTGATAAGGTACACCAGTTTTGGGGAAATTAGACCTTAACTTCTTCATTTTGTCCAAGACAGGAGGCTTGAAGTTAACCATAGTCTCACTAAGGGTATTCTATCTTTGCTGTCTAACTGGCACTTCTGGTTATTGTAAAATCTGTCAGTTGTATTGCTTTTGGCACAATGTGTGTGTGTGTGTGTGTGTGTGTGTGTGTGTGCATGCATGCTAATATTACAAATAAATGAGCCCACTGCATTTTCAGTCACATATTGTCCAATACATGGTTTTCAAAGTAATAAATATTGATGATATGAAAGGAACTAACTTTATCTGCAAATTAATTATGCCTATGATAATAAAAAAAGTCTACATGATCAGACAACTAAACTTACTGCTGACCTATACTATGACTAGAATTAAATTATCACAATTATGGACATTCTGGTATAATAACTGTTGACTGTTAGTTGGTAGCATACAGAATACTGCACATATTCAAATGAGCAAAACTTAATTATTTCTTAACCAATTTTATGACATTTTCATGACACATTTAGCATTGATTCTAGTTGATATCGGTGTTAAAAAAACATAAAATGAAACAAATTTGACTTTGTTTGATGTGGTATGCCAATAAGTAGGTATGTTTACCTCTCTTTTAGTGACAGGTTAATTAGCCGTTTTATTGGCAGGTTAATCATAAGCCTTGTTACACTAAAAAAAACAAAAAAAATTTGACACTGAAACAAACCATAAAACAGCATTCTTATCTTTGTCACAGATAAATAAAATTATATATTGCTAAATTTCTGTTTTTCTGTTACAGAAATATATGGGATCTTTATTTTAAAAAAGTGGATCATTTTGAATATATTAAGTGTGAAGATGAACTGATTTGCTACTTACAAAAATTTAGAATAATTAATTCATTCATATTTAAATATCCATCCTTAAAAAGTATGACCGAATAATATTTCCAAAAAAATACAGAAGCAATATTGTGGGTATAGCCTTATACGTGTATTATAGCATGTACATCACAACTATTAACACTGGCAATATATGCCAATTTCAAGCTAATATTTTCTAGTAAAATATAATTCTTTGTGATTACTTACCCAATCATAATAATTCTTTGTAATTACTTACCCAATCAAAATACCTAAGGGTTAGGGTACTCATACTTTACATATCCAACCCTCACAGGTTAAAAACTTTCAGCAAATAAGATGTTATTTGCAGACCTAGGTGGTGATCAGACAGATTGATCTCCCTTTGCTACAGGGATTTGTACCAAATTCCATAAATATCTCAGTTACTACTGGAGCAGAATGCATGCTCTGTGGTGATCAGACAGATTGATCTCCCTTTGCTACAGGGATTTGTACTAAAATTCCATAAATATCTCAGTTACTACTGGAGCAGAATGCATGCTCTCTGTATGGATGTAACTACAGGGAGGTTGGCAGTGTGCATGTGTATTATGATTGTGTAAGTATTCATCAAGAATCATATATTACTAGAAAAAAGTTTTGTCTTTGAGTACATTGCCCAATCATTATTTCTTATCAGAATAGGTTAAAAAAGTTTTGTCTTTGAGTACATTGCCCAATCATTATTTCTTATCAGAATAGGTTAAAAAAAGTTTTGTCTTTGAGTACATTGCCCAATCATTATTTCTTATCAGAATAGGTTAAAAAAGTTTTGTCTTTGAGTACATTGCCCAATCATTATTTCTTATCAGAATAGGTTAAAAAAGTTTTGTCTTTGAGTACATTGCCCAATCATTATTTCTTATCAGAATAGGTTAAAAAAGTTTTGTCTTTGAGTACATTGCCCAATCATTATTTCTTATCAGAATAGGTAAGAGGTGGAGGGAGATACATTCCATTACCCCAGAAATGCTATCTCTGGTCCTCTGATGTATGAGGCCACTTCTAGATAACATGAATGGAGAAGACTCCATATGTCAGAGAGAGGTTTCAAAGAAACATTTTCCCTCCAAAAGCTGCTGAACAACCTGAAAAGGTGATCTGTTGCGCCAAGGCTCTAGGTCCTACCAGATTGAGTCGAGCCCTTTAGGATGAAAGTGGAGAATGTTGACTCTGATCTCTATTTCACAGCCTGGATAATGTCAGTTAGAGAATAGATCCAGTCAAGTCCTATGGGATAATGTCAGTTAGAGAATAGATCCAGTCAAGTCCTATGGGATAATGTCAGTTAGAGAATAGATCCAGTCAAGTCCTATGGGATAATGTCAGTTAGAGAATAGATCCAGTCAAGTCCTATGGGATAATGTCAGTTAGAGAACAGATCCAGTCAAGTCCTATGTGATAATGTCAGTTAGAGAATAGTTCCAGTCCTATGGCACCTGCTCTATCATCATGAGCTGAAATACCTAAAAAAATTAATTGGTACTGCGGTCATTTCTTGATAGTGTGAATAATACAATGGAGTGGAGCTGTAGGACTGTTTTCCAGTTGCATACACTCTAGGACACTCCCTGTGACCTTGTTGGCTGCATTGTAAATACCGCCACTATACCAGAGATTGAGAGGGATCATGGTTTGTAGTAAATTCCGTCAACCTGATAATGAAAGAGAACAGATGATGGAAGTTGTGAGCATATCTTGGGCCATCAGAGGTCTGTATGGTTTTGGATTGAGAGCATTGAATGTATTCAACCTGTTGTAAGTTTGGATAGAGAGCACTGAATGTTTTCCATCTGTTGTAAGTTAGGATAGAGAGCATTGAATGTATTCCACCTGTTGTAAGTTTGGATAGAGAGCATTGAATGTATTCCACCTGTTGTAAATTTGGATAGAGAGCACTGAATGTATTCCACCTGTTGTAAGTTTGGATAGAAAGCAATGAATATATTCCACCTGTTGTAAGTTAGGATAGAAAGCACTGAATGTATTCCACCTGTTGTAAGTTAGGATAGTATGCATTGAATATATTCCACCTGTTGTAAGTTAGGATAGAAAGCATTCAATGTATTCCCCCTGTTGTAAGTTCCTACATAGAAAGCATTGACTGTATTCCACCTGTTGTAAATTCCTACATAGAAAGCATTGAATGTATTCCACCTGTTATAAGTTAGGATAGAAAGCATTGAATGTATTCCACCTGTTGTAAGTTCCTACATAGAAAGCATTGAATGTATTCCACCTGTTGTAAGTTCCTACATAGAAAGCATTGAATGTATTCCACCTGTTGTAAGTTAGGATAGAAAGCATTGAATATATTCCACCTGTTGTAAGTTAGGATAGAAAGCATTGAATGTATTCCACCTGTTGTAAGTTCCTACATACTATTATAGCTTTAATATGTTGTATCTCTATGTTATGAAGTGGATCTTCCTACAAATATGTGCCTGTTTATTTTGTTGAGCTTTGTGATGGTAGAATATAAGCAATTGTCTTGATAATGAGGATCATCGAAATACTGACAACATGGCTGATCCTAGAGTGTCAACATTTTGAATCAAAATACTGACAACATGGCTGATCCTAGAGTGTCAATGTTTTGAATCAAAATACTGAAAACATTGCTGATCCACGAGTGTCAACATTTTAAATCAAAATACTGAAAACATGGCTGATCCACGAGTGTCAACGTTTTGAATCAAAATACTGAAAACATGGCTGATCCACGAGTGTCAACGTTTTGAATCAAAATACTGAAAACATTGCTGATCCACGAGTGTCAACGTTTTGAATCAAAATACTGAAAACAAGGCTGATCCTAGAGGGTCAACATTTCGAATCAACTCATGAGTATTCAAATAGAAATCTGAGACACGAGTGATGCTAGGAACTCAAAACTGATGACATGCTCAGTGCCAAAATGTCAACTTTTCAAGTTGGAGAAGAAATTGAACATGGTAGACCTTGCAGGTGATGTTAAAAAACAAAGAACATAACTTGTCCAAGAAAGATCTAATAATGACAAGGGAACTTGAACACCTGTTTCAGCATCTGTTGATTGAGGTGGTGATGTCTATATAGTAATATTAACAAGTTTTCTATATTACACACAAAAATCTACTTATAAAAATGGAACTGAAGCACCTGCTACAATATCCTTTTTAGACACTTTACTTGTAGGAATAGGAACAATGATGTAAGGTAAATTTAATAAAGTATCACATATATGAAGATCTAGGAGATTGCTTAATGAAACTAATGAAACCTGAAGATATTAAATCAAAATCATACCAACTATAGGAAGTATCTTAATGATGACAAAAATTCTGTGAACCTTGGCATATAGATGTTCGATGCATTGGTATAGAAAACTTACATGTATGTATCCAGTCGTACTAGAAATTAAGTACATGTCAAGAGTTTATTACAGCCCACTACAGACATGCATGCACATATAAATTAAAACTATAGCCCAAAATCACCTAGGTTACCCATGCAAGTACTAAAATACTATCAAGTGAATGTGCTTTAATTCCAAAGGCAGAATTTTGTCATCATGGGAGGAAAGAAAAGTTGGAAAAAATATAGAATGTGTATTCTTCCATTTCAAGTGAAGACTCCTCCCACTTGTAAATAATGAGCTTCCAGAAACTTGGTAGAGAATTTTTCAAGGTCCCTCTTGGCAAGAGTGTGCTGCTTGGCACAAGCATATGTAAAAAAAAAGAAGAGATATTCAAGGATTTTGGCACCAATCCCTGTACCAAGGGAAGATGACTCTCACTGACCACCACCAAAGTGGGCAGATAACATTTGACTCTTTATCTAAATGTTATTAACCTTAAAAGGCTGGATTTGTGAGGCAGAAGTAGTTCTTTTAAGGAATTATGGGTAAAATACTCAAAGAAGAACTGTACATTCCAACTATCATCATAAACAAGATGGACATCACCACATGAGAACAAGATTGAATTTAGTACCTGGATAGAGTCAAAATGACCTTGGTTTATACTAATTACATATTTCAGCTAATATTTGTATTACCTGATGACCAAAACTTTTGAAAACTGGTCCTAATTTCAAAATAAATTATAAAAGTATAAATAAAAAACCAAGCTGAAAAATGTATATGTCAACCATTTATCTTTAAAATAATAATATATTTATTCTTGAGGCAAGTACATCTGAAAAATATAAACTAATTTGCAGTCCTTTAGTGGCAAGTCCCCAAAATATCACCTCAACGTTTAATGGCAAGTACAAAAAAAAACATATCACCCAAATTTGCCAACAATAATCTTGATTTTGTGCAATATACATTGATATATTTTCATTCTTAGAACAAATCTAAGAGTGATACGTAACAATAGGTATATCTAATTTAATTACTGACTGGTCCATGTGACCATCATCAGCAAACACGTATTAATTTAAGAAATCTTTCTTTTAATGATCACATTAGTAATATCCTAATTGATTGCCTCTCAACCACATAAAAAGAAAATGTTTGAATTACTAATGTTTAATGACATTCTGGTTTTAAAAAATTCACATGTTGCATTTTGATCATTTTGGTACCGTAATGTCTTCAGTTCTTAATGGAGGTTAAATTCAATGTGCATGAATGACTAGGAAATAAATCAGCTTAATTAGTCATACCTAGCATTCACACCTGTACAGGTATTATCTTGGTAAATAAATATCTTTATCTGAAGTGACAGAAATATAAGTGGAACATAAATGATTTCAGCATTAGAGTTGATATTTTAGTCCTGGATAAGAGTAATTGAGATATTGGACCTGGATAAGAGTAATTGAGATATCGGACCTGGATAAGAGTAATTGAGATATCGGAGTCCTTGACTATGAACATAAGTTATAACACTCAGAAAAAGCTATAAGCTAATCTAAGACCTAACTTACAGCTATCACATACATAACAAATACATTGTTAAAAGAATGTAACATTTATCTCCGGGTCGGAAGATCTTCATCATCATCATCTTCATCATCATCATCATCGTCATCATCATCATCATCATCATACATTGACTGCTGAAAACAAAAAACAGCATTTAATAATATTTGCATACTTTGTCTTTAGTTTGCAAATCACAATCAATGCAGCTATACATAAAGCCTCATAACCTACAGTAATGTATATATGGTGATTAATTACAGTAATGTATATATGGTGATTAATTACAGTAATGTATATATGGTGATTAATTACAACAATGTATATATGGTGATTAATTACAACAATGTATATATGGTGATTAATTACAACAATGTATATATGGTGATTAATTACAACAATGTATATATGGTGATTAATTACAGTAATGTATATATGGTGATTAATTACAACAATGTATACATGGCAATTAATTACAACAATGTATACATGGCAATTAATTACAACAATGTATACATGGCCATTTATTACAACAATGTATACATGGCCATTTATTACAACAATGTATACATGGCCATTTATTACAACAATGTATACATGGTGATTAATTACAACAATGTATACATGGCAATTAATTACAACAATGTATACATGGCAATTAATTACAACAATGTATACATGGCCATTAATTACAACAATGTATATATGGTGATTAATTACAACAATGTATACATGGCAATTAATTACAACAATGTATACATGGCAATTAATTACAACAATGTATACATGGCCATTTATTAAAACAATGTATACATGGCCATTAATTACAACAATGTATACATGGCCATTAATTACAACAATGTATATATGGCCATTAATTACAAGAATGTATGCATGGCCATTAATTACAACAATGTATACATGGCAATTCATCACAACAAGGTATATATGGCGATTAATTACAACAATGTATACATGGCAATTAATTACAGCAATGTATATATGGCCATTCATCACAATAATGTATACATGGACATTTATTACAACAATGTATACATGTCCATTCATCACAACAATGTATACATGTCCATTAATCACAACAATGTATACATGTCCATTAATCACAACAATGTATACATGGCCATTAATCACAACAATGTATACATGTCCATTAATCACAACAATGTATACATGTCCATTAATCACAACAATGTATACATGGCCATTAATCACAACAATGTATACATGGCCATTAATCACAACAATGTATACATGGCCATTAATCACAACAATGTATACATGGCCATTAATCACAATGATGTATACATGGCCATTCATCAAAATAATGTACACCTGGCAATTCATCACAACAATGTATACATAGCCTTCATAACAGTGTCATGGAATGGTATAAACCCTTTCTATTTATTTCTTAAATTTGTGTACTTGACTTTCGGTTATTTTATAATCTGTTGATTAATTACCAGCCCCTAATGCTAGTTTACCTTTCCATGAGAATCTTACTAGCCTAATAACTAATAATTCTTTGAAAGATTTTTGTTGTTGAAATTAACAAGTATATCAACTTCATATCTACAATATGTAGTTGTTGTAATCTTTATTTTAAACATTAAATCATGAATGTGACATGCTTGATCAATAGCATCTACTGGATACTCTCCAGGTTTTGGTTGATCTCATTTTTCATGTTGGGTTCCAGGACCATAATAGTTATATGCAGGAAGATGTTTTTCTCCTGAGTATTTAGCCCAAGGAGTTCCTGGAAATTCTGACATTAATGTAGCAATATCAATTAGTAAAAACGAAAAAGAAAATTTGTTATATATTGCACATTTTCTACCATATGCTATTTTTCCAATTTTAACTTGACAACGTAAACAATATAAATCCATATATAAAAAAAAAAAAAACCAGTCAAACATTATCTATTTATTAAACAAATGATGTTTCAGCAAAAGGTCTGGTTGCCCTCTCTGCTGCTTATGGCTCAAAGTATGAAAAAATTGAAGAGTTTACTTTATTTGAAGATGCAAGGTGAAATCAGCACAACTTCAAGGCAAATCCTCGTGGCTTTCATTATATATCAAATGGTGAATTTCATTCCAGCTGTTTAGGAGGAGACAGAGTTCAAACAGATGTATAGAGGAGACAGAGTTCAAACAGGTGTATAGAGAGATGGATGAATGGACTGAGAGGCAATTACAATATCCCTAATGTTTTTATGACATGAGTATATATAAAAAAAAAAGTCCTTGCAAGCATCATATCAAACTGTATCACTGAGATTTAAGTATTATGTCTGTGTGAATCTGCATTACAAAAGGTATTGAAGAAAATTTAAAACCCTATCACTGAGATTTAAGTATTATGTCTATGTGAATCGGCATTACAAAAGGAGTTGAAGAAAATTTAAAACCCTATCACTGAGATTTAAGTATTAAGTGTGTTTGAAACTGCATTACAAAGGGAATTGCAGGAATTAAAAATCTATGACTTGACTTTTAATTCTTAGAGGTGTGTGAGTCTACATTAAAAAGACAGTTGTAGAAAACATTAAAAATCTATGACTTGACTTTTAATTCTTAGGGGTGTGTGAGTCTACATTAAAAAGACAGTTGCAAAAAACATTAAAAATCTATGACTTGACTTTAGTTCTAAGGGGGGGGGGTGAGTCTACATTAAAAAGACAGTTGTAGAAAACATTAAAATTTGATGACTCTATATAGGATTAATAAGATAAACATTACAGTTGCATAACAACATTTCAAAATCATCACCTAGCCGAACCAAGACTCAATATGTTAGAAACAGAACATTTTACTAGAAATTAGAAAGCCTTGAAGGCAAGGTTTTCATACCCCAGTAAATCCGACCCTTTTCTCAAAAGATGTGGTAGACTCCCCAAAAGATCCTGTATTCTCTGGAGATGTTACATAGCCACTGGCTTGAGTCGATGACATTCCTGACCCTGAGCTTAGTGATTGATTAAGAATCATTGCTTGCCAACCAGGACCACGAGAGGCTTGTAATTTTCTTTCAAATTCCTGAAACATGAAGTATTTCAACTATAAGAGAGCATTCTGTATGACACTAAATAAATCCATATCATATTTATTATACTACAGGTGTAATATTGTAAGTTATCCTGCATTTAACTGAATGAAAACATTGGCATCTTTTGTCTTAAACAGAAACTGTGTTCATTTCTTTCAAAATATTTGAGCCCTTTTCTAAGTAATTTCAATTATTGGTGTATTAGGGCCTCCTAAACATACAAATTATTACATTTATTTAATAAATTCAAAATGTGTGTATACATAGTGATCTCTTTGTATGACTGGAACCACAGAAGTGTAACATGCTAAAATCCTGGTGACTTTACTATTATTGTATATACATCATTGTACTAAATTATGGGCATTATTGTATGTACATGATTGTACTAAATTATGGGCATTATTGTATGTACATGATTGTACTAAATTATGGGCATTATTGTAGGTACATGATTGTACTAAATTATGAGGCATTATTGTATGTACATGATTGTACTAAATTATGAGGCATTATTGTATGTACATGATTGTACTAAATTATGGGCATTATTGTATGTACATGATTGTACTAAATTATGGGCATTATTGTAGGTACATGATTGTACTAAATTATGGGCATTATTGTATGTACATGATTGTACTAAATTATGGGCATTATTGTATGTACATGATTGTACTAAATTATGGGCATTATTGTATGTACATGATTGTACTAAATTATGAGGCATTATTGTATGTACATGATTGTACTAAATTATGAGGCATTATTGTATGTACATGATTGTACTAAATTATGGGCATTATTGTATGTACATGATTGTACTAAATTATGGGCATTATTGTATGTACATGATTGTACTAAATTACGAGGCATTATTGTATGTACATGATTGTACTAAATTATGGGCATTATTGTATGTACATGATTGTACTAAATTATGAGGCATTAATGTATGTACATGATTGTACTAAATTATGGGCATTATTGTAGGTACATGATTGTACTAAATGATGGGCATTATTGTATGTACATGATTGTACTAAATTATGGGCATTATTGTATGTACATGATTGTACTAAATTATGAGGCATTATTGTATGTACATGATTGTACTAAATTATGGGCATTATTGTATGTACATGATTGTACTAAATTATGGGCATTATTGTAGGTACATGATTGTACCAAATTATGAGGCATTATTGTATGTACATGATTGTACTAAATTATGAGGCATTATTGTATGTACATGATTGTACTAAATTATGGGCATTATTGTATGTACATGATTGTACTAAATTATGGGCATTATTGTATGTACATGATTGTACTAAATTATGGGCATTATTGTAGGTACATGATTGTACTAAATTATGGGCATTATTGTATGTACATGATTGTACTAAATTATGGGCATTATTGTATGTACATGATTGTACTAAATTATGGGCATTATTGTAGGTACATGATTGTACTAAATTATGGGCATTATTGTATGTACATGATTGTACTAAATTATGGGCATTATTGTATGTACATGATTGTACTAAATTATGGGCATTATTGTATGTACATGATTGTACTAAATTATGGGCATTATTGTAGGTACATGATTGTACTAAATTATGGGCATTATTGTATGTACATGATTGTACTAATTTTTTAGGTACATGATTGTACTAAATTATGGGCATTATTGTATGTACATGAGTGTACTAAATTATGGGCATTATTGTATGTACATGATTGTACTAAATTATGGGCATTATTGTATGTACATGATTGTACTAAATTATGGGCATTATTGTATGTACAGGATTGTACTAAATTATGGGCATTATTGTAGGTACATGATTGTACTAAATTATGGGCATTATTGTATGTACATGATTGTACTAAATTTTTAGGTACATGATTGTACTAAATTATGGGCATTATTGTATGTACATGATTGTACTAAATTATGGGCATTATTGTATGTACATGAGTGTACTAAATTATGGGCATTATTGTATGTACATGATTGTACTAAATTATGGGCATTATTGTATGTACATGATTGTACTAAATTATGGGCATTATTGTAGGTACATGATTGTACTAAATTATGAGGCATTATTGTATGTACATGATTGTACTAAATTATGGACATTATTGTAGGTACATGATTGTACTAAATTACGGGCATTATTGTATGTACATGATTGTACTAAATTATGGGCATTATTGTATGTACATGATTGTACTAAATTATGGGCATTATTGTATGTACATGACTGTACTAAATTATGGGCATTATTTTGTATGTACATGACTGTACTAAATTATGGGCATTATTGTAGGTACATGATTGTACTAATTTTTTAGGTACATGATTGTACTAAATTATGGGCATTATTGTATGTACATGATTGTACTAAATTATGGGCATTATTGTAGGTACATGATTGTACTAAATTATGGGCATTATTGTATGTACATGATTGTACTAAATTATGGGCATTATTGTATGTACATGAATGTACTAAATTATGGGCATTATTGTAAGTACATGATTGTACTAAATTATGGGCATTATTGTAGGTACATGATTGTACTAAATTATGGGCATTATTGTAGGTACATGATTGTACTAAATTAAGGGCATTATTGTATGTACATGATTGTACTAAATTATGGGCATTATTGTATGTACATGATTGTACTAAATTATGGGCATTATTGTATGTACATGACTGTACTAAATTATGGGCATTATTTTGTATGTACATGATTGTACTAAATTATGGGCATTATTGTATGTACATGATTGTACTAAATTATGGGCATTATTGTATGTACATGATTGTACTAAATTATGGGCATTATTGTATGTACATGATTGTACTAAATTATGGGCAAGACAATGATCTAACAAGCAACCATATTTTGTATTACTATGTTTGATGTAGAATCATGTGATAATCAGTAACGCAAAAAAGTAACAACTTTAGCAAAAAGAATAGTTTGCAATTTGTTATTGAAATGTGTCCCTGTCTCTTCCACATCTGCACCTAACTACCACAATGAAGATCATTCTGTAGCCATAATAGTGGGAGTACACGGATTAGTCATGTCTTATTTTGTCTATGATATACAGTCATGTCTTATTTTGTCTATGATATATAGTCATGTCTTATTTTGTCTATGATATGCAGTCATGTCTTATTTTATCTATGATATGCAGTATGTTTCAAAGCATTCAGGTGCAGGACACAAAGAGTAATAATTAAAACATAATGACAACAGTAATAATTAAAACATAATGACAACAGTACATGTAAAAACTAAAACAAAATGACAACAGTAATAACTAAAACATAATGACAACAGTAAAAACTAAAACAAATGGCAACAGTAATAATTAAAACATAATGACAACATTAAAAACTAAAACATGACAACAGTAAAAACTAAAGCAAAATGACAACATTATCAATTAAAACAAATGGCAACAGTAATAACTAAAAGAAAATGGCAACAGCAATAACTAAAAAAAAACACAGATAATAATGAAAATAAAAATATAAGAGTAATAATAATGATGATCATAGCATACCATCTACACTCATTTAAAAGTTGGTGTTTTTTTAACTGAAATTTGTATTCATGCAGAATAGGTGTCATCTTAAAAGCATTACATAAAAACATCTGGATAAATATAAAGTCAATTAGAAACTCTAGACATACAAATGCTGCTTATTCAAATATTTTAAAATGTTCATGCCATTATTCCCATTCACAAATGCACATGTAGAATGCAATGTGTTTACCCATTTTGTGATGGTATTTATTGTACAATACTTGTATCTATACTTATTTGGATTTTAATAAAATGAAAATATTAAACTGAATATTACTGACCTCCAAGTAAAAATCTATGTGAATGACGGTTATTGTGGGTGTATATTGCTTCCATTTTTTGTGCTAGTTTGAACAACTTGCATTTGTGTAATTTGTTTTATTGTATAAACACCATTTGTGTCTGATATACTAACAAATTCGATTTGATTTATATTGTTTCAATAAGCCAGGTGTAATTCCCAAGTGATATTTTCCAAGTTATCTGCCAATGCATGTGGGATAAAAAGCCCTGGCTTATAAAGTGACTTCAAGCTTTTCAAGTTTTCAAGCTAACCATCTTTTTAATCAAGTCATGAATCTTAATTTAGTGCCAAGTAATGCCCTACAACTCCCTGTACACATTTGACCTTAATCTCTTAGCGCCCTCTATGTTTGCCATGTGACAACAATTTGATCTAGCTGAAATTTGTTCAGTGCCAGGTAACAAAGGGTGGTTAACTGAACTCCTTGCGTTCTTGCTACACAGCAGACACATGTCCAGTTGTATCCTTTCAAAAATTTCACCGACTGTATGATTGAAGTGTCACTTACAGATCCCATGTTTAGTCTCCAAATAAATATGTGCATATGACAGACTGTATGATTGAAGGAATAAAAATAGAATGGTTGATAACAAGAGCACATAGCCATGTTAAATGATGACACAGAATGCTGAAAGTTAAGCTCATTTAGGGTATCATAGACTGAAATTTGACTGAAACCCAATTATGAAAAATTTTGTGCAAAATGGAAGTGAATCAGTCAAATATTCTATTAAACAATGATGTAGAATGATTATAATAAAACTAATTTTCAAACACAAATAGTGTTGTGCACAATGTTAAGTTAAAATCTAATCAACAATAAAGGAGTTCCTGTTAGTAGAAGAAGTAAATACATCAGGGACCATAACTCTGTTACACAATGATCTAGAATACTGACAAACCTAAAGCCAGACTGATACAAAGTCACTTGCATGATTGTCTGCACATGTTTTTTTTATATATCTGACACAATTTAAACTCCTTATTTGTGTGTTAGCATTTCTCCATGGTCATATGTTACACATATCTGTACTGTCTAACTGACCTTGGCCAGTAATTGAGTTTAGGGCAAAATCATTGTTATTCTGTAAGCATCATATTACACATCTAATATTTATTTATGATTTTAAATTAAATATTCAGATCATTATTAACAGCAGTAAATATATCTACTTAGATTGCATTTTTGACAATGGTGTTACCCTTGGGACGTACTGGTATACCTACGGTTTTATATGTTCTTTATTAAATTTTCAGTTCTTTATTACATTTTCAGTTCTTTATTAAATTTTCATTCTTTATTAAATTTTCAGTTCTTTATTAAATTTTCAGTTCTTTTCAGTTCTTTATTAAATTTTCAGTTCTTTATTAAATTTTCAGTTTATTATTAAATTTTCAGTTCTTTAATTTTCAGTTCTTTATTAAATTTTCAGCAAGAGAACTGACCTTGCTAACTTGAATATTCTGGAAATGAATTTGATGGAAAATTACACTCATCCTGGATCTGTTATTATATAGTGTAAGTGTTTTAATAAGGTAGAAGTAAACAGAAATTCTTCATTCCTAACAAGAGTCTTAGAGGAATCAATTTAAGATGTTTTACAGTTAATATTTGGGACAGATCTGATTTGAATCAGATCTCACTGTTACACTTGAAAATCTGATATTGACTGCTTAGCAGGCGTGTTCTGGAAACCTTTGTTAATACCATAATCACTAATATTATCAACCAGTCAGATGAAGTCAGTTATCATGGCATTTGGAGACTGAGCAGTTGATGAAGAGCATGAATGTGTGCCAAATGATTCGATTCACTTCCAGATTTTTGAAAGTTGCATTTCCATTGTTAGCCAATGGAAATGCAACTTTCAAAAATCTGGAAGTAACATGACCCTCAAGTCAGATGTTCATGTAGGACAGTGATTTTAATCACACTGCATATTTCAATTATTCTCTAGAATAACAGTCATCATAATCAATTTTGGACCTAATCACTTTTAATGGATTACTGTGAGTTCATTCAATGATATTTTGGATTATATCATAATCATACATCAAGACTGTTGGCACATTTGCACATTCAAGCATTATGGTACACACATTACAAAACTGGAATTCATTCAGATCACCACTGGAATTCATTTGGAACTTTATACATCTGGAATTGTGTTATAATTAATTCATAATACTGTAAGTTGTTTTAGATTTTCACTTTTTATTTTGAGCGAAATAAATTATTAGTTTTACAAAACTTATTTGCTTTTGCTCTTTGCTGAACAGGGAGTCGTAATATTTAAAATGGCAATAACTGATTCGTTGTGCAAACCGTGCTACATTTAAAATGGCAATAACTGATTCGTTGTGCAAACCATGCTACATTTAAAATGGCAATAACTGATTGATTGTGCAAACTGTGCTACATTTAAAATGGCAATAACTGATTCGTTGTGCAAACCGTGCTACATTTAAAATGGCAATAACTGATTCGTTGTGCAAACCGTGCTACATTTAAAATGGCAATAACTGATTGATTGTGCAAACCGTGCTACATTTAAAATGGCAATAACTGATTCGTTGTGCAAACCATGCTACATTTAAAATGGCAATAACTGATTGATTGTGCAAACTGTGCTACATTTAAAATGGCAATAACTGATTCGTTGTGCAAACCGTGCTACATTTATAATGGCAATAACTGATTCGTTGTGCAAACCGTGCTACATTTAAAATGGCAATAACTGATTGATTGTGCAAACTGTGCTACATTTAAAATGGCAATAACTGATTCGTTGTGCAAACCGTGCTACATTTATAATGGCAATAACTGATTCGTTGTGCAAACCGTGCTACATTTAAAATGGCAATAACTGATTGATTGTGCAAACTGTGCTACATTTAAAATGGCAATAACTGATTCGTTGTGCAAACTGTGCTAAGTTTAAGATACTAACTATTTTATTTCCAGATGAATTTTTAAAAGCATATTTTACATTTGTCTTTGTAGATATATAACTTTCTCTCTATTACTTTTTCACTAAAAGAGGGCCTCATAATAGAATAGTTGTAAACAAGCTACCTGCCATAGATAAAGAATTTAGCTCAAATATAATACAAATTAATGGAGTTATTTGTGCAGAAACAAAATGGGTTGGTCAGACAATCAAGGACTATAACTCTGTGATGTAGAATGGTGACATTCAAATCATGCCAAAGTCATATCATGATAAAATTGCTTAACAAATTTGGTTAAAATCAAATAAAGGTAATAATGGTGCAGAATTTAAGTGGGATGGATGGTGGGAGAGAAGGATGGAAAGATAGAAGGATATCTGGGGTGACAGGCCCAATTAATATCCATTTTCTACACAAAAAACATGGAGGACTAAAATTTACCATGATTTGGAATAAGATGGCCTCCCATAATAATAACATCATAAAAAGGATAAAGTGATACAAGAGGTTCCAAAGCCAAAAATGAAAATGGTAGCTAACCTCCAGATCCATTTCTTCACTGATGTGATTGATACTTTCAAAACATCGGGAATAGTACTCCAGTGCCTTGGCATGGAATGCCATCTCAACATGGACAAAGTCCTTCAGAACTTGCTGAAAATATATAAAGTTCAAAAGTCAAAGTAAATCAATTTCCTCTGAAATCAATCCACAAAACAATATAAAGTTTCAAACTCAATTAACATTATGTTTGAACAAATTATGCTTTGGTCTCCCAAATATCAACTAACACTGATAATGGTAATGACTTTTATTAACACAAATTATTGTTTTAATAATATTATTATGTCAATAACATTACACATTAACACAAATTATTGTTTTAATAATATTATTATGTCAATAACATTACACATTAACACAAATTATTGTTTTAATAATATTATTATGTCAATAACATTACACATTAACACAAATTATTGTTTTACTAATATTTTTATGTCAATAACATTACACATTAACAGAAATTATTGTTTTAATAATATTATTATGTTAATAACATTACACATTAACACAAATTATCATTTTAATAATATTATCTCAATAACATTACACATTAACACAAATTATCGTTTTAATATTATTATCTCAATAACATTACACATTAACACAAATTATCGTTTTAATAATATTATTATGTCAATAACATTACACATTAACACAAATTATTGTTTTAATAATATTATTATGTCAATAACATTACACATTAACACAAATTATCATTTTAATAATATTATCTCAATAACATTACACATTAACACAAATTATCGTTTTAATAATATTATCTCAATAACATTACACATTAACACAAATTATTGTTTTAATAATATTATGTCAATAACATTACACATTAACACAAATTATTGTTTTAATAATATTATCTCAATAACATTACACATTAACACAAATTATCATTTTAATAATATTATTATGTCAATAACATTACACATTAACACAAATTATTGTTTTAATAATATTATGTCAATAACATTACACATTAACACAAATTATTGCTTTAATAATATTATTATGTCAATAACATTACACATTAACACAAATTATCGTTTTAATAATATTATCTCAATAACATTACACATTAACACAAATTATCGTTTTAATAATATTATCTCAATAACATTACACATTAACACAAATTATCGTTTTAATAATATTATTATGTCAATAACATTGCACATTAACACAAATTATCGTTTTAATAATATTATCTCAATAACATTACACATTAACATAAATTATCGTTTTAATAATATTATCTCAATAACATTACACATTAACACAAATTATCGTTCTAATAATATTATTATGTCAGTAACATTACACATTAACACAAATTATCGTTTTAATAATATTATTATGTCAATAACATTACACATTAACACAAATTATTGTTTTAATAATATTATTATGTCAATAACATTACACATTAACACAAATTATTGTTTTAATAATATTATTATGTCAATAACATTACACAGTGGTTCAGAAAGTAGTGATCAAAGAAAGCAAGTAAATCAAGGGAAAAGTGTAGTCAATGCATGAAACATTGTTAAATCAAGGAAAAAGTGAAGTCAATGCATGAAACATTGTTAAATCAAGGGAAAAGTGTAGTCAATGCATGAAACATTGTTAAATCAAGGGAAAAGTGTAGTCAATGCATGAAACATTGTTAAATCAAGGGAAAAGTGAAGTCAATGCATGAAACATTGTTAAATTAAGGGAAAAGTGTAGCATTGACAGCATTTGCGACCCAGAAAGGACTGTATCAATTCAAGTGATGCCATTCGGGTTAGTTGGAGCCAGCACCACCTGTTGTCGTTTGATGCGAAAGTTGCTTAAAGGTTTAGCAAACGTTGATAGCTTTGTAGACGACATATTCGTGTACATGAATACTTGGAGTGAGCACGTGTCCGTCCTGAGCGAGCTCCTCAATAGACTCCGCAGAGCGAACCTCACAGTGAGACCCACTAAATGCAGTATTGGTTATACAGATTTAGATTGTTTGGGTCATAGGGTCAGCGGTATGGGTCAGTTAAAACCTCACCCCAAGCAAGTTGAAGCAATCAGAGACGCACCAAAGCCAACCAACAAAACGCAGGTAAGATCATTTCTAGGTCTAGTAGGTTTTTATAGAAAGTTTATACTGAACTTTGCAGCCATTGCTAGCCCACTGTCTGATTTGACCAAGAAGGGGCAACCAAACAAAGCTGAATGAGGACCGCCACAAGATAAAGCATTTTGTGCTCTGAAAGAGAAACTGGTTAGTGCACCTATATTAAAATTGCCAGATGTCAGCAAACCTTTTATTCTAAGAACAGATGCTTCTGAAACTGGGTTGGGGGCAGTTTTACTGCAAGAGCAAGACGACAGTAAGTTACCCGTAGCTTACTCGAGTAGGAAATTGCTACCCAGGGAGAAAAATTATTCCGTTATAGAAAAGGAATGTTTGGCCGTAGTATGGGGAATTGGGAAGTATCACGCATATCTATTTGGGAGAGATTTCGTTCTTGAGACTGATCACCAACCCCTACTGTATTTAAACAAGGCCAAGGTCGCTAACGCTCGGTTGATGCGTTGGGTGCTAACACTACAACCTTATCGCTTCCGTGTAGAAGCAATAAGGGGAGTTGAAAATATAGGCACAGACTACTTGAGTAGGGCATGATGGGAAATTTGTATGAATTTGCCCAGTAATAAAATCCAGTTTGTAGTATAACCAGTGTAAATGTTGTAAGATATCATCAGTAGTTATTTTTCTTCTATTCTGTGTTAGTTTTAAAAATGTGTACATTTTTATTCTTAGGGGGGAGGTATTGTCACAGAATTAGGCGGAAATTGAATTTATTTCTTCTTGAATTGCAAACTAATTTCACCATTTTTTTGTTTCGTCATACATGCGTTACCTGCGGTGAATAAGTGGTTTTTCCCAAGGTAAGCGGCATGTAACGATTTGCATGTGCCTGACTTAGTATCACTTGCAGTCAGGAACATTAGAATCACGGGGTGCACGATAATTTTGCCGTGAATTCTGCTCACCTATTTGAGGATATATAAGGCAGAATATTTCTGATAATATTACGGGACCAAAAGTATCTTATCACAGGAAAGATAGCTTGTCATTCTTTCTCCAGCCAAAGGGGTGAGTGTTCAATTTATATTTCGTTTTATTGTGAATTTTATTCAGTTTATCATTTCATGTAATGATGCCTTTATTACAATGCAGATTTAAAACGTGGATTATTTGGAATTACTAGTCACTATTAGACTTTAAATGCAATAGTGTAATCTAAGTTGTAGATTGTTTTAGAAAAAACTATTATTAGTTTGATCTCTGATATTGTAGCTGAACGTCTCTGAAATTGTTGCTGATATTGTAGCGGAGCATCTCTGAAACTGTTGTTGATTGTAGCTGAACGTCTCTGAACATATCTGATTGTAGCTGAACGTCTCTGAACATATCTGATTGTAGCTGAACGTCTCTGAATGTCTCTGAATTGTAGCTGAATGTGATTAATTGTGCCATTTGATTGTGAGATCAAATTGAGGTATCTGACTGTCTGTCTGTCGGATTGTCTGTCCGTCTACATCTGTCGTGATGTGTAAATATCCGGAAATCTAGAAGTCTGAGTGTCGGAGTTGTCTAGAGGTGTAAACATCCGGGGTGGCATCTAGGTATTTGGGAACGTTGGTTCTAGTAGATGCTGTATGCTGTCTGTATGTATAACTGTGGTGGATCCGTGAAGGGCAAACGGCCGATAAAAGTATTGGTCAACCCTAGGTATTCGGGGAAGCTGGGCGGCGATTCAACAGTTGGTGAATCGTACAGTTATACAGGGTCGAGACACATGTGTTGCAACTGTAGTGCAATTGAATACATTGTTATATTTACATAGTTACTTCAAATCACAATAGTATTTCAAGGGATTACATGAATCTCAATAAAAGTTAGCAACTTTATTAAATACATGTATATGTTCGTGCTAGTTGTCGCAATCCATACGAGCGATAGTATAGTTTGATGTTTTGTATTTGTTATCGCAATTTATACTTGCGGTAATATAACTTTTATAAAGGTTCCTTGGATCTGTGTATAGTCCAAGAGATTCCTTTGTATCTGTGTATTAATATTTAATTTATTCATGTATTATGAATGGTTGTGAGTGTAATTGTGGGTTGAATGCATGAGTTATTGTGTTGATACATCATTATTTTTCATTAATAATTTATTTCATAAATTTATATTTTCTTTCACATATTGTGTTTGTGTTGTTCATTTTATCCACTCTGTAACAATTCTGTTACAACATCGAGATGGCATATAATGCAGAGGTGATCTGATGCAAGTTCATGGGATACAAGGGTGGATTGCAGAATATTATCATCAGGTCTATAAAGAAACCAGTCTAAAATGTGACCAAGTTTATGGGTAGGTTGGTTAACTGACTGTTTAAGATTGAAAACATGATTGGAATCTAGGAGTTTTGACATGTATGGGTTTCCAGGGCAGTCAAAGTGAAAGTTAAAATCTCCAAGAACATTAGGTTGCCACCTATCGAATTTCCATACTCCAGAAGATTCAGAAACAGCTCCAAAAATTGAGATTCAGTCAGCTTGTTTTTTCTACTAGGAGGAGGGCGGTAGAGACAGGAAAAATGTACTGACCTTCGTTCAAGCGTGAGTGTTGTTTGGACTAGTTCAAACGATGTGTGGCAGAAACTGCAGGTTGTGTTGTACTTAAGGCATTTTATCATGGAATTCTTTGTGATGACAGCAATTCCACCTCTGTGAGAGTTGCGGGGAACAATTTGATGGAGTAATTGCTGGTTGTTAAATCCGCACACTTGGGTTCATCGCCTGATGGTTTTAGCCATGTTTCTGTTAGGAAGAAGACGTTGATATTCTGGTCGTTGATAAAATTAACTATTTCTGTGAGCTTTTCCGGTGATCCTACTGATTGAGCATTGAATAATGCGATACGTAGTGGTATCCCTGGGACAGTTGACACAATGGTTGACGATTTAAGAGGAATTTAAACCAGGTTATCAAAATTAACGGCAGAATTTGTAAATTATTTATCTGTTACAGACGAAAGGGAAATAATTGGAATTCTTCAATGTTTCTTTTCTCACTTCCGTTTACATTTAATTAATGATGAATGTAGTCCCAGTTCGCTTAGTCTTGAGGACAATGTAGTATCAAGAGCCAAGATGTGGTCATATAATGCAATTAATGAGGGTCCATCATACTGTAAGCGGGTAGACTGGCGATAACATGATGGCGGTTTATTAAAAAACAAATGACATCTTAACAGTGGAACAAAATAGCTGAGAAAAATTCTAATTGTTCTCGTTTCCAAAACAAGGAGATGAATTAACACATACAAACTGAACAGCCGATGCATGATGAAACACAATAATGTAGACAAAGATAGACAACAATCACATATATCATGAAAAATTGCACAAAATTGGAAGAGCCTTCCTCAAGCAATTAAGCGATGGCGGCCATCTTTCCGGAAGCCAATAGACTGTAACAATGTAACAAACACTATTACAAGTCAAAGATCAGACATGCCTGTGGGCTTGACTGAAGCTTTCTGTTGGAATAAAGAAGGACATATCAAAATTTGTGTTGATATTGCATAGATCAAAGCTGAACATGAATTTGACAAGATTTCTTAAATTGGTATTTATTTCTTACAATGTTGCCACCAGTTGATTTTTAACAATATTATTTGAATCCATTGATATTTTGTTGGGATTTAACAATATTATTTGAATCCATTGATACTTTGTTGGGAGTTAACAATATTATTTGAATACAGTGATATTATTTTAATCCATTGATATTTAGTTCTGACAGTGTTGCCACCCGTTGGGATTGAACAATATTATTTGAATCCATCGATATTTTGTTGGGATTTAACAATATTACTTGAATCCATTTATATTTTGTTGAGATTTAATAATATTATTTGAATCCATTGATATTATTTTAATCCATTGATCTTTATTTCATACAGTGTTGCCACCAATGTTCCCTCTAAGATGAGCGCCTGAGCGATCGCTCACTATTTTCATTGGCGGCGCTCGTAACTTTTCTCATGTCGCTCAGTAAAATACGCAGAGCGGTTTTAAAATTGAGCTATAACAATCTTGCGCTATAAAAGTTCTAGCCACAGCAACTTACTCGACAGTCATTATATTGAATTTAGTTACTTTAAATATCAAGGAATTCATTATTTTTACATGTGGCCCATGTCTAAGCGGTGAGCTGAGGAAAGTTTATGTAACTCAGGCAAGAAGAGGTGCTTTGGTTTTAAAACAGAGTGGTTGATTGAATGCTATGTTGAAACGGATTTACCGCATGGCACCGGACAGCACGTGCTACTTGAGGAAATTTTTAATTACTCAGAAACTGATGGTGTTAAGTGCAAAATTTGCATGAAAGCGGAATACAAAAGCGACTGGACATCAGGAAAAAGTGGACCGATTGGAAAGTTGATCATTTAAAACGGCATTTGAGCCAAAAATCGCACATTGAAGCAGTCACGAAACTGAAAAACAAAAGCAGAGGTCTGTTGAAAAACATGCTGATGGAACCGAAAGAAGATCGTGAAAACAGAAAAGAATTAGTTAATCGGCAACAAGCGACTCCTGATGAGGTAAAGATACTCATTGATAACGTTCTGCTTGCTGTTAAAATAAATTCTTCAATGCTATCGGTGCAGGCTATTCATGACCATGTTGCAAAATATGTAAAGATACCAGAAAGCTGGCGAAGCAAGAATTATGCTTTTGAATTTATTGAGTGTATAAATTCAACCATTAGGTCGGAAATATTATTGGAGATTAAAAATGCAGCTTATCATACCTTGATCATGGACGAATCAACTGATATCTCGGTTTCCAAAATGTTAATTCTGTACATGAAATTTAGAAATGCCAATGATTCAGTCCATAAAACTGTATTCACTGGAATTGTTAAATTAACAGCTTGTGATAGCTTGTCAATCCTTGGAGCCATTCAGAAATTTTATGCAGACAATGAATTAGATTTGAACAAGATGGTCATGTTTACCTCTGATGGAGCCTCAGTTATGCTAGGCAAGCGGAGAGGGGTAGCAGCACTTCTTCACCAGTTAATTCCACATTTGTCTGAACAACACTGTGTGGCACACAGAGAGGATTTGGGATTAGATGATGCATGGAAAGATATACCATTGATGAAGGAGATAGAAACTCTGCTGAGAACTGTTTACACAATTTTCTGCAGGTCATCTGTCAAGAAGGATAAATTTGAGGCCTTGGCCAAAGCTGCTGAAGCAGAAGTGATTGCATTCAGACCACTCAACGAAGTTCGGTGGTTATCCAGGCATTTTGCTGTCAATGCTTTGGTTTTGAACTATGATATTTTAGTGGAATACTGTAGAAAACAGGTTGATGAGAATGATGACCCGGTCCATAAATACTGCTTACAGAAACTACAGAATCCAGAACACCATGTTGCAATTACAATAATGAATGATGTATTATCAGAATTAAGCGACTTGTGTAAACTTTTTCAAAGAAGTTTGCTGTCTACTGTGGAAGCCTTTCAGTTTGCAAAGGCAAAAATAAAGAAACTCAGATCACAGTATCTTGGAGAGAAACCTCACTACACTGAAAATGCCAGCCATTTGCTTTCATCATTTCAGCACCCATTGAACACAAAGTCAGTAATTAAGTTCATTCAGCAGACATGTGAACATTTGGATCATAGATTTCCAGATGAGGAATTACAAGATTGGGCAGTTTTTGACAAAGAATGTTTTTCAACAGCTGTGAACTTAGAGGATTATACATTTGGTCTTGAGGAGATGAAAAGGCTTGGAAACCGATATCATGTTTTTCTGGAAAAAGACAACGAAGCATTCCAGAAAGAACTTAGTAAGCAGTTTCCAGAATTTAAATTGATTGTTAATGAGAAATTGCAAACTGGAGCAGTTAAGACATTTGCAGATCTAGTTGCATTCACAAAACAGCAGGATCAACTTCAAGACTTATTTTTGCTTCTGGATATTTGCGGTACATTCCAGACTTCAAGTGCGGACTGCGAAAGAGGATTCAGTCTGATGAACAACATAAAGACAAAAGCCAGAAATAGACTAGATATTGAGCATCTGGACAATTTAATGAGAATAAAGCTCTTTTTAAATTCTGGACAAACTGTAAATGCTGAAAATGTCTAAAATGTTTGAAAAACTGAAAAGAATCGAAGAGAATATTTGTGAAGAATGAAGAACTGATGATATTACATAATTAAAAAAACTTTAAGTGAATTGTTATTCTTCTAAGTTTTGAGTATTTAACTCTCCCACAATCTCACGGGCACTCGTCCTCGTGCCTGCTCATAAATTTGTGGAGTATGTAACTTGTCGCTCATCATGCATATTTTTTTTTGCACACACCTCAACAATCAGAGGGAACATTGGTTGCCACCAGTTGGGAATTAACTATATTATTTGAATCCATTGATATTTTGTTGGGTTTTAACAATATTATTTTAATCCATTGATACTTTGTTGGGATTTAACAATATTATTTTAATCCATTATATTATTTTAATCCATTGATATTTATTTCTTACAGTGTTGCCACCAGTTGGGATTGAACAATATTATTTGAATCCATTGATATTTTGTTGGGATTTAACAATATTACTTGAATCAATTGATATTTTGTTGAGATTTAATAATATTATTTGAATCCATTGATATTATTTTAATCCATTGATCTTTATTTCATACAGTGTTGCCACCAGTTGGGAATTAACTATATTATTTGAATCCATTGATTTTTTTTGAGATTTAACAATATTATTTGATTCCATTTATAGTTTGTTGTGATTTAACAATATTATCTGCATCCATTGATATTTTGTTGAGATTTAACAATATTATTTAAATCCATTGATACTTTGTTGAGATTTAACAATATCATTTGAATCCCTTGATATTATTTGAAATGATTTTTATTTATTTCTTACAGTGTTGCCACCAGTTGGGATTGAACAATATTTGAATCCATTTATAATTTTGTTGGGATTTGACAATACTATTTGAATCCATTGCTTTTTTGTTCTTAGTGTTGCCAGCAATTGGGATTTAACAATATTATTTGAATCCATTGATATTTTTTGTTGGGATTTAAGAACATTATTTGAATATGTTGATATTTTGTTGAGATTTAACAATATTATTTGAATCCATTGATATTTTGTTGTATATTGTGATTTAGAGTGTATGAAGGAAATAATTTTGTTAAAAATTACAATCTAACAAAATTCATCTTAATAAAACTCATTAACTGTCATTTTTGATAATATAAATGATGTTGAGCTTTTACAAATTTGTGTCCCAAATATATTCAAGTTAGCAAACAGGATTCTATTTTAGACATTTTCTATTTTAAAAAATGGATCCTCCATATTGTAAGCAATTTCACTAATTATCTGGGCACACTAAAATGAGGAAGTCATATGCAGACAATGTATATTTTACATTTTTGGACACTCTTGTAGGAAGCTAGTAAAAGTTTTACCTTTAAGTCTTTTAACTTCTCAGATTCAAATTTAAGAATTTGTTCATCTAAAGCTTTGCTACCGACATTGGCATTCTGTGCAGCTTTCTGCAGTTCTGATTCTGCCTGTAAAATACAACAAAACGTAAAATGTTCTATGGTCTAAGATTCTATGATGACGAGTATGGCTCTATAAGACAGTCTAATGGCATATCTCGGTATCAGTCAGGTTTCCATAACAAAGTGGCCAATGCATGTGGCCTATAGCTGGGATCATAATTTGTCTTATGTTTGTGGCCTATGATTGATATCCTTTTTTGGTAAAGGTTTGTCTTATACATGTGGTGTAAGACTGGGACCACAATTTTGTTGGGGTTTGTCTTATGCATGTAACCTTTGACTGGAAGAATAATTTGGTAGGTGTTTTGTAATATTTTGTGGCCTATGACTGGTACCACAATTTGGTATGGTAGTTGTCTTATGCATGTGACCTATGACTGGGACCACATTTAGTAGTGTTTGTCTTATGCATGTGACCTATGACTGGGACCACATTTAGTAGTGTTTGTCTTATGCATGTGACCTATGACTGGGACCACATTTAGTAGTGTTTGTCTTATGCATGTGACCTATGACTGGGACCACATTTAGTAGTGTTTGTCTTATGCATGTGACCTATGACTGGGACCACATTTAGTAGTGTTTGTCTTATGCATGTGACCTATGACTGGGACCACATTTAGTAGTGTTTGTCTTATGCATGTGACCTATGACTGGGACCACATTTAGTAGTGTTTGTCTTATGCATGTGACCTATGACTGGGACCACATTTAGTAGTGTTTGTCTTATGCATGTGACCTATGACTGGGACCACATTTAGTAGTGTTTGTCTTATGCATGTGACCTATGACTGGGACCACATTTAGTAGTGTTTGTCTTATGCATGTGACCTATGACTGGGACCATAATTTGGTACAGCATACTATTTTTATGTGCAAACAAAATATGGAATTACATAATGAAAAAAATCATTATATAATTAAATTAAATGTAATGAAATATAAATTACAGAGCACATCACGACATCCCTTCCAGGTTTAAATAATACTTTCCTTGATTTCAATGAAGTTCTGAAATAATGAGATGTATTTTGAGTTCCAGGTTTAGCTATAACTTGAGTATTGATCTATCTGGGCTTTGCTAGATCCAAGGTTTTAATATATCTGGAGTTTTGCGATATCCAGAGTTCTGCTATATCCAGGGTTTTGCTATATCCAGGGTTTTGCTATATCTGTGGCAAATCTGGAAATTACTGGTTGCACATGATTCTGCACAGGGTGCTATAAGAACAAATATCAACAATACTGTGTCTCAAATTTATCAAAACATCAGCAAACCAAAATGCCAAAGTAGTTAAATTTGTCTCTTTGATGATGTACAAATAGTGTTGAATGTCCCTTTCATGATGTAAAAATAGCTCTATTTGTCTCTTTCATGATGCAAAAATAGCTCTATTTCTCCCTTTCATCATGTAAAAATAGCTTTATTTGTCTCTTTCATGATGTAAAAATAGCTCTATTTGTCCCTTTCATGATGTAAAAATAGCTCTATTTGTCTCTTTCATGATGTAAAAATAGCTCTATTTGTCTCTTTCATCATGTAAAAATAGCTCTATTTGTCTCTTTCATCATGTAAAAATAGCTCTATTTGTCTCTTTCATCATGTAAAATTACCTTTGTTTGTCTCTTCATGATGCAAAATTAGCTCTATTTGTCTCTTTCATGATGTAAAATTAGCTTTTTTCATGATGTAAAAATAGCTCTATTTGTCTCTTTCATGATATAAAAATAGCTCTGTTTACTCTTTCATGATATAAAAGTAAATTGTCAAACTTATATTAATTTAATCTTTCTGTATCTGCTGTGTAAGCTTTGAATATCCATTAAATACAATAATTAATTATATCAATTAAATGCAATAATTAATTATATCCATTAAATACAATAATTAATTATATCCATTAAATACAATAATTAATTATATCCATTAAATACAATAATTAATTATATCCATTAAATACAATAATTAATTATATCCATTAAATACAATAATTAACTATATCCATTAAATACAATAATTAATTATATCCATTAAATACAATAATTAATTATATCCATTAAATACAATAATTCATTATATCCATTAAATACAATAATTAATTATATCCATTAAATACAATAATTAATTATATCCATTAAATACAATAATTAATTATATCAATTAAATACAATCATTAATTATATCCATTAAATACAATCATTAATTATATCCTCTAAATATAATAATTTATTATATCCATTAAATACAATCATTAATTATATTCACTAAATACAATCATTAATTATATCGACCATATACAATACTTAATTATATCCACCAAATACAATAATTAATTATGTCCAATAAATACAGAAATTAGTTATATCCACTAAATACAATATTTAATTATATCCACCAAATACAATAATAAATTATATCCACTAAATACAATATATAATGATATCTGCTAAATACTATAATCAATTAGTGACAACACTAAATACAATAATTAAAGCAGTCTGATAAAGAATATTAAATACTTTATGGAGCTGATGCTTTGTTTTGTTTTATTCAATAGTTTTTTCATCTGAAAAATGTTCTAGTGAAGTTTGAATTTTTTTATTCAAATTGTCTTTTAAGACAAAATTTCTGACAAATTAGTGAAATAATGAACTGTCACATGGCACAGTACAAAACTTAATCATACACATGATGATACTACTGTGTGACACTAAGTATCTCATATGGATTGTAACATTGTGTAATACAAAACAGGGTCATAAACATGATGATATCATAGTGTGACACTAAGTATTAGTCATATTAATTGTATCATGGTGTAAAATAAAACTGGGTCATACATATGGTGATATGGTGTGAAACTAAGTATATCTGTTCTTATGAATTGTGAAATGGTGTAATATATAAAACTGGGTCATGCACATGGTGACATCATGGGTCAATATTAATTCTTTCTTATCAATTGCAAAAAGGTGCAATACAAAACTGGGTCATGCACATTATAATAAGTATGATGTGACAACAAAATGTGTCATATGAATAATGAGATCATTGAATGACACTATGTCCCATGTATTGCAAGATAGTATAGGACAAATCTGTCTCATACATATAATATCATTGAATGACACTAAGTATGTCCCATATATTGCAAGGTAGTATAGGACAAATCTGTCTCATACATATAATGATATCATTGAATGACACTAAGTATGTCCCATGTATTGCAGGATAGTATAGGACAAATCTGTCTCATACACACAATGATATCATTGAATGACACTAAGTCATACATGACTAAATCTGGGTAAAGGCTGATTGTAGTTATATGTTAATAGACATACATGACTGTATATCTGGGTCAAGGCTGATTGTAGTTATATGTTAAAAGTCATACATGACTAAATCTGGGTCAAGGCTGATTGCAGTTAAATGTTAATAGTCATACATGACTAAATCTGGGTCAAGGCTGATTGTAGTTAAATGTTAATATACATACATGACTAGATCTGGGTCAAGGCTGATTGTAGTTATAAGTTAATAGACATACATGACTAGATCTGGGTCAAGGCTGATTGTAGTTATATGTTAATATACATACATAACTAGATCT
This sequence comes from Unio delphinus, assembly GCA_029339505.1. Classification (NCBI taxonomy): domain Eukaryota; kingdom Metazoa; phylum Mollusca; class Bivalvia; order Unionida; family Unionidae; genus Unio; species Unio delphinus. The sequence goes on from JAQISU010000217.1 coordinate 1,747,692, forward strand.
GGGTCAAGGCTGATTGTAGTTATATGTTAAAAGACATACATGACTCTAGACCTCTGTAAAGGCTGATTGTAGTTATATGTTAATAATCATACATGACCGTAGATCTAGTTGTACTCTGTGGCCGAGTGGTCTAAAGTGCTGTCCTTTACGGATCACTGCCATCTCACCTCTGTCTCCGTGGCTTCATGTCTAACATTCAGCTAATGTAGTTATGTGAGAAAGCTTGCCAGTAGCTTCTCGTGGGTTGGTGGTTCTTTCCGGGGGTTTTTCCAGGTTCTTCCTCCACCAATAATACTGGCCACCATGTATAGCCTATCTTGTGCTGAAAAATGGCGTTAAACCCTACAACAACAACAACAATTAGTTGTACTCTAGGCTGATTATAATCTAGTGTACCTATAAATCATACATGCATAGTAAACTTGAAGCATAACACAGAGTTGAGCATGATGATTCAGCCTCTCCTTAGCACTGAAGAAAATGTTACTACAAAACAACCATTGCTTTTATTCTATAAGAAAAAACTGCTGAATAGGCGATTCTGATGTATGTTAGTATAAAAACGAGGGGGGGGAGGAGGTTCGCTAAATAATATTATATAGGTGGATATCACAGGATATCGATCATTAACCAGAGAAAACACAGCAATTGATTTATTTTTATAAATTTAGCAGAGATCCATAACTTTGACAACAAAATTAGTCTATTATTCTAGTAATCATATGATAATGTTGAATTAGATCCCAGAGAAATAGTACATTGAAAAGTCATTAGGATAGCAACTATCACATAGGAATAGAGATGAGTACTGCTACAAGCACCACTGCCTCCATAATCAATGCCATCGGCATCTTCGTAGACAGAAAAAGTTAACAATAAACAACTTTTTCCTCTTATTTGTTGAAGTGACAGTTCCAAAACTACAACTGTTACGTGCTTAGGCTCGAATAAGCAGCAACACAGAAAGAGTGAAAACTAACAAGCTTGTAAAACTTTAACAATGAATTTATTAAGTACAATTATTTTCATAAAATAAATAAACTTACGGTTTTAGAGAATCAACATTAATCCAATATAGAAATCACAAAAATAATCCACTAATGGAATTGCAAGAGTCCTGACAAATAAATGTTCTAATAGTTCCAGGTTCGAATCTTGACGATGTAATCCAAAATGGCTAACGATGTCACATGATGCAGTTCTCGTTTTTAAAATAATCCAAATGAAAATTATGAACACATGTTCTTTTCCAAATAATTCCTCTTGCTACAACGAAAAGACACAATTTCCAGTACAAGGTAATTAAAATTATAACTCAAACAGAAAACACAACTTCACATCATAAAAGCCCAACATCTACTGAATTGTTCTATCCCAAACAATAATTTAAATACCTATTTTTTTTTTTTACGTAAACAAGTGATCATGTGATTTTATGGAAATTCATAGAAGGTCAAAGAAAGAGGTTACTTCACTCAGTCACGTACTAATAGAATGATCTAGAAAGATGTCTTTGGATTTTAGCCAAGGCTTGTTTAAACTCTCTAAAGAAGGGTCAGAAATTAGGTCAACAAGCCAAGGTCAAAAACATGTTTAAAGATAAAGTATGGTCATAGAGATTTTTCTAGAATAATTTCCCAATTAATGAATTTTAGAAACCCAAAATGACAAATCTGGATCTGACAATTAAAAAAAAAATAATTTAAATCAAATATACGTAACACAACATCTATACAACATACAGCAAGCATGAAGGCCATGCAGGGGATAAGAAATGGCATGTTAATTAATGGCATTGTCAGCTAGGGTAATTATGCAACTGATTATGAAGGCCATGCAGGGGATAAGAAATGGCATGTTAATTATTGGCATTGTCAGCTAGGGTAATTATGCAATTGATTACCTTAACAAGCTCTTGATGCTGTCAGATAGGAAATAATGAATCTAGGTTTTACAAGCAGAACATGCTCATAATAAAATATAAATACATGTATCAGACTACACACATGAAAATAATGAAATAGAAACTTAATGAGAGATATCTGGAATCTTCTGAATATTAGTACAATGAAGTTCTTTATTAATGTGTACATCAGTGCATTGTCTCAAAGTAATCCCCATGTACCTCTATATGCTTTATTAATCTGATTATCCAGTCATCAAATGTTACTTTGTATTCACTTTTTTGGGCTGTAGTTCACACATTGGAAAATTGCACTTCCAACTTCATGGTAGTTATTAAATCTTCTGCCCTTCAATATATCTTTAAGAAAGGGATTCAGCCAAACATTACAGGGCACTAGATCAGAGCTGAATGGAGGATGCGTCAAATATTATATGGAGCTAAATTAGGGCCATATGTAAGACATGTCAAAACTTACATGGAGCAATATCAGGGATGTATGGTGGATATGTCAATATTTACATGGAGCAATATCAGGGATGCATGGTGGATATGTCAATATTACATGGAGCAATATCAGGGATGTATGGTGGATATGTCAATATTACATGGAGCAATATCAGGGATGTATGGTGGATATGTCAATATTACATGGAGCAATATCAGGGATGCATGGTGGATATGTCAATATTACATGGAGCAATATCAGGGATGCATGGTGGATATGTCAATATTACATGGAGCAATATCAGGGATGCATGGTGGATATGTCAATATTACATGGAGCAATATCAGGAATGCATGGTGGATATGTCAAAACTTACATGGAGCAATATCAGGGATGCATGGTGGATATGTCAATATTACATGGAACAATATCAGGGATTATGGTGGATATGTCAATATTACATGGAGCAATATCAGGGATGCATGGTGGATATGTCAATATTACATGGAGCAATATCAGGGATGCATGGTGGATATGTCAATATTACATGGAACAATATCAGGGATTCATGGTGGATATGTCAATATTACATGGAGCAATATCAGGGATTCATGGTGGATATGTCAATATTACATGGAGCAATATCAGGGATTCATGGTGGATATGTCAATATTACATGGAGCAATATCAGGGATGCATGGTGGATATGTCAATATTACATGGAGCAATATCAGGGATGCATGGTGGATATGTCAATATTACATGGAGCAATATCAGTGATGTATGGTGGATATGTCAATATTACATGGAGCAATATCAGGGATGCATGGTGGATATGTTAATATTACATGGAGCAATATCAGGGATGTATGGTGGATATGTTAATATTACATGGAGCAATATCAGGGATGCATGGTGGATATGTCAATATTACATAGAGCAATATCAGGGATGCATGGTGGATATGTCAATATTACATGGAGCAATATCAGGGATGTATGGTGTATATGTTAATATTACATGGAGCAATATCAGGGATGCATGGTGAATATGTCAAATATTGCATGGGACAATATCATGGTCTTACAGGAGACATGTCAAAATCACATGGATGTCATGCATGCACCGAGGGTGTGTACAAATTACATGAAGCTAAATCAGGGGCTGTATAGAATATTTCACAAAGTTTGGATGCTGTTCTCCTTCAGGAAGTCTTTCAAGATGCTGGATTTATGCACTGGTACACTGTCATTGACTAGTTGGATACTCAGATTATGATTGCATAGACAGATAGTTCAAAAAGTGTTCCACAACTTTTTGCAATACTCTGTAGACATAAAAATGTCCAATGACTCTAGGGGTCAGGCACAGGTACCAACATGACTGGGCCTTTTGTAGTGAATGAATGCACAAAAAAAGTTTTTGACAGTCCAACTACACTGAGCAATTTGTGGACTATGCTTACTTTTTCTGATACAAGCTTTGTTATTTTTCTCTTCAAATGATTTTTTAGTATATTTTAAAAAATGGTCACAAATACCTGTAATAACAAAAATACCTTCCACTGCGATTAGTTTGTTTGTTTTGTTTGTTCGATTAGGATTCTTAATGTAGCTTTAACAATTTTTCAGTCATTTTGCTACGATGTCTGCAGTGAGGCAGTTTATAGTGATGTCTAGCACTGGGGTATCATGCCGCAGACATGTAGCATGATGTCCCACCCAGTCACAATATCCTGACACCAGGCTGAACAGTCCTAACACTAACCTCTTAATGCTGAGCGCCTAGCGAGGCAGCTGTTAGTACCACTATTTTAATTCTTTGGTATGACTCGGCCTGGGATCGAACAAACGACCTCCTGCTCCAGCGGCAGATGCTCTAACCACTAGGCCACTGGAGTGGTTCCACAATTAGACTATCATCATCAATTGAACATATGGCACTAATTGCATGGAAATGGTTGAACATAAAATAGAGTATATAAGGTTTGGGTGGTCAAGATTGGTTGATAATCAAAGTTATTATGTAAGAAAAAGAATCTTTTGAGAGTTTATACCAGTAGTAACTTAAAAATTTAGAGACATTGTTTTCTTGATGAAATTTCAGTTCCTTAACAGTCTTGAGTTTGGAACACTCATTACTAAAATTAGCACTTTACTCTTTGGTGCAGAACTGAAAGCATATTTCAAACACGTACAGGTCCTGAAAATGCTGTGGCGCATATCCTTGAAGCTGACATCCTGGTTTCATCTATACTGATAAATTTTTGTTTAATCTTGTTTCCATAAGTTTAATATAAGAACTGAATTAGTACCATGAGTCCTTCATGGCATCCATTTCCACTCCCCAATAAAATATAACAGTCTTCCATAATGAGAATCATCTTTCATGAATTTGCAACAATGTTTAAAACAATGAAATTACCACAGATTGGTATGATATGACATAAACCTAACCCTAAATTGGTATGGTATAACATAACCCTAACCATAACCACAGACTGGTATGATACAACATAACCCTAGCCCTAACCACAAATTGATATGATACAACATAACCCTAGCCTTAACCACTAATTGCAATGATACAACATAACCCTAACCACAAATTAGTATGATACAATATAACCCTAACCACAGATTGGCATGATACAACATAACCTTAACCCTAACCACAAATTGGTATGATACAACATAACCCTAACCACAATTTTTTATGATACAATATAACCCTAATCCTAAATACAAATTGATATGATACAACATAAATCTAACCACAAATTTTTATGATCCAATATAACCCTAACTACAAAATTGTATGATACAACACAACCCTACCCACAAATTGGTATGACACAACATGACCCTAACCACAAATTGGTATGATACAATATAACCCTAACCTTAACCACAAATTGGTATGATACAACATAACCCTATCCCTAACCCTAAATTGGTATGATACAACATAACCCTAGCCCTAACCACAAACTGGTATGATACAACATACCCCTATCCTTAACCACAAATTGGTATGATACAACATAACCCTAGCCCTAACTACAAACTGGTATGATACAACATGCCCCTAAACTTAACCACAAATTGGTATGATACAACATAAACCTAACCCTAACCACAAATTGGTACAATACAACATAACCCTATCCCTAACCCTAAATTGGTATGATACAACATAACCCAAACCCTAACCACAAATTGGTATAATACAAAATAACCATAACCACAAATTGGTATGATACAACATAACCATTTCCCTAACCACAAATCAGTATGATACAACATAACCGAATCCCTAACCACAAGTCGGTAGGATATATAAACTGAAATCAGTTGGTGAGTACAAGAGTGCCTGGTTTTATATATTTCACTGTAACAATATTGTTCCACCTGACATTTTACGTCACTGTCATTGACCTATGGTATGTCACTGTTATTGATCTATGTTATGTCACTGCCATTGATCCATGTTATTTCACTGTCATTGATCTATGGTATGTCACTGTCATTGATCTATATTATGTCACTGTCATTGATCTATGTTATGTCACTGTCCTTGATCTATGTTATGTCACTGTCATTGATCCATGTTACCAGTATGTCATGGGCATATATATATATATACAAGTGTTTAGCACACAACTTATAACAAAATATTCACAACTTGTCAAATGCTGCAACTGGCAGAATGATCTATATCATTAATAAAAGCCAATGTTAGGGATGTTTATAACAAAATATTCACAACTTTCCAAATACCACTATTGGCAGAACAATCCATGCCACTAAAGAAAAGCAAATGTTAAATGCCATTTATAGCAAAATATTAATAACTTTTCAAAAGTCCCTGATGGCACAATGAAAGCTAATGTTAAATGCTATTTCAATACTAAATATACCAACACACACATGCACACACACACACACAAACACACACACACAGAGAAATATATATATATATATATATATATATATATATATATATATATATATATATATATATATATATATATATATATATATATATATATATATATATATATATATATATATATATTATATATATATATATATATTTATATATATATATATATATATATATAAATATTAGCAAAGAGTGTGTGCCTTTTCTACTTTGGTTTAAGAGATTTTAGCCCACAGCAGAGGCCTGATTTGAGTAAATGGAAATGCTCAAGTGAAATTGGAAGCTGTTATCAATAAATCAAAAATAGATCTTGCATGGAACAAATATGGAAAAAAGCAATGTATGATTATAGAAATATGAACACCTTGGAAATTATGACAACTACAATTAAAAGATTTTCTTTAAAAACCAACATCAGTAAAATTATCTTAGATTATTATAAACATTATGATGGCATTGATGACCTCTCCTACTACAAAATGTGAATCGGAGAGGCCAACAAGAATATTGTATAAGGCTGAAATTCTGTTCAGTCAGAGACCATATCTTAACATTTGACCTTTTCTCTTCAAAAAGTCCTGTAAGAAATACTTACCATAGAAGTCCTGATACAATTACCTACTCTACAAGTCCTGAAACAATTACCTGCACGAGAATTCATGAAACTATTAACTAAAATGTAATTCAAGAAATATCCAAAAAGGAATGAATGATGGATGTACATTTTTCAGTTATGAGCCATGCTATCTCTGAAGGGGAAAGGTAACATGAAGGACACTGCAGACAAAGTAGAACAGACAATTCCATAATGACAATGGGTATTGTATTAGTGATGGGTATTGCATTAGTGATGGGTATTGTATTAGTGATGGGTACTGTATTAGTGATGGGTACTGTATTAGTGATAGGTATTGTATTAGTGATAGGTATTGGTAGGTATTGCATTAGTGATAGGTATTGTATTAGTGATGTGTATTGTATTAAAGATAGGTATTGTATTAGTGATAGGTATTGTATTACTGACAAGTATTGTATTATTGATAGGTATTTATTAGTGATATCTATTGTATTACTGATAAGTATTGTATTAGTGATATGTATTCTATTAGTGATATGTATTGTATTAGTGATAAGTTCTGTATTAGTGATGGGCATTGTATTATTGATGGGTATTGTATTACTGATAGGCATTGTATTAGTGATATGTACTGTATAATTGATATGTATTGTAATAGTGATGGGTATTGTATTAGTGATGGGTATTGTATTATTGATGGGTATTGTATTATTGATGGGTATTGTATTACTGATAGGTATTGTATTACTGATAGGTATTGTATTATTGATGAGTATTGTATTAGTGATGGGTATTGTATTAGTGATGGGTATTGTATTACTGATATGTATTGTATTAGTGATATGTATTGTATTAGTGATAGGCAATGTATTAGTGATATGTATTGTATTTCTGAAAGGTATTGTATTACTGATATGTATTGTATCAGTGATAGGTATTGTAATAATGATATGTATTGTAATAGTGATATGTATTGTAATAGTGATAGGTATTGTATTAGTGATATGTATTGTATTAGTGATAGGTATTGTATTAGTGATATGTATTGTATAAGTGATAAGTTTTGTATTAGTGATGGGTCTTGTATTATTGATGGGTATTGTATTAGTGATATGTATTGTATTAGTGATAGGCATTGTATTAGTGATATGTATTGTATTCCTGAAAGGTATTGTATTACTGACAGGTATTGTATTAGTGATGGGTATTGTATTAGTGATGGGTATTGTATTAGTGATAGGTATTGTATTAGTAATATGTATTGTATTAGTGATAGGCAATGTATTAGTGATATGTATTGTATTTCTGAAAGGTTTTGTATTACTGATAGGTATTGTATTAGTGATGGGTATTGTATTACTGATGGGTTTTGTATTAGTGATGGATATTGTATTAGTGATGGGTATTTATTATTGATAGGTATTTATTAGTGATATCTATTGTATTAGTGATAGGTATTGTATTAGTGCTATGTATTGTATTAGTGATATGAATTGTATTAATGATGGGTATTTATTAGTGATGTGTATTATATTATTGATAGGTATTTATTAGTGATATCTATTGTATTAGTGATAGGTATTGTATTAGTGATATGTATTGTATTAGTGATAGGTATTGTATTAGTGATGGGTATTTATTATTGATAGGTATTTATTAGTGATATCTATTGTATTAGTGATAGGTATTGTATTAGTGATATGTATTGTATTAGTGATATGTATTGTATTAGCGATAGGTATTGTATTAGTGATGGGTATTGTATTACTGATAGGTATTGTATTAGTGATAGGTATTGTGTTAGTGATATGTATTGTATTAGTGATGGGTATTGTATCAGTGGTAGGTATTGTATTATTGATGTGTATTGTATTAGTGATAGGTATTGTATTAGTGATATGTATTGTATTAGTGATAGGTATTGTATTAGTGATGGGTATTTATTAGTGATAGGTATTGTATTGGTGATATGTATTGTATTAGTGATAGGTATTGTATTAGTGATGGGTATTTATTAGTGATAGGTATTGTATTAGTGATATGTATTGTATTAGTGATATGTATTGTATTAGCGATAGGTATTGTATTAGTGATGGGTATTGTATTACTGATAGGTATTGTATTAGTGATAGGTATTTTGTTAGTGATATGTATTGTATTAGTGATGGGTATTGTATCAGTGGTAGGTATTGTATTATTGATGTGTATTGTATTAGTGATAGGTATTGTATTAGTGATATGTATTGTATTAGTGATAGGTATTGTATTAGTGATGGGTATTTATTAGTGATAGGTATTGTATTAGTGATATGTATTGTATTAGTGATATGTATTGTATTAGCGATAGGTATTGTATTAGTGATGGGTATTGTATTACTGATAGGTATTGTATTAGTGATAGGTATTGTATTAGTGATATGTATTGTATTAGTGATGGGTATTGTATTAGTGATGGGTATTGTATCAGTGATGGGTATTATATTACTGATGGTTACTGTGTTACTGATGGGTATTGTATTAGTAATAGGTATTTTATTAGTGATAGGCATTGTATTAAAGATGGGTATTGTATTACTAATGGGTATTGTATTACTAATGGGTATTGAATTACTGATAGGTATTGTGTTACTGATGGGTACTGTATTAGTGATAGGTGTTGTATTAGTAATAGGTATTGTATTAGTGATGGGTATTGTATTAGTGATGGGTACTGTATTACTGATGGGCAATGTATTAGTGACATGTATTATATTACTGTATTACTGATGGGTATTGTATTAGTGATGGGTATTGTATTACTGATGGGTTTTGTATTAGTGATGGGTATTGTATTACTGATGGGTTTTGTATTAGTGATGGGTATTGTAATATTGAATGGTATTGTATAAGCATTAGATATTGTATTAGTGATAGGTATTGTATTAGTGATATGTATTGTATTACTGGTGGGTATTGTATTACTGATGGGTATTGTAATAGTGAATGGCATTGAATTAGCATTAGATATTGTATTAGTGATAGGTATTGTATTAGTGATATATATTGTATTAGTGATGGGTATTGTATTAGTGATGGGTATTGTATTACTGATGGGTTTTGTTGTAGTGATGGGTATTGTACTATTGAATGGTATTGTATTAGCATTGGATATTGTATTAGTGATAGGTATTGTATTAGTGATAGGTATTGTATTAGTGATAGGTATTGTATTAGTGATGGGCATTGTATTAGTGATGGGTATTGTATTACTGATGGGTACTGTATTACTGATGGGTATTGTATTAGTGATAGGTATTGTATTAGTGGTAGGTATTGTATTAGTGATGTGTATTGTATTAGTGATAGGTATTGTATTAGTGTTAGGTATTGTATTAGTGATGGGTATTGTTTTAGTGATGGGTATTGTATCAGTGGTAGGTATTGTATTATTGATGTGTATTGTATTAGTGATAGGTATTGTATTAGTGGTAGGTACTGTATTAGTGATGGGTATTGTATTACTGATGGGTATTGTATTAGTGATGGGTACTGTATTACTGATGGGTATTGTATTAGTGATGGGTATTGTATTAGTGATGGGTATTGTATTAGTGGTAGGTATTGTATTACTGATAGGTATTGTATTACTGTATTACTGACGGGTATTGTATTAGTGATGGGTATTGTATTAGTGATGGGTATTTATTAGTGATGGGTATTGTATTACTGATGGGTAATGTATTACTGATAGGTATTTTATTAGTCATAGGTATTGTATCACTGTTGGTTACTGTATTAGTGATGGATATTGTAGCAATGATGGGTACTGTATTATTGATGGGTATTGTTTACTGATGGGTATCATAATAAAAGTATTGTAGGGCTAGGGTTAGGGTATTATACTGTATTGTATTATAGTGTATTGTATTGCATTATACTGTATTGTATTCTACTGTATTGTATTGTGTTATGCTGTATTGTATTGTATTGTATTATACTGTATTGTGCTGTACTGTATTGTATTGTATTATACTGTATTGTATTGTGTTGTATTACAGTAGTCCCCCTCTTATACGGCCACCCCTGCTGCACCGGGAAAATGGCCTTATAAGGCGGGTGGCCGTTCCAGAGGGGGGCTAAATTTATTATGTGTACATGTATATGTAATTTATGTAGTAAGAAAGCTACATACTTCAAAACATTAAATATCTTCGTCTAAATGAAACATTAATCAATTAAAGTTTTTTGGTTATAATAACAAATTTATTTCAACTGAATATACGTTACTATTTTTTGCTTTCTTGGCGTAAGTTTGATATGCGAGTGGGTATTGTTGTCATGCACATTGCAAATGGATTCAAAAACGTCATTTACATCTTGGTACATACATAATTATCTTTCCATTTGCTCCATTTTCCCACTGCTGCTGAATAACCTTCTTATCGGTTATTACTTTGTTTATTCAAACTATTTCAACATAAACTTGTTTTTACGAGTCTTTTGTACATACAATTTTTCGGCATCCCTCCCCCCATGTCGTCGAGTAGAATAACCGACTTTCTTAGAAAATATTAAGTACGTTTTCCTGAAACCGGATATTGCTGACTGTATGCGATTTAATTATGCAGACAAAACTTGTGTCGATTCTACGAAATACAGCCTTCGTAAAGGAAGCCTTGAAAAAGACAATAGGGTACCAGACAAAGACTGGAAAAATCACTTGAAATCACAATATGTGTGGTCGCGTGATTTTTCCGGTCTTTGTCTGGTACTCTATTGTCTTTTTTAAGGTTGTCTGTGTGTGCCAATGTACAAAATCTATGTTTAGCCTAATCTGACCTTGTTATGATTATAACAATTACGTCTGGTTATAATCATCAACGAGAAGAACTCAACATAGGTGTTAAACCCCAAACTCTATCATAACATTATTGAGCCCATTTCCTGTAAACATCGACTTTCATAGAAAACGATACAGTATACTATGAATCTTTAGTCGACACTTTTAACGGTGACATGACACTCGGAGACGTGTATCTACGATAGAGATAATCAAAATTGCTTACCTTATGTCAAGATTTGAATTAATTATTGGTTCTGGATACATTTAAAAATAAAATGAGGCCGCTTGTGAGGGGTAAATTTTATATTACTGCACAAATATGCTGGTCGCGTTGGCCGGGTGGCCTTTCGTGAGCGGTACTTTTGAACAGAAACTCGTCGGTGCTAACAAATTTTGGCCGTTAGGAGCGGGAAGCCGCTGGTCAGGGTGGCCGTACAAGAGGGGGACTACTGTATACTGTTTTGTATTATACTGTATTGTACTGTATTGTATTGTATTGTATTGCATTGTGCTGTACTGTATTATACTGTATTGTATTGTATTATGTTGTACTGTATTATATTGTATTATACTGAATTGTATTACATTATACCGTATTGTATTATACTGAATTGTATTGTATTGTATTATACTGTATTGTATTGTATCATACTGTACTGTACTGTATTGGATTGAATTACATTGAATTGTACTGTACTGTGTTGTATTGTATTGTATATATTGTATTATACTGTATTGTAATGAGCTGTACTGGATTGAATTATACTGTACTGAACTGAATTGTGTTGCATTATACTGTGTTGTATTGTATTGTGCTGTACTGTATTATATTATACTGTATTGAATTGTAGTGTACTTAATACCCCTCATGCAATGTCTTTAGTTTTATTCAAAATAATATTTAATGTAGACTGTAAATTTTGTTTAGGCTATGATCCTAAGATGGCATCCAGTTTGTCAGCATGATAGCTAAGAATGTCTAAAATGATATCCAGTTTGTCAGCATGATAGCAAAAAATATCTAAGATGGAGTCCAGTTTGTCAGCATGATAGCAAAAAGTCTCAGATGGAGTCCAGTTTGTCAGCATGATAACAAAAAATGTCTAAGATGGCATCCAGTTTATTGTCATGATAGCTAAAATGTCTGAGATGACATCAGGCCTGACATTATGATAACAAACAATGTCTATGATGGCATCCAGTTTGTCATCATGATAGCTAAAATGTCTAAAATGACATCAAGCCTGACATTATGATAACAAACAATGTCTATGATGGCTATCCAGATTGTCATCATGATAGCTAAAATGTCTAAGATGACATGCAGTTTGTCAGCATGATAGGTAAAATTTCTAAGACAGCTTGCAGGTTGTCAGCATGATAGCTAAAATGTCTAAGATGCCATCCAGTTTATCATCATGATAGCTAAAATGTCTAAGATGGCTTGCAGTTTGTTGTCATGATAGCTAAAATGTCTATCATATTTTTTATCATCAACCACCTTAATGAGGTACATGACTGCTAATTTACCTCCATGTCTTAAAATAATACCAATGTCCAGTCTTGACTTTTTTCATGCTTACCTGCACCTGAAATTGGAGTCAAGGAGTCAAAATGAATTAACAAGTACATTAAAAAAATAATGTCTTCTAAAATGCTAACAAATAAAATATTCATCACGTGAAATGCTAAGATTTAATTAAATAATGAAATAAGTAAACAATTTAATACACCTATTTAAAATATATGTATTTAATATTACATACATATATTGTGTATGTATGATAATTATTAAGTAAACAGAAATATCTTGAAATAATTTAATACACCTATTTAAAATATATGTATTTAATATTACATACATATATTGTGTATGTATGATAATTATTAAGTGTGCTAGTAAACTGAAATATCATCTTGAAACAATTTAATATACCTTCTGTAAAAATGTTCCTAATGAAAAACACTTTTCACTTGAAAACATGAATTTCCCCACCAAAAGGAATATATTGGGAATGGCCAACAATAGAGGACTGCTATAGAGGAACTAAAAAGGTCACTCAGTTGGATAAATTATAATATAGGTCAATGTGACAGAGTTTTGGTTAAGGTCTAAGATACTGAAGAAATAATTAATGAAAAGTTAAAAAACATATGTTATTCAGGTGTGAAATGGTCAAGACCAAACTTGATGGTAATTTGTTCCCAGAGATGTTTGTTTTAAATGTAAATAGCATCATTTTTTATAAGCATTACATTTTTACAATTTTCTTTATTTAAAATAAACTATTAATCACAATTAAATTAATTGTTCTATCCAAACCAATTATTTAATTTACCATATCTTGTCACCTACACATTAATTTTGCAAAGTTCACGCACTGTTTGTAACGTGAAAGGGCATAAGTCCATGACCTAGTTTATAAATGTACAGTCATGCCCCTTGGAACATTATTAGAAAAATACATATAATTAGAGAAATTTTTATTTATCATTATCAATGATATGACCTAGTTTATAAATGAATTGGGCATGTCACTTAGTATGTTAATAGAGAAATACACAAATTAAAAGAATTGATATCAATATCAAGGATACAATAAGTCGAGCATCTCCGGGTGTCTTTTGGCGAACTTTGTCCAATTTTCCTGCCATTTTCCTTTCCTTACTCAAGGCTTTCATCTCATTTTTGATGCCATTCTAAAGAAGTGATTAGAGTAATTTCATAAAAATAATTATTTAAAAATCATATTTTGTTATTAATTACAAAAAAATAATTATGTAATAACCATATTTTTTTTATTAATTTCTATGCTGCAAGTACTACTTTATTATCATAGTAATGATAACTATAATGTGCTAATAGATCTGGGTCTATGCAGTATAGTAATCAGTATAGTAATCAGTATAGTAATCAGCAAACAACACAGACCTTGATCTGCCAGCACGTGATGCAATGACAGTCCAGGGTATGTCTTGGATGCAACTTAAATGTGACATGTTAATAAGACTATTTATTCCAGTAACTATGTATGTCAGTTGATAGAAGTGAAGTGTTTTTATAACAGTGATGTACAAACAGATTAATATGGGTGATCTATTTCACCACAAGTAAAACAAAGTCTAATAAATACTTTTTCCCAAGACATTTGTAATAACCCACCAGATAACCTGACCTGAGTTACACCCATGCTAAAATTGGATCTCAAATCAGGACTTCTCATAACTACAATGGCTGCAATTGGCAAAAAGGAACAAAATAACAATGTGCATGCAGACTCCTTGTCTGTGTGGATATGCAAGGCTGTCCATGCCTGGATGTATATCCAAGCACATCCAAGCATTATGTATATCCATGCACATCCAAGCATTATGTATATCCAAGCACATCCAAGCATTATGTATATACAAGCACACCCAAGCATTATGGATATCCAAGCACATCCAAGCATTATGTATATACAAGCACATCCAAGCATTATGTATATACAAGCACACCCAAGCATTATGTATATACAAGCACACCCAAGCATTATGGATATCCAAGCACACCCAATCATTATGGATATCCAAGCACACCCAAGCATTATGGATATCCAAGCACACCCAAGCATTATGTATATACAAGCACACCCAAGCATTATGTATATACAAGCACATCCAAGCATTATGGATATCCAAGCACATCCAAGCATTATGGATATCCAAGCACACCCAAGCATTATGGATATCCAAGCACACCCAAGCATTATGGATATCCAAGCACACCCAAGCATTATGGATATCCAAGCACATCCAAGCATTATGTATATACAAGCACACCCAAGCATTATGCATTATATATATATATATATATATATATATATATATATATATATAAGCACACCCAAGCATTATGTATATCCAAGCACACCCAAGCATTATGGATATCCAAGCACACCCAAGCAATATGGATATCCAAGCACACCCAAGCATTATGGATATCCAAGCACACCCAAGCATTATGGATATCCAAGCACATCCAAGCATTATGTATATACAAGCACACCCAAGCATTATATATATATACAAGCACACCCAAGCATTATGTATATCCAAGCACACCCAAGCATTATGTATATACAAGCACATCCATGCTTGTATTAATATCCTGCCCATGTGTGGTGCCATATTGCGGTGACCGTGGGGTCTGTGGGTGACTGTGGGGCTTGTCTATGCTGCCCATGTGTGGTGCCATGTATGGTACCTTGTGTATGCTGCCTTTGTGTACGCTGTCTTTTTATATGCTGCGTTATATATAGGTATTATATATAATTGGGTGATGTGAAGTCACAGAACTGTGGGGTTCTTGTGACGTATACGCTGTGTTTGGTGACGATGGTTCAGAAGAGTGTACTGGTGTTCTCAAATCGAGGGACCAAGACTTCGTGACCATCGTCTCAGTGTTGAATGTAAGGGCTCTCGAGGGATCCTTCAAACAGATGGGGGAGTGGGCCATGCGTGGTGACTCCACCACCATTGACTAGAGCGGGTGGAACCGGATATACATCTTGAACGTCATATGGACGTCACGATGTTGTAGTATACGTGTTCCATAATTTTTGCTATTACCATCTGAGCAAATATTTCACATCTATGTATCAGTTTTGTTATCTGAACGATAAACTCATAATTTCACCTTTTCACTGCAGTTTCGTTATTTGAAAGATAAACTCATAATTTCACCTTTTCATGGCAATTTCGTTATTTGAACGATAAACTCATAATTTCACCTTTTGATTGCAGTATCGTTATTTCAATGACAAATTCATAAATTCATATTTACATCTCCAGTTTCATTATCTGAATGATAAACTCATAATTTCACCTTTTCATTGCAGCTTCGTTATTTGAATGATAAATTCATAATTTTTACCTTTTCATTGCAGTTTCGTTATTTGAACGAGAAATTCATAAATTCATATTTACATCTCAAGTCTCGTTACATGAACGATAACTTCATAAATTCATATTTACATCTCAGTCTCGTTACATGAATAATAGCTTCATAAATTCATAATTTCATATTTACATCTCAGTCTCGTTACATGAATGATAACTTCATAAATTCATAATTTCATATTTACATCTCAGTCTCGTTACATGAATGATAGCTTCATAAATTCATAATTTCATATTTATATCTCAGTCTCGTTACATGAACGATAACTTCATAAATTCATAATTTCATAGTTACATCTCAGTCTCATTACATGAACGATAACTTCATAAATTCATAATTACATTGCAGTTTCGTTACATGAACGATAGAATCATAACATACTTGCCTTTGTTTTGGCAACTCATAATATGGACGATATAACTAAAATTCCAGGCATTTACATCTGTCTCATTATATGAGCTATATATATTTGTAAATTCATACGTGTATTTGTATTTGTTGATCTGATGATCAGATGATATTCTCATCAGTTTCAAATACCTTTCGTTGAATTCATCCTTTGAGGTTTTTGTCATTGAGTTAATTGTTATTGATAGTTCCATGTTAGGAACATTTTAATTTTCCTTATCTTTTGTTTATAATGGTGTCAGAATTGATTATATTTAAATTGTGTTTATAAATAAACATCTTATTAACGCAGTTGCTTTCGGTGTCTTCACTAATCCAGTCCCAACCTGGCTTATCCTGTGACACTGAACTCTTCCAACCACAATTAGCTTAATACAAAATCTTTCTTGCGAAGGTCACAAAATACCAGTACTCTGATGTACAGCTGAACTGACAACTACATTTCCATTGACTTTCCTCTTCAGCCATTCCCATTTCCATGCATTTATCATACCTTTATCATAATCTTTTGTGTCCTGGTCTCTCTCATTGTTTTGCATAAAATATGATTGAATCTAACAGCCTCTTCAAAAGAGTTTTATTGGGTCACATTTTGACCTTTCAATCACAAAATGTGAGTATTGTTTGTTGAATGGTTCATCATAGTACTTTGGAATGTAATTAGCTAACTGGATAACAACTAGTGGATTAGTGTGACCTTTTTTATTGACAGCAATTTGCCAAACAATCATCTATCTAATTATATCATTTGTGCAGATGTAGATTCCTAGAGGGTCAATTTACTGATCAAATGTTAGTGACTAGAAAATATACAAAATTTCTTAATAATTTTTAAAATCATCATGCTACAATAATATTCAGTTTCCCAAATAGGCTTGCACATTAAGAAACATTAACTGGCCAGCAATAATTTTCAGTTGAAAAAGCCTCCTGGGTAATCCATTTTTCTACCCTTGAACTTGTGTGAGCAGGATTTGAACCTGTAACCTATTGAGTAACCACTGTGGCACTTCAGCTTCTTCCATCAGTCTGACTTTGATGATATTGATGTAATGTGCTAATTAGAATCATATTGTGATAAGGTAAGTATCATAGATCTGCCAATAATCCATTACAATAATGTGATGAGTATCATAGATCTGCCAATAATCCATTACAATATCGATATGAGTATCATAGATCTGCCAATAATCCATTACAATAACGTGATGAGTATCATAGATCTGCCAATAATCCATTACAATAATGTGATGAGTATCACAGATCTGCCAATAATCCATTACAATATTGAGATGAGTATCATAGATCTGCCAATAATCCATTACAATATTGAGATGAGTATCACAGATCTGCCAATAATCCATTACAATATTGAGATGAGTATCATAGATCTGCCAATAATCCATTACAATAATGTGATGAGTATCATAGATCTGCCAATAATCCATTACAATAATGAGATGCATAGCATAGATCTGCCAATGACCCATTAAATAATAATGAAAACAACACAGATGATCAGCATTCTAGATCTGTGAATCCATTACAGTGAAAATATAAATTTAATGACTCCTGCGATCAATATCATAAATCTACCAACAATCCATAAATTTTAAGTCAAAATTTTAGAAATAACTGTATTTTTGTAAATCTATCAGGAAAACACTTTAAAAATATATTTAAAACAGTGGTGACTGACCCAGCTAAAACTAAAATATATTAATTTAAAGTATATTTAAAGTGTATTTACCAATGGAAATGTCAAAAGTGACACATTTTATAAATGAAAATTTAAAAAATGATGTACTACCTTACCTTTATCTCCTTACATTTGTTACCATATGTAGACAGAGGCATCACAACTTTCGCATCCAATCTCTGAACCTGAGCATAAAATAAATCTCTTATATGAACAATCAAGAATGTTACAGAATTGAATGCATTTTATTCATGGCTATAAAATCAAGCATGTTACAGAATTGAATGACGTTGTATTCACAGGTATGAATATGTTGCAAAGAAGCTAGGAGAATCTACACTTATCAATGTTCCCCTCCCTCATCAAGGTTGCTGTTTCCCCTCCCTCATCAAAGTTACTGTTTCCACCCCCCATCAAGGTTACTGTTTCCTTTCCCTTATCAAAGTAACTGTTTCCTCTCCCTCATCAAGGTAACTTTTTCCTTTCCTCATCAAGGTAACTATTTCCTTTCCCTTATCAAAGTTACTGTTTCCTCTCCCTTATCAAAGTTACTGTTTCTTCTCCCTCATCAAGGTTAATGTTCCCCCTCCCTCATCAAGGTTACTGTTTCCTTTCCCATATCAAAGTTACTGTTTCCTCGCCCTTATCAAAGTTACCGTTTCCTCTCCCTTATCAAGGTTACTGTTTTCTCTCCCTCATTAAGGTTAATGTTTCCTTTCCCTTATCAAGGTTACTGTTTCCTCTCCCATATCAAAGTTACTGTTTCCTCTCCCTCATCAAGGTAACTTTTTCCTTTCCTCATCAAGGTAACTATTTCCTTTCCCTTATCAAAGTTACTGTTTCCTCTCCCTTATCAAAGTTACTGTTTCTTCTCCCTCATCAAGGTTAATGTTCCCCCTCCCTCATCAAGGTTACTGTTTCCTTTCCCATATCAAAGTTACTGTTTCCTCGCCCTTATCAAAGTTACCGTTTCCTCTCCCTTATCAAGGTTACTGTTTCCTCTCCCTCATTAAGGTTAATGTTTCCTTTCCCTTATCAAGGTTACTGTTTCCTTTCCCATATCAAAGTTACTGTTTCCTCTCCCTTATCAAAGTTACTGTTTCCTCTCTCTCATCAAGGTTACTGTTTCCCCTCCCTCATCAAGGTTACTGTTTCCTCTCCCTTATCAAAGTTACTGTTTCTTCTCCCTCATCAAGGTTAATGTTTCCCCTCCCTCATCAAGGTTACTGTTTCCTTTCCCATATCAAAGTTACTGTTTCCTCTCCCTTATCAAAGTTACCGTTTCCTCTCCCTTATCAAGGTTACTGTTTCCTCTCCCTCATTAAGGTTAATGTTTCCTTTCCCTTATCAAGGTTACTGTTTCCTTTCCCATATCAAAGTTACTGTTTCCTCTCCCTTATCAAAGTTACTGTTTCCTCTCTCTCATCAAGGTTACTGTTTCCCCTCCCTCATCAAGGTTACTGTTTCCTCTCCCTTATCAAAGTTACTGTTTCTTCTCCCTCATCAAGGTTAATGTTTCCCCTCCCTCATCAAGGTTACTGTTTCCTTTCCCATATCAAAGTTACTGTTTACTCTCCCTTATCAAAGTTACCGTTTCCTCTCCCTTATCAAGGTTACTGTTTCCTCTCCCTCATCAAGGTTAATGTTTCCTTTCCCTTATCAAGGTTACTGTTTCCTTTCCCATATCAAAGTTACTGTTTCCTCTTCTTTATCAAAGTTACTGTTTCCTCTCTCTCATCAAGGTTACTGTTTCCCCTCCCTCATCAAGGCTACTGTTTCCTTTCCCTTATCAAGGTTACTATTTCCTTTCCCTCATCAAGGTTAATGTTTCCCCTCCCTCAGTAAGGTTACTGTTTCCCCTCCCTCATCAAACTCAAATGATATCTGTACTAATGATCATGAATGAGAAAATGCAGTAGATTACATTTAGGAAGGCACAGATAATGAGACTTGGATATCTTTTTACATATACATTTAGGAAGGCACAGATAATAAGACTTGGATATCTTATTACATACACATTTAGGAAGGCACAGATAATGAGACTTGGATATCTTATTACATATACATTTAGGAAGGCACAGATAATGAGACTTGGATATCTTATTACATAGGAATGGTATGGACCAGAAACTAAGCACTGCAGTGATTTATTGAAAAAAACATTTGTTCACTGTGCTCAATAGCAACTAAAATCATGCTCCAGAAATTCGAACTCCCATTTGTATCCCTTGCCTGGTCTAGATTTTAATATGTCATGCAAGAATACCAAGTTCTTGTACTCATCAGATATTTGATGGTACTGTTGTTGTACTTATTAAATAATTGATGGTACTGTTGTTGTACATTTTAAACACTTGATGATAATGTTGTTGTACTCATCAGACATTTGATTATACTGTTGTTGTAGGCATTAGACACTTGTTAGTACTGTTGTTGTACTCATTATTCACTTGATGATAATGTTGTTGTACTCATTAAACACTTGATTATACTATTGTTGTAGGCATCAGACACTTGTTGGTACTGTTGTTGTAGGCATTAGACACTTGTTGGTATTGTTGTACTCATTAAACACTTGATGGTACTGTTGTTGTACTTATTAAATAATTGATGGTACTGTTGTTGTACTCATCAGATATTTGACGGTACTGTTATTGTACTCATTAAACACTTGATTATACTGTTGTTGTAGGTATTAGACACTTGATGGTACTGTTGATATACTTATTAGACACTTGATGGTACTGCTCTTGTACTCATTAAACACTTGATGATAATGTTGTTGTTGGCATTAGACACTTGATGGTCCTGTTGATATACTTATTAGACACTTGATGGTACTGCTGTTGTACTCATTAAACACTTGATGATAATGTTGGTGTACTCTATAGATACTTGATGGTAATGTTGATGTACTCATTAAACACTTGATGGGACTGTTGATCTCCTTATTAGGCACTTGATGTTGTAGGGTTTAACGCCATTTTTCAGCACAAGATAGGCTATACATGGCGGTCAGAATTATTGGTAGAGGAAAAACCCGGGAAAAAACCGAGAAAGAACCACCGACCCACAAGAAGCTACTGGCAAGCTTTCTCACGTAACTACAATTAACCAAATCTTAGACTTGAGCCCATGCAGACAGAGGTGAGATGGCAGTGATCCATAACGGAGAGTGCTTTACACTCCTGGCCACTCGGTGCCCCAGACAGTTGTTGGTACTGTTGTTGTAGATATTAAACACTTGTTGGTACTGTTGTTGTACTCATTAAACACTTGATGGTACTGTTGTTGTACTCATTAGACATTTGATGGTACTGTTGATGTACTCATTATACACATGATGGTACTGTTGGTGTACTGATTAGACAATTGATGGTACTGTTGATGTACTCATTAGATACATGATGGTACTGTTGGTGTACTGATTAGACAATTGATGGTACTGTTGGTGTACTCATTAGACACTTAATGGTACTGTTGATGTATGCTTTAGACACTTGATAGTACTGTTGGTGTACTCTTTAGACACTTGATGATACTGTTGGTGTACTCATTAGACACTTGATGCTACTGTTGGTGTACTCATTAGACACTTGAGGGTACTGATGATGTACTCTTTAGATAGTTGATGGTACTGTTGATAGACTCTTTTGACACTTGATGGTACTGTTGATATACTCATTAGACACTTGATGGTACTGTTGGTGTACCCATTAGACACTTGTTGGTACTGTTGATGTACTCTTTAGATACTTGATGGTACTGTTGATATACTCTTTAGGCACTTGATGGTACTGTTGGTGTATTATTTAGACACTTGATGGTACTGTTGATGTACTCATTAGACACTCGATGGTACTGTTGGTGTACTCATTAGACACTTGATGGTACTGTTGATGTACTCTTTAGACACTTGATGGTACTGTTGATGTACTCATTAGACACTTGATGGTACTGTTGGTGTACTCATTAGAACTTAATGTTACTGTTGGTGTACCCATTAGACACTTGTTGGTACTGTTGATTTACTCTTTAGACACTTGATGGTACTATTGATGTACTCTATAGACACTTGATGATGTACTCTTTAGATAGTTGATGGTACTGTTGATAGACTCTTTTGACACTTGATGGTACTGTTGATATACTCATTAGACACTTGATGGTACTGTTGGTGTACCCATTAGACACTTGTTGGTACTGTTGATGTACTCTTTAGACACTTGATGGTACTGTTGATGTACTCATTAGATACATGATGGTACTGTTGGTGTACTGATTAGACAATTGATGGTACTGTTGGTGTATTATTTAGACACTTGATGGTACTGTTGGTGTACTCATTAGACATTTGATGGTACTGTTGATGTACTCTTTAGACACTTGATGGTACTGTTGATGTACTCATTAGACACTTGATGGTACTGTTGATGTACTCATTAGATACATGATGGTACTGTTGGTGTACTGATTAGACAATTGATGGTACTGTTGGTGTACCCATTAGACACTTGTTGGTACTGTTGATGTACTCTTTAGACACTTGATGGTACTGTTGATATACTCTTTAGGCACTTGATGGTACTGTTGGTGTACTATTTAGACACTTGATGGTACTGTTGATGTACTCATTAGACACTTGATGGTACTGTTCGTGTACTCATTAGACACTTGATGGTACTGTTGGTGTACTCATTAGACACTTGATGGTACTGTTGATGTACTCATTAGATACATGATGGTACTGTTGGTGTACTGATTAGACAATTGATGGTACTGTTGGTGTACCCATTAGACACTTGTTGGTACTGTTGATGTACTCTTTAGACACTTGATGGTACTGTTGATATACTCTTTAGGCACTTTATGGTACTGTTGGTGTATTATTTAGACACTTGATGGTACTGTTGATGTACTCATTAGACACTTGATGGTACTGTTGGTGTACTCATTAGACACTTGATGGTACTGTTGATGTACTCTTTAGACACTTGATGGTACTGTTGATGTACTCATTAGACACTTGATGGTACTGTTGGTGTACTCATTAGAACTTAATGTTACTGTTGGTGTACCATTAGACACTTGTTGGTATTGTTGATTTACTCTTTAGACACTTGATGGTACTATTGATGTACTCTTTAGACACTTGATGGTACTGTTGATATACTCTTTAGGCACTTGATGGTACTGTTGGTGTACTATTTAGACACTTGATGGTACTGTTGATGTACTCATTAGACACTTGATGGTACTGTTGGTGTACTCATTAGACACTTGATGGTACTGTTGGTGTACTCATTAGACACTTGATGGTACTGTTGATGTACTCTTTAGACACTTGATGGTACTGTTTTTAGACACTTGATGCTACTGTTGTTGCACTCATCAGACATTTGATGGTACTGTTGTTGTACTTATTAAATACTTGATTATACTGTTGTTGTAGGCATCAGACACTTGTTGGTACTCTTGTTGTACTCATTAAACACTTGATGGTACTCTTGTTGTACTCATTAGACACTTGATGGTACTGTTGTTGTACTCATCAGACATTTGATGGTACCATTGATGTACTTATTAGGCACTTGATAATAATGTTGTACTCATTAAACACTTGATGGTACTGTTGTTGTACTTATTAAATAATTGATGGTACTGTTGTTGCACTCGACATTTTATGGTACTGTTGTTGTACCCATTAAACACTTGATGATAATGTTATTGTAGCCATTAGACACTTGATGGTCCTGTTGATAGACACTTGATGGTACTGCTGTTGTACTCATTAAACACTTGATGATAATGTTGGTGTACTCTATAGATACTTGATGGTAATGTTGATGTACTCATTAAACACTTGATGGGACTGTTGATCTCTGTATTAGGCACTTGATGTTGTAGTGTTTAATGCCATTTTTCAGCACAAGATAGGCTATACATGGCGGTCAGTATTATTGGTAGAGGAAGAACCCGGGAAAAAACCCAGAAAGAATAACCAACCCACAAGAAGCTACTTGCAAGCTTTCTCACATAACTACAATTAACCGAATCTTTGACTTGAGCCCATGCAGACAGAGGTGAGATGGCACTGACCCATAACGGAGAGCGCTTTAGACCACTTGGCCACTCGGGGCCCCAGACAGTTGATGGTACGGTTTTTGTACCTATTAAACACTTGATTATACTGTTGTTGTAGGCATCAGACACTTGTTGGTACTGATGCTGTAGATATTAGACACTTGTTGGTACTGTTGTTGTACTCATTAAACACTTGATGGTACTGTTGACGTACTCATCAGACTCTTAATGGTACTGTTGATGTACTCTTTAGACACTTGTTGGTACTGTTGGTGTACTCATTCAACACTTTATGGTAACTAAAGTCAATTCTGTGTTTAAGCAAAGTATAAAGTGTTGAGTGTTTGCAGGATTTCAAAGTATAAAGTGTTGAGTGTTTGCAGGATTTCAAAGTATAAAGTGTTGAGTGTT